>OW569404.1:81646322-83066420 GCA_937654795.1 Cistogaster globosa | reverse complement strand
GAAATGTTTAATCAAATTTAAAATGGAACTAGATAATATTTTTAAGTTTTTTCAGATTTTTTTTAATGAATTATTGATATATAAATTCCAATACTTTTTTTATAGAAGCACCAATTAGGGGATGATCTCCACCTATGCAACAATTTGTGCCAACATTAGGAAATAAGGTTATGGTAAAGAGGATAGATGCAGTACCGTTAGTAGGCATTTGACTTGAATCTTCGCACACTAAAGTAGCTGGAAAACCTCTTAGGCCAAAACACAAATTTTTTCTCTAACGTTTAGTGCGATTCACTAGTCAATCGACCACAAAGAGATGCGATCTTCATAAAAAGCGTGTTGCGCGTACAAAATAACGGTTTACAAGAAAAAGTTTCTTGATTTCGATAAAGCACATCCCGTTGCAGTAACGATAAAACAGTGAAACGCATCCCACGTTGCGCCGATGCTCAAGAGATCAGATATCACTTACACCGTTTTAGAAAATCAACACACTTGAATGCTTCTCTTGCGACCTGAAAAATATGCTTGTTACACCAAACATTGCATCGAATTTTCTTTCCAATAATATCGAGTTTCTGATTCCTTAATATCTATATCACCTCAATTTTTATTGTTTTCAACTATTGTTAATTATTGCAACGGTCGGTTAACTGTTTTAAAGATTTTGTGTGAATGTGGCGTGTCCTTTGAACTTAACAAAAAAGATTTTAACAAAATAAATATAATTAAAATAGAGTGTCACCATAAAATATATTTAAATAATGCATATTGCGTTATCCTTAGAGCTTTAAGAAGCAGAAAATTTAAAGTTAAATAGGCCTCGTGGCTATGCCTTCCCCATACAACAAGTAGTAAAACGATAATTAAAAAATTAATAGTTAGCCCTTTTTCGTTTATCTTTTTTATACCAAACATCACAAACGGAACATGCGCACACACTAATTGAGCTTTTTGCATCTACTTTCCAGAACATAAAGTTTTGGAAGAGGTGCTACGAGTATTAAGGTCTAACAACATGGCTGCATATTGGAGATATGGTAAAAAAAACGAGTGCCGCTAAGAGTTTTGCCCATATTGTTGAAATTTTTTTACGGTTTTATTGTTTTTCGGTTTGTTATATTGAAAATAAAAATTAAAAAGAAATTAATTGCTCTAAAATGTCGAATTGTACTTGCAAAACCGATAGTTCAGAAAACTTTATATTAACAATAATAGGGACAAATGTACAACCCAAGTTCATTATAAAAAAATTTCAAAAAATTCTATTTTTGCAAACAAATAATAATACAAATGTATGGCGAAGGGTAAACAAGTTTCGGTTAAGCCGAATGTAGCGCTCCTACTTGTTAAATATGTTTTTTTTTTGTAAGAAAAATAAGCAAATACTGTATGCGGCGTTACCGTTCGACGTTGTAATTTGGCGCTTTTTTGTCGGTCTCCGCCTTTCATAAACTCAGATAATATTGTGACTTTTTTCACTTTGTTACGACTTTCTCATTTTTTTTGTAAATTTACCCACAAAATAAATTTGGTTATAAACGCAGTGCAATTTTTCTTATAGTGCATTTAAATCACACATAAATCTAATACTTACAAAATCTTATAACACTTATAAATAATAAATAATAATACTAACAAAATCTAATTGATTTTTAGTAGATTTCCAATACAAAACAAAATCTTCTTCATTACTAGATTTTTAAAAAACTTAATCATAATCTAACGGTACAAACTGTCCCAAAATGTTATTACGTTGCACAAGAAAAAATTACAGTTTCGTGAGAATACAAAAAAAAAAAAATTATAAAAACTGAAAATATGAATAAAGTGTAAATTGTAAATATAATTTATTATAATTTTTCAAGTGTCTGTTTTCTATCAGTTGTAAATATGAAAGCCTGTAAAAAATTATTAAATGTAGACGTACTAGATTTTGAAAAAGATTTCAAATCAAATCTACTAAATATCTGAATGTTGTTTTTTTTGTTTGCCTGCAGAACTTAGTCATTTCAGAACCGAAATTAATTTTTTTCTTTATTTAAAGGGTTATGTTTACAAATTGGTCACGTTTTAAAACCAGAAAATAGTTTTCAAAATTAAAAGGTGTCTCCACACAACAGCATTATTTTTTACCGTAAAGAAATACTACTTAAAAACTGAAAAACTTCGTAGAACTATGACCCCTAATAGCGAAATGTGGTACAAAAATTAATCTGAAAATCAAAGAGTATCTTCATAGGTGCCGAAAATTTACCTATATGGACCTATCGTTTAAACCATTACGCTGGAGAATTGGTGAACGTCCAATTTGAACGTTGTAATAAGAAATATAAATATTTAAAATTACAAATTAAAGAGTGCCGAAATAGTTCATTTAATTTTAACTATATGGTCCTATCTTTTGAATGACAGAATGTCCACTACTTTGTCTGGTATAATTAGAAATACAAATATTTAAGATTATAAATTAAAAGTTGTCCCAATAGTTGGTGTCAAATTATGTATGTGACCAAACTATTGAATCATAAAAAATCGTTGTGAAAACAAACATCGATCTCGCCTGGCAACGCTGTATAAATCTTTTTACATTTAACAAGATTTATTTTTCTTTAAAAGTTTTTTGCAACATTGACATAAAAAAAATACTAGACAGCCCTTTCATAATATATCTTGGAAAACAAAAGAAAATAAGAAAATATAATATATTAAAAAAGTGATTTAAAAGTTTCACAAATTTGAACTTGAAATTTTTTTTAAGTTCATCATCAAAAAAAAAAAAAAAAAAATAAAAACAATTGAGGTGTGGCACAGTGTGAAAACATCACAGTCGCGGTATTATTCTAAATAATGGGAACTCGAATATAATTGGCCTAAGCGGAGCGACTTTTTTTTATAAAACAATCTTCTGTTCCAGCGGGAACCCTGACTATGTTAGAACACTATGAAAGGTCAAATCGATTATTATATCGTATTCTCTATATATTCCTTCTGTTCTGTATTATTAACTGGGATAAAAGAAGAAAGTTGTTTATATATTTTTATCTTTAGTAAAGGAAATATAAATTTAAACATCTTAAATCGTGTTCCTAGATGAAAATGAAAGAATTCAAAAAGGTAAAAGTTTTTAATTAAAAAAATTAATATATTTTCGTTTAGATTCTTTCTGCACAGTGTTGAATATATTGTGCGTGTAATTTCGAAAGGAAACGGTGTCAATATAAAACACTTAATAATCGTCTAGCAAAATAATATTCATAAATATCGCACCAAATAAAAGATGCTTTCACCTTGGTTACTCCACTAATGGATGCAGCTAATTTTTTATGTTGTACAAAGAAAAAAACCGAAGTTCCTTACAGATGCCACTTACTTCTTGCAGCACATTACTCGAACAAATGTAAATGCACATGAATGTTAAGGCGAGTGAGAGGGTGCATTTTGTTGTTTAGTTTCTTAATAGATTTTCGTATTGTTTTTTTTTATGATCGTCTTGGATAGACAAATCCATTTAGTTTGTGAAAGTTTTTGTTGTTTTCATAATTGTTAATACAAATAAACAAAATGTGCGGATAAATGTTTGTAGTTTAGTTTTTAATACGTGGCCGCTAAATATATTTTTTTATATTTTATTGTCTAAAATGTGTGGAATTTTAAAAGGTTCAGATGTTTAAAAGCGACAACCAGCACACGTCAAAATTACAAATCGACAATCAGACGGACATTTTCATTATTAAATTTAGCTTCCGACTTATAAATGCTGATGCATATAAAGATTTGTAATGCTGTCTGTAAGGATTTCTGTGTGTGTTTGTATTCAATCAAAAACCATCATCATGTCAGATCAATAATGCATTCTGTGTTCGTAAGTTTGAAATGCATTGAAGTCAGTTGTTAATTTCTAAAGGTCGTTTGTAAAATTTTATATTTGTTCAAGCTTTAGCCGTAATTGAATTTTAAAGTTTTACTGACAGTTGCAGCCCTTTAGATTTATTATTGTAAAAATGCTTTAAGCAAATGCGTGTGAATGAACAATTAACCCTAAATCTCAAAATTTATAAAGGAATGTTTTAAATGAAACAAAACATATTTAAAGGTAACAAGATATATTGCCAAATAACATTTGAAAATCTTAATGAAAAAACATGTATCAAGAGTAAATTTCTCAAATTTAATGAAACTTCTTTTACATCTTCATCCTTAAAGCCAAGTAATTTTTTAAAGTCTCGAATTTAAGAATTATTTGCCTTTAAAATAATCACGTTTAATCGAAAAAGAAAATTATGAAAAGGTGAATTTTTCTTAGAGTTATAATACATTAGAAAACCAAATGGTCAGTTCTTAATCAATCAAATATAATGTATGAGTTTACAGACCCTTTACCAAGAGAGAAATTGATACATACAATAATGATTATAATAATGATTGGCAAAAATTTAATTATTACTTAAATTAATATCAGTGCATATATGCACACGACACAGAATAAAGCTAAAAGTCTACAACACTTGACAGAATAAGTGGAAACATGTAGAATTGATTTCAATTTAGCTTTATATTGTTAAAGATGCAAACACCGCTTCGACAAATTAAGATTTAAAACTCACTCAATATTTTCCAAAGGATAGAGAAAAACATTTTATTTCTACGTTTGTTCAGTATTTCTCGGAAATACCTTGTATATAAAGAACAGGTCTTCTTCCCACTAGCAAATTTCAAAAAATTTTAAATTAAAATTGGTACTTTCAGAAATTAATTCGAACATCCTATTTTTCAATTAGAAAGTATATACTCTAACTTTTTTTAAATCCAATTTCCATTGGCCTTCCTAAGCCATCATGTCTGAAAGATCAATCGATTGTTTCGGAGACTACCGCAACAAACATTCATATAAATACTGCCGCAGTATAGAAAGATTAATGTGCTGTTACTGTATTACATGCGTTAAACTCATCTAGAAAATTTATATGAAAATACAGAAGCAGCACATAAAATATATGCGTTTGAAAACATTTTTTGTTTCAATTAAAAGGTTTTTTTTTCATAGAGCAGGAGTGGACTTGAAATTTTTTCAAATTAATAGTTAAGTGGTTTTAATTTTTTATACACGGTTTTTAAACGATGTTCGCTTAATGATTATTTCTTATTTTTCGTTCATCAGTACAAAAAGTCGCGACAATTTAAAAATTAATCTAAGATTTACTGTTCTTTTATTTTTTGACACCTTAAGCTTGTTATTCCGTTTGTAGTAAATTTCAACTTTGGCAAGGCTCTAGATGAGCTAAAAAAATTCAAGCTCGCTCAGCCATAGTTTTTGATATTGAAAATCACCAAGGTCTGTCAATATCCTGCGAGGCAGCTGACACAAAACTCCAATGCCTTAAATTTTTTCTTCTACTCTCGATGGTATTCTGCAGATGTTTATCTTTACCTGTTAGTACTTAGTAGAAAAACACCTGCAAGAAAACAAAAAATTGATGGGACAACACCCTGAGCAAAACTTTAAACTTTTAACACTTATTTCGAACAGAAAACTTTAATGATAGGAAATAATTTCTTGTGCCGATTTATATGTACATGTGGATTGTGGTACATATATGGTAATGGGTATAAAAGATTTTGCATAGCCAAATATAACACTCTTACTTGTTACTTGTTATTCTTTTTCGTGTTTTTTCGTGATTTGTATTATTTACATATATAATGTTATTAGTGTTTTGACAGCTTAAACAAGATATTTAGTTTTAAGAGGGTTTGAAACATAGTAAAGTACATTTTGCTAAAAACTCTTTGAGTCCTTATAAAAAATACAACAAATTTTTTAGTTTCAATCCTTTGCTCTACATTTCAATTAGCAGTTCTTATACTTTTTTAAAACTTCGTAAGAAATATGCGTAAAACAAAATTTAAAAAGTCTTTTCTTACAAAAACTATTTCTTTTTGCCGAGGAAAATATTTTACTCAATAGTATAAAACATTTCTTGAAGCCTTAAACCCAATGAACAAATAAATGAAACCCTTGAAAAACTCAAATTCCCGAAGTGCCCAAAGGCGTTATTTATAAACTGTCCAAGAGGCTCGGATTAAAATTTTTATTTCGAAGGGCTCTCAGCTTTTTATCCCTAGTAGGATATTTTTTCAAATGGCGTAGATTCATTTCATAAATACTTTGCTTTTGCTTCTGTCCGACCGTGCCTTTACGGGTATTTGCCAATCTAGCTTGAAAAAATTAAATTTAAGGACATTCGAAATTAAAAAAATATTTTTTTTTTTTGTTCACTTTTTGCAAAAAAAAATATAGAAAGGTTTTTAAGAGTCAAGGCATTTTTGCACCATTTTTTTAAGTTTACCTGCATATTTATTCTCTTTTTGGTCTTCTTGCTTAAGTAGATACTCTCAGTAATAAAATTTTATTTGTTTTAGTAATTGTTTATTGATGTTTACTTATTATACCTCAAGTAGCCTACGCCATGTTTATATAAAGAAATTAGGGCCTTTAGTGAATCTACCCAAAACTAGACTTGGAAACACCAACTAACACGACATCAGAAGATTTGCTTACCAATCCTGAATTAGCTGCAGAAGTAACTGGAATTGATTTTATCTTCCGAATCAAAGTTGTTAATGAAGTAAAATTAAGTAGTCACAAAATCCGTTAACAGGAGTTCACACATAATTGCTTAGACATTGCAAAGCTTTACGTTACTCTATATGAGTGGAGTCTTATGACACAATGCACAAGATTTTAATAATGGAATTGGGCAGAAGAAGAAGAACAATGACACTCATTATCATCATAATAAAAAAGAGGAGTTGTTTTAAGTAAAATTTATTGCCACTAATTAAAATCAGTTATTATTTTGAAATGAAGTTATAAGTTATAAAAAATTATTTTTATTAATATTCTTAGCTAGTGGAATTAAAATACCTTAACCTTGAGATAAAAGATAAGAAACATATATTTTTCGGAAAAAAAAATTGACGGGTATATTTAATATAAATGGAATTACGGGGTGGGTATAACATTTCCCTCGTTGACTTTAAAAGTTGCATTTGCCAAAAAAAATTATGGGATGATTCTAATGAGGATTAGTTCTTCTAAGGAAAACATTTTCTTCTTGGTTCGATTATATTTTTTAAGCTTTAACAGCATATGACCGTAAGTCATATTTTCACCGAGTTGCATTGACTTAGGTCAGCTCAACTTTTTTTAGAGCCAATATAAACAAAAAACAAAAGTAATGTCCGCCTTGCACCATTTAATACAAATAAAACAACAATAACAAAAGTACACTAAAGTTTAATTATTTTCTCTCTTTCACTCTTTTAAAAGATAAATAAAATTATAAAAGGTTCTCTTGCACTTCAGGTGTTACAATGATTTAAACTTTGTCCTTTAATTATGTCTTGAAAATAATACTTTTTATTTTTTTTTAGCGTTTTAAACAACCGAACGACCTCGGATAAGATAATTAAAAAATAATATGAATTTCAAATCCTCTTTTTTTTCAAATAAAATATTATTGAAGAAAAAAAATTACTCCTTTCCTTAAAGTTTTAAACTCACATTCTACCTCTTCAAAGTCGGCTATGAGTATTTAAAAATCCGCTTTAGCATTTAACATTTCAAGAAACATTACGGTTGGCGTGACGCCAGTCACTTCAAAAAAAAAATAATAAAGAATAAAATGAGAGAGAAACAAAGAAACGCACAAATAAAGAATAGTCATCAAAGCTTTAAGAAAACGAGACAAGATGACTACAACTGATAGTGTAAATTATTGAGATTAGCTGCACAAATTAGTCTGAAGCCATACAAAACATTTAACGTTTATCTGACATTTGGCTACGAAGCCAAACGTCGATCAAACGGTCAGACAGTTACCATTCTTGTGCGTGCAGGTTTGCGGCGTTAAAACACTGACTTGACTGACTGCCATTAACGCCGCATTTTTTAAATTCGTTTTCTTTAACTCTTTTCACTATGGCCAGCCATATTAACATGTCTAAATTGAAAACGTTTAAGTGTTTCAGTTTGATCGCATATAACAGCAAAAAGTAGGCGCACTTAAACGCCAATTTTTTTTTTTTTTTGTAGTAAATTAATGGCGACTAGGATGACTAATAATGGAGTTGCAGTCGTATGTGTAAAACATTGTAACAATTTAATATTTGGGTTTTTTTGTTTTGTTAAGTCATTTAAAAAACCATCTAACCACATCGGCCAGTCAATCATTCAGACTTTAAAGAGCCAACAACCAGTACAACTCAGTCTCCGAATAACAATCACTTCTTGTTTTTTGCCTTTTTGAAAGACAGACGGAATCTTAAAAAAAACAACACAAGTGGGCGTAAGTCTAAGAAGATCAAACGTATTTTTCTATGTTCATGACTTGCAATTTTAACTACACAGCTCTTATCATTATGAATATAATCAGAGTTTAAGGATAATTATGGCAATAATAAAGACGTTGAACGAAATTTAAACTTTATTTGTTCGTATTTTCTTAAAACGCAAGCACCAGATCCATGGAAAAAACTAAGCGAATGAGTGACAGAAACCCAGACAATAGAATTGTATGATATGGAAGAAATGTAAAGAAATAAAATAATAAAATTAGCATTTAGTCAATCAGTCAGTCAGTCAGTTGGACAATCCCGCAAACAGTTAAAAACTTTTGATTAAAATCTTGCAAAATCACTCCACCTTGATTAATTACAAACACCTTTATAAAGTCAATATCTTTTTATATTTCAAATCTAAATTTTTTTTGTGTTTTACGAAATATAAACTGAGTTTCTTAGTTTCTCCCTTTATTTTAGATAAAAGTAGTTAATTTAACAGCATACAGTGGGTGATGAAAAAAAAACGGAAAAGCATACTTTCGTTCCTTATTCCCCAGTTCTTTTTCTTTGCAGAAGAGTGGCAGTTTTACGTTAAGGCCTTCCTTATAACCTTAAAAATGTAGGCGCAACAACACTACAAAGAAGGGTACTTCGGAACAATTTAAAAAATTAAACTGATGAACGTTTCTTATGTTAAAGACGATTTTAAAATTGTTCTTAATATTTAAAATTTTTTTCACAACAAAAACTACCCCTCAATTAACTAACACATTTTGTTAAAATTATTTTCAATAACTATTTCAATTCTATAGGTTTGTTAAAAGTAGTTTCTAAAAACAAGAAAAAATGAATCATTTTTTATGTCCAAAGCTAATAAATATCAATATCCAAAAGACGTTGTGGTGTCTCTTTAGTAAAATTAGCACTGTTTTTGTTTAATTGCAATATTTACATTGGAATTATACAATCTTTGTTCAGATTCTGGTATTGAAAATTCTGATAATACCATTTTTGGGAATTCTGGAATTTAATCATCTCAATTATTATTATTATTACTTTTTTTGTAAGAGCAATAACAAAATATATTATTAAAGAAATTAATATAATACGAATTCATATACATCATAGAGTATATATATATTATTATACAGCTAGTACTTGGAGACTCTTTATATATGTCACATCTAATGATGTTAAGGTGCTGTCAACAAAGCTCAAATGTTGCACATGATGTGCTTAAATAAAATGGTTTAAATCCTTGTATATCCGAACAGAATAAAATCATACCGTTATCATACCTTTCGGTGAAGATCATCGTCACTGGCTGTTTATTTGATACGTTTGGTGAGCGCTTTCGATGTGAGAACTTCATTTTCAAGCAGTTTTGATTAGTAGATTGATAGATTGATGTATTGAGTTAGTTAAAATAGCGCTTGGTTGGTAAAAGGAAAGCCTCGCCAGGGTCACGGCATATAATGATGTGGATCGCTTTACTTGTTAAAGGCAAAACAAGATATCGATTCTCGGTCACAGAGTGTATAAGTCTATCGTAAGCCACAGGTTCAAAATTGATAATAAATACATTACCTAAGAACAGAGCTGTAAATAAATCAATTATTTTGGAAACAACACGTAAATCTTCCATTCACTGAATTAGCAATTTTTGAAATAATTCTTTGAATTAATTTGAATTAAATTGAATTTGAACTAGTTCAATTAAATTATAAAAATCAATTAGCAATTCATTAACAAACTCAATTCAAATTTCAATCAATGAAAAGTTTGAATTAGATTTTTAAGTAAATACGCATATTTTCTACATGTTTTCTTACACCTTTGACCACTGAATATGTTCAGTGCCTTTGAAATCGCTTGAATTTCAATTCGTTGTTCTAACGAATTTGAATGAATTAAAATCAGTTCAATTCAAATGAATTGGAAATGAGTTCCACTTGATTTTATAAAATTAATTTAATTTGGAAACAAATTTTAACTCTTTCTACAAATTCATTTGAATCGAAAACGAATTGAAATTCATTGCTGTCTAATTCGTTTAAATTTATTCAAATTTCATTCAATTCCTTTTTGTTGTGAAAAGAATTAATTTAAAATTTAAACAATTCGCAACGAATTAAAATCAAAAAAGAATGATTCATTAACAACTCCATCTAAGAATAGTCAAACAAAAATTAAAGTTCTTGTATTTGCAATCAACAGAATTCCCTCATTTTAAATTATTGTAAAATTTATTTTCCATCAGCTGAGGAATCTGTATAGAATCAGAAATCTTATTTTTAATTTATTTTTTTTAAATTTTTTGTTTTAACAGTGATCAAGAACACTGGGCTTCATAAATATACAGTTTTTTGAATAACGCGACTAGGAAATGGCTCTTTTTTTACGTTCCATGTGAACAACATCAACATTGGTTAAATGGATGATATTTACAGTATACGCAAATCAAGGTGTTGGATGCAAAGAATGCTGAAGATGGATTTGGCGGTCCTGAAAATGCAGCATTACATTCTGCTAGCGTCTAATTTTTCTTGTTTTCTTTGGAAAACGTCCGCGTACATTTGAAAAATAATTTTTCTTAATAAAAGTTTAATTAAAAATGAACCAAAGCCGAAAAAAGTAAAATTTTAATTAAAAATTTTTTTTAATTGAATGACAAAACTGTTTATTTCTTTTTCAATTAATATTACAGTTGAAACATATAACACCTTAATTAAATTTCAATAAGAATTCAAATAAATATTTTAACAAATATAAAAACTTTTTTCTGTGCAGTTAACAAAATTCTCTTTGTCAGTTCGACTCTGACGAAGCTAATCCATTTTCCAGACCAAACATAACTCTCACTTAAAATTATTAATTGTAAAAAATTTTAAACACAGATCCATTTCTAAAAGGGTTAAGGATATTTTCTTTGCCTTACATCTATTTCTCAAAAAAAAAAACAATTCTTTCTATACCCTTCACAACAAGTGATTAAAGGGTATCTGAATGTGTCATTCCATTTTTAATTTCTACAATATTTATTTTCAATCCCATAAAGAAAATATATATTCTGAGTCTTTATACATAGCGAAGTCGATTGAGCGATTTCCATCTGTCTGTCCGTGTTAGTGTTGAAATCAAATTTATCAAGAGGTAGAGAAAATTTTAATACGCCAATCGACAAGACATAGTTTCGAAAATTTTGCTATTGGAGACCTGCCTCAATGTTTTCCAGATCACTTGAAACAAATTTAGTTTCGTAAAGTAACTCCAGTCAAAATAAAATAAATAAATAAATAATCAAAAAACGAAAAAACATCCAGGAAAAAAACTGGCGCTTGCCCAAACTTTCCAAGCAATGCACCTTTGAACTTTTCATAGAAAAGTACGATTGGGCACCATATTTTTCAAGATACAATAAGCGTGTCGTTTGTATGCTTTTAAAGAGATCTTTTAGAAGATACTAAAATTTTTTAAAAATACTTCATTTTGTTTTCTTATGTTTTGATGCTCTGTCACCACAATATTTGTTGTTTTACATACATGGTAAAGGATATAGAAGATATAGCATTCTTTCTTGTTTTAAGTAGTCATTAAAAAGTTTCAATGAAATTTCATTGTCATTAGTAGAACCAATTATAATTAAAACAATATCATTAGTATTAGATGGATGAATGGATAAATATTTTGTCACTGTCCTTAATTCAAGTAATGACTCTGAAATTTCGATGGTGATAAGTAGTCACAAGTTTTGTACCGATCTTGTTATAAATTTTAAATACTCTTCGAAAATAAAAAAAAAATATTTTTTTGTGTGGCGCTCAATAACGTGTTACAGTTTATTAAAATGGGCACAGACGCTTCTTAGATTAGCATTAGCAATGGAAACGGAAAAGTCCTAAAAAGAGCTTATTAGCCGGTCTGGAATATCAAGAGACATATTCATTAGAAGAAATAGAGAAATGCGGAGTGCGGATGAAATCTAAGTTTAACATTTTAACGAACGGCAAAGCAACAATAAGAAATTCTGCAATGGAATGTTAATCCCCAAAACAAAAATCTAGCTTAATTTTATAAAAATATTTTCATTACTAAATATCTTTAATCGTAATTTTCACTTTAATTGGTGTTGTCGACATTTTTATTATTTAAATGCAATTTTTGCTTTAATAGTTTTAAGCATTTGTGTTTTTTGCTTTTGTTTATTTGAGATCAAGTATCTTAATGTGAGTTTCTTAAGCAAAAAAAAAAAACACAAAAATAATTTCTCATAAAAACAAACTGCCCGCATTCAAACTGAACAAGACTTTTTGCCGCACTTCATAAAAAAGTCATTAAAAGCTTAATTGCAAGGTTTATTGCAATTCTGCACCTTCATTAAAAGCATGTGAGTGAGTAAAAATATATAACGAACTTTAAGACAGGCGGATGCACGTACAATGATTAACTGACCCATGATCACATGAACTGTTTTTTAAGTTATAAAAAACAAATAATTCGGTTTGTTATTTTAAATAATCTTAACGCATGATTTTATGTGGGCTAATGAATTACTTTTTTAAAATCAATACGACTTTTTAAATATTTTATTTGATTTTTTTTAGTTGAATAAGTAATGACCAGTTAAAAAGGATAGAAGAAAAATTGTGTATTAGAAAGCTGAAAAAGAAATGGTTTTCCAGGTTAAGCCGAAATTACAACATAAGAAAACAGATTTGAATGCAGAGGGATCCCTATAAAATTGATATCACATTTTTTAATCAATACGACTTTAATTTACATACAGAAGGATAAATAAGATAAGTAATTTTCAACTTTATCTTCAAACTCATTTAAAACATTCAACACTAAAATAGAAAAACGTAATAGCACTTGAAAAATTTAAAAAAAATACAAAAGTTTAATTAACTGACCACCATAAAGTTACACATGAATAAAAATTAGTAAACTTATGTCGGAAACTTTCATGCAGTTAAATTCCTGGCTGACAGCTGATTGACATAATGTGGCGTTAAACAAAGTTGAAGTAAAAACACGTTTACCGACACTTCAATTGTCTTTTGCCTTTTTTTAACAACTTTAAACTACAGAAAGCAGAAATATAAAAACTGAATTAAGAAAAGATTCATCAGGTGGACATGTAGAACAATATCAAAAATACACTGGCAACATTTGCTCACAAATGCAACAACAAAAATACAATCAAAATGGGCAAAAAAAAAATGTAAAAATTCAGAAATATACATATATTTTGTATTAGAAAGAAAGGAAAACAAAAATACAAAAGCTGTTTGTTTTAAACGTACTCTTATTGAAGTCGTATTAACCTGGCTTAAAAAGTAAATTTTATTTGTTAAAAAAAAAAAAACAAACAGCCAGTCAACTTTACCGACAAATTTTATGCCTCTTAAGAAAATCCCAACAGATGAGATGAGACATAAAAGATAAACTTCAAATGACAAAAAATACACACTCATTATGGTATAAAATGAAAAAATATACCTCTTAAAATGCCTGAAGGTGAGATGCCGATACAAATGTTTGAATAAAATAAAAAAATGAAAAAAAACCGAATGAATAAGCTAATCATTTAGGCAGATAAAGGTGCAACTAGTCTTATTGTGTTGTCACTTGAAAAAAAAAATAGCCAACTAAACCTTCTAACAAAGAGATCAACATATCAAGGCAGAGACTCTTAAACAAAGAGGCCTAATAGTAACTGTGGCAATGCAAATAACAACAACAACAAGGAAAATATATACAATAATAAAAGGAGGCAAATACACAAACCATATCTTAACCGTAACATCTTGATGTTTCTTACACTTTTTTAAATATCTTTTTTTAAAGATCGTAAGGGTCGAGTTTGTATGTGTGTTAATACATACAACATACAAGTACATACTTTTGTGCGTAAATAACGCCTACGTACAAAAACAACAACATAACCATTATTGACAAATGTGTACAACTAAGCGGCGTTAAATGACACATAATCCGCTTTTAGTTTTATTTTATAACAATGACAGCAAAAAGAAAGAACAGAAGAAATAATTTTTATAATAATAAAAAAATACATGTCTATCCGAACTATGACTAAGCTGCCAAAGCTGCCAAAGCATATTAATATAATACGGACTTCTAATAGGCTTAAGTTTTCATAAATAAAAAATATCTAAATAGTAAATTTTTAATGTTGACACAAAATGCTTATTTAAGGATACAAAAAAGAATATTTAGCTGCTCAAAGTACTATAATAAAAAAATAAGGACAGTTAATTATCCGTTTTTATTTAAAACCAAATTAAAGAGAGAAAATCAAAATTTAACCATTTGATATTTTATCAAGGTTAGGTTTGAGATCGTTATCAATTGCAACAAGTTTGTAATAACAAAATATATTTAAAATTGCTGAAATGCCTTTAATTAAAAGAAACTGTTAAAATATGTCTTAAAATTGCTTTCTTTAAAATTTTAGCGACAACGCAAACGCAAAAAAGAATATGGCAGCTTTTACTTGACTTCTAGACCACAATATCGAATGCGTTTAAAATGCCCCGGCTCTACTTATAGTTTAACAAGGGCAAATTAAGCAAATTAAGCATTGTCGAATACAGAATAAATTACAAAAAGTCAATTTTTAGATGCGAACGAATGTATAACCGTAAATTCACTTTTACGAGTCAAAAAATCTGCTGAATATAAAAGACTTAAAAATAACAGATACGTGAAATAAACTTTAAAATATCGTTAATGGCAATAGGAATTGAAGATAGGGATACGATTAAGTTTTCTAAACTGGTTTGCATTCCAGAACGGTAAAACGTGTGAACCCTAACTATAACCAAAATTCTCAACAGCGCCTCCATTATTATTTTTTTTTTTTTTTTTTATTGATACCTATAAAAAGAGCATTTGTACTTGCCAATTCAAAAATATCAAAGGCCTTTCTTCAATTAGTGATAAAAAGTCAGAATTTAGAGAAGAGTTTAATGTTTAAAAATGAGCTTAATATTACAAACCGAGCTGAAATACTCCAAGTTATTATTCCTAGTTGAGTTTCAACTCCCTGAAATTAAATTCGTAACTGAAAGAGCCCTGAAATATCTAATACACAGCAAAGTTATTATTAAAGAACTATACTACCAACGACTATTTTCACCGAAATACTATACTCCGAAAGGCGAAACAAAGTTCAAAAATGAAGCAACAGGAGAGAAAGTAATACTGAAATTTTTTTCTTCAGTAAAGTCTTCTTCAAGTCAAAACTTTGATTTTTTTAATCTAAAGAAAAATTTCACGAACTTCTGGCGAAAATTGTCGTGAAAATGTAAAAAAATTCAATTTTTATCAGAATTGAAATATAGAATGCCAACATAAAAATAAATTCGAATATTTTCTTTTGGTTCTTTATGGTTTATGAGATTAATTTCAAAACAAGAAGTTTATTTAAAACAAATGGCTTCATTTTATATCATATAAAAACCGCTGCAGAGCATTTCGATGCTAAGCATTATTGATAAAGACCCGAATCAAACACTAACTTATTTTTGGAAATATTTCTTTTTGATCTCTTTCGTAAAATAAATTCAAATAAAAATTTTGTCATACAAAAGTTAAAAGAAGCACTTTAACCTTTTAAAAATTTTAACTATTTAACCGCAATTTTTAATAAAAACATAATTTTTAATAATAAGCACTATTTTGACTCCCTTATTGAACAAAATGCTTCAAATTTTTAGACATTTATTTACAACTTTACATGCATACGCATTTCTCTACTCTCATAAACAAAAGTCTATTGCAAAGACCTACAAATGGGTAAGAATGTTTTCTGCTGCTTGCGGCCATTACAGAAAATAGCTTTAAAATATCATTTCACTAGAATTGTAAAGAATGCAAAATTTTCACTCTGAATAATGCTGGTCTTTGACAACCGCAGAATTATTTTATGAAGAAACAAATAATTATTGCTTAAATATCGGAAAATCTATCAATGAACGTTTTAAATTAAAACCGTGTTGTTAAATAAGAGTTTTTTTAAGGCAAGCATTTTTTTCATTGCATTTATATTACGCGTGGGTTCTTGACTGAGAAATGACAATATCCCACCAAACGAGCATTTGCACTTGACAATTAAAGAGCACCAAAGTCTTCAGAAATATCGCCTTGAAGCTTTGCATCACTGACAACAATTTAAAAACGAACGATGTGAATCATGTTTAACAAAGTCTAATGTCTCACATTTTTACTAAAGAATAACTTCAAAGGCGGTGGACTACATTATAAAACTCATTGCGACCAATCTGAACATGTAGTAAGAATATCATAACTTTTTTTCTTGTAAATTTCAACTCACTGTCTAAAACGGTTCAGAAGTTTTGTCACATACATCAAATTATATTAACTATTGGAACACTCTTTATTGTTTACATCCAAATTTTATACTTGTTGTTATAGAGGACTTAGCAATATAGATTTTTTTAAAATTTAACCATCCTGCAAGAATGGCCATATGCATGAATACATAAATGAACTATTGAGACACATTTTAATATATAATTCTGAAAATTTATACTTGTTATTATAACGTTCATAGTATTTGTCATTTTGTCCAATTTTTAAGCGGTCGTTTGTAACGGTTAAAAAATAGGCCCATATAGGTCAATTAACGTACCCCATGGGGACACTCTCTAACTTTGCTATTGAAAGCTATAGTTGTACTCAGTTTTTTAAGCTTTACGCTTCATAAAACACTTGAAAAATATGTATGTTGTATGGGGACACCCTTAATTTTTTAAATTATAAACTATTTTTGAAACGGGACCAAGACAAAAATCAAAGTTCAAGCAAAAACAACAATAATCAACTTTGATTATACTTTTCTTTATCCACTGTATACGGCTGACTTTTTTCGACTCTTTTTATACGGTTTTAAAGATGTTATACAACATTTTGAACTTTGATTTTTGCCTTTACTTTATTGTTTAGACAAAAATCTTCAGTTCATTTAAAATATTGTGAGAATTTTCTTGAAGAGCTAAGTAAGCGGTAGCGAAAAAGGCATCGAGACTTGCTTTCACCTCCAATAATCAATATCGGGAAAATATCACAATAAAAATAAAAGTTTCATAACCTTTTAAATAATTAAAATCGGTTTAGAAATGACAGAGTTACGCAGGCACAAACATAAAATAAGCAACATTCAGTCGAATTGATAATCCCTTCCTTTTTATAAGTCGGTTAAAAATTTTATTTTTGTTCAATATCACTCATCCGTTGGGTATCTAATGAGATTTGTTAAATTTTTTTTGGGTTCAACGGACACATAAGAAGGTACTTTGTATTCTCTAATGATCTTTTATTCATATTGAAACAATAAAAGCATAAAAATCGTGAAACTCTAGCAGAATCAAACCGCCCCCTGTAAACATTTAGATGCTTATTGAGACTCTTCCATTTACAGACGCATCTCCTGGGATTCATTGTGCTCCATTAAAGATCATTTGACGTCCTCTTTAATTCAGTTAGGCGCTCAGTGACTTTATAACCAAAACGAATAATTTTAATTCGTCGCAACTTTAACTAATATTTTGAAAAATAAAAAATGAAAGATCATTAAAGCGGTAACAGAAGTAAAGTTGTTGTCAGTGGAGCTCACGGGACGGCCAATTAAACTCATTAATTGACTTCTGGTGAACCTAAAAAGCTGCTCAACTAAGTGCAACGATTCAGCATGTTTTCACTGACGCTACCTGACAGTCAACGGATTCTTTATCGCCGATTACTTATTTTAAAATACCCTGACAAAAAAAGGTTTTGGCATTTCTGTGATGCAAGAAGTTTTTAATATGTTTAGCACACAATGTATTTTTTCAATAATTTAGTTTTTTATTTTTTTGCGATAAGGGAAGAATTTTTCTGAATTTTCTTTAAATAATAATGGTTTTTCTTATTTCGAGGCTTTAATCAAGAGAAATTAAAAATACCAAATAGCTACCCCTCATAATTACGCTATCATTTAGTTTGCAAAAATAGACAATATAAAATGATTATTGTCTTATTTTGAAAACTAAAAATTCTCACATTTTATTAACTCTTTTTTATCATCTTCATAAAAATTAACTTTTTTGATTGAAATTAAATTATTAACACCAAACCCACCCATATTGAGACATTTTCAACCGTGACAGGCAAGTGCACCACATGCTGTTTTACTAAAGGCACCCACAGAGAAAAAGACACAAACTGTTGAAACAAACACACATTGACAAAAAGGGACATCTGCCCTTTAAAAATATAAAAAATATTTTCAGCCTGAAGCGCAAACAACTTGTAATAAAACTGTACAACATACAAAAATAACGTTGATAAATAGAGGAAATATTAGCCGCAATATGATGGCATACAGTCATTCAGCCCTACACGCCTTTTAGTCCCAACAACAAACCAAATAAAAAAGTTCTCTTTTCACAAAAAAAAAATCATAATAAACTAACAGATATTCACACATAAATAATAAAAAAAAGGCTTTCGGTGGAAAAGCGTAAAAAACAATTTCCCAGAACGAATTCTTAACGACATTTTAAAAGTGTTGAGTTGGCGGCAACAGTGGTTTTCCTCATTACAACGGCAGAACGAATTTCTTTCTGCAGCGCATAAAGTCAAAGGATAAATTTAACGAACACTTAATAGTCACGTGTGTAAATATGTGAAACAGTGTCCAAAAAGTGGCAATAATCCAAACATAATAATATTCTGTTTTTTTTTTTTCAAATTAAAAAATAGAATTAATGAATTCAAAGTCAACTAACATTGAGAAAGTTACTCGCAACAACCCCTGGTAGGGTGGAGCAAAAACTTTTTCCTTTTCTTTTATTCAGGGAACAAATAACAAAGTCACGTGCTTGCGAGGCCAATGTATGCCATTTAGACACGTGACCTAAAACAATTGCAACAATCTCGTGGCAACATTCAAACAAAATTAATGCGTTTGTGTGTCATCTTGTGTTCAATGATAGAATGTAGAAATTTATGAAAATCCTTTTCCCTGCCACTTGGCGGTCACATCATGTGTATGAAAATTCTAAATGATGTTTGCATGTATGTATGAATGTATGTATGTGCAACGCATATAAATTCATTTTTACTTCAAAAAACTGCAGAATTAGAAAGAGAGAGTGAACGGAAACCGGGTCGTGCAGCATGAGTAGACAGACTCCCCATGGGATTGAAGTGTGCTGACTGCCGCCGCACATATTTTTAATTTCTGTTTTCCTTAATAAAGATGAGCCAACCAACAGCCACATTTATATGGGCAACAAAGAAAATGAGTAAATTTTTAGTGTTTCCTTAACTAATAAATAGCTTAGCGAAAATACTCATCGTCCGTATGCTAGCACAAATTGTTTGGATAAACAACAATTCTGCCAACACGTGTCTGCAACATTTACGACTGTTGTTGCATTCTGTTCTCACTACATGTGTATGAATATGAATGATGATGAGACGTTAAGCTGAAAAATAGAAGAACAAGTGCATCTGCGACTACGGTAACATTATTTACACAATCATAATAATAAACTTTAGTTCCAACAGTACGATTGATTCATGGCGGAAGCAAAAGAACACCATTTCTCTTATTTTTGTTGCTGAATGTCAACCCACCGACCATGAGATGTGTCTTTATTTGTAACGAGGTGGATTTTGTGGGTGTTATCGTTTTCAAAATAATCGTTTATCTTGTTCTCTTGACTTAAGGGGGTATTTTTTTTAATGCGTCCTTTATTTCGGATGTTGGAAATAAATGTCAATGAGTTGTTATTGTTGAACTCTAGAATCCCATTGCGTTTCTTTTATTTCTTTGAAGAGACACGTGTGTTTATAGCGCAGTTAATTGTCTTAATTCCTGCCCCAAATCTTTTGATTATCGATGTAAGATTGCATCGTTATAATTTGTATCGTATTTGTTTTTAATTATAAATCAATTCGCATCATCGTAAGTATAGGTTTTGAGTTAAACGTTTAATTTAAGAACTCTAGAGGTCACACATGGTGTGTTTAAGAATGGAAACGCCAAAAAAAATACAAAATTAACGATAAGGGGTTTTGGTAAATAAATAAATAAGGAATGTAATAGTCTGTTCATTATTGCTGGCCCGGAATATTCTTATTTAAAGTAATTTTAGCTTGATTTATTAAATTTTTTTAATTTTTTTTTGTGTGAAAAATGTCCGACCAAAATTTATTTGTTCATATGATAATAATAACTCATCTTTAAGGCTGTTTGTAAGTGAATGCTTCTATGGGAGGAGGCACATATTTTGTCCTTACTCCGCCCTTTCTTTTTTTACAGACATTAATGGATTCTACAGTTCTGCTTCTATAAGTTTGTCTTTCATAAAAAGAAATTATCGTTTTAAAAAACAGGCCATTTGTAGGGAATCACAAAGTCAACTAGACAATTTTCGCATAGAAGTTTCCTTAAAATGTATTCCGGTTAAGAGGTACAAAGATCATAGTCCGTAGTGGCTACAGGTTTCCGTCGTACCGGTAGTTGGTTATCTTGACAGTAATAATTTCCAATTATTAGGCCCCTGCAAGCGAACATAGTTTCCTAGTAACTAGTAAAAGGGATATACATAAACATATTAGTTGCACTCTCCGCAGACAAATAAATTTAATTTTTACGGACAATTCGCATCATAAGTAATAATAATAATAAACTTATAAACATAAATCGATTTTAAACCTTAGAAATAAAGATTTAAATAACAAAATTATTAATTTTATGTTTACATCCAGTTAATTTTTAATTATTCTAAAGATATAAAATAACTTTTTTCAAAACGAAATCTTTGTTTTTAATCAGAAAAAAAAATATTTTTTTACAATAAATCTTACTTATTTTATGTTTATGAATTGAAAAAAAATATATATTGGTTCCTTACAGTTGTACAGGAAATAAATTTCAAATATTGTGGCCATTTTCAACAATAATTTTTCCTTTCAGTGAACACAATTTCAAGTGTGATTTATGAATTTGAAATTGATGTAAGCAGAAAATACAAAAATAAAAAGAGGAGGCCGCTTATTCAACTTGAAACAGGAACTTCCCATTTTTTCCAATCACTAAACACAAAATAACATTTATTTAGTTTTGAATGCAGCCATACATGACACCAACAATGGATGAAAAATATACAACATAAACTCAAACAAAAAGACAACAAAAATATGAATAGATCAAACGATTACACACAAATCACAACAGAAGCAAAGGACCACCTCCTTGTTTCTTTTCATCATTTTATGACTTTTGTTCTGCAGTTTATTAAAAAAAAAGTGAAGACTACAAAAGATGGAAGCAAAACACTCAAACCGAGATTCTGGAAACATTAATTAAAACTTGCAATAAAAATACTTTAATGCTTAAACGTTTAAGAAGTTGTAATTTATTTGTTTGTTTAATGTGTATTTTTATGAGTGATAAGATACTTAAACTCACCAAAAGTTGGCGATCAACTATTCAAAAAGTCAAATTGTTGGTATTGGAGCCAGCCTACAGCTGTAGGGTTTTGAATTTTACAGCAAAACTACGAAACAATCACAATATTTACTATCCATTTGAATTTATATGTAACAAGAAGTGTTCATCACCATTTATAGCAAAATATTGTGTGCTAATGGGGCAAGTTTTAAAAGTCTGTTTTTACTTTTTGCTCTGTAAAATGGATTCTTCTTATTTGATGCAAAGTAAAGTAATACTTACATATCAGATAATTCCTTTTTTCTTTCTAATATCTTTAATAATTTTTGTTATCACATAATTCTAGCAAAGTAACCGCCTGAAAACAGGCACAATTTTCTTTTATAAAGGTTCAAAACCTAAGTCTCTGCACTACATCAAAATACATCAGCTGCAGAAATGTCCTTTAATATTTAATTTTTCCTCTTATCCTTGTTGTTATAGCTGTCTTAACAAGTTGCATGTTACTTTGAACTGTCTTTTTATAACGATTACGTCGTATAAGTCAAATTTCATCAATTAAAGGGATACCCTTTAATATTCAAGTTTATTTTATTTATTACTTTTTATATTGGTAGGTTACGGTTCAAATGCATTTAAAAATCATGTGTGTTGTATGGAGGCACCCCTCAGTTTTTAACATTATGAACTTTATATTGATTTAATATAATCGTGCTTGATTCCTGTAAATATATAAATATCATGATATTCTCATGAAACTACAAAATTATATGTATTACTGCGGGGAAAGCATTTCCATATGGACATTTCACTACTGCTCATACAGCTCATCATATTATAAACTTTATTTAAAAATAGGGCCAATCGGTGAAAATCATTTTCAAAAAAATGTCAGTAATGATTAAGTTCTATAGTCACAAAATCCGATATTAACAACAAAGCTGTCCGTCTAAACATTAATAGAAGTTAGACAGACAGAATGGTATGTGTTTTCTGAAATTGGAGCTGGTGTTTAAGAAAGATTTTTTACGGGATACGACATTGTACAGCACTTTGACGCCAGCAATATCGAAGAAAATAAGACCAAAAAAATTTAACGATGGATTATAAATTAAATAACCTCAGTGTCAGAAAGAATAACACAAACCATATAAAGAAGTTCAAGTTCAATTTTGAGCATACAAATTATGAATTTTCGTACTGGAACAATGTGATTTTTACATGTGGAAGAACATCTAGCTTTTTCCAATCAGATGGTCAAGTGTTAGTATGTCTAAAAAAAACAAGAACAAAGAACTTAAGCCATGTAATCTTCGGCCTACAATTAAATATAATTCTAAAAGTGTCATAGTTTAAGTTGTATGTGTACCGCAGGTATTAAGCAGCTGGCTTTAATTGATGATATTTTGTATCCATCCCCTATATTTGGCACCAAACGTAAAGAAATTGGTAATTTCGGTAAACTTTAAATTCATACACGAATGTGATTACTATAAATTTGTTCTAATGTTATAGACTCTAAAATCAAGTCTCCAAACATAAATGTTATAGGAAAATTATTAGCCTATTTGTAAAAAACTGAAATTCCAATCAATTTCAGACACCGCTGAGCTAAAGATTGATCTAAAGCAGGCTGAACCTGCAATTGGTCCTTCAACAAAAGCAACTGCTTTTTCTATGGATACACAATCATATAATGCTGTCGATTCTTAAGATGTTTAATAAATACAGAATTTATGTAATCAAACGACAGTTTTTAAGACCAATAAAACTGAACAGATTAGATTGGACCAAATGAAAATGAACAGATCATAATGCTTTCTTTAATGTTAATTTTTGACCGACTTTAAAAAAAAGAAGAAGGTTATCAATTCGACTAATTGTTGCTTATGTTTATCCCTGCAGAACTCAGTCATTTCGATTTTAATCATTTTTTGTAATTTGATAGATTATGTTTACAGATTGGTCTCGTTTTAAAAACAGTTCATAATCTTTAAAGTTAAGGAGTATCCCCATTCAACATATATGTTTTTAAGTGCATTATGAATAGTAAAGCGCACTTCTTTAAAATTTAATAAACAAATGCGTATTACTATGGCTCCCAGTAGCAAAAAGGGTGTCCCCATGAAGTAAATCTTTTCAACGCTTGAAAGTTTGACAGGATGTCGATTACTATGACCGTTATATAAAAGAAGTATAAGCATTCACGATTATATATTAAAGGATGTCGCAATAGTTAATGTAATTTGATGTATGTGGCCAAACTTTTAAACTGTTATAAACAGACAGTTAGAAATTACAAAGAACCTGTGTTGCTAAGTCCGCTATAACAAGTATAAAATTTGCATTTTGAAATTAAAGGGTGTTCTCATATTGGAAGTAAATTGACCCATATGGATCTATTGTTTGAACCGTTACACACAAACACTTAAAAACTAACGGAAAGTCCACTACTTTGCCTGGTATATTAAGAAGTATAAACATTTAAAATTATAAATTAAAGGGTGTTACAATAGTTGCTGCTATTTGATTTATATGACCAAACTGTTAAAAAGTTGTAGACACTTGATTGAAATTTGCACAGAACCTTTATTTCTAAGTCCGCTATAACAATTAGCAAATTTGAAATTAGAAATTAAAGGGTGTCCCTATTACTAGGGGGTTACTTTGTATTTCGATTCAAAAAGAAAATTATTCAAATTGCTATGTCATATACATTGTCTTCAAAAAGTGTTTTCTTTCGAATCGAAATACAGAGAACCCCCTGATGTAATTTAACCTATACAGCCATATCTGTGAAAGCGTTACAGACAAAATCTTGAAAATTAAACAGAATGTCCATTACTTTATCAAGTATAAAAGCAAGTATAAATATTAATGCTAGAGTTAATGTCGACGTCGTTGACGGCCGAAATTGTGATGTTCGGTGTAAAATTTTATTTTGCTGTTAATGTAAACGCCGTCGACGACATTAATAATTAATAACGGTTAAGAATGTTCAAAAGTTTGAAACAACTGCAACCAACAGAAAATTATATTTATTTTGACGTTTCATCATATGTTTTTGTCTGAGCTACACCGCAACAACGCCGAAAAAGTTGACACTGATTGAACTTTTTCGGCGTCAAATTTCTTACAGCGTTGAGATTAACTGCTTTCATACAATTTCATACGATTCAACTCTTTTTTGACATTTGACGCCGTTGACGACGTCGACATTAACTCTAGCATAAAAATTAGAAATTAAAGGGTGCTCTAATGGTTGTAATTTGATGTATATGGCCAATCTTTTGAACAGTTATAGACTAACGCTTAGAATTTAAACATTTTTTTTACTGTGTCAGCAATAAAAAGTATAAACAATAAAAAATGTCCACATAACTCCTGAATTTTCTTGTTTAATCTGCATTCATATTTTGTTCTACGACTTATTAAGAACCTTTCTCGAATATAATATAATATAGTTAATTTATAATTACCGTCCTAAAGAAATATGATTTTAGGTTTATCAATTTTTTTGCAATAATTATTAATTTTGGTGTTTACTTAACATGTGTATTAAAAACCGTTAAATTAAAATATTGCCCTATATTACGAGTATATTAAAAAGGTTGTAATCACTAATGTTTGTATATTTTAGAGAAATGTTCTTATAATATATGAATATATTCTTAACATTTATTCATGTCATGACCAAATTTCATAGCAACAGAAATATGTTTTAGCACTCCACTAAATGTTAATGATGAAAATAAATAAATTTTGGAAAAAAGTAATTTACGATTCATATTTTCTATAACAAGTCATTGAATTTGGAAAACACTTGTTTTATTTTAATTAGTTAAATTTATTTTATCTTATTAAAAAATAATATGAAATTTAATCAGGAATTGAACCTTGCAACTAATAATTATGTAAAAAACAGTAAGTATACAACGTAAGATTTTACTTTATGTCGAATAATTTCATAAAATAATCGAATAGAAATTATACATATATGCAATTAAAGTAACATTATCATGCTGCTGACTACACATGCAACTAGTTTTATATATTAGGCTTTGATTATAGTCGAATAAAACTACAAGTCTCACTTTTTACTGTCGCACACTTTGTACGTCGCAATTTGACTCTTTTTTTGGCAATCTGTTTTTTTTTAATTTTGCTGTGAGCTAAATATTTTTGATGAGTTTACTCACAAACCTGACTTTGTTTTGAACGCATTGATAATTTCCATTTTATTATTTAAAAAAATCATCTAGTAGGCTGGTAATATTTAATTTTCATAGACATGAAGAAATACTAGAGTGATTTTTCTCTAAGAATAAAGTATAAAAACTTTTTCAAAATTCTAAGAAATTATTAAAAAAAAATCAAAGCTGAAAATTAAATACAAAATAAAACTATCGATAATTGGTCACAATCAGAGAGAGAGAGAGAGAGAGGGAGAGAGAGAGCCATTTAGTACTAGTCAGAAAATTGCAGCCAAACTTCCAAGAAAAGTAAAAGTTCGTCTAGAGATAAGGCATTATTATATTATAGCATGTTCACACGGCAAAATGAAGCACTTGCTTCGCTCTTCGAATCATGATTGCGAAGCACGCTGTTTACACGACACATGCTTCGATTGGACATCTGCACAAAAACTTAAATAACTGTCAAATAATTTGTTCAAAAACTTTATTTTTCTTTTTAATTTTGTTTGTTTGTAATTTATTACATTTAAAATTTTAATGAAATTAATTGTGTTTTATATTACACATATCCACACACCACTTTAAACATTGTTTTTCTCTTTTTGTTTACATTTTATACAGCTAGTTCAGATAAACTTGCGATAAAAATTAGAGAAGACATAAATTTTTCATGCTTCGTAAGAAGATTCAATATGAATCTACCAGCTTCGCTCTCATAATTTTGTATGGCGAAGCAAGTAGATTCGCTCATGATTGGAGTGTGAAGCAAGAATAGAGAGCGAAGCAGGTGCCGTGGAAACATACTATTATTATATTCGTATGGCACTGCGGAATATAGCGCTCTCAATTTTTTGAAGTAAATTCTTAAAAGTGCGCAATTTGTGTTTTGGTAATGCTAAACAATACAATGTACTGACAAAGTCTCAGTGTTTAATGAGGATTTAAGCTGTTTAAAAAGTGGATGTCAATACTAAGAAACAGATGAAAAGTTTTGCAACACTACAATATTTTTTCCTTACGCCAAAAACGTAAAAAAGTTTAGGGCAAATTTATTTTTTTTTTTTAATTAAAATAACAACGAATTCAAAGAGTCATAATCGTTTTTAATCTGTTAATAAAAACAAAAGTAAAAACAATTAAATTCGTTGTAAAAGAGATATGATTTATTTGGCACACTGTATAAGCATTAATGCTTCACCTATACATTTTTGTATATGATTTTCAAAATACTCAATTTCTCAATTATTAATGCTCCAAGTTACAAGCAAGTCCACTTATCGCTTAAAAGCTTGAACTCTTACTATCATTTAATTAGCGACTACCTAGAGAAAGAGGAATTTTTGGTCAGTTTTATGAAAAACTTACTTGTGAAATTAAAACTTTTGTACAATTCAGTTTCAAATTGTTATTTTCTTATTTATTTATGAAATATTATTTTTTGAGCTGTGGTCTTTTTTTCACTTTCTAGGGTTTTCAATCTTTTTTGCATTTACTTTCTTGTATGAGTAACTTTCTTATATATTTTTACATTACGAAAATTCTCTATAACTTGATTTTGGAATGTTCCGCCCAAAGCAAGTTTTTATTTAACGTTTTGAAGTGTATTTTTATTATTTAATGAATTACTGCTACTAAACAAACGCTTCTAAAGTATTAACACGCGTATGTGACACCACTTTTTCTACAATTTATTAAAACAACAACTGCAAAAAATCAAATAACTTACGCTTGATTTGATGCCAATTCATATGTACGATCCTTTTGTTGCTAAGAACGGGGTGTTGATAAAACAAAAATTTCATTTCCTTTAGAAATTAAGTTTCTTTTATTATTTAACGTACGTGCATTGCATTCATGCACAAAAAAAGTGACGGAGAAAAGTACACGGCTCAGAATATTGCCAAACAGACATCATGACTTTGTGTTCAATATTTTTAAGTGTTAAAGAGTTTAATCGATGACATGCGTACGAAATTTTGGCAATTATGATGATTTACTTTTTTACACAAATATTTTTTTGTGTCCTAGTTCAACGATAAAAAATAAAAAGATGGAATTTTTCTATTTTCATTTATTCATTACTTCCAATCAATTGAAGAGAATCGTTACATTTGCAGGCCCCTTTAGCTATTATTGCTCTAAATGGTATTAAATTTTATATGACCCAAAAGGATTAAAAGGGTTTATTTTTATTGATTTATTTTTTTATTCGAAAAATATGCTCACAACTGGTAGGGTGAGTACCAGTTGTGTTGCATTTTGCAGTGACCAAGAAATGATCCCACATTTATGTTGTACTCGTATATAAATTTAAAATATTAATATCCCCATTATACTTCCAAGGAATTTTACAGCAATTTACCTATTATCAAATATGTTTTCCATGTAAGCTCCACTTCTAATTCTAGGCATATTTTCTCTAAAATATAAAATTTAAAACCCTCGTTTTATATTTCTTTGTTTCTAAAAAGAATAGACTTTTTCCTTTCAGCTGGCAAACCAACCAACTAGATTTTTCTTGCTCACACTCCGCATTCGAAATTTTGGTGTTGCACATTGCTTTACAAGTAGGACAAGTAAAACTTGAAATTAAAAGGTGTTTCAATATTGCCGTGATTATCGATTATATGGCCTAAATTTTTTAACCGTAGTCGGCAGTTATTTAGAATTTCAGTTAAACTGTTGTTTTCAAAAAATGGCATTATCTATTAAGCCGTTGTGGACAAGCGCTTGATGTATGCTCTAAGAATAAGCACAAAAAATGTTAATGAAATGAAGGTTATTCCGATACCCAGTGGTCCAAATGCTCAACATAGCTCGTCCCAAAAAATGAGCAAAATCATTAAAATGTGCGTGGCAGATTTTTTGGAAAACAAATAAAAACAAATAATATAACTGTTATTACATAAACCATTATTTATTTTATTATCTAAAATTTCGATTTTTTATTTTAATCCACATTAGCAGGAGCTTTAGAAAGAAATAATGTTTTCAATTAAATAAAATATGAATAAATATTTAATCCAAATATTCCAAATATTAAAGGCAAGTGAAATGTAAAGGCAAATAAAAAATGACTAAAAATTATTTTAAAAACAACAGCCTGTGGCGCACGAATATAACAAATCGAAAAAGACAATATGTCTGCTTTAATCTGATTAACTTACTGAATCGAGGAACGAATCTGGTATAGAAGGATCTGAAAGTAACGCAATAACTTCTTCACCGAAAGGCTCTGTATTGCGAGAATAAAAAAGAAGAAAAAAGAGGATCTGATGACAAGAGGAGATAGTGAAAAATATCAACAGCATTCAGTTTCTTATTTTGTTGTTTTTTACTATATCAAACATCAAATAGTTCCCTCTTAGTAATGGACATTTTATACTGCAAACCAAATAAAAAGCATTTTTTATTAAATTAATTACAGCAAAAAATATTTTAAGAACTTATTTCTTATTTTTCTCGCCAACTTTAATTGTGGTAATAAATATCAATCAAGTTATTAATAGCAAAACAAAACAGCAATTACTTGTGTTTAAAATAAGAAAGCAAGCCTGAAACAAAAGTTAAATAAATAAATAATGTACCATTATGTTCTGTGAGCACATGTAAACTTATTAACAAATAAAATATTTATTTTCGAAATAATAAAAGAAAATTACTTTCTTCCGGCTAGATGAAGAATTTGAACGACTGTGCGATAGTAACGTAATAATTATAGTAACGTAATAGTTATAATAATAATAATTATAATAACGGTATTTTCACAGGGTATTATTTTAAATTTACCGAAAGTATGTATGTATCTACCGATGTAAAAAATAAAATTAAAAATTAAGGCGTATGCAATGCATGGTACGGAACACCTCTTATGTACGCCACACTCACCATTGGCGGATCTTTTATTAAAAAACCGGCTTTGAATGCTTCAATCAATTTAAAAAAGCATTACGTAAATCCTTGTCGAACATCAGTTATTACGTTAAAACTGTTACTAAATGGGTTTTTGTAAAGAAATCGCCATTTGGATTTTTTTGTAATCATTTGTAGAGGTTTAACTTTATAGGTATTGCGTGATAACGGAATATTGCCATCCGGCAAACTGCTCAATGATTACATGCAGACCGTTAATATGATCTGCTTACAATTGATCAAGCGAAATCAAGACAATTATGACTTAAGATCGGGAAGTAAATCATCCCGTACTCTTTTATAAAAGTTATAATTTAGTGATGTGAGCACAAAAGTATTTAAATGTCTCTTCTTTTTCGTTTTTCCATTTGGTAGGTAACAATAACAGGAAGCAAAAAAGTAAACAGTTTGAAAGTTCATTTTTTTAAGTTTTATGGTTTTTTTTTGTTTCCTGTCGCAGTATAGTTCTTCGAAAAAAATTCTCAAGAATTGATTGCAGATTCGTCACCGCGCAAGCCAAACGCTGGAAAAAACAGCAGGAGGAGTTTCTTCTTAAACAACTAAGAGAATTATTATTTTTAAAAACGGGTAAAATTGAACAATTACATACATACATACATACATACATACATACATACATACATATACTAAATGTTATGTTTCATTATAACCCATAATAAATATAAAAAAATTATTGAGTAAATTTTTTAGATTTAAAATTCGTGCTCGTTATTTCTTTAGAATATGAGTTCGGTTTAAAGCGGGACGTTTAAGTAAACTTTGCTGCCTTTTCGAACATAATAGTCTTCAAGCTACTAAATAGAGTTGTTCAGAAATTTTTATGTTCTGGTGTTTCCTACTTTAATAGCAACAACAACGCTATTAGATACAAATTACTTCATAGCCTGTTCAGACATTACTCAATATCTAGCTTTTCTCAATAAAAGCCATTATTGAGCTTAATATTCGATACAAAATATAATACTGTTCAGAAGATGTGTGTGAAGCAAAATTTTGATATTTATACCTCAGACAAAAACCAATTGCGTCTAAGCTAAGCAAACATTTGAAATTTAAACATCAGAAACAAATCAATACACTTAACTAAGATTGAAATTAATTTTCAGACACAAGCCAATTGCGTCTAAACCAAACTAATTTTGTAAATACCCAGAATATTGAATCAATAAAGTGTATGTATGAACACTTAATTATATTTTGTCAATAAACAGAACATTGATTTAATAAAAGTGTATGTAAAAGGAGAAATCAATTAAGAAACGATATGTCATTTTTTCTTGTCTTAAAAGTGATTTTGGAATTTACCTACATTACCTACATTTATTATATTTCTTAAATACTCTTTCATTAATCAGAAGTTTTTAGTTTAATTTAGTTAATAAATAAATGAACATTCGACCAACATAGAATTGGAAGTAAAGAAGGTCGTTTGCCAAAAGTATCTGGCTTTATGTGAATTATGTGAAGAACAAGTAAGAACGCTATATGCGCACGTGGCGAATCTTATATACCCTTTACCAAAAGAGTTCTGTATAAATGTGATTTTTCTTTTTTTTTTTTTTGCCAAAATGTGGCGTTTTAGACAATTTATAAACTATTGATAGTCTTTCGTTATATTTTTTGCATTTTCGGTTTTAAATGAAATTTCAAATTTTTTATTGCAAACACAATTTTTTTTCCTATCTAAATTGTTTTACTCAATTTTTAGTATTGAGCAAAATTTATTTATAAACTCTCGCTTTTTTTGAACGTATCTACCATATATTTAACGATATTGCTTAAATTTATAAGCAACTATTTCGTAACTACGTCTGAGAGAATGGTGGTCATAAATTTCCTGTAGCTCATCTGGGGTTGTCGCAAAACTAAACTCAGTAATGGACGGATTAAGAATACATATACTTTACGGAAATAAATCTTCTAATTTTATACTTATAATCTTTCCACCTTTCGTACTGGGCATAAAAGCAAAAGAAAGTAAATACTAATTTTACATTAAAAACTATTAAACAGATATAAATTATATATATATATATATATATATATATATATATATATATACATATTTGTTATTTTTTTATTTAAAGATTTAGTGTCTGTTCATTCAATCCATAACTCTGGTAAACTGAGTTGCTGTACGAATTGTTTTGTACAATGACATCTGTGTAATGTTTAGAAGTTCTTAGTATTTTAAGATACAAATGAAATATACATAAATACTTACTTTTACAATTGAGCCATCACCCTTTTTAAACTAAAAAAAATGTGGCAAGGAAACAGCAACATTAAAATATTGAGTAAAACAAATGCATCATAAACTTAAAAATACAAGAAGACCTCTTGAAATCCATTAATTTTTTTGTTAAAATCGAACAAATTTTATTTTAAAAACGCTTTGGTACTTTGTGTTCTTTTCAATACCGTTGTATTTGTTTTTTTTTTTTTTTTTTTTATTTGTGTTAAGTGCCATAATATAAGCAAAAATCTTATAAAAACATGGATATAAATGAATATTTTGGTTTGCACTTGGTGTGTACAACCATTTGATTGGTGAGATTTTTTCTCAATAGCAGCACTACTTGCTGAAGAGTGTTTTTAATGCAGGAACGAAATACACTAACGAAAAAATATCAGTTAAAGACTTGTTTTATTTTCTTTATTCGAAAACTTCTATAAAAACAAAATTAGTTCGCATCATGATATTTATAGGAAGACATTTGTACGAATTTTTTAAGATCAACAATTACTTGCGCATACCCATGCTGCCTCGTAAAATATGTGATAAAAAACCAGAGTTCACAAAAATACATAACATGAATGCAAAACTCGTACATAAATGTAAGCAAACACATCTCAAAGAACGCTACAGGTGTTGTATTGTTTTCTAAATATTCGGTTGTTACACCAACACGTGTTTGGCAAAAAGTAATATCTCTGAAAGAATTTTCTATCGAAAACGTAACTTCATCGTTAAGGCCTCATTAGTCTTACTTTTGCACTCACACTACCAAACAACTTTCAAGTAACTTAACGTTGAATTCTATTTTCTACTGATTCGAACGGAACAGAACAGAACGTCAAAGTAATAACAAACCACAAATACATATTTTCCATTTAACAGAAATTGATCAGCTGATTCGTCACGGAACGGAAAGTAAAGACTAATTCTGCCTTTACTTTATGGCGTTGAAGTGTGTGGCAAATAATATCGAATTCTGATCTAATTTGTCCCCGTCGCACAGTGGTCAATTTCGCGAGATAGCGGTCAAAACTCTATAACTTTTGACCGGATTGGTATTTTTTACGCAATTTGTTTTTTTCAATAGGAGGGACTTTAAGCTTCAATTTGCGTGTTCAAACGTAAAAATCGACCGATAGGAACGTAAGTAATGTGGAGTTAAAAATGCATTTTAATTTTTTGTTGAGTTTCCATGTAAAAGTTGAATATTTTTACATTTTAAATAGGTATTTTTTTATAATTTCTTATTTTCCTCAATCGTATTTTACAACCAATACATATTTATTATTACTAAACTTAATTTTGGTCGGAAAATGCCAACATTTGGCCCCTGACATTTATTTAGTCTCAATATTCACAGTGGCCAAAGGTAGGTTTTTTTTTGGAAGAAGCTAATTCTTGTGAGGATTAAACTGAAAAATAACACTGAAAATCCCAACAATATCAATACCATTTGGATATATTATATACAGAACACAACATCGATAAAATTTTTAGTAAACTTTTACTATTGATTTAAAGTGCACATATATTTTATTTAAATGTATTAATAAAAATTTGTACTAAAATTAGAAACAAATTATAATCTTTTAACTAGTATTAATTAAACAATATTAGTAAAAATTTCTTCCAAATAGCTTTGATTTTCATTTTGCAGTAGTTGTTTAGCTTCTTCATTTAACTCTAATGAGGTTGATTTCCATTTTTGTCGAATACTGGACATATACGGGTGTGCACAACAAAATATTAATAAGATCTTCATTAGTACAATATCTGGAAATTTTTCTTGTATTGTGCTCGCAAAAGAATCTGTAGTCTTTGTTCCTTTTTTCTTGCGCTTCTTCTGAGAGATCTCCTATTGGAAGCATATTGTGCTGAATTATTTGTTCCCCATGGAACAAAATTTTGTGAACTGTGGTTGACATATGTCTCCAAGAATATTTTTGGTTATAAAGGGTTGCTGTCTCATTAGCATACTGACCAAATTTTTTTGCATCTATCTTTTTGCTACATGCTATAACTTCTAGTATGATTTGGAATCGTCGTATTAAATCATAATCTACTCCAGTTATAGAAACTGCAGTTTCTGGATCGGAAAAAAATCTCCTTGCTGTGTTTCCATTATTACAATTTCCTTCTCCTTGCTTTGGCTGGTCAATTATAAGGCCTATCTCACGGTATTTTTCTTGAATATTTTTTTTTTTTGCTTTCTTTTTTCCAAATTTTCTTTGTTGTTTCTCACTGTTTCGCATAACGGGCCAAATTCCAAATCGTATCCCAATTTAAGAATATGCTCCATAAAACGAATTCTAGCATGAAGAGGTGACATTCCAAATTCATATGCTTCATTAAAACTATCGTCTTGTGTTGGTGGTTGGCTCAATTGACTTGATGTTTTTTGGCATATGGTGCAGCTTGACGAAGACTTTGTTTCGGTTAAAGCTTGTGCAACTTTTCCATCGATCATTGTAAGTGACATTTTAAAGTTAACTTCGATGCATTGATCATTAAATTCAAATATCACGGGTTTAAGTTCTTTAATTTCATCTCTTATTTTGCCAACTTCTTCAGTTATGACATCTTTAGTTTCTTTTTTGTAAGCAAACTTTATGGGTCTACAAAATTTTGTTGACGATGGAATTTCATTCTTCCATACATCTATCTCTGCAGCTCTACTAGTTAACGGCTCTGAACCAATAAATGTTTTTGCTAAACGTAATGGAACGAAAGAAATCATGAATAAATTGGCATCTGATGAATTTTCCGCATTACATTGTTTGTATTGTTTCTGGCCAGAGGACCCATCCATCCCCATTTAGAAATTAAAGTCATGCTGTAATTTTTAAACTTCATTAAATAGTCAGCATCAAATGTCTTTAGTAATCGTTCTGCAGTGTGTTCAAGAAGATCCTGCAATTTTATTTCTGCTGAACTTGAAGTTACACTAATAGCAGTTGGTGAAGGTAAGCAATTTTTTTTGGCAGAAACTATATCTCGATATGATGCAAAAATTCCACAATTTTTTTCATTGGTTCGCTTCCACAATTCTGTATATTGGTTTTTAGTCAATTTCAAATCCAAAAATAGTGCAAATGCTTCTTCTGGAGTAAATTTATTTTCTTCAGTTGGTGTCGGCATACTTTTTAAAATCCTTTTTGTGCGTCTGGGGCTTGCTTCCACTATTTTATTAATGATAGCAATTTTACTCTTTTTAGTTTTCGATAGTTGAATTTGATGCAGAAATGAATCCTTTATGATGCTACAAGAAACTTCTTCATTGATATGTTTAAGCTTGCGTCTTCGTGATCTTTCACTACAATTATCAATTGGCTTTGCTGGTCGACCACCTTTTCCAGTTTCCGTGGTAGTTACTGATGCCTTTTTAAAAATAAGTTTATTTCTTAGCCATTCTTGGTTGCGTGAGTAAAACAATTTCTTGTTTCTGGAACATTTATTGTACCGTTTTCTTAAAGTATTTAAAAAGTTTTTTATTTTTAATTTATGAATTTTAATTTCTTGTTTGTCGCATATTTTGAAGAATGGATTATTCATTATATGTAAAATAATGTCGTTTTCATCTTTCCGTTCAAAATATATATCAGATAGAACACTATAACTGAATTTAGCCATTGTTGAAACAATAATGAAGAAAAAAAATGAATGCATGGATTAATATACTATTGCTCGAAGTTTCAACATTATCTTCTTTTCCTCTTTGAAACATAATATAACAGGTACTTGGTTTTACCAGTTATTTCCATTGGACCATAAAATTTATTTGCAATTTTTAGGTATTTAAGTTGTGTAATATTAAATGGCAATAAAATCATTTTTTACCTTTTCCAAATGAATTGCCAGATACCACATAATTTGAGAGTTAACAGGTACTGGTAATAATATAACAGGTACTTGGTTTTACCACTTACTTCCATTGGTTTTAAATTTATTTGCAATTTTCAGGTATTTAAGTTATGTAATATTAGATGGCAATAAAATCATTTTGTACCTTTTCCAAATTAATTGCTAGATACCACATAATTTGGGAGTTCTATTGTCATTTTTGTCAAAATTTTGATACACCCTTCTATGTGGACTAGGTCCAAATATGGGCCAACTTCTCCTAATTTCAACAGAATTATTTTTTGGATCAATAAGAACTCTTCTACAAAATTTCATCAAAATATATGCATAATAGCCACTTTCACATACAAATAACTTCTCAAAAAATATGACGTGCATTTGTACCGAATATTTTACCTTGGGTCAGAAAAATTGCTGTAGCTCAAAAAGTGCAGTCCCGATGCATGGACATGTATATATAGGAATGTAGGGGAGAGTTAGGACTACAAAATAGTAAATTTGTGTTTTGACTCAGCTTGACTCACAGGAGTTGTGCTCTATGAAGTAGGAAATTTCCGACAAATTAGACCTTTTTTAAAAAAAAATATTTAAATTGTTCTGAAAACAGTAGAACAAAAAAGTTATGATCATTTAAACTTTAAAAATTAACTAAAAATATCATAAATTTAATAAATTCTGAAAAAGCCCATTTTGGACCACCCTGTTCTCAGTGAAATAGTTGAAATAGAGTTCTAATTTTTTGGCTCCCGCGGTTTACTACTGTCTACTTTCATATGAGTCTAATAACTTTAAAATCGGAGAACAAAAACCAAAAGTAGTTTTGGCCGCTATCTCATAATATTGACCACAGTGCGTCGGGAAGGAACGTACAACACCAGCGATACAACGCCTTTAAAAAGGATTGAGTATACTGGCAGTGTCGAATATGTGTTTGTTAGAAGTGTAAAAAGGTTGCCCTCTAAAAGTATCGAATACAAACTTCATCGAAAATATAACTATAGACACATAACTTTTCCTTTTATTTTTATCCATTTACTTTCTTAGTATTTTTTTTAACATTTACTTTAAATTACACGCATTTAACATAACCGAACACTGCATAAGTCGAACTAAGTGACATTAATGTTTCAATTATTAATTAATTCAATTATAGTAGAGTCGCATTTGTGACCTATGAGAGATTAATTTTCGATCTCGATGCAATTTGTTTTTGTAAATTTTTGAGCAATCGATGTATAATCATCTAATAAGAAAAATGTATTAAAATTGGTGTTTCAAATCGCGCAAACAGCTCGCCCTTCAGCCACATGACCTTAGTAATATACAATCTTGCGTTAAATTACAAGAGAGTTTAACAATAAAGACCTTTTTTAGACGGGCACCAGGGTAATTAAAAGTAAATTTTCCTTAATAAAACAAATTTAATTTTTCATTACCATCTGAGCGCTACGTTTCGTTGATATGTGGGAAATATCTTTTAATGTGTGGGTTATTTTATGTCAATCAGATACATTACAACACTTTAAAATATGTCACTTATACGAGTTTAATTTTTTCCCTTTAACTAGATTATTTACAGATTTTATTTCCGTACAAAATGTTTCCACCAAGTCTTTGGAATTTAATTTACAAATTTCTTCGAGTGTAGCATTGTTATTGCCATCTGAATTTTTATTATTATTGTGTATTTTTAAGAATGTACAACAACTGCTACTTGTAACGTTACTCAACTTAAACACTTATAAGTCGTCATCAATACTACTTCATATAAATGCAAACACACGTTGTGAATACATCACATATGTGCGTGTATGTGTGTTTGTATATGCACTTTATTTAAATCAACAAGAGCAACCACAAAAACATCAGCTTGCACTAAAAGGATAACACGCGCCTTCCTCTATGGAGGATTTCTGTGACCAGCAATAGCAACTATTTACCGATGATGTTTAAATATTCTACTACCCATCTTCGCTTCCATTCACATCCTTAAAAGCAGCCTCTTAATGAAATCAAAAGTGTGGAAATGCTAATAAATTTAAAACCCAAAAATAAATATGTTCTCTGGCTTTTATTACTCCTTTTGTTTTTAACTCGTTTATTGTTGTAGTTGTAACATAAAAATAAATAAAAATGTTGTTTAAAAATAGGATACGAATAAGCCTTTTGCTCAACACATCAGGACTTTTACTGCTGCTGCATTAATGCTTTTGTTGATTGATATCCACTTGAGATTTTATCCAGTTGTTGTTAATAACTTTGACAAAAATGTTGTATAGGCTCATGTTCGTGATAGTGATCTCGAAGATAAAACAGTAGCATCACTACTAACTGACCACATGGCTCTTTAGTTTGCATCAATGTATTGGTTTCAAATTACTGACACTCGAGAGATAAAAATCTGCAGTTACTTGATTTTGCTTCAGTAGCAATTGGCGCCAATTTAAATGCTGTCACCGATTTTCTTAACGAGCTATGAAATTACTTATGTATATTCCATTGCAGTTCTATATTTAGTAAAAGTTGAATTTAGTTTGGAAAACAATTAATAAATAATTTCATGCTTCTAAATAAAGAAGTCGATAAATTATGTCAACAAAGGTATTAATGTGTGTATGTGTGTAGGTATGCTCTTATAAGGAATATACGAAAGCAGATAAAAACATTTTTTTCGTTATTTTTAATTTTATATTTTACAACACTTCATAAAACTTATAAAAATAACACGGAAAAAACAAGATTTTGGAAAGTCCTCACAAACGGGGATATAACCCCTTCACGGTTCACTGAAACTTAAATTCTGTACATATGGGCGATTCCATAAATATGACAACCACGCCTAAGAAAATAAAAGTCCTTGATAATATTTTCAAAATGATTCAAAGAAAAAAACATACTATAGAAATATTTTTAACTATAACCTGCTACAATAAAAAAAAGAAAAAAAAAACGTGGCTTACATTGATTATCTAGCGTTTAAAATCAGGTATTTTTAATATTTCAAAAGCACTGGATTCAAGGGGAAAGAAAAGAGATAGGTTTCGATTAGTAGTATTTTTTGTTTTCTTTAAATATGATTATATCACATACATATGTACGTCGTGAAAAACAATATTTGTCAATGTTGATCGATCGAGTGTTCCGCAATTACCGGTGAAAGAGAAAAATTTGTAGGCTACGGTAACTATAAAATCATTCAAAGTCTGCATACATTTAAATATAATGAAATTAATATTTTGCATGTCTTTCCTTACACCTTAATATCACTTCCGTTATTTTGGATGACAATGTATTGAATTCCCATAATTTCTTTTTAAAAATAAAACCCTAAATGGATAATTTTTTACTTGCAATATTTGTTGAAAAAACTAATAAATTAATCAAACCTAATATATAGTAGGCTATGAAATTGTATTTATGTTCATATTATAATTTGTATTACAATATGTATACGTATGTAGTAAGTAGGCTTTGCTTTTATATAATAACTTATCATAGCATGCTTTGCATTTTTAATTCACATATTTTTCTGTAATTTATATTTTGTATCATTCAGCAATAAAACTCTTAGTCGTTTAGAAGTATCACGGGTTGTATTCATTTCAATATATTAACAATATTTATACTGTAAGAAACTAATTTTTACAGCCATACCTAAATAAGAACGGAAAGCGTTGTTTTGCTATCAAAAATTCTCATGCCCATACATTTTGTATGTATCATACCGAAATAACGTGGCGGCATCGCAATGGCAACTCTTAAATATAAATAAATGAAGGAAATATATGTAAATAAAAAATATATTTGTAATAAGAAAATGGAAGTAGGTAAATCTATTAAATAAAATATAGTGTTATACAATTCTTGTTTTATTTTTTTTTTGAGATTAGCGATCAAATTATAGAGCTGGTTCATCAGAATCCATGCTTGTACGACAAAAGGGATAACAAACATAAGGATATCAAATATAAAGAAAAAATTTGGGAGGATATTGGAGAACAGACTGATTTGCCAGGTAGTAAAAGCTAACGTTTGTTACCTGAAAAAACAAATTATTCGTCAAATCTAAAATTTATTTAGTTAAAGAGTGCAAAGTGAAGTGGAAAAGCTTGCGGGACAGATACAAGAAGAAAAAATGATGGAAACCTTCCCTCTAGCTCTTCGCAAAAGCTTGAAACTCCGTGGAAGCATATGCAAAGTTTAAGTTTTTTGGCAGAATCTGTAGAGCCCGCAAGGTAAAAAAATTTATTGAATACTTTTAAAAGTGGAAATAGTCCTGAAAATCGTTCTCTTGATTTCAGTACAATTAGAAATATTTCTGACGATCTCGACGCAAGTTTGGAGTGGTTACTCGATTATAGCAGCAGCCAAACAACGTGTTCTAACACACAGTCATCACGAACAAGAAAAAATGATGATCGTTTTACGGAGGTTTTAATAGCTATGAAAAAAAGTATAAGGAGCCACCAAAAACAGCAAAAAAAGAAACATACACTAATTTTTTTGAAATGTTAAAGGAAACGTTTGACAGATTAGAGGAAATCGAAGTGGATAATGTTCAACTTGAAATTTTAAAAGTAGTTAATCAAGAAATTGTTTATAAAAAATATGAAGATATTTGTTTATCTGTACCTTAAACTTACCTAAATTTGTAACTACGATGCCTTTTTTACTAAAATGAGTTTTTTGCTTTAAGTTTTTCGAGTACAACAATGACTTTAATTTAAATCTGTTGCAATGCAAAATTTTTTATAATACAAAAAACTATATACAATATTGTTATTTTAAATAGAATTTAAATAATCGTAAAGTTTATTTCTTAAATAAAGGGCTGTTTGCCTTGATGTGTTGGCAGTATCTAAATCATGTCTACTCACACTATTCAAATTTGAAGTGTCCCTTTTCTCCGTAACTGTTGAATTGATTATGCTAAATCTGAGGAAATTGTGAAGCACGACTGTTGCTAATACGATCTAATTAAGTAAAAAAGTATTTTTGTTTTATATGAATATATAGTCAACATATATAAATACATACGTTAATACCTTTCTTGCATTTTCTGATGAAAATGATATGCTCGTCATTAACACCCTCCAATATTTTCCTTTGACGGAAAAGCTGCATCAGCTACAAAATAGTATGGGAATACAACATTTGACCCTGGCAAGTTTGTTGCTTCAGATGCATTTAACGTTTTATTAACTATCATTTTCCCAAATTGTGAATTTCTCAAAACTCCACCATCGCTCTGGCTGCCATATGCCCCTACGTAAACTAAAGTAAAGGTGTAGTTACTGTCACAAGCCGCAAGTAAAACCTTCAAAAAGAAGCCTTGTTATTTGTAAATAACAAATCTTAAAAAAAATAATTAAAAAATTGGGAGCCGGAATTCGGTGGACTTTTTATTCTCATGTGTTTTCCATCTATTGCTCCTAAGCAATGTGGTTATTTAGTAGTTCGATAAAAATCGTTCACTATTTCCACCCACTCTTGAGTATAAGGTGGACTTACGTAATTACTGCCTAATACACACCACAACACCTCGCAAGTCTCTATAAATTTGCTTCTAGTTGTTTCCACACGAATTCGGAACTTCATAGATAGAACATGGAGTGCGCTACGATGAGCTTAAAAGCAGTTTTACATAAAATAATATAGTTCAAATCAACCAATAATTGAGTTGATTGTTCTCACTGTAAGGTAATGTACAACCTTTGATCTGGTTCAATGGGTTTCCTGTGGAAGAATTTTTTTTTAGCCAAGGTTCAACTAAATTCAACAGAACATTAAACTGTTTATGATTTAGCCTGGTGGAGTAAAAAATAGTCGTGGGTTTTTTTTCAACTAAAATGTTAACACCTGTAGAATAAAAACCATATGAATCCCGACTTTTAAAAAGCTTTCGATTTCCTTGTGGTCTATTTGCCATCATCCTTAACACTAATAAATTTTCGAAGTCCTCCAAATCGTCCGAGTTCTTCATTTTTTGTTTTTGTTTATAAAATTTCAAACACCAGAAATTTTATTTTTGTTAAAATTATATGGGATGTTATATTTATTTTTTTAATAACCTTTTTTATTATTTTGACATAGCTTATCCGCTTTTGTTTAGGTATGGCTGTTAAATTTCATAAAAACTAGACCAGAAGATTTGGATTATTCGTCCTTTAGAAGCAAATATTTTTCTTGAAGTAGTAGCTAATTCATATTAGATGCTAATGCATGACAAAAGTATTTGTTAAGGAAAAGTACCAAGATGATGTGAAATTATTACCCATTTTATGTTGACCTACAGTGAATCAATCGGAAAATCGGACATGGGATTTCTTGTGTTTGTTTTATCTAAAAAGTTAGTTGTGTTTTTTTTCTTGTCTTATCTTGAAATATTTTTTATTTTGTGTATTTGTACATACATATGGCAAGCATGTGCAAAAATTCATATACCGTTACAAAAATATTCTTTTGTAAACAAAAACATTAAAATTTGAAAGTCAAACGGTAAATCGGACACGTAAAGTAGGCTTTGACTTTCTACACTTTTACAAACAAAAATAGAAAGAAATAATTCAGTTTCGTTTTATTTGTGAACTAAGAGTGATTTTGGCGACAAAAAATAAAAATGGCTCCTAGAGATAAGCAAACAACAGTGGAAATAAGGCATCTTATTATTCGACTATATGGAGAGGGCAAAACTGTACGAAATATTGCTGAAATTGTGGGTAGAAGTCGGTCAACCGTTCATGATATTATTCAAAGATACAGAAAGGAAAATAGAGTAGAAAACAAAAGTAAAGAAGTTCTTGGAAAGATTTTAAATGATAATGATGAAAGACGAATTTTACTTGAGGTGAAGAAAAATCCTTTAAAATCCGCTGTTGAGCTACAAAAGTTTGTAGAAACCCACATAGGAAAGTCGGTTTGTTGCGAGACTATTAGAAATACCTTAAGAAAACATGATTTTCATGGTCGAGTTTTGAGAAAAAAAACCCTTTATAAGCCCTAAAAATAAAACATTACGCTTGAAGTTTGCTAAAGAATATATTTTAAAAAACCAAGATTTTTGGAATAAGGTAATATCCGTTTAAAATCAGATTTTTTCAGATAATACCTTCCAGTTTCCTTTGTATGTAGGTACTCTATACAGACGAAAGCAAGTTCAATCTGCATGGGTCAGATGGAAGAAGGTTTGTTTGGCGAAAACCAAACACTGAGTTTGAGTTAAAAAGCACTAGAGCCACAGTTAAACATGGGGGAGGTTCTGTGATGGTTTGGGGCTGTATGTCTAGTGCTGGAGTAGGAAATTTAGTATTTATTGATGAAAAAATGAATAAGCATGTCTACCTTAACATTTTGAAGAACAATGTTACACAAAGCGCGGAAAAACTGGGCATACAAGACAGTTTTGCTTTCTATCAAGATAATGATCCAAAGCATACCGCCGAAAGAAAAGAAACCTCCTCCACAATCGCCAGACCTGAATGTCATTGAACATTTGTTGGATGAATTAGCGCGTAGGGTTTACAAAAACTCGTTTAACAACATAAGCCAACTAAAGATATCTTTAAAAACAGAGTGGAATAAAATAACTCCAAAAGTGTGTGCAAATTTAGTAAATTCGATGCAAAAAAGCTTCAAAGAGTTGATGACTCTAAAGGCAACGCTACAAAATACTAAAAAATTATTCATTATTATTTTATTTATTTATTATTAATCGTTTTTATTTATGCTATTACAAATTTACCGCTTTGTCCGATTTTCCGTTTGAGTTAAAAAAAACTAAATTAATTTATTTATCACTAATATTTTACTTACCTTTGTTATGTAGGGGTTGCCAGATCTTATTTTTGTAACAATATTTTACTATTCAAATGTTGTTGCAGCGCAAGACAATAGGGCAAAAGAGACAGCAATCGAAGGCTGTGTAAATGGTACTTTTTGGTGGCCGCAGCAAGTAAAATCAGCTTCTCACGGTGGACTACTTTTCAAGTCATTAAGCAATATTTTTTTTTAATTCGCTTCTGAATTAGAATTTAAGGCTGAGAATATATATTTTTTATATATGGGTGAATCCAGCTTTAAGCAACCTTTGTGGCTTCGTTGGTAGAGGTGCGTAAAAAAGAATATCGCAAATATTATGAGTTTGAGCCCACCATCGGGTATGCGTTCAAAGGAAAAATAACAAAAGTGAGAAATAGTAGTACCAAACCTTCCGAAGTCTAAAATTCTACAAGGAAAAGCCAATTATCCTGTGTAAACCCATGGAAGGCAGATAAGTTGGTAAAAGTGTCTGTCTATTTAAAATTAGATTTGCAGATGGAGGGTCGAGGTGGTGTCTTTATAATAAGAGAAAGAGTCCTTGCTGTTAGCGTAGGAAAGTAACAATGTAACAACAGCGTCTGGCAGATGTGATCTAAGTTGGACAAAAGGCTAAGAGATTTTATATAAACGAGAAGAAAAAGGTTATAATCTAAAGAATCTGCCGGTGTAGTAGGCCTGGGATTGTTTAGTTTACTTAAACAATGATACCAAGTAGTTCGGGTCTGGCCGGAGTAACACAGTGGAGGGCTGCGTTTAAAATAGCACATGCTTAGTATGCAAAAGACTGTAGGATCAAATTTAGTCAGAGCCACAGAGAAAAAAATAGATAATTAATAAAATGCCACAATAGAATTACATGTCGCGCTGTAAGCTGCAATCAAAAATATATGTACATTTGTCCAAAACGGAAAAACGCAACCATATTTTGATATATTAGAATATTAAGTTGCCTTTTTAAGCTGAATAGGAAAACATGTAACTTTAACGAGTTGCTTCATGTAATAGTGTAAGCAATACATGAATGTTTCCTCGCCCATTAAATTAAAAAATAATTCAAAAAGCTTTTGTATCAAAATATGTAATAAAAAAGTTCTACTTGTGCAAATTATTAGTTAAAAGTATGACGGGAACAAGTATCCTCAGTAGCGAAATACTTGTTCCCTTTATAGTTTTTATAAGACCAATTCAAAAATTTAAAACAATTCGAAAAAATATTTTTCTCATTGTAACGTAAACAGTTAATTTTAACTTTAAACAAAATGTGTATATTGTATGCATTCAGTTTAACTCAGGGCAGTTCATTTAAAGAATAAATCTTAAATTTTGACTTGCTCTTTAATCCTATAAATTAACTACTACTGGTCACATCATATGAAACATTACAAACAGAAAAAGGAGCAAAGTCATCATCTGGCTTAATCACTATAAAAAGTAGTCAGTAGTCACCATATGGTACAAAACTGGTCAAATATTAATGTAACTAAGAATGGCAATAGACTGGCTCCCTTTCTAAATGGTTTAAAATATACAAAAACAAAGTAGTGCCGAACCAAAAAATAATGAAAATGAAAACTATATTTAACTTTGAGAAAAAACATGAACATCCTAGTGCGTTTATGTAAAAACAGACTCTGCTTGTAGTCAGACGACGCGTTATATTACATGACTTTCTTATTGTATATGCCAGCAGCTTTTGCCATTAGGGAGTGAGAGAGAAAGAAAGAGAGAGAGAGTTGTAGTCGATAATTTATTCATGTGTGATTACATGTCAGAATGTTGCAACCACAGACGATTTATATCCTTTTGTAACAACAACAGCAACAACAAATATTACTGCTCTTTTTCTATAAAATTTTTGTTTTCTTTTTTTACTTTACGTAAAAATAATCATGAGATGCTTCAAAGCAAAATGAAACTTTTTCATTCTTTCCCGTAACACGTCGTAAAATCATAAAACTAAACTTTTTTCTTAATTTTATATTTTCTTATATAAAATCCAGTCAAGCTCAAAAATTAGTATGAATATCTTTTAGTTTTTTTTATTGTGTTATTTAGTCCATAAGCACCTTATAAAAAGTTAAATTTTTGAAATTTCTTGTTTATGATGTCATCGCAATGACCACCCATTGAAGATTGCGCGTCGAAAATGAAACAAATACTATTAATGCTATTAAATGACAACATAACAAAAATGGTAAAAAATTATGATTCTGCTATCTTAAGCTGAAGCGGATGTATTTTTGTATTTATTTTTTTAAAGTCATGATGTGTTCTTTGACTTTTCAGACTATAAATACTCAGCGATCATTAAGAGTTAATCCTACATACAGAAGTAAATACGATATTTTAAGGCTTGTCGTCTTAACCGAGCACCACTAAAGAGGTAAAAGGAAAAGTGTCCTTAGTTTGCCATCTTATCCTAAGATTAGAAACAGTTTTTAAAATTTTTTCTCGCGTATATGGATATTTTTAGTTTAAGAACAAAAATCTCATCCCCGAATTTTTTAAATGATGAACAATACAAAATTTTGCTCTGACCTTAAATGTTACCCGTTGCTAAGTTATCACAACTTAATAAATAATTTCCAATTTCTCATTAATTTTAAATTTTACAAATTTTTTTAGAACTTAAAACTCTTGATTTTTCAAAAACAAAAAAAAAAACATCATGCGATCATAAATATTTGACGAATAAACTGCGCAAACTTGTTTACGCATGCTAATCTCACAGTAAGAAGAAACGCATCCCGTGTGCTCACGGTCGAAAAAAATTTGTAGTCAGAAGAAAAAACCTTCTTTAAACTTTCAAGATTGGTGCACTGGTGTATGCAGCTCTGTAGCTTTTTGACAAACAAACAAATTTTTTGCTTTTTATATGCAGATTTCCTTAAATTGACTTAATATTTTTTTACATATCAAACAATGAATGACTAAATGATAACGAGTTCTTAGTCGTCATAATGAAACTGTATTAAGTAGCCATTGAATCCCATCAGTCAACATTTTTACTGTCATTTTTAAAGCAGACACAGAAACACGTAAGCAACGAAATGTGTATTATATTCTCCTTTGATGAAAATTACCAGACCAGTTGGATTTGATACAAGTCGTAGCACAAGCATATGAAAACTGAAATGTTGTCTCCACGTAATAAATCATAAAATTAAGAACAAGATAACTGACTGCGTAAAATGTCAAATAACGATACAATTGTGTGTTGAAAAAAATACTGAAGGTTTTATATCTGAAATTTTAAGGCTTCTGCTTACTCGTATTAAAACAAGCAAAATGGTCAAACAGTCTTTCATTTCATATTTGCGTTTGTATTGATTTTCACCGAGACATAAGTCTGATTAGGTGAGCAAGAATGTTGGTGCATTAACACACTTATTACTACCTGAGCCAAACATGACCAATAAAAATAATATTTTGTGCCAGTGTCAGAATCTTAAAGGTATAAAATCATTTTGATCCTTAAAAACTTTATCAAATATACGAACCAAACAGGCACGAGTGAAGAACAAAACGTTGCGTTTTGTATTTTTTATATCAATACTAAATCTCGGATAAACACGTTGCATAAAAAGTTCCAATTACGGAATGCAGAAATTAAGTTTTTAACTTTTTGATCGCAAGATTATAGCTATCAACTTCATACGGAGCATTATTTGAAAATCTTAAGATTACACATAATTTGCTCGAAATAAAACCCAAACTAATTTCTTGAAAAATGAAACTAAATTTATGATTGTACTCTTTAAAAGTCTTGACATTATGCAATGCAATCCTTCTCAAATTTATATCAAATTTCGCCGATAGTGATGGCGACAAGTGGAAATACTTTGCCTGCGTTATAAAGCAATACCAGAAGCCTTAATCAGTTATGTTTTCTCTCAACGTTCAACTAACATTTTGCTTTTGGTTAACTTAACTCAAATTTAGCGATTATGCACTTCAATACTCAATAGAGCTCTTTCACCGCACCGTAGGTCAAAAGAAAAATAAAATGTTTATAATGAACATTAAAGTATTTCAAAGAGGAACTCCCTTGATCTTGAAAAAACAGTGCTTTTTATGAGGTTTAAAACAGGGAATCTCGGATTTACAAAATTAAAAAAAATATAAAAACGATCTCAAAGCCATGATTTAAACTCTTTGGAAAATTTGTTTTCTCAACTTTATGCTCAATACTTTAAATCTGTTTTTTTTTCTGCAAAGTATCATACGTATTTTTGAGATGGTATTCATTTTATATATCCCGTAAAATTTTAAATTGTTTTTTTCTTTTTATTTTAAAACACCAATACTAAGATTTAAAGAATAATAAAATATATAAAAGAACTTTAAAGATAAGATATTTATTTCTGTCCCACTGTGGTATGTTTTACATTCAATTTATTGACGCGACACAAAAATATGCTACGCTGTTAAATTTTTTGTGTTGTTGCAGTTCTTTTGTATTTGGTCTTCATTTCAGAATCTTCTGCATAATAATCCCTTCGGTTTGGTGGCAAAGAGGCGCGTCTTGTCAACCACAATCTTCGCTAACAAGATAGGCTTATGATATTAATATTCACTTCCTTGTCTCATTTACTTTAAATTAATTTTCTGCAACAGCAGCAACCACTATTATGACAAGTACCTGTTAAAAAACTCTTAAATTACAATAGGATCAGCCGGCAAGATGTTAATTGTGAAACAATAGTCGCGACAAGTTGCATCATGATGATTCATACTTAAAAATAAAAATACCTGTTTCTAGTTATTAACGTCTTGAGCCCGACAACAAGTATCTAAGTTATTTCAAGTGATTAAAAAAAATAACATCGAGACAGTGTGAATATATTTTTTTTAACGGAAGGAAGTCAAGAAAAGGAAATTTTTGTTTGTCTATAAAAGATAATTTAATTTATTTTTAAATCAAACAAATAATTCTTGTAATTAACATTGTCATTGGAAAATCATGACCCAACTGATGGAAATAAACCTGATTTTTAATAATTTTATTCTACAGCATGTGTACATTCAAAGTAAAGTTTTAATAACTGAATGCTGTTACAGCAATTTAATATTTTTTAAAATAAATTTGTTCATCTCTTTGGCCAAACTATATAGTAACACATACAAAAACATACATATTGCGCACAAAAGAAAACTAATTAAATGAACTCAAGATGTGTAATCAATATTAATAATGACACCGATCAAACACTTACCCCTTCTTTAAAGGAGTACAAATTAATCCTTCTAAGCATAAACAAAGAAAAGAAAAGACACGTGCACAGCACAAGTACACGTTCAACTCATTAATATAGAAACACAAGAAGAAATTACAGGAATAAAAAAATCGACAACAGCAACAAAAACTCTATTAAATAAACAAATAAATAAAAGCAGAAACAATAAACACTAACATCATTCTCACAGGTAAATCCGTGTTAAATTTTATAAAATACAGTAATTAACAAAAAAGGATCAACATAAAAGCTTTGAGCCAATTAGGATCAACTCTTTTTATACCCTTCACCACAAAAAGTGCAAAAAGGGTATAACTAAGTTTTTATTCAGTTTGTAAATTCTCAGTATCTATTTTCTACCCCATAAAGAATGTATATTCCGAGTCCGTATGAATAGCGAAATCTATTAAACGATATCCATCCATATTATTGTTGATTTCAAACTTTGCCAAGGCACTTGTTGAGCTAGAAAAAATTTGAATACGCCAAATGATCAGACATAGTTTCGAAAAAGTTTCTATTGAAAATCAACAAGATCGGTACATGTCCCTCGAGGCCTCACAGTGAGACAACGCCGGCATTAAATACATTGAGACAATTCCAGGTAAAAAAAAAATTAAGAAAATTCGCCCTCTTTTACGCCCACCTCCCATACAATCGAAATTTTTAAAATGCCGTATTGTCCGTAATACTTTAGGCTTAGCTTTCAAAATTGGTACACTTAAATATTATATTGTTACAAACATTTTAGGAAAAAAATTTGAACTTTGGCCCACTTTTACCCCCACCACCTATACAACCTCAACATAAAATGTGTCACATTTTCTAAAATATTTTAGGTACAATCTTTAAATTTAATATTACTGTAATTTATAGCATTTGAAATGTTTCATGTAAAAATTACAATAACACGCCCATTATTACGCCCACCTCGCATGAAATGCAATAAAAAAGAACAATTTTTTTCATTCTATCAATAATTTGTTAACATCATCATGGTATTCTAATTTTTTCAATTTCATTTTCATTCTAAATGAATTGATATAAGGGTCTGGTGATATTTGCAAAAAGTGCATTACATCTTCATTCGTAGAAATACGTAAATTTCTTCGAAAATGGAATAGCCTACAGTTTCTATACTTCTTATTCATTGCTTCTTGCACTTCTTCGGATAATATTCCTGTAGCAAAAAAAGTAAATATTAAATAAAATGTAAAAAAATACTTAAAAAAATTGCAAACAAACCTATTGGCAATATAATAATGTAAATAAAATATTAATAAACAATAAGTGAATAGTTGTTTACAATTAAAAAAAGTAATAAAAGTAAAAAGTTGTAAACATGCTATTGCATGCTAACATGCGTATAGCGTCAGAATGTGCGCGTTGCATATTTTTTGTAGTTTTTTGTATATTTAAAGTACTTTTGCAAACTTTCGCTATACGTTCTTTACTTCAAATGATAGCTGAGACTTCAATCTTTCGTTTGATGCAAGTCTGCACCTAGGGCGAGGGGCTGCTCTATATTTCCTAGTCCATGGAAAATGCAAATGTTCAATTTTTACATCACGATTCTGTTAAGAAATTTTTTTAATTTATTTTTTCATCTACTTATTCTACAACAACTAAATTAATAAAAAAAATACTTTAAAGTTATCAGCCATGTCACAGAACAAAATTCACAATATATATATATATATATGGAGCGATAAATAATTGAAAAATTAAAAAAAAATACAAGTAAAGAAATTGGCGCCAATATGGGTATCGATTAAAAGCTTTTAAAGGGATCTTTCAGGATATACTAAAATTTTTAACTCATTCAGAGCGGATGACATTTTTATGTAAAATTATGTAAATGCAGTATTAATTTTTTTTTTAATTTTTTAGTTCTATGTCATCCCAATATTTGCGCTTTTAATTGGAGTCACTAAGCTAGATTTTCATAGATTGTAAAGAGTACATACGATTCGGCATAGCCGAATATATGTAGCTCTCGTACCTGTTTTTTTTCTTATTTTTAATTCTCTGTCGCCACAATACATTATTTTTTTATTTATTTATTTATTATTTATTTATTTTTATTTTTTTTTTTTTATAGGAGCTATCTCACTAAGCTGCATTTACAGACATCGTGGAGGGTATAAAAATTCGGAATATAGCACTCTTACTAGTTATACATACGAGGGATTCTAAATTTAAAAGGTAAAAATCTACGGTTGTCGTTTTTCTTTCCTTCCAATTATCAACCTTGTTTCTGATTTTTTATTTTAAAGGTCGTTTTACCCGACTTAGGATTTTTTACCTCATAAAAACACGGGTTTTTGTTCTGCTGTCGGCTTTTATGGAATATCCGTACATGTCTCTTTTAACCCTTTTTTCGATTTACTTTTTCTTATTCTTAAATCTATAATTTTTTAACGTAAATAATTAAAAAATATAATTAGAAATATAAGACGAAATAATTTTGAATAACTTAAGCGGTTGCTCATTTTTTTTAATTATAAAACAAACTCGCATTTCCTTAAGGAAGATTTTGATTTTTAAAACATTTGGTTTAAACCCCAAACTTTTAAATCCAAACTGATTAAATACAAAGTTACAGGAGAATATTTTTTTCAGAGATTAAAAATATTTAGGAACATTTAGCCGACTTATTTCTTTGTACAAGGAGTAGTAAAAGTGAGAAATAAGTGAGTGGATTTTCCCATCTACTTGATTCTTTCTAATTTAGAAAGTCGTTCGTCCAAAGAATTTCAACAAAGTTTGTAATTATATATCCCAATGCCTCAGCTTCTTTCATTCAAAATTCGAAATTTTTTCTTTTATAAACAAACAAATATCAGTTGTAAGTTTTTCATAACAAGTAATTAGAATAGAGTTAAAAATGAAAGTAAATGAATGCACTTGGTAAATGGAAAAACCACAAAAAACCTGCAGCAGAAAATGAGCCAATGGGGAAGAAGGCGTAAAACGTAATGCACGGTCTTTTATATTACACCGATGGAAAAATTAAAAAAGAAAAACCGCTCAAATAAGGATTGAATGCATCGTTTAAAAAATTGAGTTTATAAAAATCATTTTTATAAATTTTCATTTTTTATATTTATTATCATGTCTGCACTCTAAAGCTGAAGTAAGGGGTTTTTCAACAAGAATTTTGTTCTTCAATTGTGGCAACTAACACCTGCAACATGCTGGTCTTGACATTTAGTCTTTTGCCTTATTCGTAGAAGATGTATTGGATATTGTTAAAAATATTCACTTCCGCTCGAAAATTACACTAAACTAATTAAAATCTACTATAAAAAATCATTTAGATATAACCCGATGGTTTTCTGAAAAAATCATTTTTTCAGACGAAGCTCGTTTTGTCAGGATATGTCAAGAAGCAAAATATCCGCTTTTGGACTTATGATAGTCCTAGAGCGATTATTTTTAATCCTTTGTTTGCTCAACATATCACTGTGAAGTGCGCTGTGGTCTGAAGGTGTTATTATGCCGTCTTCTCGACGATGAGGCTGAAGATGCAAAGAATCGGCATCTGTCAGCGTGGTCATCTCGGAAATTTGCAAGATATTTTTTTATTAATAATTGCAGGATTTTTTTTTTTCTTAATAAAATAAAAATTTTAATCATCTTGATCTAAGTTTTTTGTTTTATTTTGTTTTTGAAAAATAAGTTCTTGTTAAAAAATCTATTTGAAAGAGTATTCGGTGTTTTGAATTTTCTTTTAAATAATTAGGCACCAAATGACTTTAAATCATAAAATATATGAAGAAGACGTTATAGCTGCTGATCATTTGATCGGTAAAGTGACAGATGTCGAAATTCAGCACATGAAAATGATGTCTCTGGTTTGCAATTTTATAGTAAATAGCCTTTCTTCTCTTTTATATAAGCCCGATGTGAATTGTCGGACCCACAACGGACAAAATCTTTAGTAACAAGAGATGAGGTTGAATGCATTTTATAAAACTTATTTTTTTTTTTTTTTTTTTTTTTTTGGAAAATTACCTTCTTTTGTTGAAAGCAATTAAACGTTTTTGTTTTACACTGTGACGAATTTGTGATACTTATTAAACCATCACAATTCACATAGAACCCTTTTCTTTCTAATATTGTATTTCCCATATATAAACAAAACAACAAGGATAACAACGCAATCCTTCTGTACACTCACACCTATGCAGCCACACGTTTAAGGTCGCCTTAGGTATGTCGATATGTAAGAGTCTAATATAATTGTGTTAATAGTCATAAATAATCTACTTTTAATTATTGTTACTGATAGACAAGATGAGCAAGTCATATCAGGAAGTTGAAGTAAAAACAAAGCCAAAGGGCAACCATTTGTAATCAATGCCAAATATTAACAACGAAGAAAACAAAAAAAAAGAAGAAAAACGAGTAGCTGAGATTACTTTCATTAGATTTATTGGACTAAATCCTGTTGAATATTTGGTGCTTGTATTTCTTGTCTTATTTTATTGATTTACGGGTATTTAAGTTTTAAATTTATTAAGCGTTAAATGTGTTTTTTTTTTTGCTCATGAGTTGTGTACGAATCTTTTCAATTTTGGAATATTTTATTATTTCCTAAAAACAAACTTTAATTGTATTTGTTTTATGATGATTTTGCATGTTTAGGATGCGTAAGCATTTTAAGCAAATGGCAACCAAAAAATATATAAGTATAAAATCAACTACAAAATACTTATTATTTTTTGCTCGATTTTGGTCAAAAAGATGTAAAATATCGACTACTGCCATACTGAGACACAAACACACACACACACACACACACACACATACACACGTACCCATGTTTATACAAACCATTGCTTATCATATTGGTTTCATGTCCAGTCCATCAATTAAGAAAAATATGAAAGAAAATAGAACGAAAAAAGAACACAATCAATTTGATGGTAATAAATCGATATTTGTTTAACAGGGAGGTCCAAACCTTCAATCGTTTTAGAGTTTATATATTTTTTTTAATTATTTATTTTTATGTTGTGTTTTTAATACTTTTACATACTTTTATATTATTATTTTAAAAACTTTGTACATAAATGCTATTACTACAATAGACCAGCAGTTGTAAGATTTGAAACGAGTTAAAAGGTCACTTTCTTATAATCTGTTTATTAATAAAGTTTTATTCCGTAAATCTCGTATAATAATCAGTTATTATTGCTTCCTTAAAGTATATCCGTGCAATTAGAAAACCAAAATAACAAAAATTGTCACCACTCAGCAGCGTGTTCGTCAAAATGATTTCCTTCCCCTTCAAACTACATATGTCGAATTTTTTTTTTATATATTCACGTATTCGAAGATAATTTCTCAATAAAATAAGCTAATATTAGAAGGAGTGGTAATAAAAGAAAAAAATCAGAAAACCCTAGCTGAACATAAGACCCTTTCTGGACCACTACCACAAGTACGTAGTTGGTGTAAATTGATCATTTATTTTAGTTGGCAATTTTGCTTCCGCTTACTTAGCTTTTAAGGATATCTGTAATATATTTCAGAATTTGCAAGAAGTTAACTGGAACGCTAAGTGAACGGAAGCGAAGTGGACACCGAAATATATTTGTACATGCAACGATTATTACTGGTGACTTTAAATTATTTAACCAGAAACTCAGCACTCTTTAGTGTATTTGATAAATTGTTTTCAATGTAAAACAAGTAAGAGTGCAGCATCTTAAATACCCTTTACTGAATGATTTAAGATATTGCTTTCGCGAATAAGGCCCGAACAACATCCAACAAAAAAAACCTTCTTTTAATAAAAATTATTTCTTTATTTTTATTTTCGTTTTATTTTTATTTTTTTTTATTATTTTTTATTTTTTTTTTTTGCATTACCGATTTTTATTGTGATATTCACCGCTATTATGTGTGTAGTCGGCGACAAAAAATAAAGTCACCGTTGAGAGCAACCGATCACTATCGATGGTTACTTGAAATTCATTTTAAAAGTCACCGTTGTGTGAAAATGCCGTTGTTTTTGTCGTCTCTTTTTTTGACAGTGACTCAAACAATTAACGTCTCAAACAGTTAACGGTAAAGCGAAATAATTTTTTCAAAAGATAAAGTAATTAAAAAAGTGTTTTAAATAAAAAAAAATAAAATGAAAAAACTTACTTAAAATAACAACCACTAAGTTATTTGAATTATTAATCGCTGAACTTGAGAATAGTTCCCAATTTAGCAAAACAATTTAATAGAGGCAGTTGCTAGCAATTTTAAGCAAGACTGGAAAGACATTGCAACCAAATTGAATTTCATTGACCCACCAATAAAAGATTTTAATGGTTGGCAAAAAGAAAGTTCTAAAAAATGATTTAAAGTATAAAGTAAAATATTAAAATATATTTTAAAGTGTAAAAAGAATTTAAATGAAAAGTGAAAGAGAAGTCAATGGAAAAGGCCGTTACAGATATAAGCAACTAACACTTTCACCTCTGGAAGAAACTGCTACTAAATTAATGCAGTTTTAAAAACAGTTAAATCCTTGAAGGTAAAGTTCAGGAAATCTAAATTGTTGATGAAACCTTTACGATTGAAAGTGGAAGTGGCATGAATTTAGCAACCTCTGAAGATGCCGAAATGTGCCATCAACTTCTGCACAGATAATTCGAGATCATTAATAAACTCCTTTCAAGGCAAGACAACGTCGGATAATTGATGGACGCAACGTTTTTTGAAAAAGCACGACGCCATGCAGAAAGAAGCTTTTTTAGACATTTCTTAAAGTACTGTCGGTTTAGTAAAATATTTGACCAAAATGGATTAACCACTAAATCATGGAAAAAATTTCAAATACTTCTAGAATCCGAATCCATTCGAAAGTGAATTACTTCAGCATTTTTCTTGTTCTGTATTTCACATCGACATTTTTTTATTCGTTTTCAATTCGAGTAGTAAAGCATGTTCTTCATCATTAGTATCATCCTCGTCATTACCATCACTTTCAATACCAGCTTCTGAAGCAATATCATATTCTAAGTTAAAATGTTTACAAATATTATGAAGAGCTGAGCAAACATTCACAATTTTAACAACTTTATTTGGAGAGTAGTATAATGCTGTACTTAGGAGGCACCTGAAGCGACTTTTTAAGTTCCCAACGAGTTACACAATGTTTTTAATTAAAATTATGTTCCTTGGAATCGTGCTATGGATTTTTCTACGGTGTTATCAAAAATGGCTCAAGACCGTAGCCGGAGTCGCCTAACAGCCATTTTTTTTTCTATCACTATTTAGATACCTTGATTGGTAAAACCATTTTGCAGCACTCATACTCCAAATTAAGGAATCGTGGCAAGAGCCAGGTCTACAAGCGTCCACTGCCCGAATCCGCATTTGAAAATCACATATCTATAAGAAAACATTTGGGTTTAATTTATCGCGGTCTTCTTCGTGTCGCGACATCTCTATTTTCTGTATACTAGGTACTTACTACCATTACATTTAGACTGAAGTAACCTTTTCGGTTATAATATAGATTATCTTCTTCCACGAACTTCATAATTCGTACAGCGTACCGTCGACACAGCCAATTACACCCGGCATTCCAATCTTCTCAAAAAAATATGATTTAAAAACCCTGATTTCTTGTTCAGTTAACTCAAGGGATATCCATAATGCACATAAATTATTTTCCATCGCATCTAAGACTTTCCACATAACTTTTGAGAAGGTACTGCGATCAAGGCTCATATTCACATCATTAGCAACAACGCCTTGATAAGCGCCTACAGCTAAAAATCTAAGCGTTGCAGCAAACTGTATAGTTTCTGGAATAGAACTGCTTCTCATAGATGGAGCAATATTTTCCAAAATCATAGAAAAAGCCTCTTTATTTAAGCGGAAAAGTGCTTTGAATCTTAAACGAAATAAAACCGCAGTGTTGATAAAAAGAAAAACAAATACATATTGATGATACATACGTTTCATCTGGAATGGCCATGGGGTTGGATGCATCTCTTAAGCGCTTTCTTTTAACTTTTTAAAAATCCATTTCAAGTCTTTTTAATTGAATGTATGATAACACAAACGCTCCTGGCATTTTTAGGCAAAACTTAAGCTTTTTCTATTTTATAAATTTTTAAAACTTTTAAAGTTTTTCATAATTAATTAAATTATCCGATATTTCGACCAACTTTTGTAGTCATCTATAGGGATTATTTTTTGTTGCATCGTCATGAAACTTTGTCACTTACTTAAACCCAACCTTTTCAATTAACTTACAATAAACTTATAATATAATATAATATAATATTTTTACAACTTTTCTGTTAAACTATCACTTCTAATTAAATTTTTTTGTGATATTATGCTGAACTTTCGATTATGAAATGAAATTCCGTTCTCTTGGAGTTCCAGCGTTTTTTCTTATTTTTCGGTTGTTTATAAAAAAATTATAAAAACTTAAGGAAATACAATAGATTTGGAATTAATCCTTTTACTCGACCTTTCTTTGGTCAACAAAATAAAATATTTGTTCAAGCTTAAATTCAACTTGGATTTAGTGGAAATTTTACAGAAGGAGGAAAATTACAACAAACGTTTCATATTGGAAATGCTACACATTATAAATATAAACAAAGACGAAAGAATGAACTACAAAACAGACGTAGAAAACTGCGCTCAATGTAAGTGTAAATCTGTAATATATAAAATATAATTGTCTAGTTGAATTTTTGTGTATCAATATTTATTGTATTTCCCTGATGATGCTATCAAGAGAATAGCGAAATATGGCATATTTAAATAAATAAAGAAAATATTTAACATCAAAATCGACCTTAAGCTTGAAAAAATATTTATTTTGTAAAAACTTAAGGAAAATAGAGGAGCCTATTTATTTTCAATAAAATTTTTGGTGACTAGTTTGGTGCCTTGTCAAAATTCGTTAAATCGACTTTCCACACATTGTTATGTTGTTACTTTCTTCTTCGTTATTTTTACTAACTCATCTAACTGATTTAAACTAATTGCTTGCCATTTCCAAGCCAGGCTCCGAGAGATTTTTACTGCTATTTTTCCAATTATTCCGATTATGCTTTCTGGTACTTAAGGCTTTTTTGGGATTTGAACTCTGATCTAGTAGTTAACAAACCCGCAGACATCTCTGCCACCACAACTACAGCGAATTCTCAGTGTGGTAACTAATGTTTCGTTTGTCATGTTCACACACACCACAATTGCTAGTGGTGGAAGCAACAATCTTCGTTTTATTAATCACGCAAGATCAAAGCGACACCTTTTAAATTAATTCAAAGCTTTTCCTCTTTTAATTAGTGCATTAAAAGAATTTCAACTTAAATCAATTCCTTAACTATTGGAGATTTAACACCACTAACCTGACCATAGTTAATTTCATTTTTATTTAGAAAAAAAATAATATTGGAAAATAGTTATTGTTAATAGTTGAATCTTAAGAATTATATCTCATTTTAAATCCAACGAATTGGCTTACTTTAACATCTATAAAATGCTCAAGGTTTTAAATTAGACAATAAAAGGTAAAACTAACAGAAAGTTTTTTTTTCCTAATGAAAAACCCATCGGTTTTTTCTGCTCCGACTTTTAGTTTGATCCTTATAATTAACAGTCGAATAATTGCGCTCAAGGTCTGCTGTTTCTTTGAACAAGTATCTTTTTTACGAAAGTTGTTAAGTGAACTGAATAAGACTCTCTTTAAGACCTCTGCTCAACAAAGGATGGTTCAGCATGTCGAAGGTATCATTTGTTCAAATGCTACTTAATGTCGCACCTCTGACTCACACACAACTGACTGACTTAAACGCCAATCATGTGGAAAATTCAATAAAGATTCTTATGCATACAATTATTTAAAATGTGGTCACAATGCTGCTCACACACACTCATACATATATTGACATACAGTGTCCGAGTTGCACTACAGTACAAATGCGTATGATCTGCTGCAGAAAAGCCGCTTGTTTTTGTATCATTTTGTTGTATGTTTTGTGGTGGCGTTATCAGTGCAGGTTTAACCGAAACTATAAACAACAGCGTGGAATGTCATGCATAATGTCCCCAAATTAGATAAAGTTGGCGCCAATGCAATCGGCAATATGCTTACGTTTATATATCATTAAACTGACACACTCACACACATACACACACTCGCAAACATTCTCATTTATTGTACTTACATCCATACGGTCATTCAACCGTCTCGGTTAAAGACTGTATTGTTTGAATAACGAATGTAAGAATTTTTACATTGTAATTTTTACATCAACACAAATTTTTATTTGGTAGGAGTTAATAAAACATAGTAATTTCTCACAAAAAAAACGAATTTTAATTCCAAGTTATGATAAAAATCTCCATAGGTTTGTTAACATCTTAAAAACTTTAATTACGTTTTGCCAAGTTTGATTTTTTTTCGTGGACTATGATGCACTAACGGAGAAATACATTTATCAGTCCAGTCTAAAAGAAGCAAATTTTTTTTTAATTGGGCGTACGTATGTAAATCGATTAATTAAATGTTAGAATCTTTAAACATATATTTTGCAAAATATTACAGAAACATCTAATAATAAATAAAAAGCAAATTTATGTTAATTATCTCATATTAAATTTTAATTATAAAATATATTTTAACTTAAAAAGCTCTGCAGACAATAACTTACGAAACTCTAAACTGTTTTTGTATATTCACTCCTTTTTTGTTTTAATTCGTAACTTAAATAAAATTCGTATAACCAAAAGTTCTTTAGAAGTTGTTCTCTTTATAAATCTGTTATTAGTTTAAAAATTTCGCACAAAATTACTAGGGCTGGAGAAACATTTTGTTTTAAATGAAATTGCACTATTAGCAAATTTAATAAATTGTACTAACAACAAATAAAATCAAGGATAAAAAATCTTTAATCGAAAATAATATATTTGGTTTTTTCTGTCATATAAATTAAATGATTTCTTCAAAATAGTGATGCATGTTCATGCTAAGGCGGTCTCTTCAACAATTCATCGATGGATCTTAAAATGACTGCAGTTAAATCGCAATGTTTCCATATTGATGTTGTCTTACGTCGTCATTATTAATGCAATATTTAAAAATAAAAAACATCCAATATCACAACCAAAATTGTAGATCGCACAATAACGTAACCACTTAAGCCTAGTTATTTCGAAAATATTTTCAATCGCTAATGATAGAATGTTAATACATTTTGGCGATACGAAGCAATTATGCAACCATTCCCACTGTTCTCATCCAAATTAGTATTTCCTGTTTTGTTAACGAAGCCTGATCGGGAATAGGCGATACACCCTACCAAACTGCATGGCCTTAACGATTTTGCCAAGCGACGTTCTGAAGGCTGCAGCCGGCATTTCCCACGTCATTGATTACTAAATTCAACAAATATAGAAAGAACATAGAAAAAGTCAGGAGAATTTTGGCTATCGGACTTACCGTCCAGCAATGATATATAAGAAGTGTGATCTAGAGGTGTTGGCATTACATACATACTAACTAGTGGAAACCCCATTCAGTTAGAATTATTACAACAAAAGCACCTATTGAGTCAGCAAAACCTCAAGAAAAACTTCTACAGCTCCTCGGAAACGACATTATTACCATTTTAACAAGGCGCCATAATAAAGTTACAAGGAGATTACAGCGCATCGGTAAGGTAGTCATATGCAAACCTGAATAATAAGATATAAAAACACGGAGCTGGGATTATAAAAGAAAATGACAAGCTATTTGCTAAGGTTTGTGCTAAAGATAAACTAATCTTTGGTGGTATGCTATTTCCACAAAAGCACAATTTTACTTGGGCATCATCAGATAGAAAGTACGAAGTAAGCAAACTCAAAGGACCCTCAATTGTATACAATTATGTAAAATCGCTAAGCACCACGCCTACAATCCCTAAAAACAATTACACTAGTAGCTGATCTACCTTCACAAATACAGCAGCCATGAGCCTAGGACGTATAAAACAGAGACGCAAAATATGGATGTCAACAGCATTTGGAAACAAATAGAAGCAAAAAACCTGTTAAATTACCCGTATTTAAAAACATGATCTTATGAGAAAACAAAGTAGCACACATAGGATGCAGCGGAAAATTACCGACTTTGCACTGTATAATTAAGAGACTGACAAGCCAAACCATCACATCATTGAGGCTCCTAAGGTGCAGTGCTGGCGAGATGCTCACATCAAAACAAGAGATTGATTGTCTGCAGCGAAAACACACTCAGCATCTGGTGAAACCGTTGTAAGTTCATGTAATTGCCAAGTAAATATCGCTGGAATTGATATTCCAATGCAGAGTCCTTCAGCTCTTCAGATACAGACATTATTTCATCACAAATGCTATCATAGCGATTTTCTGCTTAACAGAATATCAGGATCAGGCATTAAAAAAAAAAGGATCGTTGTTAAAGATTTCAAGGAGTGTGGAAACTGGAGAACAATTATTCTCGTAAGCATGGTGAATAAAGTTAGTGCACTCTTTTTATCCAGTCTACGTCTACCAGAAAATTTATCAATTTGCCATTAATTTTACCTATTAATTGGTTCGGCTTTTTGCAAGCACGCTGGTGTAAGTAAGTGTTACTTATTAGTGCAATTTAACTTCTAGGAACCGTAAAACCTAGTTTTATTTCTAAAAAAACGTTTGAAAATTAACTAAAAATTTCAAAGAAGGTAAGATTCTAAAAAATATTAATTTAAACAGAAGGAGGCAGAGAATTAACTTCAGGCTTTAAATTATTTCCTTGGTTTTTTCCCTTTCGAAGTTTGCTATATTTGAAAACAACAACGAAAAACATGCAAATTATGAGTTACGATTTAACACTTCCTAAAGCCTCCAGTTATTTGCAGGAAAAGTGTTTGAATCAATGGAAAATAAAGGCAAATAGAATTCTCTATTCGCAAATAATTATGTTCTTCTCTTCGAATAAATAACGGATTAACAGAAGCCAAGCTGAGACAGATGAAATTAAAGAGTTAAAAATAAATTCGGTAACTGGCATAAACTATACTCTTTACGAAGACTGCAATCCTGTACTTTATTATGCGACTCTTAATCATTCTAAGAAAAGTTTAAAGAAGGAAAATTGTTCTCTTATAAAAATTGAAAAACAGATGACCTGTTCAGAATTGAGCGTAGGAGTTTTAAGCTCATTCCTAAGTATCAAAATTATTAAAGAAAAACTGTAATTGTGATCGGAAAAATTGGGACGAAAAATTTTCGCATGCAACGACTTCAGACGAAGTTCTTCTGACGAGCATGAGGAAAAATGAGGAACTCTGTCATTTTAGCAGTCATTAGATTTGTTTAGTACTGGATAAAAAAACGTGGGCGAAACGGCTGAGATCATATTTATTTCATCTAAAAACTGGTTTCAAAAAAACTATCTGCAAGATTGATGATGTATTTGCTCACTGTAAAATATAGATTCCCCAGTTTTAACAATATAAGTACATGTTTCTCAATAAACTTTCATCAAGATGTTCATTTATTCACAACTTTTGTTTTGGATCATTGTCGTACCTCCTTAATTAGCTCACGTCGTATTTTTATAGAGAGATATACGAGTCAGCAGAAGCGTATTAAAATCAAAAAAATTAAATTTTGCAAACAAAACCAAGAGGCTCACTCTGTAATTCGAGTTAAAAGAAAAGACGCGTGAAACGTACTGTATAGGACACACATATTCAAATGATTTTCCTATCGAATCGAAATACAGAGTAACGCCCAAGTTTTGTAGGCTTTTGAATATTGAAAAAACCCGACATCAAAAAATTATGTGTTCTAATACCGACCTAATGAATATTCTCCATAACTTGAAGTTCTAACTTCTTTAAAATAAAAACTTGCATTCTTCAAAAAATAAAAATTACCTGCAAGAAAAGTGTTGCTATAAAATATAACTAAATTCTTAATCCAGCATTTTACTGCAGATGCATGCACCCTTTCCATTTATGTTGTTTTCTTTAGTTAAAACACCTTAATTTTTGTGTTCCTTTAGCAACCTAATCCTCATACTTCGTAAAAAAGGTTATCTTCCTTTTTCTAAATTTGATGCAATTTTATCAGAATTTTTATCTTAAAATGTTCCTAATTTCTTTTACGATAAATATTTACTAACAGACACAAAACTATGTACGAATAAAATTATTTTTTTATACCCTTCACCATAAAAAGTAGAAAAAGGGTATAACTAAGTTTGTCATTCCATTTGTAATTGCTACAATACAATAAGTTCTTATGCACAGCGAAGTTGATTGAGCGATGTCCGTCCGTGTTAGCCTTAAAATGAACTAAGCCAACCGATCAGACAAAATTTTGAAAATCAGCGAGATCGGTCCATGTCCTTCGAGGCAGCGGGCAAAACACCACGCCTGCCTCTAATAACAAAAAAAACAAAAAAAAAAAAAACAACGATATAGAAAAGAAAAATAAGAAAAAAAACATTAAGTGAAAAAATTGGCGCTACGAGTTATAGATCTCATAGAAAAGTACGATTGTGCACCATATTTTTTAAGATATTAATATGGGTATAATTTACAAGTAATACTAAAATATTTTATGAATGCTTAACGCATTAAGAGCGGGTGACATTTTTATGTCTCATTACAAATAGTACATAGTTTTTTTTCTAATTTTTTATTTCGCTGTCAGCCCATCAATTGTTGTTTTGAATAGAGTTACTTTACTAAACTAGTCTTACACAAATGGTGAAGGGTATATAAGATTCGGCATAGCCGAATATAGCACTCTTACTTGTTTTTGTCTGCTTTGTTTGGAATTCATTACGAATTCTGTAACTTTTTTATTGTATCATCATTACAATAAACACAAATTTGTTACTTTGGCTGTTATCTTTAAGCCACACAGCTAAAACTCATGCACATTCAGACACACACAAACACACACAAACACACGCAAAATAGTCAACTTTACATTTTTAGACCATGAAAATTAAATGTCAGTCATTCTCGTAGGAAAAGAAAAATGTTGAAAATTAAAATAAAAATTGAAAGAACACAACTAAAATATTGTTATCGGTCTGTGACGACAACAATTTGGACGGACTATAGCACATGCAATGTGGTTTTAAGCTGGTGCCATCTTTATTATTATTGCTCTATTTTTATTACGAAAATTTAGGAGACTTTTTTTATTCTTTGAAGTACAAAAAGTTGTTTTTACGAATTGAAATTTTAATAGATTTTTTTTTTTATTCCAAAGAGATACAAAATGCTAAAGTTCTGGAAAATGTAAGTAAATATCTTATATACGATATTTTGTTACTAATAGAGGTTGGTTAATTTTTAATTGCAGCTTATTAGTCACATATAGATAATAATTAAATAAAAAGTTCAATGCATAGGTTAAATAAAGAGTTGCCAAACTACAATAATAATATCAGAGAATTTACTTTAATTGTGCCTGAGTCCTATAAATATAAAGTAAGTTAACATAAAAAAATCTCAAATAATAAGTTTTCATAATTGAAAATTAAGACACGGGAGTATTAAATTAAATTAATTGATCTTTAAATTTTTTGCTATTTTCCCGATATTGGTTATTGGAGGTGAGAGCACGTCTCGGTGGCCAATGCTCTATCGCTTACTTAGCTCCCCAGGAAACTATTCACAATTATCTGAGTGTATAACATTCCCTGAGCAATTGCTATTAATTACTAGTTAAATCGCGAGTAAAAATTAAAATCTTTAGATTTCGGCTACCAACGCAAGCTTTATTTTATTTTTCTCTGACAAAGATATGACTGCTTTAAAATTAAAGTTATGTCTTAGTTTTCTTGTATGGTTTTAGTGGAAAATACCCGCTTTACATTACTCTTTATTAACTTTTTGTAATAAGTTTGTCGTTCATTTAGTAGCAGGGAAATATCATATTATTTTCCATGACTTGTTAAAATAATAAATTTAATTTTTAATTTTTTAAAAAACTAAACTTTTTTGAACTTAAAATATACAATATTTGGTACAGTAGCCATGCGACTTAAATTTGACTTAGTATTGCCAATGGCAGTGTGCTATTAAAATATATTTATACATCTAAAGGAAAACATACCAAACCACAAACACAATTCGAATTCGTTCATCACCAAAATCAAGATATTCCCTTCATCTCCATGTAATTCATCTTCCGAGGTGTCCCAGTAAACTTTTTTTTTTAAATTAACTATCCAAGGCATCTATGTCCCATACCTTATTTCCAAAGGTTTAGAAATAAATCGTCATCTTAATATCATTTCATAACTTCTTCTCGGTTTTAATAATCTCATAAAATACTTTATCTAGGCATTTCACTTTGTGTTCTTATTCTTTGTGTTCTTCTTCTTAAGGAAGGTAAATGGATGTATTTTCCTCACAGTAAACAGTTTTATAATTTGTTTGCTAATGATTGATACGCTGTAAAAGTATCACAAAAGGAATCAGAGACGATAAACGTAACGTAACATACATTATTAAATTTAGTACCCTTCATAGAACATAAATATTTTAAATAAATAGGGACAAGATTTACTAAATATTTGTTGGCGAAATTCACAGCTTTTCAATTAAAAGATATAAAAAAAAATCATATTTCCTAGTTTTTATTCTACGGAGTTTTATTCAGATGTCTAAGTAAGTTTTAATCAAATTCTACGATAATTATACAAACACATGTCTTGCATCTAAATAGGAAACTTGTTATTCTAATAAATACAATGAAATGAATATTTTCAAAACCTTTCAAATTCATTATTTTGTGACATGTGTTAAGGTCACGATACCATCAGTGATAATATATTCGTGCATAAACCATACTAAAAGTGCTGATAGTTAGAAAGCAAAGTGGATTATTGAACCTGTAATAAAAAGCAAATATCTGAAAACATCAACCAACCCCACAAACAACCAAAACTAGTCAGATTTATAAAAGAAATTCACATAAACAAATGCACTTTCCGCAGAAAATCCAAAAAAAAAAAAAAATAAATAAATAAAAATAAACCGATAACAACACTAAAACATGACAAATGCACAAAATATTACGCGATAAATTCAATTTTTTTTTTACAAAAAGAGATTAAATTAATACCAAGCGTCTGAGTTTGAAAAGTCTAAAGGAAATTTCTTTGAAACAACACCCCCGTTTTAATAAAAGTTGAGAGTGACTTAATAACAGCAAATAGAAAAAGGAACAACATGAGCCTTATTAGTTGATTACAGGACACATTATCATGATTATCAAAAAGTAAAATACATTAAAAAATAACACACACAAAATTACATGTACCGTAACAAGGAGGATGATGAATCCGAAAAATGTTTTTGTACATTAAGCAAAACAGAGGGTTTATAGCACAGCAAAACATTTGGAGAATCAATAAATGAATCCTGTGCACATTAGACTTAAGAACAGGAGTACATTTTTAAACGCATTGGGTATTTTACGCCTCGGAACTCATAAATACCATCAGCCTCATCACCAACGATATGAAATTTAACGAACTTTACTGTGGTATTTATTTGCAAGTACCTTAAGATTTTATGCTGGGGATTGTACAGATGCAATCAAAAAAATAGCAATGATGTATTAATCGATAGACGTGTATTATTAAAACATAGTCCAGACAGACCTTAAAGCGAAGAACACTTTCATAATGTGGAAATAAAATTTAATCACCTGTTAAACACTCACCACTAATACCTTTATAATTCCTTTCGATGTAAATATCGTAGGCTAAACAACACCTCAACACGATAAAACACCATATGCCAAGGCTCAATAGCCAGTAGGTATGTTGGCCTTTAGTATACGAATTTTGATAACGTATCGACCTCCAGCATAAATAGACTTGCCCAAGAATACTACCTTTATGATCGCTTATGGCCTTTAGGTTAGTTTACGAGGGCAAACAAAGGGAGACACCAACGATACCTGGCAAGAGGTGGATCTCCAACGTCGCACCGGGCATGAATTATGTTAGTGGAATAGAGTGTCTTGGATATTTCGGTTGGAATTGTGTTTTCTGTCAATGATCAATGATGGGATAATTCTGTTTTTTGTAATTATATTCTAATGGTAAAATTTAAGATCCCAACACTTTTGTTGATTTATTTCTGATTTCTAAGCTAAAACACTATTGAACATATTGAACATAAACGTACCGACTAGAGAAAACTGAAAGAATACTTCGACCAGAACAAGATACTTCCAACTAAAGATCACTTATATTTAAAAGTGCTAGTATTTTCAACTTAACTGTATGTTGGTGTACGAGTCGTGCTAAATGTTTCATGTCTATAAGGGCCGTAAAATTCAATAAATATAAAAATTACAACAACAGAAACAGTAACAGTAATAATAATAACCCCTCTTTAGCAAGTCTCTTGCAAAATGAAATAAAAAAGTAACAAAATTTAAATGCAGTCTATTAGAGACACAGCAAGCAAGCAAGCAAAAGTGGTACGCAAAAAGGGGGAGTGTCATGACTGTGCTGACAAATATAAATTGTAAGAAAAAACAAAAAAAAAAAAAACACGAAGAAAAAGAGAACACTGAACACTAATAGTTTGATTAATGGCTTATGTTTCAATGCTGCTCGCCCCATATTTAGAGATACTGTTGTTATTGTTGGTGTCGTCCTGTTGCTATAAAATGAGCAGTAAGTATTTGCTCACTAGTGACAGTTGTATTATTAATGTTTGTATATGTGAAAGTCTGTGCCTGTATGTGTTTATTTTAAGCATTAAGAGCTTTAAGAGATCTCATTCATTGTGTGTGATTGAATTAAAGTCATAATTCGCCACACGGGATAAAAACCTAAAATCATTGATTTTGATGTGATTTTTTGTACGATTTTTAAACATGTTATTCTTTTGTAGAAATGCTTTATTGCAACAGTTTGCATCGTATATACGAGGGGTGTTAAAAACGGTATTTGTCGCGCTCTATTATTTTAATTGTTACATCATGCCGTGGTCTACATTTGAGGCACTAGAATATTCCTACAGTTAGACGCGAGTTTAACACATGACTATTTTGCCCCATTATTTTTCAAACAAGTTAAAATTATTCTGGTAAATTTTATTGATTTAATGTTATGTTTTCCGGGTTCTTTAAAATGCAAATACAAGTTCTGAATCCGTTTGAATTTTTTTCACACAATATTTTGTTTACAAAACTTTTGCCTCATGTAAAGGAACCACCTTGACCATGATACAATTCGGCTGTAAGATTTGTATTAAAATATGTACATTTAATACCATACATGCGCCTTAACTGAAAAAGCCACCGATAATCAAGCTCAAAACTTTTTCTTGCGTACTATAACGGAGGTCTCGTCATTCTTTTAATCAAGAAACCTGTGAGGTTCGTACTCAAGAACGTTTGCTATTTACTATACAAACATGTAAACGATCCAAGTCACTGCAGCCTATCAACAATTGTCTTCTTTGTTATCAAATATGAAAAGCTTAAGAAACAACTCTTCATACAAGATTTCAAATTGGGCTGTAAAGATTTTCTTTGTCGATAAGAAAACATGAATTGATAAAGTTCTTAAAAAAATACAACAGCAAACAAACAAACAACCTATTGTAAATTGTATGTTGTATCGAATACAAGAGTAGTTGTTAGTTTCTATTGTTAAATTATCTAAAACGTTTGTGCAACTCTTGTGGACTCCTAAATCACCGGATTCCAAACATACAGCAGCTTGTGAATTGAACAATTATTTAAGCTTTTTTTTTAATGCTCCTCGTAAGAGCATTTTTTCACTAAATACCCAGGGCCTTGTGTATGTATTTATCTCGCTGACCTCCTCTACTTAGACAGTTGTTTATTTGGCATTAAACAAACATGGAAAATACATATGAAATTTTTTTATGGCTTCCGGAATAGTTTGTAACTGCCCGTCTGGTCAACCGATGATGTTGCATTTATGATCATAATGATTATTTATTGCTCTTACCACAACTCACACTATTATGATTTTCTTCTCCCCATAGTTATCCTTCAGTCCTTGTTATTCGAAAAACAAAAACAAACACTAACTCTTCTCAATGGTAACACATTCACATGGATATTTTTTGGCAGAAGGATGTATGTGTGTGTGTTGCAAATGATGCTGTTAATTGATGATTATTATTTTCTATTTTATAAAATTGGTGTTTCAACACAATCGCAACATATTGGACATTAGATTGAGTAAATAGATTATGAATAAATCACTTACAACAAAATATGTCCAGATTAAACAAAAACATGTATTTATAAATTTAAACATTTAAGACCATGTTAAAAATATTGATGGATTAGGCTTCTGAAGCTGGAAAATCATAAAATAAAAATAATTTAAAATTTAACACAATTATGTTTTAAATGTTTAACATATGCAGAGGAAAAAACGTTGTTGCGATATGATTATAACAACTATAATATTATATCTTTTCTGCTACTAAATTATAGATGTTTAAATAGTTTATTGCTTTACGATATCAAGATTTTTCCGATATTGATAAACAGTTGACGCAAAACAAATATTTTTTTCGGTTTACGGCATTTTAAATTGTTGCTTGCAAAATAATTTCACCCAAATTGGCGATTATTTCTTAAACATTATTTTTTTAAAGTTACAAGGTTTGAAATTTCTTTATTAATGTTTTTAATTTAAAAATATGCACAATGCTTATTTCGAGATTGACTTACACATACTGTTGATCTATTGAGCTTCCTTTCGTTTAGAGGTTTCTTTTGTGAATTGACTGGGTCGCAGTTTCTAGATTTTATCCGTAAATTCTTTTAAAAGTCACACTATCGAAAATCTTCTAACAGTCGATAACCACTCTAATTGAACACGATATTGTCGACATCTGATATGCATATGATATCTACGTCCGAGTTTTTTAAAATTTGTTGGAATTGGTCAATTTTTTTATTCAAGCTCTGAGCATTAACATAACAGACTTTAAGACCTTTTTAGAAATTATTCTGACCATATGATGATTAGAATGAGAGGCAGATCTTATCAATGATTTCTCGAGGCAGATCTTATCAATGCAAACAATGGATATCAGTTAAGGAATTGCAAAACATTTTTTTTTTAATTATATGATGCAAAGAAACAGAAAATAATTTTATGTGATACAAAGTTTAGCGTTTTGTTAGTATGCCGTGCATAGCTGTGTGGTCAAAAAACTGGTTTAAGTTGTTTATGTCATCAGCACGTGCTGGCTCAGCACTATCAAAAGTTTTTAGATAAACGTAATTATCAGGCGCGAGCTATTCAAACCAAGTAGGTGAAGACGGAGGAGATCTTTTTTAAGTTTAATATGTTTTTTTTACAGATTTGGGTAGAAAGATTCTGTCGTACGGGCACAAAAATTGAACAATCATTTCTGCATCCACCGGTTTATTAATATCTCGCGATTTGTTAACATATTTATTGTTGTATTGTTGTCGTACCTTTCGGGCAAGAAAGTCTTTACTGGCTGTTTATTTGGTTCGTTTGGCGAGAGCTTTCGATGTGAGAACATCATTGTTTTTATTTATTCTATTTTCTGAATTAAGTCACATATTTTTTTCTTTTTTAGTTCATCAGTTTCATTTGTCAGTGCTATTATTTTGTTCGACTCTTTATTGTTTATGTTTTTCATACTATATTTAGGAGTTACATTTATCAATCTCATTTGAGAGACAATCTTCGCACTAAAGAAATATTGTTTGCAGTCTTGCTAGTTTTTTTTCGAGCTTTCTCGCCAAATGGCTTGTCAGATATCGCCAAAAATATATAAAAATATTTAGTATGAGTTTTAACAAGTAAAAGTACTATATTTGGCTATGCCGAATCTAAAATATCCTTCAACATGTAAATCTAGTTTAAAGAAGTAAAAAAATTACATATAATTTTACATAAAAAATTCACCGGCTCTTAATGGGCTAATCATTTTTTTTTAAATTAAGCATTTCCTGAAAGATCTATTCAAAACCTTTAAATGATACCTATATTGATATGAAAGTTTAGAAGCCCATAACTCGGCAAATATGGGCGAGCGCAAATTTTTTCACTTCATGTTTTTTATTTGTTTTTCTGATTACTTTACTAGATTTGTTTCAAATAATATGGAAAAATTAGAGAAAGAAGTGATGTTTTGCCCGCTGCATCAAAAGACATTAAAAAATCTTGCTGGTTTTCAATAGCAAAATTTTGGAAAATATGTCTAATCGATTGGCGTATTTGTATTTATTTATGTTTTCTCTAGCTCATCTAGTGCCTTGGTAAAATTAATTTTAACACTATTACGAATGGACAGACGGACAGCGGTCAATCGGCTTCGCTATGCATAAGGACACAGAATTAATTAACGATTAAATACTTTAATAAATGTTAAAAATGAAAAAAAAATATTTAAGAACATACATATATTAATTAATGAGTCAAAACTTTCACACAAATTTTTTTAATGTCATGATTGTCCTTTGTATCTTTACTGCGGTACATTTCTTTTTTAATAAATCTACTCAACATATTTTTTTAAGGAATGAATGTGTTTTATCATTCAGACATGTAATATTAACATTCATAAATGATATTATCAAGCATTTTTTTAGCAAATTTATATAAATAGAAAAAAAACTTTCTTGTAAAATCAACGTATTACTTACACTCAAAACAGTTTTGTTTAATTCAGTTTGAAATTCTGCGTCAAAACAATGTTATCCATATTCAAAAATGAATTTGTAAGTGTATTTCCTTTTTTTTAATTTTTTTATTAATTTATCGCTGTTTTCTGTGATCGCTAAAATATTAGACTTGAAAAATTTTCGTGCAAATATAAGAAATGTGAAAAGGTTTTTTGATGAATAATTCCTGCATTCTATAGTGAGATCGTCAATCTATATTTAAACTCTTTATTTCTATTTATGAAATCTATATTTTTCATTACACAATTCGTTGCAAATATTTTTAGCCGTTGATGTCAAAAAAGGGTACTTTAACTCCATTCACTGTATCACTGTAAGTGTTCAGTTAACTTTTAAAATCTTTTTTCCATCTCTTGTACAAACTTAAGCGGAGAGTTGCTGTTTACTAGATAAAGAGACTCAACATCTATACATCGAGCTGTTGTTGGTGTTGTTTCATTTAACCCTTTCATGCCCATTGTTGCCTATAGGCTACATTCCGTAAGTACCGAACCATGATACCTAGGACTCGGAAATTCGTATTAACGCATTGTTAAGTCATGCTTAACACAAATGCACTCTAAAAAATTTTTTTGCTCCGTCCATTTCAATTCGGGCATAAGAGGGTTAAGAAGTCTGAATAACTTCTCTTAATCGTTTTGGCGTAGGAGTATTATTTAACTTATTTTCCATAGTTACTTGTTGTTGGTTGGTTTTGAATCCAATATCCGTTATAGTTGGTACACTTTAGTCCATTATAAATAATTCTACATTTAAACTCAATGTCGACCTTTAAAGTTCGCCCAACTTTTTCACGCAACGCTACTAGCAGAGAAAATCAGACGTACATACTGTCAGTCCTTTTAAACGTTCAAAGTGAGACTTTGTTTAAAATTCAACAATTTATGATATTCTCTATAAAAATTAAAAATTTATAGATTCTTAAATAATAAAAAATACTTTTAAAACCATCATTTAAGCCACATAAAAAAATCTCCAATACATTTATACAAACACATGCACAAAGCATTTGCATAAAACGTACGTGTGCATAACATTAGGAACAAATTTCGGTTCTACTTTCGCACACACACACATTCCTACACCTATGAACATTTCTAACGAAACCCTCCCGAAGTTCCAAAATGAATATTTATTCTTTTTATTTTTTCGACATTTCGAATTCACTTGAGCATAATTTTTGCGGTCCCTTTTTAAATTTGCATATCAATTGAAAACTTATGTGTGGAAGCCACACAATGCAGAAGAAGAAAAAAGTGTAAGATACCATCCCACTCTTCGATATACACTTACTGCGAATATATTTCAAGTTAATAGATGTATGTATGTATGTTTACATGGAATAGAAAATGGACAACACAATTTGTACGCTTTAAATATCCTTAAGCAAAACAAACAAAAAAATAGAATTAATTGTAGTGCATGCTTTATTATTAGTTTATATTAGTATCATGTGTTTGATTTTCATTCCCGAAAGTCTTTACGCCCAAGAAGTAGCATTGGCCTTTTGATCCGATTCAAAAAAAATGTTTAACAAAATTCATTTTTAAAATATCCTTTGCAGACATACATTATTAGAGATAGAACAGCTTTTTATCGGAGTCCATCAAACTAAAGTACTAAAATTACTAAAATTGGTTTTTACCTGAGTAACTGCTTTTTCAACAATCGTTTTTAATTAAAGGATTCATTGTTCGAACGAAATAACTGTTTATTTTGTATCTGCTCAATTAATTTATTTTGTTGCCAAAAGAGGCAACATACAATTTACTATTGAAAATTAGCAAGATCGGTCCATGTTCTTCAAAGCAGCGGGCAAAACAACACGTCTACCTCTAATTTTTCAATATTATTTGGAACAAATCTAGTTTAATAAAGTAACTTCATTAAAAAAACAAATGTATCTGGTAACAAAAATTAAAAAATAAGAAGAAATTGGTGCTCGCCTTTATTTCCGAGATATAGGCCTCTGAAATTTTCATAGAAAACTACGATTGTGCACCATATTTTTTAAGATATCAATGATACCCATCATTAAAAAGCTTTTGAAGAGATCTTTTTAAGAAATATTAAATTTAATTTTTTTCTTCTTATTTCTTAATTCTCTGTCACTCGAATACTTGTTTTTCTGACTGAAGTTACTTCACTAAACTAAATTTACACATACGAGTATGGTGAAGTGTCAGTAATATTATGTGCGCTATAGCAACAAGTAAAAAAATTAAACTTTAAAAGGTGTACCAGTATTGATGTGATTTTAATTTGTGTGGCTTTAGTTCTTTAACCGTTGTAGGCGTAGTGGCCGCTGTAAAAATTAGTTAAACTCAAAAAATTTAGAAACTAAAGAGTGTTCCCAAAAGGCCGTGAATTTGACGAATGTGGACTTCTATTTAAAACCGTTATAGGCAGACACTTGAAATTTGTACAGTGGATGAACTGCTATGACTGCTATAAGAACTAGGACATAAAATTTAAATGAAAAAAGGGTAGTATCCCGATAGTAAAGTTATTTTCACATGCTTGGCCTTATTTGGAACCGTAATTGGCTATAAAAGCAAGTAACGTCAGTTTTGTAAGGCCTTATATGAAATTTTTTTATTTTATTTTTTTATTTATTTTTTTATTTACTGCTATTATATCCGCTGTAACAACTTTTGAAAATAAAATTAAAAATTAAATTTTTTAATTTAATTCCTTCATGTAAAATTGCATTGAAGTCTTCATTAGTATGTTCATATAGGAAACTTATACCCCACTCATCTCTTTAGTAAAATTTTATTTAAATCGGTTACAATGGCTAGATTTCCGTGGTTAAAATTTAAATCTTTTATAAAAGATATTGTTTAGTCACATCTTCTCACCAGTCATCTGCCTTTGACTTTAAAAGTGTTACAGTACTTAAAAATAATTCTAAATTCACTCAGGTCCATATTTCTTTTGCTACACGTTGTTATCATATACACTTTGTGTATATGTGTATGCATATGCAAAAAACAACACATTTTTGTGCGAATGTGTGTTAGTTAGTTGGTTGGTTGGGTTACGTGCGATTTTATAAAACACCAACAGAATGTTTTCAACGCTAAAGATGTTGTTTGCGCAAAAGGCAAAGCCATTTGTCAGCGGTGAGTTGGTTTTTATAAAAGAAAAATGTAAATGCAAATGTACGTACATATGTATGTGAATGCAAATGTGATTGTAAGTTATTACATACAAGCGAAACCAAACTAAAATGTCCTTTTAAAGTAAAACAAATTTATAAGAAAATATATAAGAAAACTAAAAAGAATAAAAGACCAAATGAAAGGAATAAAAATAATAATAATAACTGTTCAAATATACGACTGCAATTAAATGCTTATTGTATTTGAGGTGACAAACCTATTGTTTGTGTTCCACCGTATTAAGCTTAACGAGGCTACTTCATACCAAGGCAACTTATACAATAAGACGTTTAATTGCAACTAACTGAATATAATGAAATATAATTTAAGATCATTTTTCAATTTGTGAATTCTGGCTTTTCACCTGCTATGAAATTTGAACAAAATAAATCCACTGATCTGATGCAGCCCACACATAACATCTGCAAATCAAACAATAGCATACCATTTATAGATATTATCACAATCAATAAGGAATTGAAAAGTCTTAAATTTTCATGCAACTTTGGCCCTGACAGTATTCCTACCAATATTGAAACATTTCTGCTTATGCTGTTACCATTTCTTTAGCACTTTAATTTATTGAATCAACAAAATCTATTTCAAAAAATCGTCATCAAGTATCAAACCTGATATCCCCTTATCAGCATAAGTTTCAAAACAGGTGTTATGTTACGACTAATCTTTTACAACTTACAACTTTTATCAGCACAAATAAAATCCTCCAATTATGAACTGAGTGGGAATAAAATAAGAAAGAAGTGGCATGTCCGTAATTTGAAGGGAACTTTGTTTTATTTACCTTTAATTTTTCTTTTATAATTCATAATGCATACTTTTTTCCCTCAAGGTTTTTTCACTTTCCGCACTCAATTAAACAGTGAAAAAATTTGTAATAGGAGAAAAGGAAGAAATGAAAAAAATTCGCACCGAATTTTTGTTTCTGAATGGGCTCTATATCACGTTAATTTCAGCAAGAACATCAAACTGATATTATCTACACTAACTACTGTTAAGCTTTCAGTAAACTCAACCACTTGCTTTTTAAATACAGCATTAAATTGATATACTCATATATTACTAACAGAAAACAATCTGTTCTAAAAAAAAAACTGCAGACGGATTAAAGTTACCTCTGGCGTGCTGCAGGAACGCTACATTGAACCGCTTCTTTTTTCATCCTTTATTAATTACTTATCTCATTTGATTAGTTCGTTCAATGCTTAGATGATTTTAAGGGTTTAAAAAATTTCGCTTTATACTTGGTGCAAAATGAATCTAATGGAATGCAAGTTTTTGCGATTTGTCAAAAAAAAACAATATCTGCCTGTTACGTTCTTAAGAATCATCGTTTTGTTTGATCCTAAACTTAATTTTTTTGGAGATATAACTACAGCAACTTAAAACGTTGGGCCAAGGAGTACAGTTATTCATATGATACGAAAGGTTTATACACATCGCTTATATGCGTTAACGAGAGAGTATGGATCCGTTATATGCCGATGTCATTTAAGTTACCGTCATATTTTGCTAGACTTTCTCTTATCATTTCTCTTCTTTTTAACATAATCACTCTAGTTTTTTTTTTCGTCAACAACAAAACTAAGTTTCAATGTTCCATCTGTAATGACTTTATTTTAAAAGGTTTTCGATTCTTGCAACTTAATTATTTTAAAGGACTTTTTGGTCTGCTCTCTTATATAAATATGTTTGAAATTGTATCGGACATGTTGACAGGCGCACATCCATATGTACCTGTTTGCTACTAAATGTGTATGTGCTTTTGTTGGTTGATGTATTTTGGAAATTATACGTAGTAAGCGCGCATGCAAGTGCACGAGGGAAAAGTAAAAACACTCCAGCAACAGAAACAACAAAAGTTGGGTTGGTTGGTTACATATGTATAAAAACACAAAAGGAAATTACATCCAACAACAACTACAAATAAATAACACTGTACCAGCAATAATAGCAACGGCTTTTACAAATATGGTTAAAAAGCAAAATAAAGAAAGGAGACCAGCAATGATTTTTTCCCTATTCTGCATTTTATGCCTTTATTAATGCCTTATTTAAACACACATAGAATAAATGAAAAATTTACATAATTTCACACATACATACACACTTATAAAAACGAAAAATTATTTGTATTTTTTGTAGTATGTACAACAATTTTATGACAACAACATAAAGGGTTGCCATGTAAAACATGGCGGACAAAAAAGGATTGAATAAAAAAAAAATACTCATGGCATGTTGTTGGTTTTGGTGCAAATCTACAAAAACAAATAATAATAGTAACTTTGTCTGTTTATTCGTCTGTCTGCTAGTTTGTTACTCTGTCCATATCTACACATTGTCTTCCTTTCTTCTTGTTATTTTGCGTGCTCAACACCCATACAAATTTCAAAATATGTCCGCAAGGTAAAATTTATAAACTTTTCTTCATTTTTTCTTTCTTACTCTGCTCCCTGTCTTGCAAACGTTATATTGCAACTCCCTTTCCTTGCTTAAACTTTTAGGAAAAAATGTAAATCTTCCTACGACTACAAATACAAAAATGTTAATAAAAATTCATTTTTTATTAAAGTAAAGGAAATTGTTGGTTAAAGTGTTGAATTTTTAATAAAAAAAGTAGTAAATTTAAGAAATTATTTTAAAAAAACTTGTATGAATAATCGCTAATTACTACAAACATTTCAATAACAAAATCTACAAAAAGTGATAAATGAATAAAATTTGTTCTCAAGTAAATCAACCAACAAGATAAATTGTGTTGTTTTAGCATTTCACACTGACGGTTTTGGCTTAAATGTAAAAAATAAGCGGTTAGTGTGAATTTAATAAAACTGGTTGGTATTAAGCTTAAATTTAAATATCAGGATTTTAAGCCGATCTCTACAATTATTGCTACTTCTGTTCATTTTCCTTATTGAGTACTAATTAAGCACACGTATAAAAAAGCATTTAAGATTTGTTAGCATTTTCTAAAAAAAAAAAAAATAAAATTTAACGTGTTTTATTTTTAAATTCTTTGTATTCTTAGGGCCAGTTTTTGACTTCACATTTAAATACGCATTTAGTTAATTGGCATTTAAATATAAGTTGTATTTAACTATAGTAAAAATATGGCAGCATTACGAAATATCAAAATAGTTTTTGAAAAACCGCTGCTAACAAACACAATGAAATGCAAATCTTGTTAAAAATACTTAAAATTTATAAAAAAAATGTCTGCAAATACTTATTTTATTTATTTGTTTAACTTTTTAACAACCAAAAACTCTTTTAATTAACGAATGAATGCAAAACATAAAGTTTTGTTCTATCAAAAGCTAAAATGATTGTTTACTTTTGTTTTGTTTTGCGCAACGACATCAAAAAAAAAATCCCATAACCATATGGTAAAACCGTATTAAATAGACTTTAAATGAGCATGATTGGTCATTTAAGTTTCATTTAAGTGTGTACTGAACAACTGAATTTCGTATTTAAATAGAACTTTAAGATAAATGACATTTAAATATGAAGTCAAAAACTGGTCCTTAGTCTAAGATTAGTTGATTAAATAGATTATGCTGGTAAATGTGACGAGTTTTGATGGTTTTTCTGATTTTTTCGCAATCATTTGTAAATAATTTTTATTACTTATTATTATTATTATTATTTTTAAAGAGACAGCATGGTTCTGGCTTAGAAAATCTACTATAGGACCTCTACAGGATGGAGTAGAGGTTGAGATGTTGGTACCTACCAGCTACTTAGCAAACGAACCATTAAAGCAAAGTAGTGATTTCACGAGCTATTCTAAATGCCCTTGCGAAAAACTTTAGAAAAATACCTCAGAAGAAGGAGGTTTGCTAGAAATATGGACAAAACCTCGGTGGCAACACAGAGCTTCTTGCCTGTACCTTATTACCTACCATGATATTTTAAAATTAAAAATACCCGGTGAGAATACATCTTTAGTTGGATATGTGGACGAAACCACAATTGTCATCAAAGCAAAAGACACAGTGGGCGCACAACGATAACTGCGACAATTGGACCAACCAAACGTCCTCCTGATCATAAGGCAACGATTTTCTGTAAAGATAGACTACGATTAGGTGACCAGGTCTAACATGCGACAATAAATGCAGCAACTGTTAAGGCATAACTGAAGGCTTTTAATACTATTCTGTGAAACTTAAGTAATTAATGGGCTCAATCAATTGTCAATGCAGCATAATGCACCTTTGAAAACTAATTCCAGCGATGTTTTGCATACGTCTTTTGCATAAATTCCCTCCTCAAGAATTATTTATAATAAAACTCAAGCTCACACCTCTTGAACCTTCACATTTTCCAATATATTTTAAAAACAATCTTACATTTTTCTAATTTAAAACAAAATTATATTTTACTTATACGGAAGACCATAATTTTATTATTGGATAAAGTGAATTAAAAGGTGGAGCTTAATTAAGATGACTTGAGTTATACTGTAATACAACATGCTGTGCGCTCCGTTTAAGAGTATAAAGTGTGGAAATAGATATTAATCTATAGGAACTCTGCATGCCTTTACTGCTTAATTCGTTTTATTTGGGTACTTGGATCTACCCGATATTTCCAACGGGTTTTTAAACCTAGAACAGACGTGAATGAAGTCTTCTTTAAAAATTAAAATATATAAATTTACTATTTGCAAAGAAACTGAGATTTGAAAGCATATTTACATTCGTTTTTAACAGAACTTATTTAACAAGTAAACTTACGATCAAAAAATAAAATATTGAGTGAGGACTTTTGAGTAATTAGCATCTAGAAAAAGTGCAAATACTCATTACTCGTCACCCACTACTTAATGCTTTGCCAGCATTACACTGCAAATCTTATTCAGTATGGATGAATTGTACCTTTTACTCACTAACATTCCTCTTGCTCAACATTAGGACTTTAGTTTTCTCCCATTGACTATGTTCACATTTTGCAGTTGGATTTTTTGCTTTTTCGTTCCAAAGTACTCCCAAGTATTCTCTCAGGAGAAAAAAGTAACCAATAAGAATCGAGTTCCGATCTTAAAACAAAATGGTAATCGATACACCACCAATCTAGAAAAGTGTGAAATTTTAGCACAGACATTTGCTCACAAGTATTCTATTTCATCTCACTTAGGTGACCCAATTACTACTTCCCTAGTTAATGATACTCTAGAATCTTATAGATCTTTAAGAGCAAATCCATTAAATGAATATTTCTGTGCCCACAAGCAATAACAGCATAAGTCAAGTTAGGAACAAATTGAGTTTTTGCTATAATTATACTTCTAACACTCAAATCTGTAATGCAAGTCAAATTTTATCTTTGTACCTTAAAAACTGAGTATTTTTTACCTTAAAATCTAAACAGCTAAAGTTGATATTTTCTGATTAAACGCAACAATATTAAAATCTAAAATGATGTTAAAAACTTCCAAAAAGCGAGTTAAGCTGTTATTGCTTGCATGGTTCTGGCTTAGAAAATCTACTATAGGACCTCTACAGGATGGAGTAGAGGTTGAGATGTTGGTACCTACCAGCTACTTAGCAAACGAACCATTAAAGCAAAGTAGTGATTTCACGAGCTATTCTAAATGCCCTTGCGAAAAACTTTAGAAAAATACCTCAGAAGAAGGAGGTTTGCTAGAAATATGGACAAAACCTCGGTGGCAACACAGAGCTTCTTGCCTGTACCTTATTACCTACCATGATATTTTAAAATTAAAAATACCCGGTGAGAATACATCTTTAGTTGGATATGTGGACGAAACCACAATTGTCATCAAAGCAAAAGACACAGTGGGCGCACAACGATAACTGCGACAATTGGACCAACCAAACGTCCTCCTGATCATAAGGCAACGATTTTCTGTAAAGATAGACTACGATTAGGTGACCAGGTTTAACATGCGACAATAAATGCAGCAACTGTTAAGGCATAACTGAAGGCTTTTAATACTATTCTGTGAAACTTAAGTAATTAATGGGCTCAATCAATTGTCAATGCAGCATAATGCACCTTTGAAAACTAATTCCAGCGATGTTTTGCATACGTCTTTTGCATAAATTCCCTCCTCAAGAATTATTTATAATAAAACTCAAGCTCACACCTCTTGAACCTTTACATTTTCCAATATATTTTAAAAACAATCTTACATTTTTCTAATTTAAAACAAAATTATATTTTACTTATACGGAAGACCATAATTTTATTATTGGATAAAGTGAATTAAAAGGTGGAGCTTAATTAAGATGACTTGAGTTATACTGTAATACAACATGCTGTGCGCTCCGTTTAAGAGTATAAAGTGTGGAAATAGATATTAATCTATAGGAACTCTGCATGCCTTTACTGCTTAATTCGTTTTATTTGGGTACTTGGATCTATCCGATATTTCCAACGGGTTTTTAAACCTAGAACAGACGTGAATGAAGTCTTCTTTAAAAATTAAAATATATAAATTTACTATTTGCAAAGAAACTGAGATTTGAAAGCATATTTACATTCGTTTTTAACAGAACTTATTTAACAAGTAAACTTACGATCAAAAAATAAAATATTGAGTGAGGACTTTTGAGTAATTAGCATCTAGAAAAAGTGCAAATACTCATTACTCGTCACCCACTACTTAATGCTTTGCCAGCATTACACTGCAAATCTTATTCAGTATGGATGAATTGTACCTTTTACTCACTAACATTCCTCTTGCTCAACATTAGGACTTTAGTTTTCTCCCATTGACTATGTTCACATTTTGCAGTTGGATTTTTTGCTTTTTCGTTCCAAAGTACTCCCAAGTATTCTCTCAGGAGAAAAAAGTAACCAATAAGAATCGAGTTCCGATCTTAAAACAAAATGGTAATCGATACACCACCAATCTAGAAAAGTGTGAAATTTTAGCACAGACATTTGCTCACAAGTATTCTATTTCATCTCACTTAGGTGACCCAATTACTACTTCCCTAGTTAATGATACTCTAGAATCTTATAGATCTTTAAGAGCAAATCCATTAAATGAATATTTCTGTGCCCACAAGCAATAACAGCATAAGTCAAGTTAGGAACAAATTGAGTTTTTGCTATAATTATACTTCTAACACTCAAATCTGTAATGCAAGTCAAATTTTATCTTTGTACCTTAAAAACTGAGTATTTTTTACCTTAAAATCTAAACAGCTAAAGTTGATATTTTCTGATTAAACGCAACAATATTAAAATCTAAAATGATGTTAAAAACTTCCAAAAAGCGAGTTAAGCTGTTATTGCTTGTGGCCACAGATTTAATAAATAGTCTACAAATTTCAGATATATTGAAAACCTTAAAAAATAAAAAATCACCTGGCATCGACGGTATTAGTAACAGATGCCTTAAAGCTCTTCCTAACAAGGGCATTAAGTTTTTAACAATTATAATTAATTCATGTTTAAAGCTTAACTACTTCCCGCAAAAATTCAAAGAGGCTAAAGTAATTCCAATTAAAAAACCTGGCAAACAAGCTGAGTGTCCATCTTCATACCGTCCTATCAGTTTACTGTCGAGTGTAGGTAAAATTTTGGAAAAAGTTATTAAAATGAAAGTAGTTCATTTCATTGAAGCCAATAATATTTTTCCGCCTCAACAATTTGGTTTCCGCAGAGAACATAACACAATACATCCTCTTATGAGAATTAGAAATTTAGTAAAAAAAGAATTTTAACCATCAAAAATCAACTGGCATGGTACTGTTAGATGTAAGGGCTGCATTTGATTCAGTCTGGCATGAAGGCCTCATTTTTAAGATGATAAATTTAAATTTTCCATTGTCACTAATAAAAATAATTCACAGTTTTCTCACTTCTCGTTCCTTTAAAGTTCACGTTGGGTTACAGCATTCTGAACTTCAATCCTTAACGGCAGGTTGTCCTCAAGGGTCTTGTTTATCCCCTGTTCTTTATAATTTATACACATTCGATTTTCCACAATTGGACTACTGCACCTTGTCAATTTTTGCAGATGACATAAGCTCTGAAATTATGGCTGTTGATATTATGCTCTATATCTGATATATCATCCTATTTGAATTAATGGAAAATCCTGTTAAACTCTGAAAAAACACAAGCGATATATTTTACACGAAAACGGAAAGTTTGCTATATACCACAGACCAATATTACTTTAAATAACAGTACTGTCATGTGGGAACCAAAAGTAAAATATCTCGGTGTTATGCTAGATCCGAAAATGAAGTTTAAAGATCACATACCGTATATATTAAATAAAGTTAACGTACTAACCCGTATCCTTTACCCTTTTATAAATCGTAAATCTAGCCTTAATATTAGTAATAAAAAACTTATTCTGAAGTCCATATTCCATGCTGTTTTATTCTATGCAGCTCCCGTTTGGGCCACTAGCGCATCATGCCATATTAAAAAACTGCAAATAGCACAAAATAAATTATTAAAACTCATATACAATCTACCTTGGTTTTTTTCAACCACCCGTCTTCATGATATAGCTGGCTTTGAATTAGTTGCAGACAAGATCAATAGGCTTACACAAAATTTTAATATCAGATGCCTACATTCTGATTTCGCTCATATTAATGAACTGGTTTCATCTTAAGTTTTTATCTAGTCTGTAGTTTAGTAGTGTAAGTAGTTTTAATTATAAATCAAATAGGTTTTTTGCCAATTTTATCCTTCAAAATAATATTGTATATATGTATATAGAAATTTTTTTAAATATAAATCTATTATTAAGCTGAAAAAGAACACTCTTGAACACTTAATTGTTAATAATAGCTAAAAGAAAATGTAAATATTATGGAAAAATAAACAAATTGAATTGAAAATAAGAATCGAGAAGGTATAACATGACTTCTTTAGTATGTTAATTTCAGATTTCATTATTTCTAATACAGAGCATGTCCTAGAAAAATAATGATTTATTTTTAATTGTTTGGCCAGCGAATTATTAAATTCATTATTACTAATGTATTACGTTATTTATGCATTTAAAATAAGTTTGATTATTATTTCCCCAATATAAATTAAACAATGCACACTTTTATTTTTATTATTTATTTTTTATTCATATGCATACATAAATATATTTATGTACATCATTTTACTTATTATTGGATTTATTAAGGAAGAAAAAAAAACGATTCGATATAAAAAATAATATAAAATAATAAATTATAAAATTTAATCATTTTATTTTTAAAGCATTTTTTTTACTGGCACTCATTGATATATTGAAATACCTTTTTTTTTTTTGAAGTAAAATTAAATTACATAACCAAAATCATACAATGCATTTTCATAGTTTTTTATGTCTTAATGTCCACCGTAATATTTTTGGATTATTTTTGTTCAGCCCCTAGGATTTATTAATTGGCCACTGTAAAGGTTAAAGTTACTATTTATCGATAGAATGTTGGAATTAAATTTGTAACTTACAAATGAATTAAGAATCAAGGTTTTTTCATACCTTTATATGTGGGGACACACGTCATTGAAATTTTACAACAATTACACAGCAACAAATTTGTATTCAAAATTTTTTTTTTTAATATTCTTCTTCAAAGTTACAGAATTCAAGGTTTGTCCGCTAAATGAAGGCAAATCGAAATAACGACTTTTTTTATCAATATATTATAAAAAAAAAACACGAACCATTGTCACAATCAGAAACTAAGAACTAAGAAAATACACGTGGTATTCAATATGTAATTGCTGTGTGAGATGAAACTAACTCGTTGATTTAAAAGAAATTAATTATTGTGTAGTTAATGACAATCGACCTGCCATCCGACCGGCCTACACACAAGCACGAACTATCGCTTAAAAAATTCTAGAAGAAGAATTCGTTCTACCAAAAAGTGATTATAGATGGTGAAAACCAATCAAAACTTTGAAAACAAATTTAAATTTTAAAATTAATAAAAGAGGTAAAATATAGAATTTCAAAGTTATTTCCAACTTTTCCAACTATTCTAGCTCTTTAATAAATTTATTAACTTATTCAGTTCTGATCTGTTTCAGTGGCAAAATTTCATTTCTTCTTTATGTAAATTATATTTGGAGCCAAGCAAACAGACAATAAACGCAACACTTGCTTGTAAAATTGACATGCAGTCAATAAAACAACACTTTTCATCGTACCACACATTAAAGTGTCCCCTTTAGTTTTTTTTTTAATACACAGGGTAAATAAAACGCACAAATCAATAATTTAAAATAGATAAAATTTGACGACAAAACATGCAAAATTCATATATTTTACGTTTACGTTTTTGCTTTTCTTCTTCGTTAAGGTTACTAAAGGTGCGGTCAGATTATTCAAATATTTGACCGAAAAAGCGTAACTGCTATTTTTACGAATGTTTATTCAGTCTTTCCTAACACGTATCATTACCTATGGCGATGTATATTAAGTAGGACCTTATATTTCTTATTAAATATTTGAAAAGGAGAGAAATTTTTTCCATTATTTAGTGGTTACGTCTTTTTGGTAAAATATTTACCTAATCTGACCGTATCTTAAGGCACTGAAAAAGCAAATGATTTATAAAACAAAAATGAATCCAGTGTTGTCAAATTACCTGCTGCCGTGATACAGTAGCAAAATTAACAAATTTTTTAAAGATTTCTGTCTTTAGTGACGCATTAATGTAGTGACGCATTAATGTAGCTGATATTTGGCAATGCAGTTTTAAATATTTTCAACGATGGTTTATATTTGTTGACTAAACGCAACAATCTTACTTCTTGTGGTTTATTCGGATTCCGAAAATCGGAGAAAAATAAATATCTCAGTATTTTTTTTTCCTTTCTCATTTTCGATGTTGTAGAGTGTAACTATCCCTTCAACTCTAATTATCCCTTCCCGCCAGGCAATAAAACGTCATATTTCGACAATCAACTGTAGATTTTTTGCATACATTTTGTCAGCATGAAAATGTTCTTTTCTTTCTTAGGTATTTAAAGAAACCGATAGGTTTAAACACCTAATAAACATCACTGAAGTACTTAAAATCTTAAAGTTCTGGCTCAATGAATTTAACTGGAACAGTTGGGGTGTGTAACTTTAATTATTTAATAAGAATTAAGCTCTTGGATATTAGAGAATTGACAAATGCAGTTGTCAGTTGGATTTAGTATTTCACCTGTAACCAAAGATGTTTTTGTATATGAAATAGAAAATAAACACAATAACAAATAATAGAATTTCGTCTACAAAATTTAGAAAGATATTCACCTAAATGAATAAAAAAAAATTTTTCCTAAACACCTTTTGAAGTTTGTGCACTGTTTTGACGTAATATATTTTGTATCGACGCTACTATCTACACCATTTATACGAATCACGAGAGTGTCTGAAATTGTGCAATATGACGTGAATTGTTCGTGAGTTCGTGTACTTTAGAACCAGAGAACGAATTTGTATGTCAGTCGTACACAATACTATCAGCAATAGCAACAAAATAAAAAATGACAACAAATATTTATAGTCCAAACATACTTTCACACACACGCACACACAAACAGACATGCATGCATTTACTTTGCTTGGTATACAAGTTGACTTTTCTATAGTCGCAATCACTATAAAAGAGTCTATTATCCTTTTGCATTTTATTTTTTCTCATTGTTTGCTTTGTTATTTTCGTTTTTGTTTTCATTTCTTTATTACTTTTTTCGGAAGGATCGATATCCATTAGGAAAATTAAAATTGTGGCAGAGGCAATGAACGTAAAACGGAAACGACCGCCATTGTATCGGCGCAGTCACATGCAAACAGACTTTTACAAACAAACAGAATAATATTAAATTGAATACATCAAACAACAGAAGCAGACGACGACTCGTCAATAAACGAAATAATAGCAAGTGGCAACAAAACAATTTATAACAACAAGAACAACAACAGCAATAATAATAATAATGTAGACGCAACATTAAATGACACACTTGCATGAAACCATTTACCTTTAGTTAAATTTAAACAAGTGTGTTTTTTTTATAAATTAGTATTGTGTGTGTGTGTGTATCTGTGTGCACGCAACTTACAATCAGTCAGTAAACAAACCTTCGATATATGAGGATAATGTACAAAGGTCCTGAGTTTCATATATATAACTTTGTACTTTTTTGATAAGAGAGACAGACGTTTTCGTCCTCCTATCTGAGATATATTCAACGTGTAATTAACTGCCCAGACTTTAACGAATGTGTTTATGGTAATTACGAGATTTGAAGGGCACAGTCGTAAAACAAGCTCTAATACTCTGATACTTGTCACTCTTTTGCCCGATATCGTTGCATTAAACGATAAACAGTAGACTGACTACGTTTAAAAAAATGAGTTTAATTAGCTCTGACTGCTTTTGTTGAAATGAATTTGCTTTTTCCTAGACCATAGACTGAATGAGTTTAATATCTTCATTTCGTAAGGTGTGAGGGATCTGGTAACTTTAATTCAGTTGAACCATCAAATGGAAAGAATAACAGGGTAAACCAGACACAATCGAATGAAATGGAACTAACCGCCGGTATAATGAATAAATATAGATGGGAAAAGAACTAACAACCTTGAAGGGAGCTGAAGTAGCTGTTCGACAAGAAATCGAGAGTAGAACCGTAGATACGATTCAAGTATTTACAACTCAATATACGATCTGGCTAAAATTAAAGCCGAGACAAATGATATACCTGCTGGAAAGTGAAATTTAAGTTCTGTTGCACACTAAAATTGAATTGCTTAGTACAATTTTTTCGTACAAATATTGGCTTTTACGTGATATATTCTATTTTAAATAAAAAGACAAAAAAAGTTACTTCTTTTAATTATATCCGAGCCTCGCAAGAGTTCGAGTTGCAAATATTTTTCTTAAATATTTTTTTAGTTTATTCACAGCAAGAAATGCTTGACATAAACTTACGCATACGTAATTTTTACACTAATACATTTACATTTTTATATTGCACGGCGTTGCCATTTTAGCGTTTTTGGTACAAAATTGGCATGGTTCTTTTTATTAGTAAACTTGACCTTGTTTTGCGCTTTTGTTTATAGATATTTGTTCGGCATATTTCTAAATTTCTAAATGTTTTATTATTACACCTGTGCGTTTCAAGGAATTTTCGTAGTTTTTTAAAAGAAAAAAAGCTTCGAGTGTTTTTTTATCAGATGCAGCGCTGTTTCCACAAAGTAACAAAGCATATGCATGAGAAAAAACTTAAGGTAACGTCAATTAAGACGTTCACATATCAAATAATTATAAATGTGATAAGACAAAAAAGCAAAAGCTTCAAAACGCAGTAAGTTAAAATATACCAATCAAACAGCAATATCTATATTTACCTTGAAAAAAAAAAAAACAACAAAACAATTTTAGCTGTCTGTCTCTAACGGTTCAAATGTTTAGCCACACATAATTTTACATTAACTATTGGAACAGGCTTTAATTTATAATATTAGTTATATGAAGTAGGAAGCAAAACTGTCCGGATGTTTGCATTAATAATACAAATAAATGTTTATTATCAAATATAAGTATATTTTATTTAATTAAACATTATTCTTAATAATAAAGTACAATAACTTATATAAATTTCGTTAAAAAAAATAAATAAAAAAATTAAAAATTTAATATTCGAACACTTTTGCACAGTACAATAAACAAACGTTATGACACGAATCCTATAGAAAATGTATGGGCTATCGTGAAAAGAAAGCTAGAAGCATATAAAAACCGACCAAAAAATTTTGACGGTCTTTGGGAGATAATACTACATGAATGGCGAACTCTTGACCGTGATATCATCCAAAAGTTTGTGAAGAGTATCCCAGAACGTATTGAGGCGTTATTAAAAATTAAGGCCTCTGGACGAAATAATTAATTCTCTTCGTTAATTGGTTTCAACAAACACCGCATACAAAAGCTCAAAAAATGCAAAAGTGTCTGAATAGTTAATTTTTTGTTTTATTTATTTATTTATTCTTTTAAGCATTTTGTATGATTTTTTGTGCTGTATAATTTAGAAATATGTCCGATTAAATAAATAAATAATTATATTTGATAATAAATCTATATTTCTATTATTTTCATTACATTTCTTCCTTAATGCAAGACATCCGGACAGTTTTGCTTCCCACTGCATACTTCTTATTATTCCAGACGAATGTCGACCATAGACATTTTGTCTAACAAAAGATAGGGTCATATAGGTCAAATTACATCGATTAGGGGGAAACCCTATAATTTTTAAATTCAAACTGCCCACTTGTTCTCATAGCGGATTTAGCAATGAAGGTTTCTTGTAAAGTTTAGCTGTCTGCATTTAACGATTCAAGAGTTTGGCCATGTACATAATTTTATATTAACTACTGGGGCACTCAATAATTTCCGAATCAAAATTTTATATTTATTAATTAAGATTGTTTTTAAATTTCAACCGCATATCTACAACTACTAAAAGTTTGGCCGTAAAATTAAATTAAATGAATCAACTAATTATTAATTTTAAATATTTATACTTGTTATTAGAACGATCATATTAATCGACATTCTGTCCAATTTTCCAAAGTTTGTCTGTAACGGTTTAAAAGATAGGCCCATTATGGTCAACTAACTTCATCTATGGGGACACCCTTTAATATTTGCATTTATTTTTATATAACTTTTTGCTATTAGAAGCCATATTGATACGAAGTTTTTTTTTAGTTTTTATGTGATGTCCTTTACGATTCAAAATATATGTAAAATACATGTATGTTCTATGGAGACACCCTTTATTTGTTTAAATTATTAAATGGTTTTAAGCCGAGTTACAGAAAGAATAACAAAGAAGTGTTTTGAGTTGTAGACTTCGTCTAACCAAATTAACACTGATTAGTTTACAATATACACAAACTTAGGTAGATGCAAAGAATGCTGCTGAAGGATGTAGCTGCATTTCATTCTTCTTTTCTTTGGAAAACGTCCGCATACATTTGTAAATAATTTTTCGTTCTAATTTTAAGAAAATAGTGAAGAAGTTGGTGGAAAGAAGGCACGCCAGATATCAACAAATAAAAATTTCTACAAAAATAAAAATTATTTTACTTAAAATAAATTTAGAAAGAAATTAATATGCATAAAGACCGATTTGTAATCAAGACCGATATACTAATCAAGATGGTTGAATATAGACCGTAATATAGGAAACAGTGCGGAAAGATGTTACTTAAAATTAATAGAATTCACTAATACAAGGAGATGCATAATCGTATACAAAAGTTTCTCAAATGATTAATTTTTGGGATTAGTATTTCTGTCGTTAGAGATTGTAAAATTATTCGATTAAATTTGGTTCCGGTAGAGTTTTCAATACATTAGTTTAAATTTTTCTCTTCCTTTAGAAAAATATGAAATGATTCGAAAAGAATAAAATTTTGATTTTTTATCGTATTTCGATGTTTTTTTTTTTTTTTTCGAATATCCAAATTTATTCGTCTACATGCGTATATTCAGAATTTTGATGTTAAGATTTGCATAAAACACAGTTGTTCTGCTAATTTCCTTTTTCAATTTATACTTTTTTATATAAAGACGTTTGGTTTGGTGCAACACCAATCAATTCCGTTTTCGACGTTGCCTGGAATGTCAAATTGCACAACAACTTGAAATTGTTACAGGTGTAACTATCAGACCAGCGGCTTAGTTGTTCTTTTATTTGTGTCTGAATACGTCAAAGCTTATGTTTTTCACAAGTTTGAATACAACTTTGCTGCATATTTAATGAATTTGCCCTCCATATACCATTCTGGGCAACAATGAAAATGAATAAATTTGCTATTGCTATCACCGGATACCTGATTTGTCTTGATTTTGAGTTAAGAACCTCAAAGCAAAAATTTAAAAACATTCCCCTTTCTATTGTCAGCCGTTTGGTTCATGTATTAATTTAAACCATTTTAAGCTGTTCGGTTATTTCTACTTGGGGTTATTACTCTTATTTTTTTTTTTTTTTTTTGTAATTTTATATAAAAAGCTTGCTTTGGGTTCCATTGTTTAAAACAACACAATTGAGCATTTGTTGTTATTGTTATTTAATGTTTTATTGCTGCCCCAACTTTTCATTGTTTTTGTTTTATCTTTCAAACATACACACACGCGCACGTTCAAAAATACTTCTCATGCAAACTTCATGTTCCGTTATTCTATCTCTTTTCTTCGTTATTAGTTTATCCTTTTATCCATTTAGTATTTCCAACTCCTCATTTCATCTGTCATACAAAATTACCTTTTTGATTTTCACTTGTCTGAAAGTTTTTCAATCGATTTTTATTTTAAATTCATCACCTGCATTTTGTGATGCAAAACGTTTATAGGTATGTGTTCGTATGAAGTCTGTATGAATTTAGTCTGTATTTAATTTTCATTGCATTTGTTGTGCAACCATAAAAATCCAATTTTAAAACCGTGTAATGTGTCAGTTAGTCAGTCATTCACTCTCTCGTTTATTTATGCAGCCCACCAACTTTGAGCGTCTGCTTATAATCCATCAATTTAAATATTGCATTTTGCTGCCATTTTTTGTCGACTTTTTTTTTGTTCATACTAAATGCTGCAGTTGTTTTAATTAGAAAACTGTCACAACGTTTGACGGTTTTTCTTTTTTGAATAAGAAGATTTTGAACAACATAAAAAAAGGAAAGAGAGAGAGAGAGTGAAAATGTGTTATTCCTTACTAAATCAACTGATTTGAAAATTATATTTGACCTGTAATTAGTGCAAATAACTAAAGATGTGGTCAGATTAGTCAAATATTTGATTAAAGAAAACATAACCACTATTTTTAAAAATATTTACTTAAATTTTCCTGACACGTATCATTACAAATGACCACTTTAAATATAATAAATGTGCTATCTCACGTTCTATAATCATTAGAACCTTTTACTTCTTAATAATCAATTAAGAAGAACACAAATTTTTCCATAATTTCTTGGTAACGTCTTTTGGGTCCAACATTTGATTAATCTGACCGTACCGTAATAAAATATTTAAATTACATATTTTTTAGTTGTATATTAAAAAAATTAAATAAAAAAGTGAAATTTTAAACCAGAACTCTTGCGATAATAAATATTTAAATAAAATGGAGAAAATCGGTTTCATAAAAAAGTATCCTGGGAAAATGTAACTAAAGGAATCTAAATAGATAATAACAACAATAACATGAATAAAAATGTGTGCTAAGCCCAGAAAAATACTTTTGTTAGGCTCACGTTTGCTGTGCATTTTCTATAGGCGGAAAATTTGCATGAAATTTTTGGAGTACTTACACTAATCAGTAAGCAACTGATACTTTTATTTGCCGAAATATGACGTAATAAAAAATTGCGAGGGTAAGTAATAAACACTAATCAAGTTCCTATTTCATTTAAAATAATTATTGAACATTTTTTAAGGAAACTTAAATTTTATTTTTTGTTTTAAAAATATAAATCTAGAGGCGTCAAATGATATTACTTATAGTTAGGACTACACTAAAACGTATAACTATACACTATCGAGTCATTTCACCAGTTTTATTTTATACATTATTAATATTCCATTGGTGTTAACTTATATTTAATTAAACAGTGAAAACGCTTGTCTTAGGAAAATCATATTTAAGATTTTTAACATCAAACAATTTACTTGGTAATAAAGTTCATATCTGTTGTCTTTTATTTTGTACTGAAAGCAATAAAACATATCGGCAAACACGAAGAATCGTCGACAAAACAGATGGTTTTACACAAACTGCTTACTTAGACTTTATTTTTTAAAATTGGTCAAAAGCTATGAGAAAGAAGTTTTTTAAACGAAATCCTTCATGAACACTTAATACATCTTCACGTGTGTTAGTTTTCATCCTGGAATAAGAGAAATGTTTTTTTTTTTACTTACATACGATACAAATACATGCACATGTACCTACATACACATATTACAAAACATACCTAAATATTTTATTACACTTATTTAAAAATTTATGTACTTTTGCCTATAATATTTTATTTTCCAACTTAAAATTAGAGCAGCAACGAACCAACAGAACGTCAATTAACCCAATTAATGGATGGATATAAAAGGGACGAAGAGAAACCTAATTAAGTTTTTGGAAGCGCATGAACAGCTGATTTACAACATGGTTGAATAGATGGATTGATGGTTGGATGAAATGTTTGCTTAGACAATCAGTGCAGACTTTAGTCGCTTCTTGTATAAGTATGTCTGTTTATTTGTCTCTCAGTCGTCGTTTGGTCATTCTTGCATTTTGTTTATCTGTCTGCTGTGTTCGTTTGGTCACTCAGTTTAATGGTTCGTTGGCTGGTTGGTTGAGTTTTGATTTGTTAGTTGCTGGCAACTAAGTTCAATGCATAACGGAAGGAACTAAGTAAAACACATACAAACAACACTTACTGGATTTTAAAAACAAAAAGCTTCAGTTAGTAAAATGAAAATTTCAGTTACAGAAACAAATACATTAATGACGGTCTATTGGGAGACACAGACTGAAGGGTACTTTAATAAATTTTTTACATTTTAATGACCTTGAAAAACGTGAAAACAAACTGTAATAAATCATTGAAAAATAAAAAGGAGGAAGTTTTGTAAGAGATGGAAAAATTAAACGAAAATTTGTTTTTTTTTAATCTTTAAAACCCGTTACCTAAATAAAAGTAATTAACAAAATTCGCTAAAAATATGACTTTAAAAAGGGGTAAGCGAATACAATTATGAGCAGCAATTTAAAACGAGAGTCATTGAACTGGTAAATTTAAACCAAACAACAACAAATAACTCTACTAAAATTTTCAAAGAACAAATTTATTTAGTTAAAAGGAACTTTATAAATTCTAGTTTAACTAAACTGACATATTATTGGCACAGTGAGTTCGCTTATTGTTAAATAATTCATAATTTACTTGACTTGAGCTGTGTAGCTGAAATAAGTAAAGCTGTGCAATAAAATATTAAGTCCATTATCGAGTGATTTAGTCGCCATCACGAAGCGCAAAGGGGTTTTTCTTAAAACGAAGATATTTTTCTTAATTTCAATCAGAGATGCTATATCTGGTTCAATAGTACGTTTTTCGACACAATTCTAACTAGAAAAATAACATATTACGCCAAAGACGCATACGATACGATTTACAAAATTTTCGAGTTTTACATTGTAGTTCTTCATACCCTCCACCGCAGTGAAAAAAGTGTATATCTAAGTCTTTTTTCCGTTTGTAATGTGAGTGATGTCCCTCTGTCTGTATGTCTGTCCATGTTAGAGTTCACACGAACTTCCAATTTAGTCTGAAAAAATGTAATAGGTACCTATAGACTTTAAATAATAAAAAACCTGACTTATGGAATGCTCATGCAGTTTTTGAGTTCAAGACGCATTGAACTGTTCTTTAAAAGATGACATACATAGCCAAGTTGGACCAGTTGTATGGAATTGAACATTTTTTTGTAAAGTGCAAAATTGATTTTATTGTTAATTCAAATCAGATTTTTCTTATACGTTTAACATGTCTCTTCTTGATAAAAAATGGTAATAAAAGTGAAAGAAATACCTTTTTTATGATTATGACTTAATCGAGACAATAACAGCCAACTAACAAATGGCCTTCATTTCTTTATTTATTTTAGTGCAAATAATCAGAATCAGAAATCCTATCACTATCTCGTATACTTATAGGTATTATGGAAAAATAGTTCTTTTTAGTCTGGTGCCCTCTACTAGTTTGACAATAATGAACGAATCTATTCATTAAACGGACTTAAAAAAAATATATTAAACGGCAGTGGGATTACTTACCACAGCAAAATAATAAATTTTTTGTTTTGGTTTATTGGTTGAGTTCTAATTTATATTTTAAATTTTACTTTTTCAAAGACGATAACAATCCAGATTTTCCAGATATGCTCGTCGATAAAGGGTTTTTCATAAATGCATTTAGGCCAAAATATTTAAACCTAATGACGTTATAATTTCGGACTTTTCAAAACTAATTATTTTTTATACATAATTATTCATAAATTTAACTATAAATTATAATATTTTTTTCTTGTGTCCTTTCAAAATTTTTATTCTTGAACTTGAACATATCTGTCTTAAAGCAAATCCGAATGTGCAACAAGTTAAGAATCTATAGTGTTTTAAAAAGTTTTTTTAAAGCAAATTTATATTTCATTAGTACATGAACCACTGTAGTTGTATGTATTAAAGTATCATCTGTGCGGCAACAGTCATTTCCCATTCCACAGAAACACAATGAATTGGACCTTATTTTAAAAACACAAACATCTACAAACGAAAATGTTCATTAAAATTTTAAGCAAAACGTATGACAATAGCAACGACAATAAACAACAACCTAACACAGGACTTGTACGCAGACAGAAGGACAGCCATTCGAATAAACAGGCACAAAATCAAAAGATCAGTGATTATAAAAAATGTTGTTGTATTTCTTTTAATGTTGGTAAGATTGTTGCTGGTTGCAAGCCAGTGTTGTATAATCGCAAACGTTTGCTTATGAAATACATAATGGCGAATGAAGTCCTTGTTGAAGGTATAAAAGTAGAACAATAGCAACAACAATAGGAACACTGTATAGCAATAAATGCAACAGCAACACTTGCTGTTGCAATTAACAAACTCTTAGGCTACAAGCTAACAACAACAAAAGAACAACCCACAATTTTGTGGCAACATGCAAATTCAAGACAATTTTGTCTCTTTTTCATTTAAATGTTCCTTTTGTTTTTTACAAATTGTATAAAACACTGTATGAACGTGTGCAACCATTTTGAAGACAAATATTTTTTTACAAAAACTGGAGAAAATAAAAATGAACAAAAATCAAAGGCACTGGAGAAAAGTAAAATGTCAACAATCTGACTCCACAATGTACCTTCAGTTTTATTTGCTCTTTATTTATTCATATAGGTACCTATTTTTTTTTTTTTAATTTTTAAGCGCTTTTACAAAACAAAAGCAAAATTAAGAACACAAAATTTCAAATACAGCAAGAATCTTTAAATTCAACTAAAATGAGCGTTAATAAACACAACTTTCGAAATTAATTTAAAAATAAGAACATTTTTACACATTGCTTTCTGCTACGAAAATGTAACTATTCAAAAATTAAAAATCTACGACAGCTACATAATAAAAACAGCTATCAGGAAATACTAAAGAACCTCTAATCAGAAGGTGGGGCACACACAGTGGCATGAAATACAAAGCAAAAAGAAAACACACTTTAAAAAGATACCTAAAACGTTTGAAAAACTCCATAAAAGTTAACGCATGCTCACTACGAGACGATTGGTCGTTTAAGACGCCATTTACAAACAATTAAAAAACAACTGAAAACTGGATTGCAAGTGGCATCAAATGCACATAATAATGCCTTTAATATTAATATTCTTTGCAACAAAACCCACTGGTGAAAAAGAGACAACCAGTGTCCTACAGACGAAATGACACCTGTTTAATAAAACATATTGGAATTAAAGCCTTTAACTTACACACTCTACTATCACTTCCCCTTACGAAAATTGAATTATAAAATTGTTATTTGGAATGATGTTGTACTCTTCACTCCTTAGTATAACTGAATACATATTAAATTTAGTTCAAGAGGGTGGTTTCACACATTAAATGCTTGTACAAAAGATGAATTCACAAACTACCATGCAATTTTATATTGGGTTTTGTGTGTTTTTTTTAATACAAAGGGGAAGAGACAAAGCTAGTAACACAAGTTTTCAACACTCAGGCCTGACGAGAACAAATGACCGGTTTAGTTGTACGTGAGACTTTGCTGCGTTAACGTTGTTCAGCATGCGGTGAATGCTGTTGTTAAATGTCATATACAAAATACAACCCTGGTTGTTTGGATACCGTAAATAAAACCGTGTAACCACGCGCTTTCCAACATCGTGGAGGAAAAAAGAATTCTTATAACTGTTTTTGTTACTTTTTATAAATTCACAAAAAAACACGCGAGTTTGGAATAAGCAAAAAATATTTATACCTATAAAAGTGACAGTAAATAATAAAATTTTTATTAAAAAAAGAAAAATAAAAAACTTCCATTAAGTGTTACGAAGAAAAACTATAAATTTAAGATAAATTAAAATACAAAAAGGAAAATACCTATTTAGTGCCTTAGAAAATTATTTATTCAATACAAAAATCTTGAAAGAAATCACTCACAAATTGCTCAAAAATTAAAACACAATTTAGCATTAGTTCGGTATTGAGTAAAAAATAAAATCATTAAGCAAAAATTAGTTATAAACACCCTTAACAATTGTCGAAATCAATAAAATAAATTTCAAAAAATTTCTCTTACAAAACGCCTATGGTAATGGCAGAGATTGGTGGCCATTTGGCTCACCAGCTTCCCTTGCACAATCACAATCAAACTGGATTACAACCATCGCTGGTGATGAACCATCACCTAGATTTAGATTGTCATGGACATGATGTTATAAGTGAGTACACATTCCAAACTATTAATAGCAAACAAAAGAAAAAAGAAAAAATCGCAGTAATGACAACATTTGAAAAACGCATTTACCACAGGCAAAACAATTATTTCAATTTGCCGACGGTACTTTGTAAATACTCAATTCAACAATGTGTGTACTTTGGGAGTTTAGCTTTGAACCTACATGGAATTTTTAGTTTTGGATGATAAGTAATTAATTTGAAAATTTGCAAAAAAAAAAAAAAAATTGAAATTCAGCTCGCAATTTCTCTATCACTTAGGTTAATTTTTTAGTTATTAAGAAGCTATTATTAAAAATTTAAGTGTGTTCAGAACACTATTTAGCCCACATTTATTAAATTTAGATCTTTTTTGAAGTAAAATGCTTACATTAGGTCAGTTTTAAAATAAAATATTGTTTATTCTCTTTAATTCTTTTAATATTGCGCCACACCGTTGGGTGGCATCTTAAGACAACAGGAAACAAAATTCTTAAAAATTAAAGTTTTTCATAAACAAAAATGAATTCAATTAAAAAATTGAAAAAATTCGTCAAACTAACTCAAAAAATATAAAGGTCAAAAAAACTTTAATATTATATTTAAAATGCCTACATTTATGAATTTCAAATAAGTAGGTACTAAATAATCGTTACCATAAGGGTGTGGTAAGATTATTCAAATATTTGACCAAAACCGTAACCACTATTTTTACGAATGTTTTTTTGATCTTTCCTGGCACGTATCATCACGAATGACGATTTACAAATTTTAAAGTGTGATATTTTACCTTTTATATTAAGTAGGATCTTATATTTTTAAATTAAAATTGATGTCACAATTTAGTGGTTACGCTTTTTTTTTTTGTCAAATAATTGGCTGAATTCGAGCTTAAATTGATAAAACACTATTTCCTTATTCATAAAAAAATCGCAAAATAGCCACTTCATATCTTTAGTTTTTGTTTTTGCAAACCCTCAAAGAGACTAAGATTGCGATAAATTCATTCTGATTATGGGTATTAATAGTTTAGAAAGTTCAACCCTTTAACGAGATACCAGGAGTTGTTACGATTAGGATTACAAATTTTATCCTTTAAAATCGAAAATACAACAGCTGTGTGCAAGAGATTAAAAATTCTAGCAACATCAATACAGATTTTATAAGCTGCAGGTAAAAACTTTACTTTAAAAGAATAAAAACTAAAGATTAAATTAAATAAAGTTTTGCCCGTGAAAATAAATTAATCAACAGATGTGCATATTTTAAGTAAATAATAAATAATAATCCAGAAACAACTTTCTTTCGAATTTGTAAAACTTGTTGAACAACATTGATTACATCATGCGATTTGGAAGTTTTTATCGATATACATATATATTTTACAAACGTGGGCAAAAGCAACTGAACCTAACTTTTGTTTTGGATCAATTTCCTCCATTTACTTTAAAATAACTCTTTAAATATATTTTTTTTTTTTTGATATTTGAAATTAATTGTCAGCTCCAAACATTTAAAACTCAAAATAAACAGGTGATCAACTGTTGTTTGAAAAATCTTCCACAAAATAATACCCATTTGCAAACAAACAAAGTGTTATTTTCTCCAACATTTTTTTCACTTTCTCACTGTCATTCCACATACATAATTTATGACAGATGGGAGGACAAAATCTGATAGTGAATCATGGCCTAAGAAACAAACCTGGTTACACTTACCCTGCAGTTAAGTAGAAAAAATTTCATTTTTTTTTTTTTTTAAATGAAACCTTTTACAGAATTAGCGAATTAATTACACAAACTCTTAAGCAACTTTTCTGTTGGAAAAATCATTTTGGTAGTAATTAAAAAGAAAATGAAAAATAAAAACAGTAATAAAAACTTAAGTTAACTTTAGACATATATTTGTGCAAATAGAATTAATTTTTTTTTTGCAAATCATTAAAAACGTAAGTGTATTAAGTCTGGGGAAACGTATATATTCGAATAAAAAAAAAATCCACTAATCTCAATGACTGAAGGTTTAACTTATTTGCCTTAAACTATGTTTAATAAAACATGTTTCCTTTTTATAAAATTAATCTATTACTACTCAACAAATTTCTAATAAAACGTATTTAAATTAAAATTTAAGTGTGCGAAAATATTTATCAGTTTCTTTGAACTGGAATACATCTGTCTTAGGAAAGATGTTCAGAGTAAAAAGCTCAACATGTAGAAAGGATATTTTAGTAACAAATCGCTAGCATTAAAAAATAAATGAAAAATTTTCATTATAGTGAGTCTCAATGAAATTTTGATTTACAACATCTTTTTTTCTAAAGCAAAAATTAATTTTTAAATTTACTTATCACAATTGTAGGTCACTCTTCGTTGTGTTTGAGGGTTTCAAAATTTATAACTTTTACAATCTAGCGAAGATGTATTAATAAATCTGATGCCAAACACCTGGTCTTTTTATTTTAAATTAGAACATGTCAATTATATAAAATTCACACAGAGTTCTAATTTAATAAGAAACTATGTAAAAATTTAGGGAATGAGATTCTTTGAAAATTAATACTTTTCCAACTTTTTATTTATTAAACAGTTTGGTAGAAGAAACTTATTGTAAAAACATTTAAATACGGCCTTAATTACTTACTTTAAATGAGATTCAAACGTTTTTCTTACGTCCATAGTTTTTTACTTACTTTGGCAATAAAAACTTTTAAACATCTTGTACTTTTTAAAAAGTTGTATTTAACGTTTTATAACGCGTAGGATGAGGATCTATAAAACACAAAAAAAAACACACAAAAAACACAAAAAACAAAAAAAAAAAAAAAAAAACAATATAAGCCACGTTTTTAAATATCAACTTTATATAAAACGTTAAATAAGTTAAATAAATATTAAATATTTGTTGTTTACATTTGAGTTTTTTGTAATAAAAACACATGTTCGGATCAAAGACTGAGTTGGGGAACTTAATACGAGTTATAAATCATAATTGTTTTGGTTTATCAAATGTTTATTTTTGCTGAAATAACGAATCCAATCGATATACGTACACGTAAGGGTTACGTTTATGTCACGTAACAACTAATTAAAGTGCTAACAATTCATAAATCTATACATTTAATAAATCAGTAACGGGGTGCTGGTATAGATAGTAATCAAAATGGAATACAAAACACCTATTTTTGAAATTTTTATCTGTGTGTCTGTCTGTCTGTGTTCGCATCACGTAAAAACTGATGGATAGATTATCCCTTTAGAAGTTTGGTTCAAACATAGAATACTTTTTGTTTCGTAAAAATAAATTATTTCGCATAGAAAATACCTAGAGATACAAATGTAAAAGCATCCAACTTTGTCGGTTAAATCGTACTAAAACAGTTGTCAGTACATTTTATTTTTGTAGATGGAACATTTTGACACTGCTTACAGAACTGTACAACAAATGTTAAAAAACATATTTCTAAAAATTTTAATTTTAAGAAAATTAGAAATAATACGCGGACAAGGTCGTGAGCACTGCTTGTATTTAATAAGTAAAAAAGTGCACAAAACTGTTGCTTTTTTAGTGTGCCATATCCACCATTTAAAATTAATAATATTTTATTTCTAACTCAATAATTAATAAATTACAACGCAGTAAACCAAAACTTATTAGATTCTTTCAAAAGGCAACATTGCTTTTACATCAGATAACTAATGTTAAAGCTAATTATATCTGATATACATATTGTTTACAAAAGACATTTAATAAATTATTTATTTCAAAATTTAAATATGCCGCCAAAACTCTTTGAAATATTAATTAAATTTAACAGAATTTCAATTTGAGCATGTTCTTGTTCTAGTTTTTTTCGTAGTATTAAAAATCATCACCTGTTATGTCATAACAAAATTTTAATTGTGTGTGGCGGAGAAAACATAAAATAAAAATATTTAAGTTTACGTCAGACATAGTTTGTACATGTACATATGTACGCGTTTAACGTTATAAATTTTAAGAAATGAAAAAAATACACATTGTCAGGTTGCAAATATAAAATTCAAGTGAAACAAATATGTCCTGTTAAAGTAGCTTAAGAAAGCTTGCTTCGTAACGTTTACATAAAACTAGCGAATTTATATGCTTCGGTCTTAGTATCATGAAACTTTGCAATATAAAACTTTTAAAACATTAAATCAGTAAGTTGAAAACCGGGTTTGTCTTTAATGTAACAAATATAACTTTAGAAAATTTTTATATATTTTAAACAAAATTATTGCTGCAATTAATGTCCTAAAGAAATTATAAATACCATGAAAAACCTATTGAAACTTTACTCCTGTTAAAATCAGATGAAACCTTTTTGATTAGCGAGCCTCAGATGTTGTACTTTTAGAAGCAGATAACAAAAGTTGTCCGTAAATTAACAATTTTGACAGACATAAAAAAGTAGACAAGTCAATTATAGAAATTGGGTGTGTAAAATCAGCTATAAGAAATAGTCTGTGATTTCCTTTTTCAAAATATCGTTCATTTTCAAAAAATTCTTTATAAACTGTTTCTTAAACTTATAATAAAATTTTATTTCGTTAATTTAGAGGTGCATACCTAGTTGTAGCAGTCTATGGTTGTTATGAAAAAATTAATTATTAATCTCAAAAAAATTTTATAATAAATTTCACTCCGTTTTTCTTCCATTCGTTTTAATTTCAAAACAAATTTCAGAAAATTTTTCTGTTTACATTAATTTGAACAACAATTTAATATTTATCTGATTTTTCAATTAGTTCAAAGCGGTCATCAAAGCCTCTTCTCATAACAATAAAAAACATTTTTTATGCTAAATACTTTGTAATTATTGACTAATTAGTTCAACATGATGCATTTAAATGTTATTCAACCTTAAAAAAAAATTAACAAAAAATAAAAATAAATAGGTATATTTAAATGTTAAATGAAATAATGTTTAGTCAAAACAAAAATAAACCCAAAACGTTAAATCCAATTAAAATATAAAAAAATACAAATAAACCTTTATATAAAAAAGTGTGTTTTTGTTGAATGTAATTTATTAGTGATCTGCTCTTTGTTAAAAAAGTCTCGTAATAAATTTTATGGTTTTAATTTTAGTGAGTAATCAACGAGATAAATAATCCAAACATTTTTGTTCTAAACCCAAAATTAAACTAGAACTTTTACCCACAATAAACATCATTGTTTTTTATTATTATTTATTTATTTATTATTTTTTTTTTTTTTTTTGATTTTTGGTTACAAAAATAATTGTTAAATTTTGCTAAATTTATGGTAACAAAAAAATTTTTTTTTTCTGTTTAATATTTAAATTTTTTTATTCCTTATCTGCTGATGCATAAACGTCAGTAAATGAAATATAAACAATGATTTATTGTTTTTTATTTCTATTTTTGTTATGTGTTATAATTTTATTGCAATGAACTGTGATGCTTTTTAGCTGATTCTACACAGTTTTTATGAAGTACAAATACTTCAAGTGCCCAGCAGTTATTCAGTGAACTTTAGAATAAAATTTTATATTTTTATATATTTAAAAAGGTTTGTAAGGTTCAAGAAGCAACAGTTAAGTTTATTTAAAAAACACAATCATTGTTAAAATTGCTCAGTGACGGACCGAAGAAAAGTTAAGCTTCCGGTTCATCTTTAAAGAGTCTCGTTTTAGTTCCTAGTTTATGTTCATTTAAAGAGAATACTTAGGAGTTTTTCTTCATTGTTGTGTAATAACGTAGTAGAAAGAAATTGCAAATTGTTAATTTTGTATTCTCATCGCATAATAAGGAATGTTACCTTTTCATTACATTTTGTATGCTGTTGATTAAATCAGTTAAGTCACGAATTATAGTGCAATTCTACGAAATTAAATAATGATCTCGGTCTAAAAAAGAAAATGCAAAAACAATTAATTGATTATCGGGCTCAAAAGTGTTTTAAAAAGGTTTTTATTTAAACTGAAATTGTATACTAAAGATGCGGTCACATTATTCCAATATTTGATCAAAAATAAGTAACAACTATTTTTACAGATCTTTCCTAACACGTATCATTAAGATGATTATAATATAATAAAAGTTATCTTACCTTTTATATGAGTATTAAGTATTATTCAATAATTTTCTTGTTACATATTTTCGGTCAAATCTTTAATTAATCTGAACGTATATTAAGAATAGATCATTAAAAAATTGTGTTTTTTAGCAAGCTTACTGCTGAGTTATTTTATGAGCAGAACTTTTTTTAAGTTCTGCAACTCCGCCACTGACGTTAAATTTCTTGACTGCCTCATAGAAATAAGAGTAAAAAAAAGCAACAAATACAAATTTTTTATAAATCTATTATTTTAACTTCTAATTTAAGAATTTCGCTTATTAAAATGAGCATTGAGCAAAAAATTAGTCTCGTTTCTAAATAGTATTTTGTAATTAAATGATTTAAGATATTTTGGAACATGTCTGCAAAATTTACAGCATTATTTAAGTGCTGGTCTATTTTTAATAAAATGGCTAACTAAACTAAAGAGAAATAATAATCAAGATGACAATTCTAAGAACCACATAAAATTTGAATCCCAAAATATTATAAAAAATCAGAAATTTATTACAACTACCCGGTCCATAAACGTCCACATTTCTTATATGTAGAATGATTTTTTGAAATAAAAGGAGCCTTCACCCCTTTCTTTTCAACAAAAATTAAACTGGCTTCAAGCAGACTTTTTAAACCATAAATAAGTAATTTGTGTAAAAAAGCAATTAAGATATCAGAGAGTTTTTAATATTGAAGACGAAAGCATTTGTCAAAAAAATCAAGATCCTACTAATCACTTAGTGCTATTGAACTCTTTTTCTAGTAAAATTTAAGTAGGAAAACAGCAGTGATATATTTACAACTCATTTGGAATCATTAAAATTTTTTATTAGTTTTATGTTGCATGTAGATTTAAATGCCAACTGATAGTGTAAATTTATTTTTTTAATACTTTGAGACTTTCCAACCGTCCCGCTATTTATTTTATAAACGGCTTAAGTGTCATATGAATCATTCAAGTATAAGGAAGAGTCTTAAAAGTGACCCTTGTCAGATAAATAAGAAGCATATCCGAGTTATATAATCGGGAAGTAAAAACAAAATTGTATAAGTAAAAGTGAAGGCGCTTATGAAAGTAAAGGGGAATTGGGTCACGCTTAAAGGGAGTAGTAAAGGGAAGGCGCTTATGAAAGTAGAGGGGAATTGGGTCACGCTTAAAGGGAGTATCAACGCTAGCTGTTTACCTTACTAGAGTTAATTCTAAATTGCTTAAAACTTTTTTTGAACTGTTTCACTCCCTTTGCTTTTTCTTTTGGCAGGTCGTTTGATACTAAGCGTAACTTAACGATTGCAACGAAATAAAAAAAAAACTGAAATACTATGTATGTGAAAACTTAAATTAAAATCAGTACAACTGAAATTTGTCGATAAGGTTTATAACATGATTTTTGTCCAACAAGAATAAAAATTTTAATTTTTAGAAAATTTTCAATTGGAATTGCAATAGCTGGTTTCTACAGTTTAAAAATAATATTTACCATTTTGGCTTAAAACTGTTGTATAATTTAAAGAATAGTTATTTATTCCTTTATATTAAACAGGTGCAAACTGTAAAATTCACGTATCGCAGAAAAAAAATTTATTTCAAGCTAAGAATTCAAAAAAAGTGTGTTTATTGTACAAAAAATAAACTTGTTAGTTAATTATTCAAATATTTTTCGTAAAGAAATATTAAAAAAAAATATTTATATTGAGCAAATATCTTTAGTATGACTATTCTCACTCTATTTTTAAATTGGCTGTATATATGATGATAATTTTGTTAAATTAAACAAACAAAATAAAAAGTTAAATTGGCTATAAATTTTTTTTTTCTTCAGCGGAATTCGAAACAATCAATTTCTCTTGCGGTCATTGTTAACAGAATTTGGTTTGTTTTTCTGCCATTGATTTGGAAAATATTCCTGTTCCTAATGGTCCCCCCCGGGGGTACTACAAGAAGTCTGTGCTGATTCTAACCTAGGCACAGACATAGTACACTCGGGGTATAGGGGGAACCAGTCCCCCGGTGTGCAGGCACTGAATCTGGATAGACAAGACGTGGGTCATTGTCGAAGGTATTACCAGTGTCCTTAAAATACTGGCACCACGGGAACCGGTAGCCCATACAGAGAGCCGCCCATCTCTGTAGCCGGTTATTGGTGAGGTCCCTACGGGGTACACGTGGTGGCTGTCGGTTAAAGTTTGGTGTCCGCGGGGAGGGCGCGGTGCTAAACGAATGTGCTGTTGCATATTCAACAGAGGGGTTGGAAAGTCTCCAACCCTCAAGCAAGGGGAAGGACATGGTCCTGCAAGCCATGTTCTTGAAATTGCAACTCTGTTGGCTACGCCTAGCAGGGGGCGCTAGTCGACGCTTTGTATTTCACTCGGTGGTAAGACCACAGTCGGGTTAGGGCCAACACGGCCAGGTACCGACTCAAATCTTGATCACGTAATGTTCCTAATGGTTTATAATGGAGGTATTAAAAAAATTATTTGTGTCTATGAAAAAATAACAATAAAGTTATTTTCAATTATACAAAAAAATTGATAAGAACAAATTAAAAAAAAAAAAATAAAAGTTTTTCTATGTTTCTTGAAAATAATATTATTATTTTTTAAACAAAATACATATATAAGTAAATTTAACAAAATTTCGTCAACTTAAGAGGATTTATTAAAATCTACATGTTTTTATTCAGTTTAAAAAACTAGATTCAATTTTACTTAAACAATTTATTTTAGTTTTTTAAAATTTCTTGAATTCTATATGTTTTACGAAATATAAAAAAAAAATTAAAAGAATAGAGGAAAATTAAATCAACTCAAGGAATAAATGATTGGTTAAATTAATTTCATACGTCGTTTTTCTTACGATGTGTTACTACTGTTTTTACTAAAAATTTCTTAATTTAATAAATTTTTTTCTGTTCTCTAGTCAAATTAACAGATTTTACTTAATAGTATTTAAAAAAAAAATCTCTTAATTTGAATAATAACTGTTTATTTAAATAAATTTGATTAGTAGATATAAATAAAAATAACTTGATTTAAATATTTTTATCGCTAACGTTTCTCAAAATTTGTTCGTTAATATTTGCTATGAAATTTGGTTCAGTGGATTTAAACGAAAAATATATGGAAAAAGTATCATTATGGGATTTAATTAACAAGAAGGTATAAAATTATATTCCACATAAATAGTTCTTAATTGAATTAAACTAATAATAGAATCTTTTAACAAAAAATTGACGAAAATTTATGGCTAAATTTTTTTGATGTCACAACAATATTCAAATATTCCATAAAAAGTTATCATTTTTAAATTAAAAAAGTGATTAAAAATACTCCTGACAATAAACGTTAAATTATTTCATTAACATCAATATGAAAATTTATTATTTGAAATTTTTGATTAAATGGCCATATGAATATAATTTCCCTGCAGCAACACATTTCATTTTTTAACAATATTTCATGTGAATATTTTGCAATATTTTTATTTAATCAATTTTAAATAGGCAAAGAATTTATAATATAAAAGATTATTTATTTAAATTTTAAATCATGTTATATTTCTTTTAACATATTATTTCCATTACTTAAAAGATTACCTTGTTTTTAATAACAATTTATCAAATATTTAAGTTTCCTCATTATTTTATCATGAAAAACTCTTTCTTCAATTGTTATTGTTATCTGCATCAAAGTGTTTTTTTAACATCCAGAAAAACAAAAAACCAACACGTGTTTTAGTAATTACAGTGATTATAATTAAAGCCTAATGTAGCAAAAAACTTATGCTTTTTAATTAACAACTTGAATTTCAGAGGAAACTTAAAAGTAAATATAAAATTTTAAGAAAACCTTTTTTTGGACAACTTTGAGATATTTTTTTTTAAATGACATGCAAAATATAATTTCAAACTTTTTCACTCTTACACAAGAAGAAGAAAAATATTTATGTATGTAATTATAAATTTAAGTTTGTAATTATAAATTAAAGTTTGTCTACTCTAAGCAACGAACAAAAATATTTGAGTAAAATATTTATTATATAAATTTGTACAATAAACAAAAACAATTTTCTAATTTATTTAATTAATAATAAAAACAAAAGTAAAGCAAATAACTACTTCAAAAATTAAGGAATTATTTTTGACCGGCAAGCCAGCAGACAAACAGACAGACAACTAGTCAAATTTTTATGAGTTTGCCCAATGTACGTAGTTGCCAGATTTAATATATATTAAATCGTCAACCTTGTTACAAAATAGTTAAAATTGTCAAAGTTAAATTTTTTTTATTTAAACAAGTGTAGATGAGGTTTAACACTAAATACGTAGCAAAAATTTAACTTTTTTTGGGATTTATTTTTGCAAATCGTTTTAAAATCACTGGTCTAAAATGTGAGTAACAGGAAGAACTTTTTTTTTTTACGCTATCCTAGAGTTGTAAGTACCTTAGGTGGTCTTTTTAAAATAATTTATAATAGATGAAACGTTTACGCAATCAAATTTACGTTGTTTTTATAAAGTTAAAGTTGGTTATGTGGTGCTAAGCAGAGCTTAGCGAACAGGCTATAATTTTGATATACAAACATTTAGAGAACCTGCCCCCTTAAATTATGTTTTAAGCAAATTAATATGGAGAATACTGATACAAGTAGTGAAATAATTAAAGTTTTCCTAATTTTTTTTAATCAATTTTAATCGGTGGAAAATTACATTCTTATTTCTAAAAGATTATTAGCGACAAAAAAAAAAACACATCAACATTAGTTATCAAATTTAGTTATAAGTAACACTTATCCTTTGTAAGTGAATCAGACATCGGAAAATAAGTCTTTGAAATAGTAATTTTTTGCAAGCGAAATAGTAATTTTTGAAGACTACAAGTGCTAATTAAACTTGGAGCTAATATAAGAAATACGTTGAAAATATTCACAGAGATGTAAGCACTTTATTACTTAGAGATTATTTGTTATAAACTTCACCCAACTTAAAGCTATGGGTTGGTTCTATTAGTTAAATAGTTTTTAGTATTGTTAGTTATTATTTTTCTGCTAAGCTTCCCCTACAAAAGAAGTTGAAAATTTCTTAAATATAACAATTTTTTAGTCTTCGCTAAAGAGCTAAGGCTCCCTCCATTAAGATTCTTTAGTTACGCTTACGAAAGTAAAATACGCCTTCTGGAATACTACCAAGTTGTTCTGCATCCTTCGTTAATTAACTTTTGCTTTTGCCAAAGAAATTAACAAATGTTGTAGAAAAAAAAAACAAATGTGCATTAGAATATTTTATTAACTAGAAAACCAATTCCAAGTTCCATACTACCAAAGACGTATTTAAATTCAGATTTTTGTTACATAAACATTTGTTTTTATGACCTTATGCTTAGGCATACGATGAATGTAAAAATAGTTGATTTTGTTTTGTAACAACGTTTAAAGTTTGAAAAAATATAATTTAACAAGAATGCTGTGAACATTTGCATTACTGCTGATTTAGTTTTTAAGTAAATTATATAAAAACCTGAATCAAAATTGATTAGAAGAATCTTAAGCGTGATGTATTTTTTGCTTTTTAAAATTTTTTGATTCCAAATCCTGAATTAATAGCTTTTTTGTTCTCTTTCGTTTATCGTAATTTAGTTTTTTTTTTTTTTAATTTCAAGTTCTAAAGTAAAATCTTCGACAACGAATGTTCTTCTACTTAAAATATTTGTCGACAGTCTGGCAGCTCTGATTTTACGATGGATGAATTGTTTGCTTGCTCACAAAAAAATACGTAAACGTTTTTAACGTTTTGTTGCGAAAACAATTTACATGAAAAACACATTAGAAGTGTTTACTGACATACAAAACTTTAACTTTTTTTCATTCTTTTCTTTTTTTTTCGTCACAAAAATAAACAACAACAAAACACACCATCTCCTAATAAATGAACTTCTAAATACATAAAAACTAATGAATATGTTTAATTTAATAAAAAGAATTTGTTTGTTGTTAGTTTTTCTTCATCTTCAGTAGAGAAATATAAAAAAGTTTTCTTAAGATTTAATTTGTTTAAAGCAAAATACTCATTTGTTTTTTTTTTACTTTTGTTAAAAGTTAAATAAAGTTGTATTTAAATCTCAATTTAAGAGTCATACGGCCGATTGACAAACAGTGGTGATGTTCGAACAAAAATCTTCTGACTACGCTGAAAGAGTCACTGGACTTCTTCAATAAAAAATAATACTCGTAATAACATTCATAAAATCCACTCACTTTCACTTTCTGTTAAAAACAATCCGCCAGAAAAATTCTATTTAGAATAATTAGTGCTGAAGGCTCTTAGTAATTCATTGAATAAAAATGTTAATATTTTTTATGTCCAAATAAATTTTAGCTTTCAACTATTTTTAATTTGTTTTCTAAAGATTTAAATTTGTTTTTGTTTATTTTTACAAATTTAATTAAAAACAACTTTTCCATTTTCATCGAAATGTGTTTTTTTGATTTTTTTTCATTCAGTCACTTGTGTCATGTTTTCGTTTGGCAGTTTGTTGCAAAAGAAAAAAAAAACTGAAATAGAAACAAAAACAAAAACAAGTTTTATTTTGATAAATTTATTTATGTCATAAATAATTAACGAAAACATGCGTTAGAAAATATTTTAAATAATTAATGCAGGTTGAGATGTTAAATTGCAAATTAATCAAAAATATTTTTTCTAAATGTTTGCCCAAAGTTTTAAAAATTTTTTTATATATTTGTTAAACAAATAAAAAATTTACTATTTTTTAATAGTTATAGAACTATTTTCGCTTATATGTATGAGTTTGTTTTTATCTACTTCGCCAACTAAAGAAAATTAATGTTTGTTAAACTATGTAGTCATTCAAAAGCCATAAATTATTTATTTACAAAAGTTTCACAAAAATAATTAAAGTATAAACTACAACCCATGTTTATATTTAATGAGTCAAATAATAAAATTTAGATTTAATTTCGCAGTTTGACATTTTAAGCTTTTGCAATGTGAACCACATTTAAATTTGTTCTTTTTTAAGTTGTCAATCCTTCATAATTAAATGTTTTCTCATTTAAATAATAATAATATGTGATTACATTTTAAAAATGTTACTTTGTTAATTTTTAAAGAGTAGATAGATACTAGATGAAATGATATTAGTAAGCGTTAACAACTAAAATATCGTTTTTTTTTTTGTTGTCAAGGCAGACAAAGTTATTGTTTGGTTAGTTTTTAGATTTATTAATAATTTTAATGAATTTTACAAGTCAACCCTTAAATCAAGTGACGTTTATTTTATTTTTTTCACTCTTATAAATTCTCTACAAATTAATCCTGATATTAAAACAACCAACAATTTTCTCCAAAAAATTTATATAAATTCGGCCAAAGTGTGATCCAGTGAAACGAATTCATATCGTTAGTATAAAATGAAGATCTTGACAAAATTCAAAACTGTGAATGCACATTGCTATTAAATGAAATAAAGAAAGTTTTCATCCACGACATGAGTAACAAATTTTTGTAGCATTATTTTTATTTATCTAAATATTAAGTTTAGAAATAATTAACGCACAGTGAGAGAGGTGGCTAATCTGGCGGCGCTTTGTTGTAACTTCGAAAATTGTAACATGCTTCAGGTTAAGTTTTATTTTTATAGAATTAATTACATATTATTTAAAATGTGTTACCAATAAATTTAATAGTTTTTTAATCTACATCTATGTTTTCTTTATTTTTTATTTTTAATTTTTTATATAAAAAGAAACCAATCTAAAGAGAAGTGTCTTTTGTTACAATGAAAGTAAGTTTTTAAAGTGCTTACACCTAAAAAAGCTGCTTGACATCATCACCTATCTGAATGTGTTTTCGAGAGCACAAGCAGAAAAATTTAACGTGACTTAAATTAAAATTTGACAACTAATTACACCAACATAACCACAAAATTGTTTTGTTCTTCTCTCTGTAAACGGAGCATGACAACAATTAAACATTAATAAGAAATGCAATCGAAGCATCTTCTCAAGAGGCACACAGTCATTTCAGGAGCAAAACAATAAATTCATTTATAATTTAAAATTACTTTCTTACACTACGACAAAAATCAAAATCTTATTTTGACTTATTTCTTAGAAATTTTGCTATGATGCAGCGCAAAAAATTATTTATTTAATAGTTGCTACAATTTTAACACTTGTTAGTTATTTAAATCCTTGAGAAACTAGCAGTCCTTTCTGGATGGAAGGTGGCTGGCAGTTTGGTGTTGTTAAATTTGTGTTGCAAATCAAACCGCATGTTTATGTTAAATATATTTAACATTTTCTTTCTCTCAATCTAAAATGCTACACATATTTGTTTGGAATAAATGCGATTTTGCTCGTTGTTGCATGTTTTATTTACACGTAAATTATATACATGAGTACTTAAGTCAGCACATCTACAGGCATGATTTATGATCTTCGTAGACAAAAGTGCAAAAATGTGAAAAAAAAACAGTTAGGCTAAAATTGCAAGTGGCATGCATTACCCTAAAAAAAATTCAAAGTTAAATTAATTTTCTTATATCTTTGACTGCCACGCTAATAACGGTTTTAAATTAAAAAAAGAACAATATGGGTTTTTAAAAACTAAAATTGCATGTTTTTATTTAAAAAAAATTAAAAAGAATTATTCAATGTTGAAAAAAAAAGGTTTTATTATCATTGTAGCAGTGGCATTATTACAGCAGCATTAAATACTCTGCAGAAATGGAGTGTGCGGGCATCCCTTTCGTAAAAATAAAATATTATACCTACGACGTTATGGAAACCTTGGGAGCCTATAAAACGTATTATTATTATTATTATTCGCCACCCATTTTTTATATCGGTCAGAGATCTATGAAGTTTTGTTTGCTAAATATCTGTAAGAGAATAAAAACGTTATAACAAAAAATTGTCTCATATGTGCCGGTTCCGTGTGTGTGTACAACCTGATTTAATTTTGTAACCAGCTGTAAAGTGCGAGGTTAAGTAACTGTAATCTAAAAATAATATTCAGCTCGAGCTTAGTATTTAAGTGGCCAGAGATAAAATGAAACCAGATACGATTGCGCATCAAGTTTGAGAAGCTAAAACATGTGGCTTAAAAGGTACAAAATTAGTACAGCAAAGATCTAACATGAGAGTTGTATACCTGAAGCAAATAGTCAAAAACAGAAAGGATCTTATTGTGCCTATTTAAGGAACTGAGAGATAAACAGCTTTTAAGTAGACCTACCTACTACTACTGCACTATTGAAAATGTTTCACTGTTTAGTGTCGAAATGGATACAAAAAATATCATAACTTTTTTCAAAAAAGTTCTTAGTTGTCATAAGAAATAAAAAATTGTAAAAAATGTAGAATAACTTTAAGTTTTTAAGAGGAACAATTAAGATAAAACTGAGGAATTTTGATTTGGGGTCCTCAAAGTTAAACATCCTTCTAAAAATAATTGATTTGCCTTCATTTGTTATAAAATTACTTAGACTTCAGCTTTCAAATGCAAAATGAAATGTCAGTCTACGCAGCACATTCTTTAAAACACAATTTATGTGGACTCATATTAGGAACTCTCATTCTGAAAATTATAATATTTTTGGCCGAGAGACGAGCCAACTGTATTACATAAATATTTTGTTATTAATATTAAAAATTCCCTTATTTATGTTTCTTATCAGCTAAAATTATAAAAGTTTAATATTAAACAAGGCTAAGCTGTTTATTGATTTAATATTTGACAGATTTTAAAATGTTTGCACATAAAATTTTACGTCATGTTTAAAACACGTAAATTTTTAATGTTTTTGTTATGATTTCATGCCTTTTACGTTTCGTTAATAGTTGTAAGTATAAACATTTTCAACCTGAGTGAAATTTAAGAGCAAATACGTATGTAGACCGTTATTTAATTTCATTCCATCAAAATTTGATTTTTCCTTACGAGTATATGAATCGACTTTAAATCAAATTTAATTTAACGCGTTTGAAAATAGGGCGTTTAAGTTATAAATGTTTATCAACGCTGTGATTTGGCGCGTTTTGTAATGGAGACTGGTGCGTTTTTTTGTTTTAAAAAGCAGGCACCATAGGTTACGAAAGTAACAATTATAACACTTACAAAACTGAAATAGTACAAAATACTCTTGTTGGGGTTTTACAACATTGCAAAAACCCTGCATAAATGCTCTATTCAATTCACACAGATAAAGAGAACATTTTTTAAATAACACAATAAATTTTAACTAGTTGTTGGTGCAGAAGTATATAAATACAGGTATTAAAAAAGCAACGAGAAGAAGCTGACAGATCTCACCATATTAGAAATATTTTGATGTTTTAACTCGCCTGCAAATAGAAATCGCAGCTGCTATTAGTCTGGAACATCGATCAGGGAAGTTTCATGTTGTTTAGCAGTGTTGTTAATAAGATTTGTTTAAAGTTTATTAAATAAAGTAACATGACAGAAACTAAAAGTTTTCGTGCTAAAACATAGATAAAATGTAACAATATCATACGATTAAGGCAAGAAAAATATTAGTTTTTATGCCGCGATATTGCGTTAAGATCTCTACGATATATATTTTCTTAAATTAATTAATTTAATTCAATATTCCTGTATTTTTTTTATTTATTTACATTTACGTTTATAACTTTTGGCAAAATTTTTTTTTAAACCAATTTAGTACTTCTTCATCTAGAAAAAGTATATTTTGTGGCATTCTTCCTGATTCACCATATTGTGTCATTCATATTACGAGTATGTTTAAAGTTTTACCTTTATTACCAGAATGCACATATGTTTCTTGTTGATGTTGTTAAAATCCCGCACGCAATATGCGGGTGTGGCGTGACGTAAATTTACACCCACAAAACAAAAGAATACACATTTTTGAATATTTTATGTTTTAATGGATAAACATATTTTAAGCCTTTTTTTCTTTCCTTAAATTCTTGTTGCTGTTGTTGTTTAGTGTTTTATTTTATTATATGAGTGATTTTTTTTTGGCGGTTTTCAGTTCTTTGGTTGAGACTTTTGCTAAAAATAAGTTGATTTATTAATGTACAAACGTTTTTACTTTTCCTACGGTTGTTTTGTTATGCAAAATTTCCTTATATTATTTCATGTGGTTTTTTGGTTAAATCAAAGCTTTAAATGATGAAAACAGATAAGCTTCTGTTTAATAAATGAAATGTGGTAGCAAAATATCTGGCAACCGCTGACACTTTACGTTGCCACTCAGAGCAAAATTTGAAGTTTAATATAACAAGTGTAATTTTCACGGATCTCTACATGAAATTGTGCAGGATGGTGTATAGAGAATTTGTGAAAAGACTCTAAATTGTTATTTATATTTTTACTTGGGTTTATTAATTTCGAATATCGGTGAGTGAAAACTACTAAAAACACTTAATTTTTTAAACATTCCTGTTAATCTAAACATTCCTTTTAACATTTATCGCCAAGTTCAATTTTTTTACCTGTTTTTCCTTTAAATTTGATTTAATTTTATTATTTTATGACATTTATTTTTCAAATACCATCAAGGGCTAGAAAAATTTTTAAATACAATTTTGTGGAGCTGGCCTCTTTATGTCTTGCAGGCAGAGTTTCCTCCAGTCATTCTTCAAGTTTTTGAAGCATAAAGCGCATCTTATTTGACTCCTGTGTTTTTTTACCGAGCCACAAACTGAACGCAAAAAGTGTTTTTTAAATCGTATATGATTGATTCCTGCAAATGATGATTTAATATCAGATATTTTTGTTTTTGTGTTAATTGCGTGTTTATTGCTCGGCTCACTACCGATTTTATGGGCTTCGCGTTCGTTAGGCTACACGATCAGGTTTAGTTTTGATCGATAGTAAACGAGGCAACAATCGCGCCATGAACCATGTAGTAATGTCACGTTCTCAAAATAATATCGTGGATTTAATCGGCGAATTCAAGGTTCTGGATGCCCGCCAACAATTGAATCCGTTAATCAAAATGCTTTGATCAGAGTTTTCGTAAGCGATCTATTGTAAAAAAGAACTTGACTGACAAATTTCCCTTAAATTTGTCAAGCCATCTGTTGATACATAATATTTTTCAAAAACCATCATTTGAGCAGCGCTGTTATACTTTTTACGGTGAAATGAATAAAATTCTTCAGTCTTTAATTTTTGCCAAAATATTTTTCTAATAGAATTTATGAACCTGTCTTAAAAGTATTTTAGTTTTATAAACAACATCCGGTATTTTTTTTTGATAAAAACTGTGAGCATAATGTGCGACCCTTTTTTAAGAGATAAAGATATTTAAAGGCACATCATAAATTCTTTAAGATTCGTATCTAATTTTGCACCTTTTATTTCTCACTGTCCCAAAACTACCTTCCATAAAAATAGAAATAAATCTGTAAAAAATTCCGTATTTCTTGCTTACTTTCATAAACGTTAACTGGCTGAAAATATTTAATTAGAATTTTGTTGATCCCACATAAATATTTTTGTTTGCATGTTTTTTCTTTTTTCTTTTTGCTGGATCACGAATGAATGCGACCATCATAAAAACCTTCCCAAATTTGAACCTTTTAGTTTATGTCTAATCAATAATGTTGTTAAAGTTCTCTAACATTTGTTTTTTAGTTTTATAATTTGAATTTTATTTAAATTTTGAAATGCTTGTGACCACTAAAACTGTTTAAATGTGTTGGCGTTCTTAACAAATTTTTAATTCACCTTAATGTTTTATTTAAGGTTTCAAAATATCCTCAACCCAATATTAATTTGTACTATTAATTGTTGTTTAATTTAATTTTAATTTTAGTTATTACGAGTATAAATAATTATGACTCGTTTTTTAATTGTTACAAATAAATTGAGATTAAATAAATATAATTAATTCTGTTTCAAATGATATAAAAAATGTCATAATTAATAAAAACCTGGTGTTGAATTTTTAATCAATCACTTACTTACGCCTGTTGGTGTTTGGGTGTTTAAAATAGGAAAACAAATTTAAATGTTGCTTGTTTAAAAATGCAACTAAAATAAAGTTAATATGAATTTATAAAGGCGACAATTATCTAACTTTAATTTGCATAAAAGTTTCTATTTTGCGTCTTATCGATTCAAGCATAAAAGTTTTTTCATATGCGAATAATTTTAAAAATAGATAAAGAACCAGAGGCCCATAATATCGATTGGAATTTTTGTAGAATTTTATTTTAAAAATTTAAAAGAAAAATTATAGAAAAAATATTCTTTTTATATATAACTAACTTTATGTCCTAGCGTTGCCTCGGATCTAAATTTAGGGTCTTCTGCGCAATTTGCGGCTATGCATTTGTTGAACAAGATCACATGTTGCCATAAAAGTCATTACTCACGAACGCGTCGACCAATTTCCTGCCAACTTTAGATAACCATCTAAACGAACAAACCCTAAATTTAATCGTTTTCGGTTTAACCGTTCGAGAGGTATAAAGTCACAACACTTTGCAAAAAAAAAATTATATACAGATTAAGTCTCTTTTTAGGTTGCTTGCGTACATTACACAATGACGTTTCCCAGGCAAGATTTTATTTTCGTTACCTTTAATCGCAGAAAGTTATTTATCGGGTAAAATAAATTTAAGAATGATAAAATATCGATGTACTTTTACTTTAAATAAGTTATTTAGGCGATAGGAGGCGATAAGCGAACAGTTAGTTATCAGTTTTCAGCTTTTTTCGAAATTTTTTAATCTGTATAAAATTTTTTCAGGTATCGATATTTTATTTTAAGTAAACCAATCTTTTCTCTCTTTTGCAAGATACAAGCTGAGGATAATGCAGTCACCTTCTACAGTGAGAGACCATACACATTTAAAGGAATAAACCGTTAGTAAGGGTGTTGTCTATTTTTCAGGATCTGTAACAAGGGCAGTCGCAAAGCAATTTTTTCAAGATCGCATTAATCAATTTGCAAAATCGTTATTCTCCTATTTTAGCGAAACCTCTTGTGAAATTATGGCATCTTACACCACAATATACTTTGATACAATATAACTTGACACTTAGTTATAGTGGCTTTTGGGTTGCACTATAAAAATGCAGAAGAGCCCATTCACATTTTCATATGATCATAGACATAATCTCATCCCTATCTCATACGAAGTGAGGGCCCTTAGTATAACTTAGATATCGGATAACAAATATATTTTTCCTGAAAGATCGTTGGATATTTCCTACTGGGATAACTCGTTGAGACTAAGACAAAAGATAATGTCCCTTTGTCGCCATTTACCAGTGAACTAGACCTTAGTTGCCCTTCTCGAGCTTCCAATTCTGACTGTTTCACAGGTCGCTGGCAGGAATAAAGACATAAGTCTTGCTGTCAAAACTTAAAGGCGCATATTTTTATCTTGAATTGAATACAAGCAGTTGTAGAAATAAGTTATCTGACCTTCAAAACCGCTGCCTAAAATGAATATCCACACATGATTTTTTTTTAATTTGTCGGTCTTTCTCAGTACCATTTCATAAGGTCAGGGGTAGAATCGTTCAAAAGTTTTTGTCTCATGGCATTTTTTTTAAGTTTATGTATTCATTCATTCATGAGCTTTAGATTCACTCTATTTATTTAAAATTAAATTAATACATGGTACCCATTACAAAAAAAATGTAGAGAAAAGAAAAGAACCAACTTTAATACCACTCAGGGTCTTTTACGTCTAGCAATATCCCTTTGTAATATTCCATTTATATTTTTAACAAATTGTTAATTTATTATAAATTGCGCACATCAAATTACTAAATAATTTCTAAAAAATAAATGAGTTGTTGAAGGATATAAATCTTCTTTAAACTAATGTTTATTAAATAAATTTCAAAATATTTGCCTAAGTCTCATATTAAACAGGTACCAACCAGTTTAAGAAAGATATTGAATAAATTCTAACCATAAAAAGTAATTATATACCCATACGCCCACTTAAACCAAAGTCCTTATAAACAAAAACTCTATTGATATATTGACTCAATGGCAAGTACTCGTAAAGAAAAACAACAACAAAAAACGAGACTTATTAACGACAGCAAGAAACAAGGACTCATAAAAGGATACAGAAACGAATGCGAATGGCGAGACAGACAACACCCAAAACATGCAAAACAGTGAGAGACGTCATCAAGTTGAAGAGAGTCATTAAGTAGGAGCTCAACCAAACATTATTGACTGTCTGTAGTAGTTATTTAGTAATAAAACCCCTATTTAACGGTGTGTATGTATACGACGGACGTGTATAGGTGTGTAAATAAAGAGAGTTTAAATATTAACATTTTATTGTTATGTCTGCGTTGTGAAATTGTAAATTACGCTTTCAAAATTTGTTAGGTTAGTTAGGTACCAGTGTTTGGTTTAATGTTTTCATGAATGAAACTCCCTGCTGGTTTAAGTGTGCCTTCGTTTTAAGTTGCCCTTAAGAAAATTTTGTAAAACTCAGCTGGACGTCTCAAGATATTTCTTGGCCTGCTAACAGGAGCTCTAAGATCACGCTGTTAAATCAAGATCAATGTCACAGCGTTAACGACAGACAGACAGCCAGCCTATTGATGTTGTTGACAATTTTAAATTCAATTGGAAAATTAACTTATTTTCTTTCTTCAGTACAGCAATACGCGCATTTAAAGTGCTCAGGTTTCAATCAGATTTTTTGTGAGATTGTAAGTGTTTTTTAAGGGTCACTGCAATTTGTATAAATCAATGTGACATTTTTAAAAATATTAGACAGATTTGTGTCGCCTCTTTCAAGTGGTGTGGCCAGTTCTTCATATTTCTGAGTGTATGAAGCAAGCGATTAAGATTTTTTCTAATTTGTTTAAAACTGTTTCAAAGAGGCAAAAAAAATGTCTTGTAAAATTGTTTTAAAAAACTATTTTTTGGTTAAGGGTCGGCTTTTATTTATGTAATTTAAATATTCTCTATTGAAACCCCTTTTTCTTATACTTGGCTTTTATTAAACTCTTTTTTTTTAACAAATAAACATCAAGTAATAAATCTACAAAAAAAAAGACCACGTACAACAAGAACAAGTCTTTTTTATCTTAACTGCCTAAGCGCCGCTTACGGTTTTTGAAAGAAAAATACATTAATAAAAGCAAACCCAATATAAAGCAAATAAATCAAAGTGATCTTTAGTCCCAAAATCTGAGTTTAAGCATAGAAAATACTTTAAACCGCTCATTTTTGGTTTGTAGTTGCTTAACTTTGTTTAAAATGTGGCTTCAACATTATTCTTGTAACGTGTTTTCTTTTTTACTTTAGAAAGAAAAATCGTATTTCATGTTTTTGATACTTGAAATTATTATCTGGCGATGGCATTTAATTCAAGTATCCAGAATATTATTATAGCACTTAGAAAAATCTTGTTGTTTTAAGATTTTATTATTAGTTTTTTTTGATGCACCGACTGCCAGAGAAAAATTCACAATTATTGACATTGTTAAATGAAATTTACCCGCAGCATCTAAGACTTCGTAATACTAGCTACTCAATATTGTCACTTCAGCCTTAGTCGAACTAAGACAGTAAACACCATTAAAGTTAGCCGACAACTCTTGAAAAAATCATGTATTCGAACTTATTTAAGATGTCTCTCACAGATAAATAATGACTTTTTTGTTTTATTGGTGTTGGCATTTATTTGTTTTGTAAGAAAAAAATAACAACAACAATTGTCAACACTGCAGTTGCAATATTTGTTTTCTTTTTTATGGTTGTTGTTTAACTTTTAAATAAATAATAAAATGTAAACAACAAAGGATTGCATGAGTGTCATAAAAAACAAAACTGGGAAAAATTTTAAATATTTTTAAAGATGTAATAAAATGTACTAAAATTCCCTAAATTTAAACGTTTACTAACTCATTTCTGGAGGGGCCAAGTTAATTAGTCATAACGTTGTGTAATAAATCACGTAATAAACAGTTCATTTATTTAATATTTAACACTAAAAAGAGTTTACAAAGAAAAGTTTGTGATTTTATTTATTTTATACTTCTTTGTAAAAGCCACTTTTATTTATAAAAAATATAATTTACTTCCCGGTTGGTTAAAACTTACATAAACAAAGTATTTTTTTATTGCGTTTACAGGTTGATAATTTAACGCAAAAAAGTTTCCAAAGCAAGTGATGCCAGACTGTACTAAATGTATTATTTATAAAAGAAACACTTGAGTATTTTACAAAAAATAAAAAAAAACAAAATTAAAATTTATTTATTTATTTAATGAATAACTAAGAAATAATAAATTATTAAAAAGTTATTAGGTACTACGAGCACTAGGTGCTAGGGCCATCGGCTCTAAAATTAAAATTAAAATTCATAAATACTCGTAAAGAATTATTTAAATTTGAATGCCTTTTTTAATTTATTGTAAAAAATTCTTACGTTAATTAATTAAAGTCAGCTTTAAATTGAGTCTTATCTATTTCTCGTGTTGACAATCTTTCTGTAAATAAGATTTGAAAATTAGGTGGCATGTCATGACGTCCAAGTGCATAATGTCCATCAACGTTGGGTCATAACGCCCATGAATATTATGAGCATATTTAAGGGTGTTATATATTTAACAAAGATGCAAAGTTCTTATAAACTGACTTGCTGAAAATCTTAAGTAATCGAAGTCAGTGTTGGGTGTACCATAGAGGAGAAATCCTTGCGTGCGGCCAACGGCCAAAGACCGGCTATTAGGAAACCTTTGGCAAGCAAAGCCGTTGTTGTTTTTAGTGCGTATATTATGGCACTTTCCTAATTGTCATTATGACCATACTAGAAACGACACAATCTCAATGTACAAAAACCAACTACATTTAAAAAGTTGTCTTTAACTCGTAGCAGCTATAAAAAACACGTTTATTTTAAAATTCGTTACTAAACTATAAAGCTTTTTAGCAGCCTTATTTTTAGGCTGAGAATTTTCTTAATATTCTCCACTTTTCTATTATTATTGTATTACATATCGAGCTTTTGCTGCAACAAAGCCATATCTCGAACTCAAATAAATGCTTTTAAAGTTAGAAAAAAATCGCTCACAATTCTGTAAATAAAGTCAGAAGTTTATTACTAAAGAAATTTTTTGCATTTGCGTTATGACCATGTTGAATTAAAAGGGTTAATATGCGCTTTTCAATTATTCTTTGTTCTATTGAAGTTACTCGTGACTGGTGTTACGTTAATCGAATTTGTTCCGCCAATAAATATTATTACTCGTGACTGTTAATTAATGTTTCATAACTGCAAAACTTTGTATTGACATCAATTATGGCATCAATCAACGTTTGGGTACTCTGATTGTATGTAAATATCATTTTTTCCTTGTTGCCCTTCAATCACCGCCATCTATTTTTACCCAGAACAGTTCCGTGTTTAATAATACCAGCTTATATGCTGTTTCGATTCCTCGCACAAGAGCTTTACACCTTACATTATTACCAATTCTAGAGTACCGAAAACACGAAAAATGTTTTGCTATTTCGTGTGGCCAACTCAAATTATTATTATTTTTGGTTTTGTTCTTTTTTGATTTAATTTTGTTTTTGAAAAACAAAGGCTACTGAAACTTTGAAACTGTGAAATTCAATATTTCAAGAATGTGTTTTCTTGCGTTTCGGCCTTGTTGGCTTTTTCAATTTGAAATCACAAGAAAACTATTCAGATTTTTAATTTAACAATATTGCACACAAAAATTATATAAGACGTTTATGAACTATTTTATATTTCCGTACTTATATACACACATATATCAGTACGAAATCATACATACTGCGATATAATCACGTCGAAAACAAAGTAGTTTGACAAACATCAATAGTCTTCGAATAAAAATTAAACAAACAAACACAAATTTTATTTAACAATAAGCAATAATTTATTATTTTGATTAAAGCGGCTTAAAGAAATTTTAAATTCTCACAAATTAAAAAAAAAAAACAAATAAAAAAGTGTTTATATAAAGATGGATTGATTTTAAGTTAAAAAAAAGGAACAGAATTTAAGCAGCAGAACTACAAAACTGGAAAATATGAAACACTATAATTATTAAAAAACGGTGGATTTTAATAAAATTTAAGAAATTTAAGAGAAAAGATGATTTTCAAATTGGAGGATCATATTTTTTCCGCTATTTTTCGTATAAAATAGTCTTGACTTGTCTTCTATTAGTGCGCATATATTTTTTCAATTTAAATATATATCCATGATTTTATCATAAAACTTTGCTAAATACTGGTTGCTAACTTAAAATTGAAATTTCTTAAATTAGTTTTTTTACGTGATTAAATGAAAACATTTTAAAAAGTGTTAATTTTTTGTTTTTAATAGATCTAAAACGTGGTGACATTGTTATACCACTTACGTCAATAACCTTATGGAGCTATTATTTTATAATTAAAATATATTAAATGCCAATTAAAATTACAGGTGTTAGAAATTTTATGAAAAAGGAAATTAATTACGCAAACAAGTTTTGAAATAAATTAAAAAAAAAATCAATTTAAATGCGTTTGAATTTTACAAATTTATGAGCAAAAGATTTTTCTTCTCGTTTTGTTTTGTAAAACACGCATACGCACACACATACCAAATGCACACATCCCGTCATCCAACCCAAGCCAGCCTGTCCATCTATGAGAGCAATTTCCTAGTAATTTATGATCAAACCGCCTTAACAATTTGACCATACGCCAGATGAAACACAAACAAGTCAACTGGATAACAGTTTGCATACCGCAAACATAAAATAAGTATCAACGTTCGTACATACAAAAGCAAAAACAATAACAGCAGCGGCAATAGCAACACAAATGCAGCCATTACAACAATGAAGTAAAAGAGCCAACAGAGACAGCAGCATCAAGAAGACCACAGTGTTGCATCTTGAACAACAAAATACCCAGAATTTTAACTGATTGTTACTCTGGGGGTTTCTAAAGTCTGTGTCTTTTACTCCTTTACTCCTGTGTTTTTTTTTATTTCATTTTTCATTTGGCATGAATTTTGTTCAACTTTTATTTATTTTATTTTGTGGGTAATTAATACAACAGAAATGGAACTTCAAAAGAGAAGCTTTTGTGAAAACGAAACCAAACTTGAACTGAAAGTGCAAAAAATATACATAAATAAACGTTGTATGCATTTCTGTATGTGTGGTATTGTACAGTGTTTTACATTTTGTAGCAACAAAAAAAAATGTAACTCATTATGTCACAAATTGAAATGTTGCAGTAAATAAATGGCCAGCATGCCACATTAGACAGGCCAACAAAACAGACTTAAAACAAGGCGGCTTTATGCAAAATATATATAAAAAAAAAAACAGATGAAAACAAGAATAGACAATCGGATGTGTGTGTAATTATAGCAATGCAGTTCAAACGTTGTGCCAAAAATTTGTTTTAATGCAAATAAAGCAAATTACTAGGAACAAGCTTTTGTTTTCAGTATTTCAGAGCATTTTTCGGTTATTTTCTCTCGGTGTCGGTACCTATTTTATTACTATTCAGCCGCAAAGCCATGATATACTTTCAAAATCATCCCAAAAAACATTGATATAGTGGCGGTATAAGAAAGAGAGTCACCAGATTTTTTGCGGCTAGATGTTCTTTTATTTGTAATTTTTTGACCTTTTTTTTTGGCCGTTTATTTTTCGCGTTTTTTTTTTTTTTCTTTAAAGAAATGTTGCAATCCTTTTTCAATCCCCCCTCTCAAAATATATCCCTGTGTTTAAAAATACAGTTGTGTAAGTTAAAATTCTAGAAATAATGAAAATTATTCATTCTAAAATGTAAAAACTACATCTTCGATCGAAACTTTACTTTCTTGTAATCTTTTTTGTCAATATTTTTTTCCATTCGACTGAACATGCATTATGTTAGATGATACGGGTTAGAATCTCAGGCGCTACTAATCATGGTTTTCTATAATAGCTGTGATATGCAGAGTCCCTTCCTTTGCCGGTACAAAATTACAACATCAAATGATCAAATGGAATAAAACATAATATAATAATGGAATAAAACATATATAAACCCAACCACAATATGTTCAATTATATTTATGTCGGATGAAGAATTTGATAGTCCCATTAACAAGAAAATAAATTTCTTCGCAACACTGGCATTATATATAGAACAATATACCGTTGCAGAACCCATGGAATCCGTCCAAAGTCTTGTAAATTTCTCCATCATTCTTCTATCTTAAAATTCTAAATATCGAGTGGGCCGTAATGCCTTATTTTACCTCAGACCATATCTTTACCCTTTCTACTATGATGGCTCATCTTTATTCGTATCTATAAAATTTTAATTGCAGCCGTAAATTTTTTTTTACTTAAAACTACAGAACGACAATTATCAACATGAGCTCCTCTTGAATGTCGAATGTAGCTGTCGACTACAAAAAAATATATGGACTACAGAACACTGAAAATTAAGTGCTTCTAATCATCTGATCGAGTGAGTCTTTACATATTCAAAAAAAAGTTCGTCTGATTATCGAAAACAATAATTAATATACAACAACACTGTATTACAGTAAGGATATACTTTAGAAACGCCTTTATGGAGGTTAAATTAAATAAATTTGAATAAATAAATAATAATAAAAATAAAAAATAAATAAAAAATAATAAATACATTATTTTTTGCATTTTTTTATTTGTATATTTTTTGCATTTAAAATCGGAGGTTATCGATAATAAACGCTTTTTTAAGTTCATAAACAAATAAATTTGGATTTTTCAAACTTAAACGTGTCTGATCAATTTTTAGTATCAAAACTTAAGGGAACTGTTTTTTGCAATACTTTATATCAAAGAATGCTTTATGTAAATTATTTTAAATGGTTTTTAATCCTGTTTTTTTTTTTCATTACTAATATTAAGTCTTCAAGCTGTAATATTGTTTTAAGCATTTAAGAACAGTGTAACTGGGCCGTAGTTTATGTGTGGATGGCTGTACTGTCATTTAAATCTTCATCTGAAGAAAAATCCAAATTATTAAAAAGTTGATTTCAAACAGAGGAGTTTTACGTGAATTAAAAATTTTTCTTCTGTATTAATATTTCTCTTCCAGAGTTTCAGGTCAAATTTAAAGTCAACTTAGATACTTTTCGGCCGGCTGCCATAAAACTTCATAAGCACAGGGAACTTGTTGCTTGTGTCAATAACTTAATCAGCTGTTATTATGTATTTCTTTTTTTTTTTGTTGAAAAAAAAGCTACTTTGCAACACCACTAGCGAAAGGATAGTTTTTAATTGAGTTTGAGTTCTGCTAAATATTAGGAAAGTTAAAATAAAAAATAATAATAATGAAAAATAACTTTAAATATGTTAAGAAGCAAACATTTAATTCAGAAAAAAACATCATTTAGAATATTTTTTTTTAAATATTTATTTTTCCATAGGCAAATTTTACTCAAAAAATGGTGTTATAGAACAATACCAGGTGATAAATCGGTAGAACTTTAATTACTTTTATGCATTATTTATTTTTAAAATTTGATTTCTATTTAACCAACTTCTATTACTTTGATCTAAGAACACCCAAGCTGTTACACAATTGATTAAAACAAAATAACAAACAAGAAAAAAGTATGATAAAATTTAATTTTGGTAAACATTTTATTTGTGGTAAATAATTTTTAATCTTGTAGCTTAAAAACATTAGTGTCGACTTACTACACTTGCTCACACATACACACACACACATTTATTGCGAACAAGCAACACTTTTCCTAAAGAGTTATCAAAGTTATAAACTTCAACATACTTAAGTTGCCATTAAAACAAAGATTTTATTTGACCATCATCGTCATCTTCATTTCTAGTGTTGAAAGTCCATCGTTTTGTGTTGTCTACTTCACATGAACGTACCGCTAGGAGTAAAAATTTAAAACCTTATAACGACCAAGAAATATAAAATAAACAAAAAAAAAATAAAAGAAACACGACAAAAAGTTATTCAAAGCAACCGGTGCATCATCGCCAGCCAGCTTTCCAAGCATTCAACCAACCGTCATTATTAAATGCAACACCAACTTTATTATGACCAACTTGCAAAGAACAAAAATAAGTTAAAAAAGACAAAGATGAAGAGAAAAGAATTAAACAAATACAAACACTGACTTAAACTCACAATCAAATCGGGTTAACAAACCAACGAGAAAAAAAGACACAAAAATTCATGTCACTTTTAACATTTATACCAAAGTTATGCGGTATTTTCTTCTTGAAATTCAAATTTTATGGAAGCTCATTAAATATAAATTTGTCGTTTATTACACTTACGTAGCAGCTAGCCAGTCAGCCAGCCAGTCAGGCAGTACATCCCATTGTTGGAGGGAAAACAAAAGAAACCTTTAAACATTTTGTTGCTGGAGACAAAACAAAAAAAAAAAAAAAAAAAAGTGATGGTCAGTGCAAGTGCATCATTAACAGCATCATTGGCATGGTCAATGCCAATGAAACTGTGATTCGTTCGTTTTCTGAATGACCACCATTATATGGATACGTTATAAACGTTGATGTTACAATAAAATAATATAAATTAATTAACCCAAAATGCAGTCATTCATATATTAACTCTACTTTTGGAGAGTGTCTTTTGTTTTTGCCCATTTTGTGATAGCAGCCTGCATTCTTTTCGTTTAGGTGTGCAATCGTAAAAATTTGCATTTCTTTGTTTTAAACCGGCTTTGCGTGTCAAGAACTCAATAAGATTTCATGCCGCAAAACAAACTGTAAGAATAAAGGTATGGAATATGCCTTTTTTAACAATAATAATTTTCATTAGTATCATAAATATTTCTGTTGATATTATTGGTTTGCCATTGCCATTACCATAACCACTGTCATTACCATTATCACTTATGTGTGCGTGCAGGCAGCCGTCTTAATATTAACAGAAATAAAAAAAACACATTTTAATGAATTCAATCCCAGATTAAGCTTTTCTTTGTTTTGATCTAAGTTTTTAACAACAATAAAGTTTAAAGCATAAAGTCAAACAAATATTTGTAAGTGGATAAAAATGCAAAAATTAAATTTAGAACTTTAATCATTACAAGCATTTTGAAATAGTCTAATTTGGAAAAATACTTATATATTTTTTTTTTTAATTCTGAATGTTAAGTATTAAGCGTTAGAATACTGTAAGTTATGAAAGAGGCCTGTAAGATGCCATGAAAACCTTCCTACTATTTGCTTTTTAAATATTTACAAAAGACTACAAATTCTCTCTATGGCTTGTGCTACTATTTTTTTAATTAATAGAACTATAAACTCAGGTAGAAATGAAAGTTCCCTTTCATATCAAAAGCGTTTTGTGAGTAAAAAAGCGAAAAACAAAAAATAAATTAAATATTTTTTTAGCTTTATGCTTTTATTATTATTTAACCTGATTTTATTTTCGGTTTTCGCAGGCTTTATGCAGGATTTATCCATTTGCCAGATCCTTACAAGGGAAGATTTCTCGTTCCTCGAAATGACTTCATCTTTAACTTTATTGCAGAGAAAAGCGCTGGGAGCAAAATCCGCAGTGTTTGCAACTAAATGTGTTGAAGAATATAAATAGCTGTAACTATCAGCTTCACACGAATACGCCTACTTAACACAGTGGTGCTCCAACAAATCTGTCCAATTTTGAAGAAAGTAACATAAACATTTAGAAGACATTATTGCTAAAATGCTACTTGTTCTTATAAAAAAAAACTTTGACCTTGCTTTCTTTGAAGCGAGTATATGTGGTAAAATCTCTAAAAAGTCCCGCTTTATTTCTGAAATTCAACAAGAAAATTTCTAAATAAGTGCTTCTCCTAGGTAAAATTTAATGAACCATAAAATAGGCTAAAATTGTGTGCGTATGCAATAGTTATGATTTAACACTATCACCGCTAGAACTTCGGAATGATTCATATGTTTTTAAATCACCTTTTTCAATTCTTTTAATGACATCATACGAAAGTACAAGAAACTACTAGAAATAGAAAGTGAGAAACGAGTTATGGCTAAAAGTCAGATTGAGAAATGGTGTTCAGCTCACTCGGACATCTAACCCTAAAAACAGTTGTAGACCAAGCAATAATATAAAAAATAGTATAACAGCGACCGTTTAAATTTTTATCGCTTTATAACAGCAATAAAACAGTTTGTGCAATGAATCATTCTACCAAAAACAAGAGGCTCTGCGACATTGTTTTTAAAATAAGCCTCACAGAAAGCACTCAGAACAAAGTGAGACAAAATTATCAAACACCAAACAGTTACTTCCCGGAACCACCACCTGGTACAGATCATCTATCAAAACTTTATTATCTTTTCATTACATTATATAACATTAATAGTTATTTACCAAAGAATATTTAGAACCTTTTTAATTGAAACCAGAGCATATTTCCAAATTAAGTAGAAGTTCAGTAGAAAAACAAAAATTTAGAAAAATGTAAGATTGCACTCGAAACACTTCATATCGTTCGACTTTAAAAAAGGTAACATTTCCTTAACTGATTGAGCTTAGTTGCGAGTAGTTGTGACTGGTGGATTATAAAGTATTTAGTCACAATATTTTCTACCAAGTACCCGCTAACCCAAAAATAACTAACCTTATTTTCGCAAGGTTTTTAGGACACTTACACACACACGTACAATCACACACATGATAATACAACAGAAACAGCAGACTGAAAGGCTCTTGCCAAATAAGTACATTTTATTTTTTTTTTTCATTTGCTCCAAGAAAAATGATGCAAAATTCATTTTGAACAACTACAACATGAAGCAAAGTTGGTATATTATTATTGTTGTTGGCGATTTTTGCCATGGTGTTGGCAAGTTATTGTAGGTATTTTGTGAATAACACAAGCTAACAGGAGGGTCCACACATCTGGTCATGATGTTGAGAACAGCAATAACTATCTTCCTCATCATCATCATCATCATTATCACCATCACCTTTTGCAGTCTACAAAACCAAACATTTCATGTCGGAATTTTTGCAAGAATTTTTCGTGTTGGTTGATGTTATTTTTTGTTATTTTTTATTTTTGTAAATCTATTTGCAACATAACAGATATTCAAACATGTAGCGGTGTTTATTGAACTTTTTTCAGTGCATGTTTAAGAAAAATGAATTAAATATAAAAAAACATCCGAATGCAGAAAATAGTAAAAATATAAGTTGCATACTTTTTGTGAGAGCATTTTCTGTGTTAATAAATGATTTTCAAAACGAGTGTCAAAATTACAATTTTAAATTAGAAAAGAATAAAAAGAAAATATGCAATTTTATGTAATAAATCACAGTTCTTAAATTTATCACCGATTGCTTGTGAGTACTTCAAGTGAGACAGCTCAAATTTGATGCTGAACATTGGCACGAAGATGTAAAAAAAGATATTAGAAGTAAATGATATGAATAATCATGGCGTCCGTGATATTTAAAATAAGTTTTCTGTTTATCAGCAAGTAAAGCCTTACGTGCAGTGGTGGAATTTCGGGAGAGGCTTTCGGACTGAAGCCCCCCCTCCCAAAACATTCAAAAATAATTTTAATAAATTGATCAATATTAAAGTATTTATTTTTAAGAATGGCCTATTTTATATTTATTTGTATTTTATGCGATTTCAAGCCATAAAGGCCAACTTAATTAAATCTATTATTATATTGTATAATGTGTTCCGTTATGTTGATATCGCTAACTTTGTTACAGTAAATAACAAAGCCCTTAAAAGTACGTATATAAGTTCGAACTAAAGTCAGTTAGTAGAGCTGTTTTGAGTATGGCGTGAAAAGCTAAATTCGGGGAATTCCTTCAAAACACTGCGGGAAATTTGAGCCAGTCTGGCATGTGGCAACACTGACGCACATCCAGCGTCATTCCACTCGAGAAACCAAACGTAGTGTTTAGTGACTGCTATTGGTTGTACTGTCTTATCAAGTGTATTTCTTCAGTGATAACTAAATGTAAGTGCTCATCAATATTTTGAAACGTAAACAGACGGATATCTACTCTTTCTTTAAAAATAGCTTGGTTTTAGTAGCTCAAATTCCAAAAATTCTCATATACCCCCCGTGCCGCCTTATACAGGACCACCACTCAGCCCCCATAGTTAAATCCCGGATCCGCCACTGCTTATGAGTGGTTTTTTCATTACATTTATTCTAAATAATGAATCAATTTTAATACACTTTTCCTTTTAAACTAAGATCGCTGACTTTATTTTATAAATAATAATAATTTTGTTTTATTTCAACCGTTAAATACTTACAACGTCTATTCGGCCGATACAAGTTGGCGTATTTAATTTGTTCAAGACTTTAAATTGTATTTCAGTTGTTATGTGTGATTATTATATTGTTTTTCTGCTTTGCACTCATCTCAGACTTATTGGCTTAGAACATACCCTTTACGTATTCCTACAGATAATCCAATGATGCCAAATTAATGTTCAATGTATGACCATTGTTTCGTGCGCTGGCCGCCAAGTAACACCATTCTTTGAAAGCACGTACTGTCCAACTGCATCATATCTAATTTAGGACACGTAAATTTTGTTATTATGTCACAAACACGTTCATCGTAGCAACTTTATCAGCATTATTTCCGTCAGGCTAAAAAGCAGACCAATCAATGGCTAGTTATTTTTGGAACAACATTCAGTTTTTTATTATCCGTTTAGATGAAAATGTGCCTGCCGCTATGCAAGAGAAGCAGACCGTTACAATTAAGTCACCCATTAAAATCATGACTGATTACCCTACACAACTCTATAAATCATTCACAAGAAAATCTGATAGATTTCGGTCCTACTCAAAAAAGTCGCAATCAAGAAGTAGAAACTTTTAAAAGATTAAGCAAAAAAATCGGACATAGTTTCTTACAGATCTACCAACTGAATCTCAAAATGTGTCGTGGCCTTTTACCACCGCTTCTTTCTTTGCTTTAGGACTACATGTTCAATTAATTCATCTACCAAAGAGGGACCTAGTACTACTTTTAAAATCCACAAAACATTCAATTGCAGATTTATTAACAAAAAATGAAGCTTTCCTATTTAATATTCTACTTCATCGACTATCTTCTTTTATTCTTTCTTCCTGAAAAACGATTAAATTTTTTATAAATAATCCAAGTTTCGCCCCAAATAATTGAGAACGAACTTGAGAAAATTAAAGTACTCAACAAGTGACTAATCAGGCGCTCCAAAAATTGACGTAGAAAAAGAACACATTTGCATTAAAAATAAAAACTTAATTTTGAAGTTCTTTCAAATAGTATTCAACTATGTCTATCCAGATTATATATTTAATCAACCGAAAAAAAAACAAATAAATAAAAGAACATAAAATAAAATATCGCAGCTTTAATTTAAATTTCTAACAATTTTACACATTTTATGATCTTTCGCACGATCATAAAATAAACTAAAAACTATACATACGAAACAATTTATTATAACATGAATCATCATCATGAACACAAACGTAATCATCATTTACAATATCAACTACGGCAGCAGCAGAGCAACAATATCAGCATCATAGATTAAATTGAAATAAATTTGTATCTTTATAAAAAATCTATGTAAAGATTAAAATTTTGCTGAAATTTGTTAACTCTTTTAGTTGGGGTTTCTTCATTGCTTTTGTTTCGCTTTTCCTTTAACAATTTTCATCAACCATATTTTTACTCTCGTATGTTAAACAAAATCAATGTCCAGCCATCGGAATGGAATACTTGTACATATCTTTCGTCTTAATAACCAGTAGTTAGTTTTAAATTAAAAAACGTGCACAATTTTGAAGCTTCCATGAGTTTTAAACTTGTTTCTGATGTTCCTGCCAGTCTGAGTGGCCATCATTGGCTCATAAAAGACCTAAATCAAAAACAAATACCTCATAATGTTGCTACATTCATTTTTTTTTTATTTTTCTTTTTCCATTTGTTTGTTAGTTAGATCGAGAAATGGAGTTTTTCATCTCCTGGGTTTATTTGTTTGTTTTCTTTCTGTTTTTATAATCTTATCGATTGTTGTTTTTGCCCATTTTTTTTTTCTTTTTTTTTTAACGAATTCTGCATTTTGTGACGCAAAAAACTGCATGTTGCAAGATGAGCTCGTTGCTGATGGTATGTTGCCTTCTGTATTTTTTAACTAAAACCTATAGAACTCAGTTTATATACTTGAATCCAATGCATCTATCCAAGTGCACATTCACGTTTCTAAATTTACAAACACTCAATATAAATTTTTCTTTGCCACTTGTATGCAACATTAAGAGTGAAACATACATGCAATACAATCAAACTATTAGAAATGTAGAGTCTGTGTGTGTTGTTTATTTTTAAGATTTTTTTTTTTAATTTTTTTATTTAATTTTATTCAGTTCTTCATGTTCGATCTTTATACATTTTTGTATTGGCCTTTGATAGATATCCGACCTGATAAGCATTTTGAAATTGATGTATGTACAACTCAACACATATTCACAAACATTAATGCAAAAACCCAACAAACAAAAAATTGAATGTTTGAAATACGATGTTTTTTTTAAATTTTTATTTAAAATTAAACGTTATTTCCTTTCCTTAAACGTAATTTTCTTTGGGCTGAACTGAGTTTTAAAAATTCAAATTTAATATTGAGTTATTAAAAACTTATATTTAAAAAAGCGTTAAGTTTAACTTTAAACTATTACTTATTTTTGTATTCAGAAGAAAATCAAATTTTAAATAAAGAAAAAGTGAATAGATTTATAAAAGTATGTTTTACCCTTATTTTACATTATTTTTTTTTTTTTTTTTTTTTTTTTTTTTTTGATATTTCGCTACTCCTTCAATAAAATACTTGAACCTTAAATATAAAGATAACAAAGCAGTGGCTAATTTTAGATTTAACATACATATTCGCTAATTAGTAACCCAACAAAAAGCTCTTATAGCTTTCACACAACAATTATTTTTTTATTATTTTTTAAAATTAAACTAAAGTATTTGCAATTCAGTTTTATAACCGGTTGTTCAGTATTGAAGAGTTTCAAGATGACGATTTAGAAAAGACAACTCAAAAAAGTATATTAAATGATTTCAAACGAATACTTAGTTAAATGCCATACAAATCTGAATATCTTCACAGATTAAAATATGCTTTCTTTCATTAGAGTAATTTTAATTGTTTATTTTTTCAGAGGACAAGCAAAAAAAAAACGAAAACAAACTAAAATAAACTGTTTTTTCCTAAACCAGCTTTTAAAAAAATTTGGAATAATCGATCACTCCTTTATATACTTCTAATAGTTTTTTTTATTATAAAACTTTCTTTTTGGCCGTTTAAGTGTTCTGTTCTTAAATGACTTTTTGATGAACTTAATTATTATTTTAATTGCCTGTCACGTAGTTTGTTGTGGTAATGATCTTCAGGTGGCATCAAACAGACTCTAAGAAGAGACCAGTTATTTCATTTCAAGTGGATTACCAATAAATTTCTGGGTTGTACAACGACACTCGTTCGACATCTGTGTATTACAAGGTGTGCAATAAATCAGGAAAAAATGTTGTGTTCCTTTGTTCATGTTGTTATGCATCTCTCTGCTTTATGGTCCAAGTAGGCCCCACCTTGTGGACCGCAGGTATTGAGAATCGGATTAGCACGTTTTTTATATTTTGTTCTTACTAAATTTTATTGAATTTTATTTGAAAAAATTATAGTAATTAAACAAAATACAAAATTATTAACCTGGTGTTAAGTGCTTTGCATTTTATACATTCGATTCAAAAAGGTGTTCTTTGCTTTAAAAGGTAAATTGCTTGCTGGGTAATGTAATCCTTTAACTAATTTTTTTATATGTATATTTGTGACTAAATATGTTTTTATATCGTAGCAAATAGTCGTTAAATTAAAAAAATATATAAATTATCGCATAAAACTTTATTGAAGGCAGTTTTTTTTTATTTATTCAAATTTTGTAATAATAAAAACCGTCATAAGGTCAAAAAAATATTACAATGGTAAAATATATATGTAATAAAACTCTACAAAGTTAGGAAATAAATTATAATAAAAATTATAATAAAAATTATATACGGCATCAATTTAAAACAATACGTTATGAAAACTGCAAGAGTAAAAAATATAATACCGACACAGCAATGATCAATAAAAAGAAAACTTTAATTTTTGCCATTATAAGATAAAATTGGATTTATATTATTATATTATTTATAGAATAAAATATTCTATCAACTTCTTATGGTAAACTACTGACGAGAAACTAAATGTCCTCAAGTCCCTTGGCAACCTATTCCAATAGCGAGCAGTTGTTACAAGAAAAGATCTTTTAAACAGTGAATTAGTTATCCTAGGAATAAAGACTTGCACGTTCCTAGAAGAGTGTATAAAGTTTTATTTCAGTTAAAAAATTCTTTAAATAAGTTGTACGAAAATTTATTAAAATTAAATTTAAAAACTAAGCTGAAATATTAATAACAAGAATTACGTTAGGAAAAGTCGACTTTAACAAAATAAACAGCAAGACATTTCTAGTTGTCAATTTTTAAGATAAACTCGTCTTTAAGTTTTATTTGCAAACGATTAGCGAATACAACTTTGCATTTAATCAAAGTGCCAAACTTATTAAGACAAAAGGGCCCCTTAGTTATTTTAATTGTGTATTCTATTTAAAGTTTTTTCCACGATGTTAAATTGTTGATTGAACATGGATACAATATTTGAAGCCAAAAATAGAAAATAGATAACAATCCATGCAGTGAAATCACTGTTTTGGGATGAGTTTAAAAAATGTTTGTTAGCAAAAAAAAAAACAATTTCCTATCAAGATAAAGATCGAAAACTTACTTTTTCAGTTTCGATGTTAAAAATACAGGATTATTGCCAGTTTTATATATTTTTTTGGTCATAACTTGTTTCAGCCATTTTTTCCTGTTTTATAATTAAACAAAAAGAGCTTATTTAAAGGATCTTCGATCTCTACAGCTTAATCAACTCAGAAGGGTATCGAACTACAAGAACAAAATGTATTTTCAACGTCTTTGTGGACTTGTCTTCGTAACTATAATTATTCTTTCTAAAAATTCGGCTAACGGTAGTTGATATGACATAAAAAATTATTGACAACAATTAAATTCCCAAATACTAATTGACAGTTTGTTTGATAATTCTTTCTAATCCTTAATTCATTGAATTTATTTTGTTAAATTTTTGTTACTCCTTCACCTGGCTGACTGTCGTAATTTATTCTCTAATATCCAAGCAAATTCCGATGGCTTTACGATTTTAGCAAATATATTTATAAATTTACTTTATTGGTAGTATAAATGCCACCGCCATGTACATATGTGTCAGTCAGTCTTATTATTTTTTTTTATTTTGATTATTATTATCCAACTTGCAAATATTTTACACAAGTAAATTTTTTATTATTTAAAATATTTGTAATTGAATATACGTTTGGAGTGATATGAATAATGGATTAAAATATTTGTAAAGAAAAAAATTATTATTCTTATGAAAAGCTACAAAAACAAATCTTGGGAATTCCCTCAAGGCCCTTTAAACAAGTTTTGTATTTCAATCAAGATCGTTTTTTTTTTTAATTTCTGGGAAAATGCATTCATTTTCCAAGAATATGTTTTATAAAATTAAATATCCCCGATTAAAAAAAAAAAAAAAAAAAAACATTGATGATGACAACATTAAAGCGCATATTTCTTGATATTTGATTTTTTACCTGAAATTCGTTTTATGTTTTTCACTCCTTCTGGTGGCAAACAAATGACGTTCACTTAAAGCCATCCATCCTAAAACCCAACAGACAACATTAACACAAAACAAAATAAAAATATTAAATCTTTTAATAAAAAATCGAACAAAAAAAAAACACAAAAAACATCAGAATTGTATTGAAAAAATAAAAAAAATACAAATAAAGTTCGTAACGACGCCTGAACACGTGCCTAAATTAATACGCACACAGTTGGCTGACTGGCTGGCAGAGAAGACTCATCAATTTTGTAGATAAAACTGGAGACACTTTTTTGACTGTCACTAGTATTTTATGTTTAAGTGAACGAATCTGAGTGTAGGAATTTTATGGCACTAAAAAAGTGTTTTTGCTTTTTATAATTTTGGGTTTTAGATTTGATTGTTTCAAAATTCACACACATGTTTTTTTTTTCTTTAACTGAAAGGATTTTTTAATGGATTTAACTCAAAATGTTTATTATTTGGGGTATTTGGAATTAAAAAGGAATGTTTAGTTGTTTCTTTTTAATCTAACGGAAATACTTGAAATACCTTTGATAACATTATAGTCTATGTATATGTGTGTATGTTAAATTTGTGTATATTTTAAAGTTCTGGGGTGAATATTTAAATAATCCTTAGCAAAAAAAAAGTCATTTATTAATTAACTTTTATGAGCACGAATGTAGTTTAAGCAAAGGAAAGAGTTAAGAAAAAACAAGAAAAAGAAAAACAAATCAATAACTACATATATTTGAACATCTAAGCGTTCAAGTCTGTGAAATTCGCCGTCTTTGTTACAGAACCAGGCTAAAACAAAGAAGCCGCTTTCAAGTGTTTATTAGCCACATTTGAATAAAACACGACAATGGGTCCACAAAATCACATCGCCATATACAGACACACACACACACACCGACACACACGCACACACTTTATCAAACGTCTTTAAGTAGGAATAATTTAAAACTTGGTCAACAGATGAAAAAAAAAGCCAGCAAATAAGCAGCCAGTGATACAGAAAAATACAAATACAACATTAAACAGAAGACGTAACTTTTCATGATATTGTTGTCATGGTTATTGTCATTGTCGCTTTAACTTTGAAGCTACTACACACAGAAATTCACAATCATTTAGCTACACAGTATAGTGCAACAATTTATGTTGTATGCAACCTCAAACATCATTGGTGACAAGATGTACATCAGCTTTTTGCCAAAAGGAAATCAAAAAAAAAATCAGTTGTGTTCATTTGAGGTAGAGATTTGTTTTAAATTAAAAATGTCAGTTGTACTATTAAAGTCATAGGGAAATTCCTATTTGTTAGTCAAACTAGATTTACAGTAAATTTGCCAACTACCTGCTTTTTAGTAACAAATGAATGCAAATGTATTCGCAAAAAACTGAAATCTTCTATTTTTATTTTTTGGCAAATTTTACTTTTCCTCCTTAAAACGAAATCTTTCTCATCTTTGTCTCATTAGGTTGATTTCAAAGTTGCTGAGTTTTACCGTTGGAGAAGATACCTACGCTAGGAATTTCGTTTTAAAAAACTTCTTTTTGCTTCCAGCTCTGCAAGTGCCATTTAAGTTGCCCCTGCCCTACCTCTAACAAGGGCCCATCTTAGTTCAGAAGCCTCAGCAGATCACTTTTTGCTTCCATACGAGGCCTGGTTCAAATAGGTCATAATTTCTTGAATAGTGCTGCAGTTTTAATGCTTAGCAAGTTGATTAATAAGTTATAATTATTATAGTGATCTACAGCATGAAATCGAGGGTGAAGTAAAAATAAATTTACCAGTTTTAATAACTTAACACCGGAGGCGCTTCAACACTGTTCTTAAAACAGCATAAAATTAAATTGCAAATTTGTTCTATTCATAACAATTTTTCACTGCTTATCTCCTCTACTCTTCCCTTTTCAAAGAAGATAGTTGGCCGTTAAAGAAACTGATATCTCTTAATCTTTCAAGTAGACTTGTTTTCTTAATTTAAATATATTTTACCTTGTTTGAAATGACGAGACACATTTTGACAAAAAAAAAAAAAAAAGAAATTGAATATGGTTCTGTAGCTACAAAAAGTATGAATGCTAAGCCGACGGCTTTTCGAAACCGGAATTAGGAGAGCTATCATAATCATAAACTCGAGGTTGTTAGGTTAGATCTGAAAATAACCTCAATGGACCAATATCTCAACAGCCAAAATATATATCGCAAATATTTAGTTCAATAAACAGTTACATAACTATTGACATTAATTGAAAAGTTTAAATGCCGCAGAAAAATGCATCGATATAAAATGGATCTGACGTTATAAAATTAATTATAACAATCTTTAACCGCGTTACACTATTTCAATTTGAATTATTTTTAAACTAAACTATCGTGAACACTGTTATCATTTTTGCTAAACTGCAATTTAAATGCTTTTGAAAAAAACACAACAACAACAACAACAACAAGGAGAAGAAAAAATACATACAACAAGTGGTATTCGTTGGTAAATTCGACAAAATTTAAGCAACTTTACATTTGTGTCATCTTCGTCATTAGCATCATCATCCTCATCGCCGTATTCGTTGTTTGTTTAGCAGCGGAAATCATCAGAGACAATAAACTTCATCACCAACCATGTCATCCTACTATTAACTCCTTCAATTTTACTTCTTTTTTGCTGTTCAATTTGATTCTTTATACATTTAGATCTTAAGATTTAAGGGCGAAGACAAATCGTTTACGTTTTCACTGCTTATATTCCGCGCATATGAATTTGTGTATGATTGTGTCTTTTGTGTCGTTTCACTGATATCAGGACCAACCTAAGAAGTTGTCATCAGAGTCCAGATGACAATATTGATAATATTTTTCCTTTATTTCTATAAATTTTTTATTTTCATTGTTTTCGCTTCATCTATATGATCAGTCTTTTGGTTTGAAGGAAACGTGTGAATGTTGGTTAAAGTTTTTTTTTTCTTTTGGTACAACGAAAAAATCATCAATGATCGTTAAAATGGATGAACAAATGAATGAAGAACTTAAAATAATGTTGTGTCTTTGTAGGTTTGTACACTGTGTAGTATATATTTTTTTTATTATTGTTTAATAAAAAATATATATAAACAAAGGAAGTATAAAATCAATTTTAAGGTGCGGTGACTTTTTTCGTTTCACCTGGAGGTTTATTTATTGTTTAGATAAATATTGGGACAAAAATCAAATTTATGGATTCTTGGCGCCAATAAGTGATATCAAATTTTTAACTTATTTTTTGTTGTATCTGTTAATGGTGTTTCCTTAACTACTAAACTTTATTTCTGCTCCTAAAGAAGAAATATTTATTAAAAAAAGGCAATTTTTTCGTAATAAAAAACTTTTATTTTAAGTTTTTAAAAGTTCCTTTTTGAAAAGATAATTTTTTGCAATATCTTTTTTTTTTTAAATTAACTTTTTGCCATATATTTTTATAAAAATAAAAAATGCTTTTTGAAACAAAGCTTTTTATAAAATATTTTTAATGAATGCTTTGTTTAAAAAATGTTTGCTTTAAATCATCTTTATACAACATTTCACACACCATTATTTTTTAATTTTTAAGTCATTTGATCAAAAAATATAGATTACCTGGAAAGCTTTCCGGGAGTTTTGAAAGTTGGAAATCTTATAGATTTTAACTTGCTCTTTCCGATTTTCAATTTTGCTACCTTGTATCTTTGCCGCTCCCGCAGTCATAATGGAAAAATGCCGCCTAAAAGAAATTTTTTGACATCTAGGAAAAACATATGCAAAAAATTGTAGAGAATCAACAATCTATGTCAATAACTTTTTTCCCAAAAACTAATTGTTTTCGGGTACGAGTTGTGTAAAATGCAGTTCAATACAATTTTCGGCAGAAATACTGGCACGTTTCTTATCGTTGTATCCCTAATAGTCCTAATCCACATCTGAATTACTAATTCCAAATTTAGTTCAATCTCCGTAGATTTATTGTAGTTGAGGGACCAGGATTTTTGCAATCGTCTTCAGGTTTGATTGGAATATCATAGTTTTCAAGTATAACTACCCAGTGACTGGGCTAAAACTAACTTTTAAAAAAATTACGTTAGAATAAAAAAAAATATTTATCAGCTATAAAAGATAAAATCTTTTTCTACATTAATCAAATTATCTGAATAGACAAGCGTCTTTTATTCTTATTGTGTCACTTTTGCTTTTAAAAGAATTTACTTTGTATTTAAAAAAGTTAATGAAAAATATTTGACCATGTCGTGTTTGGTATATTCTCTCGATGTCGCTACATTAAAGTACATCCATCACTGTAACTAAAAATAAAAAATAAATTTACATACAAATAAAAACGCCACGTCCAGTTGAAAAAAATTATGTCAGAAAAAAAACTTAAAAAACGTATGCTTAACACTTGGTAATCAAGAAAAAAGGAAGAAGTAGCAGAGAAAACATCTAGTAGGCGAAGAATAAATAACAATGCAAGAAGGAAAGAATTAAAATTAATGCAAAAACAAGACGAAATTCATGTAATTAGATAAAAACATTTAAGCTCATCGAGATATGATCATTTTTTTCTCTACTTTGTTGTTATTGTGTTTCTTGGTTAAACTAAACAACAAAAATAGTAGACAAGATTTGTTTTTGTAGATAAATTATAATCGAGTAACAGAAATTTAAAATAAAAATAAAAAATAAAAACGTTAAAAATGCTGCTGTTTCTAGTCTATGAGTGGATTGGGAATCCAAAGAACAAAAAAAAAAAATAATAATAATTTAAATTTATATAAAATGAATAAATTTCAATTTGCTAAAAATAAATACAATTAAATTTTACGAAAAAGAACTTGAATAAAAAATAAATAAACCAAATAAGCGCAAAAGCCACAAAAGCAACATGGTGTATAAAACATTTTAGGTATTAAAAAATATTTATGTAGAGCGGTGTATGTATGTATGTGTGTTATAAATTTATGTCTATACGTATTTCAAATAAAGCACATGGCGGCGTCTCTAAAAATGAACAAAATACCAACCATCAGAAAAAAATAAATAAATAAATAAAAATCACTGTAAAAAAACAGGCAGCGAATTTTTGATACACAAAGTTTGTTAACCAAAAACACCACAACATGGCATGAAATCCTACAAAAAACAAATTTGGCAACACATACAAATACTTCATTCAACATGCTTTTATTTATTGAAACACCAATACTAAGAAGCTATTTTAAATTTAACAAAATGGCAACAAAAAAACCATTTACACACACACTTAAGTGCAAAAAAAAGAGTACTTGCCACAAAATGTTGAACGAAATTCACAACATCAACGAGTGGAAAAAAGTTCTGGAGCACTGCAATAAAAAGTTCAAATCCCCATTATATTTATAATGGGACTGCTAAAGTGTATCCAATACCAAATACCACCACAAAAACAGTAACACGCAATACAAAAACGGATACTAAATAGAGAAAAATGAAAACTTTCATACCTCTCCTCTTGCTTGTCTTTCATTCAATGGAAAGAAATTATTTAGCAGCACGCAATGCGCAGGTCATTTTAAGTCGATAGATATTTTTTCCTTTTTTTTTCTATTAATAAATGGAGTTATTAAAATAAGAAATGATTTACGTTTAAGTTGCTCAAGTACATATTTCATAAAATTTGTTTTATAAATTTTCTAAACAAAATGTAAACAAAGAACCTGGCATTTTCATCGAATTAGTAATTACAAGTTTTTTTTATCAACTCTCTCAGCTGGATACATTTTATTTTTTATTTTTATTATTTAAAAATATCACCTTTAGCCTTCATTACAAATCTTAAATTATTTTATCGATTTTTAAAAGAAATAAAGTTATTTCATACTTTATTTGATCTGTTATTTACTGTCATTAATATTTTTATTTCTGGTACTAAATTGTTGTAACTAAATTAGTATTCCATAATATTTTCATGTTTGAACGGCATCAAACAAATTTGTAAGGGTTTTATATGACACTTCGGAGACAGCTAATTGTCAAGACGGCTGATAACACGATTACCGAACTTAATTCGGAAAATATCGACTGTTTTATGAGCTATGACATGGTTCATTATCCTGTTAAAATCAAAGTATTATCCAAGTTTATATCTTTTTTTTTCAGAGTATAAAAAGTCTTGTAAGTGAATAACCCGAGATCTTTTTTTATTATGTTGGTACGTAAATTCTCGATGACAAGTTAAAGGCTTTAAGCCTAATACCGCTCATTTTAGTACGTGAAGGTTTAATACAGACCGATAATATTTAGGACAAAAAATATATCAGTATCAAAGAAGTTAAATGATCAGTTACTTATCCAATTCCTTTCTGTTCTGTTGCAGATACAGTTAAATTTAATTGAATAAAGTTAATTAAATGAATTAATGAATAAAAAATAAAACTAACAAATCATATAAATAATAAAACAACAGTCAAATAAGTTTCGAAAATTACTTATTTACGGACAAAATTTTATTTAACAAATTTTTATTTTTCGTTATTTTCAACATTAGGGTTGACATTGGAATCCAATCATACGTTTAGAACGACTCATTAAAAAAACAAAAACTCTGCATAAGATATTTTTACAAAATTCTGAAGAATTATTGGTATTATAAAGAAATTTTAAAAATGAAAAAGCTGTCGAAGATTAAAGATGTGTGAAACGTTAATATTATATTTTGAACAGAATAATGACTTTTTGTTTCCTTTTAGAAAGTTTAATGTTTCCGAACAATATTTACCGCGCTCCAGTTGTCTCCTTTTACTGGATTTACAAAAAATGCATAACAGTCGATCTCCCCATTTTACGATCTGAAATAAATAAATACTAGATTTTTTATAATTTTAACAGGTTTTTATTTACTTTAAATTTAAGCTTTTTTGATAAAATATATTACTTTGCCATTTTTCATATTTAAGAAGAAGAAGAAGGAGAGCATAAGCATAAAAGCTTTTATTTTTTTAAAGAAATAATTCAAAATGGAGGATAAAAACAACAACAGTTGTGCGTAGGTACAACAATTATCATTCCTCTCATCTTCCTAAAAGTATCCAAAAACCTTCTACACAAAATAATATAAAAAAAACTAAAAACATTTAAGATTGCGTGCGCGTAAACATAACGAAAAGGAAGAAAAAATGCAAGAACTTTATTACGAACAAATGAAGAAGAAACTTTCTTAACTTCTGTATCTCTTCTAACCATTTGTATGTATGTATCTCAATCTTGTTGGTATAAATGTTTTTCTTTTTTTATATTCTTGTATCTTATTAAACGTAGCCATCATGTTCCTTTGCGACCGACTATAAAGCAATGGAGGCCAAAAGATTAAAAAAAGTAACAGAACAAAACAGAAAACCAGCAGGCTTAAAGCTTTAACATTTAATAGCCACAACTACCAACAGCAATATCATTACAGATACAAAATAATGTTGACTGTTGTATTTTGTATATAAAAAATGTATTTATTTTTTCATCTTATTTGTATCCACCATACGAGTAAAGCAAATATGTACGTACATTCATACAAATCTACATGCAATAAATATATATAATCTTGTCTGCTCCGCCTTTATAAATAATTCATGATATCTACACCAAAATGTTGATGATGCTAAAGATACTTTCATACATACATACGCACATACACACGTAAGTTTGTTTAAATATAAACATGTGTATACATACATGTACATGAATGTATATTCATTCTAAGGAGATTGATGGTAATACATACTCTACTTGGCTGTATTTACTTTATCCACTTGCAATTTAAATTTTTCGCCTGGCTAGTACACCAACGACAGGAGAAGAAAACAAAAAGAAAAAACAAATGAAAAAGTTTAAAAAAGTGTGTGCAGAGTATGAATACAAAAAAATCTATGAAGCAAAACGTTTTTTAAACATCACTAAATACGTCAAAGTTTGTTTTTAAAAATGAAAAACAAAAAAGTTTTTAAAGTTTTTTATATCAGGTTTTTTTCAGACTCCCTTTTGATTCACCCTAAATATTGCACTTGACTGAAAACAGTTGATAAAAACTTACAAAAAAAAAAAAAAATAAACATAATAATAATAAGTAAAACGACAACCAGATTTCGAGAAAAAAAACTTTTTCAACGATGTTTTTTACACTTTGTTGTTTAAAAAGTTGTTCAAGAACATGAACATGATTTTTTAGTTATTTTTATATTTCTTTTAAAATTTTACAAATAAAACAGAAACATATTTTTGTCACCTTGTTTGTTGCAAAAAAAATGTATTTTTATTCTTTAAGTTACTTTAAATAGACAGAAAATTGCATGATTTAAATGCTGATTAAAAAAGTAATAAAAAAATCGTCAACATGTAACTAAGAGAGACAATGGGATTATGAAACATGTTGCTTTTGAAAATTTGCGTACATAGATATGTAGTAAGTAAGTAAAAATAAATTAGGAATCATATATATTATTTCTAAAGCACTTTTTTTTGTCGGTTGCAAATATCTCCCATACCACCGCATCAAATTTAATGAATGATATCTCATTTTAAAGCTTATTTCTAACACTAATGACGAAAAATAATTAGAAATTGAAAAATTAATATTTTCATTGACAAAAATTATATTTTATATAGAACTGCATGATAATACCGTCATTATATGTTTTTGTTCAAGTGTGGTAATACAGTGTCGCTTCTGCATGATAATACTGTTGTCATTATGATTATATATTTTTGTTCAAGTGTGGTAACAAAGTTCTACATAATACAGTATGTATTAAAGTCCATTCTGGCATTACCGCTATTTACTAAGTCAGTTTTATATAATATGCATATTACGTGCAAATTAAGAATATAAATAACGTGCATTTAGATTAAAACAAGTAATATCAGCAAAAACTATTCATACCGATAAAACTGTACTCATACCCCGAATCAACCCTACACCTTCTGATCCAACTGTGCCTTTCCGAATGACACGAAAACAATTCCCTGTGAAAGTTGCTTTTGCTATGACAATAAACAAAGACGAGGTCAAACCCTTCAAAAGGTAGGATTGTATATACCAGAACCGGTCTTTTCACATGGGCAGTTATACGTGGCTTTTTCTAGAGTGCATACGTTTAAAGATATTATTGTTTGTATTATGGATTCGTACGGGCAAAAAGTTAACGATGATCATGTCATTACCTCTAACATTGTATTCAAAGAAGTATTATAAAAGCATTTAAACATATGTGTGTATGTATGTAAATATGTATGATATATTATGATTTCTAATATTTTTATGCTTTTAATAAAATGTATTGAAGTTACTAAAATTTCTATTAATTATTTTCATTTCGTCTTACAAAAATGACAACTAATGCTGCGAAATATTCGCACGGGTCATCTAGTTAATTTTTAAAACCATTTTTAATGGAAAACAGACTAGGATGGATGTCATTTTCGTAGTACGGAATCAAAATTATACCAACACATAAATTCTTCTTTTTGCCAGTCATGCGATGTGTTGTCTTTTCTACTTTCTTAAGTTTAAAAAAATTGTCACAAATATCCCGCTGACAATTTATGGTTGTTATAAAAAATAAGAACTATTTTGCAATTTTTCCATTTAGAAATTTTACATATTTTATTAGAAATAAAATACTTTATGCGACTTTGGAAATCAAGGTAATGTGATCCTTCTTAAATTTTTTGTGTGTAGTTAGTTAGCTAAGCATTTTTATACTCTTCTTAACAATTGACAAGTCAGATTTATAAACTGTATTTAGTTAAGCAATTTTCAAATGCATACAGAGGTGTAGTGCACTTGATTTAAAAATTCCACTCATATCTAGTGATAGTATAATTATTTTATATTTCTATAATTGTTGAGTGCTGAATTAGAAAACATTAGCCTCATTTAACAACAGTAATAGTAATGTTAAAAAAGTTTTCATTAAAATTTACATATTTTATTAAAAAATAATAATTTAATTTGATTTAATTTAAGTATAGTGCAAACAACAAATCATCACTAGTGTAAGTCCAACATTTTTGAAAGATTCAGTGAAAACATTTTTAATTGCAACTGTTCAAATTTGCACTATTTGTGCGCTGTGTAGATTTCTTAACAAAATTAGCCTTTCACTAAACTTTATAGTGGTAGTGAAAAAGGCTTTAGTGAATGGTAGTGAAATGCTTTGTGTTCTATAAATTTAGTGGACTACACTTAACTGTATTTAAGTGAAAGAAAAACTCTCATACTGATTAATCAAAAATAGTAACACTAAATTTTTAAATGTAAAATTTTCGCTTTCCTTATTATTTGGGAACGTATTTCTTAAAATCGTCGGCAAATTGTTTGTGTGAAATTAAAAGTTAGTCTTTTATTATTTCTTACACCTTGGAACCCAAGGCGAATCCAAGAGATGGGAGCTATGGCTAAATTATTGATTTTGTCAAACTCCATAAAAAAGAAATCTGTTTACTATTTTTTTTCAAAATCTGTGTATTATAGTTTTATATGTAGTTTGACATTCGGGCTAAACACGAAAATTAACAAATTCGCCATTACTTCCAGCTTATAATAGATTCACTTTGTTGGAACCTTTGCCTGAATTTAGGGCCATTATGTTAAAATTTAGTGCCATTATGTTAAAAAATGTGTTCTTATTGTCTTTATCCTTCTAATATTGTTTTTTTTTTAGATTTTATATATTTCAGAATAAACCAATTTTTACGTTTTCTTTTTTAATATTTTGATTTTTTGTTTTTTTTTTCGACGTACTTGTGTGTGTGAAAGTTTAAACCACAATAGGTTTCTTATTGAATTGAAAGCTAAGAGCGAATATTAAAGATGAGTAAATTTTCAACCACCATCTTAAAAATCCGCTCTAATTGTTATACAGATGAGTAATTTTCTACTGAGTGATAATTCAACAGCTTCTAATAGACAGAAACGCCAATTTATTTCTAACGCAAAGAGTAAGTGAAAAATAAGCTAAAAAAAAAATTCAATTCAAAGCAAACTTCACAGTGCTGCTTTAAATATCATATTTTATGCCATGACCTAATTTTATTGTGCATAGAATTTTAAAATGTTTAACGTAAACGGATGTTTAACGATGTCAAAAATCAACCCACTGAAATCATGTTACTGATACACAGCAGAAGTGAATTACTTTTTGGCTTTAAAACATATAAAAATTAGTTTAGGTCGTTTAAAAACGACCTAGTCCTGAAAAAATCCTTTCGGAATTTTTTTCATTTTCTTAATAAAAAAAACTTGAATATAAAATTATGTTTTTTTTCTTTTTTGTTCTCTATGTTTTCTTTTTTGGTCCCGAGAAATAACAATAAAGCGTAATGTTACATAAAGTATATATTTCTCATTGGAATATTGTTTTTTGTACGAGTACGTAGTCTGTTGTAGTTTATCGGTCTCTCCTTCGTCGCACATTTACCGTTCAAAATCCAAAATGTAACGGAATGTTCTTTCAGAGTACAATTCGAATTCAAAAAGTTCAGAGGTACATTAACGTCACCTTTGGTGCAATTTACTAGTATTTCCAATTTAATGCTGTGAATGAGATTTAATGCTAAATTTTGTTGTTCTGCCTTCATTTACTCCAAGAACCATGATTCTTACCCCATGGTTTTCATTCCCAAAATATGAAAGACTAAGAACAATATGCTGAAGCACCTTAGACCTATAAGTTTTCTTCCTGAAAATACTTGAACTGATGATCGACCTCCATCTTAGGAAGAAAATTAATCCGAACTAACTCTCAACATATACCAAGGTAAGGCCTTTGAGATGACATTACACACGCTTGTGGGGTTTATTGAAAAATCTCTAGAGCATTAGGGGCTCTTATCAATTTGAAACCGGAGACCCTTCTAATGGTATTAAAGAGACTTAACATAAGTCAGTCGATTATTAGATTCGTTTAGAATCTATTGAGCAATATTGTTATTGCTTCCAATATGGGGCAGGCCACGACATGTAGAGTTGCAAAGGAAGGTACACCATAAGGGAGGTATTATCACCTCTTTTTTGGTACATTGGCATATGCCAATGGCGTTGCAGTGTCAGGAAAATATCCTGAAGGTAGGTGAAGCACCAAAGGGGACTTACAGCAAACGCTCAGAAAACGGATCTTGTCCTCTGTACAAAAAGAAAGAAAATTCCCAACTTCACGCTATTACTTCTAAATAGAGTGAAGCTAGTGGAATATTTTGGTGTCATCCTGGAATCCAAGCTGTCATGGAACCCTAATATCAAACTCAGGGCATATAAATCTTCTAAAGCAAATAGCTGGTTATGAATTCGGCAGTTAGACTGACCTCTGGAACGGAGACCACTGAACTTTGGCCAAGCGTTTGTAATGGGATGTGCCTCAGCTATTCCGGATAATATCAATTGTTGTCTGGCTTTGGATTCACAGTATCAGTGTCTGGCATGTCAAGGATAATGATTCATACGGATCAACATAGGGATGTGCATGATGTTTTTACCGACAGGTTCAAGTAAAACACTGGAGTTATGGGCGCCGTCTGTGTTTTCTAGATTTCATATCAGGATGTAATTTTTTAACAGAACCAATTTAGCACAGTTCAGGCTGGAATTTCAGCCATAAAGAGGGCGATGAGCTGAGATACCACGGGATATACGGAAAGATTATCTAGATCTGTACTGATAGCAAGGCCACGATTATTTATAATCACGTGTCTATACGACAGGTAGATTGGATTGGGAATATCGGATATTTTTAGATGAGATTGCGAGATATTTCAACCTAAAACTGTTTTCAGCCCAACTGTTAACACAAATTCTATGCGAGTTTTTTTTACTTTTCGCTTTTCTCCTGTTATAGATGTAATTTAATTGATTAAATAAGGAATGTGAAAAAAAAAAAGAAAAAAAGAGGTTCAGTTAAGTAACTCCAATAAAAAAACAAAAAAAAAATATTGGGGTGACGGAGAATCAAAAAATAAGAAGAAAACAATTGAGTACTTTATATAACTTACATAAAAATATCACCGGAATTTCCTGAAAGATCTTTTTCAACGCGTTTAAATGATACCCTTAAAAAATACCATTTTTCCACCTGTGATAAAGAATATAAAAAGCAAAATAGCTCCCATTAAATTTTGAGGATGACACTTTTTAATTTTTTTGTTATCACGGATAGTTAGAGGAATCTTTTCTCGAGAAAAAAATTTTCCGTGAGAATATTCATGCTTGGGACGTTTGGGGTCCAGCAAACTTAGCCATGCCCAGGAACATATTTGCAGATGAACTGGCTAGTTTTAGGACCCGTCCATTTTACGGGGATGCTTAGGGATGGACCTAGTTGTTGTGTATAGACCTTAAGAACCTTTGTATACGCCTTTCTGGGCGTCTCGTAGGGACCATCTATCTGGGACCCAAGTGATTCGGTTCTTGATGCTGGCAACCTGTGCAACCTAACCTAACCTAATTGACAATAAGAATTTATTTTTTACAATAACAGTACAAAAAGATACAATTTAAGAAGGCACATGGGGAAATTTTAAATTACGCCAAGCATCACCAATGTAAATATACCTGAAATATTTAATAATATTTAATACAATACGTTGCAGAATTTTTGGTTTTTGAAATTAATTTCCATCATAATACTTTCTTTACAAAACTCTTAATAATAAGCTTTTTCAACAGCTACTTGCATAAATAATTAACTTTTTTCTTTTCTTATTTGCAGAAAAACAACGCCTTTCATTATGTGTGGGTTGTGGTGGGCAAATTCATGATCAGTATATCCTGCGTGTAGCACCCGATTTAGAATGGCATGCAGCCTGTCTCAAGTGCCAAGAATGTCGGCAATTTTTAGATGAAAGTTGTACGTGTTTTGTGCGTGATGGCAAGACATACTGCAAACGCGATTATGTTAGGTAAGTTGGACAAAGAAGTAGACTAAAGCTAAAAAAAAATATTTCCTTATTTATGTTATTTCTGGCATATGGTATTTGTTTATAGAGCATGATAATTTTTAGACACATGCATTTTTTCTGCATCAAACCACGCATTTTCTTTCGACTACAATTTTTAATGTTTGTAGAACAAAATCATCATGAAAAAAATCAACCTACACTTGTGTATGAAGCTTAAAACTTGAAACCACAAAAAAAAACTTTATCCAGAGAAAAAGTATCGTCCATCAGTCATGAGACTTTTTGTTTTTTTTTTGCCAATACATGCTGTGTGTTTATTTAACAAATTAGTTTAGTTGTAGTAACTACTTAAATAAGCAACACTTTATTTTGTTTTCGTTTCGTTGTAATAACAAATTTACTTTAAATGCAAATAAAAATAATATTAAACTTTTATTGGGCAAATATTAGCACGTTATAAAAAAAACATTTAATTACTTGGGTAAATAAATAACTAAAGTTTTTTATTATTAATTGGCACTTCGATTTAGATGTGAGTTTCACATTTACAAAAGGCAACATTTAAGAAATGGTAACAATTTGAAAACCGTTATCAAGAATAGTGCATTGTCTGAAACTATCTAATGAATTTCCTACAAATCAATATATTTCTGACAGCTTCTTTTTCAAAGATATAAATTAATCATATGAGTTTTTGATTTAAAGGTTTTATCAAAATTCTTTGCTAGTTGGTTTGAAAACGACATCCTAAGAATATGACTCATTTTAGGGAGTTATGGTTTCCTTCTATTGTGTAAGTGGATCTGATTTTGACATTTCTGTGTTAAAATCGCCCTGCTTAACACAGCCACACCGCTCGCAGTTATAATTTCTATTTAAAGACAATTTAAAGCGTCTGTATTATTTAGATATGAAAAAAGCTGGCAAGCTATTCTAGCTGTTCTCCAATACTTACATTTATGAACGTGTGTGTATAAGCCATTCAGGAGAATTTACAACAACTCAAAACCAAAGAGTAGGGTAGAGACTTGAAGCAAAATTTCTTGTCGTAAATAGAGTATTATTAGTTATTATACATTTTTGTGACCCAATTGTTGTGGTCGTCAACTTACAAAATACAAATCAAACTTAATGGTAATAGTGTACAGAAGTTTGCACTGATACAGTTATTCATTTCAATATATGTCTAATGACTTATTTACCGATTTTTTGTCTTTCACAAACAAGCTCAAATCAAACTTAATATTTAACTAAATAATAAAATTATTATTTAGCCAAATAAAACATGTTAAATATATACGAGGGTAAATCAATTTGTCTTCTCTTACACAGAGTCTACAACTGCGATTAACTCTGATATAAGATGAGAGAAAACGTCTTGTATATAAATGTGCATGAATATTTCCTTCCAATTTTGTTAAATAACTAATTATTTTATTTTTACCAAATCGTTTTATATACCGTTGTACTCTTGAGGCAGATATTTTTAATAGTTTGTGCATCAGATTTGTAATGGCGGCATTTTGTTTACAAGTACATAGTTGTTTTTTTTTTTTTTATATTTTACAGTTAATCTCATAAGTTTGTTCCTATGAGATATCTCATAACAACGCTCTCATAAGAACTCTTATATGATTGCAATAACACTAATTTTAAGTCTACACGTAACAAAATTCTCTCAGTGATGAAACTTGACGTTCTCATCTTACTGCCATCCCTAAATTAGCGCGTAAGACGCGACGCAAAATAACGCATGGCTTTTACGCTGAAATGACATACCTAAATAAAAGCGAAACGTTTTGTTCTGAACAGTAATGTTAACCTATAACTTTTAATAAAACCCTATAAAATGAAACGCAAAACAGTGATAAAAACGCTATATAAGCCCGAAAATAGCAAAAACGTCATTACTGTTTTGCAACGTTTTCTAAATACTACAAAAGAACATGTAAACAACAGTAGCTTGCAGGCAACTGCATTACCTTACGCGCTGTCAAAATTGGATTTTCCAATTGCTAAGCGTTGACGCCGTGCTATTTAGGGATGCTTCATACATTTTGTATGTACATGAGAAATTTTGACAGATATCTTGCGCTTTACGCGCTAATTTAGGGATGGCAGTTAGACGTTATCTTTAATGTAGACTCCAAGTTATCTCTACATAGCAATACGAAAAATGTTTAATAAAATAAGCTTTTGAAAAATGGCTCAACAGTCCCAATAGGCTGTTTTCACACTTTTCTTAAAATATTTCATATGGCGCATATATGCCAATTTGGAAATACTCGGTAAATTACACGACAACGTTCGGAAACTAGATGATGTATAAAAAATTTGGCTAGAAAAAACTCTCGGCAAAATAAATGTCACGTTTGTGCACAACCGAAATTGTTCGCAATCGAATAACCGAGTTAGAAGCTTTTAAAGCTTCTTCGTTTTTCAACAAACTTTTTTGCCGCTACATAAATTAAAAACAATCACCAATCAATACTTGTACTTAAAAGTATCGACAAACTATAAAAACAGCCAGTTAGCAAATATTGTTTTGTATTTATTTTTAAAGTAAATGTTTAAACATTTTATTAACATCTTTACTATAAAACTAATAAATTAACACTTTGGTTTATGGTTAGATATTCTACAGTAACACAACAGTGTTTCTGTATGTATGGGTATGTACGACTGACTATTGTTTGTTGAATATTAAATCAACAAAGAAGAAAAAAATCAAGCCCCATGCAAAAAATTAATATTAAAATACAATGAGCACATATTTCATTGAACTTGAAAAATTATACAGCATTTTACTAATTTATTTATGTGCTTGTGATAACTTTTGTTAAAATATTATTTAAAATTTTCAGATTATTCGGTACTAAATGTGATAAATGCGGTAATTCCTTTAGTAAAAATGACTTTGTGATGCGAGCTAAAACGAAAATATTTCATATAGAATGCTTTCGCTGTTCAGCTTGTGCGAGACAATTACTGCCAGGTACTTAAGTTGATTTCAATAAGTTTTACTCTGACAAAATTAAACTCTTTTTTTTCTATTTATTCATTTTCAGGTGATGAATTTGCGTTAAGAGATGGTGGCATTTTGTATTGTAAAGAAGATCATGATGTCTTAGAAAAAACCTCCCAAAGTAGCTTAACTTCATCGTCTATAGAGAGCAACAATAATATAAGTTGTAGCAATAATAACAATCATTCAAGTCTTAGTAATAATAATCATTCCAGCGAACTAGGTTCAATGTCAGGTGAGTCTCAAATCAATGATTGAAACCGTTTTTAGAAATCCGTATGACAAATCAACAGCAGTGAATTGAACATTTAATAGATAATTTTAAATGAGTTGGCGATAAGTTTTCAGAGCAATGCGTTTTCAGAGCAGTTAGAAATCATTGCATATTTCTCTCTGAATATTCGGTTTCAATACATATTGTGTCAAGACGACATAAATGTTGCCAAACGTTTTTGACAGCTCAACAAGATAATACAACAACCAAATACACATAAAAACTAAAACATATGTTCACCGCATGATCTAATGCAGTTATCTGTTTAATTCGCCTTGGTATTGTGTTTAGACGAATCACAAGAACCACTTTTTACAAAGAATTTGACATCACTTTTACACAAGATTAATGATTTTCAAATATTTTAGTCACTAATTTTATGAGATGTTTTTTTAATCAAATTTTTTCAACAGTTCAGCGCAACGTACTACACAGCCCTTTGAACAATCGAATTACTAAAGGAAATATTATCTGGTCACAATTCACTCAATTTTTTCAATTATTAAGACACCAAAGCCATATAATTTAAAATTTTTAGATTATTTTCTCTGGGATTACGTAAATTACGTAACGATTTTGAAAGAGTCAGCCTGCACTTGTAGCTTAAATAAATATTATTATAAAAGTTGGTTTTTGTTTAATAAGTTTGTTATGTCAATGTATTATTTCATTTCAAAGTTAATTAAAAATTATTATAATTTTTTGTTTAAATTTTTTTTCTGCGATTTTCGATTTTTTTCTTTAATTTTCCTTCAATATAGGATAAACCCATAATTAGATCCACATAATTAATAGAAAAAATAATGAAGATAACTAAAATACAAAATAAAATAACAATTTTTACTGAAGGTTTGCTGTGTTTTTGTTTAAAACATTTTTGAGTTTTTATTGCCTTTTGGCTTTGTTGATTCAGGTTTTCTATATAAAATTTGGGTTTAATCCACTGATAAGCAGTAGCGAAATGGCCATACGAATATGATTTCCCCGCAGTAATACATTTCATGATATTCTCATGAAATAATTATATTTAAAGGAATCAAGCCCGATTAAAGTAAATTATCATAAAATAGATTCCTTTTGCACAAAAAAAACAAGTGCGAAAAAATTTGTATGACCGACTTTTACTATTTTTTATAATTTTCTTATATATCAAAAACTTTCTTTAGTTTGTTAACATGCAAAATTTTCTAAGAAAAATACAAATTAACTAATAAACAAGGAATAAATGTCAGTACAAACAAAACAAGCCGAAAACTTTGTACTCGTAAAATTAAAAAAAAAACTTTAAAAAAAAAATGTAATACATGCGATAATAATACAAACAGGCAACAAATAAAGATAGTGTTTATTGTTGTACTGTGACATATTGTGCTGCATATGTCGTACAACAAATGTCACACAATATCACCGACATAATCTATTTGTTTGTATCTATTTCATCATCGCCATTGCAATCATCAATAGCAACAACAACAACTTAAACATCAAATGAGAGCGAAGGTGTTTAGAACAAGTAGAAAAAGAGGGGGGAAAGTAAAAAAAAAAATAAAAAGCAATACCGACAAACCAAGTATTTATTGCAAAATGTTAAATATGACAAAATCAGAAAGATAGAAATATCTCAGACTTGTTGGCAGACTTTAAAATGAATGCTACATAGCCGAATTAATTTTACCCTAATTTTGCGAAAAATGATTAGCAACTTTACTCATTCCATTTGAAAAAATTTGTGAACTATTTAGTGTTATCAGTATTACAATTTAGAATAAAATAACATTTAAGAATGCAACATTGTTTTCGTGACGTAAGTTTTTAGAAAATGAACAACTTCTGAAAGAATTGTTTATTTCGGAACAATTTTATTTTTGCACTTTTTTGCACGAAATGCGAAACAAACCTCAAAAAGGGAATCGTAAATTAGTAAATTTTTATCAAGAACAATGATCTTTCACAAAAGATATCATACAGCATAACACAGTATCAAGTTGGCATCTATAGTTTTTTAATTTTTGTCACAAGCATGATGGCCAACTTAGTGAACTGTATAATCCTGTTTAGTTTTACGTTTACTTATTTTTTTTATGTTAAAAAAACTGAATAGTATTCGCTAATAATCTAACTACTCAAGCATAGCAACATTTCATTTTTAATACGCAAATGACGATCGTGATAAAAGCTAAAGCTAATCATTATCATCATTAGCGAAACAAATGACGATAATAATGAGAAGGAAACAAACAGAGAAGCGTCTTCAGTGGTCTTCAACGCAAGTAAACAATAAAACAATACAAAAAACGCGTTTAATCAACAATCATATTTCGTAGTCATACAACAATATTTGCACATTGCATTCAAGCATTTCTCAAAATTGCCAACAAAAATTACAACAACTTTATGTGAAATTCATTCTTCACAAACAAATAACAACAATAAATATATGCGTAAACAACGTGACAAAAAAAAACAGACTGATCAGATCAAACAAAATATTTTAAAATCGCCTTACGGACGCACAGCAAAAAATATGATAAGAAAACTCATTAAATCAACTGATCAGGTTGATGAAATAAGGGAAAGTCAATTAATCTTTCCAAAACAAAATTTTTTTAGCTCCAAAGGTACCCCTGAGTCTTTTAGTCTGTAGATAACCTCCTTTATTTCAACCGAGTTAAGGATTTTTTCTCCGAATTTGCCATTCGTAAGTAGATATTTTTTACAACACATCACCTTCTAAATTCTCACTACTCCTTGTTGAATAATACCACTGATTTCAGATGTAGAAGCTTTTCCTTTTTTTTGGATATTTTCAAAATTTTGAGCGTAGGGCAAAAAGAATAGATTTTCCATTTCAAGCCAAATGTAGGGAATTTATAAATTTTTTTTTTTTTTTTTTTTTTTAAATATTCTATACTTTGTAAACAAAAATATATAGCATTTCAAAATTATTAAAAGAGAACCCCTGCAGTCAAATTTTCACCAATTCTTTTTTTTATTATTAGTTTATATTTTGTGACAATTTTTTTATTCGAATCTTTTTTGTATATTTTGCTAAAAAAATACAGTTTTTGTTTTTTCTAACATCTATATAAATTAAAATTATTGAATTGATAGCCAAGGGAAAAATTTAATGTGGGAAAATAAGGGAATTTATTTGAGAACAGTAGGTATTTTTAAATTTATGATCTGACATCACTTCATAATAGTTAAATTTTCTTGTTAGTTTGTATGCATATTTGTTTGATTTCTATTGTTGGTGTTGTAATAAAGCTCGTTGCCACATAGCCACATAATAAATATGTAGTTGTTGGTAGTATTTGATTTTCACTCTTCATTTATTTGTTGAACTATCGAAATTAATTCAAAATATTCTGTAGTGATTGATTTTCCCAATTAGACGGTATTATATTGTCAAATAAAAACAAAAGCGGCAAGTTTTCTTTGATGTTTTTTTTTTTTTATTTTGCTTTCAATCGCTCAAGTTAGTAAGAGCGTGGTACAAGATAATAAAAATCATGTAGAATTGAAAACTTTTTTCTAATTTTATAAGTTATGAAAAATCATCAACATAATAAATTTTTTTGAGTTGAGCTAGGTCGTAAGTGGAGAATATTATACAAGCTTAAGCATGGTCTCGAAGCGAGTGGCATAAATTACTGTCGCTTGGGACATGTCCTCTTGGGTTATTGACGGGAGGGTTGTCCGGATGCTGCAGTAAATCCTTTTGTGCAGCCACTTTCAAAGAGCACCGTTGCAATGAATCACAACCAACAATAATATTTAAATACTTATTCTTATTAAAGTTGTTGTGATGTAATTATGTCTCACTTTGTACTTTGTTTTTTTTTTTTTTTAATTTTGTCCTATAACAGCAACCACAGTGCGTGAGCCGAAACTTTCGCGAAAGTTTCTAGACATGTGTTTTAAGGCTGCGAGTTAATTTTACAACAATTTTAGAAATAACGATTTAGCACTGAACACAACATTGCAGCACAAAAATTTTAAAGAATCTCAATAACTCATATTAATAGGTCTGTTCACTAACTTTACTAGCAAAAACTGACAACGAGAGAGTAGAGCAGAAATTTTCAAAATCAAATGTAAAAAAGTGAATGAAAGCTTTACTAGCAAAAATTAGCAAAGAAAATTATTATGGCTGCGGAAATGATAAGTAAGACTAAAAAACTGTATGACCATTAAATACGAGTGCAAAAATATATAAAACAATAGACCACAAAAAGCCAGTAAACAGATAACAACAAGAAAAAATTGGAAACAACCAAATAGCAAAAATATCTACATAAAATGTTTACATTTTCTGTAATTTACTTGGTGGCTTTCAAAAGCTTTTATAATGTTTAAGGGCATAATATAAATAATTTTTTTCAGTTAGTTTCAATAAACACTTTTGTGATTTAAATAAAAAATCTTTACTTTGACAATAATCTAAACTTCATAATTCTTAATTTCACTGTTTTTAAATAAATTTTACAATTGTACACAAAAATTATACAATTCTTATTGAATTTGTACCAAAGAAAATACATTGCGTTGAATGTTTCATCACTACTGTCTTGTTTACTTTTAATTCTAAAAAACAAAAACACTTGCAAAGCAAAGAAGATTTTAAGTCATATTTCTGTTGTTTTAAACTCTTTTGCTGTATATTTCTCTAGCTTACTTAAAAAAATAACAAAACAACAAAATAGTACTACATTTATATTTATTTAATTACCAAATAGTGGTATTTTGTTCGATGTTGCAAATATTTCTTATTTCAGATATTTTTTTAAGCAAATTTTTATTATAAACAAAAGTAAAATACAGCTGTTTGGCTAATTTTTACAAGTAAAAATTTTACTAGCCAAATTTAAAAAAAAATTTTTCTCTCTCACATTTTTACGCTCTTTTTTTCCTCTCTACTTGCAAGCTTTTTGAGTACGTGAACACGTTCTAGTAACAATTAGCAACAATTAATAACAACTTTTAGTTACTGAACACACCTAATGTTTAAGTTTTAGGATAAAAAACTGCAGGGAGATAGCACAGATTTACACTAGGGAAAGGCTCTACAAGGACCATAATAAATTTTAAATAAAGTAAACGATGACTTGAAAATTTTCTCTAATTTTCTCTCCATTCCACAGTTTTTTGAATGATTTATTAGTTCAAGCAACTTATGGTATTTTTAAAAACTTGGAAAAATTATTTTATGCAAAGTTAATTGGACTAATGTTCATGCCTATCAGCAGCTGCTTTTACGGTTGCACATGAACAAATTATAAACTGTAAAACGTCTAAATGAGGTACCGTTATAAATAGAAACTGTGGAATAAATAAAAAACCTTTTACTTTAAAAACTGTGCAGTTAGCTAAGCAAAACAATTTTTACCTCTCGGCCGTAAGTTTTGCAAATTATTATCTGGTTGATTAGTGAAAAAAATGGAATTTATGTTTATTTAAATCGTTAATGAATGCATGCGTTATTAGCATAACTAAGATTGAGATAACATTAGCATTTATTTATTTAATTATTTATTACAATAATACAATTAATGTAGTTAATGAAATTAGAGAGTACTAGCAGCTAAGGCTTTCGACTTAGATTAACAAAATAATTATATTTTTAATATTATTAAGTAAATTAATATCCTATATGTAATCAAAAATGAGTTTTATATTAGTATCACATGTGCTTTTAAAGAGATCAGACATTTCCATTATTGTAAAAAATTATATTGCCAAAGAGATTAATTATAATTTAATGTTAATGACCTATATTATCTCATTTTTCCGAATGATGGTAAAACATACAATATTAACCAGATTTTTGTGATAAGAAAGCTATTTTAAAATACTGCTGAGCTGTATTTTTAAAAACAAGGAATGACGATTAATAATGGTAATGCTTTGAAACCATTAGTTCATTAGTCAATGACAATGATTTTGGTTTTTAACTTATTATCAATGAAACATCTTTACTAAAAAGCATATTCATTACTAAAAATAATGGTAATGCTAGAAAAACATTAGAATTAGTCATCATTTAATTTTAATGAAATCGTCATATTACTAATCTATAGATTAAATTAAACCATGTATTTCATTTGTGTAGAGCCTTTCGGAATTCTAAAAAGTTTTTTCTTTCTTCCAATCCAGAAATGTAATAACGCACAGTGCAATGCACTTAAAACTTTGTTAAATAAATAAAAGACAGCATGATCAATTGGTACAGTTATGAACACGGTTCTTTAGATGTGCAAAAAGAAAAATAATAGACTAAGGGAATTAGTCAGTATTTTCAAAACAAAGACATTTCTTGCCTTCCATAATGATAAATCCCCTACTTAAGTTGCAGACTTGAGTTTGTGTTTAATCCCTGTAAAAGCGTCTGTGACCAGAAGTAAAAAGTTATCAAGCCAACAAAAACAATAAAAGAAAACATGATACTTATTGAGCCTTTCGTTTAAAAAATTTTAATTTGTTCCTTTCTAGTATTTTTCTATTTCGGATTTTCTCTCTAAAACCTTAGCGAAGAGTTTTATTAAAAACCAAAGGTTTCTTTTTTTATTTTATCATGTAGTTGATTTTTCTGTTTAATTTTGATCATGTTTTCAGATCTTTAGATAAAAAAAGACCAAAGAAAAAGTCCGCAATTAGATAACAGCATGTAATTACCTTGTGAAACGAGACTTAATTAACAACGTTTTTGTTTTAATTATTGAAAAGAAGAAAAAAACTAAACTAAAATATAAAACAATCAATAAATTTTAGCAAAGTTCGAGTAGTATTGCGAAATGCTAGTGTAGTTCTACCGCAAATTAGCAATCTATTAAAAATTAATTATTAAGACAAAATTTAGGAAACAAAAACAAAAGAATATATTCCAAAGTTGTTGCCTAAAAAACATAAGAGAAGAACGAATTGAATTATGCTAAAGTTGTTGTCTAAATTGATATTTTTTTTTTACAAAATTTTGTGTATTCAATTGTTAAACTGACAATTTGGAATTTACTTTGATGTTGACTGTTGAAAGTTCTAAGAAAATTGCAAAACATATTTGTACTCGTACCGGCGTCAGAAAAAGAAAAACAAATTTATCAACATGTGTTGTTGATGCCTCATACAATGGGTGTCGCTTGGCCACAAACGCATGAAAAATTAAAATTGAAGCAATTCATTGATTGATTTCAATTCTTTTCGTACATATTTTTGTACTCTTTGATGGCTTTGTTGTTGTTGTTGTTGTTATGGATATAGAGCTGAAATAGTTGGTTAAAAGCCAGCATGATTAAAATGTAGAATTTTTTGGTTTTTGATTTTTTATAGATTCTGGCAGCGAATCGGGCTCACATAAAAGCATAAGGGATAAAAGGCCATCCGGACCCTCAGATGGCAAACCAACCAGAGTAAGAACGGTGCTCAATGAAAAGCAATTACATACATTAAGGTGATAAAACATATTAAAATTAATAACTTCCTTTCTATTAATTTACTAATTGTTATTTTTTCTTTTTCATTTTTTTAGAACCTGCTATAATGCTAATCCGCGACCTGATGCGCTCATGAAAGAGCAACTAGTAGAAATGACTGGTCTTTCGCCACGTGTCATACGAGTGTGGTTTCAAAATAAACGCTGTAAAGACAAGAAGAAAACCATACAAATGAAATTGCAAATGCAACAGGAAAAGGTAAATAAACAAAAAAATGGCCATGTTATATTGGCCTTAGCAAGTGCTAAAATCGTTTAGAAACAGTTTCAATAAATTGTGCTTTGCATTTTTTGTAGGAGGGCCGCAAACTTGGCTATGGCGCTATGCAGGGCATTCCTATGATAGCCAGCTCACCAGTTAGACATGATTCTCCTTTAAACCTGCAGGGTATCGATGTGCAAACATATCAACCGCCATGGAAAGCTTTGTCCGACTTTGCCCTTCATGCTGATCTCGATAGCAATGGTGCTATTAACACCCACACACCAGCATTTCAACAACTAGTCAATCAGGTAGGTTTTCTTTAACTAAAAGATTCTAAGGGCTGCTTGACATAAAATAAAAATGGTTACCTCTATCAAAAGTAGCTGTTAAATGTGTATTTATCGCCGTTAATCGATTTATTCAATTCAATCTCTAAATTGATTTTTGAGTACATTTTTAAATAATGTTCGCCTTTTGTTATTTAACAGTGTTGCCATAAATATTTTTTTTCTTTGTTATAAAAATACAAGAAATAAGTGTTTAATTAGAATGAAAATTCATATGTATGTGTTATTTAAAATAAATAAATCGTGATAAAATGATAAACTTGAACCGCCCAGTGCAAATAAAAAATATCCTTACAAAATACTAGCCTGTTTTTTGTGACAATTTGTCTCTTACTTCCATCTTTTATTCTTTGGTTTTAAGTAGAATTGTTCTAAAGATTCTCTAGTTTGCTTAATATGCGCAGCTTTCCACTCTCCAACGAGACTCGAACTACTCGATTTCCGCAACCACAATACACGAGACCCAAGTTAACAAAAATGGAATTGTTTGCGATTTTGGAACAATCAATTTAATGACGCCTCTTTCTTTTTTGTCGTAAACTAGCATTTTCTTCTGTAAATCGTTTTTGTAACCATAATGAAACGTCTTTTACAAGAAAATATTGCTGTCATACTGTTGCAAGCAGGGTGAGATAGACTTATAATACAAAATAATAAAAACAATCATGAATTTAATTTTAATTTTTAATTTTTTTCTCCTAATTCAATAAATTTACAATCATTTTCTCTGTGAAAATGAATAAATATTTAAAATTTTCCTTTTCTTATTTTGCAAACGGAATTAAAAATTATTAGTTCGCTTGATTGTATTAAAGTAAGAAGTATAAAAAATTGTAAAAGTTACACGATAAAAAAAAAACTGTTTGACTTTACAGATTTTAAATTGCATAAATTTCGTTAACATAAGAACTCGTTTTTACAGTAGAGCAATAAAAAAATGCGTTAAAAAATTGGTAGTCGTTTCAAAGCCTTATTTTTGTAAATGAATTTTTACTTTTTCCTTCGTACCTCGTTATTGCAGCTATTAATTTAAATCAGTTTTGACAGGCAGCATGTGTGATCAACTTGAAAGCAAAATGTTGCATGTGGAACTACAGCACAATGCAAAATGTATTATTAAGAGCTTGTGATTTACATATGAACAAAAATGAAAAAGAGAAAAATCTTTGAAAATAATCAATTACTTTAAAAGAAGATTCTAATTCAGCTTTTGGCACTAATATATTGTTAAGGCATATTTAAATATGTTCATATATTTTAATTTATATTAGTGTCAATTTAAAACTCTTTATAAATTCTAAATTTCTGAATCAAGTTAAATAAAAAACTAGATTATGCACATCTGTAAAAAAAAAATCCTTAAAATCTATTTTATAATGTGAGCGTAAATGGTAGAACAAAAAAACATCTTGTCTATTAATTATAAAGAAAACATTGATTTATTAGTAATATTGAAATAAATAATAAATTCTCTTTTCATTACAGATGCATGGTTATGATTTAAATGGAATGCCTCCTTTGCAGCCTCACCAACAGGGACCACATCCGCCACCACCAGGTCAACAAATGAATGGACCACCCGGTGGTAGTATGGACTCAGGAATTACCTCACACCATCATCCGGATAGTACAGATTCCTATGTGACCTATTTGGAGAGCGATGACAGTATGCAAGGCAGTCCGTAGAAAAACGAATGCAAAAGTATCTAATGTGCTTCTTTTGTTGCTTCACAAACAGAAACCAAACTTATGTTGACGCCTTCATCATCATCATCATCCACCTCATTTTCCCTTAATTGTGCATCGTCTGGATTGTCAGTGACAACTTCAGCCTCCTCTTCAATACCATCACCTCCAGCAACTTCTTTGGGGCTTGCAGTTACACACAACACTAACAACAACAGCCGTTATGGTTCTATAATCTCTGATATTTCTCGCAATTCGACATCAGTGCAAGTACCTTCTGCTACAGAACAGCTGTTACACATGCTACAAAGAGTTACTGGCTCGTTTACCCCACCTCCAGCATCACAACAAATACAACCGTTAGGCTCCATACCTCGACCAGCAGGAATTCTGTGAAGACAATTTACTATGTACAATGTCGGTCAAAATCAGGGACTGTGCAATACAACCAACAACTTTTAAAATAAATATTTTTGGAACAACACATACACCACTTCTTTCCCCCCTTTCCGATCTTTTTAAATATTTTAAAAACTTGTTTATTTTATGTTGTACGAAAAATTAAACATTAAAAATTCTTTATGAAATAAATTAAAAATAAATGAAGAGTATAAAATGATTGATTATTTAAACCGGCAAATATGTAAAAGGAATGCAAATATTAGAAACATAAGCAAATTAGAACGCATCTGAATGTAAAGGCTGTTTAAAGTAAAAAAAGAGTTAAAGTTAAAACTTTTAAGCTCGTAAAGCGGAATTGACCGTCTCGTGTTCTTTTGCACATCAAAAACAGACATCGGCTATATGTTGAACGAAATCTTGTTTTTGTATGAAGTACGACTGATTGCTCATTGCACATAGTTAAAAATGAAAATGTCACATGTGAAGAAATGTTGCATTTTTTAAAAACAATATTGAAATCACTTCTGTGTGGCGTCTTACATATTCTCTCTAGGCATTTCGAAAACAGTTTCGACTAAGCTAATAAAGCTTCCAGTGATTAAAACAAAACGATTTGTTTTGTGTATTAGAAATTTGTGAGATATAAAAAGTTTATAAGTCCGAGTCCGTGTTTGGGATCAGCATACACAAAAAACTAGAGCAGCATTAAAAATGCATTAAGGAGTGATAGACAAGCCGAAAACTTAACCAATAAATGATTAAACAAACCTTTTAAAAAAACTAAAATTATTTTGTTTAAAAAACCAAAAACAAAATAAGTAAATAAATTATAAAAATTTTAAAACCAAAATGCTCACTCACTTGAAAAGTTAAAATTTGTTTATTTTTAAAACAAAAATGAATTTTGGAATCTTTATTTAAATCTATTTATCTTAAAAAAAATCATACTTAAGTGTAAATATATTTGAAGATTTATTTTTCTGTTTAATGCATTCAGGATTTTGTTTATTTATTGATTAAAAAATTATCAAAGTTTAAAGTAACTTCTAGTATTCTTCTCAATTGTCATAAAATTATAATTTTTAAATAGAAATTATTTAAACCAAATTCAAACCAAACAGCAAACATACCACAAACATACACACATACATATGTACTATATCGTCGTATTCACTGTAAGAAAATAAAAAATAATTGTGTTTTGTATATAAAATTGAAAAAAACGACTTACTAGACTCAACATAAAAAATTAATTGTAAGGTAATTCAATTAAAGAATTTAAATCAATAAAAATTGTAAAATAGTATTATGTAAAATTATTATTGTTTATCTGTCTTGAGTTTTATTTTTTGTTTAGTTATTTAATTTGATTTTTATAACTATTTTTATTATCATTATTAATTTTATTATACATTTTAGTTCATAAGTACTACAAAAAATAATTAAAACAAATGTTTATATATTCATAGTTATTAAAAAGAAAACAGATAAAATAAATGAAATAAAAAACTTTAACTCCCCTGTATTTTAACTCTTTTTCGAAAATGAGAAAAAAATAATAATTTTTAATCTTCATAGAAAATGTTTAAAATTTAAAACAAAAAATAAAATAAAAATACAACAACAAAAAAACTTTTCGACTTTTATTTTCGAGAAAGTTAGAGTCAACAATTTAAAAATCTCTTAAATTTAAGGTGTATTAATTTTCATTTAAACAACAAATTGTAATTTTTCTTTTAAATTTGGGTTCATTATCACATGTTATTATAAAGGAAAAAATAAAAATAAAATATAAGCAATATGTAAGAACGTCATTTCTGAATCGATACATTCTTCTTAAGCATTCATCTTATGGTGGCTAAATCCGGTAGGCAGATAAAAGAGATACTTTTAAGGATAAAAGCATAGAAGATGAATGACTGTTAGCTTATTCCTCAAGTGTAGGTGACGGTAAATAATATATCGCGTAACTGAGAGTTCCGCATTATTGCGATCTAGATAAGGCAAGAGAGATTGAAGAAAGACCGAGATAATAGTGGCATATCATACTTCATCTTAAAAACACTATTTCAATAAATGATATCTCATTCACATCCTCTTTTTCTGCAATCGCCCCTCCCAATTAAAGAAGATTGAACTTTCCGCCGTCGTATTTAAGGAAGACCAAATTTTGTTAGGTGCGCTCACTAATAAGCGACCCTTTTAGAGTCGTGCAGTCAATTTTAATTTTCAATTAAGACAACTATTTCGAAAAAAAAAAACGATTATTCATACACCGAGAAAAAAATTTGTTATGAAAACCGATTTTTTTTTTTAGATCCAATCAAATTTAGTCCGTTTTGCGTTTTATTTGGAATTATTTTGCATACAAAGCTTGCAACTATTAAAAAAAATTAATCGACAGTCAATTTTTGTATGAAATTAGGGGTTGAACTGTTGATATAGATGAATTAAATATATTATATTTGGCTTAAGTTCATTCAATTTACAAATGCATGCGGACGTTTTCCAAAGAAAACAAGAATAATTAAACGCTAGAAGAATGAAATGCAACATTTTCTGGATCGCTACATCCTTCTTCAGCATTTTTCGCTTCAATCTTAGATTGTGTATATTGTAAACATCATATATTTAACCAACTACTTTTGTAAATAAAAATACGAGGAATATTTATATCAATAGTAATTTGGTTAGACGAAGTCGACACACAAGCCCAACTATTTTTTCAGTGTTCTCTTTGTAACTTATTTATTTATTTATTTATCTTAAAATTAAAATTACAAGATAAGAGAATAAGAGCAATAGCAACGCAGGCCTTCAGCTCAAATGTTATATAAAATATTGACTATATATACATATATGTTATATACAAAATATTTATGAATGTATAATTACTTGTTTACAGTTCTTTGTGTTATTATTAATTCTGGTTATATTATATTATACAAGTTGGCTTTTGTCAGAATATTTGTTAGTAAAATGATATTGTCTATTAACGGGTGGGATAAGGTGAAAATAGGATAAGAGTTTAAAAATGTTGAATTTCTTTCATTGTTTAACAGCGGGCAGTCGCACAGGTAAAGTTGTGGCATTGTTGGAAAGTTTATATTGCAATTACAAATTGGATTAAAATTAGAATCAAAAAGTATTCCGTGTGTCAGTATCGTGTGGCCCAATCTAAGCCGCAGAAATTTCTTGAAATCTATTATTTTAACCTTTTTGCCATATTCAGATAAATAGTCGAAAATAGTAAATTTATTGGGATTAGCAAGTTGATACCATCTGGAGCAGGAATTATAAATATTTTCAATTTCTTTTAAGGTGAAGTAATTAACAATTTGTTTCTCAATATTTCTGCTATTTAAATTAATTGTTTCAATTAAGGGTTGCTTATCAGCGAATTTCGCAGCGAAATCCGCAAAATCATTCCCTTTGATATTGGTATGCCCTGGGACCCAGACTAATTTTATATTTTGAGCTTTTTCAACCATTATTTTTCTAATAGCGGAAGTATAATATTTGGTGTTAAATATGTTACAACTAGATTTTATAGAGGCAAGAGAGTCCGTACAGATTGCGTATTTTCCTGTTGCCTGACTTTAAGTATAGATTACAGCTTCATAAATCGGAGCTTAAGATAAGAGACTTTTAAAACCGTGTTTTCAGAGGTGACACTATATGAGATAGAGGTCTCCCTCTTAGACCCGCCAGTAAACAAAAAAATGTGGTCAGATAACTTCTCCTTCAGACTTGCAAATATTTTTCTGTGTTGTACAGGGTCTGTATTTTTTTTCGATGCATTGTGTATTGAGGTATCAATGAGGCCAGTGTCAAATATCCACGGTGGGAAAGATTTAATTTTATTTGAGTTCGGTTTAGTGGGTATTTCAAGTTTTTTACAGTTTTCTAATATTTTGTACAATACAGAGGGAATTTTTTGAACTTTTCTTGAACGTTTTAATTTTTTAATTAATTGGTTAAGTGGATTTTCATTATTGTATATCATTGTACGAAATAACTTAGTAACAAGAATATCTCTTTAAGGACCTGATGTTGTTGTCGTAAGTTTGCAGTTGGTGTAGAGCGAAGGGCTCCAAGTGAAGTTCTTATGCAGGAGTTTATAATAGTATTAATTTTTTTTAATTGTGTTTTACTTTAGAAATGTTTACAAGTGATTAATTAATTACGCATTTACAATCCTTTAGTCTACAGATGTGTATATATTTACGTTTTGTGTTGGAAATAGATGCTCCGGAGTAGTCGCACCAACTATTAATGAGGTTAAGTGCTAGTCTCTTAATACGGGGAGATTTAATAATTAGATTAAAATCATCAGCGTATGCGCAAAAATCAATTTCTTTGTGAATTGCAATAACGGAGCATAGTTTATTAAATGCTATAAGAAATAAAATTACAGACAACGGTGAGCCTTGGGGGATTCCGTTGTGTAATGGGAATATTTGAGAGTATTGGCTTCTAATACGTACTACGATTTTTCTCTTAGACATAAAGCTAGCAACGTACCTTATAATGTTTTGTCCCACTTTCCATACCATCAATTGATCTAATACCGAGTGTATGCCTATATTTTCAAAAGTGCGCTCGAAATCAAGTGATACAATGGTAATGTGTTTTCGTAGCGAGAGGCAGTTGGCAATTTGATAGTTTACATATAGTAGACTATCAATTGTTGAACACCCCTTTCTGAAACTATATTGCCGGCTATAAAGCAGTTTGTTCTCAGTTACAAGCCACCACATCCTGTTGGCAACTATTTTATCTAGGACTTTAGATAGGCATGAGTTTAAAGATATAGGTCGATATGAACTAATAATTGTTTTATCTTTACCGGGTTTCAAAACTGGGATTACAACTGAATTTTTAAATTGCTGTGGAATATAATTTGTAAAAATATTGTTATATAAGTTTAAAATACGTTTCTTAAGCTGGGTAGGAAGCGCTTTCAACATTGGGTACGAAATTCTATCTATACCTGGAGTTTTGCCGTTTAGCTTTTTCAGTGTAGATAAAAGTTCTATGTGTGTAATTTTAGATTCCATCTTTAGTGCCTCTGGAGAAGCGACAATTGATGAAAATTCAATTACTAAATTTGTTTTCTTTGTTTTTGAGTTGTTTGAAAAGTATTTCCCGAACTCATTGCCTATTTCTTTTGAGCCATTCATCATTATGTTCGGATGTGATAGGGAGGAAACGCAGTGTATTCCCTGATTAGCTTTATACCCTGTAAAGTTGCAAACGTTTGTCCATATTTTTTCTGTGGAAGTATTGGGGGTAATTGAAGAGGTGAGATTTGAAGTTGATGCTTTTTTGATATTTTTATTTTTTTTTATATATTGCATTTGCTTTCTTGTAGCTAAGTAAGTTAGTTTGAATCATGTTTCTCTTGAATATTAGCCAAAGTCTGTTCTTTTCTTTTTTAAGTTTTTCAAGATCATTATTCCACCATGGAACTTTTTTCGGTTTTTTTTTTTTTTTTTTTTTTCTGAGGAATCGAAATGTTAGCAGATTGCAGAATTATCCTACATATGTTTGCGGTTTCTTTATTAATGCTGCTCACGACAGTTTTAACTGGAATTTAGTCCAATTCGCGAACTTTGTCCTAAATTTGGGTATTGTTGGCGGCCTGACTGTGGGTTGTGGAAATAGGGAGATAAGAATCGAGAAGTGATCACTTCCAAACAGATTCTCTTCTGTCATCCATGTAACTTGGGGATAAAAGATAGGAGAGCAGAATGTAAGGTCAATATATGAAAATGTGCCGTAGGTATTTAAATGAGTAGGAGATTTATTATTAAGGAATATTAAACCAGAATTGATTATATACATAGCCAAAATATTGCCCCTACTGCTTTTGGCAGTAGAACCCCAATTTCGATGAGGACTATTAAAATCGCCAACAATAAATGCTGGTATATCTGATCTAAGAGTATTTTCCAAACTTTGTTCACTGAAGCTCGTTGTAGGACTTATATAAATGTTAAATAATTTGAATTTAATTTAATTGTAATTAAAATTAGATTAATATATTTTTGTTGTATCCGTATCCCTCCGTATCTTGTAACAGACGTGTTTAAAACATAGGAATTGTAGTTTATGGGGGTGGAAATGTGAGTTAGTGAATGTATATGGGTCTCTTGTAGACATATGAGTTTTGGAGAATGCTTACTGAATAATAATAAAAGTTCATTGTAATTGTTCAGATAACCGTTCATATTCCACTGCAAAATTTTCAGTGTCATTATTGAGGTTTCAAAATATATTTTAGTTTATTGTGAGGGAAACTAAAATGTGTATTGTTGTAGAAAAGGATGAACAGCGCAGGTTTTATTGAAAAGAAATAAGATTTCATGATTATAATAGGCGTTTGGGTTTCCACTTTTATTATTTTAGTTAATCGATATTTATATTTATAATTAAATCTCTTATAATTTTTGTAATTTTTATTAGCAAAACTGGTTAGAAAAAGACAAAAGAAGAATAAAAGAATAAAATATAAAGCAGTAGGCTTTATTACGTTCAGTTGATAAGGCAGTTGATAATAATTTTAAAGCAAAATCAGGGCCCAAATGTGGTAAACCAACGTGACAGCAGGGGCCAAACCACACGCGGCAAAGGATTAGAGTGGATTTTACCCAGTTCCCCCTGTGAAAGGCAAGGCACCAACAGAAACGCCAGTTCACTACAAATGCTTGAGAGTTATTGAGTATACTTAAATAAATCATTTTCTAACTGTTCCTTTAGACTTCCGCGTTGTTTACTTAATTTTATTTCTTAGTTTTTTTGAAATGTTTTTAGATAAAATTATTGGTTGATTAGCCTTGGCTGTTTGAGATGAATTGCTTTGTTGGTCCGTTTCCATTTCAGATAGTGATAAGTCAATATCACTAATGATGTCCGAGTAATCTTTTATATAGTTGGTTTGATACTTGTATTAGCTGGTGGAGGTGGAGGTAGGTTGGTAGAAGTTGATGGTTTTTCTTCGATGTTTCTTTTGACTATTGTTGAATAAGTAGTGTTTTGTTGCGAGTGTCTGTTTTTGTAAATAGCAGCAGCTTTTTTTCTTTCCTACTTTTTCAAGAATAGAAATAGATTGGATTTCTTTTTCCTTCAAGAAATGGGACAGCTTTAGTCATATGTTGTGTGGTTGCAATTTTCCATGTGGTTAATTTTACAGTTAATGCATGAGGCTTGCATTTAAAATTTTGCGTTAAGTTCTTCATTAACATAGGAAACATTAGAACAATTTACACAAAGCTTTTGATTTTTACATATTTTAGCCAAATGACCATATTTTTACCAGTTTTTATATTTAAGTGGTAGAGGAATGTAAGGTCGTACCCTTATCTTTTCATAGCCGATGTCGATATCCGAAGGTAACGTAGTGGAAGCAAAAGTAATTACGACCAGTCCGGTTTCAATTAATTTGTCTTCAAGTTTCTTTAAGATTTTTTTTTCACAAATATAACATTTTATTGTTTCAGCTCCATTAGAATTTCAGATTCTTCTATGCCACGTAGATCATTGGAATATACTACTCCTTTCGCAAAATTTAATCCGGGGTGTTCCCCAATATTGATTTTTATATCCGGAGATAGAGACGTGAGTTGAACAAGCTTGGAGGCTTGTACGCATGTTTTGGTTTGAATGAGTATGGTACCACTTATTAACTTTTTGCATTGCTTTACTTCACCTTCTACTGCCTTGTCAATTACCTTCTTAATTAAAAACGGTGATACATTAGATAAATTATCATTGCTGTCAATCCTTTCCATAACTAAAAATGTATCACCAGGTGATATTACACTAAGTGTGGGCACAAAATCCCACGACGATCAGGCGGTTCATTCATTTTAATTGTTTGAAAATATTATTATCACTTTTGATTGCTTATTGAGAGTAACCGTTACTCTGGAACACTCTTCTGACTGATAATAGTAGAGAGATTGTTCTTCACATATCAATGGTACCTTATTGACACTATTTTTAATTGAATTAAATTTTTTAAAATATTGACTTTTTTATTATTATTTTTTTTAATTATGTATTTTTATATTTATTTAAATCAAGAGCTCCTGTATGGCTGAGTTTTTATTGTTGACTCCTCTTTGTAACTTGTCTTGTACATTTGTTAAAAAATTAAATTAATAAACGCAAGGCACAGCGAACGTACATTCATGCTTAACTCATAACAATCAATATGATACTAAAACAGCATCTATAATGTTGTGAGTAAAGCAAGTAAAAATGACATGGCTGATACAATTGCAAAAACAAATGTACGACACAAGTTACAAGGAGAACATGAATAAATTCTTTGGTTTGTGTGTCGACTTCGTCTAACCAAATTACTATTGATATAAATATTCCTCGTATTCTTATTTTCAAAATTAGTTGGTTAAATAAATGATGTTTACAATATACACAATCTAAGATTGAAGCGAAGAATACTGAAGAAGGATGTAGCGATCCAGAAAATGTTGCGTTTCATTCTTCTAGCGTTTAATTATTCCTGTTTCTTTGAAAAAAAAACGTACGCATACATTCGTAAAATATTTTTTTTTTAAGTTTTTAGAAATTAAAAAATGAACTTAAGCCAAAAATAAATTTTAATTCAATTATTGAGAATTAAATAATACAACTTGATATTTTAACATATAGTCCAGATTTACACTATGCAATTTTTTGAGGCATTTTTTTCTCAATTCCTTATTTAAGTTGCAGCGATATGCGTTATTTAAAAAAATAAACATGAGCAAAAATAATATACCCCCAAAATTCCAGTAATACCATATTGCTTACTCATCTTGCTTCACCAACAAGCAAAAATTTCATGCAAGTTTCATGAAAAATTGCCTAGTCTAAATGCGGTAATACTTTAATTCAAATAATAAAAGAAAAATCAAATAGCCGGCCCTAAGGAAGGACCAATTGGAGGTTGGAGAGCTACCACAAGCAGTGTACGGTGAATTTAATGATGAAACTGTTGAAATAAGGCTAAAAGATAGTAACTGGTGCATAACGATATCAGCATCAAGCACTACGTTTCAAGCAACAACAGGCTACGGAGACTCAACGTCTCCGTCGCATGCTCCTCTTAAATTACGCTGGGCGATCACAGTTTATAAACAACAGGGTACCAGTTTCGAAAAAGTGGTCATAGATAGATCTTAGTAAGGAAAACTTTGCAAAAGAACAAACATATGCTGCGCTTAATCATGTGAGAAGTTTGAATAGCATAATTTTGTTAAATCTGGATATTAGAAAATTATTAAGTGCACCACACGACGCCCAATCCTTGACAGAAATAACAAGGCTACAAAATCTGTGCTCTTTCAATTTAGACCACACATAATTTATCATCTCTCATGAGCGCAAACTACAAAATACTTAAATTTAAAGTGGATTGGTAGTTATTTGTGTTCATGATGCCATTTCTGCTTCAACAAACACCCTTTTTCTGGATGCATATATCAGAATTTTAGCGAATATTTCTATAATTTTCATATGCAGGACTTTTTTCTGAGTATTTGCTTTAATTCCTTGCGGATTGTATCATAAAAGTGTGTGGCATTATGCGACACAGAAAAAACGGGGTTTCCCCTGTTTCGCCGTTTAAATTTTTTTGTTAAGAATACGATTGATGCTAAAATTTCCTAATATGACCATTCCTTGAGCACTTAGAAATGTAAACTGTTACAATAGCTGCCCATAAAAACATTAATTAAAAACTAATGATTTAAAATTTATTTCCGCCATATTGATCAAACTACATTACCTTTGGGTACACTCTTTATTTTTTGCAGTAATCAAGCGCACAGTGGTTTAAAAACGATTTATTTTAAACAATTTAGGTATCTCATGAACCACTTAAGATATCTTAATTAAATTTCACAGAGGCAAAGCAGAGGTGAACTTGCGAACGGTTGACTCCTTAGGATTAGGGACTTCTGGATAAGCCACCAAATTTGGGTACCTCGGGCATACAATTTTTTGAAAAAATCATATAACTCAGATGTTAAGATTTTTTAAATTTATTAAGACTTACACCTGTTCTCTTTCAGTTTGGGAGAAAATTGGCTTACAATTTTTATTTATTTATTTTTTTTTTTTTTTTGGGTATAGTGCACTTAAAAATTATCGGCTTTTTACTTTAAAACTTTTGCTATATTCCTAATAAAATTTAGAATGAACTAATTTAAAATTTTGTTCTGATATAAAGAGATTAAACAAATCTTAGGAAGACGAGGCTTAGGAAGCTCTTATAGCTTAAATATATGCTCGATACACATGTAAGTGTTATCAAAGGAAAGCTTATGACTTCTAGATTTTTTCGCGCTCTAATTTTAATGTCATTTACCTCAAAAACTAAGAAGTCACGTTAAGGTGGTTTTTGAGAAATAGAATATGGAATTAAAATTGCCACAGTAATAAAGAGAAAATGCTCAATAGTTTGTTCATACATCAGTGTTGCCAGTAGATTTCGCTAAAAAAAATACCTACACATGCTAAAAAAATTCGATTTTTCCCTACACGTTAAAAAAAATTTCCCTTACAAAAATCCCTACGCATTTTTGTCATTAAAATAGAAGAAAACCATTAGTTATAAAAATATATATATGTTTATTAAAGCTTTGGTAACAAAATAAGTAATAAACTAAAAAAATAATACATACACTCAGAAAAGAAACACTTTAAACTCACTTTAAATCCAGTACAAGGGACTTTAAAAATAAAAATTTTCATGTATGAAAACCAGCCGTAATGAAAAATATTTAATTTAAAAGTTTACACTTTAAAATGTAAATTATTAATGTTAGCACTTTGAATATTAAAGTGAAAATTTTACATTTTAAAATGCGCATTTTCGAATACAATTTAAGCACTTTTAATTTTAAAGTTTACACTTTTAACCCAATTTAAAAGTGTTGCTATTTAAATTAAAAGTTAACACATTCAATCTCAAATTAAAAGCGTTAGCTTTTATTTTAAGAGTGAACGCTTTCAAATGCAATTTAAAAACGTTCACTATAAAAGAAACAAAATATTTTTGTTTGTTTTTAATTCACATTTTTTATTGAAACATATTTAAATTTATTTTATACTTATGAAATAACTTAAGTATAACGCATCAATAATTCATTAAATAAAATAACTTAATTTAATTTTAAAAAACATATCAAACTTTTTTTAATCTTGCATATGTCTTTCCATTGTTAATTTGATTTAAATTCATAGGCAAGCTTGTAAAATGTGAAATGTTAATCAGTTTTAAGCAATTTTCTTTTATACCAGTCTCGTAAGATTGAAAATGTACATTGAAGTATATCTCTATTTGACAATATATGCACGTGTTTTAAATGTCTTATTAGCACATCAACCTTATTAAATAACTGAAAACATCTGAAACTTTTATACATTATGACAATAGAAAAATTTTAAAAATTTAAATTTTTTCATTCATGTGTGTTAACAATGAAGTAAGATTTGAACTTTTTAAATCAAATTTTGAATCTAATTCATAAAAATACTTTTGGATAAACATCCATGGCATTTCGCAGATCTTAGGATATTTAAGATTAAAAACATGAAATATTTTAAAGCATAAGTCTAAACTTTCAATAAAAGAATTTAGTTTGTACAAAATTTCGTCAAAATAAATATAAAAGGTTTTTAGATCGTCCACATAGTCTCCTACCACAATTATAAACGGCTGTACAGTCAATTTATTATAATAGTATTTACCGATAAGTTGTTTTATTCGTCTTGAGTAATAGCTAATTGTTGTTAAATGCAATACGAAGCTTTCATTAGCATCTTTAATGGTGGCTTTCTTTTTTGTATTACCATCTGCACTAAATCTTGCTGAAGGCAGCAGAACTGAATTGAGAAGAATTGTAAAAATATAGTCTTGATAATCTGAAAAAAAAAATTATTTAGTGTTATTTTATTAATTAAAAAAAGTCCATAATTGTTACTCACCAACTTTTTTCGTCGTTTTTGCTTGGTTCAGAAGATCTATTGATTGCTCATTCCGTATGTTGACATCGTAGTAGTTCACTATCTTGGTTTTAAAATTATCCCACTTTTTTTAAAAGATTACCTTTTTGTGGACAAATAAAATTGAAATCTAGATTAATCTAAAAAATATATAAAAATTTGTATACGAGTATCCCTGAATTTTGTGTTACAATTATTTTTAAATAAGTACCAGAAATGGAGCTCTGGAGTCTTTTAAAATTGGCCACTCCTGCAAAAAAATCTGAATTTGAGCGCTCTGCCAAATCCTTCTTCAGAAATCTAAATGTTTTTGCCATTTGTCAATAACCTCATCCCAATTACTGGCATCTTTTTGAAGCAAAGTTTTTAAACATAACGACAGCGTTTCATCAACTTCAAAATTTTCTTCCACGAATGGATCTCGTACTTCACTCGAAAGAGATATTTCCACTGATGGACTACTCTTTCTAATTTTTGTCTTTAAGTTAAAATATTTGGAATAGAGCTTGCCTGATGGGGTTTTTTTTTTCTTTGACGTGGAATGTAGTAATAATCCTGAAAGAAATCAGTTTATAATATGTTGTTTTTAATATATCGTTTTTAATAATACCTGGGACTCTTTTTCTTTAGGAAATAAACCAATTATTTCTTCCACAATACTAGCAAAGTGTTCCGGTCTAAGCTTTGCCTTTGTTAACATGACATCTTCTAAAATTATTTTATTGAGGTCATCGCGTTGCTTATTCGTAAAACATGCCCTTTCCTCATAATATTGAATAAGTTGTTTTCCGGCTGAGTTATTCTTTAAAAATGTTGAAAGGGGCTGCAACAGCGTATTATTAAATTTAATACGAAACTTTTTACTGTATATTCTTACCTGTGATCCAAACGTGTTTCTTATTGAATTATTTGAAGAACAATGTGAATCGTTGTGATGGCTTTTTTCTAGCCAACCAACAACCTTCGAAGTCTGGCTCAACGATTCGTCTTCTATTCCAAACTGAAAAAATAAGCTTGCTAAATTATAAACGTAGTAATTTGGAAATGGGTATTGTATCTATGTACGTGCGTAACATCGTAAATAAGCTTCAAAGTTAATATTATATTTACCTTTGACTTGCGCCAGAGAAATAATTTTTCTCTAAACTCCGCTCGAAGACTAATATTTTTTACTGCTTCCACAATGTCTTCTTTTGACAAAAATTTTAAGCTTCGAAAAGTTATTCCAGCATCTAAGGAACATTAATAATATTGCATAAGTGTTAATATTGACTAAGAATTTTTACTTACTTTTTAAATAAAAAAAACAGTGTTTCCAGATCAAACTCCCTTAGCAGATTAAGGAGATCTGTATCTTCCTTAACACACGTGTACGTTAAATCACCCTGCTCAATTATTTGTATATTATTGCCAAGAATTCGCAACAAGTCACTTTCTTGTATAGTTTTACCCTGACTGGTCATTCTTGTATCTTGTTTACACTTCTAAATTCACTTTACTATAATGAAATCACACAAATTCCGCTAACGGTACAATTTAAAGTCGGACTTTTAAAATAAACTTAAACACTTTGAAAATAAAAATTTTTACGTTGCGTTTTGAAGTGTTCACGTTTAGTTCTAACAAAGACACTTTAAGTTTTAAAGTTAACACTTTTAATACAAAATGTTCACTTTAAATGTCAAAATAAACACTTTTAATAATAAACTGACACTTTATATATTAAAGTTAAAATTTTAAAATTAAAGTTAACACTTTTTATTTAAAACTAAAACTTTCAATATTAAAGTGAACACTTTAATTTAGAAAGTGACACTTTAAATTATAAAGTTTCACTTTGATTTATAAAGTGAAAACTTTAAATGTAAACGTTAACACTTTTCTGCAAATTGATCACTTTACATTTTAAAGTTAACACTTTGAAAATAAACGTTTTAATTTTATTTTTTAAAGTTTAAAAATTTTAAATTAAATGTATTCACTTTTAGTACAATTTTAAAAGTGATTACTTTATAAATAATATATTTTACTTTAAAATCTAAAGTTTGACATTATAAAATAAAGTCAACATTTTTAAATTTAAGAATTTTGCATTAAAAACAAAATTTTTAACTTTAAAATTAGGAGTAAAAACTTTAAAAACTTAAAATTATAACTTTTACAAAATACTTTTTTTTGTGACCCCTATAAGAATCTATAGACTGAGGCACTTTAAATAAAATTTGAAAGTGTTCACATTTAATTTTAAAGCGCACTTTTTTTCTCAGTGTACATATGTACATATGTACTTTTAATTAAATTTAATTTAAACAACAAAGTTTTTTAAAAATTAATATGTATAGTTCGTTCCAAATAACATTTTAAAGCAAAAATTCAATTCAGTTTTAAAAGCAGGTTATTTTAAAATTAAAATACACATGTAAATACATTCAACTAATTTAAACATGAGAACTTTCATATAATTAAAATATAAAAATAATGTAATTTTAAAATTGTTATTTATAGTTCTCTTTAACTAAGTCTTTAAATAATAAATTTAATACAGCTACACAAACAACAGGATATTTTAAAATTAATAAAGTTCTTTCGAATTTGATTTTCTAAAATGACTATCAGTACATTCGAAATTTATGCAGTCTTTTCCACTGTCTTGCAGAAATGATCTTTGTATACAAATTGAACTTAAACTTGTGTGGATCAATTTGTTTCCTTTTTGGTACGAACATCTGATATTATTGGAAAAATCCTTTCTGCATCGGCATTAGCATGGTTATGTTTGCATTTATTTCATAATTAATGCGACGTGATGAAAAATCCCTACATTTTGGAGAATATAAAAAATCTGTCCGATTTTCCCTGCGCTTCTATTTTAGTATCAAAAATACCTACATGTAGGGATTTTTCCCTACTTCTGGCAACACTGTCATACATGCACTTTTATTGAGTCAATATTCTGTTTATTGACAATATTGTTACGTTTATTTAAATTTATAAACGTTTATTTTACTGAGTTCTTGTATTGCAAAATAAATAAACACAATTTTTTACTACTTTAATTAAATTACTCTTTATTTAGACGATTATTTACTTATTCGCGATTAGTACACAAAAATACGCGATGGCAACTTCACCTCTGTTTTATCTGTTTTACCACAAGGTCTTCCCTGGTTGACGTTTTCACTTATAATGCCATCACCGTGTATGGCCGTTGCTTATATATACCCAATGTTAAGGCTCTTGAATATACTAAAACTTGCTCCATCTGTCGGTAGGATATTTCTTTACTACGCATTTATCATTTGAGACACATGATGATTGTTATTTGATTCCAGAACCTTCCATTATTATTTTGAATTTATTTATACATGATGTCAATTTTTATTAATCGTTATGTAGGTGTTTGTGTAGTTGTGTGTTGCGTTTATTTTATTGCTTTATGTTAGTTGTTTTTGTTATGTGTTTAAAAAGTTTTTGTAGAAACTTCTGGCATTGTAAACATGCACAATAAGTTATTTCGTTTTACTTTGTTGTTGTTTTATTTCTTTTTATGACCTAAATAAAGCATCTTCGCAACAATATATAATAAGTTCATACATGGACTTTTTTAAAGTCAATATTTTGTGTATTGACAAAATTAGTTTAGTTTAGACGCAATTGGTTTGTGTCTGATGTTTAAATTTCAAAACTTTGCTTAGTTTAGACGTTATTGGTTTGTGCCTGAGGTTTATAACAATTTCGTGCTTATTGCGCAATAAATTATTGAGATTTTGTATGGAATATTGAGCTCAATTTATTGAAAACCCCTGAATATTGAGTAATTTGTGAACAGGCTATAAGCCGTTTGCGTAGGGAAGTAACAGCATAACAACAGTGTATGGCAGATGTATATTGTGTTTGATAAACAGGGATGACTGGCTTGGATGTAAAACGTAAATGATCTGTCTGGATATATTAAGTTTACTATGCAAGGCATCAACCGTTCGTGTTATTTGTCGAAAAGGGAAAAATGTAACAATATAAAATGAATATATCAAGATTATGTTATTAATAGTAAAATTTAAATCATGATATTTTTTTTGTTTATTTTACCAATCTTTTTTCTGTGTTATTGTTATGAAAAGAAGATTAAGCATAGCAACCGTTTACATAAAAAAGATATAATTGCCGCGGTTGATAAGCTTCAAATCTCACGGAGTCTCGATTAGAAAAAGAAAAACTTTTATTTTATAACCGCGGTAGTACGAAGGTGCCTGTATATAATTAATGCAAGCGGAAAGTAATAGCATAACATTGTGTGGTAGGCGTGGCATAGTAGGACAAAAGGGTCTTCTTCATAAAGCAGGAGACACTATAGCTTTCTTAAATTACACAATAATCTTTTAATCGATACGCAATATGCAAACAAACAAAATTCAGCCTATACACCTTACCATCGGGTTGTAAAATCGTTTTAAATTAGGCTTAAGTTTTAATGGCTGGCAATCGGATGAAAAACAACTTATTCACAAAAAAATCTGATAGAATTTTATCCTATTCGCAAATAAAGTGTGCAGCTCTAATTGTACTGGAAGTACTATTTTATTTAATTTTGAAAAGATTACGAATTTGGATAAACCGGTAAGAATTTGTAACACATTTTAGTTTAACACAATCTACATTTTACTTCTTCGACACACATTCCTTTTTTTTGACAGATATAAAAACTTATGCTCTATGGAGGGAGTTATCATAGACACGTATTAAATTCATTCCATTACTGCTATCTATTTTATTCTATGCATTAACCACATAAAGCAATAACATCCAAAAAAATTATAACTTCCTGCAGCTAAACTATCCAACAAAAGAAAATTTGAAGGTTAGTTGCTTTAAATGTAAAGCATACTTTTAGGGTTAAAATAATAAAAATGTAACTGGAACAAAGTACCATCTGTTAATAAAATGATTTAAGGTATGGTGAAAAGTTGAAAGCGTACTGTTTTCACCATAGACTCAATGGGCAATCAAATTAATTACCAAACTCACAACCCAAACTGCACTGTCTATTCTAGGTAAGACTGTGCGTAGAAATTTTGCTGTTGAAATAGAAATATTTTGGTGTAGAAATTAGCTTTAAAAAAAGGAAGTGGTAAAAACTTGTAAACATTTTGTTTTCACCATAGATACTGTGGGCATTGAATTTTTTTTAAAGTCATAATTGTTTTTTAATGATAATACTGTGCATTTAACAGCAGCGCTTACTGACATACCAAATTATCACGTTAGACGCGACGTAATTTAACGCATGGCTTTTACGCTGAAATTACATACCTAAATAAAAGAGCAAGTTTCTGTTATGAACAATAAAATAATACTAACTTATCACCTCTAATAAAACCCTTTAAAATGAAATGCTTGATTCATACATTTTGTATGTACATGAGAATTTTTGACTGATAGATTGCGTCTTACGCGCTAATTTAGGTATTGCTGTTAGTTTTAAAAGTCTGCAACGTACTTTAAGAACAATAACTGATATTTGTGCCTTGTGACAAAAATTTTCTTGCTCCTATTTTTTCCATTAGGTGTAAGTTCTTCGATTATCATAATTTAAAACGATATCTATGCATAAAAGGGAACACTGTTTAAATATTTAAACACTAAAAAATACGATAAAATCTAGTAATTATATTCACTGATTACAAGGTTCCTTGTGCAGCAGTCGTACAAAGCAAAACATTTAGCTGTCTTCTCATGGTTTAAAAATTATCTACAGGGAACAAAAGACTAAAACCCTTATCACTCTTACATAAAAGTACATATTGATGATCAGCTGTTCGGTTTTCTCCGCTTTTGAGTATATATGAAATCTTTTGAAAACGTTATGTTGCACGTAGGGCGAACTTTTTAAGACTAGAAGTTCTTTCCGTTTTTATGTTTTGACGTCTTTTCATAAGCAGTGCTTGATGTTATTTTTAGTTCTACTCATACATTTATTTATATTGTTTTTTTGTTAGTATTATTGCGATTATTATAACTATATTTATTTATTTATACACTTCATTCTGCAATATAAAGCAAAATACGGCCAAAATAATAATATAATATTTATTATATTATTATTCTTACAACTTTATTGCTGGTACTATTGCGATTGATATTATTATAAGTGCTGCTTTTAGAATCCGTTTTTGTACAGAATGAAGTACATTAATTTATGGATTATCGCGATTAACATGAAGAAAAAAAATTTACAGATACTGAACTTAAAATATCTCCTTACTAAACTTGCATACAAAATCTACTTGCTTTTAAAATTAACATAGATAGACATGGGCTTTTTTTTCTAATTTAAATTTTAATTTCAGTAAAATATAATAATTTATACGAGAAAAATATTTGTTTATTAATTTACATAATTTATACTTAAACTATTATAAACACTAGTTAACAACAACAATTTCTATATACAATGTCGCATAATCAGGCTCTCAAGTAATATAATAGTAATTTGGTTTTTACAAATGGTTATATACATACATATATATTTTTTATCTTATTTACAATAAACAAATATAAATCAACAAGCCTTTAACAATCAAAATTAGTGTAAAAAACATTGCATACATTAATGAGTAGGTTGGGAAGGGCTAGTGTCAAGGAATAAAAAAAGAAGCAAATTATGCTGTTTATTTAGAAAACCACCAATAATTCTTGGTAGTAGATTTTTTAAATTTCAAATCTCTTATTAATACACTGCTTTTATATTGGCACGTCTATACTCATGGTAGTATTTGTGAATAATAAGTACCATGAAATGGGTCCAAAATCATAATTTTGACATTTTCAATTTGGAATTTATATATAATTTCATGTGCATACTTTTGGTGTATTAACAATAAAAAAGAAATACTTCATAGAATAAAATTTGTATGATTTAAAAACAAGCTGCCAAGAAATTGTCCTTTTACAGGCGCTTATACTTAATATTGTTGCGAAGATGCAACATCGTCTAGTGAAGATCTTGTAGTACAATAGTTTTATCCGTTACAAAAGTGGTAAAGTTACCATCGTGTATTTTTGTGTATTAATTGCGAATGAGTAAATAGTCGTTTAAATAAATTGCATAATACTAGAGTCATAGCTTTTGGCCTTTTTCGGCCGTTTGTTGTCCCTCTGTGGCGCAGCAAATCTTTAACTTTTCTTTCTAAATCTGCAATTGCGCTGAAAGTGGCCGACTTTGCCGCAGTTGAAGCATTTAGCACGAGCCTTACTCCTTTTCTCCATTACCATTTGTTTGACAATCTCCTTTATCTCGTTCTTTTTGTCGGCGTGGTTATAATCATCAGTCTCAAGACATCGCACCTTGTACACCTGTGGCTTCGATATGAATTTTTCGGTCTCCTGTGCTAGCGCGTACGAGACGGTTTCTGCAAAGGTTGATTTTTCATTCACAAATCGAGAAACGGATGATGTTCGCCTAGGTAAGTCGACTTTATAGTTCTTTTTTGTGCTCAGTTCCGTACTTGCGTTGTAAGGCTGCCGTTACGTCCTTATACTTATTTCTACATCCAGCTGGCAAGCTTTCAAGTATCTCTGCTGCTGCTCCCTTTAAGGGCAACATAAACTCTATAGCTTTTTTATCATTATCCCATCTATTTTTGTTGGCCACTGTTTCAAAGTGGAACTTAAAAACATTAAAAGGTACGCTGCCGTCAAAGCTCGGACTATTTATCTTGCTAGCATGCTCATAGATAACTCTCACTGGTCCTTCTCGAATTTGTAGATCGCCCATTTGCACTTTTAATTCATGCAATTCTTCGTCCAATTTTCTCTGTAAGCCGGACAATTTTTCATCAAACTCGCTGACCCTCATTTCCACGACGTCCACTCTTTTGCCGAAGACTTCTGATATTTCTTGAAATTTCTCGTTCACCTCTGCTAAAAGATGTTACCCATTTATAGTAGAGTCTTCTAGTATTGCTTCTTGGTTTCTTTCATTTTCTTCATTTGGTTGTCCTGCTTCTGGTTATTTTCTTCTATTTTCTTCATCATAGCTGCAAACATAGAATTCAAGTCCATAAGAATTTTTTTTAGATAGATTGCATAAGGTATCTTTTATGACATTTAAAAATTAAAATATTTTCTTTAATATAATATTTAAAAAAAGCAAATATAAATATTACAACGTTTATATATCTTATGTATACTACGCATAAAAAATATATAAACACACATTGTCTAAAAATGCAAATCACTAAAAATAACAACATATTTCGGAAAGTTTTGAAATGGGTATTTATGAGGCTACACGTAATAGACCAGTTAATTGAGATGACAAACTACATATAAAATAAATTATTTCGTTTTTAAAAGTGCTGCTGTACGTTTAATTTTAATTTTATTTTCTTTTATCCTTCGTTATAATGAGAAAAAAATCGAAGATAGAGTGAAAAAAGACACATTAATTTGACAAGGTAGTGTCGTCCACCCAGCTGATTTTTTTCATGCCATTTTTGTAGTACAAATTTCAAATAGAAAACGTGCATTTTTAGCAAATATCGTTTATTTTTGACTACACGCATTTCTACCGACCAGTAAATAGTCACTTTTCCAAGTAGACCAGAATGTTCTTCCGGTGTAGGGTTGAAAAATTAAAACAATACGGACGCGATGAACTGATAACAATCAAAACACGTATATGCGATACAAATCAAAAAACTTAAGGATAAAGAAGTAAAGACGAAGTTTAATTTGCCTCCTACTAGACCCTTTCCAAAAAACACATTTTTTCCTTAATGCTTTTTCTACAGCACCTTTGAAATGAATTTTCCAAACATTTTAAAAGGTTCATCCAAAAGAAAACGTAAAAATTAAAAGTTTAAACGTTATAAATTATTTTGTTTACACAACTTACTATTTACATCTTAAATTGTTTATTTATACGTATAATAAAACTGTAACACGAAATATTTTTTTGAAAACTTTGTTGTTGGTGTAGATAGCAGTCCTTGTAGAATACAAAACACTTATTTTTGAAATTTTGGTCTGTCTACATATATGTCTGTGTTCGAATCACGCAAAAACTGTAAATTTATTTGAATAAAATTTTGTGAGGATGTCACTTAAAACCTTGGCTTAAATATAGAATACTTTTTTTTTCGTGAAAGTATGTATTTTCGTGGAGAAAATAGGGATTCGATGTTACCGGTATGATGATAATAAAAAATAATAATTTAAAAAAATATTTATTGTACAGAAATTACTCCGTTACAGTTTTTTATATGTATAGATTACATAAAAAATATGATTTTTCTTAGTGTACGGATATTTATAAAACTTGCTGGCAACGCTGGTGTTGTCTTAGATTGAAGTGTGTTAAGTCATAAATTAGACATCAAATTAAATATATTTTGAAAAATACTTCAAAATCTTCCGAACTGAAATGTCCATCGTAAAACGCGTACAGGTAAACGAAAACCAAAAAATGTATTTTTACAAAAACTCAATCACTGTTTACAATTAATAGCAATGGGCTACATTTGCTAGAGCATGGCATATTTATGACTGCACTTGGCAAAATCCCTTTGACTCTGCCAAAGTAATATCCCGACACTTACAAGGCTTGCATAAACCTATCTACCACCCAATGAGTAAGTTTTTTCATTAGAGTAAATAAATCATGGATAAATTCTTGTATAAAAAGTTTTCAATAGTGTTACATATGTTAAATTAAAAAAATAAAATAATTCAAAAAAGTAAAATAATGGTAAATACAATAAAATCTTATCTTAAACTCTTTATATCGTGTTTTGCTTTTTCCAGATGATTGTGGAGATCATGTCGTTGTTATAAACACCAACGAAATTGCATTGCCAGGTGATGAGTGGGTCAAACGGGTATATTTTCATCACACTGGCTACCCAGGAGGTGCTAGCTGGACTCTCGCATGGCAATTACATGAAAAGGATCCGACTATGATCATGCATAAAGCAGTGTACAACTCAATGAAAGGCAATCTACAACGCCGTTATACTATGCAGCGACTTCATTTATTTGCTGACGACAAAGTTCCAGAGAAAATGTTGGAAAATGTAACTAACCAAATTAGATCACTACGAGAAGTTCCAAAACGCTTAGATCATATCGACAAGGAAACCTTAGAAAACTTTCCTGCGATTATGGATTATCCGAAAGATTATATATTACGTTAAACTGAAATATGTTAAGTTTTTAAATCTAAATCCATCTAAATAAAATTATATGAAAATCTTTATTAAGAAATTAAATTTTACGATAGAAAATATATCTCTTTTTATACCCTTCACCACAGGTGGAAAAATTATATCTCTAAGTTTGTCATTTTGTTTGTAATTTCGCTCCATAAAGTATATATTCTGAGTTCTTGTGCATATTGAAATCGATTGAGTGACATCCGTCTGTGTTCGTGTTGTAATCAGCTTTGCTAAGGCACTGGAAAATATTTCTATTGAAATTTACCAAGATCAATTCATAACCTTTGAGGCAGAGGGCAAAACACCACGCCTACCTCTAATTTTTCCATATTTAAAAATAATCTAGTAAAGTAAAAAATAAAAAAATTAAGTAAGAAATTGACGCTCACCCATATTTTTAACGAGTTATAGACATACGAACTTTTCCTAGAAAAGTACGGATTTGCACCACATATTTTAAGATATCAGGTCAATATGGGTATTATTTAAAAGCTTTAGATGATATCTTTCAGGTAACACATTTTTTTTATTAGATGTAAGCATATCTTATTATTTTTTTCGTTTGTATTCCTGTAGGTGATTGTTATAAAATTTGTGAAATTTTGCCTAATACAGAAACCTTTTCATTTACTAATTTAAGACAACAACTCTAAGCAAAACTTGCAATTTTCGAAAAAAAAAACCTTTCTTTGAACAGAAAAACTTTATGGTAAAAAGAATTTCTCGTGCTTATTTCTATTTAATATATTTAATGGGAAATCTGGAGAATGTACATGTGGTTATACATTTATGGTTAAGGGTATATAAGACTAGACATAGCACGAATATAACACTCTTGCTTGTTATTACTTCCATTTTTTAATGACTTATGGCTGGTCACAGTGGGAAGATTAATAAATATAATAATAAATTTTTCTTTATTGTGATAGTTTAAAAAAAATCACCAAATACTTTTGATTTTTATTCTGCAAAAATATAAAGCTTGTTTAATGTGTGTCTCTCTTCAAATTTACTTTTAGTTTAGTTTTTCTCATTAGGTTTTTCGGTGATAAGGTGTTAAAAAATTAATAAAATAATTTTTTTTATTTTATATTTCTTATAACATTTGCAGTATTTACATTTGATTTTCTGTTTTAAAGGGATAAAATTTATTATTTTGGAATTTATCGAAGTTTGCTTTATGGTAAGTTAAATGCAAAAACTTAAGAAACATAAGCAAAATTAATGTGTTTTTCTTTTTTTATTTGCATGCGCCTTTGAAATAGCTATGTACAAGTTATCTACTTCATTCATATAAAAAAAACAACAATGAAAATTTTCAAAACAACTTTATAAGGAATATTATATTCTTCTGTGAAAAGCAAAAGCAGTTTGATGTTTTTCCGTAGCGTAAATGCAGAGATTATATAAAATTTTTAAAGAATGGTCAGGTATAATATGGCAGCTCAGTTTTTGCTATTAATTTTTCCTACAGTGTTACCATTTGAAAGTTTATATTTACGTTATAGTTTTTGTTGATGTCATTATCAATTTTTTTAGTGTTTTTTTTTAGCAGCGACTTAATTAAAATAATATTCACACCGGTAATAAATCAATTTAGAAAATACGATATTGTGCTACTTCTTATGTCGAGCATTGGAACCATATAAATATTTTCCTTATTGTGGAATTTTTGATTACTGCGTGGTAAACATCATATTGCCGCAAATTTGCCTTAAATAGGAACTTTCTATTAACCACAATAAAATAGCCACAGTTTATTAAACTTTCTACTTGAAATCATTTGTATGTTTTCCTGTGATAAGATTATTAAATTTGTGTGAACGTTCATAAATTATTTGATATTAGTAAAAAAGTGCTTTTATAAATTAATACGTAGTAGATAACTTCTTTTTTTCCATTTCACTCCAGTTTTAAATCGAACCCTGAGTACAGAACAACTATCGTCATCAACAGCAAATCCATTGTATTTTATAGAAAGCAGCAGTAAAATGGGTCGTCTTGGTAAAATTGATCCAAGTTCATTCTCTCAGCCAGAATTAATAACCACTCAAAACAGCGTCTTCAGATGGAAGGTCGATTTTCAAAATACTATGTTAAGGGGAACGGTCACTCATCGTTTTAACGTTTTGGAAAAGAATTTGCCTGCAATTGTGAGTACTTTAAATTCATTTAGATTTTTTAATTGAAACATATTTATGTTTAGCTGTTGGATGTTCGCGATGTCAAAGTTTTAAAGGCTGAAATTGTTTCTGAAAATTCTACCATACCTTTGAATTATTTTGTAAGTGATGCTGTGGATGATATTGGTGCTAAACTTACTTTGGAATTACCACAAGGAACAGCTACTGGAGAGTAAGTATTTTGTCTACGTAACAACTTAATGTGTAGTTCTTATCTGAATAATATCAGCTTTCTTTTATTATGTTCTTTTATTATGTACTTTGTACCATACATATTCTATCATTCAGAATATCTTCAATACCCATAATTATTCAAAATGAACAACGTTTGCAGTATAAGTACTGATTTTGTACTTAGATTTATTCCAGTATCGGTGCTAGAATCTCAGATTAATTTACCAAAAATCACCATTCAAAATATCAAAGACTTCTAAAAAATTTAAACGTTTTACTTTAAAAAATTAGCGTTAAAAATGATGCGCAAAATTTTAAAACTATGGCCTGACCATCAAATAGTATCATTTTTAAAGTAAATGTACTAGAAAGATAAAATATATTAAACAAATTACTACTTTACGTCAGCAAACTAATGTCATCTATTACTCTCTCGTTGATTATTTTTTGGGTACGTTGACTCGTTCTAGTAACAACTAGAAACAAGTAGCAATTTTTACTTACTGAACAGAGCCAATATCTTCATCAGATAAAGGCCTAATTTTAGCTATTAACGTGGTAAAAATAACAAAATAACGTCCATGTTTTAACAAACACGCATTTTCAAATAAAAAACAAGATCTCGAAGATTTTCGCTTAAAATTTGAAGTTCAACAAGCATCACCAGTTCTTCCAAGTACATATTTGCGATTTGAAATCTCCAGATTTCCTGTGACAGCGATTTACAGACGCCCATTTTGGGCTTTTTAAAACGTTATCGCGTAAGTTCTGTTTCTTTTCCCATATTTTCATTTTCATATAAAAGTAAATGTTTTATTTAGAAAACCTTAAATAACACAATTAAGTTGGTTCGAAATAAATTTTTAATAAAATAATGAAATAAAAAATTTTATAGATACCTTACTAAACATCTTTGTTTATAAGTCGAATATTTAAAATTTTTGCTCCAATTCGATTTTTGCCACGTAGTGTTGAATCTAGGGTTTGACTTAATTCCCTGGAAAGGGGAAGTCTAAAAGCATCAGCACTTAAAAATATACACTGATTGTTTTTCAAATAGTTTGGTTGTGATATTTAAAAATTTTCAAATAACCCCGTTCGTCTGAATTCTACGACATCTTTACATCTGTACATGAAATATTTTTTGAATATTTTGATTTTGGTTAGATAGTAACCGATATGGAATACAAAACACCTTTTTTAGAATTTTTGTCTCTCTGTCTGTCTGTGTTCATATCAGGTAAAAACTGCTGGATGGATTTTGTTAAAATTTTGTGAGGAGGTCCCTTAAAACCTTTGTTCAAATATAGAATTCTTTTTTTCTCGTAAAAATATGTCATTTCCTAGGGAAACTAGAGATACCAATATCAAGTCACATAATTTTATCGGTATATAATAGCATTTTAGGAAGTCTTTAATAAAGTTACAATTTTAATAAATTGTCTTAATTTAAAAAAAAAAATAAAACTAATATTTGTTTTTTATCGCATAAACTTGTGACCTTAAATAATAGATAATTAATCATCCGATTTCGGTGAAAAATACAACTTAGTCTTATTTAAACTTACACCATCTCGACTACAAACACAAAATTGATAGATTATCGATTGTAGCATGATATATCCTCTATTAATGCGTTTTTCTTTTTATTGACTTCAATCAAAGTGCGTAAAATCTACTAATTCCCGAAAAAATAAGAATGAAATCAATTTTATAAATACCCTTAGTATATCTTCGGACTGTTTCAAAATAACTAATTACTCTTTAAAGCTTTGAATAAAGGGACTCGTATGCGTTTGATGTATGTAAAAATCGCTGATCTCTTTTAAAGTATATTACTGACAGAAAAATGAAAAATACCATCTTATAATCAAAAATTTACCTAAAAAATTTCAGTTTGTTTGTACGTATTGATTATGAAACCGCAAGCAACGCAAGTGGTCTCCAGTGGTTGAATCCTCAACAAACTTTAGGAAAACAGCATCCCTATATGTTCAGTCAATGCCAACCTATTCATGCACGTTCAGTTTTACCCTGTCAGGATACACCAGCTGTAAAATTTACCTACGAAGCAACTGTAGAGCATCCCAAAGAGCTAACAGCTCTCATGAGTGCTTTAGTAACAAAGAAAGAGGATGGCGTAACCACATTTAAACAGGAAGTGCCCATTCCAGCTTATCTCTTAGCAATTGCTATTGGAAAGTTGGTATCAAAATCTTTGGGTCCCAACTCAAATGTGTGGGCAGAACAGGGCATAATTGAAGCTTGCGCTGAAGAGTTTTCTCAGACCCCAGAAATGTTAAAAACTGCCTCTGACATTTGTGGTCCGTATGTGTGGAAACAATATGATCTTTTAGTAATGCCGCCATCATTTCCATTTGGCGGCATGGAAAATCCATGCTTGACTTTTGTTACACCTACACTGTTAGCTGGAGACAAGTCATTGGCCGACGTAGTGGCTCATGAAATCGCGCACAGCTGGACTGGAAATTTAGTTACAAATAAAAACTTTGAGCACTTTTGGTTAAATGAAGGTTTCACTGTATTTGTAGAGGCTAAAATCGTTGGTCGCATGAAAGGTTCAAAGGAACGAGACTTTCATATGATACGCAACTTAACTGAGCTGCAAGAATGTGTAAGTACGAGTAAATTGTAAAAATAATCAAGATAACTGTTGGGATTTTTTTCAGATACGAACTCAACTGGCAAATAGTCCTGAGTTGACAAAACTTGTAGTAGATCTATCTAATTGTGGCCCAGATGATGCATTTTCCAGTGTGCCTTATATTAAAGGTTCTACCTTTTTACGTTACATTGAGGATTTATTGGGAGGACCAGATGTATTTGAACCCTTCTTGCGTTCCTATTTACAAAAATATGCTTACAAATCTGTGGTCACTGATGATTTTAAATCATCTTTGTATGATTATTTTATTAAAACCGATAAAAAGGATAAACTTAATGAAATTGATTGGGATCTTTGGTTGAAAGCTGAGGGTATGCCACCAATAGTACCCAAGTAAGTTTTCAAAATATTAAATTATTAAATAGTTGAATTCTTAACGCTTCTTTTATCAGGTTTGACGAAACACTAGCAATTGTTTCGCAACAATTAGCAGAACTATGGAGTACCAAAACCACAAAAGAACTAGAAAGTATTGCCGAAGTGAAACAAACAATTTCAACGCATCAGTTAATTAATTTCTTGGGTAAATTAATTGAATGTAAGGAAATCATTGATTTATCAGAAAAGAAAATTGAACTGCTGGAATGCATTTATAAGTTGAAAAATACACAAAATGCTGAAGTACGATTTCGCGTAATGCGTTTGTGTATTATGGCCAAACTGATGAACCGCTTAGACGAGATTCTTGCCTTCGCCAACTCCAACTTCCGCATGAAGTTTTGCCGACCTATTTATCGTGATTTGTCTAAATGGCCCGAAGCCAAACCTTTAGCTGTAGCAAACTTTAAGCGTGTTAAAAATGAAATGATGGCTGTTTGTGCTCATGGTGTTGAAAAGGATTTAGGTTTGAAATAATTCTTTTTTATTTTAACTTTATAAAAAAAAATGGTTTTGTATTAAAATAATAATTTGTTTACTTTTATGAATAATTAGCTTATCTTATTATTTTTATTATCATAAAGCCATAAAATTATAGAAAAATTTGGTTCACAAAACAAAACAAATTTTAAATAACTTAAACTTTTTCGCCCCCTATTAAAAAAATGTTGTTAAAAATCTATCGGAATTATTTAGCAGTTGAATACAAAGCTTTTCGTATTGAAATGATGGGAGAAAAAAATTTTAAGAGACTTATGACAAAGTCCTGTCATAAGAGTTTTACCTTTAATACTTTATAGAACTTTTGTAGAAAAGTATATTCTTAATGACTTGGCAAAAAAATAAACTGTTTAGAAGTAATATTATTAATTATCTTGTGATTGCATATATTACTTTTTTTTATGGGACCAGCACTCAGGGGATGACCCCTACCTACTTCTGCAACGAAAGGTGTCAGAACTAGGAAATTAAGTCATAGGAAGGAGAATAGAGGAAGTAGTGCTTGCGGACATTTGATTTGAATCTTTGCAAAGTGAAAGTGCTAGACTAGACCTCCACAGGGAGTTTATTCGACTTACAAACTGGTTGGCTAAAAAACGAACTTTCTCTGTAATGCGTATTGCGATTCTTCGGCCAATCAACCACAATGGAATTCGCTCTTGACGAAAAACATGTTGCGCGTATGAGATTATAGTTTTTAACAACGACTTGTACTAATTTCATGCTCCAGTAAGTCAACAGAGCTTGATACGTTACTGTCACCAAGAAGATCATATTGTAGTGATGGTGTTTATAAAATACTTGTAAATCACCCCTATTCTGCGTTTCGATTCGAATCGAAATTTTCTCCGTCTGACAACTTTGGTATTCTGCGTTTCGATTCCGCTCAGTTTCTTTCGATTGTATGTATTCTGCATTACGATCGTAGCTCCGTTTTTCTCAGTTGTTTTTTTGTTAACGGAGGAGTTTTCCTTATTTGTGTTTTTTAGTTAAAAAGTTAAAAATGTAAGTAGAAAATGAGATAAAATGTTCAGAAACGGTTTAAAAAACCCTTAAAATGATTTCTAACTAATTTATTTAAATTTCTTTTGTTTTAAATTGTTAATTTTTGTACTTGAATCTAATGTGTTTTTTATGTATTACGGGTCAAAAACAACAACACCAGAGCAGTATGAAAAACTGGCAAATTTAATGGCATCTAAAGCAGACATTACATGTGGATACCACCAGCGATCAAAGGAAAAAGTAGCAGCGTGTTGAGAGGAAGTTGCATGAATCCTCAATGCACTAGGTCCTCCAACAAAAATGCCAGCACAAAAATTAGTTGCCATGAATAACTAATTTTTATTTTTATATTTTTATCATTTTATTTAACAAATTTTTTATTAAATTTTATCAATAAATTATTTTTAAATATGTAAACATACAACTTTTTGTATTAAATTTGACATTTGTTAATGAAAATAATAACAAACTTGCTTATTTTGCTATTTCATTTCCGTTTTTCTTCAGAATACCAATTTTCGATCGCAACGTAACTGAATGCGGAGACTTAATCGAAACGCAGAATAGGGGTGAATATAATTTTGATCAATTATTTATATTTTTATAATTATTGACTTTTTGTGGATTGATTTAAAAAATAAAAGAGGATTGATTTTCAAAACATAAATAATTTCTGCTGCTATTTTGTAAATTGCTCTGTTGGGAATATCAAATACATTTTTTCTCTTGGATTCGCTTTAGACATCAAATGCTGGATAAAAATTGAAATTTGAATAAGCAATACAATAAGCTTTCAATAATATTAAAGGAGATCAAGATTCAAATGTACATTTTTCTTTTAAACTTGTATAATATTTGTTGAATCAAGTTTTGAGCTGTCATCTGGAAAATAAGTAGATCAAAATAAAGAAATGCTCGAAAATTCTTTGGATAAATAGCGATAAGTTATTGTTTTAATTATTTATTATAATAGTTTTTCTGTTGTTGTTTTTGTTTGTTCGTTTGTTCTTGTAAGCATCACTACATTCTCCAATATGATTCGCTCAACGGATCGCTCTCCCATTCGTTTTAATGCAGCAGATACTTAAGTTTCCGCGAATAGTTCTAATAACTTATTATCTAATAATTATTATCCTAATAATTTGCGCAGCAGGAGTTAACTCCATTTTGGGTACATAATCCAGTGTGTTTTGTTTATATTAAGACTCAATACTAGGGAAATTATGCGTGATAATACAAAGTATGAACATCTCATTGTTTCTCTTCTACAAGAACTGATAGTGTCGGTTATTGATGTTGTTGAAAACCCACCAGTGGAAAATCGTTACATTAAACTTAAAAATAAATTACTCGAAGTATTCCCTGAGTGAATAAAAGAAACTCAACAGACTGTTGTCAGATTCTGAAATCGGCGATCGTAAATCTTCGGAATTTTACAGATCATTTATTATCTTATCGGGTCGTACTATTAATTCTGATCTTGTTAAGAGTTTGTGGTTAAGAAAGTTACCGAAAACTCTTAATATTGCTTTAGTGGCTTCTAATGTTTCCAATACTGATGATACATTAAAATACGCTGCTAACATTTGGGAAGTTGCAAATCAGTCTGAATTGTATGCCCTTGAATCGAAAGATTTTGGACAAAACAATTGCAGGTTGGATTTAGCTGTTGCTAATTTAACTAAAATAATTTCGGTAATGTTTAATAAATTTAATCAACTGTCTAATGAAATTGACGAAATAAAACGGTCTTTTCAATTGTATCGTTCAACAACTCCGTTTAGAAACAGAGTACTTCTAGAAGTTGTCTACAAACCGAAAATGGGTTTGTCGATTTCATTACCGCTTCTGAAATAAAGCTACAAAGGTTGAGCAGCCGTACTCGTTTTAGTCTTCGCATCAGGAAAACTGAATTTTCCTCTAATGTGACGACTGATAATAGGCATAATAATTCGACACGTCGTCTTTTTGCATGTGAATATTTAGTAGATAGTGGCGCTGCAGTTTTAGTTTTACCTTTATCTAAATTTGAAAACTTTAAACGGTTGTCAGACATAGTTTTAACCGCTGCAAAAGGCAGTAGTATAAAATATATAAATATAATAAATATATAAATGATAGAAAATTGATAAAAGTAAATTTGGGTTTGAGAAGAGAATTTCTATTTATATTTACTATTGCAAATATTTCAAAACCAATAATTGGAGCAGATTTTCTTTAAAAATTTGGATTGCTTATAGATTTTAGGAACAAGAAATTAATTGACTTACTAACAGATATTGCAATTGAAGCTATCGAGGTGTACAGTACCATTTCACTTCCAAAATTATTTAGTGTTGATAGCAAGTATATGAATGTTCTGAGATAATTTCATACAGTTACTTCTTCATTGGACTATCACAAAGAAGTCAAGCATAATACTGTTCATAGAATTGAGACTTCTGGTCAACTTCCTTTTTCAAAACCGCGACGGCTGGATGTGACTAAATATAAAATTACTAAAACCGAATTTGATTTCTTAGCTTCTGCCGGGATTTGTTGATGGCATTATCTCCGTTACATCTAGTTCCCAAAAAGGAACCAAATGATTGGCGTCCTTGTGGCAATTATCGCAGGTTGAATTACGTCAGTATTCCTGATATTCATGGCTTTGGTATGGATTTAGAAGTTAAAAATGTTTTTTATAAAATAGATTTAGTTCGTGCGTATCATCGAATTCCAGTCGCAGAATGCGATATTCATAAAATTGCTATTACGACACCCTTTAGTATTTTTGAGTTTGTAAGGATACCTTTCGGGTTAAGAAATGCTGCACAAACATTTCAAAGGTTTATTAATGAAGTGTTTCAATGGTTAGATTTTGTTTTTGTTTACTTAGCTGATGTACTGGTGGCCAGTAAAGATGACGAGAAACATTTTAAGCATCTCCGCTTAGTTTTTGAACGTTTACGTAGTTACGGGTTGAACATCAAGGTTTGTAAATGTGTATTTAAGGTACCTGGTATTAATTTTTTGGGCTACAACATTTCACATTATGGAATAAAACCGTTAGATGAAAATAGTAAACCAGTTACAAAAATTTGTGGGAATGGGAATGCGGCATTATAATTACGGGAGTTGCTTCAAATATAGCTGCGATTGGAGAAGTCTTACAACAGCAATAAGGTCGAGTTGATCCCTTAGCATTTTATTCGAGGAAATTGACTTTTTCGGAAATGAAGTAGAGTTCGTTTGATAGGAAGCTGTTAGCCATTTTCTCTAATATAAAACATTTTAGTCATTTAATTGAAGAGATATTGTTTGTTGTTTACTCAGATCATAAACCACTTACGCAGGTTTTAAATTCTCCAAGACAAAGGCGTCATCTGGAATCTATTGAACAATTTACGAATGGCATAATGTATCATTAAGGGAGATTCAAATTTTGTTGCAGATACACTTTCTAGAACGCCTGAGAAAGATTCTATTACGAATGACACGTTAGATATAATTCAGTTGTGTGAGGAACAGAGTAGTGATTTGTTTTAACGGAAACTTCTTGAAGATGCACACAGTTTATACAATGTGAAATATATACATAAATGTTCGTATACATAATGTCTCTGTATGGTGCGAAGAGTCCAATGGTCCAATATATATTTAATAAATGACACAATATCTCTCATCCAGGAACTAGACCATGGAGCTTCCCGTTATTTTTTGCCATCAATTAAAAGAATATAAATTAGTGGATAAATAATTGCTTGCATTGTCAAAAGGTTAAAGTTTTTAAACACACAAAGTCTGAAGTTGTTAAAATTGAGATTCCTAGAGAAAAATTCGAACGTATACATATTGATATTGTAGGTCCGTTGCCTGTATCAAATGGGTACAATAGATAGAACTGCACGTTGGCCTGAAGCATACCCCCTTAAAAATGTAACTGCTAAGTCTGCTTGTAAAACATTGTTGAATGAATTTTTACCAAGATTTGGCGTTCTTCTGCAAACTACCAGTGATATAGGGGTACAATTCATCTCTTTTATTTTTAAAGAACTTTCAAAGTTGTTGGGTATTGAAAACATTGTTACTGCTGCGTATCATATCAATCGAATGGTTTAGTTGAACGCTTCCATCGGCAAACGAAAGCACCAATTAATCCTCGTGGAAATGAATCTAATTGGTCTTTTGTTTTATTAGAGCTAAGATCAGTAGTTAAAATTGATATTAATACGGAGAATGCGGAAATGGTTTATGGACAATGTTTATGATGCCTAGTGAAATGATGGTTGATTCTGATAAATGTTTTGAAAGTTCTGATTATTAAAAAAACTGGAAATAGTTTTGGAATTTTCGATCTATTATTATACATCATAAACATCAAGGTGTTAATTTCAAAACATCTCAAAGATTGCCGATATGTTTTTTTGCGTAATGATAAAAATTAATCAAGTTTTTGTTGCCCATATATTAGACCATTTGAAGTTTTGGTAAAAAAACGATAAGTTTTAAACTCCAAATGGGCGATAAACTTAAGAATGTTTTAATCGACAGAATAAAACCCGCTTTTATTGAAGATAAACCTACAACTTCTAAAATAAAAAAGAGATTCACTTTTAGTTTACCAGGTGAACGGATACTTTCGAAAGGGGGTGCAATGTAGTGTTACTGGTTTTTATAAAATACTTGTTTGGATTTATGTAAATATAATTGTAAAAGAGAAGATTTCAAGCAAATAGCTTTAAATAATTTTTATCTATAATATGGAGAAAAACCTTTTGCACCATTTAAGAAAACCAAGTCTGCATCTTTTTCGACTTTAAAAATATGCTTGTTCCATCAAACGCATTGAATTTTAATGCCAAAAATATTTTCTAAAAGGTCAACTCTCTCGGCATGTACTTTGATCTGAATGTCATCATCATTAGATAAATACGATCCAAGGCGAATCAATTATAAGAGGGCAGCGATGGCGATTTCATTGATTTACGCCGGTAGTCTAACTGTCAAACTCCATGTATAAAAAAATCTGTATATTTTTTTATGTAGTTTGACATTCGGGCTAACGGCGAAGATAAACAAATTCGCTATCGCTACCTTCTAATTGAATTGTCTCGAATACGAACATTCTCACATAGAAGCCGTTTATTTTGAAAGAGAATTAAGTCGCTTTAAAAATCCATCATTGACAAAAATGTTGCACCTTTCTTGTTATTGCGAAGAAAAAATAAATCAAAAATAATGAAACACCATAATGGCACTTGAAAGATTATTTGATGTGGGTATTTTTAATCGACCGGTTGTACAAGTAAATTTAAATTTTAAACTTCAAAATTATGCTTTTGGTAGCGAATTTTACTATTCTAAAGTGAATCGTCTAATACACATTTTGACAAGCATTGAAATATTGTAAGTATTCAGCAATTATATTTGACTCTTCCAAGTGATGCTTTCACAAGTCATTTTAATGATTGTTTTTTTTTTGATTAATGATTAGTTTTGTAGTATGTATTTATGTATTATATGTGTTTATATAGTAGTTTAATATTATTAGTGAGAGCTATACATGGGAGTAATGTTATGTTATTGTTAATGTTATTAGATGGAATAATTTATTGACAATTTCATTAGCATTGAATATAAAATAATGCTAAAGAATTGTAAACATTATCATCATTTTCTCTGATTTTAGGTAATAAGATAAAATAGCTGATAATTGGCAAATTACTAAAATTTTCCAATATATATTTTTGTCCAAAGGTCCTTAACAAGGTCTTATTAATTTTTTTTAATTGTGATTTGTAACTTAACATTTTTATTAAAATTGCATTACCATTAGTTAAAACAAATAAAATTTTAATAAAATCATAAATCGAATGGTTGTTTAATTTTTTATAAGTATTTGATTATTTCAAACAATGCCAGCGAAATTTTAATGGTAATAAAAAAATAAATTTATTTACATTGATATAAAAAGACTCTAAATGCCTTTTTCTACTTTTTTCTTTACATTAATCTCCTAAAATTTACGAGGTATTGAAAAATACAAAAAGATTAATAATAATGAAAAGTTGTTTTTTTAGCTCCAAATAATTAGTTTGTTAATATCAAAAAATACTTTTAAAGTTTGTCGTAAATCTTGCAAATTTACTTTTCCTCTGTCTTTTTATTTAAAGGATTAATAAAAAATAATACACATAAAAATGTGAAAATTAAACCGAAAAAAATAAACTTTTTACTATCCAGATGAAATAAAATTCTTTTTTATCATCAACTGCAAAGTGGCAACTGAAAATTATGGCAAATCCAGAATCAAAATACTAAATTTGTTAAAGCATTTATTAGTTAAAGTACTAATGTAACATTAAATATGATATTTCAAGGTTACAAGTTCAATCGTGCTCAGAAAAATAATTATTTTCCGTTTGAAATGCCCATTATGCCCAAACATTATACAGCTCTTCATCTCCATATACCAAAGACACATATTGAGTTTTAATATGTCAAACGGTATACAGGTCACAAAAATAGTAGTATACACAACCAACACCCTACTCAAACACATCATCGAGATAATATTTAAACTTATCATTCAGGATTCAGGATACCTCGAAACTTAAAAAAAAATCATTGAAATCCCATTTATAGATTGTCTTGACGATTAATTTACTTCACGTATAATACGTGTTGTAAAGTAAAAAAACACCCTTGCTAAATATTTTTAATAATAAGATTAAAATCTTTTTTTTTATCAGTATGACTCAAATGCTTTGAAGTAAAAACAGTTTTCAATTATTGATACAATTTTTCATTTATGTATTGTATTTTTTTGGTTTTTCTTTTATTAAAAAATAAGCAAAACTACGTTTTTAACAAGATGATTTCATTTTCTTCTCATGCTTAGTTAATTGGTTTATTTTCTGTTTACATTTTTTATTTCTTTGTTTTTTTCTTTATTTGTTGCTTACCAAAAAACAAAAATAAAATATCTTGTTTTAATTTCGATTACAAGTGTTACAAGGTTTTTGTTTTTACTGATGATTTTCTTCAATATGTATTTTATGCGGCATAAATGCATATGTACATACATACATACATAAAAATTTTTCATTGAAATACCTCTTTATGAATATAATTTTTTTTTTCTCTTTTATTTCATTGTTTTTGACTGCAGTTAATTTAATTGATATCTTTCGTTTAAATTTTATATTTCTCTGACCAAATATTATAATTTTGTTGTTATTTTGTTTAGACTATTCTTACTACGGCTGGATAGGATGTGAATTAAGTACAATTAAATACTTCAAAAATAAAATGCTTATGAAGAAATACCCAGATTGTATGTATGTATCTTTTGTATGTATGAGTTTATGTAAAATTGAGAAAGAGTGCTTTATATTTGGTTTTTTGAGTGTGTAATTGATTGATAACAAATTATAAGAGAAAAGAAAAAAATAATCTTTTTCTCTTGTTGTAGCAAAATGTCCGTTAAAAAATGACAAGTTTCCTTTACCATCTTTTGTAAGTGTTGGTTGTTATTGAATGTGAACACCTTTAAATATTTTTTTCTTTTACAATTTATTCAAGGAAACTTTTTTAGTTAAATTCTATTATAAAAAAACTTACAAATACAATAGTTTTGCTGAAGTTAATTCTAATAATGAACTGATAAATAATGTAAAATCATACAAATTATAATGTTGAGGAGTGTTTTAGCTGAATGTTATGGGTATTTGTGGTTTAATTTATTTCAGATTAGTTTTTGCTTTTTTTTATTCAATATTGATTTTTCAGTACTGTTGCTTTATTTTATTTCTTCGTATTTAGTAGTAAGTTTTTTATATCTATAGTTTTTGCTTGTTTGTTCTAAATGATTTTGGATTTTAATTTAAATTTAACGTTTTTCCTTTTTTATTATTATTTTTATGTAAATTCATGAATTTCCAGTTATACCTACTAATTTTGGTTTTTTGTTTATTTAAATTAATTTTACACAGATACAAATTTAACATTATTATTGTTTTAATCATTTCGTTCTCTTAATTTAGTTCAAGTAAATTTAAGTTTTTAGGTTTCCAATAAATTTTATTGTTATTTATTTTTAACTAATTTCATTACAATTACATTTCCAATTTCTTAATATTATTACTAATTTTTGGTTGTTATTTTTAGTTTATTTTTTTTTTATTATGAATAAAAAAATGTGTTGCTTTCATGTTCTAATATTCGTGGTGTGTCCAATGCATTTTTTGTCTTTAAAAATGTATTAAATTTTAATTAATTTTATGAGGAATAAAAACTATCACGCGCTAGAATTATCATTGGATCGGGATGTGGATGGACCGGCCCCAATATCATCGCCTAAGACGAATGTGGGGCTCTGGCGGGACGTAGACGCAACAGGTTGGTAGTGATAACCCTCACGATAACGTTGATTCGATTTACGGGTTGTTTGAGTGTGACCCAGTGTTGGTCTTTGATTATTTAATTCATTGGGTCGTTTGGCTGTAATTAAAGTAAACATTATAAACATTAATTACATAAAAGGTGTTTTAAAATGTTATTAAATTAAAGAAAAACTCTTTGTTTTTTTTATAATTCAACATGTCGTTAAAAAGTTAGTAATAAACAATTGATAAATAAGTTTTATTTTTCAATCGGTGAATATATTCAAACAATAACTGCCGGTTTCTCTACATGCGAACGAACATTTCTTTCGCATATTTATATTTGTAACAAAAACATACAAATACAAAAAATTATTTTTGTTTTCAATATAAATATGCGAAAGAAATGTTCGTTCGCAGTAAAACTCGACTATGAAGTAGTAACTTTGTGAATCAACTATAAAGTTACGAGTTATTGAACGAGTTGGTAATATAAGCTTTTGCCACAGTTCGATAATTTAAATTTTTCTTTTAAATTGTGTATAATGACCCATCATTGAACTGACTTAGAATTTTTTCCCAATTATGTATGTTCATTTCTTCAACAAATCATAACTGTTGATGAAAAATTGCTTTCCATCACGCAACGAAAATGCAAAATCTATCAAGGCGAAGCAATTTAATAGACAAAAGCTTTCAAGAAATGCGGCAAAATATGCGAAGAAATAAAAAAAAATGCTCCTATTTAATCACAAATTTATCTTTCACCATAACACACCGAGTTCACACAGGGCAATTTTTCTTGCTGCAATTCTAAATTTTGTGTGAGAAAAAAGTGAAATAAAATTATTCTTTACATTTTCTACAATATCCATTTCCGACCCCATCAAGTATATATACTCTGAGTTCTTATGCAAAGTGAAGTCGATGGAGTGATGTCCGTCTGTCTGTCCGTGATAGTGTTAAAAATCAACTTTACCAAGGCACTAGATGAGCTAGAGAAAATTTAAGTACGCCAATCGATCAGACATAGTTTCAAAAATCAACAAGGTCGGTCCATGTTCTTTGATGCAGTGGGCAAAACACCATGTCTGCCTCTAAGTTTTCATGTCACTTGAAACAATGAAGTAACTCCAATAAAAAACAAATATATAGAGAAATTGAGTATAAAGGAAGAAGAAAAAACACTAAGTAAAAAAAAATTGCGCTTGCCTCTATATTCTTTTCATAGAAAGTTACGATTGTGCAACATATTTTTTAAGACATTAATATGGATAAAATTTGAAAGCTTTTGAAAAGATCTTTCAGAAAGTGCTAAGCTAAAATTTTTCTTAAATACTTAACCCATTATTGTGCTTAATTTTTTTTCTTATTTTTAATTTCTCCGTCCCCCAATATTCGTTTTTTGATTGGAGTAACATTACTTAACTACATTTACACACATTATGAAAGGTAAATAAGATTTGGCATAGCCGAATAAAGCATTTTTGTTTGCATGAAGTTTGACATTATGTAACAAATATTAGCTGTGCACTGAAATTATCTCATTAAAATACTTTCTATTTGTTTTCAAAATCGAAATGTTAGCGATATTAGCATTACGATCTTACTTTTAATTTTTTGCTGCATTCACTTTCTTCTGTTGTTTTAATTTTAACCAATTTTGTTGTTATTTTTGTGATCTTCCAATAGTAATAAAATTTTAGCTGTTAACATAATAAAAACTCAAATTTTAACGGTTCCAGTTATTTGATCGGGAGTGTATTTTCAAGTCAATAAAAAACAGCTGGATGGAAATATAACCGAATAAAATTCAAGCTTCAAGCTCGTAATGAAAGAAAAAGTTCCACCGATAGTAGTGAATTCCGAACATAGTTTTTCGACTGTATTTGGGTTAGTTGGTGAGCAATATCTGTTTAAAAAATGTCTGTTGGAACAAAACAAAAAAAAAAAAAAAGGAAGGACAGAAAGTTCTGTTTTTGCACTCACGAGGTAAAAAAACGGTAAAAATTTTCAGATAGTTTTATTTGGTCCAGCTCGATTGACAACAGAAATAATAGGGGATGAGGTAAGTGTAAAGGAAACTACAACCAAATGATCTTATGAGGATCGAGGTCTACAGACAACGTGTTTTAAAACGTGAAATAATGAAAATAACGTATTTTTGATACATATTTGTTTCTTGGAAAAGACCACTTCGTAGAAATAAAAACTCTACCCAATGTGCCAAATGTCCAATATATGGTCAGGGTCCTAAAAACTGTAAGGGTGACAACATATGCGTGGCGAGTGCAGGTAATCACAATTTTTCTGTTTTCACTTTAAACAAAATCAATCAAGATGGAAGCGTAGTGTACAAAAGTTATAACTGCACTAAAAATAATCTGAGAAGTGTTAACCACAGGGCTGATGACCCAAAGTGCCCTTGCAGCCAAAATTCGAACGTCTAATAAACGACCAAATTATATAAATTTCAATATAGATGATACAAATTATGGATATTAAATTAATATTAGCGTTTCTAGCTTTCGCACTAAAAAATTATACTCTGAAGTTTCGAAAGGCAAACCCCTTGTTAATAACGACGATATTTCCAACGATGCTATTGTTGAACTTTAAAAATATCAAAACTAGTTTGACATATAATTCAGGAGATATCCAAAATGTTTAGGTTATGCATGAGAATGCTCAAGTCATAACGACAGATTCAGCAGCTTCACAGCTCGAACTTGTTCTTCATGACAAAAATTTTGATATCCTTTTACTCAACGAAACATTTTTGAAACCGCATCATAAACTTCTACTTGGAGGCTACAAAATCTGTATCTGAAAACCGGCTTACTCATGGAGGAGGTGTACTCATAGCGGTAAAACGTAATATAGAACATAAGTTATTACTAAAAATTTAAAATTATAGTATTGAGAAAAGCTTCATACAACAACAAACAGTATATTTATTTCTGCGTATAACCCATGTACACTTCAAACTTGAAGTCTGACTTAAATGCCTATTACACCCATTGGAACTGTGTTTCAAACCACTCTGCAGGTGAAGTGCTTTATGAACATTGTCTATTATCTAACTATTATACATTTTACCCAGAATCATTTACCAGGCTTGGTCACTTGGCTTGGTTTTACCTCTTCAACCTTCTACAGTAGACATTTTGATATCGCACTCCTGTATATCTTTTTCGGCATTAGAATCCCATCCAAATATCTTAAATTTATACCATGTTCCAATTTAATATTTTATTAATGGAGATTTTCAATCAATTAAAAACAATAAATATTCCGTTAGAGACTGAGCAGATAACGAAATTAGGCGCAACGACATTGGTCGAGTCTATTATAACGTACATATGACACTAAACCAATTATGTTCTAACGCCAAACAGGTATTTAATTTGATTCCAATTGGCCAAAAAAATCCATGACAGAGAGAAATCTCATATACTGCAAAGAAATAAATTCAGGACTAAATTGCAGAGATGTGGAGATCTAAACTATAGAATTCTGAAGCAGTTGAAGAGATTTATCAATTTTCACATGAAAAGGGATAGGAAAGAGTCTTGGTCGAAATTTATTTCTAAGTTACTTGCCGGCTGTAAAAAGTTTTGGAAGCTTACTAAAGCGCTCAAAGACAAGAATTTACCGCTTTCTGTTCTGCATGTGAACGGTGACATTCTAAAATCTGGTGTAGGTAAAGCTTATACGATTGCTAATGCGATTGCTGATGCATTTACTAATTCTTACGCAATAACTGTAAGTAATTCATCAACTAAGGATACTTGCGTTGCAAATTACGTGGAAAGTCTAAACAATGAGTCCCTGCTTAGTGGTAGTAATATAGTATTAACAGATGTCACAGAATGGATTCCGTAAGTAATACTCTACGATTTATCAATTAAATATGACAATTAAATTTATTGACAATTAAAGTTATTAAAAAAAGTTATGGAGTTATCTTCCTTGACATTTAAAAGGCACATGATGCTATGTGGCCTGATGGTTTCTTGTTCAAACGTAATAGTTTTAATTTTCCTCTTGATTTACAAAAAAATAGTAAAAAGCTTTTTAAATAATCGAGCATTTGTTGTCTGTGTAAATAAGAATTACTCTAGTGAAAGGAAAATGCCAGCAGGTCTACCACAAGGGTCTTTTCTTTTTCCCACATTGTAATCGTTATATACCTCGGTTATAAATATTCGCAGAAATCAAGAAGCAGTTTTTTATGCTGACGACAGTGCTTTAATATGGTGCGGCAAGGTATTACACGCAATAGTCAAGAGAATGCAACAGACTTTAAACTCAAGGCAAAAAGATTTCAATATTTCGAAAATAAAAGATAACGATAACAAAACACAAGCTATCATATTTCCATAAGAACTTTTGTTTAAGCAACATGTTAAATATTTACATATGTGACATGTCAATTATGTGTGGTTGCGCAATGTATCCTTTACCGAACAGAAGATCAACACTTAAAAAACAAAATTTTGGTACACAAGATGTGTATGCGACCGATCTAGACTTATGATTGCCAAGTTTGGTGTGGCAAGACTGCTAAAACTCATACAAGGAAGCTTCAAATTACTCAGAATTAAACTTAAAAATAATACACAACCTTCCCCGTAGATTCCCCACAGACTTTCTGCATTTAAATTTTTAACATAAATTGATTAGTTCGTTTGTAAAGGACCTAACTAATATTGGAACTATAAGATTCTTTTGAAAGGAACTAACCAAAATTCATTTCATTATAATTTTTAAGTTTGTATAAAATTTTTTGATATAAACTTTTCCTTAACACTGTCTTTTTAAAAGTTTCTCATATTTAATTTAGTAGTTTGTAAGTGTTGTAGTATTTTTATACCTCAAGTTGATATTCAATAAATTTTCATAATAGGTTTGTTTCTTTACTTTTTGGATAAAGCTCGTGAAAATGAGAGCAAGTATGATTTTCTCTCATAAAGAGACAAAATTGTATAAAAGTACGTTTTTCAGCTAGCAAAGAAGCATATGTGTAGACTTTTTGCAAATTTTGCGAATAAATTTAAATAAAACTCTCTCGATATGTGGAAGTGTTGTTTAAATTCTTTAACCGTACGTGATGGAAAAATTTCATTCAAATAATTTGGAATGCTGTTCCTCTTTTGGTATTTAAAAATCTCAAAAATATCCAAAAAAAAGTGATTTTTCCAAGTCGGAATCATGTTCAATAAGGTATAGGATGTCGTCACAATCACTAGAATCACTTGAACTCTTTATCAAATCTGCAACAATGTTTTTTAACTCGTCTTCCATTAAAAATTGTCTTTTATATTAGAAATACTATTTTACCATTTTTTAAATATAATGACTTTTTTATTTGTTTTTATTTTGTTTATTATTTACAGCTGTTTCACAAATAAAAATAACTTGCACGAAAAAAAACTTTGGGCTGTTTCGTGCAAAAAGAAGAAGAAGAACTTTATTCTCTCAAAACCGCTCTCATTTACCCAACTTTTAAGTACGGAAACGCTTTTCGTGCAAATTGGGATCCCACAATAACCCAAAGTAGAGTAAAGAAACAAACAAAATAGCTTATTGACGAACATGAATGGTGTTTGGATTCACCTTAGGAGTAGTTTTTTATTAAAAAAATATAGGCATTTTTATGACATACCAGGTATATAAGGCTTTTGATTATTATAGGACGTTGGTGATGATATTGTACGATTTTGTTGATTGTGGTGATTTGTTTCACTGTGCGTTGTTACGCTGTTATTACAATTATTGTGGTTTTGTGGTCGCTGTTGTGGTAATTGATGGTGATTATTCGGCACATCAGTACTATCGATTGGACTCATAGGTGTCATCTCGCGATCCTCAATATACATTTCACTACCGTCATCTGGAACATGACGATATTGTGACCATGGCCAAGAGGCGATACCTGACAAAATAAAGGATTCTGCAGCACATATGTAACCAATTATCTGCAAAGTGAATTTAAAAATGATTTATGTGTCAGTATAGACAATTAATATAGACAAATAATAACTTTACCGCTGATGCAAACAAGGTGTCCTTTGTGTATTTTGGCACCCAAGTGTACTCCTCTGCAAAGAGAACCATGTGCATAATAAGTGAAGAGCTCAAAATCAATATTAAACCAATACTCAGGTACATCCATGTATTCTGCAAATAAATTAAATTTATTTTTTATTTTTTGTGTTTTCTAAAATTTAATTATTACGAAATTTTTATTTTTTAATTTTGCCTTAATTCTACCTCAAATCTCGACTTAACATAATTTCATATTTTATTTATATTTTTTCGATATGCACGGTTTTTCTAATATAAATTAACTTTAAATAATTAATTTTTGATTTTTATTTATTGCTTTATAAAATCAATTGAGAGTTATTTTACTAAAAAAAAAATGAGAATAATTTTTTCAGTTTTATTTTTTTGAATTTTTGTGAGCACCTTACTTCAATTAAAATAGAATATTTCAATATCGGTTCAGAAAGGACTAAGTTATCCAAACAAAAAAATACATGGGAATTTATAACCTTTCCCTTTTTTTAATTCGGTTAAAAGAACATTGTACCAAAAAGCTTAATTATGTTCCACTAATCATTAAAAAAACACACACACACACACAAAAGAACAGAAACAAATAAGAAAATTGAAATTTAACAATAGTAATTTAATTAAGATTGAAGCAGATTTTCGCGAATAAAGGTAATGAAACCCTCTCTGATTCAATATCGAAGGTCCTTGAAACTATCTGGATCAATGAAATCGGTTTTTTGAATGTTCACACATTTTTCTGGCCTCGCCAATCGAGCTATACAACGACAGACTGCCAATATATTAAATTATTCGGCGCGTAACATCACTTTGTTCGTTTAGCTTCTCATCATATGATGTGAACGTTAATGCTCTTTGCGCTAACTTGGATCAATGTATCTTCTAGACATCCTTTTCGATTTTAAACGTTTTTGTGGCATTTCAATTCGAAACATTTTTCGCAGATAATAGCGTCTAAACCATGGCGCAAATGAATGAAATCATAATGAATAAATCATTCTCATAAAGCGAATATAAATAAAACGCACAACAAAGTACTGATTTAATATTTACCGACCTGAATGATAAAGCAAACCTGCTGGCTTCAATTAACTCTTACTCAGAATAACTAAAACTTTTAGAATGGATAGAATACAAGAACTGGTGTTGAGGCATTGTACCTTGACGCTTGCTTTAAAATTAGCAATATTTTTTAGCGTTTTGCCACTTGTTGGCGAATTCTCAATGTGCTGGAATATTGTTTATGTAACGCTAATCACTAGTAACCTGTAGCTGCAATTTGCTATGCACCTTACTAAGTAATGGAAAGTACGCTCAACTTCAATCTTGTAAGTATCTGGAATCAAACAACTTATTTAATGCTTTCTGGCTTTTCGCTGGTATCTCTCTCTTAACCTTTTTTCCAAAAGTAGGGCCGTAACCCTAGGTATTGTTAAACCATTTAAAAGAATGTTGCACAGTGCACCTTTATTGAAACTTATTGCTATTGATAAGTTCTTTAAATCATTTATCATTTATATTTAACATATTTTTATACGATCTCACTAAACGAGAAAAAGAAGAAAAACGGCGTTAAGCGAAACCGACAATTATAACCGCATCTGCATTCTAATTACAATTGTCGATTTCTTTTCTTCTTTAAGCTCGCCGTTGAGTTTACACTACCCAGAGCCACATAATGGAGTTTTAGTAGTAAATACGTATTTGGTTTTTTAGACGCAGTTATTTCTAAGTTTGAATCGATTTTAACAATTTTTACTGGAACACAAGAAAATCGTTTTGTATGTTTAGAAAGAAATTCGGCTTTAAAAAATTAAATAAGATCTTTTCACTAACTATTTATTTTTAAATGTTTCACATAATAATTTTTGAAAATTGTTTTGAAGTGTTAATAAATGGGGTCAAAAATTTGTTTCGCTACCTTCAATAGTTAAGTAGAAAAAAAATTTTTAATATAAAAAAATGGAAAAGTTATTTGGTTATTAAAAATGCGTTGGCCGTTATCATCTTTCTGAATTATTGAAATCGGTTCTTATTACAAAAGTTTTAACTTCTGAAAGATTTTTACTGATGTGCCTTCAAATGTAACATTTAGAAAGTCTAGTTGCTCTTCTACGAACCACAATCATTACAAAAAAGAAAACAAATTCAGTTCGGAAGATCAAGTGCATTTGCATAATTTTTAACATATTTTGCATAGTGACAAAAACAAAAATCAAAATACACGAAAGCAGAAGGCGACTTCGGAGACATTAAAATGGCTCTATTAAGGATTTCAAATTTGTGGGTTCATTTAAAACTTTTAAATTCGTCTGTTGCTGTCCCAGACAAACTTCCATTAAGTACTGGGATCTAAAAATATATTTTTGTCTAACTAGAATAATGTTGTTTGAGTTCTGAGCAAAAACCTGAAAATTAGGTATTATTTCTTGAAATGCATAAAGTTAAATGCAAAAGATTATTTTTCCGTTACGACTTGTAAGCTAAGATACGTTTAAAATATTTTGTGTAAAAGTAAAAAGTTTTATTACTCACAACTTTTGTCCAATTGAAGGGAAACATTAGAGCTATATGAGAAATGTCAAGAAAAATCATAAGACATGTAATTAAAAGTGAGAATAATGCACAAAACACCATCAATCTTAGGCGTCCGATGAGTGGCAGTAGAAAGAGACCGACTTGAACGGTACCCGCAGAACATTCGCAGGCAAGACAAGCGGCTGAGGACAACTGGAAATATAAAATAAAAAGTCAATAAAAGTTTGAAATATATTTGAAGGAAATTGCAATAGTTTTACCACCAAAAGTATTCGCACAATCCCTGTAGGCGTTTTTAAATGTTGCGGATCACAGTGTAGGGCAACACCCCATGGCAGTGGCGTTTGATTGGTACGCTGCTTATAATTAGCGTGGGAATCCCACGATGTGCACGTACCTAGCGGCGATTCCAAGGATAATGATAGCTCTCCGGCTCTGCTGCCAGCTATTTCAAAATCCTGTTCATCGTCCAGCTGACAGCAGACCGGCTCTAGTTCACGTATTTCGTCCAGTAGAAGTTCTATCTCGTCCGTTCCATATAGATCAGATACAGACGGTATGTAACGTTGGGGTTGTTGCATTTCCCGCTGCGGGGGTTGTCCCACATCACCGGATCTTGTGCGAAATAATTTTTAGTATTTGAAAATGTTTTTGGCCTTCAACTACCACTAAGACACAATCAAGCAGTTGAGCAGCGATTTATTCTTTTAATATCTTTTTTCGCACTTATTTCGTGTGTTACTTTATCTGTTATTTTTTTTTTTTTTTTTTTTTTTTTTGTTAATCTGTTGTTATCTTTATTCTTTCTATTTGGATGGATGGACTTTTGGTTGTATTTTCTTGTTGTACGTTTAAAGGAAGTTTCAAGGTAGTTAGCTTGGTTTAGGTTATTCTGGTTCTTTTACCTTTCTTAGATTTATTGCTGACGTTTAAAAAATTTATCTAAAAAAAAGAAAGAAAACATTAAAGTCCATGATTTTAATCTGCTGCACATTTGTTGCAATTAAAATAAACAGAAACGATGTTATTCTTTCGAGGGTGTGTTGAATGAATTCTTAAATTCTTTTCCAGAAAACTATGAATAAAAGTTATTAATTCCTTGCTGTCCTAAAACAATTTTGCTTTAGCCCTATCAGGCCTGACCCTAAACTCTAGGAAATTTTTTTTTTTAATTTTTGAAATACATGGTTTTTAACCAATGTTTAGAATTTACCTTTTATATATGTATTTTTATATATTATTAGGACACGCGCAATTGATTCATCTCCGTTAAAATTTTGGTTAAAACGCATTTTTATTAAATAAAATGACTTCACTTGACTTAAAACCTTAAAATGTTGAATTTTTAATTTAATTAAAAACACAATTTTCTTCTGCAGTTCATCTGACGAAACTGGAAGGTGACGCAGAATTTTGCAATGTCATTTAAGTAACCGTACAGCGAACAGTGGAATAATGTGAGAAACAAAGATGAAAAGCTATCTGCGCGATCGATGCATGAGAGTCTGTTTGACATTAGGAAGATCAAAACTTACCCGCACAATCGATGGGGTAAGGGGGAAAACATCAAAAGATCAGCAAGAAAAATCAAAGCTCATGGTCAATCAACAGCAGCGTTGAGGTTCATCTAAAACAGATAAATAAGTTTTGTTTTCCCATAGTTTTAACTGACAGACAACCCGGCATTGGGCTGTAACAGATTTTATATTACAAAACTGTTCCTAAAAACGTAATCTTTTACCGAATAATACTTAGTTGCACACTTACGGAATTTCGATGGCGAAATTGTAGGACTTTAGTTTCGAGTTGTCAATTTTTTTCAGGTTTTATATTTAATAATTTAAAGAAGTTAACCGGAAGAAGGACATTTGATTTCTACGATAAAATATATTTTTAAGAACCTATCTAAGTTTATTTTCTGAGCGCCTAAGATAGTTGAAAACTATTTGATAAAGAAAAAGGTAATCGTTAGGCAGAATAGAATAATTTTTATAAATTTTTTAATTACATTTTCCTTTATTAGCCAACAACTAACAACTAAGTAACTGTCTTTGATGGAAAAAGAAATTTTTTAAAACTTGAATCCTTATTATTTCGTTTTCAGTTCATTAAAATCATATCAATTAATTTTTTTCGCATAATCTCTTACACCTAATCGTATATACGTGTGAACGTTCGAAAATATACTCTCTAAATCGTTCAAATATGATTTTTTGTTGTTCAATGATATAAAATGCATGAATGCGCTTCCGTTATGTCGCGTGCTCATATTAAACTTGAAATTTATAAAACGGAAATGAAAACTATTCTTAGTTTAGTTTGTTATTTTATACAGTACGACTAACACAAATACAAACACTAATAAAAGCAACAATAGTAACAAATAACATTTTATTTTTTGTGTGTACAGTCCACGACTTACTTTTATTTTATTATTTTGTCATGCAGAATGTTACTTAAGTAAAAAACAAAAAACATTCAAAATTTTGACCATAAATTATGAAAACAATCACTGCATTTTAACCACATGTATGTTTGTGCATAAAACAATTACAAATTGCTCAACACATTACATTGAGAATTCATTGTGCTGGCCTTTTAGGCAATTTTTACACAAACAATCACAAATGTTTGTTCGAATGAAAAGTTTCTTTCTGAACTATATGAGGTTAATTTAAATATTTTAAATGTTAGAAATTTAGAACGTAAGCAATTTGTGTCTAAAAAATTCTAATTGTTAAGATGTCGAGCATAAAATAAATATTAAATAAATAAAAACACAATAAGAGGTCGTCTGTCTGTCTGTCTGCTAGTAAGTTTTTTTTTTATTGTATGATTTTAATATCATTTTCACATTTGCAAGGTTTATTGACCAGATGAATTCGAATGATTGAAGTAAATCCTTCAAGGGTTCCCCAATCAATCATGGTCCAGTATACGTCACAATATCAAATGGTATACAGGGTTGCTCTGCTAGTATGTTGAACTTGATTTCACCTTAACCGTGTGCTAAGGTGAGGCAAAAGATGTGGACAACGATATTCTTTAGCTACAGAAAAAATATTCATAAATATAACTCTAGCAAAACTGAACAATATGATTTTACCTGAATGAAAAGAATTGGAAAAAAGCTTTACACGTTACAACTCTGCATTTGTTTTTAATTCCTGCAAGGGAAGAATATAAACTTTGAAAAGCAATGCTGGAATTTGAAGTTATAAGGTCTTATGATATTACACCAGAATGGGCTTCTGGTGCTCCGAAAGTACTTTTTCTTAAATTTTTGCATAAAAGCACTGAAATTATACTAAAGTAATTATCTACCTTAATTTAAGTAAAGAAGTCATATTACAAATTTGGTTACTTGGTTCCAAAATGTGTTTTCATCTATTTTTATTTATAAATGGTCTAAGCGAATATACAGCGAACTTTAAATAACTTTAACCAGTATGAAACCGTTTGCTGTAGTTTTTCATCAGTTTCTATCGATGTTTCCAAGCATTTTATAAGGGATTATCATATAAGAGATCATTAAATTGAAATAAAACTTGACCCACAAGTTTTTTTTAAATTTTTATCAGCCAATTGAAATTGGAAAACATATTGTACTTATTGTGTACATCTGACATGCTTATCAGCATTTCTGTATACAAATTGATTCTTGCTGACGACACAGCAAGAGCTCGTATGCAGCTTTAAGATATTTTCAGGACCATACATTTCAATAAGAAAAAGGGTAAAAAGGATAACAAACGTAAGTGAGACCATCAAGCCAAATAAGCTGAGACCCATATTCAACCTTATTACGAATGGCTTATTTATGTCTACCAGAGCTATATTCATACTTAAAGGACTCGTCAACTACTGTTTACTCTCTAATTGAAAAAATAATGAACCTTTTTTCGGAAAAGTATGTCCATTTATTGCAAAGTAAAAATTTAATTGGAATTTCTAAAAATATTAGCTCTGTTCAGTAACTAAAAATTATTATTAATTGTTGCTGACTGTTATTAGAACGTGCAAAGAGAAAGTAAGAAAAGAGAGAAAATGTGAGAGAAAAAAATATGTTTCAAGTTTTGGTAAGTATAATTTTTACTAGCAAGAATTAGTCAAACAGCTGTTTTTAACTTTTGTTTACAAGATGATTTGTTTAAAAAATTTCTTTAAAAAGAAATTTTTGTAAAACTAAAGATAATGCAAGTAGATATTTAGCAATTAAAAGAATATAAAATTATTATTTTGTTATTATACCCTTCACCACAAAATGTGAAAAAAGGGTATATCAAGTTTATTAATCCGTTTGTAATTTCTACAATATACATTTCTGCGTCCTCATGAATAGCGAAGTCGATTGAGCGATGTCCGGCTGTCCGTCCGTATTAATGTTGACATCAACTTTGCCAAGACACTAAATGAGCTGGAGATAATTTAAATATGCCAATCGATCAAAGACGGTTTTGAAAATTTTTCTATTGAAAATCAACAAGAAAAGTTTGATAGTGTGAAAGCAAAAGTAATGTTTGATTCAAATAATACGACAATGAATATGGCATCCCATAATACAAATTAATTTTTAGAAATTTTTTTAAACACTATGATTTTTCAATTTATCAGGGTTGTTTTGCTGCTCGTAACCCAGCCAACCAATAAATTATCAGTCAAAAAAATTCTCTTAGAAGAACCTACTTAAGGAGCTATATGACACTCAGGTATGTGTATCTTTGGAGCTATAAATAGAAAAAAACCTATTAAAAAAGAGTCTTCTCTGAAATAAATTAAGAGCTATACCAGTAAAGTAGAAAAAGCCCCCATTTCTGGAGATTTTTGTTTGGTAAATTATTCTTTTTTTTTTGTACTCTTTATGTTTCGAGAGGTAACTTACTAAAGTTTCTTTTCGGATTCATATGGTTTGCTTGGAATTTTCATTCACAATTTTCACACAGCAATTCTCATTAGATTTCTTTCTTACAAAATCGTATGCAAATCCTAACACTTGTATGACAGTGTGAATGGGCCTTAAAGGGTATATTTTTATGCGTTCATATATTTGATTGCGAGCTTTACTGTTTTATTCAATTTTGATGGAATGGTACGTAAGTGAACTGGCCGGCATTAGTTTTGTTGATATGTGGTTCTAACAGGATATATGCCATATGACAAGCCATTCGAGTTACGACAGAATCAACTCTGACTAACGAAATTGCTTACTAATTGAAAGAAATAATAAGAGGTCAAAAACCTAACTTAATTCACGTAAAGTTATGCAACTGACCCATTTTTGCTAGATAAGCACTTTTGAATAATAAAAATAATAAACATTTCTTGTATGTTTGTATAAACATTTTTGTAAATAAGCCAATTTTAATACAGCCAAAATAACCTGAATTGTCTAATATAGAGATCGTTGGCAACAAATCAATTTAAATTTATGTAAGTATTTTTACAAGAACATAAAAAATAAAAATAAAATTAAATGAATAAAATTATTTTAAGTCTATTGAACCAAATAATATGCCTGATCCATTAAGGTTCAGAAAAAAGTAATTTTATAATTATTAAGAAAAGGAATCGCAAAAACTAGAAACAGTAACATCTAAACATAAAAGACGGCGACACCCAAATTAAGCACCCAAGTTAGGCAAAATTAAAAAAAATCGAAAAACAAAATTTTTTTGCAACAAAGAATAATTAAAAAAACATCATAACATCACTGTCAGATCTCCTTAAAAAAGCGTTCAGAATAAGAGTAACCGAATTATTCCTCCCGCATAGGATCATAAAAAAAAAAAATAAAAAGGGCGGCACAGAAGCAACAAAAAAATTGGGCACTACTACAAGCTGGCAACAACTTAAAAACCAGCTTTATGAAAATTTTTTTATATTTGCTCAATTCACAAGCTCCTTTTGTATCGATTATAATCTATTAAAATCAAGGTTCAGAAAATGTACACATTACACACACAATTTATTTGCATTTAAATTATGTGTGCTTCTAAATTTAGTAGGTTGCCGAACACACTCAAGTTGTCTTATTTTTTAATATTTGGTTGCTCACAGGAACACGTTTTCGGAAAAAAGCACATGTGTCGTGTATCGAAAAAATCCATACGTGTAGTGTATCGAACACACGGTTGATGTACGATACACACGACTGATTGTATATAAAATTAAAACTCTTGGCACGACAACATCAAATACATGACACTTTTAATATACAGACTACACCAAATAAAACTGTTATTCATACAAAATAAAAATTTAATAATATTCTATTAGCTAATGTAGTTTTGACAATAAAATATTGAAAATAAGGGTTATTCTTGAATTTTTTATAAAATGCAGAATTTTAAGGTCACGGTAGCGCATACTAATAAAAATAAAAAAGACAAAAGATATTCTTTTACATCTATTTGAATTACTTTTTGTGAGTTGATATGGGTACCATATAAAAAAAGAATATTTAAAAAATGAAACATTAAAAGAAACAAAACTACAAACTAATTTTATATTTAACTACTAATTTGCACACTTATATTTTATGATATAAGATAAAAATAAAACAATTATTCAAGTTAAATGACTTCACTTACTGACTTCTTTGTCGTTCGCCGGCAAAACTCGCCGCATATGACGAATTTCGACCGACGTCATGATTGTGTGTATTTTCGTGTACACAAATGTGTTTTATTTTTGAAAACGAATATTCGAAACCAAAAACTCGTCGTTCGTCTCAGTTTTGTTTCTAGCATTAATGTATAAAATTTGGCAGTTTGTTCTATCTTAGAAACCGTGAAATGCAAACTTCTGAAATTTTCTAAAGTACCAAAACTCCAAACGACAAATCGCCCAAATGGAAAAAGCACTAAAAAAAAAAAGTGCCAGAGTTACGGGGTATTAAACTTGATTTTTTTTCCTGGGTTCAGCTCTTAAAAGAAAGAACAGATACAAATGCCTTGACTATCACTTTGCATTTCTCTAAAAACCATAAAAGTCTTTGAAATTTATTAAACTGTTGCAAATAAAAGCGACAATTATTTTGACCAAATTTATTCAAAACAAGTAACAGTACTATATTCACCATGTATGAAAATCTACTTTAGGTAAGTAACTTTAATTAAACAACAAATATTAAGGTGACAGAAAATTAAAAAAAATGAAAAAAAAAATACATAAAAATTTAATCGGCTATTAAAGAGTTGCCAAGAAATAATGGAAATGATAAGAAAGTGTTTAAAAACGATGACAACGTGTTAAATTATGTAAACTGTAACGATTATAGCAGTGAAGTACTAACCAACGTCCAAAATAACGTTAACGTGGGAATGACGAGTCAAGATCAAACGTTTTGTCGTAGTACGTTTTCGATTAAAGAAATATCAGAAACAATTCCCTTAAAATAAAATGTCATTGTACGTCGAAAAATTTGTGGAAAGAGTTAACACCCCTAAAAACGTGTATCGATGGGCCGTAAAAGGTTTTATGCTTGCCGTATACAGCAAACTAAAAGATATTTCTAAATTATGGTTGGATGTATCCGAACATCTATATTCGACATGGTATGACTTCGCTTAAAGGTTAATTAAGGAATTTGGTCTGAAACTTGAAGAAGCGGAGGTACATAAGAAAATGTGCAGTGTTCATAGGAGTCTAAACGAATACTGCTTTCGAATTTGTGCTATTGTCCGTATATATAAACTAAGCAAACTGGCGATGCTGTACGACATCAATAGCTACAGGCTGCTACAGCAGCTTCTCGTTTCAACTGTTTGAAGGACTATGTGAAACTTACAATGAGTACTTTAGAAATAATCCCGGGGAAAACCAAGTTTTATAAAAACGTTCAATGGTTATAAAACAGAAAATTTTTGAAGTCGAGAACGAGAGTAAGTTCACCGAAAAACCATTAAATGTTATAACATCAACGAAAAAGCCCAAAAATAATCTAGGTGCCCGAAACCACAACGCTGACGAAGATGACAAGATTGTCAAAGGGTGCATCCAACGGGTGAACCTGAGAACAGTGGAAGAGGAGAAGCAAAGTTAAGATTTCTGGGAGTAAACGATCGTTATGTGGTTGAGAATTTGCCTAATTCTAAACGCACGACACGCTATTATAGTGCGGCTTGTGCTTCGGATGGTTTAAAGCCTTAGTACGTCCCTCCACCTGTAGACGATATTGGCGAAGATGTTTATAGCTTTAGCAAGGACGCTGTATAGCCAGGAAAGGCCGAATTCTGCAACAGCCGTTAGTTAAGATACATAAATGGGTTGGTTTTAGCAGTGTAGATAAGGCTTAAACGATGTGTTGACAAATAAACAGTGATTGTGCAGTGTTTTCTTTAAATAGTCTATTTTTTCTCCTTTACAATATTAGTTACAAGCTTAAAACCAATATCTTATTCCTTATCGGTGTAAAATATTAATCACACAAATTTAATTTAAACTTCGTTTATTTTCTTAAAAACCACAGAACTATTTCTTGTGATTATTATTCGGAACAGCATGTGTGTCTTTTGCTGTGGTAAACAAACAGCTGTAGACGAAATGCTTTACTGTGATATTTGCATTTTTTTATTGTTTAAAGAACTCGGATATTTAAGTTATAGCTTTTACTGCAAACATCATGCGTATTTCCAAGTAGACTTCTTAACGACTTTACTTTAAGGTGAATAAACTTTAAGTGGTTTGACATCCCAGTAATGCAATTAGCGTTTTTTTTTTTATTAGATTTTAATGCATTTTAGTGTTTACCTAGTGAAGATCTCACAATTTTATTCTGGTATGTACTCACACACACACATCACCATCCTGCATTTTACAGAGCTTTTTTTTTGTAGAAGTTAATAAAAAACACTTACCTTTAGATCTATTATATTAAGAGTATTTTTTTCTCAACTAGAAGATAATAATAAGTTGATTACTCAAATATTGATCTTTTATAGGTCACAACTTTGACTCTACTAATAGTTAATTAATAAATGTAACAGAGAAACAAAACAAAAATAATGTCATTTGGTTTGACTTGTGCGTTGTTCGGTTATGTTAAATACGTGTGAAAAATCTTAAGAAAAAATACAAAAAATAAATTGACGAAAAAAATATAAAGATATACATATGTAGCTGTAAGTATATTTATGTAAGCAAATTAGTTATTTATAAATTTAAACACAAAATATTTTAATGTGAAATTTCCATTTTCAGTTTTGATAAAGCAGAATTCCGTTGCTTTTAGAAGCTCTGTATTCGATGCTATTAAGGATACCCTTTTAACACTTCTAATAGACACATATTCGACACTAACAGAATACTTAATTTTAATCCTTTTTAGACAGGCTAAATATTTTCCCATTAGTTGTATCACTGTAGTTGCACGTTCCTTTCCGACTGGGGATACTATTTAGATCAGAATTTGATATTATTTGCTGCACATTTTAACGGCATAAAGTAACGATTAAGTGACTTTTTCGATAGAAATCGATCGCAGGGTATTACAGAGAGCTTCCATTATTGCTAGAGATCTGATATTTGCCATACATGTGCATAATTGTAGTAAAGTTATTAGAAAATACTGAAAAAGACAACGTTTTATCGTAACTACTTTTATCAAAGGCATTTATAGGGATGTGATAATAAATATAAAACATGTGCGCATCACTGCGAGATCCGAAAATTTTAAATTGTACTAACTGAATAGTTAAAATGTTCTAATTTTTTAACAATTGTCCCAAAATTTTATATTTACTCAGAAACCAAACTAACACACAAAAAAGCATTCATAACGATTTTTTTATTCTTAATTTTAAAACCGAAGGAGAACTTGTAAACTTGAACAGCTTTTCAAATATTTTTCCAGTAGGTTAATTTTTTCGTAAATAAATAATAAATCATAAGGCTTCCTTATCGATATAAGAATTTATAATATTTGTTTGTGATATCAGCTTATTGTATCGAAACTACAGCTACATCCAGAATTTAATTTTAATAAGTCGTCAGGTTAGTTTTAGATAATAAAGAATTGACTTTATATTTTTTTATTTCGCCATTTAGTTTTGATTAAAAATTATGAAATTGTAAGATATTGTACGCATTGGTTCATTAAAAGAATTAACAAGATCCGAAATTTCTTCTGAAATTTACATATGTTTAAATCTCTATATTTATTAAAATTGTTGTAAAAAGTTAGCCGGTTTTAAGAAATTTTTGTAAATTTTGAAAGAAAAAATAAGGAAGAAAAATTTCTTGTCAGTTGCAACGTTGTTTGCACCAAACAAACAAATCATATGCGAGAGTGAAACAACTGATATATGTTTTATTTCGTCAATGTTTTATTTCGTGACGCTAAGAAAATTGCGCATTTATCAAATAATTATAAAAGTGGTATGGTGATTTATTAAAAGCAAAAATTAAAGAAAAAAAATAAAAAACAAAGAATTTAAAATAAATTTAAATAAATTTACTAGTTCAATGTGGAATTAGAAAGGTAAGTTGCATTTGGGTTGCAGGTAGTTGAAGTGCAGATATTGTGTCCAATGAACCTGACACTGGAAACCCAAAACTTCACAGGCATGTTGCGGGTATTTAAAACCGCCACAGCCTTTAAAGAGATAGATTCGAGTTGGAAAAATTGTAAGTTGTTTTTTAATGTGTAAAACATTTCCTTATTTGCTTAATTTTATGTATTTCTCTGATTTTCAGTCAACAACAGTATTTGGTAGAAATACTCAAGATGTGCGTCCCAACATCACTGTCGTCCAAAAGCATTTGGAAATACAAAGGTTATTTATAGCGTTTAAATAATTTTATTGGTTTAAAATATTTTTCCATTTAAGGCATTCCTTCCTTTTCAAGATTAGGTCCAGGGTCAGAAGGAAATCTACACCCGGCTTAGAAAACTTTGGGAAAGTATGTGAGTATAAAATTATAATTTATTTTAAATTTTAAGAAGTTTTGCAATTCGTATAGCCTAAAAATTTTGATGGAGTGCAAGGTGGTCATCAAAAAGGTTGAGAAATCCGTCTGTCGGCTGGCTCGAGAGACTTACGACGCAAGACTTGATGAAGTCGTCAGCATGCACCCTTTGCAGAACCTTCTAGCGGTGGCAGAGTTAGAGAGGAAGTTGGAGGAGTCGAAAGGTTTCACCTAAGCAATGGTAAAGAACTTAAGTTTATGCTTAAAGTATTTTAATAATCGTACATTTATATTTTTGTAGACATCACATTTACATATGATTAAGAGGACATCGCAGGATGTGAGCACTGTGATGCGCTCCATTTTTGCCGACCACCTACTAGAAAAATATAATTGGGATGGAAGGTGGGAGAAGCAAGCCCTCCGAAGGCTTTCTTTGGTTAATAACTCCCTGCGAGGTATGTACTACAGATTAGTCAATCAAAAAGTTATTTGTTTATTGCGTATTAAATTATTTATACATAAATGTATATCTTCTTTTACTTTAAGGTGTTTTCCAACAGCAAGGAGCGTTTGATTTTGAAAAAGAAGTCAGTATGGCGAAGCCACTACCGACTACAACAAAAAAATATTTAAAGAGATAAGAATTAGTTATATTATTATAAATAAAGTCATTTTTTGTACTGTAAAATATTATTTAGATATTAAAAATGAAACATGTATATATATTAGAAAATATTAAATTTTGTGTTATTAAAAAAAGTTGGATTTTTCAAATGAGGGTATATCCATCAATCGTGACGGGTATATCCATCAAGTGTGAAAAGAACTTCTGTCATCACTGCATAGTAAACTGCAGTAGTGTGAGCAGTGCAGATACATGTATTTCATAATGGAAAGATTCATTAGTTAGAGGGAGATGCAAAATCACATGTACACAAAAGTTTCCATCAAGTTTTTCATTTTTCCTTTAAGAATGTGATAAAAACTTTGTTCTACGCGATGATGGATATTTCCATCATCAGTGATTGCCATTTGATGGATCAAATGATGGTCACTGTTCTTGTAGGGTACATTCAAACACAAATATTGAGTATGTGACGTATGAGTTATATTAATAAGTGTAAGCACGTAATTAAAAGAAAGAACACGTTGAAATACTACTCATAGAAAACCTTATATGTAGATAAAATTGTACTTTAAATGTACTTAAGAAAGTTTAATAAAAAAGCTTTGAAAAAAGAGTTCCCAATTACCATAAAAGCAAAATGATTACCAAATTAAAAATACTAAAATTTAAATTTTTAAGTTTCAACGATTTTTTTTACAACATTATTTTTAGTGAGTTTAATCGCAGAGCCATTATTATTGTCTTTAATTGGAAAGTCTTACAACTTGTACGAACACATTTGAAATAAATCAATCAAGTGCGAGCTAGAAACAAAGGTTCCGTATTATATACGGGTTACCTTTTAATTTTAGATTTTATGCTGTTATTATATGTTGTCAAAAATTGAATGTATCTGTTTCACATTTTAGTATTTACAAGATACGAAAATATATGCCAAAATATCGGTACACACTTCATTTTATTTAAAAATTTGTGTGTCTTTAAAAGAATATGCCATATTCGTTCACGGCCTCTACGGAGACACCTTAATTTTTTTAATATTACTCATTACCTTTTTTGTACATACTCTGTGTAAACTCTTAATGTCTGTCTGGTATTGTTGAATAACTAAATCCATACCTTAAATACTTTAAAATCACATCGCCCTTTATGTTATAGTTTTATTTTTTATTTGCATACCAGTTCTTATAGCGGACATCAAAATAATTAAACTTAAAGTGTTTGGCTATTACGGTTCAGAAACAAATTCAGGTACGTGATAATTTCCTTTGTCACCTATTAACATTAATCTTTGTACATTAAATTGCCTGGTTTGCTTAAGGCAGAATTTCTCGAAGCAAATTCAATTTTTGTGGATTTTAAATGAGTCCTTTCATAAGCACACTTACTTAAAGAAAACTTGGCGTGTGTAGGAGAAGAAAAGAAGAAGAAAAATAATTGCCAGTTTAGAAGGCCGTCTACAAAGCAGACGACGGCCTGATGGTTTCAGCAGGAATCTTTTCAATTTATAATTTATAGTTAGTTTTGGAAATGACTTATTAATAGGAAATAAGAAGGAATTTACCCGAGAAATTTTAAGAGATGTCTATTTTGAATTCCCTTTTAAAATTTATAATAAAATAGTTTTGTATTTCTTAACTCACACATTTCTTGTTTTAATTCTAAATTACATTATTTAACTTTGATTTTTTTATATTGACAAAAATCAATTCTTAACTTTAATCATTTTGTACCCTTGAAAAATAATAAGAAGATAAATCTGTTACAAATCCCCGTCGTGTAATTTTTTACCCTCCTTACTTCTCTAAAACATAAAAAATCTAAGTATAAGTGTCATCTTATAGTGTGGTATTTCATCTTATTCAAAACTCAATATTTTTGGATTTGGTAATCATTTTGCTTTTGTGGTAATTGGATTCCTTTTGTTCAAAGCTTTTATTAATTAAGCTTTTTTTTTTGGACAATTTTATCTGCATATAAAGTTATCTTTGAGCAGTATTTTTTATTATATTTCAAGATTCAACGATTTCTTTTTTTTTAATAAGTGCGTACACTTATTAATATAACTCATACGGCGCATACTCAATATTTATGTTTGACATCTTGCCCTGCTTACTATATATTAGAGAAATATATTGAATGAAGTTTAGTCTTGGGTCTAGTAAAATTCCAAAATCTGTGAAACTGCAAACACTTTCCAGCTCATTGCCGACAAAGATTATCTACCGCTGAATTGGTTTCTTCGGAGGAAACACATGTATTTACATTTATCAAAGTTCAATTTCATTAAGTTCGATTCACACCAGGAGTATAAAGAATCTAAATCTGCCTGTAACAACATACGATCATCATATTTATTATACATATATAAAAAATATTTCAACATCATTCGCATTCATAAGTATTAAAGAATTCTTAATAACGCCAGGCAAGCTATTGATGAAAACTGAGAAGGGAAAAGGTGCAAGATGAGAAATACCGGATGTGACAGAGATTGACTTAGACATAACATTATGGAAGCATTGGGCCCAAGAATATTGTGCTCTCGCCCTGAGGGTCTAATAACATATATTATATAATAATTAAGATAATAATGACTGATAACATTGTCTTGCCTTAATATGTATGGTAGACCAATAGAAAAGGAAATGCCTTAAGGATTTCACTCGATGTTATTGAATCAGTTTTATTAAAGGTCTCACACACAAGAAGAACTAGACTTGAAATTTTTTTTTAAGTTCTGGCGGGAAATCATTATTATAATGTTTGTTTTAGCTGCTTTTAATGGTTTTTAAAGATTTTTTTCATATATTTTAATTGTCAAATGAAAAAGAAATCCTACGTTTATGTATGAGTGCAAGAAACTTTTAAACAACAAGAAATATATAAAATTCTTTAAAGCAGCAATTCGTTTTGATTGGAGAAAGTAACACATTTCAGCTATCGATGCATGAAAACTTTTTTCGGATGTAGAATTCCAACTGCGATCTTCAGCTTTTATCATATGTATGCAGAACTAATTAACTAATTACTCTATGAAAAAAACCCTAAACCCTCAATTGATGGCAAAGATATCAAACATTCTTAAAAAATAGTAGATAGAAAACAGATTGTCATGATCGGCATATGCAACATTTTATTATCAACACCACTAAAGATAATTTAAATTCACAAATAAAAATATTGTGAACAGAATATTTTGCCACACAAACGGTGAATAAATTTTTTATTTTATTTTTTAGTTCACTACTTGCAAATAAGGTGTAAAACGCTGCCACATTTATTTTCTATTTAAGTGTTTTTGCCTATTAGGCCTTAAAAAAATTTGAAAAAGTAACATTTTAATGAAAGAAATTATTGTTTAAAAACAAAAAATAGTTCAATATTTATTTTTGAATACAAAAAATTGAGCGAAAAGTATGTTTTCTGTCGATATTTTACCAGTTAAATATAAAATAAGTATCCGGTACCACTAAAATGTTGAAAATATTCCTGCCGAATAGACAGTGTTATATAATTAGAAATAATTTATATTTGCAAATAGAAAACGTATAAACGTAGTATATTTTTAAAAAATAATAAAACTTCAAAAGAGAAACATGGGCAGAGAATCATCGAATATGAAATAAAGCTTGTTAAACTTCAGTTATTTATCTATGTATAACGGTTCAAAAATAGTATAAATATTAATCAAATTACATCATCTGTGAAGATGCAAAGTTACCTATGAGGATATCTTTTAATTCTAACTTAAATTTTATGCTAGTGTTTCACTATAATGATTCATGATATAAGATCACTTAAGACAAGTTACGTTCCCTTTTAATATTTAAGTTAATTTTCATTACTCTATTTAATGATATCTATAGAGATACCAACTTTGTTAAAATTGTATATGCGTTTCTAATAAGAGGTACTCTTTATTTTTTTTTTTTTAATCTAAAAGCTTTCACCTTAAAAAAACATTTAAAATCGGTTCAAAAATTATTAAGTTATGTGTGCGGAAATATGCGTAGAAATAAAATCTGACAAATTAATAGCCATCTCCTTCTTGAGGTCTGATACACAAGAAAACTACAGTGAATTACAGAGTACGGAATTGTTGTTGTCTTAATTCTATTTGTATACGTGAGCCAAGCTCTAACGAAAAGTCGCAGAAACTCGAAACCTTGAACTCATTCATACAGAGAAAAAACATAATTGTGATATGGTATTGTTGAGGAGAATATATACTTAGTTGTTTTCACCATCACTTAAGTCACGAGAAAGTTGTTTTCGTTAACATTTGTGCATCATATGGTTAACATGCACAAAATTTGCAACCTGGTTGGTTTTAACTAAAAAAAATTGAACCACAACTAAAGTTTTATAACTTGTTAAGAATGTTATAATATTTTTATTTGTAATAATTATTATTCTTAACCAAGTTATGATTTATTATAGGATTCGAATGAATATTTTTCTATCAGTTAAGTGATTACTTTGTTAGGTATCAGTTTAAATAAAAGCGCTTAAAATGGAAAAAGTTATTTATTGCTGAAGAAAATAAAAAAGCACAAAAATTAATTTGCAATTATTTCTTTTATACACACAATATATTCGCAAATAAAAATATTATTAATAGAAAATATTACAGCAGTAAATTAATTTTTATTTGCGAATACCTTACTCACGAAAGCAATTTTTGATTGACAACACTATTTGTAAATAAGATGTAAAATGCTGCCATTTTTTTAATTTTAATTTTAACTTTAAAAAGTAAAATTGGGAGAAAAAAGTTATTGTTTAAAAACGAAATTTTGTGCATTAAAAATTTTTACATTTAAAAAATCAAGCGCACAATATTTTAGCAGCTATAATTGTACTAAGCTGAAATGTTTTTTTTTTTTTACAAATAATTTTTATTTATAAATAGTGTGGTTATAACGTAGTAAATACAAATAAAATAAAAATAATATAAAGGGTCATCCAAAAAACGCGCCTACATGTTTCTTTGAAATAAAACACAAACTATTTGCAATTTTTTCAAGCTGTTTTTTTATTAAAAGTATGATCCATTACAATTATAAGTGGAATAGAATATCATTCAAATGTCCACCATGACTGCGTCTGCAGCCATCAATCCGAATATCGAAATTTTCAATGACTTTCTGACATGTTGCTGGTGTTATTTCACGCATTGCAACTTGAATGTTGTTCTTTAGATCATTAATTGTTTGTGGCTTGTTAACATACACTCGACTTTTCAAAAAACCCCACAAAAAAAATTTAATGGTGGTAGATCACATGACCTTGGAGGTCAATTGAAATCTGCATTTCGTGAAATTACACGTTGAGGAAATTTTGATCGCAAAAGCTAATGTTTTCTCGAGTTGTGTGACATGTAGCACCGTCTTGCTGGAAATAGACGTCAGTCACATCAACATGAATTAACTGTTTCCATAAAAAGTCTCTCAACATTGATTGGTATCGCTCAGCATTCACAGTAACAGCATTTCCAGCATAATCTTCGAAGAAAAATAGCCCAATGATTCCATTTGCCCAAAATGCACACCAAACAGTAACTTTTTGTGGGTGTAGAGATTTTTCATGAATAACACGAGGATTTTTATCACCCCAGACACGACAATTTTGCTTATTGACGAATCCATCCATTCTGAAATGAGCTTCGTCACTAAACAAGATTTTGCTTGAAACAATGGATCTGTTGTTCGTTGTTCAATAATCCAACTATCGAAATTATGACGTTGTAAATGGTCTCTTTCTTTCAATTCCTGGGTTAATTGAATTTTATAAACATGTAAATGCAAATCTTTATGCAAAATCCTCCATAAGGAGCCATAAGATATGCCCAATTCTTGCGAAAGACGCGAAATTGATGTTGTCGGTTCATTTTCAAAACTTTCACCAACAGCAGCAATATTTTCATTTGTGCGTACAGTTTTTGGGCTTCCACTTTTTGGTTTATCAGTAACACAGCCAGTTTCTTCAAATTTTTTCACTAATCTTTGAATTGATTGATTTGGCCGATTATTTACACCAAAAAATCACGAATTTTGCGATGGGTATTTTTCAAAGAACGCCCATTTTCATAATAACTTTGAATGATGTAAACGCGTTGTTGCAATGTGTACCTGTCCATGGTTAAAGCTGTACTACCTTCTAATAAAACAAAATGGCTTATGTCATTTGAAAAAATGTCACGTGTAAAAATTATATAGTGCTGACATCTAGGCGTCACATTTGGATGACCCTTTATAGTTAGTTTTGGAAATGACCTATTAATAGGAAATAAGAAGGAATTTACCCGAGAAATTTTAAGAGATGTCTATTTTGAATTCCCTTTTAAAATTTATAACATAATAGTTTTTTTATTTCTTAACCCAGACATTTCTTGTTTTAATTTCAAATTACATCATTTAACTTTGATTTTTTTTATATTGACACAAATCAATTCTTAATTTTAATAAATTTGACCCCTTGAAAATTAATAACAACACAAATCTGTTACAAGCCCCAGCCGTGTAATTTTTTACCCTCCTTGCTTCTCTTAAACATAAAAAATCAAAGTATAAGTGACATCTTATACTGTGGTATTTCATCTTATTTTATTTTTTTTTTTTTTTTGACAATTTTATCTGCATATAAAGTTATCTTTGAGCAGTATTTTTTATTATGTTTTAAGATTCAACGATTTCTTTTTTTAATTACGTGCGTACACTTATTAATATAATTCATACGGCGCATACTCAATATTTATGTTTGACATCTTGCCCTGCTTACTATATATTAGGGAAATATATTGAATGAAGTTTAGTTTTGGGTCTACTAAAATTCCAAAATCTGTGAAACTACAAATACTTTCCAGCTTTATGTTCGTAGTTAACAATCTTATTGTAATACTATACAACAATATGGTTTCAAACTGATATTACTATTATTAAATTTAACAATACTATATTTTTAAAACCATATTATGTTACTATTGGATTATGGTTACCTCAACCATATTTTTTCGTGTTAAGTTTAGCTATACCCCTTAATGTTTGTTTTCCTATAAGCAGACGGAAATTCATAATTAATTTTAAAAAATTGTGCAAGTCCTTGAAACTATTTAGCGGACAACAATACCGGGTGAATTAAATTTTATTTGAATTTCTCACAAAACTTGTAGTTATAGTTCAAAAATTTGAGCGTTGCAAAGGGACCATCAAATGCTGTTTAAATTTTTTTAATTTTTTTATAGTGCATGACAACTTAAATGCTAATGTTTGTACATTTGTTAAGGGATTGTTCTTTGCTGCTGTTACCTTTTTTAATTTGTTTTACTTTTCAAGCCCATGTTTATTATTGTAACAGCTGAAAGGATCTTATACTTAAATGCAATGAACAACACAAACACGTACAATTTTTGCTTTAACACAGACATTATTAGAGAAACAAGAAAACATTTAGTCGTGACACATCCCTGTAAACAATTTTATTTTGGAAATGATATATGAGAAATATATATTTTTTTCTTCAAAGATAACTTTGCCAGGATAATATGAATCCCTGAACTTCTGATTGACTCATACTCACATACAAAATTAACTTTTCCGTGTTTCCTCTAATAGTTGGCCGTTAAAGTATTTTGTGGAATTTGTGTGCAAAATACGAGACACTTAAATAATGGTTTTTAAAACATAACAGTAATAGTGACATCTTTAGAAATACGTGACTTAACTTTTTATAAAATAAAAAAACTTTGAATTGTTTCAAATTATTTTGAAGATCAATAATAGAAAATATAAAAATTTTTTGAAAATTTAATTTCATTAAAATTTAAGAGATGTGATATTTTTGAAGAATAAGAATAAGCACTAGAATAAGAACAAGAATAAGCACGAAAGTATGAAGTGAATTGCAAATGTACATTTTTTATCAAGTGACAAATAGCTGTTGTTAAATTATTTTAACACATTTAACAACAATAAAAACACATGCATGAATATTAATGTTGTAAATAATTTGTAAGAGTGCAACCAAAACATTTCAGCAATAGTTTCGATTGATATAATATTTGTTGGGTTAACACAAAAACACACACATACGAGTACATACATATTCATATATAGCAGTTGTATATAACAATGTTGCTTTTTAAGTTGAGTGTCCTTGCTCTAGTTTTGTGGTAGAAAACCATTTATACGTGGAATAAAATTTGGGACACTAGTATTTGCAGCTAACATGCAGACAAATGTTTGTTGTATATACCCATACATACATGCATATTGTATGCGAAGCTAAACAGTCGAGGAAACGCTACTTTAAACAAATAAAATATGAAAGTTACAATTGCAAAGTTTTGCAACCCTTTTGTCAGTGCAGTAGTGCAAACAATTTTATAACTTTTCATTGTTTTTTTTTTCTATTTTTATGCGATACAGCTAAATGCTGGTTTTGAAGATGAATACAATCATGAATGCACACATTAAAATACGAATAATAATAAAACACTAAAATAAAAGACTTAGAAAGCTTTTAATTTAAACGTTATTCTTTTCAACAATATTGCAAATTTTTGAATTTGTTAAAATGGTATTTTCGAGAATAATTGATAAAAAAGTATTAATATGACGTTTTCCATGTCTTTAACAAAATAATGCCTGTGGATAATTTTTAAAAATCGAAATTCTTTTCGTTCCTGATTGGTTTTTAAATTTATTCTCTTTTAAATCGTGAAGCCTGGTTTTGGCGATAATTAAGCCAGAGATGTTCTTTGCTGGTCAATATCTGAAACAAAATTACTTTAAAATAAACATTACCTTAATAAAATTACTTAGACAATTTTTCATATTTCAGAAAAAAACGTTTAAACCGTATAATTCTAAATAAAAGCTACAACAGAAAGACCCGATTAAATTATTGACATAAAGAATTCAAGTGATTTTAAAAAGCAAACATTTATTTCTCTAAGAAATATCCATTTAACGTAACATACACGTTTATAAAACAAAGAACTTCTAAAGGGTCTTTAAATCACATTCTTTGCCCTTTGTTGTAACTTTAAACAATAAACTACCGCTAGGGAGAAAATTATTTATTAAAGAAAAATGAACAAAAATATCCTTTGCAACACAAATCACTATATATAAATACAAACATATATGCATCCCTACATACATGTTTACTAACGAAATAGAACAAGTTGCACTTTGGAGTGGAAAATTATTTTCATCTTAAGCAACTACTGAATAACACTTTATATTTTTATTCGTGTTTTATCTATTTATCTCATAAAATTACTTCCTTAGTTTTTTTATTTAAGATTTAAACGAGAGGGTAACAAGTTTTAATATAAGAACTTCCGCCATCATAAAGGTTCATTGTTCTAGTATTTGATAATTTCCGGTTAGACAAAAATTCAGATTTCGATAATTAGATTGGGTATGGTAAAAAGTGTAGAAACATGCATGCAGAATTCTTGTAGTTTGTTAAATGAAAGAAACGAGTTTGTACAACTTTCGGCGATTTAAAACTATTGTTTTAAATTATCTCAATAAAAAATTAAGGTTGGTTAAAACTCGCGGGAATTAAAAGTTAAGAAAGTACACTGAGGCTTAAGCAAAATGGATCAGTTAGAGTTTTATGCCAAAAAGGTACATAGCCAAGGCGAATTAAATGTAGTTTGGTCGCACGGCTCCAAAAACAAAAATTTTATGTAATATTGTTTTTGGCAAACCTATCTTAAGCAACTATAATAAATAGTTAAAGACGTTTTACCACAGATAAAATTCTTAGTGGGCTTTGGTTTTACTAATAATTTAATTTGTCCTGACGTAGCCGCACATCAAAATTACTAAACCTTGTTTAGGACTTGTATTTTCAGCAGATAATTTACAAATATGTAATCGAAAAAATCAAATAGCTCTCACTGATAATTTTACGCATTTCCCAAGAAGCGGTGGTAGTTAACTACCACATATTATTCGAATAAGGTGCGTCATAGTATCGTCGCATGAGTATTAAATATATATTAAATCATGCGTATTAATTTACAGTACAACTCCTTGTTTTATGGCTCTTGAATCAACAGCCAAAAGTGGCCACTACTAAGGCGTGCTTTAAATTGCATTTATATACCTGCGTTCTTTAAAAACAGCTTATGCTATAGACATAAAATATGTATTTTAAAACTTTCAAGAAAAATTTGCAGAGTATAGGGCACTCCTTCACACCACTTTTCAAAAAAAATTTTGTACGTTTAGGTGTCTACTTTAATAGTGTATGGTCATTTGGGGCGAGAGTATTATACTTTTCATTAAAAAATCATTTATTTTTTGTGATCAGTTAAAACGCATTTTTTTTAATTAATACACAAATGTTTTTTTGTTTATTTATTTATAATTTACATAGATTTTCCTTCTTCTAGATTCCAAAATTTATGCTAATTTAATTTTAAATTAAAAATGCCTAATCCCGGCGAATTTTTGCTACGAATGTTACAAGGGAGATTAAGCGGTAAGACTCTCCCCTTGTAGCGGGTTTGTTAGGTTCTAGTATTAAAAATGTCTCTTAAATCTTCCAGATATCCGAAATTAATTGACGCGCCAAAAACTCAAGTAGTCCTGGGCCAAGAGCTTTTAACATTAACATTGAGGTGATACCAGGGCCAAGAGCTTTTGACGTTTTTAACTTAGAGATAATATTTTTTACTTCACCGAGAGTAAAGAAAATGGACATCGAATCACGTTTTAGATTTATGGTTCTTAGATTACGGCTCTTTTGTCCCTATTCTGCGAGGTGGAGATTTCGAAAAACTTCCAGCAAAATGATTTGGCGCATTTCTTCGCATTTGCACGCTAAATGTTATTAAATCCTGTAGCTGCGAAATTTTTGTTGCAGTTATAATCAGATGGGTTTTTAATAGGAGACCAGAACTTTTTCGAGCTAACATATATTGGTTAAGATGTTTTAACCATTTGCTGTGGCGATATTTATTAAAGAGTCTATTTATTTCAGCAATCAGCGGCTCAACCCGCTCGTTTTTTTGGGTTTCGAATCCAAAAACGATCGCGTTCTTGAACTATGCGCGCTGCGCTAGTTGGAAAATATAGTCTAACATTAGGGAATCCTCCTGCCTCTCCCTTTCTGGCACAAGTAGGGTAGGGTGATTTACGAAATTAATCAATAAGTTCTGAGAAATTAAGTCAATTGACTATATTATAATTAATAAAAGTGCGCTAAACAAGGTCACTCGGGTTCTTTTCAGTGAACACAATGGAAATGTGATCCCAGTTAAATGCGAGCAGATTGTATACGCAAGAAGCGATGAGCAGTAAATAGGAATGTCTGGTGAGTATGCACATCTTGTAGTAACTCTTGGTTGGAAGTCTTTGTTTATTGCAGCAAAATCCGATTTGTCTATCTGTTTTGCTTATAGTACACTTAGAAGATCTTCTGGTAGCAGGAAAAATCAGCTCTCATGATGAGCGTAGAAATCACTCTGCAAAAGATGGAATACACTCGAGTAATAATTAACCCCAATGCTGTTAATGGGGTGTTCTAACATTAGTGTTTTAAATGGAAGGGCTTGGTGGGACTATCAGCTTGAAGCTGATATTTGTTATATAATGAACGCCAGTCCTCCGTGATACCTATTGTTTCTAACAATGTTGTTATTCCCAGAGGCAAAGAGCGTACAATTATCAGTCAGGTTTATTTCCTGCATAGCGTTCATGAATATGTTATGATCGTGCAGTGTTTGCATTTTGGCTGAAGGCTTACAAAATTTTTAATTGTTATTATTAAAACGAAAACGTTCAATTAAAGGAATTAAATTTTATAAGATTATCTTACTCATTGAAAGCACATGCGAATATATTCATCGCGTGTAGCAACCATGAAGTTAGTCCACAGACAACAAATAAATCTACTTTTACAGCATGTTAGTATGTGTGTAGTTAAGTATGCAATTGTTTGTATGTGATTCCCAATGACCTTGTTCTCCTTAATAAAAAAACGTGCCAAAAAAGAGTGTGAATATAAAATTAATTTTTGATATTTTGAATTAGGGAAATCATTTAAGTGTTTTAACTAGTAAATCTGCAAGTTGCTTTTGCTATCTTAAAAGGTATAAATAGTAACATGTTTTGTTAAGTGTATTGTTTTTTTTTTAATAATTTTAAGATTCATACTTCAACCAGAAATTCTCTCTGTAAGCCTTACGAAATGTAATGTTAGGTTATTGTAGCTGTTATTTTTAAATTTAATTTATTGTAATTTGAATTAAGAAATAAAATTTGTTTTTTATTTTTTCCCAGAAAGGGTAATATAAGTAGAGCTTTCATTTAAGAATTACAGATCCCAAGTTGGACAACTACAGCTTGCATTATAACACTTTATCTCAAGTAAAAAGAACGCTATTTTAAGAAGTATTATTAAGTTATTCCAATTTTATTGCCTTTTTTCTTAAGTCGTTACATGATTATGAAGTATCCATTAAAAGGAAATACTTGAAACTCTTCAAGTTATTACAAGACATTATCTCTTCAATTTATGTAAGCATGTAAAGTAGCCAAATAGCCGACAAACAAAAGTACTTCAAAACTACATCATCATAAATTTGTGCTTGAATATTTATCTTTTAAGTACAAATATGTAGGCAAATCCTCATAAACATAGAACTGCGTAAACATTCATCTATTCTATCCCTTGTGTCAATATATAAAAGTACATAAATGTTGGGTGGGTGATTATACGTCTTGAAAACATTCCGACTGCAACAAATAACTGTTAAAATGCCTACTTAAACAAATAATCTCTGCCTCTCCCTCTCCTCTCTCTCGCTCTCCTCGTGTGTGTTTCAAACTAAAAAATAAAGTAAAAACATTGGCCAATTACATTCAATAATATGTAAGTACATACATATGTCGAAAGTAACAAAAATAAAAGGAGTTTTAAACATACAAACAAATTGATGCATGCAGGCATGTGGTATTTAGATATGTACATACATACATATATCTGAACAAAAATCACTAAAATTAAACAAAGGATAAACCTTATAAAATATCTTAGATAAGAGTGTGTGTTGATAAGTCTCTACTCTGAAAATAAGCGAAATACTTCAAAGAGTAAAACAAAAATTTGTATGTAATACAAAACGGCACGAATATTTTCTCAAAAGTAAGAAAAGAGGTAAGTATTGAAAAGAGTAAAGTTTTAATAAAAATATAGCTTTTCACCACTACCTATAATTTTAAATGAGAAGAAAGGAAAAGAAGAAGGAGAAAAAAAGGAGATAGGAACACAGGCATAGAAAATAGCATATAAATGTTTTGTTTAGTTGAAAGCCAATTCGTTTGTTTTTGTCAAAAAGTTGCCATATTTTCAACAGGAGCAGGGATTTAGTGCAAGTTTTTCAGCATTTTTGTATTTATTTTAAATAAATAATAAACGATTTATTTATTTATTTATTAGCCAATTGAAAAAGGATTGTTCAAGTCTATTATGAACTGCAACCATCAACTGGTTGAAAAGTTAAGGTTGAAATGCACTAAAACCAGTTGATAAAATTTTGAATGAATAAGTAAGTAGTTGCTATTGTGGATATGCGTTTAAAAGAAGAAAAAGAAAAAACAGCTGAATTAATAAATGTGCTAAATTTGTTTAAGAATAAGTAACTAAAATTTTGTTTTTAAAATGAGCGCCACAGAACTTTTTTTTCATTCAGACGATGACCATTGTGAAAGTCGGTGTAATATCGGTAAAATGAAATGATGTATATGCGACGTTTCCAATCCTCTAGATTTAGATGACTTAAGTATTTTCAGATTTTTTCTCTGACTTGCATTTGAGATCCTTCCAAACAAGCTGCCATGTTTTTGTATTTTTTATAAGTGGAATCAAACTATTTAACTCTATCGTATATTCCTACCATTTTTTCAACTACTAATTTTGAGCAGACTAACCTTGCATAATGTGGGTTTACCTTCATCCTTGTGTATAATATATTTTATTTTGTTTATTTTTATATTTCAAGTAAATATAAATAGAGAACTAAATTTCCGTTAACAGCCATTCACAATTGTGATATTCTATTTGCTCGTTAAAAAGTTATGGTGATACTTTTTCTCATCCGCTTGCATTTCGTAATACTGATTTGTCACCTTTGTTGAAAAAACTTCTCTTATCAAGTGCACGTTGCTGTTCATAATAAACCTGGATATAACTCCGTTCTCACCTGTTAGTGTTGGAGAAGCAGATGGCCATAAATATCCCTTCGAAAAGGCAATTACTGAATTTAAATTAAAAAACGCCCAGATATCGATTCAATTAGATTGCTAGGATGCTATTTAAGGTATTTTTATGTTTAAACATATCTTGACCTTTGAGATTTTTCTCACTTGCCTAAGGCAGATAATTATCACACAAAGATAAAATAATTTTTTAACGGGGAACAAACAAACAGTAAGTGTATTAAAAAATTTAAATATATTAATATAAAACTTTTTTAAACCATTAGAAATCTAACTGTTCATAATTTTTAATTAAAATACGTATTTTTTATTTTTAATTCGTAGTTTCTTCAGGTCCTCTCTAAAAATCAATTTTATATTTGTATTTATACATATACCAGTCAGCACTCGTATTTAAATAAACTAAATTTGGTAAGTTGTCACGAAAGCCCGCAAAAACCACAAAATGAAGTTTTTATATCTGATTTATGATTAAGTTTGGGATACATATTGTACAGCAAGTTTATGATTTTTATCGAATAAATCAATATTAATTGCACAATTTTAACAAACCTACAAATTTTATAAATTTCTCTCGGATTGCTCTTTACTACCCTAAATTCAATAAGCTTTTAGTTTTATAGTTATTTTCTGTCCGTGGTTGCATTGTGATTTAAAAAAAAAGAGAGAAATAAAACGAAGAATTAACATAACTTCAGTAATAGTTTTCAAGGAAGATCCTTGTGGCTTAAAGGAATGTGTTTATATGTTAACTGGACCTCAAAGTATTGCCCATCTACTAAATACTCTTTTTTTGACATCAGAGCTACATAAACTTGATAATCTATTCACAAAGTAACTTTTTGAGTATGTTTTTTTCTTGTTGTATGCTGTTTAAGTTACAGAAACCTATTTTTAAACAGTAAAAGTTTTAAGAAGTGCTGGTTGCTATAGTTTTTATTATATGCATCTTATTGGATTTGTTGGCTATATGGAGTTCATTTGTAAAATATACTTTGTTTTTATATAATAACATAAGATTAATAACATAAAAAATTCAATGTATACGACTTAATTGTTTTAAATCTATTTAAAGAATCTTATGTAGGAACGATTATATACTATTTATATTCTTAAATGATATTACTACAAGTAAAGAACTGAGAAAATTGTATTGCATTTGCTATTTTAACAAGCATTACTTCTGAGAACCATAACAATGACAATGGTTATCGACAACTACTTAAACAATACCAGCGGCATCGTTGACTCGCAAATTAAAGCCAGAACACATATAGGCGCTTTAGTACTTTATTATCAAAATATTGAATCCGCTTTATGAAAGGAAGCTTTTTCGTTGTTTATTTAAAATTAAATAAATTTAAAACAAAGCTGGTAGAATTTTCATAGGTTTCGTAAACACATAAAATAAAAAAAATTTACATGCTTTTGGTGAAATTCAGAATTTAAGAAAGATAGTAAGCTATATTTATTGATTTTTAATGGCAACTCCTCTGGCATCAAAATCTTACTAAGACAGGTTATATATTCCCTACTAAGCGACAGAAATCGATAGCTACAAAATGCCGTTTATCATTTTTCGATAAATGATAGCGCCACTAAAATTTTATTGCTGCCGATAATAGACTTTATAAAATTAATTTTTTTATAAATTTATTTTACTAAAAAGTTTTTAAATGTTTACATTCTCAAAAATCGTGTGATAAATTTTGGTCTGGCATCCCACTTCTTTGTAGGCAGAGGCTCAAAGTTTTATTTAATCCAAAATTGTTTATTATTTCCTTTCGCTGTTTAATAATGTTTCCTATGTTTGCGCGTACAAATGTATGTATTTTTATGGATGAATGTGTAAATTAGAAGTTATCAAAACAAACACATATGATCTAAATATGTGTCTACAAAACCAAATATTTGCTATCATATAAATATTACGTTGCAATAAATCACGTTTTTCATCGTAAAAAGAAACGGTTGTAATAAATAAATATCTATTGTGTAATTGAAGGAAAGGAAGTTTATACTTTTAATATTATAAAACTATGTACTTATGTACTTGTATGTGTGTTAATTAACTGTTTGCGAGTGCATGCTTAAATGTCAATGAAATGTTAAAGAAAATCTTTCATTTAACTAAACTAAACTTTATTTAATGCAGCATTCAATTATTTAATAAACTATCAGCGATGTCGCCTTACAATTGTTCGTCTGTAAGACTTTTCAGGAGTCTTAAATAAAGTTCCTCTAAATAATGCTGTAGATGTCTGAGCTTTGTCAATAGTATTGCCGACTTTTTTCGGACTCGCAGTGTTTGTATATTATTTTTAGATGACAACTATACAATAATCAGCGTCTTGAATAGGTTCTACTTAAATTTTGCAAATACAAAACTATATATGTACGTAGTTTAAAAAGGCTGCCATCGGCAAACTTTTATAAATGTTTAATTTATAAGAAAAAATTCATTCTTTGACATTTTGAACATTTGGTGTTAAATACTTGATTATTAAAGCTACATATAGACAGATGTATAAACAAAAAACGGGCTAGAGGACAATATATTATGGCTTTTGACAATATTAGAGAGCAAAATAACAGTTTTTATTGATTATTTAGCAACAAAAACAATCTGCATTAATGTGGAAAAAGAACGGATAGAAATCTATTCGTTATATTTATTTCTTTGCCTTAAATTTGTCTTCGCCATTTGTATGACAACGGTATGTTACAAAAGATCATAGATTTTCATTTTATTACATTCTAAAGAAAAAATATATAAATTAGTACAATAATATTAAAAAAAAAGAAAAATAAATTGCACCTACGTAAATTCGAATTTTGCATATCTTTTGCTGCAACTCGAAATTACTTTCTTTTTATGTAACGTATGGCATATCTCTATAATGGTCGATATTTTGGATCACAATTTATCGAGTTTGCCAATTTCTTTTCAAATATAGTACACTCTGATAGGAACATAATGTTCTCATTATTTTTCAAGTACTTTTATATCTGCAAAATCTATTCCACTCTAAAAGCGTGCAAATGACACGTATGACACTATTAAATAGTCCATAAGTACGCATCTTAATTATACTTTTTTAATCACAACTTATATCCTAATTTAACCTTACTTTGCAACCTTTTAGACCATCCGTGAACTTACGTGAGCATTTTTTTTTCAAAACTAAACCAATGATTTGTGTGAATTAGCTACTGATGCGACCAATCTGCAATCTCTGCTGGTGTTTGCTTATTAGGCATTATAAAGCAAATTAATCTAATCCGAAACATTACTGGCTTTTACTTTCATTATTTTAGATTTACCTTTAAAATTTTTTTTTTTTTAAATTAAGCAATAGTCGATTTATTGTTGTTTTTTGTAAAACTTTTTTTGCATTATCGAATTTTAATAAATTAAAATTTTTTTTGATTGCACGTCATTTTTTGTGAAATTTTGTAGAAAGTAGAGTTTGTTATTAATTTCATTTGTTTGTGATTTTTTAATAATCTACAGCTTTTTTCCGAATTTTCAATCATTTACAAAATTGTAAATTATTTACAGCAGCATCAATTTTTTAGTAAAGTATAATTTTTTTGGTGAAATTGTGGTGAAAATTCATATTTTCGTGAAATTTCATACATATATTGTAATTCCTATCAGTATTCTAGAATTTTTTCTGAAATTTCGGTATTCACTTATACAATTACAATATAACACAAGTAAGAGTGCTAAATTCGGCTATGCCGAATCTTGTATACCCTTCACCATGTACGGAAACCTAGTTTAGTGAAGTAATTTTAATCAAATAATTCTTGCAAGAAAAAACTGACCTAAAGCAGACAAACTTAAGATCATATTTTTTTTTTTTGGACGGTAATCATCATTAATTACATTATATTTTATTATATTCGAGAAAGATTGCGTCAAGATTTTTTATGCGTCGTAGAATAAAATATGAATGCAGATTACGGAAGAAAATTCAGCAGTTATGCGGTCACCCTTTATTTTTTAGACTTTTTATTACCGACACAGTAAAACAAAATTTGTTTAAATTCTAAGTGCTAGTTTATAACTATTCAAAAGATGGCCAATATACATAAAATTACAACCTTAATTTCTTATTTTAAATATTTATACTTGATATAGTAATAGACATTCTGTCTAAGAGCTTGTCTGAAACGGTTTCAAAGATAAGGCCATGTAAGTGAAAATACATCAGTTATAGGGACGCCCTTTAATTTCTAATTCCAAGCTTGCTACTTGTTACAGCGGACTTAGCAATAAAGGTTCTGGACAAATTTTAATCAACTGTCTACAACTGTTCTGCAGTTCTGTCATATACACCAAATAACAGCCACTATTGTAACACCCTATAATTTATAATTTTAAATATTTATAATTTTTAATATACCAAACAAAGTAGTGGACATTTTGTTTAATTTTCAAGTGTTTGTATATAACGGTTTAAACGATAGGGCCATATAGTTTAATTTACGTCACATATGGGGTCACCCTTTAACTTATAGATTTTTATTAGATACTTTTCGCTATTGGGAGCTAGAGTAGTACTCATTGCTTTTAAACTTTAAAGAATTGCGAGTTGCAGTTCATAATACACTTACAAATAATGTTTTTTTTTTAATTTAAAGGCCCAACTATAATGTGCATAAGCTAGCTTGAGCTTATGTCAAAAACCCAATGAAAAGCCTGTCAAAGGCTTAGGTAATTCTTTAAAGATTTTTATGTGGCTACAATGTACTTACATAAATTTAAAAAATAATTTGCCACAGTTGCACATTCATGTTTAAATCGTACTTTCCCAAAAATATATATATTTTTAAATAAATAAAACTTGTAAAAAAAAGGCACTGAAAGAATATATTATATATATTTAATAACATTGATTTAAATAAATGTACTTTCTTTTACTAGTTTTCAATTAAATTCGATAAAAAATGGCATGTTTATTTATGTATTTTTGATCAAAAGTACCAAAAGATGCAACGGTGTCACTGATTTAATTTGAAAGCAATTAAAAAAAATTATAGCGAATTGTTATAATAAAAACGCATCATTTTCTCTCATATAAACCCTTCTTTTTTTACATTTTCTATTAAATTAAAAAAAATCTTTTTCAATGTCGCTCTCCACTGCAATTTTTTCTTTATTGATTTATGTATGTATACACCAAGCGCAATCAGCTGTTTCTGTACGGAATGTACGATCAGCTTCGTACATTGCTTAAGCAAATGACATTTGACGAAACTTGACGAAAAGTTCTCTCAAGTACATTATAGTTTACCACGTTTGATTTATATGTATTTGCACAGTTATATAAGTTGGCATAAGCTTGTATATGCACATTATAGTTGGGCCTTAACTATTATTACAGCACTTTAAAATATAATAAAATTTTTATACATATAATACTAAGATTTTACTTGTAAGTATTTTAACAAATAATGTTTAAAGTTTTTTTTTAAATGATGAAGATGTCAAAGTGCTAACTCTGCAAATTTCTTTATATATAATAATTTGAATATCTGTTGCGACTTTCAAATCTTAGTGTAATTGTACTAGTCACTGTTGAAAATAAATCTTCTTCGAATTTTGTTTACTATATTTGGCATCCGTATGCCATTCATCATCGGTCTTACATAGCAAAAAAACTTTTTTTGTTTGTTATTTTATCTCGATTTTTGATTAATACACTTAAAAAACATATATGTCGCATGGGGACACCCTTTAATTTTTAAGATTATGAAATGTTTTCAAAACAGGACAAATCTGTATGCACAGTTTGTCAAATAACAAAAAAAAATTCAAAATCGGTTCAGAAATGACTGAATTCTGCAGGCACAAACATAAAAAAGCAACATTCAGTTGAATTATTTACCTCTTTTTTTAAGTCGGTTAAAAAACAAATATTCGGGTAACAGAGAATGAAAAATAAAAAAAAAATTAAATCAATAAGTACGATATATAATTTTGCATAAAAATGATATCGACTCTTAATAAATAATAATTCTTTTAAATTTTTAAAAATTGTTTAGTAAGAGGTTACATATTTTCTATTATTATATATATTCTATTACATATTTTCTAATATTATTATACTTTTATGTACATACTTTAAGATTATTAACAAAAACGAAAAATATGTCAAATAGAATGTGGAAGTGGGATGGTCTGTTAAAATGTAACAATTCATACATTTTAATGTAATAATCGTACATAATAAATTTAAATATGCATAAATATATGTTTTCATATATGTGTGACTGTGTGTGTGTGTGTGTGTGTGTGTGTGTGTGTGTGTGTGTGTGTGTGTGTGTGTGTGTGAGTACTATAGAAATTTACATGGATACTACGTATTTCCTTTGAAAGCTTAAATTGGATTTCCTAACCACTAGATGGCTTCCGCAATGTTGACATTTCAATGTAATGAAAATTGTTTTTATGGTTTTATGGACTTCAATGCAATTGAAGATGATAAGAACGATAATAGCACATTGATGGGTTATCATTTTATTCTACATGCAAGTATTAATATGTATGTATGTATGGATGTGTTTCAATTCATAATTAAAAAGGTAATAGTTGCTGAGGAATACTTTAACTTTTTAACAAGTTTGTGGTTGCATATTTTTATTAGATTTGACACCTTGTTCTTTCTTAAACCATATGTGTTAATACATATTTATATTGAATGTGTGGTTGATTGTAGTATCTTTATCTATTTAAAATTTACTCTTGACCCACCTTTTTATTATTTTGCTTCTACTCCTTTAAATTGTTCCTTCTGTAGTTTTCTTTTGCGACTCTCTCTTTTATTTTTCCTTCACTATTCTCTAAAAGAGCGTTGTTTGCATTTATTTTCATTCTCCACAGAAATAGAGCACGTTTATTTTTTTACGAATAATTTTTGTATTTTTATTTTATTTCTTTTTTATTTTATTTATTTTTCTTTTTGAGTGTAGCAGTAAAAATAAATTGTTAGTAGAAATTAGCAAAGAATGTGACGTTTCATAAGTGTCGTTGTTTTTATTTCGTTTCTTTTATAGTTGACGAGTTATTTTCTCTGTTTTCTTTTATTAGCTTTAAAATGAATGTAAAATTGCCTATAAAACACACGTGTGTAGTATTTAATGACACAGACGCACACACAGCCGCACTTGGAGTAATTTATGTAAGTACGAACATGCATACATACATAAATGTTTATAAATGAATGGCTGTGTTATTTATGCTCTCATATTAACATCACGAATAGATATAAAAATAGCTCAGAGCAAAAAAAATAATAATAATAACAGTAAAAACTATAACGAATGCAAAGATAAAAAATTTTTGAGAATTTTTTCCCATTTAACACTGTGTTTATTGTTGTAGCACCATCATTGTCAGTGTTATGCACAATATCTTTGTCATCAAATATTATCACACATGGAATTGCTATTTGTTTAGCAGATTTTACAACACCTTTTATTCGTGATTTTACTTATTTTTTATACCGAAGAAGATGCTGATTTTTTTTTCAAAAGACAAGCTTAATGAAAAGAGAAAAAGTAAAACAAAACGAAAAAATAAACGTACAAGCAAGCAAAAGTAAAGAGCTAAATGAGCGAGTGTCATTAGAAAAAGAATTTATATTTTGTTTTTTGTGGGTGAAGGGGTGGTTAATGAAGAAATTAACGTATTATCCCTTTCATTCATATTCTCAGCAGTTGCATACAACTGTCCACACATGTAAACTATTTAGCTTACTGGCTAACTAACTAACACCATTAAAAATTCACGTAATCACTCATACACACGCAGTACTGTTTACATGCATATCCATCAAAACATTTTGGTAACAGTTGTTTTTATACGTGTCGTCGCTGTCTCTTCTGGAGGTCAGTTGAAGAGAAAGTTGATAAATCTTTCAAAAACGAAATAGTTAACTGCTAATAATTATTTTTTAAAGGCTGATTTGCCGATAAATACCCTCTGCCCTTTTTTGAGCACTTTCCATATAAAAATCAACAAAGATTTAATTTAAATTATTATTAACAACATACATGAGAGTAATTAATTAGATTGAATAATTAATTGACGATTTCAGTAGCATTGAATGATAAATAATTCTTATGAATTTTTTTAACCATTATCATTATTTTTTTAATGGTTTTTCTTTTTTAATGAAAATGTTTCATTAGTAATTAATTAAAAAACAAAATCCATACTATTGACTAATGATTAAATGGCTTTAAATCATTATCACTAATTAATGTATTTTTTGTCTCTGTACACTAAATACACATCTTAAAGTATAGCAAAGCATTATTTTTAAATGGCATTTTGGTCACAAAAATTTGGTCAAAAATATTTTTTAAACTTTTCAGGAAAATGAGACTATTGGAACTTATGTATTTTTGTTTTCAAGTAAGTAAAAATATCAAATAGGTGTTAGGTGATTTTAAATCCCAGATATCTAGTTTTACAAATATAGATCTATCTACAAGAGTGTTAAGATTTATTTATTTTATGCATAGTTTTTTTAAGATTCTGCGAATAAAAATTTGTGTTTCATAAAACAATTATTTTTGATTCAATTGTGATTAGTAATTTAACGATTTTATTAAAATTTCATTACCATCAATAATTAAAATAAAATCATTAGCATTAAATAGTAATAAAATTTCTTTCAATGGTAATGAAGTATGGTTAACAAACAGCATAATTAATATTTATTATAAATACCTAGTTTTGAAATTTGCAATAAGCGAAACCTTTAATATACGTTGATTAAAATTGCGGTATTCGCATTTATTTGTTTTTTGCAATACAATATTATAGTTAAAATATAGCAAGCAAACTGTCCTCCTAAATACCGTAAGTAAGTTTTAAAGTAATATTATCGAACCTTAAAACTTAACAAAATATTTCTTAGCTTAGAATATTTCATTGAAAAACATATTAAGGCCGGGGCACATAGAATCTGTCATACGTTGTACTTTGACAAATTCAACTAAAGTCGAGGTAACGACGGATGAGGTTGGCACAATGAATATTTTGCTGACAGATGTTAAATCAAATTTTGCTCTGTAGTTTTATTTACTTTTAAATTTAAATTAAAGTTAAAAGTTTATCAACTTCCGTACTTTGTGTTGACGGACACGTATTGATTGTGATAACGCTCATAAGAAAACATGTATTTTAACTGACTTGTCAGAGTAATTTGTCAAAGTTTAACGCATTTAGGGTTCTATGTGCCTCAGCCTTTAGAATTAAACTTTTCATTGTTTTTGAGACTAAATGCAGGTTTAACGATTAGCAGTTCATTTTCTTCAATGTAGTTTTCTAAAATTTTGTAAAGTTTTAATAGCATATGGATATGCTCTCCCCACAGTAATACATTTCATTTTTTAATTTAAAATAATAAATATTTCATGAGAATATCATGAAATATTGTGCATCAAGCACAACTAAAGTAAATTTTATAATAAAGATTCCAAATAATAAATTTTCTTGTTAAAAATTTCGTAGATAAAGAAAAAATTTTTAATTTTCATTCCTGAGATCAGGTTTAATCTTAGTACTTAAAAATGTGCTGATGCGCTATTTTGATAAAATTATATACCAGAAAATGTTAAGAAAAACTATTTATTTATTGAAAAGATTTCAACATAATTTTTTTGTAATTACAATTAAAAATTTATTTCAAAAACTAAAAAAATGTGTCCTTGATACATTACTTGTATTTTTCTTTATTTGTTACCAACGTTTTTGACAAACTGAGAGATATTTTACATACACACAAAGCGAAAAAATACCAGGTGAAAGAATGGCGAAAAAAACAATTTACACAGATTTTCTGTATATGGTGTTTGACGTTTCGCATACTGACGAAAATTAACGAATTCGCTTAATGAAGCGCTTTTGAATTATGCCAAACGTGTTTTGACGTTTAACGTTTTAACGCTTAATTGACACCTTTTAGAATAATAATAGTAGTAAATTGGTATAATAAAGAACAATTCTATAAAAAAATTATAAATCAAACCAAAAATGACAATCGAATTTGACGTTCTATTAATTATTGAAAAATTGTTAACGAAAGTTGAATGACAATGGCTGCAGGCAAAAAAAGTGTTGTTTACATTAAAGAGAACATAATTTTGACAATTGCTGCAACATATGTAAACACATTTATTGCTAATCTAGACGGTGGTGAGAATAAAAAATAAAATATCACTTAATACCATCAATCAAAAAAAAAAAATCTTGTTGTGAAACCAATGATACTTCATTGGATCAAATGCCACTAATGTATTACAATTCAAATACATATTACAATACAATAGATTTTGTGGTCGTGCGATAAGTCAGATGGCCTCAACATTTTTTTTTACTTTTATACTTTTTTTTTTTTGTGATAAACTAAAGTTCCTCATTGGTGTTTAAATCAGTTTAGGTATTAAAATTTAAATATTAAAAAAGAATATTTAATAATTTTTAACGCACTACGTACAATTTTATAATGTTTAAAACAATCAAATTTTTATTGTAAAATCGAAAGAATATTTCAAGCTTTTTACATTTTGGTATCATGTAGATTAAAGTATCTACATTTTGCACCAAAATGAAATATGGTTAAAAAGTTAATACCGCTGCATAAGCCTACCTACAATTACATTCCACCTTGCTAAAAACATTTTAATCTATTTTAATTTTTCCAAACAATTAATAAATACTTTGTAAGAATATCGAAATTTTTTGTTTTTTATTATTAGAAAAAAAGTTTTTTGAAAAAATCAAACAGATTTTAAAGGAGAAATTGCTCAGGTCACTAGATGCGACAGATTTTAGATTAAAATATTTGACATTAGTAATACACAATCGGAAAGCAAAAAGAAGTTGTTTGTTTCCTTTTTTTCTTGTAAAAAAAAGCTAGCAGCAGTTTAAACTTCCAAGTGATTTTTGTAATAGAAAAGCTTTGTAGGGTATATGCATAGCAATTTCTTCTTCTTTTTCCTTGTTTATAAAATTTCATGTGTGTAAGAATGACAGTCAATGTGAGGTGGCCTGGCTGGCTGGCTGGCTAATAGGCTTGACTGTCTGCCAAAACGTCTATTGGGCAACTTGTCCAAATCATTTTACTGAAAAGCATGTGTGAACAAAATTCCTCACTTTAAAAACTATAAGAGATTGTGTTGTTTTTGTTCTATTTTTTATTATATTTCTGGGTGCTTTCCTTCGTCGGTAAGAACAAGAGTAAGAATAACTGTGCTCCTTGTTAGTGTGTACGTGTGTATTTACGTGTTTAAAATGTTTTCCACTTTTTTTAGTTGAAAGTACGTTTATATACATAGTTTTTTTTTTTTGTAGCAGGTTTTTAGGAGCGACAAAATATATCACTTCTATTTTTAAAATTACTGATACACTCACACACTTCCCGTTGTATACACAACTAATTTCACATTATAAATTCTTGATAATTATTTTTTTAATTTGTACGATTTTTATTTAAACATAACTTTTACTTTTGACTGATTTTGTTTTGTGCACAATTTATTTTAAAACTTAATAAATATTTTATTTCGCTGTCATTATTTCTTCAATTTACATCTTTATAACTTTGAACGAATACAGCTACGAAAATGTATTAATTTAGTGAAAATATTTGTTTACTTTAATTGTTTTTTATGTGTAGTTAAAATATTTTTGAATATTAAACTTTTTGCTTAATGCATTATTGTATTTCCGTTTTGTACATTTAACAAATGAATTTTCTTAATTATATGGTTCGTTGTCGTGTCACTGGCACATTTTTTTCATTTCTTGTTTTAATTGGGGTTTTTTTTAATAAAAATAGTATATTTTGCAACTGTGTACGTATATTATACAATATTGAACTCCTACAGCTTATGATTGTAGTAAAGAATGAGTACAAGGACTGAATATTTTTCTTCCTCTTTTTTCACTTTTTTTACAAAGCCGTTTGAACGGAATATATTCATTTTGTTTCTTAAAATTCATTTAAGGGAATTATTTAATCATAATTATTGACAAAAATGTTGCTTTATTATAAACACATTTAATTAATTTAACTTAACGTTAACTTTTTGTTATGATGTAGAAAAATCATTACTTTAATGAGCTAGCAACACTTTTTTCACAACAGCACCAGCAGCAGCAGCAGTAGTAGTAATACTTGTAGTATGTGACAGTTGTAGCAAATATTTACCGCAACACACCAAATCGCCAAACGACCACAACGCACGAACAGCAGCCACAATACTCATCTGGATGTCTATTGTACACTTTTTCTATTCCCTCAATTATTATGTGTAACAAAACGAAAAGCTTATTATTTGAGTTTATTGAGCAAGTGATAGTGGTGAAGAGAGTAAAAGAAAAGGACAAGCAAACATGCGCAACAAATATTTTCTTCGTTTAAATTATCTACAAAACCAAGAGACAAGTTAGTCGTTTATGTTCAACTTAATTCAAGTAAGAGTGTCATTAAATATGTCCTAAAACTGCAAATATTTGTTAAATTCAGATCAATTACCCAACAAACACACTTTTGAAATAAGATGTACAGATAATGTGACCAGGGTAACCGTTTTTTACTACCGCCGCAATTTTACGCTTTCTTGGTGGTTTCTGTATTTTCTTGCGAGTTTACAACAAAAACAAATTTTGTTCTCAACGGACTGCAAATTTGTACGACTTAACTAAACAAACCTTTGTGCCACTTTTCGAAAACTCTTTGCGACAACCCTAAATGGGACATCATATGTTAGTAAATATTTTAAAAACGTTCTTGCAGTTTACTACTTTATCTCGAAGGTAAAAATTTGTGTGCGAGCAGATTTCCTCTTTACAAAAAGTAAGGTTATAATCAAAGACGGAACGAGCACGATTTTCAACTGGCATTTAAAAATGTCCACTGCTTCAACAAATTGCAAATTATGCTAATTGTCTATACTTCAATATCCTGTTTAGCATTTCTCACTTCCTATACGAAGGTACAGGTCGAGAATTCGAGAAATTATAACGGCTTTTATATTTTTATACCTTCCATAACAAACAGTAAAAAAAGATATAAATGAGTTTGTAATTCTGTGTGTAATTTCTACAATATCCATTTCCGACCCCATAAAATATATTCTGAATCCTTATGCATAGCGAAGTCGATTGAGCGATGTCCGTCTGTTTGCCGAGGCAAACTTGATTTCACAAACAAAAAGTACGTCTATCGATCAGACATAGTGTCGAAAGATGTGCTATTGGAAATCAGCATTATCGGTCCATGTCCTCCGAGGTAGCAGGCAAATCACCATGCCTACCTCTAATTTTTTCATGTCATTTGAAACAATAAAGTAACTTCAATAAAAAAAAAAAAAAAATAAATAAATAAATAATAAAAACATCAAGTGAAAAAATTGGCGCTCGCTCATATTTTCCGAGTTACGGGGCTCTGAAATTTTCAAATTTGTTAAAATATCAATATGGGCATCATTTTTAAGCTTTTGAAGAGATCTTTAAGGAAATACTAAAATTTTTAAAAAAATGTTTAACCCATTAAGAGCCGATGTTATTTTTATGTAAAATTATATGTAGCAGTACCAAATTTTATTTTATTTTATTTTTTTTTTTTTTTTTATTTATCTGTCACCCCAATAATTTTTTTTTTTTTTGATTGGAGTTACTTCGCTAAACTATATTTACATACATAGTGAAGGGTATATAAGTTTCGGCATAGCCAAGTATAGTACTCTTACTTGTTTATTTGTATAAATAACTAAAATAGTCATTTTTTCCAAAGACGTTATCAGTTGGTTCACAACGACTGTTAATGTGATCTCTAAATACATTGCGTTTTAAGTTAACGCTCATATTTTATTCCTTTTATATATGAAAAATTAGTAATTTCTCGTATTATATTGGCGATAATAGTGAACTTAAGCCTAACTGAATTTGAAAAAAGGTTTGTCGTTTTGCTTATAATTTCTACACTATCCATTTCCGCCCCTATAAAGAACATATATTCTGAAATCATGCATAGCGAAGTCGATTAAGCGATGTCCGTCTGTTCGCCCGTTTTAGTGTTGAATTCTTATTTTTTAAATATCTGTCACCCCAAAATATGTATTATTGGAGTTACTTCACTAAACTAGATTTACTTATATGGTAAAGGGTATATAGGACTTATTTACTTATTTTAGTTCAGGATAAGTATGTTGAAGTATGAAATACAAGGTAAAAAAATATATTTGTAAAATTTTAAGGCCAAAAACTTGATTAAATTCAACTTAAATGAAGTTAAATAAAATACTAAAGTCTGATTTCAACAATTAAAAGCGGCTTTCTAACTGCAAGGCCTTATTGAATAATTCTATAAGTTACAGCAGTGAGTTCAAAAGACGAACACATTGAGTTGTTATCTTGGGCGTGTGAAAGTAAAATTTACAAATAAGATTTCTGGTGCGGAAGTAAAAATAACTTTCTATTGTATGGTCTATATTAAAATGTTGTGATCAGTAATTAACATTAAAGTTCATTTTGCTAACATTTTTTTGTTTTTTTTTTTTTTTTTATATAATGCATAAGCATTCGTACTAAATTTTGTCTTGATGTGTCCAAATTGATTTGTTCAATTACTATACAGTTAGTTCGGCCGACTTCCTAAACGCCAGTTGTAATGAATAATTTAAAAAATGCGTATGCAATGCTAAACATGTCTTAAGTCCAACCTTGCGTTGCAGAGACATTTTTTGCATTTTATCGGCATTTAGGAACGTCGGTATGCAACTCATACCTGTCAAATAATGTTATAATGTCAAAAACATGTATAAAATTGAATTAATTTTTTTAAAAATGGAGGTTACAAAAAATTATTTATCCATTTTGTTGAGAAGTGCTGAGGAATTATCTCAGGCCAAATCCTCCAAAAATATTGATTTGCTCAAGAAACTCATTAAAAAAAAAAGGAAGAGAAAACTTTTGTTAAGGACAATAAAAATCCCGAGAAGAAAAGTGATCAAAAATAAAAATTTTGAGGAATGCATTGAATTAATGGATAATGACATTTTTTATTCACATTTTCGTATGCAAAGAAGCACCTTAAATGTAAGTACAAACGTAGAGTGAATACATAAACATAAATAATTTTTTGCGCTGATGGGTCTACTTTTGGTCTTTGCAATATAAGGTGTTTGATTATTTCAATAAAACCTATCAATTATAAAATAAACAAGAAAATACTCAGCCATTGCAACTCAAATGTTTGCATACAAAATAAAAATGATGCGCGATTTTAATACCTGATACTCATTAAAATGAGTTGCCAAACTATTAGGAACATTGGACTTTGCCAGAAAGTTTGCGTATGCGTTTACGAAGTGTATGCATTGTAAATATGCATAGCAACTTGCGTTTAGCAAGTCGGCCTTCTTAACATACATATGTATGTATTTATGTGATAGAAATTGGTCGATTAAAAAAGTAAATCTACAAACACATCACAGATTCCGATGGAAGGAAAATAATTTAATGTCGAAGGAGGAATGCCACAAATTTTTCGTTGAAATTCGGTTCTGTTTAGCACGCTATGGCTAATATTTAGAGAAATTTAATTTATAAAAAATATATTTTTAGGATGAGAATTGCTGATTTTTTTTTTTCTTTTAAAATAATTAGAAATAATTTGCTACCTTTTATATCTACAAATTAATAAAATGTACATATTTTTAGTAGAAATTTATGTATATTTTATGTTAAATTAGCAATATTCCGTTATTTTAAAAGTTAAGAAAGCAAAATTTTTTATGCATGAAATTTTATTGCATTCGTGATTTTTTATTTATAAATTACAATTCACTTAAAATTCAGGAGTCACTAGATCAATCGATACAAAAATACTATTTTAATTTTGTTAAGTGAAAAAATAAGCTGTTAAACAGTTTTGCGTTCTTAACATTTTCCGTAAATAAACGCCCGCCAAATATATTTAAAATAAAAACTTATTTAATAATCTTAAGACTAATTAAATACTTATATGTATTAAAATGGGGACTTTAAAACTTTCAAATATAACATTTTCTTAAAATTAAGGATTTTTCAAACGGAATATGTAAGTTCGTTGTTCTATTTGTAATTTTTACAATATTTATTTCTTACCCTATAAAGTATATTTACATATTCTGCTTTTATAATAGTTTTACAGGTCCTCAGAAGATGTAAAATAAATGAAATTTTTAGGTTTTTTTTAACTTTTTTTTCTTTTAAGATCAATGATTGCAGGATGGATGAGAAACCAGGGGATTTCAACGAATCCTTTTGAGAAGAAGGGCTAAACAGTGTTTTTTATGGTGTTTTATTTTGCTTTGGTCTTAGGTTGAGGACTAATTATTTCGAAAAGGATCAACGGGACGTAGGCTGCTGGGAGCTCTCATTGTGCCTGGAGGGAATATTGAATACATTTTCTTCTGGTTCATATATTTTATGGTTATGGTAAATTCGTTTTTCTGCTTTAATATACATATAATATTCTAGGAGTTAGAAAATTAAAGATATGAAAAAAACAACACTCAAAAAAATTTAACATTAACTGTTTGTAGTTTATTTTAGAAGTTTTCAGTTTAGTTAAAAATAAATAAAAAATATTGTTGTTTTAGGAAGAAAACGAACGACAGTAAAATAGTCTTTTTCGGTGCAGTCAACATTAACTGTTAATTTTTACGATGTTGCAGTAAAAATGAAATACATATTTACAAAAGAAGTTTGTCAGTAGAAAATAATTGTTTACAATAGACTTGAAAAATAATTTTTATAAACAAAACTTAAAAAAAAAATAAATAAAAAAAGGAAACATCAAAAACATTGAAGTTTTTCTACGAAGGACAGAATTCCATCGGATTTTCCTGCATATGAATACGAAAAGAATTTAAAGACTTTAGGAAAACAATTAATTTTTTAAAGAAAATCAAACGTTTAAAACAATTTAAAATCAGTAGTTTTTAATGTTTTGGTAGGTTATTTGTTTTTGTTTGAATTACATGATAAAAACATTTATTTTTCTGTTTTTGTAGTTTAACTTTAGGTCGTAAGGATGAATGAAAATTTGGTTTAGTTTACTCCTTTCCTAGGTTTAAATAATTAAATAAAATGAATACAAAAACAGTTGTTACAAATAATTTGGTAGGTTATATTTTGTTAGTTAAAATAAATGAAAAAACAGTAATTTTTACTGTTCTGAAATGTTTTTTTTTTTTTTTTTTGTGTGCGTTGGAATAAATGAAAATTATTTGTTTTTATATATTTTGTGAGTTAAAAAATAACATTCAAAAATACTTGAAAAATTCATTTAATTTAAATGAAATGTAAGTGGGCCGTTTTTTAAATGAAAAAGTAGTTGTAAAAAATGATTTTTCATTTAAATTTACTTACATAATGTAATGTGAGTGAATGTTTTATTAAAAAAGGTATATAAAATTTTGAACTGCGTGATAAACCAGTTTAACTTGTTTTTTCAAATAATATTTCCCTTTATGTTAATCGATTTTAGTTGTGCTTGATTTCTTCAAATATGTGTAAATATGTACATATATCATGATATTCTCATAAATTATTTAATATTTAAACAAAAAATGGTCGTTTAGCTAATGCTGATATGCTCATCAGTTGCTTCCACCCAATTTTGTATACAAACCTTCAGCCTTATATCAAAACCAAATTGATAACTATATTGAAAATAATATGACAATAAAAACACAAAAATCTTTTAAACAAAAACATATAACCATTAAGTAACTATTTTTTCTTGAAACCATTCATATGTATTTGATAGATTAAATGAAAAATGAAAACTGTAAACAATTATTAGCAGTAGCAAATTACCCATATGCTTTCAGCGCATATTCAAGCACATTCAAATAAAAAGTTTAAACTGAACAACAGTTTAAACTTTTTATTTTAAATTTTTGTGCACCCAAAACTTGGATTAAAGTTACTATCGATGTTCATATATGTATGTATATACGTACATATGTACGTATTTAATGATTTTTTTCACCAGGGAACAAACCCTTGATCTTCATGACATCTCAAATGTAGATTTAAATATTTTGAAATCAACATGCAAATCTATTTGTTATTTTTGTTAAAATACTGCAGTCAAGGATATCCCAAGAGTTGTTATAAACACCTCAACCATGGCATGCAGACAGTGAAGAGAATACGTGACATAAAATAATAAAGGAATTTAAAACTATTTATCGCTAACTAAAATCTTAAGGGGCGTTACCGCACAAAAATTGAAACTTAACTTTTTAATTAATTTTGAGTAACTTACTGACAAAAATATCGTTAATTATTCTTTGAAAGACAATATGGGATATGTTTTAATTTTTTGAATAATTTAATTTAAGCGTTTAAAAGTACATTCAGTAAAAAATCGATTAAAACGTCCAAAGTTCCACTACTAACTTCATAATTTCATTGACATATTTTTTATTACGAAAATTAACAAACGATATTTGCTTCTCAAGGTGAACGCTACAACTTATTAGAAAGCTTCATTGACCGATTTGTAACTTTACTATTGAAATCCGAATGTTGGTAGCGACAATCATATTATTCAATTGCATTATTTCTTCCGGACAAAAAATTATTCTTCCATAATGAAAATTAAATTTTTACTTACAATAAAAATATTTATTCAAGAGAACAAAAATTTAGCAAATTTCGTGATTTGGCAATGAATTAAAAAATATATTTGTGAAAAAAATATGAATTGAAAACATGTAGTGTTTTAAATTTATACGGAAAATGGAAGGTATCAAGGGAAAGGCAATAAATAAATCAACTCTAAATAGGAAGACACAGTGTTGAGGATGAAGTTTATGTTTTGTATCATGAAATCTATTATACGTATTCATATTCTTCTAATTTAATATTTAGGCAAATGTAAAAATGAAAACATCAACGGTCTAGTTAATAAAAAGTATCTATTTTTCAGTTATTACACACTTTCCGTTTAATAAACCATTTTAAAAAACAAAAAAATGTACAATAACAATTCAATAACTAATCTACACTTAAAGCAATTTTACGATTTTACCTGGCAGCACCTATTATCATTTATTATTTTTCATTATAGTTCATTTAACCCTTTTAATAAAAATATTACAAAATAATGTAATAAAAAAATTATAAATAAATATGTTTTGTTTATTTTGGTCAGTTAACGTTTTATATATTTCACTATTCAAATAAATTTTTTTTAGTTTATTTTTATTTAATGAAATAAATCCAGTTTAGTCTGGTAGCTTCTTATGAAATTAAAAGTTGTCTGGGGTCCAGTAAAAGTAATTTTATGGAGAAAATAACATGTGGAAAACCCTGCGAAATCTTATATTTTCAGAGTTAGGGAACCCATATATTTGTTTCTATATGAAATTACAAATATTCTATGGCGGAATGGAGCAATATGCGTATCGTAGGAAAGATTTTTATATATACTATCAGAACCCTTGAAAAATTATGTTGAAAAATTGTTAGCTAATTAGAACCCAGTTAAATGTTATTAGTCTTTTATTATTAATTTTGCTAGCATTTTCACTTTGTTAAAAGATTGGCTCCTTTTTGTACCATAAATATTATGTTAGTTGTACATAGTTATATATGCATTCAGGGATACTTTCTAAGATTAGATTAGATTTAAGGGTAATTAATTAATTTATTTAAAGGCTTGAGTGTCTCATTAGTTCATTATGGGTTAACAATTTGTTTGCAATATGTATGGTGTTTGATAGGAATTTTGATAGGATCTTCTATGGTGGGTATCATTGTCGTATTTCGGAACGAAAAATATTTTTAAACACTTTAGCTAGACGTAACTTTGCAAATATGGGTTACCGCCATTTTTTTTTAATTTAAATTTTCTTCTTAAAACTAATTTTTCTATCCCAGGACAAATTTTTATTTTTAAGCAAAATATCTTAATAACAAAATTCATTTTATCCAAACTTTAAAAATATTGCGCTAATTATCCCGACAAAAATATTAAAATCACCGATATTGTTTATAATAAACACAACAATAAGAAGAAAAAACAAAAAAAAAAAAACTAAAATTACAATTACCATGCAATTCACACTACCAAACAACTTTCAAGCAACTTAACGTTCAATTATATTTTCTACTGATTCGAACGGAACGGAACAGAACAGAACGTCAAAGTAATAACAAACCAAAAGTACATATTTTCTATACAGAAACTCAAGGTACATTTATTTTACTAGGTAGTGTCGTCCGCCCAGCTGGTTTGTAGTTGGACATGTCAAAAGTTGTTTATATTTTATATTTTTTGTTTACGAATTTCAAAAAACACTAACAACAAGCATATGCAGAACAAAGAGAGCGTTTGTTTTTAGAGCAATTATCTTTTATTTTGACTTTCTATTTTTGACATTTCCACTCACAAAGCAACAATAAAATGCCTTGTTGTTTTTACAACTGTCGTATTTGTTGTAGAGCTGCTATTACCTAGTAAAATAAATGTACCTTGACAGAAACTGATCAGATGAGTCGTCACGGAAAGTAAAGACTAATTCTGCCTTTACAGTTCCGCAAAGGAACGTTCTTTTACATTTGCACACATACAAACTTAAATTTAATTTTACTTTGTGATAAGAAATATAAGAACTTTCGACCCTTATATTCTTTCATAAGTCAAAGCAGCTTCATTGCTGTGTAGTTTTTCTTGCTCTTCTAATTTACAACAGCTATTCATTTTTCCAAAATTCACACATACAAATCTAAGTATGTAAAAAAACAATGTTTTGTGTTTTTTTTTTATTCGAACCTATAATCAGTGCTACCGAATTTTATATTACTGTCCAAAATTAATTCCAGCTGCTTTGAATGTACAAGTCATATTACCTTTTGCATTATGGTTACTGTTTGCATAATATATTATTTAATATTTGTATGTATATACTATATGCTTTCTATATAAACATGAATGCTTAAATAAAAGTGTATGCTTAAATAAAAAAAGAACTGCAAGCTATGATCACGGTAACTATTAAAAAGAACGGTGATTTGAAAATCAAGTACACTGGTAACAGTGTTCCTTAAAAATCACAGGGTCGCTCATCCCTACTGCCAAAATATATAAGCTTTATGCTCTGAACACATTCGCCACAGCAGGCTAGCTACATTTGCCGCCATGTAGCCAGCTACAAAATTATTTTGAACGCAGCAGCTACATAATAAAAATATGATTATAGTGTATTGCAGTGATGTCACTTTAATATTTTTTTAGCGTTTTTTAAAAGAATCAGTTCTGGTATTTGAATAAAAAAATATTTAGATTATTGTGTAAGAGGCTATTAGAAGACTAAAACAATATTTTTTAAGAGTGCGTCGATTTTTCGTTTCGCTTGTCTTCAAAATTAATAATATATTGAACTATTTCCCTTAAATGCAAACGAAGTTACTAGTCTACAGCAATAAAAAAAATGCTCGAAACAACACAATGTTGAAAGCTATACAATATCATGATATCTACCAAAAACTCAATTGTGTTAAAAACTAACAGGTTTCCCATACAAGAAACCATCTACTAATAAAGATAGACAAATTGAAATTAACGTAATAAAAAAGTAAATATATATCGAAATGAATGTTTTTCACATAAAAAGAAATTGTAATTTGATATACACTCGAAAACATTCCTTTAAAATATTTCGAGCTATTCTTCGTATATTTTCGCCACCACGATTGAAGTACTTTTTATAAAAAATAAATACTTGAAAATACATATGCATACAGCTAAACTTAAAAACTAATAAAAATCTTTAAATATATAAATAAAGCTTTTAATAAATAACGCATGATTATTTTAAGTTCTTATTGTTTTTTCTTTTTTCCGAATAAGAGGTTTTAAGCACTTATTAGTTTACATGACTTATAGTACTGACATCACTCAACTGTCTACTGTCGTCAAAAAAATAGAAATTAGTTTAATTGGACTGCACGTCAAAATCAGTTTAGACAACAACCTTTCGCCATATTGCCTTGCTGTCTTCAAAATAATCATTTTCGTATGCACACACGTTTTCTATTTTAGAAATTTTGCAGTCGGTAGTTGCTGTGGTGAATGTGTTTACAGCTTTAGACATGAACTTTGTTAAAAAATGTTATCTCAATATAAGTATCTTAAATTTCGTTCGAAACCAAATGAAAATGTTCATCATAAGCGATTGTTACATCCCAGGTAATTGCACTAACAGTTCCTTTTTCATGTTTTTTTTTAGAATCGAATCCATCCTTAATTTTTAAGTTTAATTATAAAATTTGATCCCAATGTTACACATTGTCTGGCGTAATGTTTTTTGAATATAAACATAATGTGTCTATAAACATGTAGATTTTTTTAAATAAATTAGTGCTTGTTTAAGGTGTTATTTAGTTTGGAAAGAAAAAGACAGGTGGAGAAATAACGATGGACAAGCCTGATCACTCGCTGCACTTTTACATTATTTTTATTCTTAGATTAGTGTTTCAATGTATTTGGTATTAAGTATGTAGGTGCATGAATATGAAGCAGCTGGTATGTTTTGCTACTTCATCATCAAAGAATAAAATAAAATCTCTAGATGTAAAATAATTAATAATTATTTAGTATAGCGACTATTCGTCCCACTTGTCCTATACCACTAAGCTTTTACTCAAAAACCTGTATCGAAATTTGTTCCTGTATCTAGGTAATTAATATTTACTATCTGTTGAGCACACATCCCCACGTTTTATACTGCCAAGATTTTAGATATTGGCACTGTTTCACTTCTCTAGTTGTATAGTAATTACTTTGCATAGGGAGAATCCGGCCTATCCATCATATACCACTAAGCTTTTATTCAAGAACTTACGTAACTGTAAGAAAAGTGCGTATCTAATTAAAAAATGGTCACTATTGTAGTCTTCTAGATTTAGGGTAATCAATAAATATTTTTTGTGGGGAGAACACACCCTTTAATGCCAATAACTTATTCGAAAACGCAAGTTATTCTTTGAAAAGCCTATGCCAAATTTAAATAATGTAACTGTTGTAGTTCTCTGGATATAAAATAGTTAATAACTAAAATAGCCTATTTCTTGGTCGTTAGTAAGCCAAGTGCGGTACAGGTTACTAGACCTGTCGCTGTAATAGTAATTTATTTTTAGTTAATTTTTTATTGAGGCTTCTTTAAACATTTTGATATAAAAAAATTTTTTGTAAAATAACAAATTTGAACATTTACTATCTTACAAAAATGAAGAACAGCTTTAAGAAAAACCCTAAGTCTTTTTATAATTTCGTATATACAAAAAGAAAATCTACTACCCTTCCCTCTTCTTTGAAATTAGATGAATGTGAATCAGATGATAACGATGAAATAAGCAACCTCTTTGCAAACTTCTTTTTTGCTACCTATGCAGATGATCGTAGTATTATATTTAATAGAAAATCCTGGAAGTCAATCTATTTCAAACCCACTTTTTGATGAAACTACTGTACTGTACGGTTTAAAAAAAACTGAAATTTTCGCTTAAGAGTGGACCTGATAATGTTCCAAGTTGCCTTAGTAGCTCCTCTTACAATGTTGTTGAACTTTTCAATTAAATTAGGTAAATTTCCAGAAGTGTGGAAGAATTCCTTCATTATTCCTTTGTTTAAGTCTGGTAGAAAAAATTACATTAGAAATTACAGAGGAATTGTAAAACTGTGTGTAATACCTAAACTAATTGAAAAACTAATTACGGATCATTTATATTTTCAAGTGTCTACAATATTATCGTCTAATCAACATAGCTTTCGTAAAGGCTGTTCTACTGTCACTAATCTTTTACAACTCTCAACTTTGGTTAATCGTGGTTTTGTCAACAAAATGCAAACTGACGTGATTTATACTGATTTTAGTAAGGCCCTTGATAAGGTTAACCATGAACTACTTATTAAGAAACTAAATTATATGGGATTCACAGAAAATTGCTTAAGTTGAATAAATTCATACCTTATCAACAGGAAACAAAAATGCTATATCTAAGCCAATCCCTGTGACATCTGGTGTTCCACAAGGGAGTCATCTTGGACCTCTTCTTTGCTCATTATTCATCAATGGCTTAACTAGCGTCATCAACAATATTTTTACATATTATAAATATAACGATCATAAGCTACTACAGGCAGATTTAGATTCTTTATACTCCTGGTGTGAATCGAACATAATAAAATTGAACTTCGATAAATGTAAATATATGTGTTTCTTCCAAAGGAACCATTTAAACGTTAAATACTCTTTGGGTGGCAATGAGCTGCAAAGTGTTTGCAGTTTCAAAGATCTTGGAATTTTACTAGAACATAAACTAAACTTTGTTCAACATATTTCCTTAATTGTTAGCAAGGCAAAATGCCAGCTTGGTTTTATCAAACGTTGGAGTAAGGAATTTGATGATCCTTACATCAGGAAACATTTATTTACGTCACTAGTTCGTCCAATTCTGGACTATGGTTCAATTCTTTGGGATCCACAATATAAAATATACAGCGACGCAATTGAATCAGTGCAAAAACAGTTTTTAATGTTTTGTTTACGTAGACTGCAATGGAATCCGTTATGCTTGCCATCGTATAAGTCTAGGCTTGCTCTCATCAGGTTACCATCTCTGTCTAGTTGCAGAACTATGCTAAATGCCATGTTCATTTTAAAAACAATTAACGGTAAGACCTGCTCTAACTTCTTAATTGAAAATATATATTTTTGTGTTCCTCAGCGTCTAACCAGATACTATTCTCCGTTGGATATTAAATATTTTAGAAAGAACTATGCAATTTTCGATCCTTTCATTAGATGTTGTAAGGACTTTAATAAGCTATACCTTTATGTTAATTATTCCTCAAATGAAAATCTGATAAAACGTAATATTTTGTTTTCATTAAATATGTATTAATAGTCTGTAAGAATTATAAATTCATAGACTTGAATATATAAATATAAAATATAAGATTCTAACGTAATGTTCTAAAAACAATGTAATGTAAACAAAGAGTATGAAACAATAAACAACCTTTTTGTTTAAATAAATAAAATTTAAGGCTTTTACTCCCACATGCATAAATTAATACTAAAACATAAAAACTAAAACTAAAAAAATAATAAATAATAAATAAATACTACAATTAACCTCTTTGTGAACCAGGAAAGTTTTTTTTTTTTAATCGGGCATTGAATAAAGATAAGTAAGGAGTATTAGTCCAGCTATTACCACTTTGCGAATTAATTAGTTATTTTTATGTTTATTAGTTTATTAGTTTATTAGTTATGTTTATTAGTTATTTTTATGAAAAGGCAACCTGATTATAATTTTGTTAATTAATTATAACACATAAATGCTCAAAGGAGTAACTGCAGAATCTTTATAAACTACCTCTTTTGAAAATCTCTTCGATCTTGAAGCAAAATTTTTACCAATGCCTAATCTCAACACTTTACTCATTAAAGTTAGTGAAACAAAAAACCAAATTTGAAACCTGTATAATAACACTGGCCTTAACATGTTTTATAAATCAAAACCTTTTATCTTCACGGGGAGAAATTTATGAGTTAAAATCCTTCCTAAGCAATGGTTTACCCTGAATACTTTGTTTAAAATTAATTTCCCGTGTTCCTTAAATTCAAACGGTTTATGGAAAACAACACCAAGATATTTAAATTTATCCCTAAACGGTTTTTCAATTACATTCAAAATAAGTTTCAATCTCTTACTATGAGGACAACTAAAAAAGCACATTTATCAGAAGCGTTTCTTAATCAAATTGCTTCACTTTTTAATGCATTCATTTTTTTTCCCCAGAAATCATAAAAATCCTTAACTTTCTTTAGATGTCTATTGGAGATTTATGGTAAGCATAAAGTAAGGAATCGTCAGCATAAAGCAGAATAATTTAGTTTGAAAAATTGTGAGGATATTATAGATGAAAATAAATGAGGAGGTAAAATTGAGCCTTGAGGGATCCCACACTTAACCAAAATAACTTTTAAATTATTTAATTACATAAAGATCAACTCCCATAATGTACATTTGTAAAAGTATTCCGCTATAAATGGCTCTGTCAAAAGCTTCTCGTAATAAAATGAATGAAAAAATAAAAATAGTTATTGAATGTTTGCTGTTTTTTTTTTAATAAAAAAATTGTTTAGTTTTTTTGTCTTTTTGCTTTGTTGATTCCATGTAGTTCTCATTCAATCAACTTGGCATTTGATAAAAGACTTCCTAGTTTTGAATACAAAATTTGGGTAGAATCCACTGATGAGCTATATGAGCAGTAGCGAAATGGCCATATGGATATGCTTTCCCCGCAGTAATACATTGCATTTTGTAGTTTTAAATACTAAATAATTCGTTAGAATATAATAAAATATTTATATTTGAAAGAATCAAGAAATATTAAAGTAAATTAAAATAAAATAGATTCCGAATAGTAAATTTTCAAATTGATATGGTAAATAGTTTTTAGTTTAACTAAAATCCATTATATTAGGAATAATTTTTTTTTCAAGAAATTTCTCTACATTTGATAATAAGGAAATTGGTCTCAAGATATTAATGTCAGTAGAGTTTGCTTTCTTTTTTATTGAAATAGTTTTAGATATTTTCCAACTATCCAGAAAAAAAGCATTGTTTATAGTATGTTCATACATACACTTTTATTGAGTCAATATTCTGTTTATTGACAAAATATAATAAAGTGTTCATACATGAACTTTTATTGAATCAATATTCTGTGTATTGACAAAATTAGTTTGGTTTAGGCGCAATTGGTTTGTGTCTGATGTTTAAATTTCAAAACTTTGCTTAGATTAGACGCAATTTGTGTCTGCGGTTTCTGAACAGTGTTGTATTTTTTAATTTCTACTCAATATAATAACAATTTCGTGCTTATTGGGCAATAAATTATTGAGATTTTGTATGGAATATTGAGCTCAATAATGGCTTTTATTGAGAAATCCTGAATATTGAGTAATGTTTGAACAGGCTATTAAACAGTTATTAAAAACTATAACTAAAAACTCAAATGCTTTAATTGAAATATTTTAAAATAAATTTTATCAATATCTGCTGATTTTTGTATTATTTAACTCCTTGCTGTAAAATATAACATTGTGTAAAGTTATTAATTAGTAACAGTTTTGATTATTAAGAGCAGAAAAATTATCATCAAAACTAAACAACGTTTTTTAAACTAACAAAGACACGAAGTTATGTAATTCTAAAGAATCCCTTTCTAACGGTCTGATTCTATTTACTTGCCAAAAATTATGTTTTAAATAATCTAATTTATCTACTTCATCTCCAAATTCTTCACGATCAATCGATAAATCTGCAACGTTTGTTCTCCGTGTATATTCTAAAGTGTTATAAATTTGTTTATGCGCCTTAGGACCAGGCTTAATTTCTTTAATTTTCTCGCTAAAATAACTTGCGTTTTCCTTGCATACTTGCACACTTGCTTCTTAATTAATATATTTAAAAGCTGGATTTGATTATAGAAAAGTCTGTATTGATAATTTTGCTTATTTAAATTCCGCCCCTAGATTCCTAGATTTTATTTAATTGCTTTTGCCAACGATATTTTCCTTTAAAAAAATTTTAATGAGGGAAAATTTTTTTTCGGCTTTAATTGAACCTTCTTTAAATGAATATTACAGCATAAATTTAAAGGTATAGTGAAAAAAATCAGGTAAATTAATTTCACTGTCCATAAAATTCCTTAATGAAGAAGAGAATTGTTGCTTTAGCTTTGTTGTTCGGTTAATTGTGAAGCAATCCCAATTGGTATCATTAAATTCTAAATATGCAACCGTTGAATTTACAATAAAATCAAAATCAAAAAATTTCAAGTTAATAAATAGAGGGAAATGATCTGAAAAGAATGGAAGATTCATAACATTATAATTCAAAACAAAACTGTCAATAATGTTAGAACTTATAGTCAAATGATTTTAAAATGAAGATCCATTAGGAAGAGTAAGAACAACATCACAAAACCTTACAAAGCAATGCGAATAAAGATTTAATTATTTATAAAACGTGCTTTTTCAAGACGTACTCTTAGCATTAAAATCACTATCAATTATTTATGAATCAAAATTTTTGGCAACATTTACAACGTTTGACAAATAATTTTCAAACTCTGATTTATTAAAGTTACATGGAATATAAATGGAACCAACAAAAATTTTTTTGCTAACATTGTTAACAGTTACACAAATCTCAAAAAAAAATTATTAGGAAATGGTTTATAAGAAATAACTATTTTTGAAAATAAATAATTTTTTTATATAGCAATATCTACCCCTTGCAATGTAAAGTCCCTAATTAATATTTAATTATCTAAATAAACTTTGTGATAAGTTTTTTGAATAAAAGCAAGATCAACATTTTAAAAAGTAAGTAAACTTGCCAAATCTATTCTTCTACTGGTCTCATTTAGGCATTACGGACCATAAGTTGATAAAACTTCTTGATTTTGACAAAGATCTATAACTCTTCATAAAATTCATTATTCTGACCTCTAACGAATCAGGTGCACACAAAATTTTAGCTAAATTTAAGAAATCTTTTGTAAAATAAGGTTTATTTATTTTTCCACTATTAAAATAACCCGCAAAAGATCGGTTTAAATTAAAAGTAAAGAAAACATTACTTAAAGCCTGATTTTTCATTTTTTTTCGCTTTATCAACTGCAACTGCGCCAGCTAGCTTTGCTTTAAAGGTTTACTGTTATCATCAGAATTAAGCAAACAGTGTCCTGGCCTATGACTTAAGGAGCACTTAACGTACGTATAAGATCGGTTAAAATTTTAAGCCATGTGCCTAAAACTCTGACACCGATAACACTGGACGACTTTCTGGTTATTCCTAGGCTTTTCCCAAGATACTATTTGATATAAAATAAAACGAATACTTGTTAAATCATTTATAGAAATATTTGAGTCATAATATAAATCCTGCAAAATCAATGAATGTCTCCATTACTTCAACTTTAGTTTTCCTTACGATTTGAACTTAACTATGCTTAAAGGGCGTAAACCGCAGAAGTCTTACGACATGTCAAATTTTTGTGCAGAAAAGTACCAGTGGGATCGTCTAAACCAAATATGTAATGAATCTGCACAAATTGAGAGAAATTACGGATGAAAATTTGACAGTCGTATGGCTCTCTATGTTTTCTGAAAATTTTCAAAAGACAATTACGAATCATTAGATCAGGGATGCATTTTTCTGCAAACCGCCCAAAAACCTGTGTATACCAATTGTGTAAACGCGAAAAAATCTGTCGTAAGATTTTTGCTCTCATTTTTTTAAATACGGATGGTATTTCATTTTATTTTCTCTTGGATTTTACGTACGTAAAGTCGTACCGTCTAAACCCCCCTTAATGTAGATCGTTGACAATTTGTGGTGCTACATACAAAACAGTGATGACTAAAAGTAAAAATGAAATTCCATTAAAATGTACAAAAAGTTGCATTGGCAGAAAACAGGTGCTTCATAAAATATAAACAAAAAACAAAATTTTAGACTACGTTGCGTTAGCAGAACGTAGTCCAAAAAAATTAATATAGAACGCTGCATTTACCTTAAAATAACTTAATTGTCGTTATTTTTCAACAATAACAAAAGCATTCAAAACAAGTAATAGTGCTTTATTCGGCTATGGCGAATCTTATTCACTCTTTACCTTATATGCATGTATAACCACATGTACATATAAATCGACATAAGAAATTCTTTCCTGTCAAAAAATGGCACGTCTCTATTAAGTACTAAGTAGTAAAGAATACAAACGAAAGTTGAAAAAAAGATATGGAAAAATTAGAGGCATGCATGTTGTTTTGCCCGCTGCCTCAAAGGACATGGATCGCTCTTGCTGATTTTCAATAGCAAAATTTTTGAAACTATTTCTAATACATTAGCGTATTTCAATTTTCTCTAGTTTATCTAGGGCCTTGACAAAGTTGATTTCAACATCAACAGGATAGAGGGGTATCGGTAAATCAACTTTGCTATACATAAGAACTCAATGTATATATAGAAAATGAATAGTGTAGAAATTACAAACGGAATGACAAAAACAAACAATCAACACTTCACTTCCTAATGCTCCATCAAAGTTGGATGTTCGAATAGACGACGTATATTCTTTTGAGAAATTCTCGAATTGGGAGCTTAACCTAAGCGAAATTTCCATATAAATTAGCTAAAGAGAAATTAGAAAGTTCGGAAGTGCGACTGGGTGTTGACACAACAACTCAAATGTAAATAGAACTGTACTTTGTAAACGGGTAGCCCTTTTAGACTTGTTCCAAAGACATAAATACAAAATATATTCTTGCATCTTGTATTGTAACAAAGGTTATACCGTTCGATAGCTAACACCATAACTCGAATTTATGTGAAAGAATTTTTATGCTGTTCCTCATTTTGACGACACCAAAGGGTGCAAAAGTCAGATATTTATGCACTTTAATTATTAAAACTAAAACTTTGTTTTGCTTCTTTCCTAAAAACAGCAGCACAGACGAATATTATGGAAACAGAAGATCGAAATTTGGTTTTTCTAGTAGATAACATTATTAGCAACAATAACTTATTAGAAGTTGAAGCAACTAATTTGTTAAAGTGACTTTTTATTGAGCGTAAAAAGTCATATAATTTAAAACAAAACAAGAAAAATAGGGTCTTCTGTTTTTTGCTAATTGATTGTGTTTTCTAGCAGCATAGTCAGAAAGTTATGAAAATTCTTCCAAAACCTCTAAAAAATTAAATTTGTTTTTAATTTTAGCTCGAAACTATATATTTTTTAAAGTCTTTTAAGTCCCTGTTCACACTTTACAGCTTTTGTTGCCCAACTCTTGAGTTTGTTGGTGAGAGAGAAAAAACGAATAGAAACGGTTACACTGTTTCAAGTATTTGCAATTCTCTTATGATTTTTCATTCGTGGTTTAAGCAAAACAAAATTAAAGTATTCAAAGCCGAAATTGCAGAAACAAAATTTGAATGTGTTGACGAAGTCTAATGAACAAACTACAAACGTCACAAAATATAAGTTGAATTGTACTATTTTTATTGAATCCATAATTTAGAAAATTCTAAAAAAAATAAAATGCTGATTTTTTTTGCTGCAAGGGGGCACTGAAGTCACAAACTGAGGGGTAAAATTTTTCTTTTACACAAAACGCAAAAATATTAGTTTTTGAACCAAAAGTGAAAATTAAAATTGTTTAATAGCTTAGTATATATCCTAATGTTAAAAAGTTGGTTTATATTAAAACCTAAAAGTAAAAAAAAAACAAAATTTAAATTTTGATTGATTGATTGATTTTTTTATTGAGACTCTATTTACAGGATTACCCAATATAAATTGAATGAAACCTTTAAACTAATATTAAGTATTATTTTAATGACATAAGTTGTTTTTTTTTTTTTGAAACTTCAACCCGCTTATTAATTAAAAGTTAAACAAATTATAGAAATTTTAATTAGTTTTTTTTAATTACAATGCTTGCTCCCGGCATTAGACAATACTGGTAACGCTATGTTTACCATAATAAACTTAATATTAATATAAAATTGAAATTTAGATTGAAAACCTTATTTCAATTAACATTAATATTCGTTTGCATACATTTTTTTTATTATGATTATGCGTGATCGTGAGTCAAAATAGATACTCATAAATATACCAACTATTTTAAATTTCTTACATTTCAGATAACTTTTTAGGACTTATTGCATTATTTGAAAGACATTTTACAGCATTAAAAGTCATTTTTTAAAGTGATTATAATAGGTATAACAATCCTATTTTTTCACATTTTTTCTGTTGAATAATATAACAAATATGAATACATTTGGTTCTTGGAACATGGACGGTAGGCATGTCCAGGTTAGACTAAATATAACTGCCCCGCAAAGTTTCAAAAGCCTGTGTCAACTCCTTCTTATTGAGTCCCATCGTTATTTGACAAAAAGCACTGTGCACTGCAATGCTTAACAGAAGCAGGGTGTAAAAAAAATTCACACAATTGCAGTTTGTTTTCTTAAAAACTAACTAAATAATACTATATGTATTTGATTTGTGTTGGAAAAGATTTCGACAAAAGAAGCTTCCTGATATATATTTCACAAAAAATCAAAATAAAATAATAGTAAATTTAAAATAAGAAAAGATTGAGATTTGCTAACAGAAAACCATAAAATATATTTCAAAGTTATGTCGCATACACTTTTTAAAAATGCATAATGGGGAGTTTCCAGAAATAAGTGGTAATAAATCTGATACTTTTGAACTACTGATTGAATTTATCTAAAACTTGCAACAGAAATAAAATCCGACAATAAACTAAAAAATTATAAGGAAAAAATAAAGAAAGCGAGACAAAAATTATTTTTACGAAAGGATACAGTAACAAATGTGGATATATTATATCTCTATATTTTTTATCAAAACTCAAGCAACGTGTTCATCTTTGGCTTATTTTAACCTCGTTCGTAATTAAACTACAAGGCTTTAAAACCTGGCTATTCTTCTAAAGGCATTTCGAGTTTCAGATAAATCCAATTAACTTAGAAGTTCCAGATTTATTACCATTTATTTAGCAAAAGTTTCCACCGTACAACGTTACAGAATTTCAGTACAAGATGTTAAGTTTAACACGTTAATTTGACTTGTTTTTTATATGGACAATATCACATGTTGTCATGAAAGTCCTAACTCACGAACGCGTCGACACGTTCACACACCTGCACTAATTTTATGTATATATAGATATATATATATATATATATATATATATATATATATATATATATATATATATATATATATATATATATATATATATATATATATATATATATATATATAGATATACAACAAATAGAAAAGTTTTAAAAATATTAAGGTAACTAATATGAATCCCACAATTGCAAGAAAGTTTTGAATTTTTTGAAAAGTGCTATTTATCACTTTTTTGCATAATTTTTGCAGTAAAATGATGAAAGAGAGAAATTTTTAGTACATGGTAAGAAGGACATATAGGAACAGTTTTTTGATTTTTAGTACCGTTTAATTTTCAAGAGAAAGTCTGGTTTAAAATTGATTCTTTAAAAAACCTCTTCTTACCAATATAAATCTTGAAGTTCCGCGACAATCTACCCGATACTGGACCCCGTTATATTTTCAAGTTTTTTCAATGTGCAAACACTTTAATGAACTACTTACTCAGTCTTATTGATTTTTCGTAAAGTTTAATATTGTAAAACGTTATTATTTTATTTTTAAATACTCATTTTTAATTTATTAAATTAAAATTGTAAATAAATTTATTATACCCTTCACCATAAAAAGTGGTGGGTATATACATATAAGTTTGTTATTCCGTGTGTAATTTCTACAATATCCATTTCCGGCCCCATAAATTGTTTATATTCCGAATCCTTATGCATAGCGAAGTCGATTGAGCGATGTCCGTATGTCCGTCCGTGTTAGTGTTAAACTTGATTTCACAAAAAAATAAATACGTCAATCGATCAGACATAGTGTCGAAAGAGGTGCTATTGGAAATCAGCATTAACGGTCCATGTCTTTTGAGGCAGCAGGCAAATCATCACGCCTACCTCTAATTTTTTCATGTCATTTGGAACAATAAAGTAACCCCAATCAAAAAAATAAAGGTATGGAGCGATAAAGAACTAAGAAATATGAAAAAAAAACATCAAATGAAAATATTGGCGCTTGCCTATACTCTCCTAGTTATGGGCCTCTGAAATTTTCATATTTTTTAAAATATCAATATGGGTATCGTTTTTAAGCTTTTGAAGAGATCTTTAAAGAAATACTAAAATTTGTAAAAAATGCTTAATATATTAAGAGCCGATGACAATATTGTGTACAATTATGTATATGTAGTAATTAAAAACTTTTTTCTTATTTTTTTATTTTCTAACACCGCAATATTTGCTTTTTGATTGGAGTTACATCGCTAAACTATATTTACATAGATAGTGAAGGGTATATAAGATTCGGCGTAGCCGAATATAGCAATCTTACTTGTGATTATTTCCTTTGTCGGTCTGTAAGGATTTATATTCATAGACTTTAAATAAATTCATTTCGTAAGGCCAACGGGGTAGAGTTAATAAACAACTTTTAAACTTTTTTTTTTAAACAAAGAGTAGATCCAACATTTTCGCAAAAAAAAAGGCACTAAAAAGCTATTATTTCAAATTTTTTAATTTATTTTCATATAAATTTTCGAAAAGATTTTCAAACATTTTTGATATCAATTCCAGAAATTTTTTTGTCCAACAATGAAATTAAGAAAGTTTGGAGGGCAGGCCAAATATAAAATATTAAAATTTCTTGTAAACCATAAAAAATAACTCACATATTGACCAACGCTTGACAAAAGCTATTAGAATTTTAAATGATTTAAATCAATTATTAATTTAAAGTATCGCAGCATAAGATACACATTTAAAACTTAAACTTGGATTAGCGTAAACTAAAAATTTATTTTATAATTTGCCACGTGCAAAGGGTCTAACGAGCATTGCAATCAACTCAAACGAGAGTTTAATAGAGGTCATTATCAACTCTTTAAAATGTTTTATAATAAGTCTCAAACCAATCAAGTAGTTTTTTAAAACTTACAAAGATTTTTTTAGTATTTCAGCATTTTATTAGATTTAAGAATGTTACACCATATTTTTTACCAGCTATGATACCAGACCTTCTGAAAAGTTTCTTTAAAGCTTTAAAAAAGCGAGAAAAAATAATTTATGTATAAGCCGCAGTTAACTACTGACGAATCTGAGAGACTTAATATAATTACAATTATAAAATACAGAAATAATAACAAAAATTCATAAAATTTTTTAAATAAAATGAAAATTGTACGATTTGATAAGAACCTCTAGCAAATGATACGCTCTCTATACACAGTGAAAATCTAGTAAACAAATTACTCAGGAACCGAACTCAAACATAAGCAACGCGATCTCATTTAGTACATAAGCACGCTTCAATTAAAACAAACGCTGATTATTCGCAGAAGAAAAATTTTTTAAAAGCAAAAATAGATTTATTTATCAATTATTAAACAACTTAATTTAAAAATATGGAAAAGTAATATTCGATTTTAATGTTCAATTTGTGCAAATAGTCGAGTTAATATAATATTGTTTTTATTTATTTATTAATTTTAGAATTGTAAATGAAATAACTTATCTTGTTAAGACAATGGCTTGTTTTTTGGCAGCTTGTCTTCTAGTACCGATACTTCTAATAACATTCGTCTGTAAGTAAACATATTTTTGTTTTTAGCCATCTTACCTATTTTTTATTGCATACATGTTTCCTATGAAATTGCTCCAAGAAATTTTTACTTAAATCAACACAAGTAAGAGTGCTACATTCGGCTATGTCTGTCTAATTATATATTTTTAAGTGATAGCATTTTTATACCCTTCACCACAAAAAGTGGAAAAAGGGTATATCTAAGTTTGTCATTCCGTTTATAATTTCTACAATATCCATTTCTGACCCCATAAAGTATATATATTCTAACTTCCTATGCATAGCGAAGTCGATTGAGCGATTTCCGTCTGTCCGTCTGTCCGTCCGTGTTCGTACTGAAACCAAGTTTGCCGAGGCACTAGATCAGCTAAAAAATGTAAATAAGCCAATCGGTCAGACATAGTGTCGAAAGATGTGCTGATGTGATGATCGGTCCATGTCCTTCGACGTATCGGGCAAAACACCACGCCTACCTCTAATTTTTCTATATCATTTAGATCAATAAGAAAAAAACATCAAGTAAAAATTGGCGAGTTATGGTTCTCTGAAATTTCCTAAAAAAAGTTCGATTTTCAATATGGGTATATTTCAAAGCTTTTGAAGAGATCTTTTAGGAAATGAAAAATATTTTTTACATGCTTAACTCATTATGAGCCGGTGTCATTTTTATGTAAAATTTTATATAGTACTTAATTTTTTCGTATTTTTTAATTCTCTATTATCCCAACATTTGTTTTTACATAGTGAAGGGTACATAAGATTCGACATAGCCGAATATAGCACTCCTACTTGTTTGTATTATAACCGTACAAGTAAAACTGAGCTGATTGCATAATATTCTTATATTTTAATTTTGCAAATAAAGTTGAAAATTATAAGAGTAAAGACCAAAAACAAATTGCCTATTGAAGAGTGTATAAGTTCCAAAAGGGCCGAATTAAGCACTCTAACTTGTGTTCCTCTGATTTGTTTATTTGCCATTTTTATGTATTTTTTATTGATTATTTTTTTCAGTTCTAAATCGGTGAGTAATGCGTTATTTCGAACTTTGGCCCCCGCAAATCTATCATTAAGAAAGAATATATTTATGAAATAATGCAATTATGATAATAAAAAAAAACAAGAATATATAAATGCATTGCACTACATTGTGTTATCTTTCACTTTCACAGCTTACTTTAATTTAAAAACTGATCATATGGAAAACTATGAATCAATGCGTCTTTATAAAACAAAAAAGATTTTTTTGTTATTTTCAAAAGATTGGAATCAAATCTGTCATATTGTTTTATTACACCAGCATTTAAGTCTACTTGCAAAGAAAAAATTATTTGAAGTAACCCTAATCTTAGATCAGCTTACTTGAATCCTATATATGTATATAGTCAAATTACAAAATTCTAAAAACGTTTAATTAAATAATTTACATACCTATGTATTTTTGAGAAAAATTTATTAGTTTCTTATTTTTACACTTAACTTTAACAAACAATTGGCAGAACAGATAGAATAATATTAAGTAAAACAAAATATTTTAAAATATAATTTGTTTGTTTGCTTGCCATATGGCGTCTGCCCCAGTCCTTTATCATGGGAAACGCAATTGCTAGACACTAGACACTTAAACATGTGTTACTGTGGCCGCTATAAAAAACATATAAAAATGAAAGAATAAAATGTGAAAAATGAAAGGAAGTTGCTATTGAAACTTGATTTTCATGTACGTAGCCTAATTTTTAAAACCGCTAGAGGAACACGCTTGAAATTTTCAGATTATGCCGGGCAATGTCCTCTATAAAAAATACACACGAGAATCTTCCTTTAGACGACGTATGTATCAATTTTACACTCATAAAATATTTTTTAAGTAGGCAAAACGTTCTTATATACCCTTCACCATCTATGTAAATCTAGTTAAGTGAAGTAACTCCAATCAAAAAAGCAAATATTACGGATATAGAGAATTAAAAAATAAGAAAAAAATTGTAAGTACTACATACATATAATTGTACATAAAATTGTCATCGGCTCTTAATACATTAAGCATTTTTTACAAATTTTAGTATTTCTTTTAAGATCTCTTCAAAAGCTTTAAAACGATACCCATATTGTTATTTTAAAAAATATGAAAATTTCAGACGCCCATAACTCGGAATATATGGGCAAGCGATAATTTTTTCACTTGCTGCTTTTTTCTTATTTTTTAATTCTTTATCCCCCATATATTTGTTTTTCATTAATGAAGTTACTTCATTATTTTAAGTGGTGTGAAAAAACTAAAGGTAGGCGTGGTGTTTTGCCCGCTGCCTCGAAGGACATGGACCGATCGTGCACCTCTTTCGACACTATGATCGATTGGTGTATTTAAATTTTCTTTAGCTCATCTAATGCCTTGGCAAAGTTGATTTCAACACTAACAATAATTGTTTTAAAAAATATAGGAACAGAATACTTCTGTACTTGATCCCAGCTTAAGTACGTCTTAGAAAAAAAAACTTTCGTTTTAAATATGCCAAAGGAATTAAGTATAATCGAGGTCATAAAGTCTATGAAGAGCTAAGGTGCCTTAGATATAAGTTAATACAAGCAATTGTGCGACATATGAAAAGGCTTGTACGAAATAGAGAAGAATCGCTCTATTTCTAGGCCGATATATCTGTTAGTAAAACAAAGTTAGCAAAGACAGTAAAATTTACTGATAAGATTATAATTATCTACCGTACTGCCAAGTAATTCCTCAAATGAAATTACTTCAAACCGAAAAATCGAATATCTTCTAAAGATTTTTCAACACAAATCAGGGAACAACAATAGCTGACTGGTTGCCTATTTCATTAGATGCACTCTGGGTGAATGCTTTTTTGAGACGCAAGAATAATAAATATGAATAATTTGTCTATATAGTTGTCCCAAGATTTTCCTCAACGATGCATGTTTCCGTTTGTCTATAACGGTTCAACAGCTTGGCCATATAAATCAAATACCATCAACTATTGTAATAAACTTTATAATTTAAAATTTTATACTTCTTATTGTTTTCAAGTGTTTGTAATATAACGGTTAAAAAAGTACGGCCATATAGGTCAAATTACATCAATTATAGGAAAACCCTTTAATTTCTAAATTCAAATTGTAAAGTTGTTGGTACAGCGGACTAATCAATACAGGTTCTTTGTAAATATCAGCTGTCTGTCAAAAAATAAGCCCATATAGGTCGGTTTACGTCACCCATGGGGACACCCTTTAACTTTTTAATTTTTTTTTTGTATTACTTCTTGCTGTTGGAAGCTATAGTGATATGAAGTTTTTTTAAATAGACGTAAAAAATAAGTAAACATTACCTTTTTAATAAAAAAAAAATAAAAATCGATCCAGAAATATCCGAGTTATGGAGGCACAAATATAAAAAAGCAACATTCAGTCGAACTGAGAACTTCTTCTTTTTTCGAAGTCTGTTAAAAAGCAATGTTTAACAAATAAAAATTAAAAATCCTTAAAATGTCAGTGGGATGCACAGAAATCACACAGAATCAGTTTTTCAGTTGATGAATAAACTTTAAAAACTTTTAAGTTTTCATCCCGATAAAAAGCTAAACTCGTCTAGATTTTATTAAACTTTTTTTTTGCTATTTATAGTAAATTTAATCTTCAATCAATGCAGGTCATTGTTATATGCAGACCCACTTTTCGTTTTTAATTAATGTGGATTAGTAGGTGGTTCTACAGATAAGATTCCTATTTTTTATACACATTCAAAACTATAAAAAGAAACTTACTTTGAAACCAAAGTTCATGTTATATTCAAAAGACGCATAGAGAAGTTTGATTAATATTTCAAGTTGTTCCTTTTTTTTTTTTTTTTTCTTAATACCAATGTATGTTTGTATATAAATTTTATATATAAAAATATAAATATAATCATAATGAAATACGAAAATTTACCTTTTTATTGTCGGCGGTGAGGAATAACAAGAAAGTAAATTTGATCTTTGATTGCTTTTAGTCACACATTAGATTGATAAGACTTTCACGTTTCCATTGTTTTTGTTATTAGACGATAACTTTAATATACGTCTGGTGTCAGAAGCATTCACTTTGTTTTATTTTTGTAGATACTATTTTTTTTTTTTTTTTTTGTGAAAAACTTATATATAATTTTGTTTTTATACCTTTCACTACAAGTGGACGATTTATACAATAATACTTCATTATATAGAAGCTTCATTGGACAGCAAAGACATGCTATTGCACTTTTATTTAAAATAATCGGGTGTTGTAGTTTGGATAACACTTTTACGTTTTACTTTTTCAACAAAAGTTTCTATTTAAAACCTTTGAGATTTAAGTACTTCAGTCAACACCTTCATCCTCATTTCTACAAAGTTTCGTATTACAAACAAAAGCCCCAGAAAGTACGATTTACATCTGCAAAATTGTCTCATTGTAAAGAAAAATCAACTGTATGGAAATTCACTATAAGGAGATTAAAATACTGTAACATTGGAACGAAAAAGCTTTGTTTTTGAAATGTATTAAATAAACTAAAAGTTTAGAATTGCAGCTACAAAATTTTGAAATGCATTTAAAACCGGAAATACAAAAAACAAAAAAAAATTTCAAAATTTTAAAGCTCGCTAAAAATCCATTATCATCCAATAATGAACAAAAGCTCAATAACATATAAACAAAATATCTCTATTCAAACAATGTTTTATTTTTACTTTTTATACGCTTCACCACAAAAAGTGGAAAAAGGTTATAACTAATTTGTCATTCCGTTTGTAATTTCTACAATATCCATTTCCGACCCCATAAAGTGTACATATTCTGACTTCTTATACATAGCGAAATCGATTGAGCGATGTCCGTCTGTCCGGCCGTGTTATTGTTGAAATCATGTTTGCCGAGACACTGTCGAAAGAGGTGCTTTTGGAAGTCAGCAAGATCGGTTCATGTTCTTCGACGCAAAACACCACGCCTACCTCAAATTTTTCTATATCATTTGGAACAATGAAGTAACTCCAACCAAAAAGACAAATATATGGGGCGATAGAGAATTTGATTAGGGTCGCACTAAACTAGATTTAGATAAATGATGAAGAGTATATAAGTTTTGGTAAAGCCGAATATAGCACTTTTACTTGTTTTTTACTTAAATTGGTTAGTTGAATAATTAGATGGTTACTGATGTAATAACCTAGGAAATTTATTAAGTTTTGTTTGATATGGGCACCTTTCTGTGAAATCTGTCTAATCGTTGTCTCACTGCCATAGTGGAAATAATTTTCGTATATTTTAGTACCAATATCTCTAGCAGTTTAAAAGGATATGAAGCTGTTAAAGTTTAGGAAATTTTAAAATCATAAGCCCTTTAAAAAAGGACACTGATTGTTTTTTAAATATTTTGGATGACATTTAAAAATTTTCAAATATCCTATTTGGTGTGAATTCTACTACATCTATACATCTGTACATGAATTTTTGTCCGTCTATATGTCTGTGTTCGCATTACGTAAAAACTGCTGAATGTTTTTGAATAACATTTTGTGAGGTGGTCCCTTAGAACCTTGGTTATATAAATATTGGTTAGAAAGTATTCTATTACTTTCTTTTTCATAAAAATGTGTAATTTCGTAGAGAAACTAGAGATACCAATGTGAAGTCAACCTATTTTATTGGTATAATGGTACTTAGCAGCTGTCAGTACATTTTAATTTTGTACATGGAAAGTTTTTTAACACTGTTTAAAAAGATTATAAAAAATATTTAAAAACACATTTTTCTAAATTTTAATTTTAAGATAATTGGAAATGATACGCGGAAGAAGGCGTAAGCGTAGTGCCCACAGAATTAAAGGTTACTTATTTGTTTAAAAAGGAATTTGAAGCCACAAACATTGTAATCACGAACATGGATAATCTTTATTGACAACGAAACCTACCTCAGTAGAAAGTAAAAGGGTTTTTTTTTTATTGTTAGAAATTTTGCAACGAAAACAAGCAACAGTAGGTCTAGTGAATTGTTAAATGCAGTTCTTAAATCATATATTTCAAAAAATAATTAATAATATACTTTTTCGATATTTTATCTTTGTTATCTCTTGTTATGTAGTACAAATCTACATATATATATATATATATATATATATATATATATATATATATATATATATATATATATATATATATATATATATTTCTTGTCACCTGAATTGTTTTTAAGTTTTAAGTTTTATAAACTGTTCAATTTATTATGTAACAATTATTTTTATTGTTTGTTTATGTTTGAATAAAAGTATGAATTTTGTATTATTATTACATTAAATAAAATTGTCTTCTTTAAAAATTGCTTTTTTACCGAGAAATACCGGGAATGGGATACTTTTTCCCGTTTCCAGGAAAATAAAAAATTCCGGGAAATCGCAATCCCTAGCTAAACTAAACATAAAATGCAGCAACTTTTACTTTTTAAATTTACAGTAATTTGTACGGCATAAAAATATTTTTAATTTATAAAATATTGTATGAAAATAGTTTTAAAAGCCTTCAATAAATCAAAAAAGATATTTCGATTATGGCCGTTAATAAATTAAATATTAAAATTATTTCAGGTTAGAAAACTGACATTTATACAAACTGTTCGCAACTAACAGCGCTTGTTCTACTAAACTACAAGTTATTATTGTTGTAATTTGCTGTTGATACTATTTTTTATGCAGCGTTGTCAGGTAATCGTTTGGAAGACAATAGAAACTTTTTAGAACAGATATTCCAAATAACTTTTTGTTTTGTAAGAAATTATCCAAACTGTGTGCACAATTGGAGGGTGATCTTATTTTTTGTCCGTAACTATAAGTACATTTCAGGATATTTTAGATTTTTCTATTCGCACATTTACTTGATCGATTTACATCCATACAAAATATATCACTTTTCAAAAGAAAACTTTTTAAGGAAGACTTATTTATTTTTCAGTTGTGCATTACAGCAACGAATTAGTGAATTATGTTCTTTCGATAAAATATCCTGATATAATTATTTCAAAAACAAAAAAGATTCGATCTCTCATTGACACACCTCGAAATGCTGGAATTTTCAATTTTTTAATACAAGTGAAGGGACCATGCGATTTTGATAAAATTAAACGATATTATGATGAACATCTAACGAGTGCTCGAGATAAAATGGGGCATTTAAAATTTCTTAAATTGCGCCAACAACTTGTTAACTGTTGGGGCCATTACGGATGGGTAAAAGATACAAGGTAAGAAAAAGTTTCAAGAATTTTTGTAAGATTTACTTACCGAACGCACTGTTTTAGTTCGTTTAATTTAAACAATCACATTTTACTAAACACCTCACCACATCGAGGATACGCTGTAAGTGATGCCAATATTCAAGATTTTGTTAGCGATTTAGTCACCAAATATATACCTTCCGATGTACCACAATGGCAAGTCATAGTAATACCAGTGGCTACAAAGGCTGTCTTAAGTCAGGATAAAAAAGAAGAACATACTAATCAAGTGAGAAATTCATATCGTTTTTAATTTGTTTTTTAATTAACAGTTTAAACATGTTTCGTTTTATGTCATAATTGTAGGAAGAGCATTATTACATTCTATTAAAAATTCACCATTTAATCATTGCCGAAGAAGATGATATTCACATTAGCGAAATGTTAATGTTAAAAGATGAAAGTGATAAGCCAATTGTGGAAATTGGTAGTATTAGCAAGCGGAATTCCAAGTTAAATAATATTTCGTCTTTCATACGAAAGCCAGAACACATAGAAAATCTTTTGAAACACATCGGCCTTCTTATTGTCAATCAGTGGAATAAGTTTGTTTACGAATTTGAATCGTTGGAAACACCCGATGGCACAATGGGTCTAAAAATCACAAATATATCGCAGTTACTTTCAGTTATGCTTATTATAGCTGTGAATGTTATCGTTAATTATTGCAAGATTAAGACACTAAAACAGAAAAACAAATTGTTGCAAAAAAATCAGGCAAGAGAAGAAGGAAGATATAAGACTATAACCATATTAATTGCAAGCGAAGTTCGGAAACGACAGTTGTCATGGAAAGTGGCCAAAGATGCAGTTCGCTTTTCCCTACAATTGTCAAACTTAACAAAAACATGGGCGAAAATATTGTGGCAGGCAAATGTCAACAGCGTAATGGGAATTCCCTATCATATTTACCTTGAACTTTTAGCCTTAAAGGACCTATTCTTCAAAGGCGAAACCGCTCGTAAAAATACATATTGCAGTCGTTTGTCTGTTTTTATGCCACTATTAATTTATGCTCAAGTGGAACTCATTAAAATTTGCTACGAAATATACAAAGCTCCAGTCAACATATTTGAAGAGCTTTTTCAATATCCTTCAAAGGAGGAGAATAAATTACAAAAAATGTCCTATTCGGGAAGAAAAATCGTTTCGTTTTCCAAGTCTATTGATGGCAAGGTCATACGAACACGTTTGAGTTTTAACGAAGAAATTTGTGAATCGGACTATACCCTTTCCTGTTTATCTGCAGCAATTAACGATTACTTTGAATACTACGCCAAAGAAATACCAGTTCCAAAACTTCTCAATACGACTTGTCGTACAATGGCCAAAGGCTATTTAACTGATAATTTAGGTGATAAAACAGATTTTATCGGTGGTGTTGTCTTTTTGCAGCTGCCATTAAAAGTACCGGATCGAGAACATGTGAAACAAATACATTCTATAATTGAACAGATACGACGTAAACAGATCATGATTTATTTGGCATCAATTGGCCAAACCAAATTCGATATGTTGACATCTATTTTTCCAAGTGTACTGACGAAAATTTGCATTAATTACTTTTCATCAAACTTTCCAGTTACCATAACAGAAATACATGGTGAAACTTCTGAATTTCAAACTTTGTGGGGTCAAACAGTTGAAGATGTTTTGCTCTTCCGACCACCTCAATCAAAAACCTGTGAGTATCAAAGAAATAATATTTTTACATTTTTACTTTTTCCTTCTGAACTTCTGACTGAAAACATAAACACATCAATTTTATCTCCTTGGCTCTGGTTAGACTCCTACTCACGATTTTTACTTATGAAACGTACAGCTTTATTTACGCCTTAACGATCTCATTCATCGTGGCTACATAATATTTAACTTTTTTACTTAAGCTTCCTTCGGCAAGATACGAGCTCTTGATCTGCTGTTTGCCGTGCATGCGGCTGTAATTAATTGCTCTGTAGAGGCTACTCAATTAATTTCTTTTCGGTTTGCGAGCCAAACAGACATCACTTCCAGTCATCTCGGCTGCTCTTTACAATTGTTATTTTTGCTATTAATTAAATTAAATTATAATTTTAAATTAAATATTAAAGATTAAGAAAATTTTAATAGCATAAGGTATATTGGGTAATGCAGGCCATAACGGCACAGCACTAAAAATGTAAGAGTGTGCCTAATAGGGTGTTAAAGGGTATTTTCATAGAGACTTTATTTTAACGTAAACAAAGTTATTTTAGCATACACTCATAATTTAAAGTACTAAAAACCAAAATTTAATATCTTCTTTAATTTTTTACGGATATGGATGGATTTATATTTTAGAGCATTCGAAGCAGAATTTTGTAATTTACAAAATGTGTATTATAATAATTTAAAAAATATCTTTGCAAGTTTGTTTCATATGCGTCAATCGCGTGTTAAACTCTCTTTCATAAAACTTAAAATTTAGATCTTTATCTAGAACTTAAATCTAAAAAATCTAACAATTTGTATATAAAGAAACCAATGTTGTCCAACAGATTCTACATTTTATGATTTTTGTCTTTGTAAATCTTTTATCACATTATCTCTACTCTCTTTTACACGCTCGATATCATTAAAAGGTTTCGCCGCGTTTAGAATGGAGACACAGTGTGGGCAAAGGCTCTAATGAAAATAGATTTCATCAGTGAAAAAAATACCCTTACAGGCCAACCAAACTTTCACTACAATTTAATCATCATTTGATGTTTAAAGCGCCAAACTAATAAGTGTTTGATTTTGATTCACAAAACAGGAGGATAATATTCATATTTTATTATATCAAATAGAAATCTCAAGTTCTTTAATTCAAAAGTCTTTGAAGTTTAATGACAGAATAATTTTTTTGTTTAATTTTTAGTTTTATTTTTAATTTATACATTTCTAGCTATCAGTTTTTAAATTATAGATCATATTCGAGTCTTTTTTGACTCTTCTACATGAATATAATAATCGTTTATGCATTCGTTCGAGGCAAATTTATAAAAGGTGGCCTTTACAGCCCAGGTGAATTTTTTTGCACTTGTGGTTTTTCCTTCTTCGAATGTCAAAATTTATAATCTCCTATTGTTTTTGACAGCCGAAGACGATTTATACAAAAACAAAATGTACATATTTTATTCGCAGTATTGTATTTATTGTCGCCGTGAGTATAACTGTTAGGAATTCGCCTTGCACTCATTTTAGAGTCAAAAATGATTTTTTTGTCGGGAGAAAATGGTATCGTAGCCGTGACTCTTCTGTCTAACATTTTTGACTCATTTCAACTAACTCTTAAAAAAATCCCGTTGTAACAGTATCAAAAGCAAAAAATTATTTTTTTATTGTTAAGCTGGGCTTAATTTGACTCCAAAATAATTCTAAAACAGCCACATTTCAAGCCTTTGCCTTCTGTACTTTTCGTTTTTTAAGCAAGTCATTTTCTTTGTCGGAATTAAACTCGAGACTTTTATTTTTAACGCACAACAGATTTATCAATTTTAAGTAATCTTGGGTAGTCGAAAAAAAATCACTTTGGTGATTTTTGTTACGACAATCACCCAAATGCTATCTGGGTTTCACACACATACGTATGAACATTTTGTTTTTCATTTTTTCAGGTCTGTCTCTGAATATCCATCGTTTTGGTGATAAATATCGTTTGGCTGTTATGGCAGATACTCAACTTGGTCCAGAACATGCGATTATAACACGTTCATTTGAAAAATATATGGAGGCTGCTACTATTTAAAATTAATCTTTATTTAAATATTTTATTAAAATCGAATTAATCACAAGTCAATGTTTAACGATAACTTTTATACCGCTTATAACACGCTTCTTTTGCATCTTTTATTTTTTTTTTCTAGAAACCCCTTTTTAAGCAACTATTTCCGCAAGAACGACTTAAGGGGTTTATTATTTTTTAGAAACTGAAAAACTTTGCAAATTATTTATTTATTTTTTTTTTCTAGTTAGAAAAGAATATGTTAAATATAAGATATAATATTTTAATTTATGTAAGAATGATAAAGTAAAGAAATGTTAGAATACGATTGAGTTTAGATCCTGCTTTCGAAAATTAGATACATAAGTGCAAACCTTCGACTAGTTCTTATTTATCCGAACTACAAAAAAATGTTAATATTTCTAAAACGTGTTTCAAAGTTATTAAAATTGTCTCTTATAATTTTATTGAAACTTCGCTCACTAAGTAATCCCTCTAAAGCAAACGTAAATTCGCCCAGATTCTCGAGAGCGTTAATTGCAAGCATTGTAATCAAAGTAAGGCAAATCAGTGCACGCAAAGAAAAAACATGGTGGTGGTAACCATAGTTAATGATTGTAAGCGAAACATAATATTGTTACATTTAATAATAATGTGGTTGGCTTTGGAACCACATTGATGTCTAATATAAGATAACATAGTAAAACTAAAACATAACTATGTTTAAAATGTAAAAATGTTATAATTAAATGTAATAATTGTTAAGTGTCATTTACATTCTCACATCTTTATCTTTATTATCGATAATTTGTTTCTTATTATTTTCTCATTCTCCTATTTTGACATTCTTTTGTAACTTCCTTTTTTTGCTGCCCTCGTGAAAGCATCGAACTTGTAAATTTATTTAATAAAACCACATAAAATTATAACCTTGAATAAAATAAATTATAACAAATAAAGTCTTTTGATTCTCGGCTCCAACATAGGTTATGGGCCCAGTGGTTGTTTAAATTCGTATTATTACTTTTTTTTATTAAATAAGAACGAGGTGTAAATGACTGAAATGTAAAATGAAAACTAAATGTAAAATGACTGAATTACATGGAAATTTTCAAGTTCCAAAATTAACATCCACCAACTATTTTAATTGGCGATTTAAAATTGAGATGTTTTTGAAACGAGAGGAGTTAAGGGCAACAATTACCGGTGAAGCGAAGCGTGATGATGCTACTTGGATAAAAGCTAATCAGCGGGCGCATTCCACTATTGCACTATGTATTGGCGATGACTAAATCCATCACATACGCAGTAAGACCAGTGCAAAAGATGCTTGGAATGCGCTCAAGGAATTTTATGAGCGTGATTCGCCAGGTGCAAAGGTGAGACTGCTTCGACAGGTAATGTCCAAAAGAGCTAATGAAGACACCGACATGGAGATGCATGTCAGCCAAATGAACGAAATATTTCAAAAGCTTGTGGCGTTCGGCAATACTATCACATGGGAATTTTTAATAACAGCTACCATGTCTTATGATGGTCTTATTACAGCTTTGGAGGCACATAATGAAAAAAGTTTAACACCAACGTTGGTAAGTTCTAAGATAATAGAAAAATTTTGTCGAAGAGAGAGGGACAAAGAAGCTGATGCTAAAGGCGCTGATGTGCTACGTGTATCAAATTTTAGACGCTAGAGTGGGAGTGGCATTACGTGTTTCTTTTGTAAAAAGAAAGGCCATATCAAAAGTAAATGCCTAGAGTACCCTGCGTGGAAAACTAAAAAAGGTGATCAAAGGCCGAAAGCTAATGTTGTTGAGCTAGACGAATTTTCTGAGCATCTTTTTTTTGTCGGTACAAATAGTAATAAAGACTGTATTGTGGACTCAGGGGCCACTTGTCATATATCTTGCGATCGGGATTTGTTTGATGAATTTGACAGTTCCCACAATGAAAGTGTTTCTGTGGCCAATGGTGATATGATAGCTGCATCCGGAATAAGCAGTGTCGTGATATACGCTTTGAATGAAGTCGGAGAATTCAACAAGGTTCGCATTGATAATGTGTTGTATGTTCCTGAAATCGGAAGCAATTTAATTTCGGTGAAGAGATTGTCCGAAAGGAATATAAAAGTTATGTTTTGTAAGAATATCTGTGACATACGGCTACCAAATAATAAACAAATAGCAGTTGGCGATTTGAAAAATAATCTATACAGGCTACGTATCAAAAATTCTTTAAACTGTGTTACAACTGGAAAGCCTGTTTGCTTACATACATGGCATCGTATTTTATGACATCGCTGTACGGATGCGATTCGAAAAATGGTGAAAGATGATGTAGTTTCGGGTTTAAGATTGGCAGAATGCACTGAAAACTGCAAATACTCTAGCGATTGTGATGTTTCTATTAAAGGAAAATCAACACGTTTACCTTTCCCTAAGGAGTCTAACTACCGGTCAACGAAGCTGCTGCAGCTGATTCATAGCGACCTGTGTGAGCCTATGCCAACTTCAACTCCATCAGTATTGACTTTCATTGACGATTTTTCACGTTATACCACTATTTTCGTTCTTAAAGAAAAATCCGAGGCCCTACAAAAGTTTAAAGAGTTCTATGAATACACCAAAACCAAATTTGGCCATGTAATACAATGTATTAGAACAGATAGTGGAGGCGAATATGTCAATAAGGACTTCATTGAATACCTATATAAAAATGGTGTGAAAATTCAGCGTACTGCACCATACACGCCGCAGCAAAACGGGGTCGCTGAGCGGAAAAACAGAACACTGATTAAATTGACCCGCTGTATGTTATTGGATGCTCAAATGGAAAACAAGTTTTGGGGCAAAGCCGTTTCAACAGCGAACTACATACAAAACTTGCTGGCATGGAAGTCGATAAAAGGAACACCATTTGAAATTTGGCATGGCCGAACACCTCATCATGGCAATTTAAAACGTTTCGGTTCGAAATGTTTTATTCATGTTCAAGATGAACAGCGAAGAAATCTGGATGCAAAGGCAAATGAAGGCATATTCATCGGTTTTGGTGCACATTCGAAAGCCTATAGATGTTTTATACCAGAGAAAGAAAAGGTTGTCATAATGTTAATTAATGTTAAGTGTCATTTACATTCTCACATCTTTATTTTTATTATCGATAATTTGTTTCTTATTTTCTCATTCTCCTATTTTGACATTCTTTTGTAACTTCCTTTTTTAAAACCCTCTTCCTTTTTTTGCTGCCCTCATGAAAGCATCGAACTTGTAAATTTATTTAATAAAACCACATTAAATTATAACCTTAAATTAAATAAATAAATACAATTAATTATAACAAATAAAGTCTTTTGATTCTCGGCTCCAACAATAATGTTATTTATGTTCAAGTACAACATTAAATGTTTTAATTAAAACATAACATAATATGGTTTAAAAAGTCATGTAATATAAATAAATTATAATAGGGTCTCGTAAATGCAAAAGACTTAATTATTTATTATTTTAGTTTAATAGCGATTTGCCACAAAAATTATTTAAAAACACAAATTTACTAAAATCTATTATTTGTTTATTATATGTGAGTAATAATTAAATTTCTACATAAATTTTAGGAACTTAACGTGAATAGAAAAGAAAAATTCCTAGAATTTAATTTGAAAACACCTTAAAATAGATCATCTGAACTCCGGTGATATAATTTGTTTAACAATAAGAATTATTGTTAGTTTATAATATGACATGTTTAATTGACAAATATGTAAATGGTCCAAAATTGTTCTTAAACACAAAAATTATAATTTATGTACATATTATATATTATACATACATACGTTTTTATTTCAACTATTTTTGAAATGCTTAACTTTTCATTCGTTTTGATATTTTGAATTTTTTTATCTTATGTATTTTTTTTTCTCCAACAACAAATAACTATTTCAATTTCTAGCGTTTTCACATGAACCGAAAGAACAAATCATAAAACTGATAGAAAAGAACCATCAAATCATAATTTGGTAAATAATAGCAATATATTATGGAAAAATACATTTCATTTTTTAGTTTAAAATAAATATTTCGTGAGAATTTCATGAAATATTTATATTTGAAGGAATCAAGCACAATTAAAGTAAATTATTATATAAGTTTTGATTGTGGTTTTTTTTTAATTAAAACCAACCATGTTGCATTTTTCGGCATGGTAACCATATAATGATTACATGTAAAAAAAAGTATTTTTGAAAACAACTATAATTTGTTTTTTAAAAAACATAATGTGGTTATTGTGATACAATAACACAATTTTTTTCTCTGCATGTAGAGATGATTAATACTAGGAGGATATGAAGCAAAAAATGGTTTAACCTCATAAGATTTAATTCATTCAGCTATGCCGAATCTTGTATACTCTTAACCATATATGTAAATCTATACCTCTACTACGGTTTACAGCTCAACTCAGTTTGGTCATCTAAAAGACATTTCAACTTTTTTGGCTGTAATTGTTACAACTGCTATCGATGAGTTGTAAATTTTAAAACTTTTGTCAACTGTATTAACACATAGTTTTAAACGGTAATGCCACAACAAAGTTGAAACACAATGTAATTTCAACTTAATTTTTTTTTTTTGGCAGGTTGAGTTGTAATTCATAATACCAAATTTCAAAAATTCAACCAAGGTAGAGTTGAGTTGTAAACCGTAATAGGGGCATTAATTTAGTAAAGTAACCCCCCAAAAAAAAAAAAAAAAAAAAAACAAAAAAAAAAACAAAAAAAAAGCAAATATTGGGATAGCAGAAAATTAAAAAACTAGAAAAAGATTAAGTACTGTATAAAATTTAACATCTAAAAATGTCATTGGCTCCTAAAGGGTAAAGTGTTTTAAAAAAATTTTAGCATTTTCTGAAAGATCTCTTCAAAAGTTTTTAAATGATACCCATATTGATGTCTTAAAAAATATGATGCAAAATCCTACTTTTCTATAAAAAGCTTAGAGGCCCATTACTTGCAAACAATGGGCGAGCGCAAATTTTTTCACTTAATGTTTTTTCCTTTTTTTTATTCCTCTATTGGCCCATATATTTGTTTTTTAGATTGGAATTACTTTATCGTTCGAAATTATGTAGGAAACTTAAAGGCAGGCATGGTGCTTTGCGCGCTGCCTAGGACATGGGCCAGTTTTGCTGAACTTCAATGGCAAAATTTTGGAATCTATTTCTGATCAATCGGCGTATTTAAATTTTCTCTAGCTTATCCAGTGCCCTGGCAAAGTTAATTTCAACACTTATACGGACGGACATCGCTCAATCGAATTCGCTATGCATAAGGACTCAGAACATATGTACTTAATGGGGTTGGAAATGGATAATGTAGAAATTAAAAACGGAATGAGAAACTTGGATAACCACTTTTTCCACTTTTTGTGGTGAAGGGTATAATAACATTTGGGTTAAAATCACGCTCAAAAGGAAACCAATATAAAACTTTTCTAAAATTGTAATTGGAATCAGAAAGAAGGTATTTCAAATTTACATAACGCATTATTTACACCTTAAGGATGTCTATTCATGTTGACTATAAATTTGTTTTTCGTAATCTCAAAAATACTTTTGATTTATAAGAGCTTTAACCCTTTGAAGACGATCCTTGGCCTAGTAGAAGTTATGAGAAAAACATTGGCCTCTACCTCGTTCTCTGTGTCCCATTTCGATTGAATAGGAAATATGTAGGTTCACAGCATGTACAATAAATTGTATAGGAAAATTGTATTATCATAAGTGCTGCTCTGCGTAGATGCCAATGCAAACACGAGACATTGCGCAACCAACAAATATAACGTATTGAACACAAAAGCAATTCTTAGGCTATTTTATGAAGAGATTTCTGCTTGATAAAAAAGAAATTGCTGTTTTATATGACTTTTTATGTTATATTGATATAATGAATGAATGAATAGCTAAAAAAAGATCGAAGTACAAACGAAGGGCAACGTTTTTTGCATCTGGGATCGAACATTTTTTTAAACATTTCTTTGCTGTAGTAGTCGAGAATTTAGGAGAAATCAAGTTCATTTTACCAGCTATTTGATGTAAAGAAACTAATATTTTGTTGGATATCTTCATCGGACCAAAATCTTGGCATGTCATTATATTAATTTGTTGGAGAATAAGTAAGTTTGTATTTTTTACGGCTCAAACGTTACTCAAGGGCTGGGAAAGTGTTGTATAGAAATCCGTAGTAAAAAGAATGTGGACAAGCTATAACCCTCAGTTTTGTGAGATTGTAAAATGGAATTAGAAATAGCTTGTTGCCTAAATAAAGAAATTAAGAATTTATAAAGAAAGATTTAAACCATGATATCACATCTCAGACACCAACATTTTTTACACTTTGGGTTGTTAAAAGATTTCTAGTAACTTGAAAGAGCGCGTTGTCGACGTTGCCGAAAGAGATGATTATTACTAGAGGTCTTTAGAAATGTGTTGTGCCACAACGAGGAAAAACATATGTATGTATTTTAGCTTTATCTCTGCGCCTTAAATAGAAAATAAAATGAATTAATTAATTTTTCAATTTTAATAGGAGCAAATTTAAGAAAATGTCACTTTTGTATAGAAGCAGCCTCGTATTCTACCCTTCTAGGAGCGATTTCGAAATTGTTGCGATGCTTTTTTTGTGACCACCCTTAACCTCAAAACTTAAAAGGTTATTGCGTATCAAAATTGTACATCATCTCATTTTTAATATATCCAGTTTCTTCGTAAAATAAACACCAAATATTTAATGCCTATAAAATAGACTTTATATATATATATATATATATATACATTCTTTATATATTGTTTTATGTTGATTGAGAGTTTTTCTGAAAAGGTTTATGACTCTGAATAAGCATTTCTAACATGATTAAAGAGGGGTTTTGTAGTACCGGAGACCAACACCAGACCGCACTAAGCCATGTTTGAATTGAAAAGTCGCTTTTGTTACATGATAGGCAGACAGTAGTAACTCCGAGGTTAAGTTGATATGTGCCAGTGTTAGGCACATCCAATTAAAGGACTAGAAGATCCATAAAGTTCCTTTTAAAAAAGATAAAACAAGCGTTGCACCCACCTGATTTCCATGATTAAGCTTGACGATGTGCTCTAGTTTGCACCTTGAGTTATGACTTAAGCTATCGTAAAATCGTTGAAAGTTCAAAGCCGAAGCGAACCTTATGGTATTTGATCCGGGGCACGGGCTTAGAAGGGGTTAAAGTTTTGGTAGCATTTAAAAAGTTTTCAACTCACCTTTGGTATAAAAATCATTTGGATAATACTTCATTCATAATTTTTAAAAAGAAAAAAAAAAAAACAAAATAATACATCATATTTTTGTAGTTACAATTTATTTAAAATCCTCATCGTTCTTAACGAAAATCATTTAAAACAATTTTAGTCGTTAAATAAGTCTAGGAATGTCTTCAAAACCTGAGTGTACGATGAATGATGAACTGTACCGTCATCAAGTTAGACACCATTTTATGGGTCAAGTTAAAAATCCACAAATACAAGTAATTCTTTTTCTTTAATATTTTCTAAACCAAGATCTAAAAAGAAGAATAATGTTGCGTCTTTTCAGCAAAAATTTCGTCAGGCCTATATGGCTGAACCAAGTCAACATTTAAAAGAACAGTCATATAAACCACAGCAAAAAATTTACGAAGCAACTTTACACGCAAAGCAAAGAATTTGTAATTTAGCTCCTACGTGTGGTGGTGACGCTGATAGAATGTTATATCTACCTGCACATACTACAAATCCTAGTGGAGACTCTTGCAGAATACGTAGTAATTATGATAATTTCTCTGCAAAACCATTGCAACCTATGGGCAAACCATCAGCGCCTGCTACAACTCCAAACGCTAATTCGTCTTCCCGTAAATATCAAACACCAGGCGTTGAAGACTTCGCTGGCGATCATCCGTATCTGTACGAAAACGATTCAAATTTATGTGGTCTAGATAATGTATCGCAAGAAGATAGCGCCAAAAGTCAAAAGTCTTCAAAAACGGTTGTGAGTCGTAAAAGCTCGCAAGACTTGCGAAAATTAGTTACGTCTCAATGTAAATTGCATGAAGTTATTGGTGAAACTCTTAAAGAAATGTGTAACACAGAAGTAGAAAACACAGGGGATAATGCATGTAGCCTACAAGGAGAATTAAACAATCAATATCCCTTATCACTAAGCCAATGCAAACGTTGTAGTGATCGAATACATTCAACACAACCACAAAAAGATGTTACAACCGAAATTAGCAAAGGTGATTTTTTGGACTGTAAAAATACTAGCACATTAACCATATCCGTAGATGATGTGATTAATTCAAGAGTTGTAAATCCCATGATCCATAAATTACATCGCATGTACTTAAATAATCTCAAAGAAGAAATGTCTCTTATGGAAGATTTAGAACGACTGCCAAACAAGGTTAATGAAGTATACAAATCTATCATATTTAAACCAAAGGAATAACACAATTATCTCGAAAATCAATAGACTTTTGAAAATTTTAATAAAACATTTTTTTTTTCTTTTTGCAATGTATATTTGCCTAATGGATCTAACTAACACGGCTTTTATCCGAACATAATTTAAATTGTAGCAAATTATATTTTTATAGATCTTGAAAAATACAATATGTATTTAAATATTTTATTCGTTTATGTTATTATAATCCCTTAACCAAAATTTGGAAACTACTTTTGCTTCGGATGGTAAGTTTTTATGAGCTCCGGCAGAAATGCAACAGAACTATTGTGCTGTATCTCCCAAAATAGAATCGTTAAAATAATTCTTAAAAAAAAGAATTCCAAGCAGACAAACATAAAACCATATTTCTTTAAGACGATAATTATACATTTATTATATTATATTCCAGAAAGATTGCGTCAGGATTTTGTATAGGTCGTAGAACAAAATAATGCAATTTAAAGAAGCAAATTCAGCAGTTATGTGGTCACCGTTTTTTATACTTAAATTCTATAGTATATTCTATCGCTATAGAATGCTGTTATTTGCCATGTGCAAGTTTAGTAATAAGCAGTTCGCCTTTAACGGCATTTGGCATTATACAGAATGAATCGCAATCGATTAAATTAAAACTTAATAAAGCGATTTTAAAACCAGTGTGTACTTATGGTATTCAACTAGGGAAAGAACTGCGAATTTTATAATGAAATTTATTTTACCCACACAAAAACCATTGTTTTTCTTTCGACAGTTAGAAAAGGAAAAACTATATCCAAAACAATTTTCCATCTATCCTCCCTTCCCATAACCTTAATTCCTAGTGGTGGCACAAGGTTTGCTTGAGTAGGGTTCATCCCCTGAGCGCTAGATCGAAATAAAAACAAATTATGCACTGGAATGCTCAAGACATAAGAACAGATTTCTTAGCTTTACAACTCGAACTAGATCTCCACTACAAATTTTAAGTTTGTCTTAAATTTGCTAACCAAACTTTAAACAACTTTTTTATTTAGTGACTTAAACGCCTATCACACACATTGGAATTATGTTTCAAATAACTCTGCTGGTAAAAAACTTTATAGACATAAGCTTAGTTCACGTGTTCACATACTTTCAAACTAGCAGCGTTACAGTAAAAAATATCGTAAAAATGTTTGCAAGTCAAATAGCTGTTTTTTACATTTCTTTACAAGAAAGTTTGTTTAAAAATGTCTGAAAAAATTTGTCTGGAACACTAAAGAATAGGCAAGTATTTGGCAGTAAAAATAATATAAAATAATGAAGAGTGCTATATTCGGCCATGCCGAATCTCATATACCCCCCACCATCTAGTTTAGTGAAGTAACTCCACTCAAACAAAAAATATTGGGGTAACAGAAAATAAGAAACAAATTAAGTACTATACATAATTTTACATCTAAAAATGTCAACGGTTCTTAGAAGGTTAAGTATTTAAAAAAATAATATTTCCTAAGAGATCTCTTCAAAGCTTTCAAATGATACCCATATTAATATCTTTGAAAATACGGTGCACAATCGCACTTTTCTATAAATAGTTCAGAAGAAAATGGTCGAGCGCTAATTTTTTCACTTCATGTTTTTTTTTCTTATTTTTTAATTCTCTCTCGCTCCACGTATTTGTTTTTTATTAGAATTACTTCGTTGTTCCCAATGATATAAAAAAATTAGAGGCAGGCATAGCGTTTTGCCGCAGCCTCAAAGGACATGGACCGATCTTGTTGATTTTCAATAAAAAAGTTTTCGAAACTATATCTGATAGATCAGTGAACTCATCTAGTGCCTTAGTAAGTTGATTTCAACACTAACATGGACGAACAGAGGGAAGTCGCTCAATCGACTTCGCTATGCACAAACATTCTGGAGCGAAACTGTATAAAAACTTTGTTTTAATACATTTTGGAAGTCAGCCTTTTATTTTAAACAGAAAACCCTTATTGCCGATTTATATGTATGTACATATACTAGTTATACACATATGGTGAAGCGTATTTAAGAATCGGCCTAGCCGAATATAGCACTTGTAAAAACTTTTTTTTATTGACAAAAAGAAATTAAACTATATAATACTGATTTCAAAAGTCCTAAATAGTTGGTCGAAAAAGTTTGGTATACTCTAAAGGTTTAACAGCACCATGTTTTCCACGGTGGTATTGACGAAGAAAAAGCAATGCTTAAATAAAAATTTAAATAATATATTTTAAAGATCATCAACCATGACGATAAATTTCTTTACAATTATTCATAAACGATACCATCATGTTATACGCTTCTTTGTCAAAGTCAATATTTTCCCCGCCAAACAAAATGGCCTGAAATTTTGAAATTTTTAACGTAAAATATAAATTTGGAATTCAATTTATGCATTATACTAACCTCACTTGCTCTTATGGCTGAAGGACCAGCAGATTTTCCTATAACTTCGATCCAATCACCTTTAGTCGCTCCTACTGAGTCAGACAGACTAACTGTAATTTTTTGTTCATCCGTAGAAGTACCTGTTAAATTTGTGCCAGACTCATCTTCCACACACAACATAATGCTTATGTTTTGCCCAATACATGTTCTTAACATATTTCCATTGACAAGCGTGCGAGTTTCAAATGTTCCAACCATTTTGCATCAATTGTTGGTAAATACGTGAAATAATTTTAATATCACAATAAAAAAAAATTGCGCCAAACACATGTAAGCACCCGAATTTCGAAGATGCCACACTCAAAAATATTTTCAATGTATATAAGTGCTGCTGGTCACAAGATTTGGAACAAGTCGATTAAATTACCAGGTGGCAGCATTTGCGAATTCAATTAATTTGAACCAAGGCAAATCTATTAAGGGCGTTTTAGACGATACGGTCATGGCGAAATCATGTACCAGGTGGTGGCAGTAGCGAATTCATTCCTTTTCTCCGTTGCAGCATATATCAAACCTCACATAAAAAAATTTTCGCTGATTTTTAATGCATGGAGTTTGACATCTTCTGCAACGGCGAAAATGAATCTATGCACCACTGCCACCAACTGGTACATGATTTCGCTATGGATATAACTTAACTTTATAAAATTCCATCCGTATTTTAAAATGAGAGTACAAATCTTGCCACAATTTTTTTCCTTTTTTACACTTAGTATAGGTAAGACACAACAAAACTAAAACAGCTGTTTTTGGGTTGTTTCACTTAAAATGTATATCTGATCTAATGATTCTTAACTGTTAATTGAAAATTTTCAAAACACAATGAAAGCCTCTCCAATTTTCATCCGTTTTAGCTCTCAGATTTTTTATGTATGGATTTTTGTGCTCCATATATAAAAAATAAATACCAGTAAGAATAATAATAATTCGGCTACGGTCCAAGGCGAATCAATACAGGTAGCAGCGTAGGCAAATTTATTAATTTGTGCCGGTTATAATTTCTGTTAAACTCTAAATAAAAAATTTATACAGCCTTTTATGTCTGACAGTGATGTTTTGACTGATTCAATTTGTTTTGGAGTTTAGGCTTCAATGCAATTTCGTAACTAAAAATTTTAAATTGTTTAGATATTAAGTAACTAAATTCTTAGTGCGAAAGTCTCGGAAAATTAAAAAGCATTTGTAAGTCCTTGACATAGAATTAAAGGCCAAACTATAATGTGCATAAGGTAACTTGAGCAAACTTAAGCAACTATGCAATACAATACCAATCACATGTAGCAAACTATAATGTACTTACAAAAACTTTTCGTCAAGTTTCGTAAAATTTCATTTGCTTAAGCAAAGTACTAAACTGATCGCACTTTCGGTAAGGAAACAGCTGATTGTGCTTTGTGTTATACATTCATAAAGAAAAGTTGCAATGAAAATTGACGTTGATAAATTTTTAGTTTTTTAATTTAATAGAAAATGTAGAGAAAAAAAACTTTTAAATTTTTTTCCATTTTTAACAAACACAATGCGCGATAAAATTTAATTTTTTTTTATTATTTAAGTAATATACACCGTTGCATTTTTTAGTATTATCTTATAATATGAACAAAATATATTAAAATGTTTGTGAATGTTATTAAATACATAAAACATGTTCTTTAAATACCTTTTTGTTTTTAAATTTTGATTGTTTATTAAGAAATTTTTTTTGCAAAAGTACAAAGTAAAATTAAATATGCAAATGTGGCAAATTAGTTACTAAGCTTTTGTAAGTACATTATAGGCACCAAAAATTCTTTAATGTCTTACCTAAGCATTTGACAGTCTTTTCGTTGTGTTTTTGACATAAGCTTAAATTAGTTTATGCACATTATAGTTAGGCCTTAAGTTAATGAAATATGAACAGGTAGAGATGACACGGTACGAGTAAATACAAGTACATATTCGATACTTTCCTCTCGATACCAAGTACTTTTAGCATCGATACTTTACCACCAAGGAGGTATCGTCTTTTTGAAATGTGCATAACTAAGTATACTTTAATCTGCAAAGTAAATGTAATTATCAATCAAGCTTTAACTCATAACTATTCATTTCATATTTGTAAAATAATATTCTTTGGACTTTACTATTTTTTATTCCGCTTGTAGAGTGCAACAAGACAAAATGTTTTTTTTTTTTTGTTATATTGTTTTTATATTTGTATGTAAATATTTACACGCATTTTGTTAAAGAAATATTTTTTGTTTATTTATTTTTTTAATAAATTGAATTAAAATTATATATATATAATTGTCTTTATTTTGCAATAACGTACTTGGAAGTGCATTTCGCTGGTCTCATGTAGAAATGCCCTAACTCGCAGAATCGTGATTTTACAAGAGGAGGTAAAAACATAATAGAAACTGTATTTTTCACAATGTAATATTTGAAATGTGAATGCTTATTAAATCGTTATTATTGATACTATTGCATTGAAATTTTGTGACGAGGGGTATCTCTGTGAAATGTATTGAAATCTTGAAAAAACTCAATTTCGTAAAAATTCGAGCTAGAGCTTTTTTACATAAGACTAGCGATATATATTTTTATTTTTATTTGCTTTCATTCTATGATACAGTCGACCGATACGAGTAGGTATCGATACTCTTTGTTCGATATTGAGTACGTATCGATATTTTTCGATCGATACTGTATCGCGTAAAAATATTGATACCTTCAGGCTGCCACGAAATTATGTAATTTCAAATTGAGCGTTTATAGTGGGTTATTTGATACTTGAGGTAATTTCAGAAACAGCTGTTCGTTCTTATGTTATTATTATATTATTCTTTTGCATTAAAATTTTGTAAAAAATGGAAAAAAAGAAGAAAAAAAAAAACACGTAATATTAATTAAATTGGAAGCTATTAATAATAACACTATGTCCACACGAGACGAATTTTCATCATAATGCCTAATATAACGCTGGCAGAACAATTGTCAAATTTATATTAATATCAGTTCAAAGGGGTAGACGTTGATGATTTAATATTATGATGAATAATTCTTTATTGGTCATTCTGAAGGCAATAGGTCCACACAATTCTGTCTAAATGTTATTTTTTGAACTTTCGGTTGGTTTTGATAATAATAATATAAAAAAAACAATGCCTAAGCTATAATAATTAAAAATTTTATTAAAAAAATTATACGTCAAAAATATAATTACATATAAAATGACTTTTCATATCATGATGAATTTATTAGTCTATGAGCTCTGATTATTATATCATAACGATGATATAATACTAATAAATGAAGTCTACACAGGATGAATTTTCATCATGATATAAATTTGACTTTCATCAAGATATAAAATCATCAGGTGTGGACTCCCTATAACATATCAAAAAATAAATTAAAAATGCAGTTTTTATAATCCATCATTATGGTTGTTTGTACACTTAATTTTTCAATATTATAGATGTAGCCCTAAGTTTGCATAGGTAGTTTTTCTTTAAGGTGTGTTTCAAGTCAAAACTTTTTTAAAATTTAAATAAGACAAATATTGCTATTATTTACTGAATATTAAAAAAAAGCAAATGGTTCAAATCGATGTGGTCAATAAACATTTTCAAGGCGGCCGAATACACGATTACCGAGCTTATTGCCCAAAACATATATCACTTGGTGAGCTGTTTGAAATGTAAACAAAGTATATGTTTATATTTTCCATAAAAGGCTGTAACCAGAAAGCTGTGTGTTTTAACTTACGTCCAAAAAACGGCCGATTACAATTCTTTTAACTATATGTTTTTTCTACAAATATTTTGCCGCCATAATAAATTTTCGCCATTTTGAAAATTGCTCTTAAGTTGCGTGCAGCCTACGTCACAGCTGTCAACTTAAATAAATTTTTACAAGCAGTATCAGGGCAAATTGAATACTAAGTAAAATTGATAGCCCAAAAAACATTTATTAAAAAGAAAATGTTTCTTTGAGAAACATTTAAAAAATGTTTTTTATAAAAATATATGTATGCATGTATGCATGTATATATGTAGATTTATAAAAAATATTTGAAGCGAAATAAGAAGTGCGGGAGTGAAACTTTGTTTAATATGCCGAAAGACACCAAAGGAAAAATTAAATGAAGTAGAATTTGTTCAGTGAATTTCATTTTCTTCTCTGTTTTTTTTATATTATTCATCACTGTTTACTGACACGTACACCTAAATTTACATAAACAAAATACACGCGTTTTTTGTTTTTGCCTCATGCGGTTACTAGAGTGTCAGAAGATCAAGTTTTCATTCAAGTTTTTAAATTTTTCTCATTTTTTATCTGATACACTCACACTTTAAAACTTGCTGAGAATTCGTTTTCAAGTTTTCGTTCAATTGAGTCTTTCAAATTACGTTCAAGAAAACAGCTGATTGAAGTTTTTCCTTCCAAATTTGCATTAAAAATTCTGTTGTCAGTGTTTTCTTGACATCTTGCCTAAAAACTAGCTTTGAAATTGCGTGCAGCCTACGTCACAGCTTTCAATTTTTATGAATTATGACAAGCAGCATGTGTAAATTTCTTTAAATTGAATTGAACAAAAACTTAACCGTGTGACTGAACTGTTACCTAGTATTTAATTTGCCTTGAAGCAGTATAGGCCAGGGAACATAGAATCTGCCATACGTTATACTTTGACAAATTCAACTAAAGTAAAAGTAACGACGGATGCGGTTGGCACAATGAATACTTTGCTGATGGACGTTAAATCAAAGTTTGCTCTCTATTTTTGTTCACTTTTAAATTTAATTTGCATATTATTCACTCGTTAATTTTACTAAAATTGTATTTTATTGTTTGACACCAAAATTGTATTAAAATCACAAAACACAATTGAAAAACAGCAAGAGTTAAAAAAAAAACAGAGAAGAAGAAGCAGTTTACAGTTGTCAAAGTATTCAACATACGTCAAAAGTTAAAAGTTGACCAACTTTCGTACTTTGCGTTGGCAGAAACGTATTAATTGTGACAATGCTCATAAGAAAATATGTATTTTAACTGCCTTGTCAGTTGAATTTGTCAAAGTTTAACGTATGACGGATTCTATGTGCCCCGGCCTTATGTGTAAAAAACTTTCAAGGAAAACTTGATCGTGTGGCTGCAGGGTAGAACACAGCAATGAAAGAAAACCGCTAGACTATCAGCACTGTTATGCTGTCATTCATTGCAAAAATCAATCTAAACAACAAAAATATATTCTGCTACTGTTTTTGAAAAAATTCTGCTGCAGAGCCACGGAAAAATTAATTACAAAATTTTAAATAAAAAGTCTTATTCCTTTTATTGTTTTTGTGATATAAAACTCGAAAATGTTTAAGTGTAAAGTTATAAAAACAACGCTGAACCTTATATATTTAAAATGTTTAATATAAAGTTGAAAGAAATTCACAAATTTAAATACCCAAAGTACGCTGTCTGTAGTAGGAAAAAAAACTTCTCAAACACCAAACAAAAGGACGAGAATTGATTTTTCAATAACTATACCAAAAGGCAGCAGCTTACAAATATTTTATAACTTTAAACTTCTGCGATATATATTGCTTAAATTTTAACAACATTTAATCATGAGTAAGTTAAATAAAATACGTTTGTACATACCTATGCGTGCTGATATAAAAGTTAATGTGGTAGGATTTTATCAATTTGGTTCAATCTTTTACAATTAGATTGCAAAAAATCCAAAATATGAATAGGGTGTGTGTCCTGTTTTCAATATAACATGCATTCCTATACTTAAATTGAGCATTCCCCTTATCTTATGAAATATATAATTTCAAGTATTCCAAAAATTTAACCCTTTAGACCACCTTTCGGTTTATTTTAACAAAACAAAATTTTTAAAAAATATGACATCACTTCTATCCGTCTTACGACCAATAAAAAAACACCTTATTTCTAAACTTTTAAATAAAGTACAATATGATGGATGATATGCTCAACTGTGCCATCTATAAACTTAATAATTTTATTTCTTGTCTTAGGTGCAGAGGAAAATGAAAAGGTTATACTGGACTTATCTCGCAAACAATTAAAAAAGGTACCTAAACAAGAAGACGCTCAAAATGTTCGTACTTTGCTTTTAGATGAAAACGAACTGCAAAAAATTGATAATATTGATTCATATCTTAAAATTGAAAAGGTAAATGCACTACAACATAAATTGATAACCACCAGTTTTAAAAATATGTATAGTGACTTACATAGCATGTTTGTGAATTACTGACTACTTAAAATCTACATATATACATTTTCTTTGTAGCAGCTTACGTTGTTAGATCTATAATTTTTTCATTGATTTCTTTGCAGTTGTCTTTAAGCAAAAATCAATTATTACGCATGTATGGCGTTTGTCGATTACATTGTTTACGAGAACTAAATCTGTCTTTCAATGGTATACTGTCTATTGAAGGTCTAAAGGAATGTGTTCATCTGCGTTATTTAAACTTGGAGGGAAATAACATAAAGACAATTGAGCATTTAAATACTAATGTCAAATTGGAGTATTTAAATTTGGCTGAAAATAGTATTGGTAATATATCGGATATAACGTTTTTAAAAAGCCTTAAGGTATGTTACAATTTATTTTATTAATTTTTATTAGTTTTTTAACTTTCGTTTTTATAAGCATTTTATACTCAAACCTTGAGTCGCTTTATATCCAATGTTGTACAAGTATAAAAATATATAAAAACTTTTAGTTACGATTATAAAAAGTAAAAACCGACTGGGGTTATTTAAAAAGTAGAAAAAAGATAAGAATTATGTATTAAATATAAAAACACTCTTTGAAAGAAGAGCTTCGGTTGTTTTTGTTATAATAGCTCTGCTGCTGCCGAGAGTTTTTCCCTGAAAAGATATAAAAAGAACTCACCGGATCTTAATCTTCTCAAAATTTTTAAAATGATACCCATATTGATATCTTAAAAAATGTGGTCCACAATTGTACTTTTCTATGTATATATATATATATATATATACATATATATTATTTTTTAGTTCTTTATCGCCCCATATATTTGTGTTATTGATTGAAGTTACCTTAATAAACTAGATTTGTTCCAAATTATATGGAAAAAGTAGAGGCAGGTTTTGCCCGCTGCCTCGAAAGAAATTAACCGATACTGATTTTCAACAGAAGTTTTTGGAACTATGTCCAATTGATTGGCGTATTTAAATTTTCTCCAGCTCATATAGCGCTTTGACAAAGTAGATTTCAACACTTACAGGGTCAGACAAACGGACATCGGCTTCGCTTTTTCCACTTTTATAAAGGACTTTAATTATACAATATGTAACCTAACAAAACAAAGCTGTTTTTAATCTTAATGCGTTTAAAAATAAAATTGTAAGATTCTTAAAAACAGATTAGTCGCAAAATCTATAAACTTTATTGTATTTTTGTAAAAGTATAATTTAATATTAATTAATTAAATTCTACTTATTGTGGCGAAGGGTATTATGTAAGAGTGCTATATTCGGTTGTGCCGAACCATGTATGTAAATCTAGTTTAGTGAAGTAACTCCAACCAAAGGAAAAAATATTACCTGACGGAGAATTTAAAAATTAAAAAAAAAACAACAAAAATTTTACAGAAAAATGTTACTGGTTCCTAATGGGCTAAGCATTTTTAAAAATTTTAGCATTTCCTGAAAAATCTCAATAGCTTTTAAATTATACCCACATTGACCATATTGAAAATTGAACTTTTTTACAAAAATTTCAGAGGCTTATAACTCGGAAAACATGGGCGAGCGTGAGCGTTTTATTCTATATCGCTCCATATATTTGTTTTTTTTTTTTTGTATTAGAGTTGCTTAATTGATCCAAATGATATCGAAAAATTAGAGGCAGGCGTGGTGTTTAGCCCACTGTCTCAAGGTACATTAACCGATCTTTCTGATTTTCAATAGCAAATCTTTTGAAACTATGTCTGATCGATTATCGTATTTAAATTTTATCTAGTGCTTTAGCAAAGTTGATTTCAACACAAACATGGACGAACAGACGTCCGACTTTATAAGGTCGGAAATGGATATTGTAGAAATTACAAACGAAAAACAAACTTAGATAAACCCTTTTCCAGTTTTTGTGGTGAAGAGTATAACAAAACAAATTTTAAGTTCATTTGAACAGTACTTTATGCTGATAATACCACCTGGTTATCAATTCACCTTGGAATTCGATTTAATTTTGTAGAAAAAAAAAGATTTATATATGTATGTAATAAAAAATTAAATTTCTTTGATTTATTTATTATTGTTCGTTATTTACTTTTTCGCTGTAGCGTAAGTTGGTTGACTTGGACCAAAATATATCTTCATCAAGTACATGCAGGAGCTCAGCCGCGGCGAATCAATTAGTTGTTGTTGCAACAGCTCTGCTGCTGACGAGAGTTCTTTTCTTAAAAGATGTAAAACCAAAAGCAAAAGGAAACTCAATTATGTGTACGTGTGTCATCAGGTGGTACTGGGAGGTGGAGAAATTGCGCAACCTCAATCGGGCGCATCCATTAGTCCAAAGGGCGTAAATTAGTGGGCCTATTGGGACAATTAAAAAAGTGCAAGTGTCGAGGTCTTTGGGGACAGGCTAGGCAACGGTTCAAAGTGCCGGGAACAATTCGTTCACGGTAGCAGTTAAACATACTGCACAAACCTGCTCTAAATTGTGCCAGAACTGATATGGTTTGCCTGGGCAGAAGCCTCTCATTTTCTGAAATCGCGGGTGGGTGTTCATTTAGGACTTTATTACATCTGTAGGCATTTATGGTGTCTAGGACCAGGACCGCCTGTCGATGTAATAGTTTTTGGGTATCTGCAATGGATGTCTGGTTAATTTCAGATGGAATAATATCCCAGATGTCATTGCGATAATGCCTAAAGTCCTGCCGGATGTGTCGAGGCGGAGGATCCCGCAATATCACCTCGTAATTAGGATGACTGGGCAGGTGACAAGCCACTAGGAATTGCTTGGTCAGTAGTTCAATATGTCGTCTGACCGGAAGCATCCTAGTCTCTTCATGGAGGTGATCTATATTCGACATTTTAACACATCCTGTCGCGATTCTGAGTGCATTATTTTGTGCAGTTTATAAAACTCGCCATTTAGTATCACTAAGGAACGAGGTTCACATCGAGGCAGCATAATTAAGGAGGAAGCGGCCAATTGCCTCGTATGTTCCACTATCGTCTCCTTATTCGTTCCCCAGGAGGTGTCAGCGAGTACTTTTAGGACCTTGTTCCGAGTTTTCACTTCGAGGTATGTAGGTGGCGTGCCATGAGAATTGATGGAACCTGTCGAAGACTACGCCTAAAATTTTTGGTTCTGTACCGTAAGGATACGGCGGTCTTCGACCGTGATGTCTAATTTCATGTTTACTTCTTTAGTCCACGAAGTGTAAAGAGATACCGATGACTGAGGGTGATAGCTGAAGTCTATGTTCCTGAAAGAATTGTGAGATGGTGGGCAAGTATTGTGAGATTCTGGCACTTATGTAACACCAGATGAGTAGATTTTCATCTGCGTACGACACCATCTTGACATCTTGGCGTGGTGCAGGAAGTTTCGCAAGATAAGTGTTAAAGAGTATGGGTAACACTACTCCTTGTGGCACCCATTCTTATCTTGCGGAATTTTGACTTCTACTTCTGAACTCAACAAACGCTTGTCTACCACTTAAATAGTCGGCAATTCAGCGCTTGACGTCGTTGGGAAGAGTAGAGTTTGTGATATCATTTATCAGCACAGAGTAATCGACCGTGTCAAAGGCCTTAGTTAAGTCCAAGGCAGCAACAACTGTGCGTTGACATGGTCTCTGCTGATTAAGGCCGTCAGCGATTTGGATAGCTATAATATTCAAAGCCGTTGTGGTGCTGTAGGATTTCCTGAAGCCATATTGGTGTGTGGCGGGTGAAAGATATTCTTTTAAAGTTGGCAGTAGTAACGCTTCTAAAGCCTTAGCTACTGCTGATAAAAGGGAGATCGGGCGATAAGATTCTCCCATTGTATCAGGTTTGTTTGGTTTTAGTATGGGAATTACCCAAACAACCTTCCAGATATCCAGAATAACCAATTGGTGAATCGAGATTTCTAGAAGGCGCGTCAGGTATTCAAGCGATACTGAGCTAAGTTTTTTCAACATTAGCATTGAGCTCCCATCAGGATCAAGAGCCTTTGAGGGTTTTGGTTTGGAGATGATATTATTCACTTCATCGAGAGTGAAGGAAATGGGCATCGAATCTCGTTTTCGATTCTTGGTTCTCCGGATTATGGCTCTTTTATCCTTATTCTTCGAGGTGGGGTGTTCGACAAACTGTCGGCAGAATAAGTTTGCACATTTCTTTGCATCTGTATGCTGAATGTTGTGGAATCCTATAGCGGCGAAGTTTTTGTTGCAGTTTGAACTAGATAGACTTTTAATAGTAGACCAGAGCTTTTTTGAGCTAAATGAACAATTGTTGAGATGTTCCAGCCGTTTGTTGCGGCGATGTTCATTGACAAGTGTATTTATCTCGGCCGTCAGCAATTCAATTCGTTCGTCTGCTGGGTTGCAGGCGTGCAATCGATCGCGCTCTTGAGCCATGTGCGTTACGATAGTTGGAAAATGTGGTCTAGTATTAGGGATTCTGCCTGCTGGTATAAAGCGCCGGGCTGCCCTGAGAAGGGTTTGCCTGAAAACTTTCTCACCCTTCCTGGCACAAGTGGGGTAGGGTAATTGACGAAGGGAATCATAAATTGTGAAAAACCCTGCCAGTTGGCTTTATTGTATTTAACAAAAGTGCGCTTATCAGGCTCAACGAAGTCACTTGGCTTCTCAACAGTGACCACAATGGAAATATGGTCCGCTTAAATGTAACTTGGGTTTGCCAGCTTGTATAGCAAGTAGCGATGAACAGACAATGGAAATGTCTGGTGAGTTTACACATCTTGCAGTAACTCTTGTGGCGAAGTCTTCGTTTATTGCGGCAAAGTCTGATTCTTCTATCTGCTCTGCAAATTGAATACCGCGGGTGTCTTCTGGTAGTTGATAATACCAGCTCTAATGATGAGCATTGAAATCACAAAGTAGTATTCTATTATCACCTTGCAAGAGATGGGATATGCTTGTGTGATAATTTGCCCCAATGGTGTTAACGGGCGGGATGTAAACATTGACGATTTCTATTTCAGTGTTGTCTGAGCCTACTAAAATACTCATAACCTCTAGGTAAGGGTCAAGAACAGGAGGGATTGGCGGGGTTGTATGTTTGTAGCTGACATTTAGTTCTATGATGAACGCGAGTCCTCCGCCATGATCCCTATCCCTGCCACTTCTGACGATGTTGTAATGACCAGAGGCTGAGAGTGTACAATTACCAGTAAGCTTTGTTTCGTGTACAGCGGCCATGAGTATGTTGTGATCATGCATAAATTTGGTGATCTCCGAGACCTTATTCTTGAGGCCATTAAAATTTAATTGCATGATGTAAAAAGATCTGCCGGGACCAGTATTTTGCACTAGCCGCTGTGCAGGGAGATGTGGCGAAGTGATTATTTGAGATGGTATTGTTGGTGTTGGTTGCTGTAGTAAGGGTGAGATCTGTATATTTGGAGAGGTATTGCGACTAGGTGTAAATTGAGCATTTGAATTTAGGGCGGTGCTAGCAGCTAGGGTGGTATTAGCACAGGATGCGGCGAAATTAGCATTCCAATCCCTGTGTGACCTCCAATTTGTACATCGCCTCATGTGACACCATTTTCTGCAACCGTTGCACAGTACTGATGTTATATTCCTCCGAATCATCATGTAACATATCGAGCATGTACTTTGATGATTTTGGTTGTGCCTCACAGGTGGGGATTGTGTCCGAACCTGTGGGGTTGCATTGGGAGGAGCAGTGCTGATGTTAGATGGTTGATTACTACAGCAATTTGCCACAAAGCTTTGAGACCATTCATGGTGGCTGGTGAGACCTAAACACCTTTTCAGGTGGCACCAGTTACCACAAACTGAGCACTTGACCGATGTGACGTTACGTGTTATTCTGTTGTGACACACAGAGCAAAACTAGATCTGGGGACCTGGATTTTATTCAATGCCAGCTAAAATGAGTGATATTTTGAGCAAAATTGCTGGCATGTTTTGCTCACCTGAGAAAAAAACTTTCGGTTTGTACAGCTGTTGCTGGGTTGACAATATTTGGCCGAGCAAGACTCAGGTCATTCCGGAGCGAAGATCCAATTGTCGTGGAACGGAATCAATTAGTAGGTGGTCGCGGTGCCAAATTTATTTATTTTGCCGGCACCCTCAATATCAACACCATATGAAAAAATTATACATATTTTTTCGTTAATTGATTCGCCTTGAGTTCAGCTAAAAGTTTTTCGCTTAGTTTTTTTTATCTTCATATATGTTAAAATTTATTTACGTTTTCTTTAATAAAAAAAAATACTTTTTATGTGTGTGATGAGTTGTGGAGAAATTGCATTGATAAGTAATTTAAGTAAGAAAATTCGTTATAAGCAGTAATAAAGTCTTAGCTTGTGCTATTTTCACATTATTTCCATGAAATTTTTATTCATATTCAAATATTTCTATAAGTTTTTCTTTTTTTGTGTATAATTGTTTTAAATATTCATTTTGTTGCATCAGGGACGGTAAACGAAATTTTCAAAAGGAATAGTTAGGTCTCAAATTGCACGCTTTTTATGTATATTACGGGATTCTTGTAATATACATTGTTTTAAATAAAAACAAATCAATTTGCTATAATTTCTTTTATTATTTATTTATCAAAATTTGATTCAAAAATTATATGAACAGAAAAGTACAAGCATACCCACTTTACCATCCTTGGATTGTAGTGCAAGTGCAAATGTAAGCAAATTTCATCAGTGAAAACATTGGCGACTTCGTAAATCACTTTCAAATCACAATAGATTTCCAAATCAGGCAGAAAATAAATATTCAATTGATTTAACGGTAACGGTTATAGCTATGGCTTCTATTTGAATCTTAAATACACTTGGTCTAATTGATATCTGCTTGTATTATAGTATGGAACCGTACAGTTATGTATTGTTTATGTCGTTCTTCCTTTATTGGCCTGTTGAACTGAAGAAAAAATTAAATACATTGCAAGACAACAGAAGTAAGCAATTTTGCTATAAAGAACCATAGTAAATTAAAGCACTATTTCAGACTTAACCAATCTAAATCTACTACTTTCGTTTTTTATAAGAAGAACAATGTACACTTTTGAAAACAGCACAGCACACTGTTACATTAATACTATATTTCAGCTTCCGCCAGTATTTAAGCACAGCAGGTTTCTGAATCTTCAGATTGTGGCTGGGCTAAACATAAACCTACTAAAAAAACCTGTAAACCTAAGATTACGGCTTAATTATAAGAGCAATGATCCAATTAAAATTAGTGACGAATAAACTGCTAACATTTTTTACTTCGCAGGTATAGTTTTTCGGTCCTGTCAAAAAACGAAATTTGTTCTCTTTTCTATTTTAAAACTTTAAATAAATGGCCCATATTCATAGTTAAAATAAAGTCTACTTTAAAGGAACTAAAGTCGGTTTTACTTTAGAGTCGACTCTAACTCATTCATAGACAATTTAAAATATACTTTTGGCGTTAAAGTCAACTCTAAATTTAAAACTTTCTAAAGCTGTTTTTAACTCATTTTTCCATAAGAACACAATACTCTTTATCTGATTTTTATACCAAAGTGAACAAAATAACAACAGGGTTACTTTTTTCTAATGTTTGTTTAGAAATTGTATAAAAACATTTATCGAAATAGAGTTGAAACCCAGTTAAAGTTGATTCGACTTAAAGTATGCTTTATTTTCCACTATGAAAGCAAAAAAGATTATAAGAGCTTTTTAGTTTAGAGTATACTTTAGCAAGAGCCGACTTTAGTATATAACTATGAATATGGTCCAATAAATTTAAATTGGTTTTTTCAATTTCTTAAAACCTTTTTTAGAAAGAAATTTTATTTTACAAATGTATGCGGATGTTTTTTAAATTAAAAACGGAAGGCACAGCTCATGTGCGTTCATGCTTAACTCATAACAATCAATATGATACTGAAACAGCATCTATAATGTATGAGGAAATAAGTAGGAAAGGTTAAGAATAAAAATTGCTTTTGTGACCAACTGAAGGTTAGTACAGAGCAAAAACAAATGAACAAGACGAATTACGGAGAGAACAGTAAAGAAACACTTTGATTTTTGTGTTGACTTCGTCTTATTGATATGAATACTTCTCGTACTCTTATCTACAAAGTTAGTTGGCTAAATAGATGATGTTTACAGTGTACACAACCTAGGTTCCTACCCTACCCTAGGTAGGTGAATGCGAAGAATGCTGATAAAGGATGAAGCGATCCAAAAAATGCAGCTGTTATTTTTGTTTTTTTTGAAAAAAGGTTTTTAAAAATTAAAAAAAATGAACTCAAGCAAAAATCAATTTCAATTCATTAATAAAAAAAATAACTTATAAATAATAATAAACGATTTTTTATGTCTAACCTGAAAACTAGTAATATTTTTTCTAAAGTTTTTACCCAAATAATTTCATTTTCCTCCTATGACGTTTAAAAAGCATTAAAGTATTTACATAAAAATTATCAACAACATTTGTAAAACTATTGTGGAATTCGAAAATTAAGAGCACTTACAACTGGCTGAAAAAATATTTTTTATTTTATTTATGCAAATTATTTTTAATTACAATTGAATTGTTATTGAGTTTACAATACAATAATAACATACTTAACGTCACTAAAAATAATTTACTTATAATTAATGATTAAACTAATTACATATTTTATAAAATTATAGAAGAAAAACAATAATAGTAAATTTTTATTTTAGGAGTTGTATTTGCACGGTAACCGTTTAACACATTTAAGACAATGTGATAAGTATTTACCAACTTCATTGGAAACTCTTACTTTGGCAAAAAACAATATAAGTGATCTTAATGAGATTTGTTCATTGACAAATCTAACTAATTTAAATAGTTTGACGATTAATGATAATCCATGTGTCTCTATGACGGCTGGTCCAGAGTAAGAAAAAATTTTGAAATAAAATGAAAACAATAATTAATATACAATTTGCAGTGGTTTCGATCATCGACCATTTGTGTTGAACTGGTGTTTAAGTTTAAAAATTATTGACGGTTTTGTTGTAGATCCAATTGAAAGGTTTGTATTCGTCTGCTTATAATTAACTTATATAAATGAACAATTAATTTTCTTCAAGTCTAAAAGCCGAATGGCTATACAGTCAGGGCCGTGGTCGTAGTTTTCGTTTGGGCGAGCAGACGGCCTTAGCAAAGTATTTGAGTTCCGTTTGTCCGCTTATAGGTAAAGCATTAGAAAATGAGAATGAAAGAAAATTACGACTTATTCTTAGCAAGGCTCAACATCACCAGCGACAACTGCAAGAGGAAATATCTGAAAACTCAAATCCATCTGCCAACAATTCACCATCGTCAGGTCGTAAAAAACCAGCAAGTCGCATACAGTCACCCAGATGTAAGTTTTTTTTTTTACGAACAATTAACATTTATTAATGGAAGAAAAAATAAAAATGGTTACTTAATGTTTACTGTGCCTTTGTACAAAAAACTTGTTGAGCTTATATTGTCTTTTTGCTTTGTTGATTCGATGTAGTTCTCATTTAATCAACTTGGCTTTAGATATAAGACTTTCTAGTTTTGAATACAAAATTTGGGTAGAATCCACTGATGAGCTATATGAGCAGTAGCGACATGGCCATATGGACATGCTTTCCCCGCAGTAATACATTTTATTTTGTAGTTTTAAATATTTTGAAGGAACCGAGCACGATTAAAGTAAATTAATAATTTTTTTTTAATATAAATATTTTTTTTAATTTAATTTTTTCCCAATTAGGATTTAAACCGTGGTTTTATAAATGAAATATAATTTCGTAGCCATACCGAAGGTTGGTACGAAGCAAAAACAAATGTACAAGACGAGCTAAGTTTCAATTAGACGTGCCATCACCATTACCATATAAAACAGCTGCAACAGCCAACCTTATGGTGTTTGATTATTGGTGACATGCCATAGCTATAACCGTAACCAAAGTTATCAAATAAATTTTGGTTTTTTATCATAACCATTCGCAGTTAACTATTGAATTTAGGTATTAGCTGTTCGTTTTTTATTTTGTTTTTATTTTCCACCTCTGCTGGTTTGTATTGGTAAGTTTAATTTATATTTTTTGTTGCACTTCTTTTTTAACTAACGGCAACACAAATAAGAATTGCTTACGGCTATGGCACCACTATTCACTAGCAGTAAATATAATTACGGCTATGGTCATGGTTACTGCTATGACGTAATGGTATAGCACGTCTAACTGAACCTTTACAGAGAGAACATCTGAGAAATGCTTTGAGTTTTGTGTGGACTTCGTCTAACAAAGTTAATACTGATAAGTTAGTTAAACATAAGAGTGCTGATGGAGGATGTAGCGGTCCAAAAAAATGCTGCAGTTTATTTAGCTAGTGTCTAATTTTTCTTGTTTTCTTTGGAAAACGTCCTTACACATACACTGGTGGTCAATACAAAAGCAGCCAAAGTCAGACTGTAAGTTATTAAGACAAAACATTTACATATATTTGAGAATAAATCAGCTATTTTTACTTCACAGCGTAGAAGATATTATTATATTTCAAAAATGCAAAACAAAAAATATACATTTCAGTATCATATTTGTCTATTTTCTTTAACAAATTTTATTTAAAGGCATTTATTGTCTAGCCAAAACCCAAGCAACTACACTGTAACAAGGATTTAAAACAAATTTTGTTGTTGTTTATCCGTTATAATTTTATATTTTCTTATATGGTCTTATTCGCCTTAAAGTTTAATTACATTGCCACGTGTAAAATTAAAATTTTATTTTTGTTTATTTATTTATTTCAATAAAAGATGGCGCAAGCCCATAGGACCTAATTGGCTAGACTACGATACAAAAATATGTCTTATACTAATTATAACAATTTAATGCTACCTTTTCTATAGGGAAAAATCTAAAGTTTGAACACACTTATTGATGGATTGTATAGGAAAATCAGGAAAAATAGCAAGAACAGTTTACAAAAAATAATTTTAAACATCAATAAATAAATATAGTTAGTTTTAATTAAACAAAACGAAATCATCCAAGCCTTGCAAATTTGTTAAAAATATGCTTTTAAATGTTGAATTCCGTAAACGAGCCATATTAACACCAAACGACCTGTCCATTACCAAGAAAGAATGCATAGGACAAATTAAAGAGTGTGTTCTATTGGATATTGAAAAATTAAATTTATTCAGTAAGTAATTTTGTGCACCAAATTTTACGATTTTATAAAAAAATATAATTTGCCTCAAACTAAAGTACTGACAAAAAGTACATCCTAAAAGCTCTTCATAATAATGCGGAACATGGTCGTTAATATGAAGTCTATAAATGTAGCGCAAGACTTTATTGAAGCATACCTTTAACCTGTTCATATTGATGAGAGATGTACCTGAGTAGACTTCAATTCCAGACATAATGACAAAGCAATACGACGCTTTATTTACAGAGGCAAATAGTAAGCAATACTATACAATTTTCGTAATGTGCAGAAAATGCGTGATGTTACAGAGTTAATCTGCAAGTCAAAAGTTAATTTATCATCCAATATAATACCAAAGGTCCTATAATGATTAACAACTTGTAACAATTCGTTACCAAGCATAATATTAATGTTAATAGGATGTTTAGAAAACACCATCAGTTTGCATTTCAAGGGATTTAATTTAAAAAAATTTGCTAGTTGACCAATCAAATAATTTGTTTTATATGTCTTTCAACAGTTGGCAAAGAAAATAAATCAAAGCCAGGAAGTATTTGTATGTCATCTGCATAGGTGTAGATTCTTAATATATTCAACTCATTAAACAAGTCATTTACGTACAAAAGAAATAGTAAAGGCCTTAAATAGAACCTTGCGGTACTCCACGATTTGTTGAGATCATACAGGAGGTCTCCTGTTGGCCTTGAACGTACTGAGTACGTTCAGTTAAGAAAGAGTAAATAAGTTTACAAGCACTCAAATTAAATTTAAATATACGAGAAAGCTTCTCAGCCAATAAAGAATGACTTATAGAATCAAAAACCTTACAATAGTCTAGGAAAATTAAAATACTAACCAGATCCTTGTCCATATTCTCCCTAATAGATTTAGTGATATCTAATAATACACCTGTTGTACTATGTCCTTTTCTAAATCCCAACTGATATTGATTAATATCATTAGTACTATTTAAATAGGATAACATCTGATTCCTTATAATTATCTCAAAGACCTTAGAGCAAACAGACAAAATACTAATGTGACGAAAGTCAGAGCAACTTTTGGGTGATCTTATCTTAGGAATAGGCACAATTCTAGCAAATTTCCAAATGCTGTGTACAGTAGAAGTTGTTATGACTTTATTAATAATAAAAGTCAAATTACGAAGAACAGGCCATATAATAAACTTTAAAAATCTTATACGTATGAAATCGGCTCCCACTGCCTGAGATTTAATACTAAACACTGTATCCAACCCGTCATTCTCATTAACATTATTGAAATTAAAGCCATCAGGCAATGAAGTAAAAGTCACATCACTATCTACTGTACCAGTGATAGTGGAAAATTCATTGAATTCATCTAAGGGTACTGGAAACGTAGTGGTCCCACGAGACTTAAGCAACCCAACAGATTTTAATTTTCTCCATAACTGTTGCGGATCAGATGAAGAAAAAAACCTTAAACAAGACTTTCTACGCATCCTTCGAATATATTAATACTAAAAATTGCAAGAAACAAGTATTCCACTTTCCTTAAAGAACAAATTAAAAATGACTACAAAAAGGGTTTATCGCAAAAAGAAATATCCGAAAAGTTTTCAATATCTAAATCAGTGATTTCTCGCATAATTAGTCGATTTCGTTCTTCTAGATCTGTAGTGACACTCTGGGGGAAGACCGAGGAAAACTTCACAACGAAATAATAACTCGTGAAATAAAAAAGAATCCCTTTGTAACCTCAACAGAATTGGTGCGAAAGTTATCATTGGATGTAAGCTCTAGAACAGTAAGAAGACGCGCTGCAGAAGCAGGTTAACAGGCTCGAAAACCATCAAAAAAGCCGTTCATTTCTAAAAAAAAACCGCAAGGCTATATAAGCATTCGCAAAGGCCCATGTTGGTTGGAGTGCTGCCAAGTGGCGAAACGTATTGTTCTCTGATGAAGATAAAAGGTTCAAATATGAAGAATTTTACGGTAAGAAGGCCAAAAAATGAACGCCTAAAACCCCAATATTGTAAATGCACAGTTAAACATGGAGGAGGCTCGATAATGGTGTGGGGCTGTTTTTCATACACCGTAGTTGGACCAATTTATGAAATAGGTGAAAAAATGGACCGATTTATTTATAAAAATGTATTGAAAAACGTGATGTTGCCTTACGCAGAAGAAAATATGCCTCTGGTTTGTGTCTTTCAACATGATAATGACCTAAAACATGCATCGAAACTTGTTAAAGAATGGTTGTCTGAATCAAAAGTAACAGTTCTTGAGTGGCCAGCTCAATTGCCTAACCTTAACCCTATTGAGAATTTATGGAGCATTGTAGACCGCAAAATAAAGAGGGCTTCTAAGGCGAACAAACACACCATTTTCGGTTTTATTAAGGAAACATATAACAGCATTTCTAAAGATTAAATTGAGAGACTTACTGATTCTATGCCCCGCAAATGTGCTGCCATAATTAAAAATAAAGGTTACGCCATGGACTACTAGTTTTGTTTTTAAATTTTATGACATAAATGTGAAAGTTGCTTTAGTTTTTGACCACTTACATTTGAAGTCGTTTAGTTATTTAAAAAAACAAATTCTTAGAAAAATAAATGGAAGTTCTATTATTTATGTTTTTGTAACTAAATTGTTAATCATATAACAATAAAACTTTCCGTCTAAGTTTATTTTTGGGGTATTGTTTTTGCAATAATATCGCTGTGTAATATCAGTTGCTTTAGTTTTGTCCACCAGTGTATGTAAATAATTTTTCTTTCTAAAAAATTGTTTAGAAATTAAATTAAAAAAAGGAACCTTAAGCTGAAAAATTAAATTTTATTTCATGTATAAAATCCACGGTTCAGATTCTAATTAGAAAGAAAATAAAAAATTAAAAAAAAAAAATACGCAACGCACAGCGCATAATCATTTATACTTACACAGTTAATATGTCACTGGAACAGCATCTATAATGTTGTGAGAAAACAAGTATGAATGATTTAAAAACAAAAATTGCATTTTGTAGCCATACCGAAGGTTGGTACCAAGCAATAACAAATGTACAAGACGAGTTACAGAGAGAAGAACGAAGAAATGCTTTGAATTGTGTGTGGACCTTGTCTAACCAAATTAGTTGGTTAAATAGATGATCTTTAGAATATACACAACCTAAGGTAGAAGGATGCGAAGAATGCCGATGAAGGATCTAGCAATCCAGGAAATGCTGCATTTCATTCTGCTTGTTTCTAATTTTTCTTGTTTTCTTTGCAAAACGTCCGAATGCATTTGTAAATAATTTATCTTTCTAAAAAAATTTTTGTAAATTAGATCAAAAAATTAGCCTTATGACGAAGAAGTAAATTTTATTTCATTTATTAATATCTATTTGATCAGTTTCTCGATTAAGTGGACGTCAAGGTTCGCCAGATTCAATGGTAAATAGTTATCATGGCAACACAACTAACGAGCAAGGTATTCTCCATTTACTTACCTTATTTGTTATATTTTTTTCTTTTAATAAGTATCTTTACATTTAAGTGGCCAATGCTAATCATTTAGTACAGATGACTACATCTTTAATAGAGAACATTAAAAATTATGATAGTTTGATATCACAGAGTACAGATGATTCAAATGTCAACAGTTTAAATTCTAAACTAAATAACTCGCAGGATTCAACACCTCGCACTATAACGCCAAATCCCTATAATGGTATACAGATAAAACATATATATATACAGTGATGTGAAAAATAATAAGGACACAAATGTCCAGTAATAACATTTGATCATAATATAATTAAAATGAGAGAATTGCTAAAAATAACTGTACATATTTTTAGGTAATATATTATAAAAACGAGATCCATTATGTTTTTTAAAATTGTTGTTTTTATTTTAAATTTTTTTAAATAGATTTAACTTAAAATACAAATTCACCCTGTGAAAAAAAATAAGGACACTTCGTGTTATTGCCTAAAAAATTATATTACTTAAAAAAAAAAAGAGATCCACAAATAATACTGCTTTCCAGTGGTTAATATTTTGTTGAGGCGCCGTTGTTTTTTAAAACTGCTTGGCATCGTCGTGGCATAGAGTCAACAAGGTTTTGACAGACTGAAAGCGGTACATCATTCCACGCAGTCTGAATTAATTCCCATAGCTGATCGCAATTCGTGGGAAACTTTCCTCTAATTGAAGTTTTAACTATGCTCCACAAATTCTCGATCGGATTTAGATCGGGAGACTGAGCAGGCCATTCTAATAAATTGATTTTATTATTCACAAACCACGTCTTGGTGCACTTTGCCGTATGTTTGGGGTCATTGTCCTGTTGGAACACCCATTGCAGTGGCATATTTTCTTCGGCATAAGGAAGCATACAATTATGTAGAATATCAACATAATCTGTTGCTTTCATAATGCCCTGTATACGATACAGTGGCCCAACACCATAGTAGGAAAATGACCCCCAAACAATAATGTTACCACCGCCGTGCTTTACCCTCTTAATGGTGTGTTTTGGGTTGTATTCCGTATTAATTGGTCTTCTTACAGTATGAAGACCCCTATCCGAATTAAATAAATTAATTTTTGTCTCATCCGACCATAGAATATTTCTCCATTTTTCTTGAGGCCAGCATGCGTGCTCTTCAGCAAATTTTAGCCTTTGTTGTATGTTCTTCTTCGACAACATTGGTACTTTTCTAGCACTATGAGCTTTAAGGTTCTCTTTAATTAGGGTTTTTCGAATTGTTGATGAGTCAATGTTAATGTTTAAATCAATTTTTATCTGTTTCGATGAAATAAATGGATTCTTTTTTACACATCGAATGATTCCACGTTTTACTGCAGGTGTAATTTTTGGTTTTCTGCCACGTGTTTCTCTAATAGGAATCCATTTGACTGCATTTTCTACCATTGTTTTTGAAATTCCAAGCAACCTTGCAATATTTCTATAAGAATTTCCATCTTTATGCAAATCTTTAATAGTTTTTCGTAGTACTGGGTCACAGTGCTTAGATTTTCCCATTTTGCTCTAAAAAACTACGAAATGAAGCTGTTTTTAAGTTTGTATTGAATTTAAAGTTTCACTAAAATCACGTTTCTTACCTATTGTACACAAAAATAAACTTCAAAATAACTTTCAAAAGCTTAGATATTAATTTATTTTAGTTAAACGACAAACTGTCCTTATTAATTCGCACAACCAAAACCAACTGATCTCTGCCTAACAACCTAATTTTATTAAATGTATACAAATTCTCTGAATTTTTGTAACGGGACTTGTTTTTGTAATATATTAGCTGAAAATTAATACAGTTATTTTTTAGAATTTCTCTCATTTTACTTATTTTATGATCAAATATTTTTGCTGGACATTTGTGTCCTTATTATTTTTCACATCACTGTATATATATCATATGTTTCTGCTAATGACTTATTATTTTATGCTTTGTAGGAGGGCCTTTAAATGCTGCTTCGAAAATGGTCCCAGTGCCAGAAACCTTAATGAGTCCAGATGTATGCCCAGTCTCAGTGGCACAAAGAGTTACAGTCTCTGCTATCAATACCCAAATACAGCAGTCAAAAATAAATAAAAACAAAGGTAGCATAGTGAAAAAAAGTAAAACTTAAAACTGAAAAATGCTTTATTTTGAAATATATTTTTTAAAATTACTTTTAAACTTTGACAGACAATCGTTTAAATTCTCCTAAAGTGCGAAGTCCCCATTTAAAGCGTAATACTGCAGAGCGGAGTCCAACAATTAGTCCAAGGAAAGTAAATTCAAATTCCAGTATCACAAAAAATGTAGGAAATCAACAACAAACACAACAAACTTTACATATGGATAATCAAATAATATCAAGACAATTTACAAACAACTCAATGCACGTAGCTGCTCCGGACAATTGCTCTGGTGGTGCAAGTTCTGATGATGATAGTGACAATATTAATATCGATAAACTGAAAACAATACATAACAAAGCAGCTCAAAGGTGATCGATAAACTTATTTTACTTTATAATAATAATTTTAATATTCATATCTTAATGTATGTAACTCTACAGATGTCAACAACTTAAGGAAAATATGGAAAATTCTAGTCACAATCTAAGATCTGACACTGAGAACTCGGCAGTAGTTATACAAAAAATGTGGCGCGGCTACAGAACACGAAAAAAAACAAAAGATATTGCAGAAAAATTATTAAAGAAAAGAACGAATGAATATATAGAGTAAGTAATTTTAGAGTTTATTACCTTCTATGGGTACATTGTCCCCTGAAAGAAGCCATTTGTGCCGTGAGTTATACAAGTCCACTGAACTTGTTTATTTGCTCGTTGATCTCTTCCAAGTTCAATTTCTCAAATGGTTTACTGGTTCTTTCTGGTTCATTAGCCCCTTAAGACGTCTTACGGTCTCTCAAAAGTTCCATGAAGTCATATTAAAACTACTTCCGTCTTTTGAAAAATTAACTAAAATTAGAATCCTTTCCTTTAAATCTTCGATGAATTAATTTTAAATTCAATTAATTTTAGGAGTTATTCAGGGGTGTTATAAAACCAAGTCGGTTTTGATGTTTCTCGGTTTGGAAAACCAATATTGGTTTCATTTGGTGTCATGAAACCAAGTCGGATTTGTTGTCCTCAAAAGCAAATAAAACCAATGTTCGAATTAGCTGTTGTTTACATTTGTATAATTGTTTACAATTCTAATTATATTTTTTTGGATGAAATATGAAGTGTGTTAATTGAAAATATCTAGATCTAATTGTTTCTTCTTCAATTCAGTTTCTTGTTGCAAGGATTTCAAAACTGCTCTGCTTACATGGGCAAATTCCTTTTTCAAATCAGTGACAGCATTTGCAACAGATTCATTGCCTTTTTCAATTGCACTATAAATGCGTCTTAAGCTGCTTGAGTTTTATTTTTCTGTTTGAATTAATTCATCAAGCCTATTGTTCTTTTCTTTCTTTCTGTTATGGTCTTCATCTCGCAATTTTTTTAGACGCTCCCCGGTATTTTTAGTTTTATATCTTTTTGCAGTACTGGTTGGCACAACGAAAGACAATGGCCGTTTTGAAGATGAAGATGGCACTTCTTTCTCACATGCAGCCTCTACATTTTCGCTAAGATCAACTGCTACGTCGCAAACACCTTCCACCAACTGCGAAATGACACATATCCGTACCTCTTCTGTTGTCAGGTGATGCTTTGCAAATGGTCCATCGCCAGTTGCCGTAGACTTTGTCTTATTTCAAACTAGTTTTTTATCTTGCTCTTCCACTCAGTCCATTTCTGTACGAATAAAAATACATTTCATATAACAATACAATTTGTTTTGTTTCTGTGAAAACAATTTTGTTTAATTTTTTCCACCCTTTCAAGTCAAAATGTGGTGGCCCGGCACCATTCAGTAAATCAGCCAGTTCTTCTCACAGGGCATTCACTGTTGGTTTGTCGCGCTTCGTGAAGCCTTAAGTTTAATCCGGATATTTTTTCCATGTTGTGGTATCTTGTGTACTGTATTTATGTTTTTCCCTAGAAAATAAAAAGGTCAATGCAAAAATTTTTCTTTTCATAAAGCAAATATTACATTATATTAGTTTATTTACATTTTTATAAAAGATCCCGGTGCAAAAAAAAAAAAATAATTAAAACCTAAGCGGGCAAAAATAAAAAGTGGCAGCAGTTAGCTGCTTGTTTTATTTCCAATAAAAAACCAATAACATTGGTATCTGTGACACCTAAAACCGACACTGATTCTAGTTCGAACATAAAACCAATAACATTGTTTTCTATGGCCCCAAAGCATTTTTCTTGTCGGTTTTAAAACCAATTCTGACATTATTGGTTTCTATGACAACCCTGATTATATAGAAGTTTTATAAAAAAAAGTTACTCTCTCACAACTCTGTATGCACTGATTTACACTAAAATGGTAAATTCGTTAACTTATATATTTTCAGCAAACTAACCAAAGATATGGAAATGACAAAAGCTCAGTTAGAAAATGAACGTAAAATCCAACAATTGCAAATGCAGGCCATTAATGCATTATGGAAAAAAGTCTCCTCCATGCAAAGTGCAACCTCAACTAATACCAACACGACGGCCGAGAGTCAACAAAGTATTGAAAATACTAGTTCAACATCATCCAAGTGTCATCAAAATACATTAAGTCTTGATAATAGTTCGACAACAGTCGTAAATGATTTGGCTAAAACCTGCACGATGCTAACAAATCAGGTAAATGAAAATTATCTTAAATATTACTAATTTTAATTAATTAATTCAATATATTCGATGGCAAGGTTCAGCAATTACAAGGATCTATGAGAGATATATTAAATTGCCTTGCTTTGTTTTGCAATTTGCCACAAGAAAATGTCAAGCGCCTTTTAACAGCTGGAGTAGCTGAAGCTTTATCAACTACTCCTAACAATTCCTTAAACGCTTCCAGCACTACCATTACCAGTGAAACTTCAATAGAAAAAAAAGATTCTGCTGCTACTCAAACTGAAATTGTAGCTGTTCATACTCCCCAATTGGAAAGTCAATCCAATTTTCCTTTTATTAAAATACGACCTTCAACGCTGCCCTTAGTTGAATCACAAAATCCACATGCACCAATTAATTCCAACAGCAATAGTTCAACTAACAATGTTTCTACCACCGCAACAGAAGTCGAGACCAACACAATAACACCAATCAACAATATGCCTTTTTCAAAAGAAAGTGATATTACTAGCATTGACGACGTCCCCAGTTCTAACGATTCAGCATCAATTTTCGAAAAAGACGATGAGAATGAGAAACATGTTTTAGACTTGAACACCTCATTGAGTGGCTAGAAATATTGATTGGAAAGAAAAAACCAAGTAATGGATATTTCTATTAAAAACATATATTTTTTTCACATTGAAATAAGTTTAAAATATTGTGACATATAAATCATACAACTTGCAAAATAAGAATTTAAAACAATTAAAGCACTTCTTTTTGCAAGACTTGCTTAAAGAGAACATCGATTATTGAAATATGCCATTCTTAAGTGAGTTTATTTAGATAGTTTTTCAACTCAATGCAGCATTTCTTATCCTCAATACACTCTTTCTCAGGCTCGTAGTCGTTTTTATTTTGTAATTGAATAAATGTGAATATATTTTTTTCTCATAAGACGGCTTATATAAAACAAAAGATCTCAAATATTTTTACAGTACATAAGCATTTATCGTGTATTATCTTGTAGCTTTTGCATAATAATAATAAAAAAAATTAAATAAACCTGATAAAAAATTAAAATAAGTAAAAACTGACCACCAGTTTATTAACAAGTTTATAATATATAAATAATTATGCCACCTCTTTTAAAGCATTTCTATATCCCACTCTGTCACTATGTATTGAATTTTTTCACAATTTTTTTTTTTTTAAATTTTATATGTATATTACTTTTAGTAACCACGCATGTACATTTTTGTTTTAAAAAAATTTCATACCAGTAGGTCAAACTAAAAAAAAAACATTTTGAACAACGAAACAATTTTAAGTTGTTTTTCTTTTTTGTCTTTTTATAATTTAATTTTCTTTCTTTTGCTCTTTGTGTAGCTGTAAGAAAAATATGTAGATTTTGCAAAAATAAAAAAAAAACATTTTACTTTAAAAATGCAATAAAATTGAAAAATAAAAATTTAGCTTAAAATAAAAACTTTAATACATAATTTTTAATTCTTAACAACAGGCCACATATGTAAATAGCAAATTTAACTTGCTGAGTTTCAAAACGTGCATATGCTAGAACTTACTTAATGGAAGATTCGAGTTATTGAATAAGGAAAGATTACATGTGTGTGATGGAAAGCGACTGTTTTAAAAATGATGGTTTCTAAAGGATGTGGTGAAGTTCGATCAATTTCAAGGCACAAACTAAAAGTAAATGTTTAAAAATGAATGAATATTTAATTTCTAAAATTTAATTTATTCAGCTATGTTCTGGAATCTACTTTGAAGTAAAAGTATTTTGTAACCACTTCAATTTGACGCTTTGTGGTGTTCTACATTTTATTTTTTACTTTTCATTTCTGTTTTGTTTTGTTTTCGAACATCAATTCGTAGTGAATTACAACGTTGTAGAAACTACGTAAACACAAAAAATAGTTCACTAGAGCCCCGACTTGCGTCGTCCCGATTTGTGCCGTTTCGATTTGCGTTGCTTTTTAAAAACTAGAAAAATTCAATTTTCGCCGTTGCAATTTTAAGTTGCGTCGTTTTTACCCCGATGTACATCCTTTTTATTTCGATTTGCGTCGTTTTGTTTCCGATTTGCGTCGCGTTTCTTTGGTCCCCACTAACGACTCAAATCGGGGCTCTAGTAAAGTTTGAAAATACTTTCAAATTTTATCGTGAAATTGATTTTTTTTGCTGATATATGCAAGTATAGTTACAATTACTACTACTTTTCTAGAACATGCTTGATTATCTTATGGCTTTCTACTTTTATACAAGTAATTAAACATTAATATATCGCCAGTCTCAAAAGAGTTCTTGATATAAGGTGCGTTCCTGTACTCAATTTTTGGATCCCGCGGGATCCCAATATTTGGGTAGAACATAGAGCTTTTGAGAGAATATAATTCTTCTTTCTGCACGAAACAGCCCAGACTTTTTCTTTGGGTAGATTGTGTAAACTGAAAAACAATCAGCTGGTTAAAAAGTAAACAGTAGCAATTACAAAAACTCTATGTTTCACGCCCGAAAATGTCTTCCAAAAGTGTTTTTTACAAGTTTTATTCTAGAAGATATTAAAATAAATTTAAGAATATGTAAAATATTTGTGTTTTTATGTTCCCGTACTTTTGGGCATTTTTCTCTTTGAGAATAATTTATATTTACTCTTATTTTACCAAGCTCTACCCAAAAAGTACGGGAACGGAGGTATAAATAGATAAACTTGTATGCCCTATACTTAATCTTATACACCCTTCACCATATATGTATGTAAATCTAGTTTAGTGAATAGCTCCAATAGAAAATACAAATACATATTGGGTGACAGAATCAAAAAATAAAGTACTATTTATTATTCTATATAAAAATTTCTTCGGCTCTTATGGGTTAAAAAAATGTAAAACATTTTATTCACATATTTTTACTATTTGGTTACTTGGGGTATTATGTTAAATTTTAACCAGGTTGCCAGGTGATTGGCTTTAAGTGTCTTTGTCTTATACATTTTTGCACTCTAGTACTAGAAATACTGTACATTTTTCAAGTCTTACATATCATTCCCGAAGCCACAAAAATTTTATTTGCAAATTTTTGCTGGAAAAGTGTTCATTTACTTTTTTACATTTGAGAGAATGATTTTAAAAATGTATATAAAAATGTTTAATTTCTGATGCAAAACGCATTTCCCATTAGAGGGTAATACATATATATATACTAGCAAAGAGCAGGGTCAAATTCGTTTAGGAAATTGGAGAAAACGAGCTCATGCGTATTGCAATGCAATGCAAGGGATTAGAAAGAGCAATCGTTGCTGATAACGTTCTTACGACTCTAGATCTAATGGTAAGAGACTAATGGCTATAGGTCTTGGTTTCGTTGGTACGCTCAGAAGCAACCAGCATTGTGTTTCACAGGAAATGAAAAAACATCCAAAACGTCAAGCATAATCGAGTGAATTTGGATTCCATGACAATATTGCAATATGCCCTTATGATCCAAAAAAAATACAGGCCGTTTTATTATTATCAACAGTTTATTACGACGCAACTGTTGCTGGCGTTAAGAAAAAACTGGAGGCAATCATGCATTATAACCAAAATAAAACAGGATTAGATATAATGGACCCAATGCTTGAAAAATACACAACCAAAATTAGAACAAATCGATGGATCTTGGCACATAATTGGTGTAATGTCCTTAGCTTCTTATATATGAGGAAATATGTGTGTAAGGAACAAAGGTGCCAGAAGAAAATTTTTAACGTCTTGCAGAGCAGCTTGATTATCCGTGTGTTGAAGAATGTAGCAACAATAAAAAAGTTACAGCAAATTTTGTTAGTAGATCAGAAATAGAAGCTTTTCTAAATAAAACCATTCAGGTAGTTTGAATCAAAGAAATAATTTGGATTATACTTGTATAACAATCTTTCATATATTACAAGAACCAAAAATCACTTCCAGTTAAGAAAGCAGTCCCGAGGTCTTGAAAAACAAATCCAAGTGTGTTATTTGTAAGGAAAAAGATAATGTAAAACGTAACACAAGTTTTTTCCGCAAATTTTGTAAAAATCCCGTTTGCCTTCAGCATTCTAAATACGATTATAAGTACATATAAGTATGCTTTAAATGCAATTAAGACTGTGTTTGGTGGTTAAAGTATGCTCTTTATTTTTTAGATTTAATTGTATTTTTTATCACTTGTTTACCTTTGTTAAAAAAATAGAAATTTTTTTTAATGTGAATTAAAAATATGGTTTATTTCAACAACTTGCAAAAATATTATAGTATTTAGTGTGCAGTAGCAATTTAAATCCAAACAAAATACCAGAAGTCCCAGCCAGGCCCTGGGGTTCGCTTAAGGGAATACATTTTGGTGTTTGTAGAGAACGATTCAAAAACTTCAACTGCGTATATCTTGATATAAATTTTGAGTTGCGACATTGTATTGGTAAATGATAGGTATATTATAATTTTTTTCAACCAGGATTTGAACCGTGGATATTATAAATGACTTTTTTTGGCTTTAGCTGAAAAATCGAAAAATTGACAAACATGATAAAACTTCCAACACGGATACGTTCGTTATTCGCGCTTAAATAAAGTTAAGATCCCTGTCTTTTTTTATTAAAGTTTATGTATGAACCGGTGCTTTATTTAAATTTGGTTTTCATTCTTTTAACCCTTTCGGCTTCACTCAAATTTTGCAGGTGGCTACCAGACAATCACTTATTTTTTTTCATATAAAAAAAAAATTACTTCGCTATCACTTTACATCAAAATATTCCTAATGGGAATATGTTGAATTGGGATTTGCTTGTTAGTGGTAGTATTTTAGCACCATAGAAACTCTAATTCTGTGCAATGCTAAAAAAACTTCAAAGTAAATGGTTGAAAATTTTCATTTAAATATTAGCGGGAGTTCCCGTGATTAGCTTCTTTAAAGACACGTAAACGACGGTAATTTCCGCAATTCAGCCGAAAGGGTTAAATACATTAAGATGTGGTTTTCAATAGAAACATTAGGTTTTTTCTATTAAAAAAGTAACTTACTTTGTGACTATTATACAGGTTTTAATAGGATTTAACAAAATTATACTTCTATTGAGGTATAAAATAGTTTTTTATTGTGGAAATCTAATTTTCTTCAGAACTAAAGTATTCATCATCATCCTCATCGTCTTCATCGCTATCATCGTTATTGTTCATTGTTGATATGGGTCTGTTCATATTTGGTTTCAAATCGTCAAAGTCACTATCACTATCAACGTAATTTTGCTTTGCACCATCTTTTTCAATACTTTCGTTATTCCTCTTGGCAAAACGTTCTGGCCAAATGTTGGCCTTCTTGTATTCCTTAATATGTTCAGGCGTTAGAATTTTACAAATTTCCGCTTTAACTTTATCGCCCTCTTCAATGGTTTCCACCAAAATGTAGTCACCTCGCTTGACCCAAACATTCTTGCGGAACTTTGTAGGCATAGTAACTGCGAAAATATTAGCACTAATTGGAGAGACAAGCTGATTATACATTTTGTATGACCTCACCTAGGAAATGTTCGGCATCTTTACCGGCGGTTTCCACCTCATGAAGATTATTTCCTCGACTACAAACAACCCTTACAATCTGTTGCTTTTCTGTGGGTACTCCATAATCATCTTCCATCATCTCTTTGAGTACATGTTTGCACCGTGTCACGCGAGACATTGTTTCTGTCTGCAAAAAAAAATGATATATGTATGATAAAATATCAACTACAAATACATATGTATGAATTTTCTTCTACCTATAATTTCAAGAATTTAACTGCTTCCTTTTACTTTCGAAATAATTTAAAAACTTCTTAAATTTAAAACGCATTTAAATTTGAAAATGAAGATCCCTGGAGCAGCTTTTCTAGCCACAAACGCGTGCTGTTCCTCTTTAGTGGTTAAAATCAGTGTTGGTAATTCAGCGATTTTCAGTTTTAAAATTGTTTTTGCAACTTAAATAACATAGCAAGGCGAATCCGAGTCAAACTAAATACCATGGCGCCATGCTAAATACTAAAGGCCATGTCAGATAAAACTTTTGCTTTGCGTTGCGTTGCAAATTCGCTTTGACATTTAAGATAAAATGTATGAACTTATATGAAACATGTCACATAAAGCACTTTTAACGCAAAGCAAAGCGCAAAGTTGGTCAACACTCATCTTTTGGCGCGCTTTGACAATTAGCTGCTATACATTTGTATATTATTTTTTGCAAAATCTAAAGTAAAAGAGGTAAGTATTTTAAAATGTAATTTTTTTATTAAATATTATTCCTTTATTATTTTTGAAAAAGGCTTCTAGTATTAATTTGTAACAAATTATTTTAACTATAGGAAATAGTTTATTTTAATATTCTTATGTATACATGTAGTTATATAAAAATGCTTCATTCATTAAGATTAGGATTAGAACCAATTCCAATATGTCCTCCAATAACATTTTTTAATATTATTTTAATGAAAATATAAAAACTACTATGCACTTTTAACGTAAACAAACAATAATTAAGCGCTGTCAAAGTTTTTATTGTGACATACCTCTTGCGTTTTACACTTTTTTTCAAAGTTTGAAACGTCACGCAAAGCGAAAAAGTTCTATCTGACACGGCCTTTACAAGGCAAACTCAAGGCGAATCTATAAGATGTAGTCATCGGCGAATCGATACAACAAAGCAACTTTTTTGTACGAGGCCGTGTCAAAAACAAGTGGTTGAAGCGAATAAAATTTTTATTTGTTTTGAAAACAAGACGAATTAATAACAGATGGACTTAACAGCCCAGTAGTTTAACTGACTTAACAACAAAATTGGCGATTTTGCAATTCAGTAATACTTTTAACGATTCTCGTAGTTGCTCAAAACCATTTGTTACAGTTACCGAGTTGCACATAGTTAAAAAAGCGACTATAATCTTTGTGTTGTCAAATTTGTCGACGAAACAAACAACCCACAACATTTGTATGTACGTAGAAAATATATACATATTCGAATACAAAATAAATATGCGAATAAAATAAATACAATTTGTCTTTAATTTAATCAAATTAAACATTATTGTTTTATTAAGTTTAACTAAAAGCATTAAAAAATTATTTTAAAAATAAATTTCTTGCTAAAAAATTTTACAGATAAGCATATGTTTTAACTGTATTCAAAAAGAGGTAACCGCCACTCTTCAACCAAAACAATTATTATGCTTTTCTTAATGTCAAACTCCATACATGCATGTTAGATAACACGTATCATGTGTGTAAATTGACATTGAAGAAATAAACACATGCATGTGCCTTGCTTGAATTCATATGTTTTTATTCTTCTCTTTTGTGTTTTTCGTATATTTGCTGACGGAGATGACACTCTATATCAATTTGTCTTATAAGAAAATTAATAATTCTCATATCGTTAAAACGAAGTTAGTGAATCACATAATCGTTACTGCAAACAACATAAAAAGACGACTAATAGACGATCGTCGTATTGTTTAAAGTTAGTTAATTGCACTACAGGTGAATTTTTGATTTTTCCTTCTTCGAATGTCAAAAGTTATATTCTCCTGCTGTACTTCTTTCTTTTTTGACAGCCGAAGACGGTTTTTACAAAAACAAATTATACATATTTCTTTCGCAGTGTTGTATTAATTTTCGCCGAGAGCAAGGCGAATAAATTACCAGGTGGCAGCGTAGTCGAATTCAGTATTTTTTGCTGGTATACACCACTGTCAAACTCCATATATAAAAAATTTACCCATATTTTTTATATATAGAGTTTGACAGTCGTGTATACCAGCAAAAAATATTGAATTCGCCTACGCTGCCACCTGGTAATTTATTCGCCTTGGCCGAGAGTATACTGTTATTAATTCGCCTTGCTTTGAAAATATACAAAGCAAACAGTCAAAAAATTCAAAACAAGAATAGCAATATTTAAAAAACCAGGCACTCAATTTTAACATAACAAAAATAAATTCTGTTTTTTAATATATTTTTTTCCATTTAAATAATAAATAGCGTTTCAGTAAAGAAACAACATTACAAAAAGTTGCGGAATAAGCTTAATCATGGAACAAGAAATTACATTTTTTCCAAAAAATTTTCAAAAAAAAATTTTTAGTTTTTGTATTTATATATACAAACATACATACACTCAGGGTCAAATGATTATAATAACCCAAAAGTACAAATAAATTTTTATATAGAAACATTCTGCATTTCTTCCCATAATTTTCAATCTTTCTTTTTTAAGTTTCCGACAACAGCTAATAATATAGCCCAATTTCTTTTGCAATGGCTTGAGAGACCATTAACTATTTAAAATACTCTTCTTGCCCATTTTTTACTAATGTTTTGTAGAAGATAGCTTATTTTCTACTAATATTCATAGTTATTAAACTAAATAAATGCAAATACTTGTAAAAATAAAAAAAAATTAACTTAAAAACTTTTGCCTCAAACTCTGATCTTTTCGTTGTTATTTTTGGAATCTTAAAAAAATTTCATTTCCTATGGAAGTAAAATTTAGCTCTCTAGAGGATATGTCCTACTAAAACAAAAATTTAATCAGTTCTAATCATTTGAACTACAGTGTATGTTTATACATAACAAATAAAAAACATAAGAAACTAAAAATGAAAAGAAATTAAAAAAAACAAAACTTTGACGTTCTTTTGAACAGTACTTCATGCTGATGATACCACCTGGTTAGAGTGTGTGTGCCCAATTGCAAACAAAAAACAATATTTATTGAAAATAAAATGTTTCTTTGAGAAACATTTATAAAAATTGTTTATTTCGTTTTTCATCAAAATATATGTATGTGTGTATGTATGTACATTTATAAAAAATATTTGAAGAAATGTTTGAGTGGTTTGCAAAATAAGAAGTGCAGGAGTAGAACATTGTTCAATATGCCGAAAGACACCAGAGGAAAAATAAAATGAAGTAGAATTTGTTTAATAAATTTCATTTTCTTCTCTTTTTTTTAATAATTTATCAGTGCTTACTGATACGTACACGTAAATTTACACACACAAAATACACGCGTTTTTTGTTTTTGTCCTGATGCGGTTACCTAGTATTTAATTTGCCTTGACCGCATCAGTACAAAATCAAAATAGGCGTGTATTTTGTTTTTGTACATTTACGTGTACGTGTCGGTCAACAGTGACGAGTTTTCTTTAAGAAAATAATTTTTAATATTTTTTTTGCGTCATTTTACTAAAACTTCTGCGCTTTTAATTTTTTCCCTTACAAGTAAATAGTAATGAAATTTTTTTTTGGTAACAAGTTATTTTTTTCAAGCGAAAAATAAAGATTTTTTACCGCCTTCAAAAAAAACTTTTAGGTGCAGTATGCAATGCTGCATATACTTTTATTTTGTAAATTTGTTCCTACCATGTTTTTCAGCTTTTCACATTTTTTCATCGCTTTTTATAACGAAAAGGTTAAAAATTTAACAAATAATTATTTAAAAAACATGTGTTTTTGTTGCTGCTTTTTTTACTTGCCATAATTGCAAAAGCAACACGGCTTCTTATTGTTCCTTTGAAGTTGAACATTTCAAAACGTTTGTTTTAATCAGAGTTCAGAATTTTTCATTTATGAGCATTCAATTTTATATGCCTTTCACACTTACATATGTGTTTACAACATGTTTAAGCGAGATGTTTAATAAACTAAACACAAGCGTTCACACTGTAATTATAGTGTTTTAGTTTGACATTTGGTCAGCTGTTTAAACGCATAGTACATATTGTATAAATACATAAATTAAGTGATGAATTTTAAGTTACAAAAAAAAGACCTATTCTTGTAGATGTTTTAGCTTAAATAAAAGTGTAATGGATTAGAAAATGGAGCAATTGAAAAAAAGATATATTCTTGTAGACGTTGTGGCTTAAATAAAACTGTAATGGATTAGAATATGGAGCAACAGAAATTGGTAAATCTATGATAGTTACTATTATCAGAAAAAATAATCTTGTTATTCTTAGGACTGCACAAACTCGTTTTGGGAATTCGATTGCCATTGAAGGAGGGTTAAAAAACTATTTTTGGACAAGTCGACATATATTTCACGTAATTTACAGCAAATTAGGATGTTAGCAAAAAAAAAAAAACAAAGGCAATTTCGGACGACAATATTACTGGAAAAGTGTTAATATCCTACCCAGCAGAGGATCCTAGAGAAAACACACAATTTGTGCACGTTTGTTAGAATTTTTTAAAACAGCTTGGAAATTATTAGGCCCAGAATATTTAAATCATTTTCCATTAAGCAAAAATAAAACATAATAATTTTTCTAATTGCAAATTAATGTCTTTAAAATTATGTTTGTATGTATTTACTTTGTTTATGCTTTTTGGCACAACGCTTAATTTTTTATTTGCCGCCAATTAAAATCCTGTTCAGTGAAACACAAAAATTCAAAAAACAACTGACCACACTTTACGAGTATATATGAGCCCTGAATTTGGAGTGTTTTACAACGAGTTTAAATCAAAAACACGTCAATTTCAAGTGTTCTGTAAGACAAGTAAATGTATGGGAAAACATCTAAAAAACAACTTTTTTTGCACTAAAACACCTAAAACTTGCTTAAACACATCAGTGTGAACGCCATATTAACATTCTAGATATTTTTCATAAATGAGATTTCTACACGTTGATAAACGAGCATCAAAAAATTTTCTGCCTGCGATCACACACGAATGTGTCTGTTTCTTTCGTTTTTAAGCATTCATATACGAAAAAGTGAATAACAAAAAATTCCCTATTATTCATAGATGATAATGGGTTTTAAGGGATGAATAATATCATTCTCATTAATGCTGCTTTTCATAAACGAATGGCTATTTTTTAGCGTTGAAAAGTTTTCATTTATCAGAATTCAAAACTGGGTTTTGTGAAATCCTGATAAATGAGAAAAATAATTATTTTTTTAAGGTTATTAACAACTAAAAAATAGATTGTTTGCCTACAGTCCCACAGGAATGTGTGTATTAGCTTTGATACCTGTAATGGTGAAAAACAAAGAAAATCTGTGTTATGAAAGACATTTATAATAAAATTAAAAATAAAAATTATTAACAAAAAGACATTATATAATGCTTACGGTATATTTCTATATTTGTTATACAAACATATTAATGTATATGTATGTGCCTTTTTCCTTTTAGACCAAACAAATTAATAAATGTTAATAAAATAAATAAATAAATGTTAATAAATAATTAAGGAATAGGTTTTTTTAAATAATTTATAAAGAAAACTTTGTAAAGCTCTAAATGGATCCAAAATAGAAAACTATGATGACTAAAAAGTAAAATTTGTTCACCAACATACATTTTCCACTAACAAATAAGAACAAACTTTGTTATTGCATACGCCGTGAAAAACAAATTAATTTAAAATGTACATACTCAAACATGATTGCAAAGCGAACGCACAATAAAAAATTTTATCTACGGTCTTTTCACTTATAAATTATCAAAATTTTAAATTCTCATAAATGAGCACTTGCGTAAAAAAACATTTTCTCATTTTTTAACTTTTGAATGGAAAGAAAAAAAAATAAATAAATCATCCCTCTCATTAATGAAAAAACCAAAATGTTTTCTAGCCTCTCACTCATTTATAAAAAGAAGCAACAAAAAACAAAAATGTCTCACTGCTCTCTCAGGTGTGAGGGTGCATTTCCGTACTCTAGTTTTAAGGCCTCATTAGTCTTCACTTTCTGTTGCTGTTCTGTCCCGTGCCGTTCTGCTTTTTAACATTTTTGTAACTAGTTTTTCTAACAACATATCAGCTGTTTATAATAAACAAAGAGAACACAATACACAACAAAACAAAACATAAACTACAATTACAATGACAAAAATGATTTGCTTACAATTTTACACTCACACTACCAATCAACTACAGAACAGAACGTCAAAGTAATAACAAACCACATATACATATTTTCCATTTAACAGAAACAGATCAGCTGATTCGTCACGGAACGGAAAGTAACCCCCTGTTTACATTAGACAATACTGTCATGACAATAGCAATACATACACACTTTTTCACTAATACATGTAAACTTTTTTAATTGTCTGAATAACTGTCTTGAATATTTTGAAGTCAGTAAATAAGACAGTGATTTGACGTATGTCGACAATTTTATTATAATTTTTTTGAGTAAATGATATTTGAATAATATTATCATTTTATTTACTACAATTTTCATTGCATATAACAATAGAAATGGAAAGAAAGCAGAAAGAAACGCTAAATATTTTTTTTTTGTTTCCGAGAGCGTGAAGTTTTTGCTCAAAACGAATTGTCATAATTATTGTCTGGACGCCTACGACACAGAAGCAATTGTCAGCATTTTCAAGAACTAATACGTATTATTTTATTGTCATGACAGCATTGCCAAATGTAAACGTGGCGTTAAGACTAATTCTGCCTTTAATATGCCTTACCGTTTGTTCACGATATTCAAGAAATTATCTCTAATTTCTTTTTTTGTAGGGAAGCCACTACTTAATAAAATGAATGTAAATTAGCAGCAACTCCAATTTTTTTTGAAAAGAGGTTATATAAAAGCATTATAAGGCTTTACCCGTTTCAAGTAAACGCATCCGAGAAACAGAAACAATTTAATTACATATTCACACATGTATAATATATATGTACAACACATATGTATAACCATATATGGTACTTAGTACGACATCTATTCTTGTATTCCGGCCCTTATTAATTACTAAGTAGTAAGTCCTTACTAATTACTAAGAAGTGTTTAGTACGCCATCTGCAGGAATATAAACGAAAGTATTTAATAAGTACTAAAAGTAAAAGTACAGAGAACACCGTGCAGGAATATAAACGAAAGTTAAAAAATACAAATGAAAGTTAAAATAGGTAATAGTGCTATATTCGGCTATGCCGAATCGCATATACTCTTCACTAGTATTTAAATCTAGTTTATTATGTTTTTATTTTTTAATGCTCTAGCGCTCCATATATTTGTTTTTATACCCTTCGCAACAAAATGTAAAAAAAGGGTATAACTAATTTGATCATTCCGTTTGCAATTTCTACAATATCCATCCACAATATCCAAAAAAAAAAAATCCATTTCCGACACCATAAAGTGTATATTTATATATTTATATTGTGACTTCTTCTGCATAGCGAAGTTGATTGAGCGACGTCCGTCCGTTAAGTGAAGAATTCAAGTTTGACGAAGCACTAGAGGAGCTAGAAAAATTTAAATTTGCCAATCGATCAGATATAGTGTCGAAAGAGGTGCTATTAGAAATTTGCAAGATCGGTCCATGTCCTTCCACGCGACGCAGTTCGCAAAATACCACGCCTAATTCTCTTTTTTATATAATTTGAAACAATGAAGTAATTTAAATAAAAACAATTTTTTTTTATAGAAAAGTACGTTTGTGCACCATAATTTTTAAGATATCAATCAAAACTGTATAAGAATGATTCTTTTCTGAATAATTTGAACGAGTCACACCCACATTAAATGGTGATTCTTTAATGCATTCATTTCACAAAAAAAAAAAAAAAAAAATTGAATTGAATTAAAATTTGAATAGATTTACATTGAATTAAAGTTCTTTATTGCAATTCACTTTCCCACACGATGATAATGAATAAGAATTTGAATTCCATCACGAAGATACCTCTTGTAACTGCATTCACTCTATCAAAAAAAAAAAAAAAAAAAAAAAAAAAATAGAATTTGAATGGATTTATTATGAACATAAACGTCGTGGACGCTCAATATGGTACGAAAAATCAACCCTTTTATCAATAATTACACCTAACGTTTTCACCTTATCCACAAATTTCAGCTCACTTTCACTAAAATGGAACCAAAGCCCAAAATTTTAGATTTGGAGATATTTAGGAGCAAGTAATTTTCTTTATGCAGCAATGTTTATTTGGAAATGGTATTGACAGACTAACCTTACGTCTTCACGAGGTTGGCATGTTATATTGTCCAAGGACATAATGTCCATGGAAATAATGCCACTTTTAAGTGCAACGTTGCATCTTTCTTACATAGCATACAAAAAAATATACTTGTAATATCCATGAGCCTTACGACTCTACGTTGATGGACATCATGTCTCATCCTAGTGTGACATATTGTCCATTAGTATTATGTAATTTTCTATTGCGACATAATGTTTCTAGACATTATGCTTGGACGTTATGACATGCCACACTTCACAAGCCGTCGAATTGAAATGCCGGCAAAACAATGGTAATAATTTTTCTATGTTCTTGTATGTGGCAAAAACCTTTCGATGTTTATGTTCTGTCTGATATTAATTTTTGTCGTCAAAGTGGTTTCAATGTTCTTAACAAGATAGTATTTGGATCAACAGATGGCGCTAACACGAGGGCGAACAACTTTCCTCAGCCGAATCCTCGGCTAATATTGGTCGAACATGACAACATATTAACGTTGTCAGTCTACATTACCGAATTCGGTTGCAACATGATGTTCATACCTGATGAAGGCCAGTGGAGATGTAGAGACGTAGAGTTGCTCTAAAGAAAAAATTTATTTAGGTTGGTAATTAACTCAAATGTTTATAGGTAAAGCGATTTATCTAGTCTTAAAACCTAATCGAGTCATTTTAATATCTCAAAAGCTGACAGCTTAGCCAAGACACAATAAAATAAAATTGTATAAAACATGCAATATTAGTAGATGCCGCAGAGTAAAATTTTCATATCCAGGTCACAACACAGTGTTGGAAAATCATTTCGAAGAGCACTTCTCAGCTTTGAATTAATGTTGACAATTCCGCGAAAATATGTCAGTGGAAACGAACTCTTAGCATATGAACAAAAAATATTTTTCTTTTAGGTTTTAGTTCAATGGTGTTTTATTAAAAAAGTATTGTTTTAAAATCTTCATCATTCTTTGTTTAAAATAATTGAAAAATATCATTCGTTAAAAACTATTCGGTTATGCAATGTATATTATCCAATTTCTGAAAATAAATACACAAACTTATTATTTAATAAATAATATTTGATAATAATCTTTTAAAAGTCTTGTATCACAGAGACTCGCTTACGTCTAGTTAAATTAATAATGCTAGTGAATGGTTTTAAATAAAAATACTGCTACTACTGAGTGATAAAATCTCACATAAAAACATAAGAATAGGTTTTGATTTTGGGAAAACCAATACAAATTTTATTAGATAATGCATTTAAAAAATTAAAATCATTTTGATTCTAAGGAAATTGGTCATAATTTTTAGTTATCAAAATCAAATCATGTATTTTGTTATAAAACATGTCCCAATATATTTATCAAGCTGGTTTTGCCTTTGCAACACTTAGTTGTGACTAGGATATTGAAGTTCAACTATGTGCTATTTATTCATATTCGATGTTTTGATCGAATAACTAAGTGTCTTTTAATTTATTTTTTTTTTTTTTTTGGTAAAAAAACATTATTTTTGATGTTACAAAATTTGTGTTTAAATATAAAATTAAAAACGTATCAGAGCAAAAGAAAAATTAAATATAAATTCTAAAACAACTACAACAATAAAAGAGCAACATGTATTTTAGTTTTGTAAAATATGTTTTCAGATATCATTCATTCTTGTTCAAGGCGAATTAATACAGGTGATTGCACGGCTACAACAATGCAACAACACAAAAAACAACACGGAATTTGTTGCTACAAAATTTATGTATGTTGTCAAAAGAAAAAATTAAAAAAAAAACAAACATAAGAAATTTAAAAAAAATTAGACAAGTATTTTTTTATACCAGAATTCGGCGGTGAGGCATTATGCAAGAAATGCACGTTGCGACCTGTTGTACAACTTGAGAAGGATGTACAACAGATTGCAATATTTGTGGTGTAGTTGTATGAAGTTGCGTGTTAATTGTACGAAAGGTCAAAAAGTTTTGATTTTTTGGCAACGTTAGTGGACATGTCGCACAACATTATTCTATTTTACTTTTCATTTTCGTAGTGACAACATAGCAACACAGCCCAAAAGTAATCTATACATTTAAAGAAAATTAATATATGAATGGAGGATTTTTTCTTTTTTATTAACCAATTCTTTGACCACTTTCTCTTCTTAACTTTTGTTTGCATCCTTTTTCTTCTTGCTCAAACACTTCATCGATTACAACATACGAAACAATATCGGATTACATCTTTACTGTAATGGCTTCTATATAAAATAAAGTTGTGCCTTTCGATTGTATGCAAGTTGCATAATTTATAGACAATACACCCAACTTTATTACTAGCAAAGTTGTACAACATTTCGCAACGTGTAGGCTTGCATTATATCTAAAGGTCTTAAAAAAACTGGAGAAAATAAATTGAAGAGCAAGATGAAATAGTACCGGAAACAAAAAAGAAACTAAAAACAGTTTCAAACTTAATGCGATGCTCACCCATCTACATAAAAGCCTTTATTATATCTACGTGCGGATAAGTGTCAAATTTCTAAACGAGCTACTGGCATCAATTATGTTCTTATTCGACATTGGTTACAGCCAGAATTCTCCTTATATTGCAATAAGATTTTGTGTGTTGTTACTTTTCTACAGCAGCATACGAAACTTGGAAGGAACACAAGAGAAAACTTTTTGAACTTGAAGGGTCTCCTAAACGATTACTTCATAAGCAGACATTTACGAGAAAAATAGAAAATGAACGAAATGTTCCCCAGTGTATATTGTGCTAGGACACACGTAATAATACTAGTCTAACTCCTTGTGGCCACTTGTTTCGTTGGAGCTGTATTTTGGATTGGTTTGACAAAAACGATAAATGCCCTTTGTGTAGGGAGACATCAAAGAAATCTTAAATTGTGCATCGACAAAATTATTTACGACTTGCAGTGCCCTTGACTTCCTCCGCGTTCCATTTCTAATTTCCTTAAAATAAAAATTTGTTAAATGTGATTCTGTTTCGAACAAATTTTTTAAGGAATTTAAACATTTCATTTTCGAGAAATCAAAACACATTACAATTTTCATTTTTTTCATTTTTTCATTTTATTTATTCAAACAATATGTTTAATAAATAATTTATTTTTGACAACATTCATAAACAAGCACAATTCGCCTTGACAACTACAACGTATACAGCTGATGAGCTTTTTCGCCCGTGCGTTCACCTGTATTATTTCGCCATGTTCTTGTTCAGGCAGTTGCCGTGTAAAGACGTGTCAATATTGTCAGTTGATTTTCTTTTTGTTGTCAAATAACGTAATTGTTTCTTTTTAAAATAAAGAAAATTTTTTTGTTTTAATTTTTTCCTAATTTGTTGTTTGATATTGGACATTTGAAATTTATAAGTTTTTACGTGTGTGTGTCATGACCGGGGTTCGTCCCCCGGACTATAACCGGTTTCGGGATCTTGACTTCTCGTCCGGAAAAAACAAACCTAACAAAAAATAAAAGACCACGAGCTGAGGATTTCGTTCCTCTGCCGGAATTAACATCGCACCAAGAAAATCTACCACGTTAGTTAGTTGCATCGGCTATTTCTTTAAACGAAAATAAACAAGTGCTACCGCTTGCCTCTCATAATGTTTTTCAAGTGGAAAGAGGACTTAACCATATTTCGCGTGACCGTCTAGAGGTAAAAGAGATGAAAAGTGGTGATATTTTAATTAAAGTTCCTGATGTCAAAACTGTAGAAAAGTTTCTTAACGCCAAATACATCGACTGTATTCCTGTTAAAATATCGCTACATAAAACGCTAAATAATACCCAAGGCCGTATTTACTCAAGGAAAATAATGAAAATATCTAAAAAAGAATTGTTGGAATGTTTAAAGGATCAAAAAGTTGTAGAGGTACGTAAAATAAACAAAAAAGAAAACGGTGAAATTGTGGCTACAGGTGCAGCAATAATCACTTTTGACCTTTTCATCCGCCCTGAATTTTTAAAACTCGGCTGGGAAAGGGTCCCAGTTGATGAACATATCCCTAACCCCATGAAGTGTTTAAACTGCCAGAGACTAGGTCACACGAAAAAGTGGTACAAAAGCGTTGAACAATGTCCAGAATGTGGTTCCACGGAAAAACATGAAGTATGCACTCGTAGATACTGTATCAACTGTCAGGTAGAAACCCATCCCTCTTATGACCCTGAATGCCCTACTTTCTGGAAGCATAAGTCGGTTAATTACATAAGAATATCTAAAAAATGTACCACACGGGAAGCGTGGGAAGTTTTTAATGATAACCCCACTTAACATATGCTTCAACCTGTTTATAGAAACGGCAGGAAAAATCCTACATACGCACAAATTGCAAATAATAAAACTACAACTAAGCAAAATTCTACAGTAACAAATTCTTCTACACTCAGCAAAACCAATCAAAGAGATAACCATGATAAACCTGCGGTTAACGCAAAAGAAGCATCGCATAACTCTTTTTCAACAACCATCATATCTTAAACAACTGATAACAACACAAACTTTACACCTCAAGCAACAGAAATGCAATTAGACACCATTGAATTATTTAATGGTGAAGAATACCTACAAAGCATACAAAACTCTCTTTCTAATAAAATCTCTCTTAATATAAACCCAAATAATATAAAAAATACAAATGCAGCAGCTAAGGTAAATAACAGTAGTAATCATATTTCAGAAGATGATAATATTTTCAGTGTTAAAAAATGCAGCAGTTCTGACCCATCCTTAAATGATTACTTTCTTTCAAATTCAAATAAAGACATAACTGATGAAATGATCCTTCAAGATATAAATGATGGTTTAGGACTTAACACGCCACGACGAAATTCAGGTGAAAATACATACAACGATGATTCACCATGTACTCAAATGTACAATAATTTTCCGCTTCTTAATGTTTTAATTACTCCAAAAACATTAAAAAGCACACAAAAAAAGCCCTTAAAGGACCTCAACATCACAATTCTCCAGTTGAATGTACAAGGCTTCTTTAACAACAAGTATGCTCTGGAAGTTTTGCTTGCAAGGCATAAACCAAACGTCATAGCACTTCAAGAGACGCATATTATAGAAAGAACTCTGCATTTGTTACATTTACCCGGTTACCACGTATTTCATCGAAACAACATTAATTATTACTATGCAAAATCGAGTATTACAGTCCTGGTGAAAACAAATTTGAATGTTACAAGGCATATAACATCTACAGAAAATAATGTTAATGTAACTGGATCAATTGTTGAAAAAACTGATCCCCCAAGATGCTTTAATTGTAATGTTTTACTTGATGTTCCTCATTTGCTTACAACGTGTCCAGTATCGGGGATAGGACAATCGCTGGAAGAGATACTCGATTGTGCGACTACCAAAAACATCATGAAGATAAAAAGAAGTCTGCAACAACACAACATTCTGGATGCTAAGGTCAAAATTTCAATATTTTTTTTCTTTCTCTGGTTTTTGTAATTGTATTTCAATTTTAATTATTACTTTTAATAGTTTCGTTTTTTAATTTTATCATATTGTAAATATCTATGCATAATTTTTTTCGGCATATCTTTTGTAATACGAGCGCATATGGTCTTGTCACCGGCGCCTTTTTTCAAATATTTTATGAATTTATTTTGTAAAATATTTTGTAAATAAATAAATAAATAAATAAATAAATAAATGTTTTCAGATATCAAATTAACTGCCGCTGCACATAGGGACAATCCACAAAGGTTTTAAAATTGCTTTTAAAGTTTTAATTTGTTTTAATATTAAATGAGACTTTTAATCAATTAAGAAGTGAAATTTTCTATTCGTTTAATTTAAATGATTACGCTTATTTAAATATTGTTTTCAAGTAAGCTGACGACCCATGTGTAATTTGTTTGACATAACCTTATCGAATTAAATATCTATTCGCAAAGTAAATTGCCTTATAGATTAAATAGCTTTCTTACAACCGTAGAATAAATATTATCATCCCTCTGGTATTTTTTGACCACCCGGTTTGTTGGCTGCTTCCTTGAGGATATTTATATCCAACCGCTGAGGTACATAAATTTCATCGCATAAAGATCTTTCATCAATATTGAAGCAACAAAAACATAACGAACTAAACATGAAGTTTTACATTTAATGGCATGTTTTGAAAGAATAACGACCAGATGAGAACTGAAAGAAATTTGAAAATAACACCCTTTTTTGTTTTTAACTTAAATACCTTTTATTTCATCGAAACATTTGTGTATATCAAGTGTAAATCATTAGAAATAAATACAAAATTTTAATATTAGGGGAATAACAACCATTAAATGCTTTAAATGAAAAAAAAAAAACTAAAAAAACTAAAAAATTTTATTTTGATGTAATTTAATAGAAAACTCTCGAAACTAATTTAACTTAAATATTAATAACGCAGTTTCATTGATTCAAACTCAGCTCTCACCCTACTTCATCCATTGAAAAGGGCAAATAAAATGTGCTTTCGTTTTTAAGGCAATTAATTAATATTAAATGTTTATAAAATACTTAGTATCAAATGAAATAAACCACAGTTTTATCATTTTTTATTAAGACGCATAATGCGTTCTTTTAGGCCACCCGGTTTAACTTTTGTAGTTTTAACTGATTTGCGCGTTTGTACATCTTTTGATTTTTTTAGTCTGAAACGGAAAAAAAAGATCATTAAAACTTTTCAATGTGCTGCTAAAAAAGCAAATTAGAACATACAATTCATTCCATAATAAAGCAATTTCCTTCTTCATTATATCTTTGAAGTCATTTGTAAAATTTGTCCAGTGTTCGAAGAATGTTTCGGGTTTACATTCTTCTATGGTACCAGACTTGGGAATGTAATGATAAAATTTCATAGCTTCTATAAATATATGACGACAATCATCCAGTTTTGTGAGAAGTTTATCAATTTCTTTAGAAGCATTTTGAATAAATTTCTCCATTTTTGTTTTGAATGGTTCCATAGTTTGAGCAGTTGAGTGTGCGATAACTTTGTCTGTAGTTCGTTTTATAGCTAAGAAAATAAATACTAGCTGATAAATAGATGTGGGTAAATATATCAAGAACTTACCTTTTACTTGATCATTTAATTTTTTAATTTGTTTTTTGATCTCATCAAAGTCTACTTGAGTCGCTCTTTCCACGTCCGATGGATCAGGTATTGGCAATGGAATTTCCAACAACTGCACGCCTTCTTTTCGTTTTCGACTGATATATGTTCGAACTATAAAATGTAATAGAGTTATTTGGGAGTCCTTAGACTTCACATCCTTTAATTTGCTTAAGATTTCTAAAGTGAAACCATCAGCTTGGCCTCGTTGACGATTGCCACCATTCATATAATTGCCCAAAGTTAATATGATAGCAAATGTTAATTTAAGCTCTTCACTTTCCATTAGAAATTGTGACAATTGTATGACCACTTCCAATTTTCGTTCTATAACAGTGACGATTTCTTCAAATTCGGGTATGAAAACCATACATGATATGCGTTCGGTAAACAAAGATATCTGTGATATTTTTAATAAGAACTGCTCGGGTTCATCGAGAGGTATGTCTCCCTGCTTTTTGATGAGTTCCAACTCCTCCGACGTGGCCTTATTTTTATTGATTTGTTGCAGAGTTTCCAAACTAACGACCGAAGTGTCAGCATGGTATATAGCGTGCTCGATTTCGCAAAAGTCGACATGACAACTACGAAGTAAAATGCCAACATTTTGGGATCTTTTGCTGTCGAGTACCTTGATTGGTCTTGTGCGCACTTTATTTTTAACTTTGGGAATTTCCTTTGGTACGACAGCTGTTCTTGAGAAAAGTTCGGTAAATTCGTCAATATTATCAAGCTTTGTTTCATCAATTTCTTGCCAAATCTCCTTTGGAGCTGGATGATCTTCGAGAGCAACCAGCTCATCTGGAGAAGTACTGGGCGTTGAAGAGTCTGTAGTGTCGCCCGTTCCATAAGGTACTGGAGCAATTGGTATTACAGGCTTTGGTGGTGGAGGCTGCGTAACTATTCGTGTCCAGTATAAAGGTTTCATAGGTTTTGGAGGATTAACAGCAATCTTACGTAGCGCTAAAGTAGGATCGTTTGGAGCAATTAGTGACAGTTAGCTTAGCTAGGGATTTTAGGGAAATATACTCACTATTTGTTTGATTGAACCATCCTCCTTCTGCGGGATTCGGCAGAGGTGATGGTGTTGACGTTGGGGGAACTTTTGTTGTGGACGTCGATTGAGTTAACGTATTAAGGCCCGAAGCCGTACTTTTTATTGATGAACTTGGCGGCGGAGGAAGTGGTGGTCCAGCAACACTAGGGGGAGGTGGAGGTGGTGGTGGCGGTGGTGGTTTTATAACAGATGTTGGTGGTTGTTGTGGGGGCGATGGTTTCGGAGGAGAAGGCGATAACTTTACAAGACAATCAGTTGATAATTGTGATGGTACTACACTCTTATCTTTATTTTGGTTATTTTCTATGCCTTCGCCATTAACGGAAACTTGAATTTCTTTGTCAAATTTCAGTATCTCTTCTCGATCCAGATAGTTCTTATTATCTTTGCAGTTGCTACACACAAATTCTTTTGCCAGCTGCGATAACTTTTCGGTTTGTGTTTCTGCCTCTTGAACTCCCCTGCCGCAACTCGTATTAGATTCTGCATTAATTTTATCGCATTGATACAAAGTTGCTTCACTGGAATTTATAAGATCTGTCAATAGCATACAACGTCTTGAAGGTCGACCTAATAGGTCTCCCACTGGCAACATGTCATTGACCAAAGTATGAACCTCTGCTATACATGAACAAGTAAGTAGTTTTTTTCCAAGCATTTGTAAAAATTCTGTTTCTTTTTCAGACTGTGGCGTGTCGACTTGAACGGCTTTTGGTATCCGAGATTTTCCCGAAGCTGGCGTACTACAGTACGGCCACGAGGTTCCTTTATCCAGTTTACCAGGTGTGTGAGGCTGAGAAGTAGTCGGTGCTTCTGTATGCGTCCATTGGTACATTTGGAATGGCTACGATTAAAAAATATATTTATGTGTAAATTAAGTATTTAATAATTCAAAGGTACGGTCATATTAGTCAAATATTTGACCAAAAAGATGTAACTACTAAATTATGGAAAAATTTGTTTCTCCTTTTAAATACTAAAAAGAAATTTAAGATTCTACTCAATGTTAAAGGTAAGATATCACATTTTTATATTTTAAATCGTCATTCGTAATGATACGTGACAAAAAAGTTCGAAAAAACATTTGTAAAAATAGTGGTTGCGCTTTTTTAGTCAAATATTTGAATAATCTGATCGAACCTTAAATCAAATATTGTTTCCTTAGATTTTTAAAAGAGCAATTATTTCTACTCGAAATGTTGGTATCAGTTGCGTAAACATAATTTGATAATATTTACGTACAAAGATGATTTTTCAATAATAAACACTTCACAATCTTCTTGTTAACTTAGAAAACTCTCATTTTAAAGTAATGGTCGTTATAATAGGAACGTCATTATTAACTGCTAATGCTATAAACCTTCGTGGAGTTTTTTAAAGTGAGAATAATGATGCTATTCTACAAGGTTTTTAAAGACGGTTAACCACATTTTCTTGTATCTAGGTTTAAATTCGGATGTTCCTCTAGACCACGTATTTACGTATCTTTTGTAAATGGATACTTCGCTTATTTCCTTGATGAAATAATGTCAATTCCTTCACTGAGGATTAATTACATTGATTATTGCATTGTCATCGACCATTATTATGGTCAGTAGTACGTATTTTAAGGCAAGTAATTTTTAAGGTAATGTCTCATTTATTGCTGAGTTAGTTCTAAGCTGCAACCTAATAAATTTGGTTATTTAATAAGAAATCAAAAAGGAAATTGTCTTGAAGAAAAGGATAAAAAAGTATGAATGCCAAAGGTAAAATATAGAAACTACGATAGATGCGACAGGAAGGGTAATTATATGGACGGTTCGAATATGAATGTGGATACATGAACGGGATTTTATTAAGGTTGTCTGAGCATATAAAGAACGTATAATATTTCGGATAAATACTGTGTTATAATTTACCGGATTTGAAAACCACGGATTACATGAAGAAATCGACAATTATACAGCGTTGAAAATATAAAAGGGCCATGGCAAAAGTTCTTTTTCAGGTGATGCAAAGGTAGGTTCAAAGACATTGAAATGCCGAGGAAAATGAAATCGCTAATATACTAACAAAATCTCATTTTAAACACTAAGATTAGGAAAATACGAGTGGAGTATTTCTCTCAGCTATTTTATGGGGACTGATAAGCCTTGAATAGTTAGAAAGATTAATGTAGCATAGACTGAACCTTGCAAGAACAATGATAAAAAATGAGTTATGCAGAAGAATCAAGGTTTGGATATTTTAGCTGGAGTTAACTATAAAAAATTTTACTTCTTATACAAATTACTACATAAACTAAAAATAACAACTTTGGTAATAATATAACCAACTTTATTAATAAAATGTAAAACGATATAAGAAAGAGTGTTAAATCTATTTCATATTGTAATTTTCTTTTACAGCACACTTGTCTTGGGTTTTTTTTGTGTTTATCGTGAAAAGTTTTTAAAATTGCTGCAAAAGACTGAAAAAAAAACGTCAAGCAACTTTTTAATTTGTCAGACCATACAAAATTTTTAAAAGTATATGAAATTAAAATTCGTTTCTCATTAGCGAATTCCTTACTAGAAAGAAAAACAGATTTTTTGCAAATAATATAACAAACTTCTCTCACTCTAGCGCTGATGATCATTTGCAATTTATCCACTCATAGTTACCGTTTTCTTGTTTTCTTTGGCTCTAAAAAATTATTAAACCCACCTTAGTCAATGAAACTCGGCAGAAATATGTTTAATAGTCATGTGCTGTTAAAGCTTAAAAAAAAGAAAATCGGACCAAGTTCAAAAACCTAAACTTGGACCAAGGAGACTCTAAAATCCATGTTTGCAAAACAAATGAATTTCTACGTCATAATGCCTTTAAAATTAAATTTTTTAGCTTGAATGGTCAGGCGGAGTAGTCCCTCCAATCTCACGCACGAAATATCCCAGTAAATTTGTTTTTAACTTTCGACGTATCTCGATTTATTGTTAAGAAAAACTACGTATTACTATAGCTCCCAATACCACAAAGTAATGTAAAAATAAATTTCAAAAATAAAGGGTGTTCCAATAGATGACGTAGATTGACCTGTATGGGCCTATCTTTTGAACAGTTATATACAAGTGCTTGAAAATTGCATAGAATTTCGATTACTATGAACGTTATAATAACAGGCATAAATATTCAAAATTATAAATTGAAGGGTGCACCAATCTTACATGTTATTTAATGTGAATGGCCATACATCATGAACAGACATTTTAAAATTTACAAAGAGCCTCTATTACTAACTTCGCTATAACTATAAATATAAAATTTGAATTTGAAAAAAAGGGTGTCCCCATTGTTAATTTGTATGTTTTGAAGTCGGTTTTTTTGCAATAATAATTAAGTATTTGTATGTATACACATTAAAAAATAATAATGAAGGTAAAACTGCAAATATGAATTTAACATTCAAATATTTATAGCAAATAGCAAAAAAAAAAAAAAAAAAAGAGGAGGATTTCTTGGAAGTAATTAGATTTTGTGGGTTATTTAGGTGTTGAAAACTTTAAAGACAAGGTCGTTTGTGTCTCTTACAGGTAACGAAAAGTTGAAATATCACTCTTAAAACGAAATGTTTATAACAATTTTTTCTTTAATGGAAATATTTGTGTGTTATTTATAACACTTGCACACATCAATACATATTATGCATGAATAATGAGCAAGACTTGTAAGTTATTTGCTTAATTAGGTCCATAAACAATTTCAAATGAAAAAATAAACATGGAATTTTGCCCAGCATCTTAATTTAATATGTACATTATACGAACTATGCCAAGTACCCAAATTTAACATACAATTTTGAACACGCGACGTGATCTTTTAAAGCAACGGTTCTCAAATGGGGGTCCGTGGACCACTGGGGGTCCGTAGCAACCATCCAAGGGGTCCACATAAAGAGCCGAAAAAACAGTGTTTTTAAAAATAATAAATGTTTTATTTTGAACTTGGGCTTCAGAGGAGTCCGCGAAAAAAAAAAATTGTTTACTAGGGGTCCGTGAGCAGGAATTTGATGAGAACCCCTCTTTTAAAGTAAAGAACCTTAGTGCAGACATTAAATCAGTTTTAATTAGGAAAGACGGTCTTGTGCTTAAATTAAAATCGGAAACTTGTTCTTTTTAAATAGGTATCGCTAAAAAAATTAAACATTTGACATCATTACTGACTTTTAAGTATTAAAGTTTTATTTCCAACAACAGGCGGTTATGTCGTATGTACGTAATAAATGCAAGTGTAAACATAAAAATTATATACCGAATGTTAAACACTGGTTATACTATACAAGCGAAACTATTTATGGATAGAAATTTTGAACTTCATTTGATGTGTACACGAAGTCTAAACACACCGTAAAATGCCTTTAAACCTTAAGGTGGCTTTAGGCTACATGTTTTTTTTACATATGAGTTGTTCAAAAATCCGCATGTAATACCTTATGTATGTTAAATTTGTAATTTTTACATTTTTATGCTTTAGTGCTTTTTTACATGCTTTTTGCAACTTTGACCATTTAAGAATAGTATAAGGTACGAAAGAAAAAGTTTCACCACTAAAAAAAATAGTTATATGTTTTTTACAGATGTATTTAACACAAGGAATGTTTTACACTATACATATGAACTTTGTTATACGAAATATGACAAGTCACATGTTAAAAACATGTAGTCTAAAGGTACCTTAAGTAAGTAAACCCAACTGTCGAACGTTCTAAATGTAAAGAAAACTTTTTAAATTCACACATGTAAGAAGTGTAAAAAAAGAAACTGTCTATCTTTAATTACAAAAGTCATAGCATTTAACTATACGTATACATATGCTGATGTGTAATAGACCTTCATTTCAAATTTATGCATCGAAAGTTTCCTAACTATTATTTGAAAGCTCAGAAGTTTGATTAAAGTATTTCATTTCTATACTGTTGCCTTTTTCGTAGCACAGCATGTTTTTAATTCTTTATCTAACGTTCAATTTAACACACCACAAAATGCATTTGTCACTTTAGCAAATCCACAAAAGCGAAGAAAGTCAATACAAGATGAACTTTGTCGTATATTTTGTATTTTGTATTTTTTTTGTATTAAACAAAGTTAACACAAGGAAAGCTACATACCACTCTATACAAAAAACAAATAAATTAGAATAGACCCAACAAGTTTTTGTAAAACATTTTTACTAAACTAAACTAATATTTGAGTTTAATTATCTAGCTAGTTCAGAAATATCACTATTTTAAAAGGCGAGAAACGTAAGAATAGAACATTATGTCTTAAATTATAGAAAAGTTTAAGCATTGAGCTTTCATAATCTAGACAAACTTGTGATAGAACAAATAACAAAAAATTTTAAAAAACCTTTTTAAAACTGATTAAATTTTACAATACGAATTGTAATAATAGCAATGAACAACTAGTCATATTAAATCTTCTGTTAATTAATGATTGTCTGTCGATTCGCAGTTTTCCAATTACTTATTAGTTCATCATCAACGATTGCACAGCTGGCATTTATTTTAGACTAAAGAAACGTTTGCACCGATCAATAAATGTCTTACAGTGGTTTTTAGGTCAATAAAAGGCATTGGTAGCCATTCTTAGATGTGGTGTCACTATATCAACTTACAGGCCCAGCCTACAACATCACCTTTTCTGATTTGTATGTATCTGAGCTAATTATTATAAATTAATTTTTTTTGGCGGTACAAAAAAGAAAAAACAAATAATTCTTGCAAAAAAGGAAAAAGTATGGCCAAATAAACCAAATTACATTAACTATTGCGACACCCTTTATTTATTATTATTTATTGTATATAACGGTTCAAAAGATATGGCCATATAGGTCAAATTACATTGATTTTGGAAACACCCTTTAATTTGTAAGTTTAAGTTGTATATTTAATGTTATAGCGGACTTAGCAATACAGGTTCTCTGGCTTAAAAGTTAGGCCACATACATAAAATATTGGAACACCCTTCATTTTATAATCCAGATTTTATACCTGCTGTTATAGCGGAGTTAGCAATAAACTTAAAAAATACTTGTTACTAAAACGGTCATAGCAATCAACTTTCTGTCAAATGTTCAAGCGTTTGTCTATAAAGGCTCAAAAGATAAGCCCATATGGATCAGTTTACTTCACCTATGAAGACACCCTTTAATTTTTAGATTTGATTTTGTATTGCATTTTGCAATTGGACGCTATAATAAAACGAAGTCTTTTTTTAAGTAGTGCCTTTACGGTTCATAATACATGTAAAAACATGTATGTATGTCGTATCGCGACAGCCTTTAATTTTTAAGATTATAAACTGTTTTTAAAACAGGACCAAACTGTAAGCATTACCTTTCACAAAAAAAAAAATTAAAAAATAAATAAATAAAAAAAATAATTAATAAAAAACAGGTTCAGAAATGACTAAATTCTGTGGGCACAAACATTAAAAAAGCAACATTCAGACGAATTGATGTGCATACGCTTCATACGCTGTTTTGAAGTCGGTTAAAAAGCAACCCTGATGGATAATTTAAGGTCAATTTTTTACGAAAAACTTATTTTAAAATATACTTCAAGTAGGAATGCATATGGTCTTGGATATTATTATTTTTTTTGAAATTATGACAATGTTAGATTTAGGGAATTAACTGCACATTTTTCGAACTGAAATAAGTCCCTTAAATTATGTTTAGATATCAATTGAAAACTGTCTGTGAGAACTATTGAAGGAAACGTTGGTTTTTGAATTTTTAATGACTGTAGCTTATGTGGCTGTAAGGACATATGCATAGACTTGTGTCAAAACTTTTCAAATTAGTTCATTAATTCAGACATGTTTTTATTGCTGTAATTAAGACAAAACTAAGTACTCCTGTTTGTTTGCTTTATTGAAAGTAATAGATTTTATAAAAGATATTATTTTATTACAGGAAGGTTTTTGTAAGAAACTATAACGGGGAAATTGTACTATCCTTTGCATCGGAGGTAGAAGTAGTAGGAATTTTTATAAGCTCTTCTTTGTGATGTCGGATGATTTTGCATTTAACATTTTTTTAAATACTATTATTGCCCTCAGATAATTAATTTTTAATTAGTCACAGCCTTATTACGGAGTAGATTGTTCGTAAATGGTCCTCGGTGGGCCAAATACGAGAATAAAGTATAGTTAAATATTATATAAATATTTTAAATCCAATTGATTTGAAATCTTTAACATAAGAATAAGGACATCCTATTGCAGAAACATACATACACATGTGTTTATACTTTGTATTCGCATATAAGAAATACATTCACTCACCCGTTTTTCCCACTTAATAGACCTTTTTAATCCACTTGAATTGTTTTAATGAAAAAACCTTGCATACTTTTTCATTGCTATCGTTGAGTTTTTCCTGTTAGTGGATCAATACGGATTAGAGTTTATAAAGTAAAAAAAAGCACACGACTGTTGTGAAAATATCAACAACAAAACGATATTTAACTTGAAAATTTTGCGTAACTGCAGGTATGGGAGAGAAAAAAAAACGTTTTTTGATTCAAAGATAAAAAGATTTGTGTTACAGAAAGTTTGGATTTTATATTTTATCTTTAGAAAAAAGAAAGAGAATTAAACAGTTTTTCACAATGCCGCTTAAATAACTCGAAGTCAATTAATATCACTTTTGAGTTGATGTAGATTATTCAAATTTCGTTTTGTTTTTAATATTGATTTCAGCATATACTTGATGTTGATGTTTAGGAAATTGAAAACAAAAATTGGTTCTTAAATTTCTTTACTGTTACTCGTTTTACAAAAATTGACTAGTTTCTCTATACTAATTCAAACTCACATCAGAGACTAACTAAGAAGCATAATTTGAAGTCATTTTAATAACCTTCTTCACAAGTTGAAAAAGGGCACATCGAAGTTTTTTTTTTATCAGTTTGTAATTTCTACAGTATCCGTTTTCGACAATATAAAGTATGTGTATTCTGCGTCCTTATGCATATCGATCTAGTTTGAAATCGACTTTGCCAAGGCAATAGATAAGCTAGAGAAAATTATAATACCATCAGATATAGTTTCGAAAACTTTGCTATTGAAAACAAAGATCGGTACACGTCCTTCGAGGGGGCTGGAAAAATACCACGCCTGCCTTTAATTTCTTATTTGCTTGAATGTTGCTTCTTTTATATTTGTGCATTTCTTAACCCATTTTTAAAATGCTTATTTAAAGTTATGCCTACAGCAATTTTCCGTTTTAAAACATGTTTTTAGGTGAATTTTGAACTGTAAAGGACACCACATAAAAACTAAAAAATGCGTACCACTATGGCGGCTCCTAATAGCAGAATACAAAAATAAATCTAAAAATTAAGATGTTGTTCTCATAGGTGACATAAATTAACCTATATAGTCCTATATTTTAAACCGCTATAAACAAACGCTTGAAAATTGGACAGAATGTCGATTACAACAACTGTTATAACAACAAGTATACAAACAATACTTTGAACAGTTATATCCATACGTGGAAGTTGTTTTTTGAAAAGAATTATTACATATATTTTTTCTACTTTCGTTTGTATTCCTGCAGGGATTGCCTTTGCTTTGTATTAAGTATTCATACAGGTGGTTGTCTTTACTACGTAGTGCTAAAGTTTATGGCTAACAACTCGGCGCTTTTCTGGAACAGAAAAATTTAATATTAGGAAAGAATTTCTTATGCCGATTTATATGTAGATGTGGTTATACAATAAGAGTGCTATATTCGGCACAGCCGGTGCTAAATAAGTTGTTACTGAAAAAAACTTTACAACAGCTCAGATGTATAGTTAAAAAAGGCCTTTATAATAAAACAAAGAAATCGCAAAAGGAAAAACAATTGACGCGCATTGAATTTAAAATCGTTTCAAATTTGAGAATCTATTAACTTAAAACTGGTAAAAGAGATATAAAATAATATCTTAGTTGTTTTCGAAAATGAGTATGTAATATTTTTAAAAACGCTTTTTAATAATCTTTATTTTACTAATAGATATTTAAATAAAAATTTTAGATTTTTGACAGCTGATCTGCACATTTATTTGCAGTGAAACGAATAATTGAAAAAATTAGAATCTTTCAAAAACTGAAGTTTCTTAAATAAATATTTGCGTCAAAAGACGAACTACAATTCTCTGTATAATAAATTACTACATGTGTAATACGGGTGAGTATGATATTGGGTCAAGCTCTGTTTTTAATTTTCAAATAGTATCACGACCTTTTTTTCAGTTTTTCAATTGTAACCTCATTTTGATTAATAGTTTTGGTTTGGTTTTTTATATACGTTTCTACGAATAATTATTTCTTCTTCTTAAAAATATTTTACCAAGCCAAACAAGGACTTGACAAAATCACTCATTTAAAAAATGGTTGTTGAAACCAACAGCCAATTAAGTAGGAAATATTTTGAGGATTTAAATTAGTTATTCTGGTTAAACAAGTAATAAAAACTACAGAATGTAAATAAAATAAGAAAATTAAGTTGCACTGCAACGTTCCAATTAATTTTTTTTGTTTCCCTTTTTTGGATTTTTGAATATTTTTAGCCCAACTTTTTTTTCATCGAAACGGCTTTACAGACTTCAAGCAATATTAATTTGTTTCATACAAAACCAAACACATTCAAATGACCGTCAATTTTCTTGGCTAACGACATTGTTCCTTTTTGTTGTTGCTGTTGTTGCAAAATCTCCATACATTTCATTTCCGTTTTGTCCGCATCCTTTGGCTGGTTATTGCATAATTTCCGTTTTACGAACGTACGCAAAGAAATGACTCTCCTCTCTATTTTATTTTTAAAGTTTGGATGTGTAGTAAAAATAACGATGCCGACAATTTGTTGCAATGACAACAACAACTGCATTATGGGAAATTTAATTTCTTTCTTTTTAAACAATCAGATTTTATTGTAGATTGACAAATTCATGTTCAGATTGTACTCTACACTTAACCCTTAGGCATTGCTAGTTTTCTGCTTACACTTGCTAGATTTTAACCAGTAGAATAACTGTGATAAAACAATTGTTTCAAGGAAGTTCAGTACTGGGTATCAAACAAAAAGAAATGGAGATATGAGATTATAATATTCGACTATGACTCAATAGCTCGAGTAAATCCTTGAATTCATTTAATTAGTGCGGCAGTGGTAAATAAACGAAGTTAGCGTCTGATCTGTGTTTGCTAGGCTTAACGCTACACTTGGGCAAACAATAGATTTTATGTTCAGGCAGCCTTGCACATGAATTTTAATCGTAATCATTAGGGTCCCTTATTTAAATTAATGTAAAATAAGATTTTATTTTCGGAGATTAAATTTGCAGGTCTGTTTAAGCAATACCTGCAGTCAAAAAGAGTTTTTTAGAAGCGATAAAACTTTTTTTAATTTGTGTTTAAGAAGTTCTTGCACAAGAAAACAAGCAGATGTCAGTCTCTATGCATTTATTGACCTTAGATATCTCTTGAAGTTTGTTTTTAAATAAAATTACGCTTAAAATGAACAGACGCATATCTACCTCGGACTTGTTAATAATCTTCTATAAGCGCTCCAAGATCAGGATTAGTAGGCTTCTCAGAATTGAAAATGTGGGTATGGATTACGATTTCTGCAGTAATTTAAGAAAATAATTTATATTAATTTTGTAGCCTCTTTGAAGTAACGCAGAATTTTCTTCCTTCAATGCAAATGTCTGACAATTTTTGCTTGTTTCCAGCAGCTGATTTTGTGCGACTGACATGCCGGCTAGCTGCCGTCACCACATATTTTTATATAAAAGAGCAGCCTTCCGTTCTCTACATAGGATACAACTCATAGTGTTGATTTTCTGATGTTTACATATTTATACAAATGTATGACATATAAAATCAGCCCATGGGAAAATATTTTTGAAACAAAATACCAAAAAAAAAAACCAGACTGTTTTTAGTTATTGTTTTTACATCTGAGATAGTAAAAACTTGACAAAATAGTTGATTAATTAAAAAAATAGAATTTTGGTGCGTGATATTTATAATTATTAGGGATGAGCGACCCCGTGATTTTTAAGGAACACCGTTACCGGCGAACGTGATTTTTAAATCACCGTTCTTTTTAATAGTTTCCGTGATCACAGTTTGCAGTTCTTTTTATTTTTATTTAAGCATACATTTTTAGTTAAGCATACATGTTTATACAGAAAGAACCACTATGCAAAAGGTTTCTAGATTCAAAACAGCTAGACTTAATTTTGGCCAGCAACATAAACTTATTGTTACCTAAGTATGTATGTGTGAAGTTTCGCAAAAATAGCAGAAGCAAGAAAAAGCTACACAGCAATGAATCCGCTTTGACATATAAAAAAACTAAAGGGTCAAATATACTCATACTTCCCTCCAGAAAGTAAAATGAAATTTAAGTTTGTATGTGTGCAAATATAGAAGAATGTTCTTTCGCGGAACTGTTACTTAATAAACTCAGTCACTGTAGTGACCAGTGATTTTTTAATCACAGTAATTAGATCACAGGTATTGAAATATCGCTCATCTCTAATAATTATAATTGTTGTTAAGCTGTTACAATTTTGTTATGCCTAAAACAGCTAAAGAAGGAACGAAAAAGAACGTGCTCAAAAATTTTTCGGTAAAAACTTTGATAAATCCGATGTCAAAATAGTGTGGTCTAAACGGCACTTTGGTGGCTATTTGGCGGTCAGTAATCAGTTTGTGCAAATTTTTTGAAAATCACTTGTGACTTAAATGTTACAAACCGCATCAATAAATAATTTTATATCACTTTGTACATCACATAGCGATTACTAAAAATGCTGGTATGGACATTTCTTCTTTCTGTTTTTTATTCCATTCAAATTTAAATAAAAAGTGCAATAACCCTACATGCTTATGACTGCTTCTTCCGAAATCGCTTTAAAAAGGAAATTAAAAAGGAAGAATTTTTGCAAATTGTTCACTGCGTTCAATTAACAAAAATTATTAAAAGACTTATAAAATACAGAAATTATAAAGACAATTAAACTTAATAAGAAAGCCAAGCGACTAAAAATATTTACATAATAAACAAGTTCAAACTATAAATTTTAATAGAAAATATAAATACGACTGTTTAAATTAAATACTCAACACTTGTGTAAACAAATTTCACTTAATATTTATTTATTTAAATAGAGAAGTAAATAAACATCTTAGGGTCGCCTAAATTCGTAAGTGTTTCTAGTAAAATGTGTTTTGTAAGTCTAGCACAAGTTAGTACGATTACTGATTTTATTTTGCAATTCTAATCATCAAGCTATTTTTGGTGTATTAAACCAGGTTGTCCTAATGAGCAGAAAGGTATGTATTGTACTATAATGTATTATTAAATTAAATTAAAGAAAACTTTATTATCGTTATAAAATATAAGTTAAATGAGAAATTTTTGCCCAAGGCATAGAAATAAAGTATGGAATAAAATAATACCAACATACAACTTTTGAATACATGTATGTACATATTTATATAGATTTTTTTTTAAGTTCAAGATATCGTTTGTTTAGCAATTATGTAATTTGCAGAAAAAAAAAACAAATTTATTTGATTTCAAGAAAAAACAAATATTTGAATGTTGTCAAAAGATAACAAAAAGGTGTTATATTCACTGTTTCAAATATTGAAAATAACAAGGTGATCATGATTGACGGAAATTTAAAAAAAAATGTAATCGTGACGCAAATCTATATTCTTCGCTTGTTTTCGGTTTTAAGTTGTGTGAGGTAGAAAATCCGTTATGGTTAAGAAATTTTATATCACCTTAAACAGAAGTAGGTTTATTACTGGAGCAGTTATAGTTGTATTAACAAAAAATTTAAGGAACCTGTGTTCACAGCCATATTTTCTTCACTTTCATCGAAATAGTATTTATTTTGTTGGTTTGCTTAAATGGCAACTTACCTTAAATGTTTCCAAATCATTTTTCTCTGAAATTTGCTTTAAAACACCCACGTTAATTAAATTATTACAATATTGAAGCGTCAGCGTATTAATATCCTGTTCATTTAAGTGACTGTTGTTACTTTGTAGCGACGATATGAACCATTTCATTAACATTTGACCTGCAAACGAAAAGAAAGAGTAAATTAGAATAATTTAATTAATCTCGTTCTTTTCATAAATAAACCCTGAAAAAAACTGAAATAAATAACATAAACAATTTACATAACACGAAAAATTTTCATAACACAAACGTACTAATTTTGAAAGAATAATTAAAATAATTACTTTGCTCTTTAACTAACTAAGAATTTTTTTGTGAATTCATACAACTTTCTTTGTAGACTAACTGAAATGAAAACAGAATATAAAATTTTGTGATTGAAAAAAAAAAACTCAAAGAAGATATTTCTAAGATATTTTTAGTCCATATTAACTAATTTATTTATAGTAACAAAAAAAAAAAAAAAAAAAAAACGCTAACAATAGGAGGCAAAATTAAAAATATATTTTGTTTTAAAACCCATAAGATTTGTTTTTTATAAGAAAATTAGAAGCTAACTAGCTGAAGTAATGACAAAAGTGGCCTTTTTTGTTATTGTAACTTTCTTGAAATTATAAATGATCCTTTTTTTTAATTTAGCTGTGCCAAAGCGTCTTCTTTTCACAGATAAAGTTACTATTGATTGTTTACTTAAATAATTCTTGCGAAATCATCGATTTCAAAACAGATCTCAGCTTTCTGTCTATAAAGGTTTAAAAGTTTGGTCACATAATCAAAGAACATCGAATATTGGGACACCCTTCAATTTCCAAATTTATATGTTATAGTTGTTGTTATAGCGAATTTAGCATTTAAGTTTATATGTGAATAATTTCAAACGTCTGTCTGCAACTGAGCAATACATACATCAATTTACATCAACAAATGTAACACCCTTTAACTAATATTTTAAATATTTATGAATCTGTTATTTTGCACAAAGTAGTGGATATTCTGTCTAATTTTTAAGTGTTACTGCATAACGATTTAAAAGATGGGTCCACATAGGTGAAATTACGTCAATTATGGTGCCTTTTAAGGTTCATAACACACTAAATAACATATATGATGTGTAGGTATACCCTTTTACTTTCAAAGTTATATGAACCATTTTTAAAACGAGACCAATCTGTAACCATAACCCCTCAAATAAAGAAAAGTGTCAAAATAGTTTTTTTTAAGTGGGTTAAAAAAGAAGCGGAACTTTTTAATATTTTCTATTTAAAAAAAAGATGTTTAAACAATTATGGCTTATGAGCTTATGGGTTAGTTTTTTTGCTTAATGATAATCATAATGACGAAAACCAAATTATTCATAACATCCTGCCTTCAAGTATTAGCAAGTTGTAAAAATTGGACTTAGTCTAGCAGAGCATCAAAACAAAAAAAAAAAAAAAAAAAAAAAAACTAATAAATAAATACTAATGCTACAATAAAAAGGTGTTTTAGACACAAAACGTATTAAAAAGAACACAATTATTTTTTCTGAATGAGGGCTTCCTTAAGGCGCGGTCAGATATGTCAAAAATTTGACGAAAAAAGCATAATCCCTATTTTAACAACTGATTATTCAGTCTTTTCTGACACGTATCATTAAGAATAACAACTTAAAATATAATAAATAGACATCTTACCATTTGTATTGAGAAGGATCTTTCATTTTTTATTAGATATTGAATACTAAATTTGATGCTAAATGGTAACTCTAAATCAGGGTTCTCATCAAATTCCTGCAGACCCCTTGGATGGTTGGTACGGACCCCCAGGGGTCCACGGACCCCCATTTGAGAACCGTTGCTCTAAATAATAGTACGTTTTCTTCCTTGTTCGACTTTAATCATATTATAAGTTTTTAAGAATGTACACAAAAAGAAAACATGAGTCAATTATCATCCGCTTTTGTGCATTGACTGAAGACACAACATTTTTTAATAAGTATTTAGGACGAACATTTTTTTTTTAATTTAATGGCTACGTGACACATCTAAACGTTTTTAATGTAAAACTACTGCCTTCTCAAATAAATATGAATAATAATAATTACTTTTTTTTTGTTAAGAATTTGTGTGTAAGCAGCCTGATTTTTGAAATAATATGGTGATAAAAAAGGAATTTCCTTTGCTTGATTCTTTTTTTTTTTTTTTTTTTGCAACAATCAATGGTAAAAAAATATTTTAATCTTCGTTAGCTGTTCTGCGGGGAAAGCATATCCAAATGGCCATTTCGCTACTGCTCATCAGTGGATTCCATTAAAATTTTGTTTAGAAAACTTTAGAGCATTAAATCTCAAGCCAAATTGATTAATAGAGAACAAAATTGAATCAACATAGCAAAAAGACAATAAAATCCCAAAAAAAACTTTTATAAAATCCTTAAAATCTTTTATACAGTAACTATTGAGTATCTATTTTTATTAACCGACTTGAAAAAAAGAAGGAGGTTATTAAATCGACTAAATGTTGCTTTTTTACGTTTGGACATTTTTTGTAGTTTGATAGATTATGCTTACAAATTGATCCCTTATTCAAAACAGTTTATAATCTTAAAACTTAAAGGGTGTTCCCATTAAACATGTTTTTTAAGTGTATTATGAACTGTAAAGCGTAATTCTTTTAAAATAAAAAAATGCGTATTACTAGAGCTCCCAATAGCAAAAATTACTACAAAAATAAATGTAAAAATTAAAGCGTGTCCCCATAAGTTTCGCATATGACATATATGCGCCTGTCTTTTAAACCGTTATAGACAAAATAAAATAACAAGTACAAAATTTTTATTTGGAAATTAAAGGTTTCCCCAGTAGTTGATTTAAGTTGAAGACTAACGCTTTTAATTTAAACAATTTTCTTTTGTGTCAGAAATAAAAAATAAGTGGAGACTACATGCGTAACTGCTGAATTTTCTTTTTTAATCTGCATTCTTATTTTGTTCTAAGACATATAAAAAATTCTGACACAATCTTTCTCGAATATAATATAATTAATGTATAATTACCGATCTAAAAAAGATATGATTTTCAGTTTGTCTGTTTTGAAGTCATTTATTTATTCTTTCAGTTTTCAATATTAGGGTTAAGAAACTATTCATATGAATTTAAAAGATTTAATTAAAAAAGATAAAAATTAAATTTTAAACTATTTTTAATTGTGCTCGATTTCATCATGTGGATATGATTTCTCCGCAGTATTACAATGCATTTTTTAGTTTTAAATAATAAATATTTCATAAAAATATAATAAAATATATTTTGTTTTAAACCCCTTCAAGGTAATTGATTATTTAATTCCGTACGAAGTTTTTCGTTTGAGAATCCCAAGAGCATTTTTTATTAAATATATACGTAATTATGTAATTTTAATACGTTATTATCTGTCATCAAGACTTTCTATTTTATATAACAATAGGTATGTAAACATAAAGTTAAACAAACCTTAAATACAAAATACAATCGCATGAAAAACTAGAAAAAAAAAATATATATATATTTCATAGCAGTTTTGGTAAGCTTTTAGGAAATTAACGGAGTGCGCAGTGAAATTATTTTTAGTCGTTCAGATTTTACTTCAATGTTGCGCGACCATTAATTTTTTTTCTGACACCAAAACTTCATTTTCAATATAAACAAAAATTTCGCGCGAAAATGTTAACTTTCCCTTTTCCCCATTATAAATGTATTCCCTTTTTTATTAAGGAAAGGAAAGTGAGAAAAGTTTGGGAAAAAAAGTTGATGTTATGAATTCTAAATGAAAGCTCACTTGTATGTAAATAAGCAAGAAAGCTCCCTTCCACTCTTTTAGTTCTTTTTTCCCACGGAATTCCATAAGAATATTCATGATTGAGCTAATAATTAATTAAAAAGCTAATGAAAACTGTAAGGTTATACGAGTATCAACAATAATTTTCAAACAACTGTTCAATCCAGTATTAAGACATTCACATTTTGAGTGGGCATCACTGCTTTACTGCTGATAGTTTGGTTTGGCATTTTACAACGCAAGAACTCTCGCAAGGGCATCGCTGTTGTTGATAAAAATGGAAATTGTTGCAATCAAAAGAAACTCGTATAAAGACATGTTTTTTTACCAACTCTTTTTCAACAGACCAAATTCACGAGCTTTATATTTAAATTATGGCAATTCGGATCTAAGATTGTGCGATTTAATCTTATTGGTTTGAATTTTTAAGGAATACATCAATTACAGAGGCAATGACATACCTAGAGTACAACATTGTACGAGTTATTGGCAAAAAACGGCTATATCCTTGAATATTTCAGGAAGCGTGAAAGCGTTGAAAAGAATGTTCCGATATTCGAAAGAAGTGCATATAATATATGTATATTGAATGTCAAAGTACTAGGCTGCAAAACACACACTTAACAAAAAAATTTTTAAAAAAATCTAAAGAAAGTAAATTGAACTAATCACGCTTTGTTTTTTACATTGGAGAGTTTTTGAAATATTCATGAAATAATTTGTATTATATTTTTGTTTGAAGGCAATAGGGATAAGCAAAATGGCATGAGTTGAATTCTGAGAGGATGTCTTCAAACTTTGTATACGTTCATTGCATACGTTTTGTTGTTTGTGTGTTACACAACTGCAACTACAAACACAAACATCAAATTAAAAATGAAATGTACAAATTTGGATGGCATAAAACGATACAATGTGAAGACGCAAAATGAAACTCGCCGAAACTTTACAAAAGAAATGGGGAAAAAAATATATGGCACGAAAAGGTGTAAAACTATAAACCATTTTTTGGTATTGTGTTTTTAAAATTAAAGTGTGTAAATTTAAGATGCAAATTTTAAAAATGAAGACGCAAAATAATATATGTTACTGCTGTTTAAATAAGATTTTTTTTATCTCATTGTAGTAATAAACCGTTCCCGAAAAGAGTTTGTTTTTTAGGAAGTAGTAAATGAATTTTTCCTTAGTTGTTTTTATATAGTGTTATTTTTATTCGTATATGTTACTAAGCTCGCAAAGAAGTTTTCTAATAAAATAGATCTTGCCATTGAATTAGCGCTGCTTATAATTTGGTTCTGTTGTATGGATCCTAATTGTTTAAACATTCAAAACATCTCTCGATCGTATTAGGAGTACGAATTTGAGATCCATTATAAATGTTCCCAAGTTTTATTCTTGGATTAGGCATGTTACTCCATTTTTTATACCCAGAATTACCAAAAGTACAATATTTTTGACATTGACCATCTTCCATAAGAAATTTTAAAGTCTGTTTTTAATATATTGCTATTGTGTGCTGATCCAGGCCACCTCCAAACCAAATCCTGAAAGACTGGTTTATTATTACCCACTGCTTAAAAGTTTAGAAAAAAAACAGCATTTTCTGCTACGAAAAATTTCTATGTTTCTTGCTCCTGGGGATACGTGGTTACAGTCAATTGCTTCGATAATTTTTGGATGCTGTTTACTGCATCCCTTCGCATCGGAAGGGAATTTAATACATTACGTTGACAAAGCATCTAAAATGAGTGATGTTTCTTTAGCTATTTGACCAGCTTACACCACAAAACTTACAAAACAGTAAGAACAAAACTGCCACTTGCATGGAACTTTAGTGCTTAAAATAACTTAGTCGTAGGTGACATAAAATATATTAAATAATATTTTTTAATTATTACATAAAATGATAATAAAACTGTTTAAAGGATGCTCCCGTTTAAAACATATTTCTTCATATTCGAAATCTTTGTATAAATTTATTTTCGCTGAAGTATTTTACTTTTCGGGTTAATTTATTTAAAAATATCTTCAAGCTTGTTTTTATACAAAAATCGTTGTCTGCTTTCCATTTTTCAATTTTTTCAATTTTTTCAATTGCTAAATTTAATTAGCAATCAATTTATATTTTCTCTAGAAATCAGAAGTACGGTAACTTTTTTATTGGAGAATATGGCAGCTTTAAACTCATAAACCTAACTTTAAAAGTTAAAGGCAATATGATCTTCCCTTTATCTTATCGGTAATTTATATGTAGTATAAAAAAATTTCTTATTCGTCCGATAAAATAGTAATTAAGTTACAGGTAAATAATTATAACATCTTTAAGTCTGCTAGGTGGTGTTAAATAAAGCTTTATGTTTCAAACGTAAATTTAAAATTACATTTGTATGAAAGTAGCCGAAAATAAAATAGCGGAACTCACTATTTTCAGCTTATCTGCAAGCATAGGTTATTTACAACGATTTTTGATACGAAGCAAGAGTGACTTTCTTTAAACTTATAGCGAGTTTATTGTAATAGCTGATTTTTAAAAACAATGGTAAGTTATTTTAAAAATAGATTTGTAAAGCGTAAAAGCTTTTCTTTTAAAACAACTAAGGAAACAGAAACACGTAAATCATCAATTTTTTGTTTGAAATACCTGTAAGGTTTGTTGCAGCAGTTTGCTACGAAGCGCGAAGCTTGTAACAGTTTTTGTTTTACTGCCACAATATATTAGCTTCTTTTCGGGGTCTACGCAATATACAAAAAACTAAATGTTGCGCAGTATTAATGTATCTTTAGTAAAGAAACCACCTTAATGTGTCTTTAGTAAAGAAACTACCTTAAGCATTTTTTGTTGTAAAATTAAAAACAAAAAATGCCTATTTATGTTTTGTAAAGGCTTGTTGACGTCACTCCTAATAGACTTTAATTTTTTATGTAAAGTAAAATTTTTTTATTTATTGCTAAATACACACATCGGTCGAATATGTCACTTAAATTTATTGATTTTTCTATTTTTTTTTCTTTTTTTTGTAAAAACTTTTCTTGTTTTAACAGAAAAATAACGTTTGCAAGAAGATCAGAGAAAAACGACATGAGTTCACAGCTATTTGGATGCAATTAATATGCATGTATTTTCGTTTTAAAGAACTCCAAAATGAATTATTAATTTTACAGCAGCATAACCCTAGCTAATCGATTAGAAAAGCCGTTTCGTATTAATTTATTATTATTACAAATAAAACAAAACACCAAAAATTAGTTGAGTCTCAAAAGTGAAATTTCTGTTTTTGAACATGCAAAATATTTAGCCTCTAGAAAAAATATTTTAAGGTATTTAAGCAACAACGTCGGTGCTTCGTCATAGAAGTAAAATAACTAATAAAACGGCTATATCTATCTTTCTTCTTTCACTACATTTCTTATCTCTCATTTATCCCTTTCCGAAAGAATGTAGCACGGTTACAAAAATAACTAAACAAGTATTATTGCCTGAAGTGCTACTTCTCTTAAAAAAAACATAAATTTTATAGAATTTGTTTTGCATTTTGAAAAGTCCAGATAGTAAGATGGCTGTAAACTTTGCGGTCATACAAAAATCAAGGTAATGGAGCTAGTGGGTATGTGCTGGGTGTATCGAAGATATCATAAGAGATAAGGTACATTTTCTAATAGATTGGCAGCCCAAAATCCTCGACCGATTGTAGAGCCAATTGCGCTCATTGCATTGTGGCAAAAAAAGGAGAAGTGGGAGACAGTTCTAACCCAACAGTTTAGGCATCATCTTTAAACGTATAGTAATCGATGTAGCGGGAGCTTTCCTTGTTAGCAGCACTAGAAACCAATACGTTCTAGGAGTTATAAACCATTTTTGATGATGCTTTCTTAAGACTTTTGTGTGTCGCATCGTGTGTTTAATAAAAATTCTTTGACCGCCAATTTTTTTGCGAATTTCTTAGGAGTATGGGCTACGAAAAGCCAGGACAACACCATTGCAGCCGCAATCTGATAGCGTTGTCGAAAGATTCAATCAGACAAAAGCCAAATATTTTGCTTGCAATTTAAGAGTACGGCGTTAAACCATCGTCAACAGAATGGATGGAAAAGCAATTTCTTCAGGTAAAAGAGACTTCAGCGTCTTCACATTTTGTGTGAAAACGTAAAAAGTGGCCATCTATAAAATAAAGTTTAGAAGTGATTAAGCAGAACAATTTTAGAGATTTTTCAACCAGCTCAATATTCCATACAAAATCTTAAGTTATTGTTCAATAACCACGAAATTGTTACAATATTAAGAAAAAATACAAAACTGTTCAGAAGTGTTTTTAGAGAGCAAAATTATCTACAATTATCTACAACTATGTCAACAAAAAAAAAAAAGGCAAAACAAAAGAAAATATGACGAGTCAAGAAGAAGGTAAGTCTATTAATATTAAATTATTATTAATAATAAAAAAAAAGTCTAATAGAATTTAAAAATAACTATCTACTTTTTTCTATTATTAGGTATTAAAACAAAGAAGTCGCGAATGGGTGGAGTTAGGACAGTGAAGCAGCCCTGCTAAATATTATTATTATTATTATTATTATTATTATTGTATGTCTGAACACTAAATAAATTTTGATCAACAAAAGTGCGTGTCTGAACACACTATAACTGAAATGGTGCATCGGAAACGGTAGTACCTTCGAGGACAACTGAAAGTTGCGTAACCTGATCGACTAGTCAAATATGATAATGATAATTTCTAAAAACGAAATGTTTTCTATTTGCTTGAATAAGTAGATTCTTCAACCACAAGAAATTCAAATTGTTAGTAATAAGGATGTAGAACGAAATTAGATTCTACACTCAAAAGCTTATCGAAAGTCCTCGAAACTTTAATTTTTAATCAAACAGATGGCAAAGATGCATTTCAGTTCAGTTTGAATTTTGACTTGGAGAAATAAAACTGTTTGCAAAGTTGCCTTAACATCAACAAGTGTATGAAGGCTATTGCTGGATGGAAACTGAGATCAAGTTAACTCCAAAGGGTAGCAACACATGTGGACCTGCACTTTCACTTGTTTTTACCAGTGTCACTTATAATCGTTAGCAAAACTTTTTTAAATAACATTCGGCAAACAGGGACTTTAGACAAGCTTTGAAAAAAGTTTTTATACAAGGAAAAATAAACACTTCATCTTTCAATAAGTTAAAATTGATTGATTTAGATCAATCTTTGATACAACCGGATCGATTACTTACATTTTTTTATAATTCAAAACTTTTTTTGATTGTGAAATATAGAGCATTAATGTGTATTCTACTCTTTTTAATCAATTTAATTTAAAAAATATTTAGATGCTTGATTCTACATAGGAATGCAGTGTCAAGACTTTGCTCAGGGTTACTCAAGTTGTTAGAACAATTTTTCATTAGTAAATTGTTCAAAGATTGAAAGCAAAAACAAGCAATGAATTTCGTTTGGGCTTTAAAAAAAGGGGCGCTAAGAGATTTCGTAAATTCCATTTTAAGGAATTTTCATTTCATTGTCATTGTATTCGTATACATTTCACAATAAACTTTCAAATTATTGGTAGAATCCTTAGTGCTCTCTTTTATTTGGAAATTTATTGCGTCGCACAGCCCACTTATAATGTTTGCCAATAATGAAAACAACAAAGACTATGTGGATGATAATATTTAAAATGTTGTTGTTTTAATTGCAGTGTCTGGTACATTGTTGGCTTAGTTGTGCAGCAGGGAATTGTTGTTTTTGGCACAGCATTGAAATTGTGGCTTCTTTCTGCCTTTGCACTGCCACAACAGCTTTTATTAGCCAATGCCATCAATAGAGCGCACCAAACAACTGGGAGCTTCTGTGTTTTTACAGTTGGTTTGGGTGATTGTGATGCTGCAGTTATTGGTTTCACACTAATGATTTGAATTGTTAAAGATGCTGACATTGGATTCGATAATAACATTTTCAAAAGCACCTCTAAAGACTAAAATGTTCATGAATTTTCCTGTTTACATTTCATCAGCAGAAAACGTGTTTGATTTCTTTTCCTCGCTGCACAATTTTGATTTGTTGAGTGACACAAATAATATATCTAATTTTAGAAACGACCTGTTTTACAGAAGTTAATTCAGCTGTCCACACAGGAACACCTAGAAATTTAAAGCCAGGTAGCAAAAAGTTTAAAGCATTAAATCTAGAAAAACTTCTACTAAAGCGGTAAAAGTTGAGCTTCTTAATTAAAGACCAATAAATATTCCATTACAAGCTTGCAAGGGACACATGCGGTGGTTCTACTAGTTTAGATTGTCCTAAAATACGCATAATTATAAGAGAAAACTTATAATTCATTTTCGTTTTCGACATTCTATGCCTAACTCTAGTAAAGTGAGCTCATTAAATTTTTTTTTAATCTGAAAACAAGAAAATTAGTACCAAAAAAATGTTCGAACCTCATATCTTCACATCGTGTGCCAATATATACTTACATGTATTTTGACGTTTTTAAAGTCTTAAATGTTTGACGTAATAACAAACGATATTAATTCTTTCATACACATAATAATACAGCTCCAAATATAGTTTCTCAATCTACATATTACTAAAAAACCGAATTGAAGAAATTAATTATTAAAGTCATAAATTTTGGTTAACGAATTTGTGCATTTACGTATTAAATTTTGCTGTTTTCCTAAAATAAAAATTTATAAAAAATTTTTTTGTATGTCTCTCGAAAGGATGTATATGTGCTTATGTATAAAGACTTGCATTACACATATCGATAGCTAGTAACAAAAAATTAAAAATTTGTTTTGCTTTTAAAGTTCGTGCTTAAAATGAAAATGCATTTCCTCTTTGTAGTTACATTGTTTTTCTTTAAATTTCGAATTAAATCATTTTTATTTTGTAAAAAAGTAAAAACTATAGACCTTATTTCTGTATGTTATAGACTCTAATATTATTCAGTTCAAAATATTATAGTTACTTACATATATTTGTGCAAACTTTAACAATTGATTTAACTTTAACAGTTGATTTTTTTTTTTTTTTGGACAAAATCAGAGAATTTTGCGGACATCAATAATTAAATTCGTGAAAAAAATCAAAGTTTCTATTCTACAATTGAAACAATTAAAACATATTTAATGAAGGGTATACAAACTACTCAACAGCCAATCTTTTAATTGAGTTTGTTTAGCTTGGAGTCTAACGGTTCTGTTAGATTAGTTAAATATTTAACCAAAAAGACGTAGCCACTAAATTATGGAAACAAATTTTCGTCCTCCTTAAATAATGTTTATGAAATATTATTAATCATCATTCGTCATGATACGCGTCGGGAAAGATTAAATAAACATTGATTCAAATTGTGGTTTGCTGTTTTGATCAAATATTTGAATAATCTGACCTCACTTTTAGCCAACTTTTTTAACAGTGATAGTTTTACGTTTAAAAAAGAGGATAAGCATGCGAAGCCTATACAATATGTCAAAATTAAATGAACGTCATATTACATTTTGTTTCGGAAGTGGTAAGAATTTCGAAACCCATAAAAAAACAAACAAACATAAATGCACACTTCATCCTCAAAATTATCAACGGTAAAACGCAGAGATGGAAAAAGGATGTGATAAAACGGTCGATGTAAAACGGATCCAGATGGGTTTTAGGTTTGTATCATCACAAGCGATGAAAACAATAATCTGAACAAAATCTTTGGCAATGGACGGTCAGTTGTTAATAGCATCGGCTATGTCCAATATGAATGATTTCAAGAGTCTACTGGTTCATTGAAGCCAAATGGAGCAATCACAGTCGAGCATTACCAAATACAATTAAAGCATTTTAGTGATCATTGCATGAAAGACGAGCACAGTAGGAGAGCAAAGACGTTAAATTTATTTACTATCACGCCAATATTCAATTCTCAAATTTGGACTCTACCTCAGTCATACTTTTTTTTAAGATTTTAAAAAATGGCTTGAATTGTTGATTCGGAAACAATATGCTACCGCAAAGATTGGAAAAGGTGTTGGATAATAAGGGGAATTTTTTTTATTAAGGAAACAAAAAAAAAAAAAACACACGCACATTTTTCGCTCGTACTTTAGATAAATAAAACTTCATATTCGTTTAAAACACGCTTTAATATATTTTTCAATTTTTGTTACTTTTCTAAAAGCTTGTAAAGTTATCTCCGTCACTTTTTATTTTTTAAGTAAATTGAATAAATGGATTTCATATTCGTGTTTGGCAAATACTCAAAAACACTCTAAAAGATTTGCAATGATATGATATGAAGTTTAAGTGATTTTTATGTTTACATTATTTTAAGAAAGAGAAACTAAATAGTTGTAATTTAAACTTGAATTGAGAACATTAAAAACAACATAAAAATCATTAAAAGCACATTGTACTGTTTTTTTGTTGCAAAATTTGATACATTTTTAAGATATTTAATTTAGCAACTGAGTGCTTTTCTTTTTTGAGATTTTTTTACCGTACCGATAACTGCTTAAAGGTCTTTACGTTTATAAACGCGACTTAAGACTAAAAATTTTTTCGCATTAAATAAAAATTAATTCTTAAAATAAATATTGTTTCGTTTAGTTACTTAATATTGTTCATCCACATGTGTTCCGTTTTGTTTAAACAACTGATACACATCATTATCAGTAACATTAGGTCGTTCATTGATTCAAGTGTTAAAAAAATGCAAAAGGTATTAAAAAAAATACAATAATTATTACTACTTTTTTGCGTTATCATTTTGGATATAATTGAATATTATTAGAATATTGGATCCAGCTAAATTACATTAATCCTGAAAATGTCCGCTTATAAAAGGCTCCTTTTTTTTTCTATTTAAGCTGTGTAAATGATTGATGAATTTTTATGTATTAATGGGTTTTTAATATAGCGCTTTGTTTATATAAGAAATATCAATTATTTGCGCTTATTATTATTGTAATTGAAAAGTCTTGTTTCTTATTTTTTAAATCATAAATATAATTATTTATTCGCAGCTTTTCGCTATTTTGTCACCCAACCTGAGTTAATATTAAATAGATATGTAAAACCAATTCAAACAAAATTTTCATTTTCAAAAACATTTTAACGCTTATTTGACACAAACAAAACAGTCAAGTGCCAGTTGGACTTAGCACGAAGGGTCCGAGCCACATTCTGGCCACCCTTTAAATTAAAATTGTCTGATACTTGGCATTGTAATAAATACTTTTCTAGTCGTAGTAAAAGTACATTCTTTTTTGCGTTTTGAACTGAGCAGCAGATCTCAACGACAAGTTAATATGACGATGAAATAAATGAATTAAGAAACAACACGATCAAATTTGTTTAGTTATGTATTCCTTAAATATGATTACAAATACCATTCAATAAATGTCGGACGCATATTCATATGATGCATATCCAACAGATTTTTATCCTAAAAGTTAAAGATTTCAATTATAATGTTTCAGAATTTCACGATTTTTTTTTAAGTTTACTTTAAGGCCACATCATTATTAAGTTTAAAGAACAATAATTCTCGTTGGGTAGCTACGGTAGGTAAGTTGTTTGGAGGTGAACAATAAATTTGTAAACTGTAACATAAGCCACATTGGCCTCTCGAGTAAAAAAAGGAAAACAATTTTTATGTAGCCGCGGAGGATGAGGTTGTGAAGTAGACTTGTGCCATATAGTTCAATTTAGTGATCGCTCTTTTTAGTTCAAAGTTTGAAAATGAACTAGTTCAAATTTAGTTCAAAGGCTCTCTTTAGTTCAAAATCTCTCTTAAGGGGGTTTAGACGTACGTAAAATCCAAGAAAAAATAATATGAAAATCCATCCGTATTTTAAAAAATGAGAGTTAAAATCTTACGACAGATTTTTTCTCGTTTACACAATTGGTATACACAGGTTTTTGGGCGGTTTGCAGAAAAATGCATCTCTGATCTAATGATTCGTAATTGTCTTTTGAAAATTTTCAGAAAACCAAGAGAGCCATACGACTGTCAAATTTTCATCCGTAATTTCTCTCAATTTGTGCAGATTCATTACATATTTGGTTTAGACGAACCCACTGGTACTTTTCTGCACAAAAATTTGACATGTCGTAAGACTTCAGTGACCATGTAAACCGCCCTTTAGTTCAACTTTCAACTTCTAGTTCAAACGCTTTCTTTCGTTCAAATGTTCTTTTTAAAATATGATGGCAACAATACTGTAGATTGCCATAACGAATGTTAAATTAAATGTCGGAAATAGTCAACAAGAAAAAAAAGACATGGATTCTAGTTTCCTTGTCTGGTAGTTCAAATACAAAGTATAGTTCAAAAATGAACTAGGTGTACTTAAAAGTATGAACTAGTTTACTTAGTTCAATCGATGGAATCGCTTTAATAAACTAGTTCGTTTATGAACTACACAAGTCTATTGTTAAGGCAACGCGCCTGCATTCTAGAACAACTGTATGGAGCCAGTATTGTAAAACAAAAAATTCATGGTTCAAATTTTAGTTGGAGTGGAAAATAACCAGATAATGGTTCGCGACAATCGTGGCTAATGAGTCTGATTTTTAAATAAGAGATCATCAGTTCGAATCTTGTACTAGCCAGTAAGTTTAGCAATCTAAGTAAATGAATAAATTGGATAGTTACTAAGGTTTATAAATAAACAAGAAGTCGGAAGTTATAATAACGAAGAGTAAGAAAAAACAAGAAAAAATAAAAGCAATAAAAATTTAGAAGCTTATAATTTTGATCTAAAAGCTTCACGTTCAGAAAAATTACGCCTTGTAAATTAATATCAAAGAATAAAGTACCTTAAATAATAAAACCCCAGCAAAAAATTAGACACTACCTTAAAAAGTGCTTCCATATTATGACTTTCTTTTGTGATTGCGAAATTTTGTTCTTTAAAGTTATAAAGAAATACCTTAAATTTTGTGCTAATGATTATTATTATTTTCTGTAATAATCATTGTAATTAGTTCTTAATAATTCATTATAATAATTTCATTCCTTGTTAAAATCATTAGGCTGGTAATCTAGTTGGGAAGTATTTCCGCCAAAAATGCTTAATTCCACACTCGATTACCTTTGCTAAAATTTTTTGCTGGAACTATTTACAGCCATTTATACAAAAGCTATTTTAAGAATGTTTGAATTAGTTTTTAAAATCAGTACCTGCTTATTTAGGAACCACTTTTGCTGGTGCTCTTTTTCTGCAAAAAAACAAAGTATGACGGCAAATTTAATTATAATTTAAAAATGCTTTTGTTTTAAGGGTGTTAAATGTTTCAAGTCTTCTTGCATCTTGCAGAGTTGATCTGGCACAAAGAAGGATTTTCAGCCACACCTCTAAAGATTTATAGATTTAATAGGAAATTATTTTAAAAATTAAGAGCAAAACGAGTAAAATAAATTGTATTAACACTAATTTGAATTACCATGTGCCTTTTTTTTCAAATATGAATATCATATTCCCTTCTTGTCTTCTACGAAATGTTGAAGAGCTGGTAAATATTTACGTATTAAGAAATTGTCAATTATCAATTGTGTTTGATAAATATTCGCAAATTGAACTTTTTAATTTTAAATACACTTAACTATAGTTGTTATAAAATCGGCAATTAATTTAATTAATTTTATTAGATTTTATGAAGTTTAATGATTTTCTATCTATCAACTTTATAAAATTTGTGTCTTTTTAAACAGCAAAACTTTAACTACATTTGCAGTATTAACAAAATTTCTTTAAAAAAACAATGTTTTATATATTTTTACAAAGCAAAACTTCGCCAAAAGTTCTAATGAAAAGAAAAAAATAAAAATCAACAAAGAGATGAAATTTCAATTAAAGTGTAAAATAATTAATTTTTAGATTTTATTAAATTTTCTTTTTTGTGTTTTTTTTTATTAAATCAAGTTAGGTTGAGACATCAGAATCTGTAGCAGTAGCGAAATGCCATATGGATGGACCATTTCAAACATATGCAAAAATTAAGAATTTTCGTCTAATTTCAATTTTCACCAAAACTCGATGCACAACGAAAAACTAAAGTTTTACAGAGAACCGAAAAAATATATCAAAAATATACCAATTATCTTGTCTGAAACGCGGAAAAAAATCGATTTTTCACATAAAATAGAAATTTCCTTATAGAAACTTTGGTATAAAAAAGAACACAATTTAACTTAAAACCGAAAACAAAATAAAATTTAAACAAACAAATCTACAAATAAGTTAAATGTTGAAAGTTTATCACATATTGGGATTTCAACAGATTTCAGATTTTAGCAAAAACTGAAATTTAGTTTAATATTTATTTGGATTTCTACTTATAGTGAAGACACTGCCAAATCTATTACTTTTGATTATTTAAAATTTTCTGTTTTTAACTAAAATTTTCAGAGGATTAAATATTTAGATGCAGCTTCTTTAATGGTATTGTTTATTTCTTACTTTATTATTGTATGTTTGTTTTTCGTTAAATGGCTTAGAAAACAGCAAAAGTCAATTATTGTTTTTCGTTCGTTTGTCAACTTATAACGTTTTAATTAAGTTTTGATTGTTCCTCTTTTTTGTTTGTCGACAGCAAATCTTAATGTTATGGTCGCACACGTAAAAACAAACATGAGCCCGCACACATTCTATGCCCATATCAGTCAATTCACAAGTCTATTATCTCTTAATTGTTTTTATTGTTTTTGGCGTTTGCTATCAACATTTATTGCTGTAATTTTGATTGGTTCAACAAGAATGATTATTTAATTATTTATAGAGCGAAGTCGTATTTACAAAATTATCTTTATGACTCATTGAGCTTTAAAGTTTTGTGACACTTTATCACTAAAAGTCTTATTAAATGGGATTTCAACTATTTTGTTTAGTCGTATATATTTTTGGACATAGACGAGATAATGTTAAAAAAAACAATTTAATTGATTGAAAAAAATCTTTCCTATCTATGCAAAATAAGAAAATTTTTTTATAATTTTCTCCAAATTTCACTAAAAGTTTTAACTTGGGAAGGAACTACGAATATAAAAAAAAATCAAGATCTTCTAACAATCACTATTTCGTCTCTACTAGAAGGTAATTGGCCAAAAGACCCGTTATATTTATACAAAAACACTTTCCCTTAAATCTGTTATAATAATATATATAATAAGTTGAAGGCTCAACAATTTGCAAAAACAAATTGAATGGGCATCGCATATTGATCTCTTTAAGGTCACAAGCAGGGTAAGTATTTGCACACCCACTCATACTAATTGCACATGAGTGAGGATCTGCTTCTATTATGTTAAAATTTATACTTCTCATTTTGATAAAGCATAACTCCTTTAGTTTTAGAAGTTAAATATTCGATACTGTTAAAGATACCATTTTCACACTTCTAACAGACACATATTCGACACTACCAGAATGCTTAATTTTAATCCCTTGTGGAGTCACTAAATAATTTTCCATTAGTTGTATTTCTGTAGTTGCACGTTCCTGTCCGACTGGGGATACTACTTAGATTAGAATTCGTTATTATTTGCGAAACATTTCAACGCTATGAAGTAACGATGTAGTGACTGTTTTGGTAAAAAATGCTTGCAGGGTAATAAACTATTTGCAAGTGAAATTTTGCGAATTAAATTTTGTGTGTAATTGATCAACCAATTATCAAGCGCTTAAAATCTCATAATTGTTATTTTTTAGACTTTTGTTCATAAAATTAAAATTTGTATTTAGTCCAAAAAATACTTTTGAGAATAATAAAGGAGTATAAATAAAGCGGTATAATTTTTTGGTTCCCAGATTTGAGATTTTGTAAAACCGAGGCCAAATTTGAAATTGTCTTAAAATTTTTCGGTTTCGAGAAATTTTAAAGATAAATGTTTTAGCAAATTAGTTAAATTTTTGTGTATTTATAATGAAGTCATACAGAAAACTAATAAAAATTATAAATTTATAAAGAAATTTTATGTGTGAAGGATAAATCTGCTTTTTGATCAATAACGTGTAAAAAGAGTGTTTTACAAATTTCACTTGATGAGCTGGCTTAAGCAACCGGCGAAATACGTACAGATATCTGCTCTTCCAACCAACAAATAAATTACATTTTTATTTTAAAATAAAAGAGCTATTAGCATAATATTATAAATAAATCAAAAAATTTAAAAAATAGATTTATAAACGAAAATTTTTAATCAACTAAGATTTTTGGTGGAAGCCGAACATATATCTCATTAGTGTCCAACTTTTTAAAAGTGTCTTTAAAATGATCGAATTTTTACTTTTCAAATGCAAGTAATTGATGCACGCTTAGTTTTAATGAACATATCCTTTAATTAAGTGCTTGCGAAGTGTAAAAGACGCTCCAAAAAACAAGCTTCAAAAGATCAGTAAATTGCCTCTCTAAATAAGTAACAATTATTTTTCGTTAAACTATTTTGTAAAAAGCTAAAATCTACAAGTTATCGAAGGTAAGTTCATCATAATAAGTAATTGCTCCAGGAACAAAGAAATAATTATTATGTCCAAATTACTCTATTTTGGGACTCTATACGCTGCTCCTAAAAAACCTTAAGCTACGTAAGCCATATTTTGGACAGAACAAGGAGTATGTAGCCTTCCGTTGTAGAATGCATCTAAGGCTGCTACAGTCAAGTCGAATAGCTAGATATGCGAACGTTTGGAAGATGGGCGTTGGATGACCAAAGCAAATTCAATAAAATTAACGATGCTTCAAAGCATGAAATAAATTATGACATACGCGGTGCATAACTGATGATATTAAGAGTTTTTTTTTATAAAGGATGATTTTTTAGCTATTTTCTTTTTGGAAACATTGGTTGAAACAGCCGACGCACGTTTCGAGTTTTGTTTCACTGTCAAACATCTTCAATTTGGTCTTTGCAAATTTTTGAATTTTATTATCAAAATGCGTGCTCTGTTAAGAAAGTTCATCGCGCGCTTCTTCCATTCAGCGACAAAGCTCATTTTTGGCTCAATGGGTACGTAAATAAGCAGAATTGTCGATTTTGAAGTGAATATCAGCCAAAAGCATTGCAAGAGCTACCAATGCATCCAGAAAAAGTCACAGTTTGGTGTGGTTTATGGGCTGGTGGCACCATTGGACCGTACTTCTTCAAAGATGATGGAATCGTAACGTAACTGTGAATGGTGAGCGCTACCGTAAGATGATATCCAATTTTTTTTTGCTCAAAATGCAAGAGCTGGACTTGCATGACATGTGGTTTCAACAAGACGGTGCCACATGCCACACAGCACGCGCAACAACGGACTTATTGAGAGGCGAGTTCGGTGAACATTTTATTTTACCTTCGGGACCGGCCAATGGACCGCCTAGACAATGCGATTTAACGCTTTTGGACTATTTTTTGTAGGGATATGTTAAATCTAATGTCGATACAGACAAGCCCGCTTATATTGACGCATTGGAAGACAACATTGAAGCATTTATTCGTGAGATACCGGCCAAAATATTGGAAAGAGTATGCCAAAATTAGACTAAGCGGATGGACCATTTGAGGCGCAGTCAATGTCAATATTTGCATGAAATAATCTTCGAACATTAAATGCATTTTTCTGAGTTTTATGTTTTTTTTTTTTTTTTTTTTTGAAAAACTTTCCTATAGCTTTTGAAAAATCACCCTTTATAACTATTCGTTTACAAAAATTAACGAACTTTAGGCTATTTAAAGCATGAGGAATTTTTTGGTTACCCACCACCCTTAAAAGAAATTAAGAAATTATAGACACGAACAATATGAATGACAATCCTCCTGTTTGAAGACCGCACCTGCTTGCTCAGCTATTGAAAATTTACATCGCGACAACCCTAAGATTTGGCCAATTATACTGATGTTTTATTATAAATTATATAAGGAAAATCGACGAAGGTAAATATTAAAGCATTGAAAAATGAAAGCAGCCTAAACTTAACGGTTCATTTACATCTTTAGTTATTTTATTGCTGATAACTTCTTATGTAACTACATTGCAGTTATAATCGAACAAAAATTAATTAAATATTATTTAATTAAAAATAGCTTTGCAGGCATATGGGGCAGCCATCACGAAACGTTTCGTTTAATCTAATAAACTCGATGGGGGAAGAAATTACCTAATGTCCATATTGTATTTTAATGATAAAATATTATAAACAATAATTTAGTCTAAAATAAGTCTCTCTCTCTACTTTTTCTCCATATTTATTCTTAATTTACAACAGCAACATAAACTCTTTTGAGAACAATAGAACCCACAAAAACACTTGACATCATAAAACCATTAAATTAGATTGGAAAATTAGTTTTACCAGATAAAAATAAACATAAAAAAATAATACTAAAATGGTTGCAAGTATAGATGACTATACACACTCACACATGTATAAGCAAATGTGTGCTAACGTTAATGCGGATGGATGCGTAAGAACGTGCTTTTGAATTTTATCTAGGCTTGATAACTTGTTAAAGATTCCTATGAAAATGTTGCTTTAAAAACACCAAATAAATTGAAACACCAAATTTTTTTTTTTAATTTTGAAAAAAGATTGCTCGTTTTATTTGCTGGTATTAACTTTGCATTTTCTCTCTTACAGTGTGAGCCCACACCCCCATATAAAGTGAAGAGATAAATGTTACATGATATTTATAGGAAATTGTTTTAACGCCTGAATGTGGCATTAATGGTGACCGATGTATTATCATTTGTGTGAGAAGATGTTAGATAGTGATGAATGACTGAAAAACTAAAACATGTGTTCGATAGATTTACTCGGCAGCAATGAAACTCATAGATACACCACTTCCAAAAGCGGCTTTGTTTAAAAAAGAAAGGAATTTAATCATAAAATTTTGAACTGAAACTATAGTTAATCTCAATAAGAACCATTTATTCTTAAAAATATAATGACATAACAAACAACAGCAACAAACTTTTATATCATTTAATCGCGTTCAGAAAATAAATTGACCCTAAAGTCATTGAAATGAAGAGATGATGTTCACGAGACCGGTAGCTGATAAATAGTTATGGATCTACTACCTGTAATTGGTACGGAAATATGTGATCAGCGAAATTTTATATCTTGTGTATGCGAACGCTGGTCACTGGCATCTGATTTGTTTATATTCTTCAAGCCCTATTCGTTTTTTATGCGCCTGTAAGTTTGAGTTCCCTTTCTAACGTAGACATGCTTCACGTCAAGTCTCCATTAGCCTCTCCGGATAGAATATTAGTTATATTGCACACAGAGTTATTATTTTTAAACCCTTGCTCGCTTAAATCGCTTAAATGTGTCCTGGTTCAAATGATGTACAGATTCGTATGGAGAAGTTAAATTTGTTTCTTGCATTTTAATACAACCTGCAATCTGATTTAAAAGATTATGATTATCGTTGGTGGTAACGTTTCTTTCTTACCTCGATCGATATTCTAACTTATCAGCTGTGGGCGCTTATATGTATGTATGGGTCGCGGCATTACTTCAACTAGAATATACCCTTGTTGGAAAGGTTCTAATACCGTTTGTAAAAAGAACATTTCGTTTTTTGTTGGCAAGAACATTGATGAATACTAAACTACCAAAGCATTTGTTTTTCTTTGCATAATCAAAATCAGTAGGTTGTTGGATGCGTTTCAGCTGAGTATTTTTAACACAGCGTCCTCTGTGCATGCAAGGCACTATCCCGATACCGGTCTGAAGGATTTGATTGGTACTAAGTGTGTGCATAGTCAAGGGCGTTTCTATTTTAAGACACACAACGGGGTCACGCATCTTCGAAAATAAGAAAAGTCAAACGAGAAAGTGCGAAGTCACTTTTATTTAATTTAGTAAAAGTTTATCGAAGGGGCACAATGCCTCCACAGAGCATTCAAGGGCCGTCGTTTTTACGCTCAATTAAGATGGGTTTTGGATTTTTAACCAAAGTTAATTTAACATGTTCGTAATCCATGCACAACTTTAAAAAAATTAGAAATATAAGTCGAAGCAATTAATGAGTCTCAATACCTTCAGGAAAACTGTGCGCTCACAGTTTTGCCTATTTTTGCATGTTCTTGAAAACTCATATCCCATACCTCATATCTTATATTTTTATCTTCCATGTTTTGTGATCATAAAAATAATCATCAGACATTATTCAGTTTAAAGAGTTTATGTTTAAACTATATTAATTTCATGCCTTCGTTGTGATTTCAGATTGTTTCTTTAAAGCTCCTTTAACTGTGTAATGAAGATTCATTCGTTTAACTGCATCGTTGGATTATTTTAAACACTTTAAAGCATCTTCACTGTGTTACAAATCTTTTGAAGAACTTTTATTATTGTACTTAAACTTAAGGTTGTAACAGTAATAACAATTACTTATTATCAAGACATCAGTGTGAGTATAGATGGGATTGTTTTTGGTGAATGTGTTAGCGCATAGAAAAGCAGATAGTTTCAGGCTAAGTTTTTGTTCTAAAAAAAGCTAAAACCTCAAAACCACGTCAGCGCGTGATGTTGTTAGAAAACTTATATAAGACGCAGCAACATTGACTGCGCTGTCGAAGGCTGTGGTTTAAAGTGTTGTTTGTCGGAAGCATGTTTCATTAAACTTCGCTGTTATATTTTTGGTGGCTTTTTTGTTTAACTATTTTATCACTTTTTTTTCAACCTACAGCTTTGAAATTAAATTCATTGTTGTTTTCCTTAGGCCTGTTTAATGAAAGATAACTTAAATTATTTAAGCCAAGGGAATGGGATTGTACTGTTAGTGATGCATTATGATACTGCTAACGTCTTAAATAGATTGGGTCGATGTTTCCATTGGATTATGCCAAACAAACGAATTTTATTATTCCAAAAATCGAAAATACAACTTAATTTTTAATTCTTGCAAGATGAATTTATAGAGAAAATTGTGTTCTTTTCTCATGGATGATTTTTTTCTGTTTATTATTTCTGTCCTTATTTCTTCAAAGAAGGTATTCACAAACGTATTTGTAAATTTGTTTAGCAGAGCCATATTTTTTTACAACAAAGATAAGAAATTAAGCTGGCAGTCAATCCAAGTAGTATTTCCTCTTCCATAAATTTGATTTTTAACTGAGTATGAAAAGGCATTAATTTTTAGGCATTCATTTTTGACCTTCTCTTTTTTGTGGTCGGACTGTTTGTTGTAAAAATGTTCAATTTTAGTGCTTTTTAAAAATTCGTGTGTTTCTAGTTTTTTTAAGGTTTTTTGCTGCGTATTTGTTGTTTTAATTCCTGCAAGATGAATGCATAGAGAAAATTGTGTTCATTTCTCAATAGATGATTTTTTCTGTTTGTTATTTTGTCCTTATTTCTTCAAAGAAGGTATTTACAAATGTATTTGTAAATTTGTTTAGCAGATTCATATTTTTTTTTAGAAGAAAGATAAGAAATAAAGCTGGAAGTCAATCCAAGTAGTATTTCCTCTTCCATAAATTTGATTTTTATCTGAGTATGTAAAGGCATTAATTTTTAGGCATTAATTTTTGACATTCTCTTTTTTGTGGTCGGACTGTTAGTTGTAAAAATTTTCAATTTTAGTGCTTTTTAAAAATTCGTGTGTTTCTAGTTTTTTTAAAGTTATTTTACTGCGTATTTGTTGTATATTGTATGTTTTACTATTTACGCTTACATTTTACAAGCGTTTCAGTGAAAAGATAACCATTTTAAAGATATTTTTATGCAGATATAAGAAATTAAATTTTTATTTAGATTCGTTCAGTATCTTGTTAAGTTATAAGCAGTTTAGAATTGACATTAAATCATTGGCAAATGACACATATTTCAAGTACATACATACAAGCATGCCCTGCAAGCATTTGAATTAAAATCCTTTTATCATATTGAAAAATTATAATTCTATAATGTTTGGGCTGTTAGTTCGATAGAATAATCGACCGTCAGATACAATAGTAAAAAATAAGTTGGCAAACAATTGTCCTTCTTTAATTTTTTTCGCGAAAGATTTTCATCAGCAGTAAGGTAATTTTATTCACTTTTCCATTCTTCTATATTTTAACACTTAATCAAGTAGTAATAAAAACCAAGTTTTACTTTTTAATAGCCGAAGAGAACTCAACATTTAATAAAGATCAAAATTAAAGACATGTATTCTAACAGAAGGACAAGAAAGGACATACACTTCATATATGTCGCAAAAGATAAAAAAGCAGTGAATCGAACTGCAAAAAATAAAACTTTTTTAAAAAGTAACTTTGCCCTTAAATAATCTTGGAAGCAAATTGTAAGAAACTACACACATTTTTTTGATTGCATTAAATTTAGGAGATGCACACCTTTTGGTTAGAGAATGTTGAATTTTGTGTGTATGTTGTAAACGGAGCTGAATAAGTGGTTATTTGCACCACGAACAAGTGTGAAAACGTTAACAAGCAAGCGCTAGTTGAGGTTTTCTTGTTTGGTATATAAAGGATAATAAGTTGAAATACCAACGGAGCCTTGAGTGTTAAGAAAAATATTTGCAACTGCCCTTAAATAGCTGTTCAAAGGCAAATAAATTGAACACAACAAATCTCCAAGAGTCTGGTTTAGAAGAGGAAAAAACTTTCTACACCTGATCAAAACTAAGTAGGAGGCCTTTGTTAGAGACGAAATTAAGAAATCGAGTAGATTGGGTCTCGCCACAAACGAAAAGTATTATGTTGTAGATTATAAGTTTGTTTAGTAAACAAGTGCTTGTGAGTAAAAATCTATCCAAAGCATAATGTTTTTTTTCGTGTTTTTTGACGTAAAGTAAATTATTTTTGTATTAAGTATTTTATAATTTTGTTGATTCTTAATTTTCAAATACCCTAGTTTGGTAAACAAATACTTAACTGTAATATATGGAGCAACACTGTTCTGTTTTCACGCTATTAAAGTTAGCTGATAATGTACCATATGTTTGTGTGAAATTGACGTGAAAAATGTTAAATTTTGATTGTTTTTTCTGGCGAAAGCTGTACAGGTATGTAAAACTATAGTTAACAAATGTTTGTGTCGTTGTTATGTGTTTTTGTTCAACTGTACCGTGTTTTGTTTATGTGTATATTTACAATGTGCTTAACAAATTTAGTTGGGTTTCGTGGATCAGTACTTTTGCAAGGCAAAGCGGTGCAAAAAGTTGTAATTGGGAAGTTATTAACCAAAGTGTGCAGATTAATAAGAAACTAATCCTTTATGTCCGAATCCGCACGTTTTAGAAAAAAATCAAATTTAAATAACGATAACATTAAGTCAATAAATAAAAAAGTGAAAGCCTTCGTCAATTATATAAATAAAAACTTGCCGAAGTGCAATTCAACTCTTGAAAGACTTAAAGGGAAGCACTCAAAATGGCTTCTAAAAAGCATATTCATAGAAATCACTGGTCATTATGGGTTAGCAAATAAAGTAGGTCGGCCAAAATGTAATTACGAAAGCGCTGGTCTGAAACGAAAATTATCAGCGGAACTTTCAGAAATAAATAAAACTTATCGCCAGCTAAAAAATCAAATCAAAAAGATTTGGCTGTTGTTTTAAAAGCAGCGGGGAGTTGTGAGAGTATTAGAGAAATAAAAACGAAGCTTTTTGCGGATGAGCCCAAGAAAATGTCAGTTGACAGTGCGCTTGCATTTTTATTGGAAAATAGATTTACAAAAAGTCAGTATATATCCAACGAAATGCGAAAATTTACGGATGTGATATATATCTGGCATATCCGATCGTACTTAAATCTAAATTAAAACTCAGGTCAAAAAAATTAAATATTTCGAAAATAATGCACATATATCATTACAAAATCTTTTGGATCATACATCTTCCCGCATTCTTGAAATGCAACACGAGGTCCTAGAAAAACTGTCCAACGTGCTACATTGCAAGTTATTTTTCAGCTATGCATATAATGTTCGTCCGGCCAGGGTTTGTACAAACAGAGTTACCAGATCCACGATAGTTCTTTAATTCACAGTTCACTGTTCGTTACTACAATTGTCTCATTGAAATTGATAAATAAGACGCAAATAATTATTTGACTCAATAAGACTCCGCAATCTGTTACGATTTTGCAGACCAGTGAAGATTGTATTCATTAAGTAAACTACCACCCTCGTATTAGCTGAAAAGGAAAATTTGGATGCCCAGATTCGCAACATATAAATTATTTGTATAAATTTAAAGACAAATGTATAAATGTCAGTCTTTCCCTATCTGTGGAGCGAAGCAAAAACAATTGCTCGAAATTAAAGATATAACCTCGAAGGCTTTCATGGCTAGAGCACACGCTCTTCAATATGCAATTAGTCCTTCACACGCTTGGATCCGGTTTTTTTAATTTGTTTTAAAAATCTCATATAGAATTGAGCTTAAGAAGTGAGATATCAAGGATTGCGACAAGCTTAAACTAAAAGCATGAAAAATACTACTACAATTAAAAATGATAAACGAAATGGACCTAAATGTGGACAAGCCTCTTTCAAATGGCAGTGGAAACTCCAATGATGGCAACACAGCGAGAAGAGCATTTTTAAATGCAGCTTTACTGTCATCAATTCTTGATTTTGATTCTGATATTCTACAAAGTTTTCATACTATTTTAGTAACAATTAACTGCGAATACGATATAAACTCGGAAAAGTTTAAAGCCTTCTGTTCGAAAGTTTTTGTGGCATATCATGAAAAGTATCCTTGGTACACCATGTAGCCCACTGTTCACAAAGTCTTAGTACATGGGCGCCAAATAATAGATACTTGTTTAGTTTCTGTTAGCTGCCTTGGGGAGCATGTATTAAAATCCCGAAATAAATTATACAAAAGCGGTAGGGCACGCAAGAATATGCAGTCGATTAGACAATATGACAGACGTTTTTAATAGATCCATCAATAGTTCTGATCCGTTGCTGTCCAGTGCCTATTTAAAAGAACGATATAATATAATTAAAAAAACCTATACCAGCAGAAGTTATATCTCTATTACAAGCACCACATTTAGAAATTCAATGCGAGAGTGACGATCCATATTCCATACAGATTTCTTCTGACGAAGGGTATGAAGAATAGGATGGACTTGAGGTTATTGCTTCACAAGATAGATATATTGCACTAGAAGAAAGTTGAGTATCTTCTATAGTAACATAACCATACTTATTAAGGATTTTGTAAAATGTATATTTACTTTCAGAATGCAGGACTAATCAGCAGACAATAATAGGAGATGAATAATGAAATTTGAATTTGTATGATTATTATTTTTTTTTTATCAAATATAATAGAAAATTTAAAAATTATATTTTTAATGGAAACGTCAAAAACCTAGTTGCATGTTGGCCAGATCGGATATATGGCAGCTATATGAAATAGTGCCCCAAATCATATACAATTCAGTGGGTTATCTTGGGAGCATAAGAAATGTATACAAACCAAATTTCAATTCAATGGCTTTAAAATTAAGGTTTATGCAAACAAAAAAAAAAAAAAAAAAAAAAAAAAAAAAAAAAAAACATAGTGCAAAGAACCAGAAAACATGAAATAGAAGCAAAATATTAGTATTCTGGCAACGATGTAAAATAGGCCTGTGCCACTTGTGAGAGTATTTTCATGACGTACTTTTTTTGCTTTTGAAAACCTATAAGTGCTTGTGAGCAAAAGTCTCTTATGTGAGCCGCATGACTACTGACCTTAAAAGGGAGACTTCCAAAGAACGAATCCAAAAAACTATATAAGTCTCTCTAGCCGTTTGACCGTCCGAATTACGCGACATATTAACAAAAAAAAAAAAAAAAAAAAAAACAGGTTGGGAAATTCAATTCATGCATTACAAAAGTATTACAAATGTTTAAAAATTCATTAACATGAAGTTAAAATGATCAAAAGTAGATACAAAAAGTAGATCAAGTTATTTAATTGTAGCTTTACTATTGCCTTTATATCTGCCTTAATGCCACGTCTAATAATTTTCATCACATATAAAATATCTTTAAATCCGTTCAATTTTAAGTCAAATCATTTTACTCTTTATTGTCGAGAAAGTCACATGCACATAAAGAGAAAGGACATGTTTAAAAACATCATCAATGAACTGTTAATGTATGCGTTTGTTATAAATATATCTGTCTGTACTTATGTGACTTGTGTTGTTAACAGTAAAATTTTTCACTTTATCCTGTAGAGTGAAAAACCAAAAATAAGCGTCTAAACGTCTAAATGCAGTCATTTTCTTTCTTTTGGAAATCCACAGATTTCGTTTTTTTTTCCATTGTCTATTCAGCGTTTTAAGTGTTTCTTCTGCCAAAAATGAAACAAAAAATTTTTTGGGATCAAAGAGCAAACAAGTTGTTCAATAGAAGGGGGAAAATACAAATATGCGTGTTCACAACGTGAGCGCTACGCTATGTAGGAAGAAATGAGGAAGGCTGGGTTAAATATCTGATTTATTTGTCAGAAATGTCAACATGAAAAATTGCGAAGGAAAAACAATTTTGCAAATAGATGAATAGATATTCGTTCATTCATCCATCCATGATGGTTCTTCCATTGATGGTCATAATTTGTCAATAAATTTATATTTAATTTTGTTCACTAAATAAGTCTACCAAGATACAAATAGCAGCATGTTTTTTCTAATAAATAAAATATGTTTTCCGGCGAAATATTCTGATTACTTAGAAATGACCAGGCGTACATAATATATTAAATTGTTCGTAGTGAATTGAAGTGGAAATTATGTTGCTAATTTGCTTGTACGTATTTTAATTTCATAACTACGAAATAATTATAGAAATTTAAAATGATTCCAAATTGTTAAGAAAGATGCCAGCATGTAACAATTTTGCAATATTTTAAAATTAATTAGGTCTTTAAATATGAGAATAGTTATTGAGTTTTTAGAGTGCAAAAAAAAAGTAGGAACACGCTCAAATATAAAAAACAAAGCTTAGATTCTCAAAGCACAATATAAATATCGAGGTTTTTCAAGAGGACAATAGACCACAGGAAATCTGGTACAAGGTCAATAATTGGCCGACTGCCTTTCTGTGATAACAGCATTTAAAAAGGAGATGCCTTCAGTAGAATCTCGTAAACAGTCCAGTAAAAACTTATACTATGAACTTTATAAACATAATTTTAGGTGCTTGAATTCCTTTTATAAATGACATACCGATCGAATGTGTTTCATATTGTGAAGTCTTGAAGATTTATTTAGATGATAGGCTAATCCGTGATTATCATGTGAAGAAACTCAAATCTAAAATCTGCTTTGCCTTATTCTGTACTCAAAATGAGACAATTATAAGCGAAAACATTATTATTACCGATTATAACATACGGATTAAATATTTATTCATGTTCTAATTCGACAAACTTTAAAAGAATTAGAAAATATTTTTATCCGATCTTAGGATTTGTGTTTGGATTAGGTATAATAATTTGCATAACTTTTTATGTTTTTTCACTTCTTGAGTATACGATTAGATGAATTAGTTACACTACGTATGCCCTTGTTCTTCTATAAAATTAATCTTTAAAACTTGGCACGCCTTTATATCTAATTAAGTTTTATTTTTACATTTTCTTAATCTGGCAGAACCTCATCTTTAATATGTCCGATAATACGTACCCTTTTTATGCATCGATCATATTTAAAGAAATTTGCAGATTAAGGAACACACTTATTCCATGTAATAAAAGATATTTGTCTGTTAGTTTGCAGAAATTGAAGAAAATTATCCTGATGAGCCTTTGAATGATATATGAAAATATTATTTGCATAGAATAGTGTAAATTAAGATGAGAGGGCGAAATCTTTCAAACAATTATAGTTTTAAAATAAAACAAGAAACGATTGTTTAAGTTAATATAATGCGATTAATATGTTCTTACCCAAATGCCTTGTAATCAATTAGATCTAAATAAAACCTTATTGAACCCTAGATGACTATAATAGAATTAAATACAAAAATTATAAATAAATAAACGCAAGTGTATTGTAAGTAATAATGAGTTAAATTATTCATTCCGTTCCGCAGTGACGGACAATTATTTTTACGTAAGCAAACTTATAATTATTGATTCCTTTGCTACCGTTTCCTTTCTTTGTTGTGGCTATATTTTTCACTTCGCAATGTATATGTAACATGTAAAAAAACTTAAAAATATATTTGTTTTATATAGATATGAAATTTTCTTTAATGAATTAAAACAAGCAAGTTGCAAGTATGTAAGGAAATCAAGATATTTCCTGTGGTTTTATTCAGCATCCTCCAATAGAAGTGATAAAATGCTCTTATCTAACACGAGACAATTTCTCATATTTCCTGCATCGTTTACTTCTTGCATACCGGTCGATAGTTCTTTCCGCATAAATATCTTTTTAGTGCGGATTCAATAACACCACCTAATATTTGATAATACCGTAAACAGTAAACAAACAAATGGAGTAAGAAAATGTTACTACTCTTTGATTACTGAAGGGCAGGGGAATAAAAGTGTTCTCCTTCTCCTCGATATATAAAAAAAATTATTTCAAACGAGACAGACCCTTTCCAATAAAGAAAAAATTTAAAAATTTCTGGCGTTTCTACCATTTTTTGTCTGATTTTTAAAGATTATATATGGTTCCAAAGGCATGTCGTCAATACATACAAAACTTTGCTTAAATCTGCATGTTAATGTTTAAAAATGATCGAGTTATAATCATTTTAAAATAAAAATGTTTGATTTTTCGATACCCTGGTCCAGTATTTTCAAAATAGCAAATTTTGATTGAATTTTTAACCGTAGTTATCGAGCAAAATTTAAAATATTCTAGAAAAAATTTAAAGATTATATCTTTTCTGGCTTGAAAATTATACGATTTTCAATTACAAAAATCAAAAATCATTTTATTTCTGGGTATTTTGGCCTAAAAAAGGCCACCAATATAATTTTTTACAGGTATTGAGAGGTCTTTGGGAGCATGTATAATTTCAAAAAAATCAGACAAAAATTAAAGAAACGCCAAGCTTAAAACCACAAAGAACTAGAAAAAGCTTTAATGATTTTGTAAAGATTTTTTAATTCAAAGGCCTAAGAACCGGAACGTTCTTGACTGTGGAAACGCTCATATAAGAATATTTTAAACACATTCACATATAACTTCCTTAACATCTCTACTTTCAAGGAAAGAAGCTTAGGTAATGAATCAAATGTTGCGCCCTTTTTTAAGAGCGCGGTTGATCGTTTGGTGATATAAAAATATTAAAGATGTTCGATTGAATATTACATTCTCTTGCATTAAGTCTTAAACCACATTAGTTTGAAATTTAGTAGAAAATAGAACACAGTAGCTGGTGTTAAAAACAGCCATCAGTCAGTTTAATAACCACTCAAAAAGTAAAACTTATTATTTCGCACTTAAATATATCCGAAGCGTTGTTAAATGTATAGTAAGTACCGATCCTTTTAAATCAGGTATAAAACTCTTAATTCAAGAACGAACTGTTCAAGCTCGGCCATCTTAAGTAACATCTTAAGTTTAACTAACAACGTCTGTTGATCAAGTTTAATCCAGAAACGTGGCGTAGGAGCATGACTTTCTCTTTCTGTCACTGCTATTTAAAAGTATTAATTTGTTCCAAAATAGTTTATATAAAAAATACATAAATAAGTCAAAGCCTTTTATTAAAATTTGCTACAAAACATGATAATTAAATTTTGCTTTTGTGTCTCATAATTACACTCTTCGTAGACGCTGGAAAGAGTCTTCACCAAAAATGTTACAAATTTCACCTTCGCCTATCGGTTTTTTTCATGTGCACTTTATTGCTTACGTTTCGCACAGTAATATTTTTTTAGTTTGATTTAAAGCAATTGGAAAATTCAAGTCATCTAACAAGTTTTTGTTGTTTTGTTTAAGTTTTTAATTTTCTTTTTCATTTGAAGTGTTTGCTTAAAGTTAAAAGTTAATTGATGCGTTCTTCTTTAATTAGAATCATACAATATGGTTCAGTAATTCACAAGTATTTTGGAAGAAAAATTACGACAAAACAGAAAACAATACCAAAGTGAAATTCATTAAATCATTGTTTTGTTTTTGTTGTTGTTTTTTTTTTTTTTTTTTGTTAAACAATATAAATCTTTCCAAGTGAAAACAAAACTTATTGTTAGTGAGACAAACAAACGTATACGTTTTCGAATTGATTTTTCACTTCTAAAATAAAAGTTTTTGTCAATTTTTTCAGTTCTCTTTTTGTTTACTTTAATCTTGTTTAAGTAAATAACGTTTTAAAGAAATAAAGAGAAAGTAACAATTTTTATCGCAAATATTCGAAATGTTAAAACAAAATACAGAATTAAAACAATAATCAAAATATCTTCAACTTCTTATGTTTGGTTGTATGTATGTGTGTATGTGAATTTTAAAGTTAAAATAATGGGCACAAAAGCTTCTGTTTCCTTCGAGTTCCTTCATTCTTTTTTAATCGTTTACTTGTCTGCACACTGGAGCCGATTGAAGAATACTTGTGGTCAGATTTTTTTTATTGTTGGAATATTCATAGGGAATGAGGAGCATACATATGTTGATTTTTAGAATGTTGTCGAGATATTGTGGCAAAATGCTTGAATATCCTTTCATTTGCAAATTTGTTTAATCAACATTTCTATATTTTTATAAAAATAAAAAACAATAGCGCGTTAAGCATTTTACTATCTAGAATACGTTAAAGTTTAACATTCTTTAAATAAAAATATAATTTTTTTCCTGTAGGTTTTTTATTTTTCAGAAAAAACGATACGGTTAAAGTAAACAGTTTACAGCTACACAGCTGTGAGTTCTATTCAGTTGATCCGTAAAAATACGATTTAAATTTCAACTTACCTTCGAATTTTTCGTAGGCAGCAAAGCTTAGCTTCTCTGGCACAAACGTTGAACGTTTCGAACCCATATTTTCCAGTTGCCCGGACATACTGGAGCTAGAATCACCATTATTGTTTTTATTATTAACACTGCCCCCAGCAGACTTTTCAATTGTAAAAGATGCAACTTTCTTGAGTACATTATTTTTAGGAGTTATTTTAGTAGAGATTGGAGAGCCCATTTGAGCTGTTGTACTACTATGACTACCACTGTTCGCCAGTGACATTGTTTCAATTTTTGTATCGTCATTGTATAAAGGAGTGGTAATGGCAGCAGTTGAATATTGTTGTTCTGACTGCTGTTGGAATTGCGGATGTTCGCATGCTCCGGCACTTGTAAATGGTGGCTGAGATTGAACAGGTGTTTGGGATGATTTAAATGAAATTATAACGGTTGATTGAGTTTCCGTTGTTGTTGCTGCTGCTGTATTGTTCGCAGAAGCTGAAGTAGAATACGTTGGCAGGGTTGCTGATTGTAAAGTTGGCAAATGTTTGGCATCCGCTGATGCTTGAAAATGAAAAGAAAAAAGAAAATAAAATAAGTTTCCAAGAAACAGTTGCAAATTCAGTTCTATTGAAAAAAAGGAAAATATTATTTTATGCGTGATAGCTCTTAACAATTGGTTGATTTTTGGGAGGAATGATGCCCATACGGAAATGCTAGTATTAATCATCCTTAAATACTGCACGTTAAATCCCAAGTTAGCTGTTTACAAACATTGACAGCTTCTATCATCCACTTTTGTAAAACTACGTTAAGATTTTCAATTTCAAATTAAACGTTAGACATAATGGATTCAAAATGTATTAAATATGGGACAGTAGTTCTTAGCAGAATAGGAATTAACAACGTCCCAAGAATAAACTCCGAAGTCCGACAACATCGAGTGTTAAAATTAGTTTCGCACAGAAAGAATTGCAAAAATAAAACTAAAAAATTACAACCACTGAAGTATTTTAAAAGACATTAATATTTAAATATGTACAAATGAAAGGTTAATAAGATTAGTAAAAAGATCTTTATGATACTTGTTCGATAATTCTTGCTCGAAAGTCTTGTAAATTGACAGGATTAAACCAATTAAAGGGGAGGATACTCTAATGATACTCTAATCAAAAGTTGGCTTAGGCAAACTAAATGAAAACATGTGTAAACATAAAAAATGTCCGCTGCATTGCGAATTGTTTGCTTATCGGTATTTTATGACGCTTTTATTTGGATTAAAAATGAAAAATTTTAACATAAATTTTTGTTATTATTGTATTTGCGCCAAATTGGCTACGGATTGGATGCTGTGCAGTGATGAATTAACGTACAGGCTCTTAGCAAATATATCAACGATGCCGTTATGATGCCGCTGAATCATAGATACAGTAACAATTTAAATATGAAGAAAACAATTAATAATAATTCTTAAATTCCTTCAAGATTTTTACACTAGCAACGCCAGATACTATTGATTTTACAAAATATATTTAATATATTTTTTGTTTGTTATAATTATCAATTAAAAGACAACTTTTAAGTTTTCAGTTGCATTAAAAGTTCGCTGTTTCCTAAAGATGCTGTTTGTGAAGTACCCAAGTAATTCAACTCTGTTACAGATCTAGACATAAATAAAACAATTACGGGGTCATGTCTGTACATGAAATATTTTTTTTTTTTAATTTTGGAGTAGATAGTAATCTATACTTTTGGAATTTTTGTCTGTCTGTGTTCTTACCGTGTAAAAACTGTTGGATGGATTTAAATAAAATTTTGTGAGGATGTTCCTTAGAATATGTTCAAAAAACATGTCATTTCGTAAAGAAAATAGAGATATAAATGTAAATGCACTCAATTTTACCGGTATAATTACTTAAATATTGTCAGTACATTTAATTTTTGTAGATGGGAAATTTTTAACACTATCTACATACTCTACAATAAATATTTAAAAACACATTTTTCTTAATTTGAATTTTAAGAAAATTAAAAATTATCGCAGACGAAGTTGTGGGCTCTGCTCTGCTGGAATCTATGTTATCTATGTATTATTAGGCAGTTAACTAAAGAGTGAAAAATTCGAAAATGTTTCTTAGAAAAATATCCAATTTGGGCATCCTTAAAAAAACATATTAGTTTATGCGCGAGAATATTGGTTCATTTTCTCACGAGCCTACAGAAATATAGTGGTTGTCTTAGGATAATTGCACTTTGCATGATTTTTACGACTGTGACGTCAGGTGAACAAAATTATTTATTTATTTCGAGAAATGACAGTGCTACCAAGTGGTGGAGTCAGTTTACATTCACAGTCAACTTCTACGAATGCAATAAAAAACTAATACCTGTTTCGAATGTCCAATCGGTCCTTTATTACTTTGTAATTTGAATTACTCACTTAGTAATTACAACAAAAAAGTTGTATGCATTCACATGATAAACCAGTAGAGTGAATTCCAACACCTTAACAAGAAAAAAGCTTAAACGCAAGTCCAAGTGTTAAACTGATATAATAGAAAGACTTAATAGTCAAACTATTTCTTTATGGCGCGTTAGCATTTTCGAAATTTTTCTTATTAAAAAAAAAAAACTTTTAAATGGGTTTTTGTAAAATTGTATTGTAAAATATTATTGTTGAAAATCTTAATCTTCAAAGGAAAGTATTCACAATATTTACTTGTGGGGAATCTTTCCCTCATTCGAACAAGAAATGAAGAAACGATTTTCTTTCCTTGATTTAAAACATTTTCTAATTTAACAACAGTAAAATAAAATAATGAATATTTTTGCAGGTGTTAATTATTAATATAAATATTAAATGGGTTATTGTGTTCATAAGATAACAAACTTCTTAATTTGAAAATTAAAAAAACTTGTGATAAAAAAATTAAATTAAATTTATTTTTTTTTATTTTATTAAAACAAAGCCGTTTGAGAAGGAGTTGCACCAAAAATAATTACCTGTGTTATTTTTATAAACAATCATTTTATGTCTTTATTAGCTTATCGTACCCGTCGTTGCCTGGTTCTAATTTTAGGGCTTTTCTGGAAATTGTATAATCTATTGTAGCCCTGTTGACTTTGCAGCTCCTTTCTAAACATGAGAAATATTGTTTCGTAGTTAAAAGAGTAATTTCGAAGATAACATACTTAAAATCGAAGGAGAGGTGGACTGTGACCAAAGGTACGCAAATACTAAATTTTGATTCAAATTGGATTGAAATGTACTAAAATGATATTTTTAATTTATATTTTAGTTCTGTCATTAAATCAGTATTTTTTCTTCATTAACAATTTTTTAGCTTGATGTTTGTAATGCTCAATATTGCTCATTTCATTTTAACCTATTTTGAAAGGAATATTTTCTGCAAGTCCGCATACCAACACGAATTTTCATAAATGATTTAATAAGTTATACAATTTTCGGTCACCCACCTAGATAACATTTCAAGACAGAACTTTACTTCAGGTATCTGGTATGAAATGAATGCAGATCATAATAATAAAATTTAGTTTAACCGGTGCATTCGTTGACCGCAAGTAATAAAGTTCTCTTAAAAAGTACTGAACGTTTTCGTTTATTTTTTATATATAAAACAAATTTACATTGCATCAAACAACTAAATTATTAGAGAATAACAAACGATTATCCTTGCTTAATATTAAAAGTATTTATGTTCCTACAGATGAATTGTCAACGTGCGCTAATGTAATTATTTCTACGTTTTCCAAAGAACATTTAATTATATGCTCGGGTAGAGGAAGGCTTTGAATTACTTTTTAAGTTTTTGAATTAAAGAGCTGTAAGTTTAAAGATTAATTTCGGATGGGCATAATTTTAACGTTGAAAATATTACATTATAACATAAGTGTGTTAAAACTTAACTTTGTGAGCAAATAATATTATACGAGGGCAGATCAGTAGGTATCAACGAAATTAGCTTAAATATCATTCGGAATTTTTTAACAACGTAGATTACTTAGAACGGATCAAGTGCTTAGAAAAATCCATAATTTAGTCTATTTTAATGATTGATTTCCTGGACTTTGTTCGTTTTAATCTTCTCCAAAAAAAAAAAATTAATTTTTTATTTTAAAGTTTATGCTTAAAGATTGGCCCGGTTCTAAAAATAGTTCATGATTTAAAAAATAAAAAGATGTCTTAATACAACAAACATGTATTTTACAATTATTAAACACCGCGAAAGACGCCACTTTAAAATTAAATTAAACTTTTTAATTAAGCTTTCAATAGTACAAAGTAATACAAAAATAATTCTCAAATCAAAATCAAACCCTACCCATAGGTGATGAAATTGACCTATATGTCCCTATCTTCTGAACCATCATAGACAAAACCTTAAATATTGCACAGGATGTCAAATTATAAAATAAAATGTGCCATAATAATTCATTTGATTTGATGTAACGGCCATAATTTTTAACCACTATAGACAGACTGTTGAACATGTATTACTTAGTCCGCTATGACAACAAATAAAAAAACGCATTTGGAAAATAAAGGGTGCACCAGAATGTTAAGCTGTTAAAGACCGAAAACTGAAAAATATTTGAAAGTCGGTCATTTTTCAAGAATTGTTGCAAATAGTGAGGAAAAGTAGAACGGGAGCACCCATCTTACATTTGGGTAAATTAATCCAAATTTGGACGTGTATCTTCAAAATAAAAATTTCGTTTGACAGGTACGCCAAAAACATACAATAAAATTATTAAGATAGTTTTTGACTTAACGCGAACTAATAGAGATAGTGGAAATATTACAATTCGAAATAGCTAGAAGAATGTTGCTTTTAATTATTTAATGTGAAACTCAGCAGACTTTCCAGGAACTTTTACAAAAGAAACTCAACAAAACTGAAATGTCGACAAAGAAATCAATAACACACAAGCATCAACAATGACTTTATATTTGCTTATATTTCTTCATTCTTATACAACTTTTATACATTTGTGTTTACAATGAAATCAAAACTATATTGAGTTGTTCAGTGTTTTTGCACGGGTACTTGTAGTTTATATTTTTTTAACAGACTTATTACCCTGTATTTTTTAATTTCTTTGGTTTGTAAAATATAAGTGTATACAATTTGTTTGCAGCTAAAAGATTGATATACTCGTACAAAATTAAAAAAAGAAACAGCAAAAAATGAAGTTGATTCTAATATTAAAAATAGAATATTATTGTTTCAAAAATTTATCGCACAGTAGCGATACAGAAGCGCAACATTCAAGAGTTAATTAAATGCTTGTTTTTGTATTCATTTACTGTTTTAAAAATTTACGTAAATGCCAGCATTATCTTGTAATACCACAATACTGTCCAAATTACAAAAACGAAGAAATATATCTGCCAACAGTCAGACTATAGTGTCTACAGATATTGTACACAAAACGTTACTACGAAGAAGCCTTTACAAATACAAACCCAATTGTAAATATTTCAAGGAAATCCCTTAAGTATCGTTCATTTGTATGAACATTTTTTAGCGTTGCATTTTTTACAATTTGATTTAATTAAAATTTAACTTTTAACATGCCCAAGAAAAAAAAGAACATGGCAAAGAAGAAAATAGGTTGTGTTTAAATGTATAGCTGCAGTATTTACGTTTCTGTTTTTAAAAAGTTTAAGAAAAAGCAAATAGACATTTACGTATTTAATACAAATGCAGAGCCAAGTACTTTGAAATAATCATTAGAATAATAAAAAAAAAAAAAAATTTATAAAACAAAGGAAACATTAAAAGAATTCCTTGGAACAGATTTTTAAAAACCGTTAGAAGGAAGTAGAGATGTCTATCTCTATCAAGAGGTCTTTATGTCTAATAATTTTTTCTGTTATTTTTCACAAAAATAACTAATCAAAAATAAAAATATTCGAATATGAATTAAATAGGGTAAATTTTTTAATAAAAAGCAAGATCAATATATTTATGTTCCAAAGAACATTTTACTGTGCTTTTCATCGATGTTTTGATAGAGCAGAACTTACCTCCCCGATAACATATGTGATTTGGAAATATAGTTAAAAAAATGGAAAAATTAGGTAAGTGAACACGATGCGCAGATAATAAACCGAATAATATCCCCATATTCTGAAGCAAAGCTAAAGCAGCTGAAATTAAAAGCAGCATTTACCTGCTGAAGTTTATAATGGCGTCTTAAAACCTAAAGAATTCAATTATGGCAATACCTCTGATTCCAGCTTAAAAAGTTCAAAGACGGTGTAGAAAAAATCTAAATTTCCACAAAAATCTAAACCTGCGAGATCGTGAAGCATGGAACAATACATCTTAAAAAAGTCTAAAACACATCACAATTTTCTGGGACGAAATTTTAGAAAACGATAGTGTTAACACACGATTAAGAAGAAAATATGTGCTTTTGATCAAATATTCACTACCCGCAAATGATAGAGGAAAAAATATGACTAAAACGTGGTATTAAATATTTTCTTAAAAAAAGTTAAAATGTAGCAAATCTTGAAAACTGGGAAAAATCGTCCAAAACCACAGCAAACTTTAAAGATTAGAAAAAAATCTAAAAAGTACCCAAAAGACTAAAAGATTGAGATTTGGCATTTATTATATTTAAAATGCATACATTCAGAAGATATACCGTTGCAAATTTAAGCAAATTAAAAAACAAGATTTTAAAGTTCCAAAATACCAACCAGCTTCTTTCTGTGGTTTCGTCTGGTTGAGCATTATACGATAAAAGGTGCAATAGTATACGCCTTACAATTTAGACGCGTTTAATTTAACTTGAATATATTAAATAACTGGTTATTCCCGGTGCATTTCACTACCCCAATAGTAATAATCGAACCACATCTACTCAGAATATAAATGCTCAGCCCATTATATTTCACTTTGTATATTAGGTACCACGTCCACTGTTTTAGTATAAAGTCTTCAATTCATCAGACTATAAAATTTAATATCTGAATTACTTGTGCAACATATAACGTCTTTTCCAATTGCAGGTCTCTAGGTTAACGATTATAATTTTTCATTTTGCATGGGAGGTACCACGCCCAATATTTTCAATCCAATTAGATTTTTGCTACGCTTAATATATTAATTGGAGAGTTATTTGAAAAAAAAAATTCAAGGTGATAACAGTTTCTAAGTAACGCGATGATAAAGATTTGTTTTGTATTGAAAGCGACACGCCCAGGTAAAAAATGAAAAAAATAAGTACCTATTATCCAGTCTTCCTTCTTTTTAAAATTCTTTGCTAAATTTCATCTTTTTTCGACGTGACCACATCAAATGTAGAAACTATTTTGCGACTGATTACTGCATGAGAGTGACGCGGTAAGCGCTACACACTCTGCTCTGATCCTTGTCTTGATTACAGCGGCAACCATCATCATGTAGGGCGTTCGGCCAATAAGGCAATGTCCAGTCAAAACGGCTACCAGTTCTTTAATTTGCATCAACCACTGCAATGAAGACCAATGTATTAGATACTTGCTACACGTAGTTGAAACCGCCGAAGCTCCTTTTCTAAGCTTCTAAAATAATTTTTCCTTAATTTAAAATATTGCAAATGTAACAACGAAACTAAAATAACATAAATTTTCAAGATGGCAATCATAAAAATGAAAGACCATTCAGCCACTCATTTATTTTATTTATTCATTTCATTTTGTTGGTTGTTCATGTTTTAAGTTTTTATGTCCTTTCTTAAATTTCTGTTGTAAAAAGTCAAGACCTTTTTATATAAAAAAGCAGTAAATAGTCTAAACTCAATGCCTTTAGGTAGAAAATTCACGTTTTCGCTACTTTTTTTTTAAATTATACGTTTTTGTTATTACTAAGAAATTATATACATTCATACAAGTTCATATGTGTGTGTGTCAGAGTAGCTGTAGTTGTTGGCAAAATATACCATTATTTAGCGTTATTTATCCAATGGGACGTTTTAAATGATCCTTTAGACGAGGTGTTTTGTAATTTTATAAACTTTTTGCTAACAAATGTTTATTGCATTTAGTAATTTTTATTGTTGTCATTGTTTTAAAGAGGTCATTAAGTAACTGTTTTGAAGAGGGTTGATTATGTGGAAATTATTAGCGTTTTTGTACTTTTTTGGATGTAGCGGTAGTCGAAAATGTTACTGCCCTTTCGACTGTTAAGAAGATACAATAAAAAAGTCGAAGTAGCGCTGCTCCTGATTAATAGTTTTTATTATATATATATACATAAATTCAAGCGTGAATAAATATATCTGTATGTGCAATTATAAATCAAACAAGAAATAACTTATTCCTTTAAAGTTATAATTTTTGCAGCATACTTTAAGGATGCGATTTATATTTATATTTCTAAGAAATATTTGTAGTATTTATCTAGTGCCAAAACCAACACATAATTTCACACAAAAGCCATTAAACCATCTATTTATGTAAATTAAAAAATTTAATTAATAGAAATAAGCAAATTATAGATAGAAATGTTTACACTTAACAAAGTGCTTTTTACATATTCTTTTAAGTTACATTAGCATAAAAAAATAATTGAGTTTCTTATATTTATAAGGTTGCGGATAATTTTCGGTTTAATAAAATTTGAAAGATCAAAGTAAAAAAAAAAAACAAACAAAAAAAAAAAAAACAAAAAAATGTATCCGAATAAACATTACAAATAGTGTGTTTTGGAGTCTGTTAACAGGTTTTGTAAATAAAGTGATTATTTATAAGTGTCATCTAACTACGATTAATTAATAATTGTATTTTACTTTGAGAGCACTAAATTGTTGCTTATAAATTTATTTGCTGACATACATATTAATGTCAAAGGAAAGTACATATGTTTCGGAAATATTTTCTTTTAATTAAAAATATATTTTAAAATTATATTGACACTCTTTTGAAGTTAAGGCCTTCAAAATATTAAAACATATTATTTTTACTGAAAAAATTTAAACTTTTTAAGGCAAGAAATATGTTTATGCGTGTACGTAAATGCACCTGAGTACATAATAATATTATTTTTTCATTAAAAATGTTTTCTTAATGGATAAGCTTAAGGGTAAATTTATTTAAGAAATGTAATGAATAATCTTATGGAAGTGAAATGCATAAAATGAAAAGCACTCATGGGTCAAGACTGCGAGATGTTTGGATATTGCAAAATCTTTTAAAATTCAATTAAAATGTATAAAACAGAAACTGTCAACTTATAATTAATTTTAAAATATAAAATATCTCAAAAAATGTATATAATTTGAATTGGTCATTACATAAAGTTGACATGAATTCTTAATTAACAAATAACACACAAATAATTAACTCTTAACCTACTCAGACTGTTAGTAATTCCAAGTACATTATAAGTGCAAAAATCATAACTTGAAATAAAATTATTATCGCTAAATTCTTTTAAAGAACCACTTTCTTTAAGTTGTTATTGTTATATTATAAAGTATCTTATGATCAGAATTATTTGGAAATAATTTTTGGTAAAGAATAAAACTTTAATGAAAGAATTCAGAAAACCTGAATAAAAAACTTTAAAAGTCTATTTAATTCTAGTCACGTTAACAACCTGGTACTTTATTTTTTTGTGATATAGCTGTTGGGTAATAAAGTGCACTTAAAAATATACTCGCATTTTGTGCGAACAAAAAAAAAAAAAAAAAAAAAAAGCCAATTGTGACTTTAATATCGACCTAAGTTTTGCACTTTAATATTTTTCATAATTTACTTAAAACGATGGTTACGTTTCTTATACCAAGAAGAAAAATTGCTAAGTGTTGCATGCAAGAATTGGCATACAAAACATTAAGCCCATTTTCATTCAATTCATTTTTACATTATTTTTTTTAAAGTTTAATAATTCTTGAAAAAAAAAACCAACTTGAAAACAGATTTTAGCTGTCTGTATAAACGGTACAAAAGTTTGGCCACAAACATCATTTTCCTTGTATTATTCCACGCAAAGATATTTTTCCTAATTTTCAAGTTATTTTGTATAACGGTTCAAATGATAGGCCAATATAAGCCAAATTACATCAACTATGGGAACATCGTTTAATTTTTAAAATCAAATTGTACACTTGTTGCTTTTATATTTTAGCTATCTGTCGAAAGCACTCTCTAATTTTCAAATCCAAATTTTACACGTTCTGTTATGGCAGACTAACAATACATGGCAGACTAGCAATACACCTCTTCGAAAGTATTGTCATATCATCAAATTATATAAACTGTTGGGTCACCGTTTAGTTTATAAGACTGGATATTTACACTGGTTATTATAACGGCCATCCTAATTGACTGCGTTTGTCTACAACGGTAAAAAAAATGGACCATATACTCCAATTTACGTCACTTATGAGGACACCTTAATTTTAAGCTTTATTTTTGTATTACTTTTTGCTATTGGGAGGAAATTTTTTAAAAATTTTTAATTGGTATTTTATACGGTTCAAAATACACATAAAAACATGTAATATATGTACGCATCTGCGTTGACAGCGTTTAACATGTCAAGTAGAGTAAAATATATAGTGGGATTATTCTTTTTTCTAAGAGATTTTAGAACTAAAAATAAGTAAATAAAAATAAAGTTTTGTTAATTATTAAAGAAAACAATATCACTTATTATGTAAATAATAATCACTTCCGTGGCAAGACTGTTAGTAAGCAATAACTTTTCTTAGCCGCCTTAAGACATGCAAAATTATTCTCTATTGAAAAATCAAATAATCTACCACAATCAATTGAGTCACAGTATACTGCCTGATATTTGTGAGAAATCAAAGAACTTAACAACATTTAGGTATTTTTAAATTAAATTACTTTTTACTCATTTGGTAAATACTCACATGTACTTACATTTTAAGTAAACAAAAGTAAAATCGACAACAACAGAATCCATAACAAAAAATGTGGCAAGAAAATTACCTTTAAATGCTTTTTTTTATTCTCAGCAATCAACATGGGAATTTATTCTCATCTGTCCGTTGTAGTTGTTTCCCTTTTTGTTTTCTCATGATTTTTCATAAAATTAAAAGAGTAAACAAGTACAAACTCATGCATATTTAAGGCAGAAATACATAAATACATGTGTAAGAAAATCTTTAAAGGATGTGTAAATTTAAAAATACCACTTAGAGCAGTACACTTATCGACATAAAAGTATTTGTACAAAGTAACGTTGTTGGTTTGAATGGGTCGTGCAACAAATATCTGCTTATGAAGATAATTTTGTGGCATGTAAATTACTTTAAATATATTTATATGGCTATACGCCTTATTTCTTTATCAATAAAATACTAGCATTAATTAAAACAGTACAAAAAAATCACCCTTTTTAAACAAACAGTAAAAAAAACCTTTCATCCCATTTTTTTTATTTTAAGGATTTGTAACCTTATTATCACTTTAAGGCTTTTTGTTTGTTTGTACACAAGCTCTGATGTACATACATGAGAACATTAAAACGGTTTAAATCCATTCAAAACTTTGACGTAAAAGGTTTCTTAATAAACACAGAGCTACACAAAAATGAAACTATATTTGTGAAGCGAAAATAATGTTCCAAATATCATAGACTTTTGCGTTTTTGTTTGGCAAATGTATAATATTTAAACTATGGTTTTACCTTAATCCCAGAACTTGATTTTATGGATTGTGGTCTTAATTTTTATTATATGGGCACAAGGCAAACGTCACAGGTATAAGAAAAATTCCATAAAAATGCTTTTATTTTAATCGAAAACAAACACAATCCTTTTAACTATCGGAAACTCCACACAAAGTTCTTCAGAAAAACTATAGATTCCTGTTAAACTGTATGTAACTGTAAGACCTACAATTGATTTTATTTTATCCTAATCCAATGAAGGTTCGATTGTTATGTTTAAAGTTTTTTTTTTTGTTTTTTATCAGATTTGGGAATTTTAGATTTTCTACCCTTTACCACAGGTGGAAAAAGGGTAAATCTAAGTTTGTCATTCCGTTTGTAATTTCTAAAACATCCTTTTCCGAATCCTTAAAGTATATATTCTGAGTCTTTATGCATAGCGAAGCCGATTGAGCGATATCAGCCTGTCCATCTGTCCCTTCGTGTCACTAGTTGAGCAAGAGAAAATTCAAGTAAGCCAATTCATATCTTTTTTTCAACTTTTGTTGGTATTCATGCAGGTTGTTGTCTTTACTAAGTACTAAGAATACAAACGAAAGTTGGTGAAACAACAACCCTTAGCAAAACTTACAATTTTCGACCCTTTTTTGAACTAAAAAACTTAACGGAAAAAAGAATTTCTTACGCCGATTTATATGTACAATTGGTTATACTTATATGGTGAGAGGTGTATAAAAGTAGGCACATCCGAATATAGAGCTCTTACTTGTGTTTGTAATATTCGATTTTTTTCCTCTTCTCACTTTCGAAAGCAAAAAAAAAAAAAACAAATTACTAGTTCCACTAAAAATAGAAAAAATTTGAATTTCGAACTTAAACTTGAATAAAACTTTTATACTCGTATTTAATTTTATTTTATAATGAAAGAAGCACTAGGTCAGTTTTAGAATAAAAATAGAAATATTGTTTATTATTTTTTCTTTTTTTTTTTCTTTTTTCTTTCAATATTTCGCCACACCGTTGGGTGTCATATTCAGGAAACAGGAAATAATATTATTAAACAAATTGTATTGCGAAATATTGAAAGAAAAAAGAAGAAAAAAAAAAGAAAATAAACAATATTTTTATTTTTATTCTAAAACTTACCTAGTGCTTGTTTCATTATAAAATAAAATTAAATATAATAAAAGGTCAAAAAACATTAACATTTACTTTGATACTCGTATTGAACTATAAAAATCTTTTTACTTAAAAAATATATTTAATGTACGTAATGTACCGTAATTTGTATAAAAATTACTTTATATTTAGCATTTTAACATTTGTAGGATGTTTTCAAGTTTTTGAAATAATCTAAGCAATTTTCGTTGGTATATTAATTCCTTAATTTAGAGTTCTCTTATATACCGTTAATTTTAACAAAAATTTTTTGTTCCCTTCTGTTATATTTTTGAATAGTAAGCTTCCCGATTATCTTTTAACTAATCTTTTTGTTTCATTAACTTGCTAATTTTTAAAATAATAAAAACTGTATTAAAATGTCAGCTATGAAAGTTATTATTTTTTAATTTTGGCCCAACTTCGTTTTAAACTGAATGAAATGCACTTTCAGGTTCGTTACAACCTTTGCGAGCATTCTTCGTATCTATTCACAAGATATCGATCAAAAAATTATCTATTAATACAACAATTAAAAAAAATAGAATATGATAAATTTTTAATTCTTTTGCATATTGTAGTTATTGAATTATTTATATCTCTGCAGAGTCGGTTTTTTAGAATTATTCACACCACCAAGAAGTATTCTCTACTATCACACACATTTTATATTTTTTATATTTTATATTAGTTATGCTAACTTAATGGTTTTTAAATTTTATACGTTTATAAAAGAAAATCAAAATTTTACTTCATGCAAATTTCTAGTTTTCAAAACAGTATAAGAAAACCTGTCTCGATAATTTAGCCGATTCTTTATTTAAAAGAATCCGTAATATTTACAATTTATACCTTCGTAAATAAATATCCTAAAACGAAATAAAGTAAAACGGTCAGTCTTTTCTTAGAAAAAAAAATTATAAAATATTTTACCTTGGAATTAAATTCTTTCTTTTATTTCGGAGTCGGAATTTCAGGATTTGTATTTTTGATCTTACTTTAACTATTTACTATTTATTTTATTTACTTTAACTATTTGAATTATGAATTTAAAATATTAGCGTAAAAAAGTGTTTACCGAAAATTTAAAAAGTGAAAACCCTTTCGATGTTTATGAAATCGAGATCCTAATGGAATTCTATGCCTGCACAGTAATATGTCCATCTGTAGAATGACAACATTTGTATTTATCATTTTATAAAAAGAATTGTTATTGCTTCATTCATTCGTTCATTTATTCATTCAATTTATTGTGTTAGGATTTGTATTTGCTTTTCAAATTGGTTTTTTCTGTATCCCATGTAAATGTAAGGCAACGGTAATGATGATGTGATGTTTCTGTTGAAAAATGTAAATTTGGCTTGTCCTTTGTGTTTTGTTACTTGTGTATCAACATGCAAACATAGATACAAATATGTATGTATACATGCGTTAGCTTCCATGTTTGTATTCATTTTAAAGAATGCATAAAACGACTGTTGTATAAGTTTATGTTTTTGTCCTTGAATATATACATTCGAGTGATTCTTGTTTTTTATTTAATTCTTAATGGACATCACCTTTTACCTAAGGTGAATATTTTGCTTCTTTGGGACGAATGAATTAAAATAATTGATTTCTATTCTTTAAAATGACTTTCTAAGTTTCTGAAAATTTCGTATTATGAATTTAACTTTTGTTTTCAATGGTTTTGATTTTGAAGATATGTATGTATGTATGTATGTATGTATGTATGTATGTATGTATGTATGTATGTATATGTGATGTTCAAATTCAAACGAAAAGCCTCAATGGCGACTACAATGGAAACCAATCATTCTGGGGATCATGACATCGAAATGTGTTTTGTGCAATTCCTTAAATGGGTTTTAATTTCGAGGAAAAGCTTATATGCTATTAATTTAAGTGGGTGTTCAAGTCACTTGCCAAATAATTTTAAATATTTAAAAACTTTAGTTCTCACTTAAAAAAAATATTTCGAAAATGACATCTAGGGGAATATTTCTGCGAACATGCAATCTAAACTGAGCGAAAAACCATGTTTATTAAATTGTTTTTTCTTTAGTTGTTAAACTTCTCATCAGTTGAAGCAGGGAAGTTCAAAGTAAGCGGAAATTAAAAAATTATTTTCAAGTTAAAAGAAGGCCAATGATATATGATGGATTTTGAAGTAAATTTAAACCGTTTTCGGTCAGCTATTTGAAATTAATTTTGTGGTAGTAACTTATTGGGAAAAATGCATTTTAAAAGAAAATATTTGTATTCGTGTGTATTCGCTTACCATGACCAACTGACATTTTAAGAAGAAGAAGCAAGATTAAGGTTCACCTGTCACGGTATCGCCAAAATACAAATTTAAAATGTAACATTTTGAAAAAATAAAAATCATGTTTGGAGTAATATTTCTGCCCCTGCATTCAATAATGGATTTTATACTTCTATTATTATTATGAAATATTGCTATTATTGTGTTCATTGCTATTGACATACTTTGCTCAGTGAAACGACTTTTGTAAATTCATTTCTTTACTAATTACATACAAAGTCCTTTTATTAATATGTTCGAGTAATTCATTTTAAATGGCGGGAAAGACTCTCATCTCTCTTTCTCCTTCTGTTACTTTTGTAAATTAAAAATTATGAACCAGTACTAATCAAAACGCGGCTTGAATATGATGTCCTCACATCGAAAGCGATCGCCAATCGTACCCAATAAACAGACAGTGACGACGGTCTTCACCGAAAGGTTTGACAACATTAAAAATTACTTTGTTTATATCACTTTCACAATTGAATTGATAAACAATAAAAATACAAATTTATTTACAAATATGATACTTGAATTTAATATAAAAATGTTAAAATTAGTCAACACTCGGAAAAATTGTAACAAATGCTACAATTATTGTGTTCTCTAGCAACATAAAAACAGTTGACTCGTGCTTCAAATTAGTTCATCATTTTAATAATTGTTAAATACAAAAAAGAAAACAAGAATCATTATCCTTAGAAGACTTTTAGGACAAACATACATACACACAATATACATTTTTTAAAACCCAAAAATGCCAATACCCCAAATCAATGTTTTTCTCTTTTAAAATTTGCTACAAAACAAAAAGTATTCTTTTTACAAATACGTACACAATGTGTGTACATGTTGCAAGTGGGTGAATACGATTGTGATTTAAACTTTTACGTCTGTTTTTTTAGTTTTCCTTTTACATTTTAAAATGTGTCAATAATGAAATTGTTAAAGACGTTAGTTTTGTTTGTTTGTTTGCTTTCGGAATGGCTGTTGTTCGTTATTTTGTTATCAGAAAATAAAGTTAAATACTAGAAACATACTTCAAATACACTTAAGATTAATTCTGTATTTATTCTCTAGTTGTCTATGATTGCTGCTTCTATGGCAACAGCTGGCCACACCCTCTACAGCTGCTTTTAGAAAAAAAGTTAATTACCTCTTGTTAAATAAAGAACTTGAAGATCTCCTTTTAAATTTTTTATTTACGAATACATTCGAATAATATCCACAAGTCAAAAAAAAAAACAAACAATCTAACTGAGCTTGAAGTGTCCAGATTTGAATGTAAGTGTCTGGACTTTTACATTCAGCAGCTTTTTTTTAAGGGTAAATTCATAGTAGTTGTTCCTGTAGTTGCTAAATTAATAAACCAATGAATACGTTTAAGAGTTTGTATTTTCATTTATATAAATATTGTTGCTGCTGTTGTTACTGATTCTACCTTTCCATTACCGCCATCACAACGCCTGAAAAGCAAGCAGATATGTATTTGTTGAAACGTTTTTGAAGTTCTTTAGAAACATTTTTGCATTGACTTTTCAACATTTTTGTAAGAAGAGTTTCATACATAAGCTCCTGATTGTTGGGCCCCTGAGCAATTTTTTTTAAATAAAAGATAAAGTTGAAAATAAATACATTTATCTAGACATCATAAGAAAATTCTTCTAAAATCACTCATAACTTAGTTAACAGCAATTGAAATAGTTTTGAAGTAGAATAAACTAAAAATGAATTTCGTGAAATAAATCTGAAATAATATAAATGATGCACTTTAAAACTCAAATTGTTCGCGGCAACATTAAATATTTTAAGTTTTTTTTAGGAAATCAACGGATTTCAGTTAATTCTTGTCTATATTGCGAGATGGAGTAAAGGATTTAATAGACTGAAATAGTTGTTTACCAGGATGGTGCCACTGCGTCTTTTCAATAGGGGGATCGTTAAGTAAATAAATTTATAATTTTCGAACCGTTTAATTTAATACCTCAGGACCATGCCTTTTTCGTGCACTTGAAATTTTGATAGCTAATAAATAGATTTGTGGTAATGTACTCCTTTTACACAAAAGATTTAGAATTATTCGGCACATAAAAAGCGTCTTAAGCCAATTTAAAAAGAAAAAAAAACAAAATAAAGTGAATTATGGTCATTTTGAACGACTGATTAATTTATTTGCAAGGTAACCATTCATTCTGTATTGTTTGAAACAGTTCTATATTTTAGGGGTTTGTTACTGTCTCAGTTATTTTTGGGTTAAAAACGTGAAAATGTTCTCAACTTCATTTAATGTTCAATATTTGTTCTTTTATTATTATTAATATTTTACTGATCTAAAAGTTTGTATTGCATTTTTCTACTTTAATTGGCGGTTGCTACTTCTTAAGGCATCATTTAGAATCAATTAAAGTAGCTTATGCCTCGTTTTAGGGGTTGAAAATTTACGTGTCGAATGAATGTATGAAAGGAATAAAAATGTATTCGTGTCTAAACCGGCGGTAGCATAAAGCAAGAACAAATATGTTTCGTTACTGTTTACTAAGCTCTTTGGGAAACTTCACACTTATTATTTTATATAAACTAAAGACTAATATTTTATTTTTCTAATTCAGAATTATTGCAAAGAATATAAAAAGCTTCTAGCAAAATTTCTGTCCGTGTGGCAGGACGATCAAATTCGTATTAAACATAGTTTCAATTATATTAATACGCGACCCAAATTAGATACCTGTTTGTAATAGAAAAATTATTATTAATTATCTTTCATAAGTGCGGTACTTATTAACTATTTAATAAATCCTTCAATTGGCATTTGCTGATAGTTCTGACTATGTCGTGGTAAATTGTAATATTGCAGCTAAAAATATTCTCATATACCAGCATTTTACATTACACTTTTATAAAAAAAAAATTCGTTTTAAAGAAAACAAACCGTAATATTTATGTTTTTAAATTTTTTTAAAATAAACGTAAGAGTAAATATTTTGTGATTTTTTGAAGAAAGTCTTTAAGGGAAGTTCTGTACATGAAATATTTTTTGAAAATTTTGTTGTTGGTATAGATAGTAACCGATATGAAATACAAAACACCTATTTTTGGATTTTTTTGTCTGTTTACCGGTCTGTTTGTGCTCGCATCACATAAAAACTGCTGGATTAAGAAAATTTTTTGAGGAGGTCGCCTAGAACCTTGTTTCAAATGTAGAATATTTCTTTTAATAATTTTGTGGAAAAATAGAAATGCAAATGTTAAAGCATGCATGTGTACTAACACAGTTTCGCCACATTTTATTTTTTTAAATGATACATTGTTAACACTTCTGGGATAACTAAAAACATATATTTCTAAATTCGAATTTTAAGAAAATCAGAATTACGCGCAAACGCGGGAACGTGGGAACTGCTATTTTTATATATTTCAGCAACATTTTTTTTGATACTTTTTAACTCAGGAACTCAACCGCTATGAATTTTTGCAAAGTCGCACAAAAGGTCGTTTTCTAAACTACTCTAAAAAAAAAAAAACGATTGAAGCAAAACAAAAATTCATTTATCATATATCATCAGATGTACAGTTGCATTATATATATACACATCGATGGCTTAATATAAAAAAGGCCTTACTCAATTTTTTGTTACTTTACAGAAGAAGAAAAAACTTGATAAAATCCTAAAAATTTAAATAAAAATAAAAAAATTAAATGAGAAATAAATTGTGTTGCTTTTTTTTTTTATTAAAAATTGCATTAAAATTTTTTTGTATCTTAGGATTTTTTTAAGTTATTTTCTTCTCGCAAAAATTATAAATGTTGCAAAAGTCGGTGCTAGACAAAAAAATCTCACAAAAAGTCGCAGACCCCTAAAAAAGAGTCAAATTGCGACTTTAGTCGGGCGGACGGCAACCCTGGAATTAACGAATTAAGGAATTTTAAAAACAATGTTTCTGAAATTGTAAATTTGAAACAGAAATTGACTTTAATGTTATTATTATTTTATTATTTACTATTGAATTCATAAAAGCAAAACATTTCATCAAACAGTGATTTTTTTTCAAATACAGAACTGTAAGACATGTAGGTATTGCTCGTATTGAATTTGTGCAAAAATATATTCTATTTTTTGCTTAAGAATGCATATGGAAGATACGTTGCACTTGCATCCTAAACAAAAAAAGGAAAAATATGCTTAGTATTCCATAGTTATTATTTATCCGCATTTGTATTGCATTAAATTCTAAAATAAACAAATCAAGAGTTTTAAATTTTTTATGAAAATATCATAAATTAATTACAAAAAATTCCAACAGAGAGAGTTATCGTTAATAAAAAAAACCTCTAACATATTGAAATAATTAGTATTTTTACTCACCTGTTGTGTGTGTGGTTGTTTGAACTTCTGTAGATGTTGGTGTTAGAGGTGCAGTTGCCACCAAACGTGATGATAAACTTGGTAGTTCAATCTTTTTCGCTTTGGCAATATTAAATAATTCGTTGGTGCCCGTAATTACACTGCAACATGTTAGATTTTCTTGCATAGGCGAACCAGGTGTACCTGTTGCACCAGTAACACCAACACCGGCATTAGGACTTCCATTGCCGGAGCCGTTTCCACTACCCCCACTTAGTACTTGTGCTAGTTTTTTTCCTAGATGCAAAGCCATTTGTTCATCAGGACTTTCAGTTTCTAGTTCAGGACTGAATTCGTTACCAGTAGACGGCAACAATTCCAAATAAGTAGTTTTGGCCACAGACAACAGCGACAACTTGTCTGCCTGATGTCGTTTTTGTAATTCTAATATTGCCTTGGCCGTTGTGGGCGATAAAATGCATGAGGTATCACCAGAAGTAACGCTAATATCACTAAGCGGACGCTGCTTTTCCTTTTCATATACAGATTGTTTAGTTATTAGTAATGCTGTGTTGGCCGTTAATTCTTTCAGGGTTGTGGGCAGTTGTGTAGCTGTTGAAATGTGCGTTTGATTTCGATTTTGTTTATAACTCTCCAAGGTACCTTCGTCATCAATAGTAATGTTAGCCTCGCTGTCCTCATCGTCATCATCAATTTCATCTGCTGTGGAGCATGGTTGGGCTGCTGAACCTACAAGTGCTGTTGCACTTGTCGTACTTTGGGGTGGCGTTAGTGGGTCTGTAAAGAGTGAATCAGAACTAGATGACAAATCTCTTAGGACAACAATGTCACAGTTATCATTATTAAACGAATAGTGAGAACGACTTCCACCCATCATTGTCATCATCATTGTCAGTGAAGTGGCCATTTGATTGTTTTGCAAATCGTCATCAAAGTCGTTGTTGTCACAAAATGTGTCCCTCAAGATTGTATCTGTGCATTGTATTTTTTGTTGTTTTATTGCATTTTTATTAACCAGAGATATTTCGTTTTTTGTTTTTTAGAGTAGTTTTGTAAAGTGGAAGAAGTGTCAAAGAAGAGAAGTGCAATGTTGTTGAGAAGAAAATAAATAGAAGAAAATATAAAAATAAAATACAATTAATGTATTAAGTCAGTAAAATCAAATTGTATAGGTGTGGCTTGTTGTGATAACTGTCGGAATTTTATAAAGGAAAGGAAAATTTAGGAGGAATTATGTTGATGAAGTTCTTGTTTTATATTTAAAATTTATTAAAGCCATTTTAAAGACGTCTCAGAAACAAATAAGAAAAATTAATAAAGATAAAAAGGATAATAATAAAGATAAAGGATATGAAGATTACTGTTTATATTTCCTGGCAACACTAACTATAGCAGAAAAACCTTGCAACACCATAAAAAATGTACCCACCAGAGACAAGAATATTGCATATTCACTTTTATTGCTCATTCATATGTTCATTGCTGTTGCCGTTCATTTAACTGCTCAAAAACAACAATGCACGTGCTTGTATTTAACTCTTCATTTGCTTTGTTTTTTTTCGCACTACTTTTATTATGCCAACACAAGTTAATCAACCATTTCATTCATGCCATCTGAAAATTTTAAAAATTGCTCGAAACTATTCATTGCTGACCATTAGATTTCATAGTATTCATCATGGTATTCATGATATTCATGCATAAATGAAAGAAATGAGAAACGAAAACAAAATCTTTGCTTGTACAAACATTAACCAAAAATTGTGCGTACATACGCAGAAAATGAGTCTGTTGGAGTATACACAGTGTTGTCAACTTTGCTGATCTTTTGGTAGTTTAAACGTTTTTTTAAACAAAAAAGTTTCATTAGTTTTTCTATTGCAGTATTTTTAGTATATGCGTTTGGAACATTAGCACAAATATAGAATATCCTTCTCACCTATGATGTAAATTATTATCTACAAAATTATCAAAAAGTATGTATGTTAAAATATAAGAGTTTTGAGAGTTAAAAATATATCAAATACATATCTCTAGCGAAAAAGAAGCACAATGTTATTTCAATTTTTTTTTCTGTTTTTATAAACACGAGAAATCCTACTACAAGACTAAGCATTACTGACAAATTTAACAGGTATTCTTATGTGAAGGGTGACATCAGTTTCGATGTCTTGGACTAGTGGAACCATCATACTATCAATTATCCCCGATTGTTAAAACCAGCAAAGAAAATTTGCCCATACCTGCAGCACTTCTGCCTCCGAACGTGTTTTCTCTGCAGCAGGCAATATCATTACCGAAAAACAAAATAAATTGGGACCTAAGTTGGTAATAATAATATTTTATTTTCGAATTCAGTTTTAAAACACAAGCAAGCTTGAAGTAATACACTATTTATGTAACTACTTTTTTATTAAACCTACTTTTTATAATCGCACTTATTTCTGAAATACGGTTGGAAGGTTGACAATACTCATCCTACGTACAATCCTAAAATTCTCTTATGTGTTTTAATTTAGTTCTGTGTGCCCCTCATTCACAAGTATTCACATATGATTCATGAATACAGCCTCAGTATTCATGAATCATTGTGAATACCTGTTTTCATTTAAATAATACATGCAATGCATACATTATATTTCATCATACAACCGCTGTGTGAATGTGTTTTCATTCGCTTCATTGGCGTAGTGTGTAGTTACGTCAACAACATTATTGTTGTGTGAACGTATTCAAAGCAATAACAACGATGTAATTTATTTTCTCTGATACACACAACGTTTCGATGTACAAGTGCAAGAGATCGCTTACGTTGAAGTATTTTTCACAACAGTAGACGTATATAAGGGAATGCCTATAATTGACCTAAATTCAAAACAAGTAGTCGTTACGTTTTCTACATTGTATTACATGCTTTTCTCTATATGACTAAGAAAATGAAAAATAAAAAACATAAGTCTTAAGATAACCAAGCTAAGAGCGGACACATAAGAACAGTCCTCTGGATAATTTCGAGAAAATAACTTATTAAAATTAAAGTCTAACGCCCTCCTTAAAATAATCTAAGACTCATATTTTTGTTATACAAAAAAAAAAAAAAAAAAAAATAAATAAATAAAAAATTATTAAAGAAAATATAAGTTCTTCACGATTAATAAAAAATATATATAATTTTTGAGATTTTAAATAATTTTTACAGAAACACAGAGCATTCCAATTTAAAGCTCCCATTCTTGTCATATTTGGCAGCATATTAATTTTCAGAAAAGAAAACGCCATATTATTTTCTTTTTGTGACAATTAGAATTATGTGGGAGCCTGATAAGTAACGTGTTTTTGAAAAAAATTTTATGACAGTGATGAATAAAGCGCTCTTAAGACACAAGGATTTTATATGGATGTATGTAAACCAGGAGTGTTAGACTTTTTTTTAATCGTCAGAAATTCGTAAATGAATCGTCAAAAATGTCATACGAATTAGATTATATCTTTAGCCTTTTGATTTGTTTCGTTTGTTGAAATAAAATAATCGTCCATTTAATTTAATAATGTGTGTGTTTTGAGTATTTGAGTTAAATTTTGTATAAACATAGTTAATTTCGTATTTTTTAATTAAACTTTTAGAAACGTTAATATTTAAACGTTCCCAAGAATTTTTTATCAAATAATTTATGGCGAAATTTTTTTTTAAAGAGAAGTAGCACTTCAAGCATTAATGCCTATTTAGTTATTTTCGTAACCGTGCTACATTCTTTAGGAAAGGGATAGATGAGAGATAAGACCGGTGGTGAAAATAGAAAGATAGATATAGCCATTTTATTAGTTATTTTACTTCGCCGGCGAATATGCTATGAGAATATGCTATGAATATGTATTTATACCATTAAACAGAAAAAAACATTTTTTATTTTTGGTTGCCGCAGGGGTTGAACCCTGGTCAACCAGGTTTGTAGCCAATGTGCTTACTACTTCGACCACTTTTTTAAGAGTACTTGACTATAAATTTGTTCAGCTTTAAATAAAGAATTTTAAATATACGTTGAAATCAAAAACAAATTCGTAAGAACTTAAAAATCGATACTAACAGCAAGTAAATATGTACACTTTTAGGGCGTTTGATAGATAATTCTTTAATTCAAACAAGTAAATTTGGTTTTCATAAAGGAAATTTTAGAAGATTGACTGTTCCTTTAGACTAACAATATCACAATTTTCAACTTTACTAATATGTGTTACATGATATGAGTGCTAACAAATAATCGTTAAGATATAAGAAGTTTCAAAAGAAAAATTGCCAACGACAATGTGTGATATTTATTGAAAAAAAGTCAAAATGACGTAAACTCAGTAAACACATTAGTATATCGGGAAGACGAAGAAGTACAATGATAACAAAAAATCGTGGTGTTTTGTTGTTATGATATGTGTTGAATATTTACCCACATGAAAATTATTTTAACTGCCTAGTTTTAGAAATAAAAAAGATATTTTTCCGTCTTTCATCAACAGGCAGTAACTCTTCATGTGCATGTATACAAATATTGGCAAGTGTGCTGCACATCTATGAGTAAATTTCTACTCTTCAACAACCCTAGTGTAAACGCAAAATCGTTGTGCATAAACAGCGCTTCAGAAAATGAATAGACCGGCAAATTACTAAAGGTTTAAGAATTTACCAAAATAAAAAAAAAATTTAAAACATTTACTTAATTATAATTTTTGCATATTTTTGGAGAAATATTTTCGTTTCTCGAAAATTGTGCCTTAATATTTTTTTCTAGAATATTAAAGTCTTAAATATTCGGTTTCTATTGACGTACTTTAGCCGAAATCAAATTAATTTATTTGTTAATAATATTTGTTCTTATAGTGACGAGAGAGATATCAGGCATTTGAAATATTTATAGAGTATGTTGCACTAACAAATAATATAAAAGTTTTAAGGCTGTCCCGATAAGAGTGACTTTTATTTAAATGGTCTCTACTTTTATAATTAGAAATATAAGAAATAAAATTAAAACTCAAAAGCCGCCCCTGAAGATCTGAGTTTAACATACACATACATGCAGTCTTATTTTAATAGCTGTAATAGGCAGACTCTTTATTTATTTAAAAAAATATTAAATTATTTAAAAAATTTTAATCATACTTAGGATGCGGTCTACCAATTTTATCTATTTTTCTTATCGTAGATAAAGTACTTTATCTGGAGAATTCTTAAATAATGCTTTTTCTAAGACAACACACTGTTAGACTATCAATAAATGTATATAAATAACAGTCTAATATTTTTGTCTTTAAAAATTTCATTATTCCAAACATATACATGCTTGATTTAAATATAAATTGCTAAAGCAAAACTAAGCATCAATTATTTACTAGGGAACCGATATTATTCGTCTTAAATTCTAAATCATTAATAGCATAAATAATTTATGGTTACGTATAAACCAAAAATATGCTCCAGAATTTAATTTATAAATTACAAACCGGTAATGTTTGTTTAGTTTTAGGATATTCGTATTTGATGTGCCACTATTTTGTATAACAAATGCCACATAAAACACGTGAGAAAACCTAAAGCAAACTAGTTAGGTTTCTTTTGCTATCCTTTTTGGCTAAATATTTTCTATAAATTAATAATTTTTCAATGAACAAATTAACTTTTTTTACAATTGGGAATAAACGAAATGCTAAAATGTTTTATTTTTGCCCAGCAAACATTAAAGGCAACGTTGAAAATATTGGAAAACCAAATCTTATATGTATAACAACTTAAAAAATATTAATAAGACTTGCATTTCATAATTTGTTGTTATTGAGTTTACTAGTTTTTCAATTTCTTCAAATGTAATCTTTGAGCATTCCGACAATTGTCAAGTTGTTTTAAGCTATCTTGTATCATTACGCAAGAGCCAAGGTCTAAAAATTATTCCACTTCGGTTCGGTTTTTTTTAATATTTAAATATCCCCATTTGTCCTTTGTTGACTCAATTAAGTGCAGCAGGCCCACAGCTGAGGCCATAATATAATATTTACTAATATTTAATATATTATTTACTAAGTGCAGTTCCGAGCTAACGCAACACAATTTGTCGTTGATATTTTTGAACGCCCAAATCGCCGCTTAGATGTTTATAAGGCGCTGGACAGACAAATACGATCTACCAAGAGTTTAAATAATTTTTCAGAAAATGTTTCATCTTTCCAGAATTCAATAATTATTTTACGTTCTACTTTTAACTAAAATTCGCAAATAAAATTTTTAAACTATTCAAAATAATAACAAGGAATAAAAGCAAACAAAAAATGGAAAAAACTTAATAATCTGCGTTCACTTGTTACACTTTTGTTCCGCTATCTCAACAAGGAAGATGAACTTCCAAAAATTTGTTTGCTTATTGAATTAAAACATGTAAATTATATATGTGTGCATACGAAACAATTGAAAAATTTATGCTGTGTTTTTACTGGGTAAACGAAGACTATATGAATGAATAAATATATGTGTGAATGAATGTTACAAATCAATTTGTAATTTTTTATTTTTTTATGCGTCAATCACGGCTAAATTGATTTTAGTATCAAATGTATGATCCATAGGGAAGAAAAAAAAGGAATAGATACATCTTTATGCACAAAGTTTAGTAAAATTTATTAAGCTTCTGGTGGTTGAAATATGATATGCCTGATTTTAAGACCCATATTTATAAGAGAAAAAGTAAAAAAAAAACAGGTAACTATATCACACAGTTTAGCATTTATTCATGTTAAACGCGGCAACTTCGCAAATGATACGTCCTTAGTTGAAAGGTGCTTTAGTCAAAGTCTGTGCCTAGAGGGTTGATGAAATGAAAAATAATGTAAATAAAAAACGTATCGTCTGTGAACCAATCAGGATTTAGTAGAATACATAATACTACTTTCCGAATGCTTGATATTCAAATAAAAAGCGGCGTAGGTAAACATAATTTTGTAGCAATGATAGGTCTGGATTTTAGTGGGACTGTTGAATCAATCTCACATGAGATTGATTCCTTTAAGTAAAATATTTACCAAGTTTCAATTATTAGAATTGCTTGTAGATTAGTTGGGTTATTTGCAATGATGAAAACACCATTCTTATTGCCATGGTTTGAAATAGTTACAATGCAAAAAAATTTGATTTAATGCTAACAATTTTATTAATTTTATTTCCAATGGTACTAAATTTATTATGAAATCGTTTATTTACAAATTACAATTAGTTACAAAATAATTGTTTTCATATAACACAAATTAATGCCCACATTGCTCATTGATTGCCTATAGCTTAAGAGAACTATGCAACTATTCATAGTTGAACCATTATCATTAGAAAAAAAAAACCGTGGTGCTAAAAAAGCATCAGCATAATTTATAATTTAATTTAATCGTCGTGTGAGCATATTTCCTCGAGGTATGTCTTAGAGTACTATTTTGTTGTTAGTTTATATTGTTATTCTCTCCCCGTAAATATTACTATGACCTGTTAGTATATATACATGTATATGCTGACGATTTTTAGTTATTTGAGACAGCAGTATCTGAAAATGTATAACGATGGTATGAGAGAAGATTTCTTGCCTTAAATATTTGTTCATCAAAAGCAAGTAATTTAAATTTTCTACGAGGGAATTTTAGGGATACTCGTATTGCTCTTAATGGAACTTGTCTTGAATTTATTTCTTAGTTTAAAGCTCTAGTGTTTGATATAGATAAAAAATTATCGTTAAGTCAGAATATTAATTTTGAGATTCATTGGTATTTCCTCTAAACTATTTCTTCACATTATAAACAAAATTGGTCATGTCATATTAATGCTACTGATTTTACATGGGCAAGAGTTCTATAGCAGAACTTCGGCTACAAATTTCTAATGCATATGTGCCGAATTTTCTAGGTTGCAGTTTCAAAGACTTTATCAATACTAAATCATAATTGTTGTTTTAAAAATCATGTTAATCTTTTATCATCAACTAGAACTCATTGCAGCTAATGTCCAGTATTTTAAAAATATTTTTTTTGTAAAGGTAATTTATGGTACGAGTAAGCAGACTAGGGAACATATAAAAATTTAAATTTCTCATGTAACTTTGCTTTAGAAAATCTTCTTATACTTATTTAAATAAAGAAATATTAGTCGCCATTTTTCCAAGATAGATGAGCCACATTCGTAATTTACAAAGTGCCTTAGGGGGAAAGCAAAAAATGATTTATAAAATCATGTTAACTGATTCTAATGAAATCTTCTGTCCGTGTGTATTTCTGGTCACAGGCGTTGTAGAATAGCCCCAATAGGTGACACTTTTTCTAAAGGTCTAAAGGATTATCCATTTGGAAAAAAAGCTTAGATTCAAAAAGTAAGCCGAGATTGACTGATATGAAAGATGCTGTGACACTTTTTAAGCGAAAGTGTATGACTAGATTTTTTAGATTATTACGCATCTGAAAAAATCGTATGCCACAGAAAAAAATAGTGTTTCGATGTTAACCAATTAAGTCTTTCAATGTTAAACCAATTTTTTTTTTCGAAAAAGTAAACAAACTACATTACAGGATTTCTGGTAAGTTTAAAAGCGTTAAAAAAATGTAATTAAAATATTTTTAGTTTTATATTTATTTACTTAACATGTGTTTTATTAAGAGAATTAGGTTTGAACTTTTACATCTCTGAAGTAGCAAAGGCAGAAATGCCTCAGTTAATTAAAGTCTTCTCATAAATAACAGTTCAAAACTCATCGGTGCTTTAAGTAAAAAGGAAAATAATTGTTGTGAGCGGCTTTGGTTGAGTTTATTAAACATTTGGTAAACAAGAAATCTCGTTAAAACTTTAAAGAATCTTGTTTATGGTGGCTGTGATGGTTAAGGTGCTGATTTATCTTATCACATACTAAAATCAAAATTTTTGGTGTTTGTGTTTAAAATTTAAAAGAACCCTTACAAGCAAACAGAACAATTTTTTACAATAATCTTTATACATCACTGTAATCTGAATATAAGAAATATCTGCTACTTAAGCTCAAATTTAAATTTCGTGTTACAACTGGCATGAAAAACTAAACTGATCATAAAAAATGGCAGCCATTTCTAAGCCTGTATTTATGAATGCTAAACTATTATTCCAACAATATTTATAAATTGAATGTAATATTGCAATATGACTGCCCCATGTGATATGAATAAATAATTATTGGGTTGCGACTAAAAAACCCTTAAAAAGTGACCATTTTGTTCAATTTTAATGAATTCAATAGCAATAAATTAAGTTTATTTATTTGCACAAAGTATAACAATTAAAGGATTATTTCCAAATGCATTTTCAATAGTTTAATTTAATCAAATAATTGTTTAAAAAATCGTATAAAATATGAAAAAAAAAAACAATTAAAATCTGTTGGCAATTTTAACACAAATTTTTAATTAATTAAAAATGTTATTTTTTTTTAAGACTCCTTGTAGTCAAAAAAATATTCATTTTAATTTTTTTACTGAATTGTTGAGGTAGTAGACTTAAAAAGGTGGTATCTTCGATTGTTGGCACGCCACTACGTGCACGGATATAATGTCCATTAACGTAGAGTCATAATTTTCATGAATATTATACGTATAAGTCGAGATTTAGTTCCATCCTGTGCAATTTAAAATATATTTATAGCCTTGTTTACTAGATTTTGTAATAGAAGGAGTAATTTTGGAGATAAAATATTAGCAATCTTAGAAGAGGCGTCACCTATCAGATAAAATGAATCCATTCTGTGAACAAAGGTACGCAAATACAGAACTTGATTGGAGATGCACATTCAAAATAGTATCAGGCTTTTCTTATGAAATTACAAGTTAATTTTATTAAATTAAATTTTTGTTCTGCCATCAATAGCTTTTCACCTTGGTATTTATATCGCTCGGTTCTTTCAGTTTAGCTCATTTTTAAAGGAATTATATTCTCCCCACACCAACAAAACCTTGTTATAAACTATTTGGTAACTATCACAATTTTCTGCCAAGACAGGATTTTACTTCGCTTATCAGGAATTGCATGTAATAAAGTCTTCGTCTAAGTTGCCGTCTAAGCTATATAACATGAATCTGACTTTTTCTTTTATCTGAAAGTATCATAAAAGCAGATAGCTTTTAAATAACTCTAGTCATAATCGTGTAATCAAGATGTTAAAATAATCTTTTCATTCATATAAGTTGATATTTTAATTATAGCTCTTGATTTAGATACTAAACCACCGTTTTGATTTTTACAATGAAAAATTTTACACGAAGCTTGCACTATAGAATTTGATAGTTTTATGCTAGTATTACCAGGGGGCAAATTACGGCATTCGATATAGATCAAAATTTACATTTAAATTCAATAGAAATTTCGATCGATATCGGGTGCCATATAGTTTTTGTATCTAAATTCTAATTTTACTTCATAGGATTTTTTAAAGTTTCTATAGGCAAATTTTGATTAAGCTTTAAGCTTTATAAGTATTGAAAACTATTAAAACCATTAACCATGAAATTATTAAAGTCATTAGTGCGAACATTATTTAAACATTTTTAATGTAAACAGATACAGAGGCGCCATTTGTTAACATAAAGAAAAATAATTACCAACTTCTTCATAGAAGTTAAAAGCAGCTAAAAATTTGATGTAAATTAGAATCAAATGATTATTGTAAATGTTCCTAGACCGCGTTTGAAAAATATAAAACTAACCTTTTATATAATAAACAAACTTGCAACGAAATTTATAATGTATATTAGGAAACCAAAAAAAAAAAAGAAAAACAACGTTGTAAAAAACTTTTTTCTTAGTAAAAAAACGTAGCGCTCTGTTTTTTTGTTTTTTCTAAATTAAATTTTTAGACTTTTGTTTACTTCTTTATACGCACAGAAAAAAGCATTGCAAAAAAGTGGTTAAAATCTTTACTTTTGTATTTATTAAAAATGTTAATAATATTAAAATGTGTTTTGTGATAAATTATCCATAAAAAATTATCCTTAAATACGTTATAATTCTATTTTCATATTTAATAAATATGGCAGTTAAAATTTAACTGAAGTATTGTTTGGATGTTCATATGTAAAACTTACAAATGGCAATGGATACTAAAGAAGAGACGCAACAATCGTTAACAAAGTATACTTGACTAAAATTTATTTTTAAATAAAATATTTTGAAAACGTTTCATTTACTTAGCTCTAGCTAATCCCGCTGCGCTTCGCTACTTCAATAGGAGTAATTATAGCACATCCACACTTCCAATCCAGCCAGCTTTTTAATTGATTTTTCAGAATGATAAGAATAATAATTTTTACTTTGTATGGAGGGTACAACGCCAACTATTCCAATTTAATCTGTCATTCGCTAGACTTTTAAAACTATAATGTCAGAGTTACTTGCGCAAAATTCTATCTAGTCCTCTAGGTACGTAATAATAATTATTCACTTTAATAGGAGGTACCAGCCTACAATTCCAATCCAGTCTGTGCATTGCACAATGTGTGTGAAGATAAATACGTCAAGTTAAATATGTTTTTAAAAAAATGTAGTATGCGATAAAATTCCTAAAAAACATACAGTACAAATTGTTTGGTAAATTCAGTGTTTTTTTTAACAAAAACGATTATAGCGACAAAACCCTTCGATCTCGGCGAATCAAATCTTTTGGAAAATCAAGGCCACATATAGAGCTATTGAACTGTAATCATAGTTTATTCACAGAACTCATTGTATATGAGAAAATTGCACTAAGTCAATTTTCCGCGTCTTATAAAAAAATTCTCAAATACAATTTGAATAAACTATGATCACAGTTTAATAGTTCTATATGTGCCCTTGATTTCCCAAAAGATTTGATTCGCCGAGATCAAAGGGTTTTGTCGCTATAATCGTTTTTGTTAAAAAAACACTGAATTTACCATACAATTTGTACTGTATGTAGGGGGGAAAAATTTTATCGCATGCTACCTTTTTTAAAAAACGTATTTAACTTGACGTATTTATCTTCACACACATCATTGCACATAATATCAAGAAGATGATTGTAATTATTTACAGAAAATGCCATGCCCACGTGAAATATTAAATATCAATGAAACTTGGCACATAGGCAAATGGAAAAATTTGAATTATATGCCCAATGTCACGCCCAACTCCCATGCAAAATTATGACCTACGGCATTGTTTTTGGCACATAACATTTTTAAACACTCTGAATCATTTGTGTGAAATTTGAAATATATCCACCTACTCCCAATACAACTTGTATTGATAAAGGGGCACAACTCCCTTGGTTTTTATTGCATCGACAAAAAATAAATATTAGCGCTTATCTTCCATAGAAAAAACATGAATGAGTAATTTAATTATAGACTTTCAAAATTTCTGTTACCATCGTTATCGTACTCCAATTTATTTCATTTGTCGCTTTGAGCTAAATCGATTTATAAAGAAAATAAAATATTATGCATTACGTCTTCATTAGTGGCTACGCGTCCAATTCTTCGCGTATTATGTAACTTATAGGCTCTATAGCCTTTATTACTTGCTTCCTGAGCTTCCTCGGACAGCGTACCTGATAAAAATAATCAATTAAAATGTAAAAAATAAAAATTAAATCATTGATACAGGCATACCTATAGGCAGAATAGCTTCTGCTATAATTTTGCTACCATGTACCAGAATCTTATGTACAGTTAGAAGCATGAAGTACCAGCCATAGAGATCAACTAACAACTTGGCAGTATCCATGCAATACATATGAAATTTGTTAGTGTCCATCGCTGCATTACAATTTATTGTGACCAAAATAATTTTAAATCTATGTATTAACTCTTCTCTTACGCCAATTACGTCTGCAGTTTTGGCTGGGTTTTGGAAAAACTTTCTTGCCGTATTGCTATCGTGCGTTGTGCCCATACCTTGTTTCACTGCGTCCTCATTTATGCCTAGTGTCAGCTTAAGTCTTCTCTGAATTTCAGCTATTGACTCGTATGTATGTATGTATGTATGTATGTATGTATGTATGTATGTATGTATGTATGTATGTATGTATATTACATTATGTAATAACTTTAAACAGTGAGGAATTATGGCAACAACAACAACCATGAACGAAAATTCATATTTTGTTATTTCATCACTTTATAGTTTTTGGAGCAGGTAGGAGCAGCATATTTTTAACTGTCCTTGTGTCAGCTTAAAAAATTATTTGAGGACATTCGGATATAAAAGATTTTTTTTACAACAAAGACGTGGATAATATCGGATCTCGAAAACAACTTTTCAACAATGAAAAATATACAAATTTTAACAAAAGTGTATCAATTTAAAAGTTGAAGGGGTTGTCGTTTATTTTTCTATATTATTTCTTCTTATTTCGTGAATAAATTCGCACACCACTAAATTAGGCCGCATTACGAATTAAAGAAATATTAAATAACGTAATAAACGATAATTTATGCACGTCAAAAACAACTTAATAAATAAATAATAAAAGTATTACGAACACTTTTGGTAAATAATTTCTGTATTAAAAGTATTAAAAATGACGGCAAACACAACACAATAAATAACCTTCACCATTCAAGCACGACATTCACACCCCTTTAAAGGTTGGAAAATAGTGACTGCTGACTGAGTAACCAATAAAACTACTTGAAAAATAAAAAAAGAAGTAGAGAAATGCAACAAAAATAGGAAATAAACGAATAATTATAGACAGGGATTGAAACGATATGAAAATGTAGCAAATCTATGTATGAGTGCTCAGAAAAAAAAGGTAAAAAATAAACAAAACAAGAAATATGAGGGCAGCCTTAAAAGGCTATTTGAATTAAAAACAAATTCGCTTTTTTTGTTTTGCACAATAATAACGACAAATTAAATTTTTGTGCAATTTTTAACGTGGTAAAATATAAACGTGGTAACATTTTAGTATTAAATAATTAAAGCCTTGATTCTCTAATAATTGAAACCTTTTAAAAAAGTGAAATTTCCTTTAGATCAGTGCTGTAAATATTTGCAAACAGAGTTACCAAGTATGAAGGTTAATCTTCATTTAAATTTATTAAAATGATTTTAGTCTAAACATTATGAATTTTAACTGAATTATTTATGTAATAAAAATTTTTGTGTACTTGTAAATATAAAAATTGTTAGGCGTCATTGGCTTAAAAATAACAATCAACTGAATTATTTCTCTTTTTTCAAGAAATCATCATCTAAAATGTGTGTATTTCATTTTTGGCCACATAAATCAAACTACAATAACTGTTGAGATACCGTTATATTCCATCTCTAAACTTAATACTTGTTCAACTGTTTAAAAGTTTAATAACGTACATAAAATTATAGCAACTATAGGAGAACTCTTAAATTTATTAGTTAAAATTATATACTTGCTGTCGTAGCAGACTTAGCAATCAGGTTCTTTGGAAGTTTCAATCGTCTGTATATAACGGCTAAACGGTTTGGTTAAAACCCTTTAATTTATAATTTAAGATGCTTATACTTCTTATTATACCAAACAAAGTAGTGGACATTCCGTCTAATTTTCAAGTGTTTGAATATAACGGTTCAAAAGATACGGCCATATAGGCCAAATTGCACTAAAATTGGGAACACTCTTTAATTTCTAAATTCAAGTTGTAACTTGCTGTTATAGCTAACCTAGCAATAGAGCTCTCTTTTCAATTTCAGTGTTCTGTGAATAACGATGAAAATGTTCGGCCACACACATTAAATTATATCAACTATTGAAACGCTCTTTAATTTCCAAATCCAAATTTTATACTTGTTGTTATAGCAATTCAGAATCGTTGTAAATTTCAATTGACTGTCTGCAACTGTTCAATATTTTGATCATATAAACCAAATAACAGCAACTATTGTAACACCCTATAATTTATAATTTTAAATATTTATACTTCTTAATATTCCAGACAAAGTAGTGGATATTCTGTCCAATCTTAAAGGTTTTATCTATAACGGTTTAAAAGATAGGCGCATGTAAGTTAATTAACGTCACCTATGGGGACACTCTTTGATTTTTAGATTTATTTGTGTATTAATTTATGCTATTGGGAGCTATTGTAATTTTTTTATATTTTAAAGAAGTGCGCTTTACCATTCATAATACACTTAAAAAACATGTATATATGTTGTATGGGGATACCCTTTAATTTTTAAGATTATGAACTGGTTTTAAAGCGGGAGCAATTTGTAAGCACAATCTATCAAATTGCAAAAAAATTTTTAAATCCGTTCTGCAGGCACAAACATAAAACAGCAACATTCAGTCGAATTGATAACCTACTTTTTTTGAAGCCGGTCAAAAAGAAAGTTTAAAATTAAAAGGTGTCGCCATGAGAACGTTACGACGGCCTTTCAAAGCATAACGCTTGAAGCTTTACTATGTAAAAAGTAAAATTCGAAGAGTATTCCCATTGAAAATCTAATTTTGGCATATTTTATGTTAGTTTTGAACATAAAAAGTAAAGAGCAACTCCTACGTGGTACGATACCCTTTGTGTATGAGCCAATTTACACTTTGCTTTTTTGTACTGCTTTTTTTTACTTTTGTATTATGCCCTTTGTGTTTTATGTGAAATCAGTACTTTTTTTTTATGGATTAAATACTCGTGAATAATGGATAAAAAATGAATGAGTTGTGCAATAAATTTGAGAAAGTAAAAATTTAAATGCCAGTTGGTATCATCTATAACTAATTTGGCAATCTTAGTTTCAAATATCATACGGTTGGTTTCAGCATTGTTTGTCTTATGTTTAAAAATCAATCAAAGCGGTACATTGCGCCAACAGGGGGATTTTACTTTATACTCTATAAATTAAGAACGTACAACAGATTTTTGCTCTCATTTTCTTAAGAACGGATTGAATATCATTCTACTTATAAAGATTTTACTTAAGGAAATGGCTCGACACAAATACTTCTGAGAATGTCGTGATCCAGAAAATGCATAATATCTGCAATTACCACGTTTTTCAAAAGTAGTAAATTTTCTTGTGAATTATAGTTTTTAATACAGAATTGCTTGTTACTAAATATGATTTATTGTAAAAAGAGCAATAAAAACCAAGTACTGCAGAACATAGAAATCTTTGTGATTACTACAACCACTCCCCGTATATATTTACAGCGTAATATTTATTCGTATATTTTTCTATTAAGGTAACCATTAATAATATATATAATGCTCGGAAATATATTTTTACCATTTTATGTTTTTATTATATCTGATTCGATAGAAATGACAATGACAGCTCGAGCCTGATTAAAAATTTTTTTATTTCAATGATGTTTAAAAGTTGTTGCTGTTAAATAACTTGTCTAAATATGCAACAAAAATGTTACTTGTATGTTAGTTTAATAATATTTTGACGTTCTTGGGCTTTACTGAAGCAATAAAAAGTAAACTAATGGCGGATGTGAAAAAAAATACTAGACATCTGCATAATCACATATGTTTCTATAGTCAGCTAAATGCATTAGACCTTGACCTCGCACACAGTTTTAAGAACATATCTTTATGAACCAAATAGTAATGTTTTGTAAAATAATACAGAACTTTTGTATAATGATTTGAATTCAACGGTTGGTTATAAATTTCGACATTAGAAATAGTGAAAAAAGTTTTAAAATTTTTAAATCAAAATAACAAAGGGATTTACAATACATTTTTTATTAATATTCTACATAACTAATTCTAAAGCCGGCCACAGACGTACAGTTTTTACTGTCAGTTTCAACTGTTTAGTTATAACTGACGGACGGACGGTGACCTGAGATATATCGTTAGATTTAACTTGCCATAGGCAATGTTCAATCTATATATTGTAATAAAATCAGCTTTTACTTGGTTCTGTTTACGCGACATGATACGCACTATCGCTCGATACAAATTGAACTGAGACCGTTACAGTTAAACCTCCAGACAAGTTCACTTCAGTTGAAGCTGCCAGTTAAAAATATAAAAATTTTAAGTTTCTCAGTTAAACAGTTGAGTTTAACAGTCAGGTACTACTCATATAAGTTCGGTTTTGACTGACAGTTTTAACTGAACAGTTGAAACTGACAGTTAACTGAACAGTGGAAACTGACAGTTAACTGAACAGTGGAAACTGACAGTTAAAACTGTACGTGGGTGGCCGGCTTAAGGTTCCCCTTGTTTTAATTAAAATTACATCAAAGGCTTTAAGAACTCATTGTTTTGCAGTTGAAGCTTAGCTTTTTGTTTATTTATAGCATATTTTTTCCAATTTGACATAGTGCCTCATAACTGAATTCCTTATTAACAATTCCTGAATTTTGACTATTAGTGGTTCACCGCAGTTAGTATTTTTAAGTGCACTTATTGAAGATAGACTGTCAGAACATATCACTAATTTTTTCCTGGACAATTTTGTTTTTTAAGCCTCCTCTATAGGAAGAACTTCGGATTTAAAAATTGACATGTAGTTAGGCAAAATACCCTTTTTAAGTGTAAGACCACGTTCATCAATAATTGAAAAACAATTTCCGTGTTCTGATTTCGAGCCATCGCAATACTGAAATGTAAACTTTTTTCTTTCCATTTATTATAAATTTCAAGATGCAGCTGTTTATGTATTTCTATGTTATTAGAAGATTTTTGAGGCATTGATGTTTCTATGAAATGATCGGAAATATTTACCAATGCGGGATAAGTTTTGCTAAAAGACGGTGGTTTATTCAGATATAAATCAAGTTCTTTAGCAAATTCGTGAATAGCTGCTATAGTACTTTTTAACTTTGGTCTCCTTTTAATTTTAAAAAAAATTTCGGAGTCTTCAAAGATAATATTGGATTTATCTTGTGACATCTTGACAACATAATTACACGTAAGTACTTTGTAACGATTTTCGATTGAAGGCACATCAAACTCTTGCAACATATTTTTTATCGGTGTTGTATAAAACGCTTGTGTAATTGATGTGACAGCTGCATGATAATACTTTTTAATTAAAGATAGACTAGACTTAGCTGCTTTGCCATAAATAACGAGACTGTAGTCTATCTTGCTTAACACTATAGATTTTAATGTGTTTGAGTGTGCTAATTTGGCTTTCGCTCAAAGATCCGTTAAGAGCTTTTAAGACATTTAGGCGCTTTGAGAGTTGAAAGGATAATTGTTTTACATGTGTGTTCAAATTTAGGTTTTATTAAAAATTAAACCTAAAATCTTTAGTTCTTTAACGTTTTCGAAATTGTAACCGTTCATTTAAAAATTCGGAGAAAGACAATTTTGCTTACGACAAACATGTAGGTATTTTGATTTTGGCTTGGATATAATAGCACCCGATCATTAAGATTATTTTGGCATCATCAATTTTGTAAATAAGTAGAAATTATCTGCGTACAAAAAGTGAGAAAACTATTTGTGCTTACACATGATGTGATTGATTTTCTTAAACGCTATAAGGAACAATATTACAGACATTGGTGATCCTTGTGGGATGCCAATATCGAGTTTAGTAATAATGGATTTGTACCTATTACTTTTCACTGTAATGGTCCTATTTATTAAAAATACCTTAACGTATTGATAAATTTGCTTCCTAATTTTCCGTTATCTCAGCTGGTCTAAAGTAGACTAAAGTAGACTTTTTCAAAGTCTATGCTAATCACAGAGCAGTGATTACGCGAAGATAAATATTTTGAAAGCTGATATTCAAGATGTATTAACGCTTCAATAGTGCTGCTCTTTGATGTTAAACCCGTTTGCTTAATGTTGATCAGATTGTTTTGAAAAATCAGTTACGCCAGCCTCTTCGCTATCATTTTTTCTAGTAGTTTGCTGAAGCATGATAACAAAGAAATCAGGCGATATGAATCACACTCAATTTTATTTTTGTTTGGTTTAGGTATACAAGTAACCTCGGTCTTTTTCCAGTTTTGTGGAATAACACCACTTAAAAATATTTCATTAAAAAGGTTAACTATGCGAGTTTTAAGTATAGTTGATGCATTTTTAATCATTGAGTATACTATTTTGTCAGCACCAGGACTATTGTCCTTCGTTTGTTTAAGCGTAAGTTTGAATATAAAAATTGTAAATGAATTTTCTATCTCCCTATTGGGCTTGGTTCATTTTGACGGCTTTTATTCAAAATTTAATTAGGATTTCTTGCAGTTAAGGAAATTTGTATTGAAGTTTAAATTTGATGATGTGTTGGTAAAGGTATTTTACTTTCAGAAGTTTGGGTATTATTTAAGTCATTGACTCTACGCCCAAAGTTCAAATCATATGCATTTATATTGCTATTAAACTTTATTTTGCACATCATCAAGTCATTATATGACAAGTAATCTTTAAGGTAATGTTTAATTTTTTGCTGGGATGTAGATCTTTTAAATAAAAAGCACTAGCTGCAATTTTATATTAGTACCTAGCAAAAAATTTTACATTACCTTAATAATTACTTGCCATATGATGACTTACTTTTGTGATTGCCATGCTTTGTTTCTTGCTTACAAAAAATATTACATTAGTTTGCGATCAAAGAAAGTTGTAATGGAACTTGTTCTCCAAGGATAAGAAAACACCTGTAAATATGTACTAATGATCATTCAATTTTCCTGCAATAGTCAATGCAATCAATTCTAGGTAATTAATTATAAAAGTCTCACGCCTTGGTAAAACCATTGCGTTGGTAATTTAGTTGGGAGGTCCTTTCAGCAAAATTGATTAATTCCATACCTTTTCGAAATTTTTTGCTGGGTAGTGATGTAATGTCTTCTTAATTAGAATTGAAAGGTTGGAAAACACGCATAGATTCTTGCATTAACAAAAAAAATTTGACCGCTATGTGCGGTCACTATATAAGAGACATCCACATGTTTATTTCCTTCTTAGTGGTAAGATTTCCCAGAAATTAGTATTAAGGTATTTCGCCAATTTATAAATCCTCTTGTGGCCGAATGGTGTAACTTGATTTCAGTTTTTATATTGTTTTTCTACTTACATTGAAATACATTAAAGAAATTGTATTGAACAAAGCAAAATTATCCGGAGTAGTAATTCGTAATCTTCGAAATTCGGGGACCGAAGTATTTGAAAATGTTGCAGTACTGACTCACAGATACTGAAGGCGTTTGTGGAAGTACGAAAAATGAAGTGAGAACATTATCAGTACTGCCGAGACCCACATGGAAATGTTCAAAAAGCTAACGATTGTTGTTAGTTGCTTACGCGGTAAAAAAACTTACTTTTGTCCCTGTTCCATACTATTTTAAAGCATTTTAGTTTTAAAAATTTTTTATATTTATTGATATTATGCAAAAAAAAAAAATATTGATGTAAGTAGTCAAAGTAAAACCTATTATTTTAAAACAGTGCTAATGGAGAAGTTTTCCGTTTTTTAATTATTAATGAACGTTTCAACCGTCCCACCTTAAGTAAATCGAAATTAATAGCAAACTTTAAACAATTCAATGATTTCGTGTTTCCACTAACAAATAAGTGAGAAGTGATAGGCATGACAACGGGAAGTATCCTGTTGAATTTCTTGTAACAAAGAACAAAACTGATGTGAATGAAGGGTAAAAAAAATTAACGAATTGAAAGAAAACTGATGTATATTAGAAAACAATAAATCAAAGCAATATTTATGAAAAAGAAGTTACAAGCTCTTACAAAAATAAAAAAATAATTATTTCTTGAATGTTGCTCATATTGATTTTGTTTTATTAAAGTTTTTGTTATAATGCCAACAAAACAAATTAAATGTAGAAATAAATCAGACGACGGTAACGATATATTCATAAAAATTTGACACAAGTTACCGTTCAAGGACAATGCCGCTGAAATAAAATTTATTTTATTTTCTTGTCGGTTTTTCAGTTCTCTCTCACTATCCGAACAATATTGCCATATATTTTTACTAATAATTGTAATTTGTAAGCATTTAAATTCACAATAGCATTAATTAGAAAAAAAATTAAATAAAATAAAATAATTTTAGAACAAAAGGAAGAATAATTTTATAGCAACAATGCTTTGAAAAATATGAAGTGAAAATTTCGTGTGGATTTCAGAACATGCCTGATAATAATTGAAAAGCTAAAAAATAGGAGAATAAGGAAATTTTAGGAATAAAAAAATAATTGATACGCTAAATAATATAAGCCCATGTACAATCTAAAATCAATCATCATTTATTCTTCGTCTCTCTTCTCAATCTGTACGCAATTTATAAAAATTCCTTTAAGTCGCTTGGAAGATAAACCGGCCCTACTCACCATCTTTTATTAGTCTTTACAATAAGTTCTTATGCGTGTAAACTCAACTGTACATACAAATATAAATTTGTATACAAATATAAATTTGTATACAAATATAAATTTGTATGTATAAATAATCGTCGTCATTCTGTTCAATAACTCCCAGCTTTGATAAATTGTTCAGTTACCCTCGTCTATTGTGTTCTTACAGTATAAACATATATTTAGCTATCTCGAATTTTATATACCCGTCATCATGTATGCAAACCTAGTTTAGTGAAGTAGCTCCAATCAAAAAAATTTAAAAATAAGGAAAAAATCAAGTACTATATATAATTTTACATAAAAATATAATCTGATCTTAATGGGTTAAGCATTTAAAAAAATTTTTAGTATTTTCTGAAAGATCCCCTTAAAAGTTTTTAAATGATACCCATATTGAAATCTTAAAAAATATGACGCACAATCGAACTTTTCTATGAAATTTTTAGAGGCCCTTAACACGGAAAATATGTACAAGCGCCATTGAAAAATCACTTGATGTTTCTTTCTCGAAACCTTTGTCTGATTTATTGGCGTACTTAGATTTTCTCTAGCTTATCTAGTGACTAAGTACTGTTGATTTCAATACTACCATGGACGGACAAATAGATAGTCGGACAAACGGATAGTCGGACTGACGGACATCGCTCAATCGACTTCGCTATGCATAAAAACTTAGAATATATACACTTTATGGGAATGAATGTTGTAGAATGGTGAATGCGTAAGCTTTTACGTTTATTTTGTTTTTGTAAAAACTTATTCGAGCTGTCAAAAACGTGTGGCAATATGTGTGTATCTATTTCAATATATTTTGACTGGCTTTCTTATTTTTCACAAATGCATACACACATATTGCCAGACGTTTTTGACAGCTCGAATAAGCTTTTACAAAAACAATACACGTGAAAGCTATAACATATGTTAACCGCATGATCTGATGCAGTCACCTGTTTAATGCGCCTTTTTCCACTTTTTATGATGAAGGGTATAATTATTAACAACAATAACTTTTTTATTTCAAAGATGCTGATGAATTTAGGGTCAATGTTTCCAAATGGGTAACAATTAAAAAACAATTAAATCATTTTCAACTCAAATCAAAATGAACAATATTTTCATTTCAAACTTTACCATCATCATTATGATAATCGTTGTTTAACCAAAACAATTCAATAAAAATTAAACAAGATTTTATTTATTTTTCAAAAACCAAGGAAATAAAAAAGCACAAACAATAACAACAAAAGAGAGAAAGTTTTCACCACAATAACATTTGCTCTTTAGGTAAATTGAGAACACTTATGCCTGTTATGCCAAGTTGCTCGAAAAGTAATAAACAAAATACATTTTAATTCTTAAAAATAGTAATTAAACCAATTTTACATAGGACGGTTTTAAATGAAAAGCAATCATGAATACACTTTTAAGTGATAAGTTCTGCAAATACAAGAAGCTTTGTTACATAGAAGGTACAATTCATGTGAAGCGGACAACCTGGATTATAGAACATCTATAAAATAAGCTGCAATGCAGAGTTCGCGATTAATATGCAGTCGCCACACCAAGACGGCATCATAGAACGGATATCAAATAAATATCTTAAGCAACTTGCTCTGTTTTTTACATGCTAGAGGTACTAATTTAAAAAAAATTTCTGGCGCCAAACTACGGCATTCGATTAAAAGAATTAAAATGGAAATTTCGATCGATATCGAAAGCCGTAATTTGCCTTGGCCCTTTCATATATAATGCCCTATTGAAAGTTTTCAAAAGTTTAGAAGATATGTGACCAATTTGACTTTCCTTGCACCCACCATTCGGAAAAGGCAACTTTAGAGCACCGATGAATACTTGTAATTTGTATTCCTTTCTAGGCAAGAATCACCCATTATTGCATATAAATAAGGGTTAAATGGTTTGCCTTGCCTTTCTGCTGTTAGTAAACTAAAGTTAGAACAACGATAATCTAGCTTTTGCTTTCACCTGGAATGGTTTAAAGTATTTTCAGTGTGATATTCTTCAGTTTCTTAAAGTACGTTTTATGTAAATCATTTAATTTTGTATTGATTATTTGGCTGCCATCCGACATTAAACCACATTATTTTTAGGTAATTTTTTTTTAATTTTCTTTATTAATAATGCTGTGTATGTCATGGCTACGTGTATTTCTTTTAGAAAGACACAGGTTTACTTGTATTAAAAAAAAAAACTAAAAAATTTAAGAGAAATTATTTTTGCTTTGAAGAGAGAGGGATGGGTGTATTAACTACATATAAATATTAGGGCTTTATGTAACACAGAGAAGAACAAATAGAAAAAAACTGCCATTAAATAAGAACAACTCAAGTTTATAATGCTTCACTTTTGTTATTATTTCATTCCCACCTGTGGCTTCCACTTCTGAGTCTGTTCTTCTTTTGCTTTAAATTTAATCGGTTGATATTGTTTTCTGTAATGAATTTTGTTTTTTGTTTGTTTGTTTTTTTTCTGTTGTGTACAAAACTTGTTACTTGCTATTGATAAATATTATTTTTTGAACTGATCCCTGAGTACAATTTTCTTAATTTAATCACTGATATTCAAAGAGTATTGATATTGTTTTCTATTTTTGAAATTATTGGGTTCTTAAATTTAATTAATTTTAAAATTTCTTTGTTGTATTGTAACACTCTGATGAATTTTTTTGAATTTGTATTTATGACCATTTTTAAACATGAACTGTTTGTTTGTTTGTGTTTGTTGTTGCGTGTTTATTCGTTGTTTATTTTTTTATATTTTGTTTTATTTTTTTACTTTGAACTTCTTGTTTAAAACGACCGCCAACTCCGCTTTGTATTCCGGCTTTTACCAAATGTAAAACAAAACTAAAAAAATTAAACAAAATGTTGTTGGTTTATAACTGGAAATTATTATGGAAATGGCTTAAGCTTCTGTTCTCTGGATGGATGGTTGCATGTATCGTAACTAGAGATGGCTAAGATGGTACAATCGTACTAGGTTTGGTACTTTTCAATCCATTTAGTCATTTTGGTACAAATTTGAAATTATAAAGTATGTGACTGAAATCGATTAAATTAAAACAATAGTTTTTGAATTTGTAGTTTCACCTTTTACTTTCATACATTTTCAAAAATTTTAGGTTAAGGTTTGTGTGTTTGAAATCAATCAAAATTCGTTACACCTTTTCGAACAAAACAGTTTTTAAATCCACAAATTTCGATCACATGCATACCTGTACTTATTCCTTTGTTGCAGATGAAGTTTCTTAGACTTCTCTTTCTTTTAACGTTCTTAGTTACTTTTCTCAATATTAATTACATACGTTTGACAATTAAAAAAAAATATTTCTGATACAAAATTTAGGTTTTATTAAAATCAGAGATAGGGTAAGTGCACCAGTAGTCGGCAGTTTTATTATTTTTCTGTGTTTGAGCTGGTGCTGTTTTGAGTGTAAACGATGTATTGGTATATAAACTATTTATTACTGTCGTAAAATTACTTAGTTTTACACTCAATTAACTATTTTTTAATATATTTGTATGAATTTTGTTCCTAAATACGGCATTTGCTAACCCTGTTGTCGGCATGTTATTTTTTATAAGGAAAAGTCAAAACTCCCACAAGAATTCAATAATTTTTATATTAAACAATAGCTATTTAAATTTCTTCATGTAAATAAAATCAAATTTCATAGTCTTATTTAAAATTAAATTTATAGGAACTTCAATTCTTGATTTTTGGAAATACATATGTTTTTCAAATGTTGGAAGAATTTCTTTTAATTATAGTACCACCTACAGGATTTTAACAATGAAAAGGATTTAACCATCTAGAAAATTCTAGGTTTTAAAAAGTTATTTTTAAAGAACGTGCTGTTAGTTAATGAGTCACTAGCCGTTTGGTTTAAATCTACATAAATAGCTGGCATAGGACTTGAGCAAATTGAAGGCTTAGAGGTTTTCTTAACAATTTTTATTAATGCCAAAATGTCATAAAGAATGTTTATTACTACATTTAAAAATGTTACTTTATTTTGGGATTTCCATTTAAATAGAATTTTCTGCCGACAGGTCTTAAACAGTCGACAGATCCTAAAATACTTAATTATACGTGTGCCGACTACTGGTAGAGCTCATTTTAAATTTATTTTCTTTATAACTAATTCCAAGAGAGGTGAGTAACAAATAATATTGCAGAATTTGAGTTTAACATAAGAAAAAAACTATTTTTCTTTAAGTCAACACTCTTATGCCGACTACTGAAAAACAAGACAATTTTTGTTCCTAATGTCGGCAGCCATGAAAATTAGCACAAAAACAAATTTTTATGAGAAATAACACTTTTTAGTCAAAATTTAAACATATTTCTTCCCCTAAAATCCGCAATGGTAAGAAATTTTTATAATTAACATGTTAACTTGCTTGTTTAAGTTAGCTTTACCACTAAAAATTTTATTAAAAATCAGGCATCTCTACACAAGTTGAAAGGTTGTCCCTGAATGAGGCCAACAATAGGTAAAAATACTCATCTCAGCCTTATTTAAATATTACAACGAGGGAAGTCAGTGTACTTTTTATTAAAGCTAAATCATATTTATGTATATAATCACCGATATTTTTAATTATTTAGACTTTAAATAAAAATTGCCGACTACTGGTGCATGCCGACCTTAGGATCGTTTACCCTACATGTAAACAGCCACATAGAACCATGTTTATTTTCATTGAAGCAGTCAGACGTTGAAATTCAGATTTCCGCAATAGTTTAATTAAAAAGTAGTTTGACAAAGCTTCAGATTTCGCTGTAAATGTAAATTTCAAGGCAAAAAGCTTTGTTTGTTAATCGAGACTTGGCCACTAATTAAGATTTCACCATAAAACTAAAATTTTAAAGTAAAATCAAACAAATCGGGATTTGACATAAAAAATGAAGTTATCACCTCAAAATCGCATGTACTGTTAAAGAGATAAAGTTAACCAGTAAAAGGAAGATTGAAGATTTAACTAGGGTTTGGGATTTCCCGGGAAATAGGAAAAAAATAACGCATTCTTGAAGAAAACAAGTTAATTTAATGAAATAATATTAAAGAAATCATAATTTTATTAAAACATAAACAAACAACAAAAATTATTGCTAAATAATAGTTTTAATAGTTTATAAAACTAAAAAACAATTCAGATGAGAAAACATGCATATGTATGTACATTATAGTACGTAACCAGGAGATAGCAAAGATTAAAAATACTGAAATAGAATTTTAGTAATTAGTTTTTTGAAAGATATGATTTTAGAACTGTAAGTGCCTTTGGCAATTCCCTAGACACTCTGTTTCTTGTTTTCGTTGCAAAATTTCCAGCAATCGAAAAACCACTTTCACTTTCTATTGAAGTAGGTTTTGTTGTCAACAGTGCGTTATAAAGATTACTCATGCTCTTTGTTCGAATGTTAGTGGCTCCGAATAACTCAAGAATATTAGTAAGCATTTATTTTATATCTTATGTAGTAGAATTCTCACGAAACGAGATATTTGAACATTTTTAAATATCACAATATCAATGTATTTTGATTTTAAACTTCCCGTTTACCGGGAATTTAGCCAAAATTTTCCCGAGAAAGCGTAGATAGCTTTTCCCAACCCTGGACTTAACTAATATATAAAAATTTTTTGTTAAAAAATTTGCTGTTCAAACACCACGCAACTCTCAGTAAGCGAAATATTGCAAAAAGCACTTTAGTGAATTTGGTCTTGTTTATTTATCATTCTTTCTTTCATTCCCTTCATAAGAACAACATTTAAAACTCACATGAAGATGTGTAGTAAAATAAAAAATATACGAGAATTTGTGTGTAAAAGTACGTTTTAGGTACAATTATTTTAAATAAAAAATTAATTGTTGCCTCTTATTCCCGATCATTGCGTATCGTAATTGTTATAAATATATTTTGTGTGGTATGCTTATGTTTGTTTGTTTTGATTGTCAATGTTTCTTCTTCTCACCGTCTACAGTGGTGTAGAACTATAGCTTGCTGATTAGTTCGGTGTGTTTTAAGCAAAGTGGTTTACCAAAAAAGTTCTTAAATCAGTGTAATGTATTTAATAATCATCGGTGTTAAGGATTTGGCAACCATAGTACGTCGTTTATATAAAAAAGTACTTTACTGTCAAGCTAAGAACTGTTTATGAAAAATCCTTGCGTATGATTTGTGCCGCATCGTAACTACACATGACACATTTAAGTTAAAATTTAATTTAATGTTAAGTAATAAGTGTAGATGTAACTCAAACTACAGATGTGTGACTATCAAACTTAAAAATATCATGCTAATAATCATTTTTTACACAAAGTTGGATTTAAATATTATTTTTTAAATATTAATTTTTTTAAGTAAAGTATTGTTTATTATTTTATATTATAATCGTGCGGTGAAATATAGAAAAAATATTCAACAATTGCTTAATTCACAAAATCTTGTATGGTGTATTTTGTATTGAATACACTTTCTGTTTATATGCTCGTAAACACGCAGTGTATTATTGTATCAATTTATTTTGTATATTAAACGTCAAAAAGCAAATAAGAAGAAGAAAATAAGTATTCAGAAGAAGGTTTTCAGAAATTAAAATGGACAATAGGACTGAAAAAAGCAAAATTTTAAATTTTTTATGCGAAAAGTATACTTTTGATATGCTATCCATTTATTCTTTTTTTTTTTTTTTTTGTTAACAAATTTTTAACAATACAAATGTCTTTTGTTTATTTTCTTCTTCTCAATGTGATATGGAATTCACATATAGTTAATAACACGATTGCCAATATAACTTTTCAAAAACATGCAAAATAAAAGTGTATTGGTGGATTGAAATTTTATATGAAAACTTCTATTTTAATTGAACAATACACAGTATACACGGATACAAGGGGTTTTGTGAATTAATCAAATATTTTGATTATATGAAGTTCAGAAAGTACAGCAATACAACAAATTCTATTTTGTTAAAATCTTAAGCAGAGTGACACTTACGTACCGAGCCAACTGATCTTTATTAAAACGCAAGCATGTAAAAGTCTAAAAAGCTTTATGATTCACATGGCATTGCTATTCGGATAATCTTTAGCTTTATACACATAAATTATTCTTTTAGAAATAGTGAGTGTAAGAAATAGCTTTTTAAAATTTCTCTAATGTTATCAAAGTTTAATGGCAGACACTCCGTTATTTGCTAGAGCATATGTTCGTAACTCTATTTCTATGAATTTAATAAGATCAATGAAACTTAACTAGTAAGTGAATGTTAGTAAGCCAGACTGCTCGTAATATTTGTCTTATTTAGTTTGTCCGTCAATTCGTTCCCACTGTAAACAAGTGTACAAAAGTACAGTAGAAAAATTGTTTGACCACAATATTTCATTTGTTGCGTGTTGGTGTTTTTTACCTTTTTTATGCATGTAATACATGTAATGATGTTGACGTAATTTTAGAAGCTGATTTGTTGGGTTTTCTCCTCTCTCAAATTTTAAATCATCTTGTATTATTTTCTCTCTATACGATATTGGAAATGTTTGACTTAAAACGTTTTTAGTGTGCAGCCTGCGGGTTTGTTTTGCTCATACTGTTCTTGTTGTTTCATGTTCTGTAGCTGTTATTACGTCCGTTGTTGTTCTTTTGATAAGGTTATAATCATTTTGTTTCATATCGACATCTCGATCATGTTTATTAGTATTTCTACTTAACATCGACTTAGCTAATTGTTGTTCATCTGTTCTTTACTTATAATTTAACGTCTCTAGTTTAATTGTAGAATCAAATAAATTCACGCTGAACTTTGTGTTCGTTATCGATTACATTTTATGCTATGTTTTTGGTTGTTTTTGCGTAAATATTATTTTCTCTACCCATAAGGGTTCTTGCCTTTGATACAACCATTGGAGGTTTTGGTGCCGGACGCTACTAAAAGGGTCTTGTCTAGAAGACTTTTAAATTTTTTAGCCTGAGAGCTGCCTGAAGCGCTAAAAGTTGGTCACTTCGTGAACTCCAGAAAATACATTAGTGCCTTATGTTTGAATAGCTCATGTGTGTATGTAACTCAGTTATCTATTATATTTACAGTAAAAAAGTTCAGCTTTGGTCTAAACCATTAATTGGACATTGATAATTTGATATTATATACATTTTCCAATTTACTGCATTTCATTTTATTGTTACTGCTCCTGTTTTAACTTTTTGCTGTGTGATCAAACAAATTGCCAGTTTTTAAATTTTTTGTTGGTGATGCAGTTTTTTTTATAAAAATATGCCTTCCATTAGAAAATCTAAATGTGGAGCGATACCGTCAGTGAATCCGAAGGTAGAATTATGTGATGTAAATTGTTTTTTCACTTTACTTGTGCTAAGGTTTCAGAAAAGCATCTTGCTCTATTCAGTCGAAAATAGTGCGTTTATACTGACGGTAATATTGTTGTTGTAACTTAAGATGAGGTTCATGTCTTTATCAATCTCATAAAGTCTAACTGAAAGGACCGTGAATCTTTAACGTCTTCAATGGCACAAATTCTTGATTTAAAAAATGAATTTAAAAAATGATTTAAAATACATGAAAGCATTAAAGTATCAAGCAATCTAATGCGTAACACCATTCTAATATACTTTATCCTAACGGACAAAACTATCTGAACCCACAACTATATATGCAACAAACACCTAATACTATTTCTTCAGTACTAATCAAACGCAGCTTGAAAATGTGATTTTCACATTGAAAGCGCTCGCCAAACGTACCAAATAAGCTTGTTACGACGATCTTCAACGAAAGGTATGACAACAGTATAATATTTACTGGTGGAACAAATCGGATTAATTTTATACATGAAAGCTAATATTGTCATTTGTTGATAAATATGAATGGTCCTACCACGTTTATAATTTCTGTTTTAGAAATGCAAAACTATATTATCCAACGCAGAATGCTACATTAACAATCATAAACTTCTTGTTATTAAATTTAATGTGCCCTTGAGAGACTGTGTGTTATTGGGGTAGTAGAACTTATCTGCATTGAAATTGTGCGCCGTTAATTGCTTAATTTTTTGCACATGTCCGCCCATACTAGGCTTTTAACTACCTTCATTTTTTTTTGACAAATGAACTCTATCAAATGTGATTTATTTTACATTGAGTTAAAATATTTTTACGAACATAAGATCTGGCAACCTCTGTTGTTGTTGTCCTTATGTGCGTGGTAATAGCCTGTGTACGCATTACTCAATATTCAGCTTTTCTCAATACAAGCCATTATTAAACTCAATATTCCACACAAAATCTCAATAATTTATTGCGCAATGAACACGAAATTGTTAATCTCGAGTAGAAATTAAAATACTGTTCAGAAGATGTGTGTGAACCAAAATTTCGATATTTAAACATTAGACGCAAGCCAATTGCGTCTAAACTAAGCAAAGTTTTGAAATTTAAACATTAGACACAAACCAATTGCGTCTAAACCAAACTAATTTTGTCAATAAACAGAATATTGACTTAATAAAAGTGTACGTAATAACATACTATAAAAACGGACGTGAGTAAGTTTTTTTTTCACAATCTTTGGGTGTGTATATAGAACAATACGACAATTAACTAAACCAACTTGAGTGACCACAATGGTTGCATTTGTAGAGGTGCGTACAAGGGAATGAATAAAACAGTAAAAAACTTTGTATTCAAATGCGATTTCTATCAGAGAAGCAAATAAATCAGACACACAAAGGCGAAAAAGTGAAATAATAATTGTATAAAGGCAATTAGAAGAAATTGGGAAACAGTTGTACGAACCTCCCGGAAAAGATAAAGAAAATTATGTGTGAAGCCATGGCCAGATAATAAAGTGAGACGTCTAAAATGAGAATAGCAGTTAATTTTCAAAAAGCTCTTTATAATAAAGATAAAATAGAGCTGTAGCTAGTGGCGAAAGGAGGTTGCAACATTAATACAGTGTACGCAGATTTATGTTGTGGTTATTGGATTTAAAGGGGATTTGGCTTATTCTAAATTTTCGTTTTGTAAGACTTCTGAGAATTAGAGCTACAAATATAATACGGGGAGATGATTATTCACAAGATAAACAATCTTGTGAATAATCATCTCCCCGTATTATATAGATAGATAGATTGGATCATAGTTTCATGTGAAAGATTTAGAGCTTATTGCTTTACTAAGTATTGGATAGTATTTGATGGTTATTTTGCTTGACAGTATTGAATTAGCTGCTCTTGATGATTTTGTCCTCTTTTCCTTTAGCTGTTCAATGGAGAATGAGATTGTATTAGCATTATTTAGGGTGAGATTTAAATCTTTTGGTAATGATGTCACTCTGATTACCGTTTATAAGAGTTATATTTCCCTGTACTTCTCTATTGTTAGTATATCATATTAAATTTAAATTAAGCTCATTAGTTTTTAAAAATGATAAGAAGAAAGCAAACATGTTGTTGTCAGATTCGGTAATCTAAATAGTTTCCGTTGCTTATAGTTATTTTTCTTCCTCTCAGCTTAATTTTCGCCACGGCCACATAATACTACATTGCTGTTGAATTTAAGTGATGCTATACGTGCAGACGTGAATAGGGTATCGTTAGTTTAACTTAAATTGGCTGAAGCCTTCAGAAATTCTGTTTGCTAAAACAAACTGATAAGGAAATTAAGAGAGTTGTTTGAGTTTTCTAATACGCATAAGTATTTAAAATTCGTTGGATCGGGTGCAGTTTATTTTGACGTAATTCCCTTACTTTCAGAAGTTCGCTAGAAATCCTTTTTAGCGCCCCTTCTTTTTATAAGGCACGTAAATGATTTTCCTATGCACATGCAAACGAGAATATACACACTCTATTTGCTGGTGATGTCTTTCTTTTATTTAGCAATCATGGGCATAATACTGAGCATTTTTCGCATTATTTTTCTAGGAATTCCTTGTTCATTAATTTCAATAAAACTAAAGCCATCCTTTTTATAATGATAGTTTAACATTGAATATTTATGCACTTCTGCAACATAAATATTTTTTCTTTGGTTGATAACTTTAAGTGATTGTGTATGTATGTTTATTGTCACCAAATTTAGCTTTGACTTGACGTTGCGTTTGCTTGCTTATAAAGTTGAATCGCGCACTATAACGCTATGTTTATAACGTATCAAGTATAATGTATATCTGGGTATGTAAGGGCTTTTCTAGGATGATATTTCATACATTTTATAAAAATACGTTGCTTATTTTTTGCTGTAAAGTACTTGGAATCCTAAGATTTTTGTATCTCGTATAAGTGGGGTACAGAGAAGCAAGCTGACTGAAATACTCCAGCGGCGGATGAAGGGCAATTTTAGCCGGCGGCGGCTTAACCGCTTGTGCCGAGTATTTACCGGCTTATATGACTTACTACGGCTAAGACAAAATGATACTTTCAACATTTTAATATATAGAAAAATATGATATTGAGAAAATTCCATATAAAATTGAGAAAATACCTAATGAAAATGAGAATTTCAATTTGAAATTTAGAAATTTCCAAATGAAAATGAGAATTTCAATTTGAAATTGAGAAAATTCCAAATGAAAATGAGAATGTCAATTTGAAATTGAGAAAATTCCAAATGAAAATGAGAATTTCAATTTGAAATTGAGAAAATTTCAAATGAAATTGACAAATTTTTATTTTAAAATGAGAAATTTCCAAATGAATTTTAGAAAGTTTAAAAAAATTAAGAAGTATTTACTAAAAATTGATATAATATGTATGTACATACATACATTTATTTTATATAAGTGTATAAAAGTCACTGTAATTATTTTGTTTCAAGCTTAGGACAAGTAGGCCCTTAAAATGACAAACATATGTATATATATAATGTTTAATGTTTCATTCGAACAAACAACATGGAGTTTAAAGATAATTGTGTAATTTGTTTAATTAGCATGAAGCGTGGTGAAGTAAAACGACTTATTCCGTGTCGTCACTTATTACACGAAAAATGTTTAACTCGAGATATATCTAATTGTCCTATATGTAGAAGTGAAGTCGAAGGTAAGTATAATATGTATGTGATAAAGGTGACAATAAGGATGTATGTAAAAACAATGCGATTAATTTCTACATATTTATCTTCTTAGAGTCGGAACGTGTCTAAAACTTATTCCGATACGGATCGTAATCGTATTATTGATGCAGCTAACAAAAGAATAGACTGGGTAAAATTGGCTTTATCTTTAAATATTTGCTACAAAACTGCCCATCGATGGGTTACACAATCAAACGTATTACCATTGGGAAGAGGTGGTAAAAAGCCTTGCTCTTTAAACGATGTAGAAGTAAAAAATATTATTGATTGGGTGGAAGAAAGACCAGAATTAATTCTTCGTGAAATTGTCGAAAAAATTAATTCTGAATTTAATAAAAAAGTTTCACTCACAACTGTGGGAAATACACTGCATGGAAAAATTTATTCTATAAAAGCTGTCCATGTCCAACCCATATCAATGAATACTCAACTAAATAAAGAAAAACGTGCAGCATATGTACGAAAAATTAATGATTATGTCAGAGCCGGAAAACAAGTGGTATAGATAGACGAGACCAACTTTAACTTATTTTGTCGTAGGAAACATGGTTGGTCTCGTGTTGGACTTCGCATAGTGCAGTCAATGCCTACATCCCGTGGGCCAAATATTCACTTAATTGGTGCAATTGGTACATCAGGCATTATTCAAATGGATAGCCATAGGGGTTCGTTTGGAGCTGACGGTGCAAATAAATGGGTCAAAAGGCTTCTGGATAAGTGGGAAGGGTTAGGAAATGAATTATCAGAACTGGTATTGGTATGCGACAACGCTCCTTGTCATAGTCGTCTGGAACGAATTTTTGAAACCTCTCCAGCTACACTTTTACGATTAAGCCCTTACTCACCAATGCTTAATCCCATTGAAATTATTTGTTCAAAAACAAAAAGTAAGGTAAAGACGAAGATGAATGTACCAAATGTAAGTCCCCCAAATGTGGGAGAGCAGCGGCTTCTTTTTTTGGAAGAGGTAATCAATCTTTCAAAAAAATGTATAACTATTGGAGATTGCAGTAGAGCTATACAACATACTACAACATTTTACCAATCTGCTCTGGATTTGGAAGATATTTCCGTTGGTCAATAATTCAACATAGACTCTTAATACCTTTTTTTATTTTAATTTCCATGATACTTATGTTGTAAATTACTGTTAATTTAATAAAAAAAAGGATTTAATTTTATAATTAAATTTTTTCAGTTTAAAATTATAATTTCTTAATTTCATTTGGAATTTACTCAATTTAAAATAAAAATTTCTCAATTTCAAATGGAAATTCTCAATTTCATTTGGAATTTTCTCAATTTCAAATTGAAATTCTCATTTTCATTTGGAATTTTCTCTATTTCAAATTGACATTCTCATTTTCATTTTGAATGTTCTCAATTTCAAATTGAAATTCTCATTTTCATTTGGAATTTTCTCAATTTCAAATAAAAATGGGATAGTATTTCAATAGTATTTCAGTTAAAATTTGTACCTAGAAATAATCAATACCCTTAAATTGAAAACAATTTGTTATTCATTAATTAGTTTAGAAAAAAATATTTATGTTACAAAAGTACAAGCTAGAGCCATCAGCTGTTAATATGTATATAATATGAATACAAATATATAAAGGAATTGTTAAAAAAATTGTTATTTATTTATTAAAAACAGATGAAATGGATGTTTTATATGCTTAAATAATTATATTAATAAAGTGGACAAAATTGGTTAATCGTATACCTTTGGTTTTATTTGTTACACAGCTGCCAAAATTTTATAGAATAATGAAAATTGATTTAAAAAATTCTATAAAAATAAATAAATAAATAAATAAATTTTTAATCACAACAGAAAGTAAAATATTTTCTGTGTATATAGCCGGGTTAAACGGCTGATAAATGAGCCGCCGACAAGCCGACAAATTCGGCGCCGATACGACTCTATCCACTGGTGTGGTATGGTCAAAATATGGAGAGTTAAACAAGGAAATAACACAGCCGCATGTTAAGGGCTAGAGCGATTAATTTAAAACATATAATTATGAGCACAGCAGGGAAATATCTAAGCTCCAGTTTCGAAGCTGGCCACTATCAACTTATTCGAATGGGCAAAAGAATGAAAAATTCCAATTTATAGATTTTTGGCTCTTATTTTGCGATTTCCTTTATCTTAATGTTTTTTGTTTTTACGCCATAAATTTTGATTTGTAAAATTTGTAAAGATTTTATTGCATATTTAACATTTTTATTCTCCTTAAGTAAGACACTTTTTACAATATTTTTTAACCGACTTCAAAAAAAGAAGGATGTTGTCAATTGCACCGATTGGTCCTGATTGGTCCTGTTTTAAAAACAGTTCATAAAATTAAAAATTAAAGGGTATCCCTATACATACACGTGCATTATAAATCGTAAAGCGCACTTTTTAAAAATTTAAAAAAATGCGTATTATCTCCCAATAACAAAAACTAATACAAACATAAATCTAAAAATTAAAGGGGTGTCCCTATAGGTGACACTTATATGCGCCTATCTTTTAAACCGTTATGGACAGCTGACATTTAAAAAGAACCAGTATTACTAAGCCCGCTATAACAACAGGTATAAAATTTAAATTAAGAAATTAAAGGGTGTTCCCATATTTAAAATAAATTGACCAGTATGGCCCTATCGTTTATACAAACACTTGTAAATAAACCAGAATGGCCATTACTTTGGTATTTTAAAAAGTATAAATATTTACAATTATAAATTATAGGGTGTTACAATAGTTGCTGTTATTTGAAAAAAATATTACCAAACTGTTGAACATTTGTAGACAATTGATTGAAATTTGCACAGAGCCTTATAGCTAAGGAAGCTTGAAATTAGAAATTAAACAGTGTCCCTATAACTGATGTAATTTGACCTACATAGCCCTCTCTTTGAAACCGTTACATTTTAAAGCAAAACCAAAATATGAAATTGCAAGTTAAAAGTTAGATGACATATTTATACACAAAATAATAGTGCAGAATACAGGGACGAATCTACATCCTCCCCACGTTGAAGGGTTGAGGCCTTTAACCGATATTTGTTGAAAGAACAGCAAGTTTAGTAACTGCACGTTTGAATAACCTCAAATATACGGCCAATTTGCCATTTTAACAGTAATTGATTTTCATCCTTTAAAAGTAACATTGCACCACAAGTAGCGCCTTTACCCTTTTCACGCCATTTTACACACACTTTCAGGGGAGATTTTTATGAGTTGCTCCATTTTTGCAAAATAAATTTTTTAATTTGCATTTATATTTTGTTCTATGACATATAAATAATCCAAAACGTCCTAAAGAAATATGATGTTAAGTTTGTCTGTTTTGAAGTTGGTTTTTTGGCAGGAAATATTTTCGAAAATTTCACAAATCAGCCACAAATATTAAAATATTGTTATATTTTTTTGTTTGTTTTTTTTTTTTTTTTTTTTTTGTTTGCTTACATATATAGATGATGCAATTTCCTGTCAAACAAAGAAAGATTCACCTCAATATAGTTCTTACTTGTGGAACTATGTGTTCTTAAATATTAGTGCTCCAATATATATCTCATTTAAGTTTATTTTACAGAAGATACAAATTTGCACTCACTTGTAAAAAATTCCGTGAAAAAATTTATTATACCTGGGAAAAAGATAACCAACAGGCACTTTTAAAGTTATCAATAATTTTTAAAAACTTCAAACATATTTCGTTTATTTTTAATTTATGAAAATTTCTTAAAATTGTTTTTTATTTTCTTAATTTATATTTAAGATGTATGTCTAAAGGAAAAAGTAAATATTTTTTGTTAGAAGGTGAAAAAGCGTTATAATTAATCGACGGAAATATATATTGGTTTTACCCGATTTCAGAATTGGGAAGAGCTCTAGGAGTGTTACAAGGTGAAGAAGCCTCATAACAAATTGACGGGAAAAATCTTTTGAATTCAGAATTGGAAGAATCGGGAAGAGTTCTAGGAGTGATAAAGTCAAAACCTCATACCCAATTCCTCAAATAAAGAAGAAAATTATTGGAGAAGACTGAAAAAAAGCAATTAAAACCAATATAAAGCTATATTAAGAGCGATGAGCTTAATCTCTGATCAAATCTCGTAAAATGGGTGGAGAATTGACAACGCAGAAAACAGACCACAGACGCTATGAGGACTTGATAGTAAGGCTTTTTTTTTGACAGTCAGAAAGCAATGACGCTTTGAAATTATTAACGAAAGGGGAACGAATTTAAAATTGAAAACATGATACTCAATCTAACTTCAACTAAAAGTCTATTTTAGCAGAAAGTCTAAATTTAAACAGGAACTAAATTTTATTAATTAAGACAATAATATAAAAGAAAACATAACTACCTTTTATAGCCTTTACAATTGTTTTTACATTTGAAAACATTAAATGACCTCTAGCTTTAAATTTGCTTTTACCTTAATTATTTCTTTTAAAAAAATATTGTCAAATTTATAAAAACTAATTATTGTTGGTAAAAGTTAATTTATGAAGATTTTATTTTCACTCAAACATTGTGAATTTTGTTTACATGAGTGGCTCTCAAACAATGGCAATTTAATTGAATTATTTCAACTAATTACTGAATGCAACTTTGGGCTACAAGTGAAAAACTACTCGAGTTTAATGTTAATTTTTATAAAGTCAGCCAAAAAAAAAGGAAATAAGTCGCTCTCTGTTTTTGCAAATGTTTAGGAGAGGTCAGGTAAAATTTTGTTACAGAGAGGGGTTCATATTGGAGATTGTACACAACAACAGTGAATAACGAAAAATGTTAAATTGATGTTATAAAGCTACAACGTTTTGCACTATTAAAAAAAACCAACCAGACAGCTCGAAGTCTATAAACAACAACAATTAAAACTTATGAATGAAAAATGTAAACATGTAATTGCTTGTAAGCCAATATAAACGTCAAACCCTAACAATTCTACGTCTTTGTTTTTTTTTTTTTCCTAATGTAGTCCATGTAAGATTTAGATTTTTTCTGCTTTTTAGACAGGTCGGTGTTATTAAACTTCGGTCAAAACAGCAAAAAATATTTAATAGTTGAAGACAAGGAAGACTGAAGCCTATCTGCATAATTTTAAACACTGTCCTTAATCGTGTAACTGAGTTTTAATCATGAGGATAAGTTAAATCAGTAATATCGCAAAACAGCTGTAAAAAAAACCAGCTTAAGTTGTTATGGCCAAGGCTGTATCACATGGTTCAACGATTTCTAATAAAATAAATTCTAGATAAAAACAGTAGGATCGGAATCTTATTTGCTTACAGTCAAATGGAATCGACTCAAAGCAGAGAACGTCACAAATGAACTAAATAAAACTCCGTAAATTGTGCAATATCGATTTAGTTTCTCGTTCATGTGCTAAAATCATTATTACGACCTTATATTTTGAGCCGTTGCAATCTGACACTTGTAATTTTCATAGAGTTTATAGTACTATTCCGAACACGTATATGTGTCTGCTATTACGGTAAATAAAACAAATAAAAGTTTAAGGATGTCTCTATAAAAAAGCTACTTTACATTTGAAAAAAGTGAAGAAGTCCCGATCTTGATGCATATTGTCTCACCTTTTAAGCCGTAATACTTTTTCAATAGTACAAAAAACCTAAATCAGGGGGGACAAAAAAAAGGAGTTATGAAACCCTACGTGTTTGTGCTCAACTCGAAGTTTACTGATATTTTATACATCGCCTTTACTTTGCTATTTTCTCACAATTATTTAGACACGGCTCCTGCACAATTTTTAGGCAGACGTAAATGGCACATACGCATTATATGTATGTTTGTATTCTTCGCTGATGTATTGCATCAATTATGCCTAAAAATTAAATTAATACAAGTAGTGAGCGCAATAAAGTTACATTGGGAGAAAAGTTTAATAATTTAATAATGTACTATTTGTTCTTGTCTGAACCCGTACAGTTCTCTATCCCTGGTTTATGTGTGTTGGCTGAATTACATCGAAGACTGACTGATATAAAAAAGGCGTTGGGGTTACTTATGGCTATTTTTATGCCTGTGTTTTTGTTTGTTAATTGTTTTCGTGAACTCAAGAAAGATACTTTTTTTTGTCGCCATACTTGTTGTTAATTCGATATCGGCGTATAATGAATACAGAAAAAAAGGCTACTAAAATCGTTTTATTTTCTGTTTATTTTGCTTTCGCCGGTGACAACAGTGTGAGGTAAACACATGCAGTTTCATTAAACAAGGATTCTTTGTAGATATTAATTAATTAGACGTTTCACTACTCGTTATTTACAGTATTAATTATATAATACTTAGAAAAAGTTTTAAATAGAATTGAAGCAAAAATTATTTAAAAAAAACCATTAATCTCAGTATTTTTTATCTGCTCATACGCACAAATGGGCCGCGTTCAAATTTAGCCCAGTCTAAGTATTTGATTATAATGAATGAATTTAAAAGTCATTGATAGAGAGAAGTGCATTTTCAGGCTTGTCAACGTTTGTTTTGTTGCCAACTGTTTGATTTTTCTTGGTTTCTGCTTCAAAGTTCGACTTTCTAATTCTTACGAAACTAATTAATTTTTAAATGTAGTTTTAGAAAAAAAAGAAAATAAAATTCCACTTTAAGTAACAACATTAAAAATATATAAAACCTGTTAATATTATTGTTTCTGCGAACATTTCAACAGAAGGAAAGATGTGAAAAATGTACAAGCTAGGGTAAGAGGAAAAGGAGGTGTATATTATTTGAAAAGATTGAGAAAAATTTAATTGATGTAAAACCAACAACAAACTCAAGAAAGTTCATTAAAGTTGTTGAAGGGCAAATATTAAAACAGAAACAATAGCTATGATAATAATTAAAAAAAAAATAAAACAATAAAACTTACGGATTTCCATTTGTTCAAATTCCAATTGACGTGCAATTGCGTTATGCTTTTGATGCAATTCTGTTTCCTCATCAATGCTTTCTACACAACCAATTGTCTTTGTTGTTGCTGGTGTTGCCACATTTGAGCCGCTTACTTGTAGTACATCTGTTCCTGTGGGTGTTATTGGTGTGGTTGGTTCTTTTGGTATTTTCTTTTGGCCTAAAAGACTAAAAACTTTTACTTTACTTCCACGGCGACTTTTTATTGAACCACCAAATGTTGCTGAAGAAGATGAAATCATGCCGCCACCACCAACTCCCTCGACTCTCGTTGCCTTGGACGCTGATGTCTGTGAGTTGCCCATTGCCAAAACAGTAGTTAGCGATGTTTCAGGAGGTTTAGTTGTTATAGAAGACTACAAATTGAGGACCATGAAAAATAAAAAAACGAAAAGGTTAAAAAACTAAAAATAAGAAAAAGCACATAAAAATCGAAAATCAATTATAACTTTTAACTAGAATATTTTGTACTATAAATTATAACAGACTGCAGTCCCTTGCAGTAAATGCAAAACTATTTGCTGACATTTTTATGTTACGAGTATTAGTTACTTCTATCTAATAATAAGTTTTCTTAGAAAGAAAACTGGGAGATGGAAATCAGTGAACTATTTTTTTTTTAATTTTTAATTTCGTTAAAGTACGGATGTGCATATTTTTTAATTAATCGTTAAAATATTGATATCGAATAGTATTTTTTATTTTTTGTTTGTTTTACTTTTTCTTACTTACGACAGACCAGTTAAGCAAAACGGGAGCTAATGAATCCCACAGGTGGTCGATTAAACATATGGGACACATTGTTAAGGTTGAGTGGGACAACCAGGGAGTATGTATGATTAGTGGAACTACAGTTGTGAGGGAATCAAAGGGGCAGATAGTAAACACTGAGGAAGTTAAGTGAAAATGGGGGACGTTTTTAGTTTGGTGTATTCCAAAAATTATTTTAGGTGGAAATAAATTGCAATGGTCGCTAAAAAATACAAAGAGGCAATAGGCCCAATAGCGGTTCAATTTTATGGTTTAGTTTTTGCTTCGCTTCGATGCATGTAAAGGAACCATATTGATCATTAGGCGGGCAATTAGTCCTAATGTTAAGTTTATCTTTGTTTGTTTGTCCCTATTTATTTTTTATTTGCGCTCGCTACCCTGATGAAAATATTCATACTACGACCAGCCTTCTAATTAAGCCAGTTTTTCTCTATTTTTAATTATGAAACTTTAAGATCCTTATCCCACAGATCCCTAGGTAAATGACAATAAATTTTTACTTTGTATGGAAGGTACCATTCTTACTGTTTCAATTCACACTATTTACCAACTGTGGTTATCGGTGCGCTAGCAGAGCTGTAAACGAATGATTCTTTTTTGAATCATTCCTGCGAATCATTCCCGCATTGAATTGTGATTTTTTTAATGCATTCATTCCACACAAAAAAGAATTGAATTAAAATTTGAATGCATTCACAATGAATTAAAATTCTTGATCGCCATTCACTTACCCACACGAAATGAATGAATAAGAATTAGAATTTCATCATGAAATTACTTTTTATGAATGCATTCCTCTCATCAGCCAATAAATGAATTAGAATCTGAATGGATGTATTATGAATTTAAACGTCGTGAATGCATTCACTCGCCATCGAATTAAGTGAATTAGAATTGGAATGCAATTATTGGAAGGAAAAATATATTGAAGGAATTCCTTTTTTTTACAATAATTCTTTTAAGTTGAAAATTATACAGTGTGTGTTTTACTACGTCGGCCATGACATAAGCTGCAAAAATGTTAACGTGTGTTATATTGGGCATGATAAAAGCTGTAGAAAAGTTAAAGGGTGTTATAAAATTGACATGATTTTTACGATTAGAGTGTTATCTTTTAAACTATAAAAGATAAAAACTTGAAATTTACGAAGTGTATGTTACTACCTCGGCCATGACAAACGCTATAGAAAAGTTAAAGGGTGTTGCAAAATTGACGTGATTTTTACGATTATAGTGTTATCTTTTGAACTATAACAGATAAAAACTTGAAATTTACGCAGTGTATGTTACTGCATCGGCCATGACAAACGGTATAGAAAAGTTAAAGGGTGTTGCAAAATTGACGTGATTTTTACGATTATAGTGGTATCTTTTGAACTATAAAAGATAAAAAACTTGAAATTTAGGCAGTGTGTGTTTTTACATCGGCCATCATAAACCCTATAGAAAATATAAAGGGTGTTGCAAAATTGACGTGATTTTTACGATTATAGTGTTATCTTTTGAACTATAACAGACAAGAACTTGAAATTTACGCAGTGTGTGTTTTTACATCGGCCATGATAAACGCTATAGAAAAGTTAAAGGGTGTTACAAAATTGACGTGATTTTTACGAATACAGTGTTATCTTTTGAACTATAAAAGATAAAAACTTGAAATTTACGCAGTGTGTGTTTTTACATCGGCCATGATAAACACTATAGAAAAGTTAAAGGGTGTTGCAAAATTGACGTGATTTTTACGATTATAGTGTTATCTTTTGAACTATAACAGATAAAAACTTGAAATTTACGCAGTGTGTGTAACTACATCGGCCATGATAAACGCTATAGAAAAGTTAAAGGGTGTTGCAAAATTGACGTGATTTTTAGGATTATAGTGTTATCTTTTGAACTATAACAGATAAAAACTTGAAATTTACGCAGTGTGTGTAACTACATCGGCCATGATAAACGCTATAGAAAAGTTAAAGGGTGTTGCAAAATTGACGTGATTTTTACGATTATAGTGTTATCTTTTGAACTATAACAGATAAAAACTTGAAATTTACGCAGTGTGTGTAACTACATCGGCCATGATAAACGCTATAGAAAAGTTAAAGGGTGTTGCAAAATTGACGTGATTTTTACGATTATAGTGTTATCTTTTGAACTATAACAGATAAAAACTTGAAATTTACGCAGTGTGTGTAACTACATCGGCCATGATAAACGCTATAGAAAAGTTAAAGGGTGTTGCAAAATTGACGTGATTTTTACGATTATAGTGTTATCTTTTGAACTATAACAGATAAAAACTTGAAAATTACGCAGTGTGTGTAACTACATCGGCCATGATAAACGCTATAGAAAAGTTAAAGGGTGTTGCAAAATTGACGTGATTTTTACGATTATAGTGTTATCTTTTGAACTATAACAGATAAAAACTTGAAATTTACGCAGTGTGTGTAACTACATCGGCCATGATAAACGCTATAGAAAAGTTAAAGGGTGTTGCAAAATTGACGTGATTTTTACGATTATAGTGTTATCTTTTGAACTATAACAGATAAAAACTTGAAATTTACGCAGTGTGTGTAACTACATCGGCCATGATAAACGCTATAGAAAAGTTAAAGGGTGTTGCAAAATTGACGTGATTTTTACGATTATAGTGTTATCTTTTGAACTATAAAAGATAAAAACTTGAAATTTACGCAGTGTGTGTTTTTACATCGGCCATGATAAACGCTATAGAAAAGTTAAAGGGTGTTACAAAATTGACGTGATTTTTACGAATACAGTGTTATCTTTTGAACTATAAAAGATAAAAACTTGAAATTTACGCAGTGTGTGTTTTTACATCGGCCATGATAAACACTATAGAAAAGTTAAAGGGTGTTGCAAAATTGACGTAATTTTTACGATTATAGTGTTATCTTTTGAACCATAAAAGATAAAAACTTGAAATTTACGCAGTGTGTGTTTTTACATCGGCCATGATAAACGCTATAGAAAAGTTAAAGGGTGTTACAAAATTTGACGTGATTTTTATGAATACAGTGTTATCTTTTGAACTATAAAAGATAAAAACTTGAAATTTACGCAGTGTGTGTAACTACATCGGCCATGATAAACGCTATAGAAAAGTTAAAGGGTGTTGCAAAATTGACGTGATTTTTACGATTATAGTGTTATCTTTTGAATTATAACAGATAAAAACTTGAAATGTACGCAGTGTGTGTAACTACATCGGCCATGATAAACGCTATAGAAAAGTTAAAGGGTGTTGCAAAATTGACGTGATTTTTACGATTATAGTGTTATCTTTTGAACTATAACAGATAAAAACTTGAAATTTACGCAGTGTGTGTAACTACATCGGCCATGATAAACGCTATAGAAAAGTTAAAGGGTGTTGCAAAATTGACGTGATTTTTACGATAATAGTGTTATCTTTTGAACTATAAAAGATAAAAACTTGAAATTTACGCAGTGTGTGTTTTTACATCGGCCATGATAAACGCTATAGAAAAGTTAAAGGGTGTTACAAAATTGACGTGATTTTTACGAATACAGTGTTATCTTTTGAACTATAAAAGATAAAAACTTGAAATTTACGCAGTGTGTGTTTTTACATCGGCCATGATAAACACTATAGAAAAGTTAAAGGGTGTTGCAAAATTGACGTAATTTTTACGATTATAGTGTTATCTTTTGAACTATAAAAGATAAAAACTTGAAATTTACGCAGTGTGTGTTTTTACATCGGCCATGATAAACGCTATAGAAAAGTTAAAGGGTGTTACAAAATTTGACGTGATTTTTACGATTATAGTGGTATCTTTTGAACTAAAACAGATAAAAACTTGAAATTTACGCAGTGTGTGTTTTTACATCGGCCATGATAAACGCTATAGAAAAGTTAAAGGGTGTTACATAATTGACGTAATTTTTACGATTTTGAACTATAAAAGATAAAAACTTGAAATTTACGCAGTGTGTGTTTTTGCATCGGCTATGATAAACGCTATAGAAAAGTTAAAGGGTGTTACAAAATTGACGTGATTTTTACGATTATAGTGGTATCTTTTGTACTAAAACAGATAAAAACTTGAAATTTACGCAGTGTGTGTTTTTACATCGGCCATGATAAACGCTATAGAAAAGTTAAATGGTGTTACACAATTGACGTAAATTTTACGATTTTGAACTATAAAAGATAAAAACTTGAAATTTACGCAGTGTGTGTTTTTACATCGGCCATGATAAACGCTATTGAAAAGTTAAAAGGTGTTGCAAAATTGACGTGAATTTTACGATTAGACTTCTATCTTTTGAACTATAAAAGATAAAAACTTGAAATTTACGCAGTGCATGTTACTACATCGGCCATGACAAACGCTATAGAAAAGTTAAAGGGTGTAACATAACTGACGTGACTTTGACGATTATAGTGTTATCTTTTGAACTATAAAAGATAAAACTTGAAATTTACGCAGTGTGTGTTTTTACATCGGCCATGACAAACACTAAAGAAAAGTTAAAGGGTGTTACATAATTGACATTATTTTTACGATTATAGTGTTATATTTTGAACTGTAAAAGATAAAAACTTGAAATTTACGCAGTGTTCGTTTTTACATCGGCCATGATAAACGCTATAGAAAAGTTAAAGGGTGTTACATAATTGACGTGATTTTTACGATTATAGTGTTATCTTTTGAACTATAAAACTATAGCGTTTATCATGGCCGATGTAGTTACACACACTGCGTAAATTTCAAGTTTTTATATGTTATAGTTCAAAAGATAACACTATAATCGTAAAAATCACGTCAATTTTGCAACACCCTTTAACATTTCTATAGCGTTTGTCATGGCCGATGCAGTAACACACGCTGCGTAAATTTCAAGTTTTTATCTGTTATAGTTCAAAAGATAACACTATAATCCTAAAAATCACGTCAATTTTGCAACACCCTTTAACTTTTCTATAGCGTTTATCATGGCCGATGTAAAAACACACACTGCGTAAATTTCAAGTTTTTGTCTATTATAGTTCAAAAGATAACACTATAATCGTAAAAATCACGTCAATTTTGCAACACCCTTTAACTTTTCTATAGCGTTTATCATGGCCGATGTAGTTACACACACTGCGTAAATTTCAAGTTTTTATCTGTTATAGTTCAAAAGATAACACTATAATCGTAAAAATCACGTCAATTTTGCAACACCCTTTAACTTTTCTATAGCGTTTATCATGGCCGATGTAAAAACACACACTGCGTAAATTTCAAGTTCTTGTCTGTTATAGTTCAAAAGATAACACTATAATCGTAAAAATCACGTCAATTTTGCAACACGGTGAGTTAAAAACCAAAAATGAATCATTCATTCATTCTAGTGTGGAAGAAGGGTATATATAAGTTTGTCATTCCGTGTGTAATTTCTACAATATCCATTTCTGACCCCATAAAATATATATATTCTGAATCCTTATGCATAGCGAAGTCGATTGAGCCATATCCGTCCGTGTTAATGTTGAAATCAAGTTTGCCTCGCAAAAAAAAAAAAAATACGTCAATCGATCAGACATAGTGTCGAAAGAGGTGCTATTGGAAATCAGAATTATCGGTCCTTCGAGGCAGCAGGGAAATCACACCGCCTACCTCTAATTTTTTCATGTCATTTGGAACAATTAAGTTACTCCAAAAAATAAATCAAATAAAAAATTTGGCGCTCGCCCATATATTCCGAGTTACGGGGCTGTAAAATTTTTAAATTTTTTAAAATATCAATATGGGTATCGCTTTAAAGCTTTTGATGAGGTCTTTAAGGAAATACTTAAATTTTTAAAAAATGCTTAACCCATTAAGAGCCGATGTCACTTTTATGTAGTATGCAGTACAAAAATTTTATTTTTTATTTTTTAATTCTCTGTCACCACAATCTTTGCTTTTTTGATTGGAGTTACTTCACGAAACTATATTTACACACATGGTGAAGGATACATAAGATTCGGCATAGTCAAATATAGCACTATTACTATTTATATTTAGATCTAATATGTTCATAGAAAATTGCCCCTTTTTTGATCTTCACCATCTTCAGCTGATGTGTCTCAAAAACTTAGCGGGCAGGTAGTCGACTTTTTTAACGAATCGGATGTATTTACATTTTTTTTATCTAAGTTCAATTCCAAGTTTGCACCAAGCGAATATTGAATTTAAGTCGTATTGAAGAAGTTGTTGATCAGAAAAACTTTAACACCATTGGTATTCATCAGCATCATCAACAATAAAAGAATGCGGTTCAAGGTTGCTTTGCGTAGCTACTCTATATAGAACTTTAAAACGTCGAAATACGATTTTTAAAATATATCTGTAGAGTCTAGTTGATACTTTAAAGGTAAATGATTGACTTTGTCGCTCGCTTTGCTGAAATCTGTATAGATAACATTTGTTGTTGTTGCAAAAATTCACGATATTAACGCTGTCAGTGAAAGTTAAATCGTGGTAGAGCACTTTTTTATATCCATGAGGGAAGGATGTAAGGTTTAATACTTAAATATACAATTGTTCGGTGATGACTTCTCCAAATAGCTGGGGTATGATTATCAATTTTTCAATACCACGACAACTTGCAAAATCAGTCTTATTTCTAGATTTATACAAAGGCATAAATAACTAGTCTTTCCGCACACAAAAAAGCCAGATTTCGATTCATTAAACAAAACTGTTATAGGAATTGTAATAGAGTCAACACAATTTATATTTACGTTGCTAGAAATACTGTCAAGGCCAGAGTTGCATAAAAATTTAATATACCTAAAAATGGTGTTGATATGTATTTAGCGAATTATTACAAGTTTGGAAGTGTGGATTGTTCTAGATATCATAGCAGATGAAAGATCCGATGTTTTCTTTGTAGAACTTAAAAAATGGAAATACCATTTAGGATTATTTTTACAACTATATTTCGTTGTGTTTAGATAATTGTTATAACACGAGTTATAAAGCGTAGTAGAATTTGTACATTAGGAAATCAGCGTCGGAATATGATTGCTTAAAATGTTTATAGCATTAACACTTTTTATTCTTGACATTTGGCAGATTTTTATGTTTAATGGAGGGCCCCATGTACAGTTGCAGTTAAAAATTAGCACTAAATGCAACTGTAATTTTTATGCATTAATTTTACTTCTTTTTTAGTATTATAATTAAATATGACAGAAACATCTACGCTATATCAGGAAGATCTCTTTTCCATTGAATAAATTTTATTAAAATAAATAACCCAGAAACTAACAACATTTAAAAGGCAAACCCAAGAAAATGAAGTTACTAAATTAACATTTCGTTGCAAGGCTTTTGTTGGCAATGACGAAGGAGCAGCACCTTGCCACAGATTCAAATCCAAGTCTTACTTAACTACAGCTGCTTTCTTTGTTTAGTTTTTAATTCAACGATAATCTTTTGCACAGTACAAAACGATTTTGATCTCATCCGTCTACAAAATAACGAGCACTTACTAAAAAAAAAACTTGTATTTATAACAGTGCTATTATTTTTGCCAGTCAGTATGTTGTTACCCACTTTTTGATATGGACCCTTCTAGGGCTTGATGAATTGATCTAAGAAATGCTTATTTGTTGATTATTATTATTTGTGAAACATTCAAAAGAACTAAATGAAAAAATTGTTAAAACTAATTTTTTTTAATTTGTTTTCAAATTAAATATTTTAATGCCATTACCGACATTAATAATTTCATGAACTTTAAGCACCAATGTAAGCAAATGCTTAGAACAATAACCCGAAACAATTAAAAGTGTTAAAAACTTTTCGAAATTAAATGAGGATTTGCTTTCAATATAAAAAATATTAAGAATTATGGTAAGTTAAATATATTGATATATATTTACACATGTGTGAAATCATGTTTATGTCGAGAGCTTAAAGGGAATAAAAAATTTTTAAGGAATCGGAAAGAAGAACCTGATGTCAAGAATTGTGGAACAAAAGACAATGATGACCTGATAAAAGTAATGAATTTGTAGTCAAAACATAAGGTCAAATACTTCTCTGCGATAACCATTGAAAATGTTTTGTTCAATAAGACGATTCTGTTAAAATAATTTATTGTTTTAAAAATGTGTATATTAGTTCAGCTTGCATCTAGTAAATATACATTTCACATTGATTGTTAAAATAAAAATACTCTGGAATGAATTAATCAAAGTGGAAGAAAAGCCTCTTTAAATTTCAAACAATAGATTATGGAACGACTACTTCTGTTGCGACAGGTTGCAACGCTACTTTAGGTGGATATATCCGGTGCAAAAACAGTTGACTTGGTTTATTGTGCAGCTCGAAGCTGGCTATTTCACAGTAACTAAAATTGTTTTTATTATTCAGTTCTTTTGCCTTTTAAGCGGTGTGTTAATCGAGCAGACTTATGAAAGATTTTTAATAGATAAATAAATTTAAGCGAATTTCTGTCGTCGATAAAACCTGTTTAATATGGTTTGGTAGTAAACCACGCGGAAACCCCATACAGAAGAGTGAATGGCTTAGGCCACTTCTTAAGTCAAAATTAATAACATAAGAGTTTCTTACGATCTGTATAACTGCTAAAGACAACAAATAGAATACCTAATAAAGCTAAGAAGCAAAGAAATATTAAGCTAAAAAATTTGAATTAAATTTGAATTAAATATTTTCTCTGTCAAAGCCGAACAAAGCATCTTATTTACTTAAAAATATTTAGTTTTCTTTAAGGTCTACAACAAAAACTAGGTCAAAATGTTATGTTTTACTTAAAAAATTTATTAGCTCTATTTTTATGTTTGGTTCCATACAATTTTTTTGGAGGATTTCGTAAGCTGATATAGTTGTATTGTTTTGGTACAATTCTACTAACAAAAAATAGATTTTCCATTTGAACTTGTGTTATTCTTAAAAGTTTTGTAATTTTATTGCTTATTATTATTTTTGCATAAATACCTACAATTTAAGAAGCGCTTTACAAGTTTGTTAGAAATATGATGGTTGGTTTAAGAACCCAGAAGGCAACTATCTGGGTTCTTAAAAATTCGAGTTACAGTTTTAAACGATCATTATATGTTGGTAGTTACAAATAAAAAAAACTTATTTTATTGACAAAATCTTCTTAATTCGAGTTACAGTTTTAAACGATCATTATATGTTGGTAGTTACAAATAAAAAAAACTTATTTTATTGACAAAATCTTCTTAATGCGAAAAATTATTTACATTAAAAGCATAAGAAATGGAGTAAGACTCTGTTGTGCAATCCCTGGTGTTCAGAAATGTAAGCCAAACGTCATTTGTATTATAAGGGTGCCAGTTCACTAACTTTATACAATACGACATTTCTTATGCCGATTGGCGTATTTAGTTTTTTTCTAGCTGCCTTAGTAACTTGGATTTCAACACGTACAGGAACAGAGAGATGGGTATCGCTCGATCGACTTGCATAAGAACTCAGAATCTATATATACTTTATGGGGTTGGAAATGAATATTGTAGAAATAACAAAGCTTTCCACTTGTGGCGCAAGGTATGAAAACACGTGAATTCTTAGATGCCAAATAAATGAATATATATTTTCTTGTGTGCATGTATGGAGTATAATAATAAAAAAAAAGCATAATAATTATTTTGGTTTTGGAGATGCGAGTTACTTTTTTGTAAAGTATTTCTTTAACAAGAAATTTATATTTTTAATAAATTTTAAATATGTATGTGTAAACCTTCTTATTTAAAAAAATATATAAAAATTTTTAATTTAAATGAACGTGTTCGCACTAGGTTTTTTTTAGATTGTATACACATCCACAGAGACGTAGTAGAGAAGTCACTGCTGCTGTTGAGCGGAGCGTAAAGGAAGACTCGAATTAGTCTATCAGTTATCATGCAAGGAATAAGATGTGTCCACGCGGTAAGATTTTGGTTTACGTGCCTACAAAATCCAACTCGTGCACATATAAAAGCCACACGATCACCTCGCCGGGCCTATATTTATTAAATGAGCACAAAACAAGATTACCGTTGATCCTGATTTCCATAAGCAAAATTTGTTAAGCTATGAACCTCACTTTTGGTTGAATGAAAACGTCAGTAAAGAAAACTACCGTATTTGGCGTAATGGTAATTTTCAAGTGCGTATTGAGTGGTAGAATTATTGGTCCGTAGTTTTACAAAAACGATAATGGTCAGAAAGTTACAAACAGTGGTGACCGCTATAGAGCCATGACCTGTGAATTGGCCTTTAAGATCGTGCAATTGAACGTCGTTAAGCTGCTTTTTGTGAGGATATTTGAAATCACTATTCTACGCCGATAAGTCCGAAATGATTTACCGATATACGGCCACAAATTCTGTAAAGGGTCAAAAGCCATATTTATATGTATTTTGATTATTTTAATTCATTTCAAAGTTCTGTATGTCTATAAAAAACACCCTTTAGTTTTAATTTGAACGTTTGCACAAATTGTCTTAATATCATAGAATAAAAATGAAGAAACATGGTTGAGAAAATATATATAAAAATACATTAACATTTGCTGTGCGGATGTGTTTTTAATTTAAATTTTTTAAAAGTTTGACATTTTCAGAAGTTAAACAGCATGTGCACAACTAACTAGGTTTTACTTGAACAGAGTAATTGTTTTTCAAAAAAGTTTAATGATACAAAACAAAAAAATAAAAAAAAAACAAATTTCAATGAAAAAGCTAATTAGCTCTTTTTAGCACGTGACTGACAAGTTTATGAAAACTAACATTTGGTGCAACGTATCCTATAGTATGTTTAATTTAATTTTTATTATTTAGGTATTTCGTTCCTTGTTTTGACGCCACAGAAAAATTATTTATCAATTACAAATATCACACGTTCATATACAAAAGTAAATTAAAGTACAAGTTCATATTTGTATGTTTTTGTTTTTAGTTTCTTGCACATTTTGTACACATTATAATTAAACAAATCGCTGTATAAATTTCATTTACAATTTGAAATAATGATTTCATATCAAGCAAGTTGAATTAGAAACTTTTAACTGTCATAATTGTGGTCACTTCCGGTGCAATTTATTTGCAATTTTCTAAAATTTATTTGTTTTGGTGGCAAGAATATCACAAAGTATTGTTGGGTGCGGCACACGCATTAAAGCGACCACAAAAATAATATTGAAATAAGTGAACAGAATCGTAGCTCAAATGCGACAAGTTCGTGACGTGAACAATTTCCTTTAATATTTTTTTAATTTAAACAATCAAAAAATAAAGGAGTATAAAAAAAAATAACAAAAATGAAAATAAAACAAACTTACATATACATATGTACAAACTTGGATAAATTATTAAAGAATATTCATCATTGCTGCATGTGGCAAGCACGCAATCAGTATACAAAATTAAATCACAATTTTTTTACTTTCCTCTCTCATTTAGCACGTTTCTTTTACTCAAACATAAATTTACAAAAACAAAAAACAGCGAAAAATTGCGATATTAAAGTTTGTTAATTACATTTCCGTTTCTTTCAATTTTCTATACATTTTGATTACTTTCGGAAAAAATATTCGGTTCACGTGTGTGCCCCGTTATATTAATATAAGAGTTTTAGTTTCATAGCTTTTTTATTTTTATTTTCTTTGTAATTTATTTATTTTCTAAATATCAATCACAATTTGTTTTTACTACGCTTCGCGTGACTATTTTACATTTCACAATTTATTTATTTGTCATCACATCTTCCACATTTAATCGTTCAACATGTTTGTTTACATGTTCGTACAATGACACTTTGAAATGTCAAACTTTATTCCACAATTAAAAATGTGATTTGTAAACAACTGAGCAAACAAAAAAAGCTCCAAAAATTCAATAGGGGCTGTTCAATCGTACTCTCTCTTTGGAACTCATACTTTGCTTTAGTGTGACTAAGAAACTGAATTTTATATTGTACTTTGCTTATTAGTCTTTCCTTTGATTATAATATCTTGTAACAAATCGATAACATACACACCAAGTTACTATCACCTGCCAACTAAAGTAAACAAATGCTCTCATGCAACACGGGCGCATGTATTTAATACGCTGTCAAAAAATGTTTTTATTTCTCTTATTTCGAACGCAGGCAAAAACAAGAGAAAAGAGTAATTGAAAAAAAAGTGAAAACAAAACGTAGCAACCGGTCAATTATCAAACACTAAACTGAAAAACACTAAACTGAGAAATACTAATAAATAAATACAGTAAACGACAATACGAGTTAGAGCCTTGATTGCTACATTTTTTTTTTGTTTGTAATTTGCTGATACGAAAATGGGATTTGAAAGTGATTTCAAATACCAAAATAAGTTTTCTGCCAACAAACATTTTTCAAATTAGTTGATTTTAGCTTAGTAGCAGCCGATTTCAAATCACTTGTTTCATTTACGAAAACTTTGTTTACAAGAAAATGCTAAAAATTAATAACTTCATGTTATTTTTTAATTGATTTTTGTAGTACATAAAATTCTGTATTTTTTCAAAATTGTCGCAAAAATTCAAATTTTGAAATTAATATTTTCAAAGGAACCCTTGGGGGCGCACATGCACAAATCAACCACATAAGAACTCTTAAAAAAGAGCACAAAAAGGGACTAGATTCTTAAAAATATAATTACACTTTAAAAATTAAAAAAATATTATTGTTATGATTTATTGATGTTTTTTTTAACTCTAATAATTATAAAAATACACATTCAGCTACTCAATAACTCATTATTAAGTATTCATTGTTATTGTGCCAGTTCATATAAAACAATATGACAATTTAATCTTATTAATTGGTGTTAAGTTAATTGGATTTATTCCGCCAGTAAATATAAAACTGTTGTCATACCTTTCGTGAAGACCGTCGTCACTGGCTGTATATTTGGTGCGATTGGCAAGCGCTTTCGATGTAAAGACATCATTTTCAAGCCGCGTTTTGATTAGTACTGGTTAGATAGTGTAAGGTGTAAAATAAAAGTTTAGGAAAGAACGAAAAAGTATGTGTAAAATATTTATGGTACCTAGTGTAGAATGTACTATGTTTCCTCTTGTTATTCTCTTTGAGGCAAAAAGCTCAGTCAGTACATGTGTGTGAATACCCACAGAATATTTTTCACCGACATGACCATAGATAGAAATAACATTAGACAACACACTGAGCTGAATTAACTTAAGAGCAAAGTTTAACAAGTACTAATAAGGTGTTTCTTTACGTTTCCGTACTATCGGAACGAATTAAAAGTTTTTTTCCAATATATACTATTTTCTGAGCGCCCTTGTCAGACGCAAGTTGGTATTTTGTTTGTTATACCCTTTGCCACAAAAAGTGGAAAAGGGTATAACTAAATTTTCATTCCGTTTGTAACTTCTACAATATTTATTTCCAGTTCCGTAAAGGTTATATATTCTGAGTCCCTATGCATAGCGAAGTCGATTGAGCAAAGTCCGTCTGTGCATCCGTGTTAGAGTTGAAATCAACATTGCCAGGGCACTAGATGAGCTAGAGAATACTTAAATACACCAATCAAGCAGACATAGTGTTAAAAGAGAAACTACTGAAAATCAACAAGATCGATCTAAGATTAAGGCAGTGGGCGTAACACCACGCCTGCCTTTAATTTTTTCATATCATTTGGAACAATGAAGTAACTTCAACCAAAAAAAGAAAAAAATATGGAGCGATAAAGAATAAAAAAATAAGAAAAACATCAAGTGAAAAAATTGGCGCTCGGCTATATTTTCCGAGTTATGGGCCTTTAAATTTTCACAAAATTTTGTTTTAATGCATACCACAAATACTAAAAACTCTATGTAAAATTCTGTGACTATGTAATTTCATTTTATAAAAACAGTCACTCGCATATGTAAGAAAAACATTGTGTGTGATAAAATTACGCACATACTGAATTTGATTCAAACATGTGAGTGTTTGTAACCCACTGACTTTCAAAAGACATGTCTGCATATTGTTAGATTTATTTTTTTGTAGTTTTGTTTTCTCATATAAGAGTTTTATATAAATTTTTGCCTAAAATATTTTATTAGAATTTTGTCTGAAATTGCTACATCAAGCTGTGAGAAAAATCACAAGAGATTTTGTTTATTTTGTATTTTAAGAAATTTATTACAAAGTTTTTTCAAAATTTCGACTGTCTATTGGAATTCTAACCGAGCCTGGCAATAATGTTTACTGGGTACACACACCTAGTAAAAGTAAATCAACATGCACACATACATATGAGCAACAGCAATACAATTATCATTTAAATGAATAATAATTTGCAAAGTGCGATAAAGCGATTAGCATTTGAAAATCTAAATGAAAAATGTGTGACTGCCTAAGTGTGGAGGGGTGAGTGAATGAATTTTAAATAACGTTTGTGGCGACATTAAAAAATAACTTCGTTTAACATATGTATTTGTGCACGTACATTTTTTATGTAAAATAAAATTTTTAAAAAAGTTCAGACTTACAAAATTTTTTTTTCTATTTTTGAATTAGAAACTTGCAATACCTCGAATACTTTCTATAACTCTAATATTATTTCATGTCATAATTTTTTATGTCGAAATAATATTATTATTAAAATATTGTTTTTTACGTCGGAATAAAATTGCGTCCCATAAGGTTTCCCTTACGTCTCATAATGGTATTGTGCAGTACCACGTGCCTTAAAATATATAGCAACAACTTCATGGCTGGTCCGAGTCAAATTTAGTTTAAGGGTGAAATTTACTTCTTTAGTAGCCACTGTGGGATCTGCTCTACCCCTTGCTATTTGCCGCCTAGGTTTCGATGTCCTTGTGAAGGTTTTCTACACATATTTCAAAATTTTTATTGCAAGCATATTTTTTTTGAAAACATTAAAAATTTGCTAAATTTTTTTTCGTTCAGTGAAATTCAATCTATTTTTTAATCTCGAGTTTTTTTATATCGGAACTTTCAGTTTTTAAGGAAATTTCAAATTTTTTATTGAAAAAACAATTCTTAACAAAGTTTAATATTTTTGGTGAAATATTGGTGAAATAAAAATAATGGTTTAGCGATACTGCAATTGTCTTGTATAGTTTTTATTTTATGTATCGGCAAAACATAATAACAAATTGAAAAGCGTAATTAAAATAGAGAAGCTCGCCTTTTCGTCAACATAATTCCACCATTGATGGATCTCTTTAGAAACTATTTCTGAGAGATTGGTGGTCATAAATTTTCTGAAGGAAAATCGATATATATTTATGCTAAAAATTTATGTCGTTAACAACATTTGTGGTTTTGCGGTAACTTCAACATAAGTTGCCATTATACAAATTGAAATTAGGTGGCATCTCACGAAAAACAAGTGAAAGTTTTAAAAACTATATATTTGAACCAAAATTCTAAGGACCTCCACACAAAGTTTTATTCAGATCCATCCAGCAGTTATTACATGACGCGAACACAAAAAGACATTCGGACAGAGAAACAAAAATTCAAAAAATAGGAGTTTTGTATTCCATTTTGATTACTATCTATGGTTTGGGATTTCCCGAAATTTTTCATTTCCAGGGAAACGAGAAAAAAATATCGCATTGCCGGGATTTGCCGGTATTCCCGGGAAAAAGCAATACTTGAGAAAACAAGTTTATTTAATAAAATAATATTAAAAAAGTTTTAGTTTTATTAAAACATAAACTAACAATAAACAAATTGCTAAATAATAGTACAAACAATTTATGAAATCCAATAACAATTCTGGTGACAAAAAATACATAAATCTGTTGGTGCGTTTAACAATTCACTAGACGTTCTGTTTCTTGTTTTCGTTGCAAAATTTCTAGCAATAGAAAAAACCATTTCACTATATACATATTCATAGGTTGAATAACTATTAGTAGCTTCGAATAATTCACAATTCTTTTCAAACAAATTAGTTACATTTATTTTTTTTATGTCTTATGTAGTGGTATTCATATGAAATAAAATATTTGGAAATTTTTAAATGTCACAACGTAAATATTTGAAAAACAATTAATGTATTTTTTTGCATTTCCGGCACTTTAGCCAAAATACCCTCCCGGGAGTTCCAGTTTCCCAAACCCCATTACTATCTACGTCAGCACCAAAATTTTCAAAAATATTTCATGTACAGAAATGACCCCGTTAATGTTTTATTTATAAATGATTGTTTTAACAACTCGACAACCGTTAAAACTACTAAAGATGCATAGGCTTAAAAATGTAATATTAAAACTAATTACTTTTTCGAAACAGCCAATATTCATAAAACTATGATGGTCAAAAATTACATTCTGCTTCATTATCTGTGTATCAAACAACGGATCATCAACATTAACTACACTTACTGTTCTTTCTCTTTGAAAATGTTGGGCTTGGTGTTACTTTTAACTTTTTATTTAAAATTTACATTAGATAGAGTTCAAACTGTATAAGTTATTAAATCTTCGGAGGAATATTTTATGAAAATATTAGTTTGCATTTAAGCACAGTTAATGGATTAATAGCAAAAATTTTTATTTATATTTGAACCAAATTGGTTTAGCTTTTTTCAAGCTGCTTTGAAAATGTTCAGTTGTTCAGTTCAGTTTGAATTGTTTGCGGCACAGAATCATTGCCTATAAAAATAGGTTTTTTGATAATGACTAAAACTGTTAATATTTGTGTTGTTGTTGTTGTTTTCTTTAATAAAATTATGTATATTTGGGTCGTTAAGTTCATAAACCTCCATTTTGATCAATTAATTATTTAAATATTAAAAAATGTGCTGTCTTATATAAATAAATATCGAAATTGTTTCTGTTTGTTGATTAGTCGATTGTGCTGGATGACCACAGGTGGAAAATTTATCATTCCGTTTTTTATTTCTACAATATTCAATATTCAACCGCATAAAGTATACAGATTCTGAGTTCTTATGCATAGCAAAGTCGATTAAGCGAAGTTCGCCTGTCTCTCCATGCTCGTGTTAAAATCAACTTTACCGATAGCTAGAGGAAATTTAAATATGCTAATAGATCAGACATTTTGCTATTGAAAATCAGTAAAATTCGGGCAAAACACCACGCCTGCCTCATATTTTTCTTACTTTTTGTCAATTTTTCGAATTCCTACAAGTGGTTGTGCTTTAAGATAAAATATTAAAGAAACTAGAAAATTTGGTAGATTTTATCTGATCCAGCAACTTTTTCAAATATTAAGCTGGGACAATAACCAAAACTAAAAAAAAAAGAAAAACTTTATGGTAAGAAAGAATTTCTTATGCCGATATGGTGAACGTATGTAATATTCGAATATAGCATTTTTTCTTAGTTTATTTTCTTGATATGTTTTGCAAATTTTTACAATCACACATTATTTTGGGCAAGACTTAAGACCAAAAATGTCTTCTGTGAAATATTATTATAACCATTTTTTATTTAAAATACGGAATGGATTTACCTTACTAGAAATATAGTGAGCTTTTTGCATTTTTTCGTCAATAAAAGTCTTAAAAATGTTAAACAAAAGTGGGAATCAAAAGTGCAAGAGCGACCTTACAGGACGAAAAACTAATTTTATGAAGTTGTTGTTTGTTGGCAAGAGGAGTAGTGTAGCAAGTAGGGTAAGCAAGATGTACGTTCACTGTGTACGTTATTTTAAACAATACACGCAACTACAAAAACGAATTTCAAATTTTAAACGAAATGTAAGAATTCTGATGGCGTGAAAAATATCATCGTTTAGAGACGCAACAAAACTTGCTCAAACGTAAAAGAGAATTGAAAAAAATGCCATGTTATATATCTGGGCTATCTCGCATTTATACAGTGCAGGCTTAAAAAATTTACAAACTGCATGTCTAATTAACATATTGAAAGTAAAAACCTGAAGAAAAATTACACCTGATATTTTTTTTTATTTAAACATAGGATGCAATGAACATGAAATAGACAAATAATAATAGTAATTGAAATTGACATACATATGTACGCACATACTTGTAACTAAATAAACAGTCAATAGTTATTGCTCTCATGTCATTTAAATAAACAAAATACACTCTATATATTTTTTTAAATTAACTGAAGTAGACCTGATTGAGTATTCCTATTGGCCATTAACCGACTTCAAGAAGAAGACAAATAATTAACCTCGTCTGTTTTTCTTAGATTTGGTACTTCAAGATCAATTTTTTTATTGTAAATGCTATCAGCATTAAAAAGGTTCATCATTTGTACAACTTATTTTTTTTTTTTTTAATATTTTGAGTTTTATGAAAGGATAAATTTTTTAGCAAAATAACTTTAGATATTATTAATATTTAATAAATTTTGTTGCTGTTTACAAACATTCTTATAGCTTATCAATTACGGGACATAATAAAATAACACGCACGCCATTTTCAGGCATCACAAAATTTACATCTAAATGTGTATCGAGAAAGTCACAGAAAAATGTTCTCTGTAAAAAAGTTTCGTTACGGTATACACTTCTTGCTAACATTAAATCACTATATGGTTAATATAAAATATTTGATCCTTAATCAAAGCTTTATATTAAAAATAATATAAAAAAGAATAAAAAAGTATCACTAATAGCAAACAAATAATGTTTGCGGTCCTATCAATTCTATCAGATTATATTCCGCAAACATATTTGAAATAAATTTTTATATTTGTGTTTTAAGCATAATTGCGAAACCGTTGACATGTTTTTCAATTGAACCTCTCATATTTTACATGAACAATAATTGTTATTATTTGATATTTAATATCAATATCACCGCAGTTGCCAGATTAAAGTTTACCACAGGAATTGTTGCTCATATATGAATCTTTAAAGACAATGCAGCGTTATTTGGGCTTACATGGTTTTAATAAAAAATAAACGTTGACTTATGCTAGAAAAAAATTTGGTTCCAAGAATAACTATATTTTTATTAAATGCAAGTGTACTCTTTTAAATTTAACCATGTGTTGCTCGTAGATTATAGTTACATCAACAAAGTTTTTTTTTTTTTTATTTATTATGTTAAAGTAATTTAATTTATTTGAGTAAACATCCCTCTAGTTGACACTACTCGCACATTTAGAAATTTATTTAAATTTTATCTTGTGTTTATCTTTTAGTTCACATTTTCCACAAACTTTTCTACTGCTCCCAATCCAAATTGGGAATAAGCCGAAGAAGAAAAGTTTTGGTATTTTTAAAAAAAAAAAAATTACTTTAGCTTTTGCCGCAAGAAACAAAATTTAATTAATTAATTGCGTATAAATAAGCTGGTGTGGTCTTACGCATTATGGAATAGAGAAAACTCTTTCAAATTTAGTTGCAAACAATCACTAAAATGAATATGATTTTTCTTAGTATTTTTAGTTGTTATTTATTTAGTGTGAAGGAAATAGAAAAGTTGGTTGGCAGGTATGAGCGCAGTAAATTTTTGCTTACCTTAGTGTTCACATAAGGTAAAATTTAATTTTTGCTAATTTAGGAGCAATTTAATTCAGTTCGACATTCATACGCATCTAAATCGATTTAAGAGAATTTCGGCTAATCAATTTTAATAAAGCTCGAAACACGTGTGGGCATAAAATTCAATACTTATCTGTTTGCAAAGCTAGGATGTAGATAGAAGAAAAGAGAAAAAACGGGCTGTACCAATTTTAATTAAATTTGGACATTGATAGTTACATAAATATTTTTGTATGTATATAGAAGATAGAAAATTCCCTGTTAACTATGAGGAAAAAAAATAGGAGGCAGAGAAGACAAACGGGAAATTTTATGCATCTTAATCAATCAATTACCATAATTCATTTTTGAAAGCACTTGAAGTACGGATATATCCTGATCTACAAGGACAAATAGACAGAATGTATTATTGTTGTATTTTATCATACAAAAAAACTACCAAATCCAAAAATTTTCAAAATTCTAGAAATTCAATTAAATAGCGACAGCCAGCTATTAGCGCGCCAGTGACAGACTGACTGACTGGCGAAATATGCTACGATCTCAATAACGCGACTGAAGTAGTTTTTCACGTATAATTGCCACTCTTTTTAATAGTAAAAAAACACCACATGACGTATACACTTTTTACTATCTAATTTAACCGCCATGATTTAATTTAAATTAAGTATAATTTTCTTTACAATTTTTCATCATAAAAAGGTAATGATTTCGCAAATCAAAACAAAGGTTAAGTATCAAATCAATTACACGATATTGCTTTGAGTTAGTTAAAAGCTGCATTCAAAGATCTGTCCTCTCGATATTTTCAGAGAAACTGTGATGCTAGACGGCAATTAAAATACGGCATTATTTGCTAACATTATTGTTTCATACAATAAAGCGTTTAGCATTTTGTAACCAAAGACTATTACCTGCGGTCAACAAATACGCCGCTCACACTAAACCTTATAAAACACAATGACCTGCGTTAATTTATTACCTAAAGTAAGGTCCTGTCTTTTAATGTTATTTAGGTGGGTGACAGTAATTTGTTTGACTTAATAAATCATTTATTATAAACAATTATCCTTTCCATTGTAGAAAAATTATTCTCACGTTTATCGAGTGGAGTCCCATGTAAACACAGTGCCTAGAAAGGTTCTAAAACACGGGACAAGCCGGATACAAAAAGTGGTTGACGTTCAATAGTGATTGCGTGGCTTTGTACTGGATTTATGGATATGATGTTGTGAATTGCTAAGAAGTGACCTACTGTGTGAATTTTAGAACAGATAAGATATGATATACTTTTTCTCAGAGCAAACATTTTCTAGAATAAATGTTTTTACATTTTCTAGAATAAATGTTTGCTGCTTTGTTCCAGGTTTTACTCAAGAAGATCAAAAACTTTCCCTGCTGGCTGGAGGATATCTTCTTGGAATTCAATATTCTTTCTTGTTATAATTGGATAAATAGACCTAAAAATGGCTCTTGCATTGATTGTCTGTTTAGCAATTGTTAGGATATAGTTTTAGTGAAGAAGAACTAAATTCATTACCAAACTCAAATAATACTTTGCTTAAATCACGAAGAAAAAGAAATATAAATAAACGTGTTTCTCAAAGTCTAAAATGAGTAAGCAAAATTAAAAAATTAAAATGAAAATTAAAAATTAAATTAAAATTAAGTGTTGCAGTAACATGTTATTACGTGTATCATTCAAATAAGTATTTTGGTGACACAAGATAAATTTGGCAATTTTTAAATCAAAATCTTGGAAAGAAGGCCGATCGAATTTATGATATTGTAAATACCTACAATGAAGTTATATCTAACGATAAAAGAGACTTAGGACGCTTTATAAATTTTTCTACCGTTCTATACGTGATATAAGAAATAGTATTCAACTTAGTTATAATGAAAATATATATAATTTTGGTACATTTATTCCTGTATCAACTACATTCAACCTGCATGCAGTTGATAATTTAAAATTTTGCCTCTATAAAGTCAGTGTGGGCGCAGAGGCATATTATATTTTTTATGAAACATACGAATACCTTAAAATAAATAAATAACTTTAAAATAGTTAGAATCATCTTCGTTATTAGATATGATTAACCAATTATTAACTTTGTCAATTTGAAAAATTTCAAGAATATGAGAGTAGAAGCTGTAGTACTTAGCTGTGGGGTTCGGTAAACTGTTTTTGCTTAACTGTTGCAAGATGATTAGAACAATATGAGCGCATAAAATTATGTGCTAAGAAAGTCAGAACTATTTAAAAAGTCTAACTTGTATATGCCAAATACAAGAAAAAGAGCGAAAAATTCAGGTATCTGCACTTTAGAGAATAAATGACAGCTGGACTGCAAAAGTCCTGTTTGACACTCCGGCTTCTAGACTTTTACAGAATTACAACAAAATCTCGTATAGAAAAGAGTCTATCGGAAATTAAATTTATTACACTTGTACGGATAGTATAATCTCTGTGTATAGCTTTTATCTATACACTAAGCCCCTCTTAGCTGGTCTTGTGAACTAAACCAGTGGACAAAATGCAAAGTAATATTTATTCTAAAAGTAGAGAAAATAACATAATTTTAAACCCATCAGCTTAATTTCTTTATTACTAAAAACATTGGAGAGGCTTATCAAGATTCATATAAGAGTAACTGATTTTCTTATTCAATGCCCGTCGGCCTAAATTGCTGAAGGTTTTCACCGAAGAGGCTTTCATGGTGTTTTCTCCGCTACTCTTTCCTTTTATCTTTATTGTATATCTTTTTGTTTGGTTCAGAGTGAAGCATTGGATATCTATGTCTAACTGCTTAACACGGAGGGCAATGTTGTTTTACTTCCATTATTGTTGTTTTACGTTTTTTGTATGAGGAAATATTAAATGTAGCAGTTCACCCTAGGTGATATATTCTGAACCTAATAATATATCTAATTATTAGGCCTTTGAGGATAATTTAACGTTTTTAAAATTAATACAAGAACAATATAAATTAAAAAGTAATAATTTCCTGTACTCCTAAATAATAATTTACACAGAAAAAATTTAAATTTATATATAGTAATAAGGATTTAATGATTTAGAAGAGCCAGCAAAGTTTTAATGATTTTTTTTTCAAGAATCATTAATATTAAACTTGAGGTTACCCAAGAAAACCAGTACTGCTCTATATGGCCGATTAAAGCCTTACATACCCACACCTTTACCAAAGTAAAGTTTATGTTTTTAATAACTCATTTTCAATAATATTTGTTAAAAAATATGAAGAATTTCTTGTAATTTATGAGTTTTCAATTCAATGGCAACATGTAAATACCAATACTTTTTCAAAACTATGCTCGACAGGGAGGTAGACATAAATTTTCTAGAAATGTTCAAACACAGTGACAAACTACAAAAAATGGTTTATTTCTCAGTAGAAATATAAAAATTAAGTTTAGATTTGATTTTTTAAATATTGTTGCATGGTGCAATAAACAAATTTAAATAGTTTTTTTTTACTGAGGTGGAAATAAAATTTTTTAGAAGCTTCATAAACCATTGTAAGCTTACTTTAGTTAGAAAATTTTGCTATTGCTTTCAGTACATATTCAATCGCGACCATTTTGTTATGCTATAACAAAACGTATGTGAGTAAGTTATGATAAAACAAATTAAAATTCGGTTCTTTCCCATATGAAATTTAATCAACAAAACATCAACAAAATACCAACAGCTGAACAACTTTTAAAAAGTTATGTCTGTGTGTGAATGCTTCAAATAAAAACTATTGTCTTCGTATGATAAATTTTATTTTATATTTCTTCATTGTTTCCTACTCTAACTGTAGTTTGTCATTCACAATGAGAAAAAAAAACATCAGTTTCCACAAGACAATTTTTATTTCCAACCATGAGATTTTGACACTTCTCATTAGATTTGTTTGGTTTCTGTCGTTGTTCCGCTGTAGTTACTGCAACAGTTTTTATAGAAAAATTGTACTGGCATGTTTTTGCACAGTGTACGGATCAATCAATTTCAGTGGGCAAAAAAAAAATATTTTATTAAAAAGTGGATTCAAAGTGAATTGGCGTTTCCTAAAAGTAATGCGAGTAAAATAATAGTTTTAAAAGCTTCTTTGTATGACGTAGTATGTATGTTAGTCTTTATTTCTTGTGATTAAACTATTAATATTTTCGAACTTTTCCAGTGGCTATTGTAGTAAGAAATTAAAATAAGAATGTTTATCTCAAAATCAACTGAAAAGTTTAACTTCCTGTTTATTTTATTTGGGCAATTACATACAAACTGGTTGGCTCATGCCTGAAAACGTTTAGTTTACTTTTATATCGAGGCCACTCTAAAGAACCTGCAATACGCATTATTCCTTTTAGTTCTATTTTATATTTAAATTATAAATTTAAATAAATATTATACTGAAGGAATAATATGTGAAAATCCACTATAAAACAATAAAATGGACACAAGTAAGGACATCATTATATTCACTGTGCCTTGCGAATTCTGTCTGTGATTCAGTTAAAAATATTTTTCATTGACATCCCCATCATTTTCGTTGCGCTAGCTGCCTTTTTTGCTGCTGCTGTTGCCGTTGTTGTATTTGTTTTAATATCACACAATGTAATTAAATTTCAAAATCAGTTGCAGGGTTTTTAGTTGAGGAAAACTTACCATTTAAATCATTCATTCTTGCCACGATTCATGTGTTTGGCTTTGTCCGTGACGGCAATATTCATTTTCTAAATACAGTGGTTTCAAAACTGATTTTCTTATTTCATCTCTTTTACGCTTTATTGTTTTAAATGGTTGAATTAGTTTAGAGCAGTTTTATGTGCAGTTTAAATAGAAATTTGAATATTGGAAGGAAATATTGTAAAAGAAAAAGTAAATAAATAAATATTAAAGAATAGAGGAAGTGACTGAATTTGATAGAAAATTTTTTATAAATACAAAAACCGCTTTAACACAGTGCAATTCTTTTTGATATTTCTAGGATATCTAAAACTTTTAGTGACTAATTTTCTTTGATGCACATATTTCTAAAAGAAAATAAAGTAATTTCATATAGTAATTTTAATTAATCTGAAAAAATTTTACTTTGAAATTAACTTACAGCCAAAACCAGAAGTAGTAGAGTTTCTTTCCATTTCAATTATAAAACAGCAATGTCATTTATACATATTGTTAACAAGTTTTTATAAACAATTTAGGTTTCAAGGCGTAGAATAACTGTCGTTAAAAAACATGTTGGGTTTTGTACAATTGAGAATAATTTAAAGTTGTTTTTACAAACTATAAATTAGCTATTTTGATATCAACATGTACGCAATTTAACCAAATAGAATTTATGTTATGAACGCCTACCACTCATATTTTGAGATTTTGTTATGTTACAATGTGGTCACATCATAGTTAAATTATTTGTCACTGAGTTACAAAATTTGGTTGCCTTTGGTTAAGTTTGTGGGTGTTGTTGATGATGCTAGCGGTTTTATAATCCATCCCATTAAAATGCTCCACTAATTCCACTTCAGCTGAATCCACAACTGAAGCGAAGTTTTGAATTACATGCTGCTTATATCCGCCATTAAAATGGATTTCTAAACAGTGACGAGCAAACGTGTAAAAATCATGCCTCATGATAAAAATTAAAGGTTTTTTTGTCGCAATTCTTGCAAAAATTAGGGTTTCCTTTTCAACCGCTAAGTTTATTAATAATATTAAAACTAAAGATAGGCCGTTCAAATTGAATGCACAATGGCTATAGAAAAGTATACGTTGATAATATCAACGAAAAAAAATCATAGATTTTAGAAAAATAAAAGAGCGATATTTAGCAGACGTTTTTGAAAATTTTTTGCTGGACAAAGGACAGTAATAAAAAGAGTTAAGGAGAAAAAAATTAATATAAGAAATTTTGTGTATAACTTTAAAGACAATCCTTAGTTAGTTCAACACCTTTGGAACCTCGCAACTCGAATTCATTCATGCCGACATTGACATGATCTAGCTCTTAACCGAATATTGCATTTGTTTTGACTCATCTACTCAGGTGCTACGAACGTTCCATTGGAGTGAAGAAGCTGATAGATTATGCAACTAATGAATTTTCACAGTTTGTTATCTGATACAGGGTGGTTACCTATTTTATTTGATATGTCAGGTGAGCGTGGCATTTCCCATACACAGTAAATAACTATCAACGCGTTACTTGATAACTGTAACAGGTATCACCTTGAAATTTCGTGTAAATAACTTTCTCATTCATAAGCATAATGTAGTCAAACACATACTAAATTGGGAAAATAGGCGTGGTACCTTCTAAACAAAGTGAAAAATAATAACCGTATAGCTAGAAAACTGTAATTGGTGGACTCTTGAATTTTGCACCAGGAATACACATATCAACATAAGTAGTGAAGCGAAACACATACTAGAATGGAATAGTGGGCGTGGTAGCCTCCATATAAATTGAATAATTGTAGTCGTGTACTTAGAGAAGGTAGAGTCTTAAAATTTTGTACAAGCAACTCAGATGTAAGTGTACCCAGCGTGGTACCCAGCTGTAATAGGCAGTGTGGAAATTCTTATTGTGAAAATCAATTAAAGAGATGGCTCGGTTGGAAGAATAGAAGTGATGCAATTATTCCTATTAGCGAGGCGTTCCATTATTAGATAGCAAATTATAATGTAAGTATGTGTAAATTTCTATCAAAATATAACAACTATGAAACGCGCAACGTACAACAAACGAATTAGTACTTTTCCAACAATTATTAGTTCAATGTTACATGTCGTTTAAGGAGTAAACTGTAGCAATAAAACCAAAGCGCAGTGCTTAACCTGCAAAAAAGCAGTTTGTGCTGAGCATTCAAAATCGTTGCAATACTTTTACACTAGAAATGGAAAATCAGCAAGAAATATCAATGATTTGCTTTATTCTGTTATGGATTTTAAAATAATTTTATTTTATAAAAAAATATGTCATTTCCTAGAGAAAACAGAGAAATGTAACGGTACGCAATTATCTATGTCTATACATTTAATAAAACAGTAATGGGGTCATTTCTGTACATTAAATATTTTTTTTTAAATTTGTGTTGATGTAGATAGTAATCGATATGGAATTCGAAACACCTATTTTTGGAATTTTTTATGTCTGTCTGCCCGTGTTTGCATCACATAAAAACTGCTGGATGGACTTGAATAAAATTTTGTGAGGAGGTCTTTAGAACCTTGATTTAAATACAGAACCCTTCTTATTTCATTAAAAAATGCCATTTCGTAGAGATACTAGAGATACCAATGTGAAGTCACCCAATTTTATTGGTAAAATGATATAAGAACAGTTGTAAATACATTTTATTTTTGTAGATAGAAAGTTCTTAACACTGTTTACGGAACTCTACAACAAATGTTTAAAAAAATATATTTTAATTTTAAGAAAATTAGAAATGATACGCGGACGAAGTCGTGGACACTAAAATATTAAAATGCCATCCAATTTTTTATATTTTCCTGTGGATATTCAAATTATTTAAGGACAACGGTAGACTCACTCATCAGAGCTTTCATGATTGCGTCTGCTACGTCTACTGGATTTCTCAATTTTTATTAAGTCAAAAAAGTGATAACTGTGGATGCCAACAGAATTCATGACCCTTGTACTTTCTTTTTGCAAAAATTAGGATCTTACGATAGGGTGGTTAGTTTGGCGTCTGTTTGGATAATAGTGTTTTAATAAAAAAGTCAACTGTTTGAATTGTAATAGCAAAATTTTAAATCTGTAATATACGTTTTTTTAATTATACCGAAATAATCTTTATGTTGTATTATAAAAGAGGAACAGGATTACAGTTTCACATTAGGATTTTATTGTTAGAAATCAATATTTAGTCCCTATTACAATGAATGCATCGAAAACACAAAATGTCGCCCACTCTTGTCGGCCGAACTTTCATTCGCTTCGTACGGCTGACAAAATTGGCTTCTTTAACTTCTTTTAATCTCATTTGTCAGGTGCTTGCTTGTTACTTAACGTAACAAATAAAATATCGTATGATTTAAGTAACCAAACATGTCAAAACTAATTGAGAAAATCTCAGTTAATGAGCTAAAGCCTGTTTTAAATGAGGAGATGTATTCCGAACCGTAAATTCGCTTTTCACGGAAGTGTCGCAAGTGTTTGATAAGGTATGGCATCAAGACTTATTATGTAAATAGAGGAAAAGCTTTCCCAAACACATCTATCAGCTACTTGAAAGGCAGGAGGTTTTCTTAATTCGCCGCAGCCGTTTGAGCTGGATAATTCAACGTTGTATCTCTGCATCAATATTATACTTGTTTTATACAAACATCTGTCTGCTGGCGATATAGACTTTTTTAGTATTCATTTATATCTTTGCAGGTCCTTTTTTCAAAATGGTTAAAAAATGGAGAATTAAGGTAAATGAGCAAAAATAAGCACACTGTCCAGAGCATCATGTCCCTTATTAGGTTTAATAACCGAATAATATGCAAATTCTCGTAAATTGAAGACCTGAGTATTTATTTGAAAAGGGTCATAACTTGCTTCTAGGCAGGAACTTTAGTCTTGGATAAGAGTGAAAGCTTCTATTTTTTAAAATTATCCTGGGACCTGTATGCGCCTGCTTCACACTTTGAAAACAATTGAAGGCGCAAAAAATGTTCAATTAGTCAATTTCAAAGTTTTAACAAGTTTAAAATATTTTTCATACTGAACTAAGAAGCTATTAGGTATTCTTGGCGAAGAATTTTGCTAGATAGGTTTTAGAAAAATGAAACTCTTGCAGATTGATTTTCACTGTTCCACACTTCTCCTGGTAGTTTAATATGTGCACCGCTTGTGTACGCTTTTTATTGAGGTTTAAACAACAGTCTTCTTGACAATCAGATCACCTTTTTAATCATGGTATTTTGCAGTTATACCTGTGTTATTGGCACTAACAGCTGGATGTGAAGAAAAAAATTTATAGAGGTAACCATAACCTAAGAGCAGCATTTTATGATTGAATTACATGATTGCAGACAAATCATACAATGACAAATATGTAATTTATTTTAATCAAATGTTACAATAGTAGAGAAAACCTAATCGTTAAAAAAAACTATCTCATAAATCAGTTGTGACTTCAAATCGCAGCATCTGCGAATTATTAATACGCGTTATTTAATTTCGTATAAAATTTTCTTTGTCATGATTCTCAAGATCTTTTGAAAATACATATGAGCTTCGCGTGTAAATTTGCAGAACGTGTTATGCGAATTAAAAATTCCAATATTAGAATATTTATCTCCTCTTCCTTTTCTATGCTTGTAATCTTCTATCTCCAAATGTATTATCTTTTAATTTCGCTTGGGAAGATGAGTACGATATTGTGAACGTCTCAGATTCATTAAAAATATTTAGTTGGATTAATCAGCAGCTCAATACATTAATTTCCTGATGCAGCAGTCTTTTATTCCTCCGCGTATCTAACTAGCTCCCAGGGTGCAATTTCAGCCATCAAATCTCTATATTACTGACAGTTTTGTTTCTCATTGTCCCAATGCCTTACACAAACAAATTAGTTTCATTTTGTCTGTGACGTCTGAATTTCCAGGCTTGAAAACTTGTGGAATACCATTTTCCCATTTCCCCATTGCCATTTTGAAACGTAAAAACAGCGAAATTAAATAATGAAAAATAAATAAATTTTAATTTTTAAGAAGATTAAATACTCTGGGTCTCAATGCAGAAGACAATTCTTATTTGAATTTGTTTATGGATAAAAAATGCGAAAAATAATGTTAGTGACGGCTAATAAAAATGAATAGAGAACAATTTCAGGTGGTATGTGAACGTCGTAATACCAACTTAATAGTGCTTTTGATTTAAAGATTTGTATTTTATTTTGTTAAGCAGATGTTGTTAACAGTGTACAGTACGAATAAAGCTGATGACGAAAAAATTTACACAAAACGGTTAAATATCTACTTTTTCTGAATATGTAAATCGAGATAATACAAAAAATGTGTGAATAGACCCAAGCGATGTTAAATTATTCATTGAACATCTTGATAAATTTGATTTCTCGAACAGCTTAAAAAAACGTTAAAACACTTTTACAACCAAATACAAGCAGCTTTCTTTAGTCGTGCGAAGGTATTCCGCTCAAGACTCCTTTTATATTTTAACTCGTTTCCAGACGACACTTGATTTCATCTAATATTCCTTGTTTTTATTTTTTTAAGGACAAGCAGGCTAATTGTTATTTCTTTTGTTTAAAACGCTTTCCCACATTAATCATAAATAAATTTTTAAGACAGAAATTACAAATTAAACACAAATTGAATATGAAATATTCTTTGCATCTCATTAAATTTTCAATCATTTTTAACAAAAAGTATTTGCAAAACAAAATAAGTTGACAAAAAAGAATTAAAATGAAGTCAACCACAGAAGTTGTCGTACTTCAGTTGCAGTTTTAGTTCTGACAATTTATTTATTGTAACTTGAATGAAATTTCAAATAATTGTGTATAAAAAGTGAATGTTGTTTTTGAGTGGACTTTTAATTAAAATATTTTTCTAATTTCTTAATTGCCTTTTTAAAAAATTTTGCATTTAAGTGCGTTAGGAAAGTGCATAAATATTTCAATTAGTTTAATTATTCTTGTATTTAATTTTAAAAAATATAATTCATAAAATTTGTTTTGGAATGTTAACCGCAAAGTAACTCTTATTTACATAGAAAAACAAACATATACATCAAGAAAAAGATCATACAGCTTAAAAATAAAAATGGCGAAATAAAATTAAAATGGTTTTTCTTTAAACATATAAATTTCCGAAAGGGGAAAAATGTCCCAAAAAAATATTTTTTTCTCAAATCTGTCTAACCCGCCCTAATTAATTACGCGAATGTCGTCGTATTGCATCGATTGTCGTTTTGTTTTCTTTCTTTTTGTATTTAGTGTTGTGTTGTCTAAAAATTATATACCTTCAAAAAACATGACAGATATCAGGCAATCTACCTGCATAATACCATTTAAATAGACAGCATCCTAACGGACAAAACTACCTGAACCCATCACTATCTATGCAACAAATACCTAACACTATCTCTCACATCGAAAGCGCTCGCCATAAGTACCAAATAAACGGGCAGTGACGACGATCATCACCGAAAGGTATGACAACAGTATAATATTTACTGGCTATTCGATCCGATTAAATACTAATCTATTGTATCTCCCTGATAATATTTTTTCCTATTTTCGGTGTAAATTTATAAAACCGATGATTTGCCAACATTTCAATATAGTAGCAACAATAATATTGGTCATCAATCTTGACGAATTGAAATTTTCTGGTTTTGTATTAGACGAAAAATGTAATGTATGGCGTCCTTCAAACATGCAGCACAGCCCGAAGTATACTTAAAAGACTGAAAAATAAGAAGTGCCGCGAATTCTAGGACCAATGTTAGTCCTATACACAAATGGATGAATACGCTTACAAAAACATACTTGTAAACACAGATTCTATATGCGAAGGAAAAAATGTCACATAGATGGTGCTTTATGCATTACAACCCAAAATACTTTTCACTCATAGTGAAGTGCTGCTTGAAAGTAAATTGTATCGACGTGGTAAAGTGACCACCTAAATACCCTACGAGATGATGTAGAGCAACAAGTTATTGGTGCTACACCCAATAACTTCAGCGATTTTTTAAATAATACGAAAGCGTTGCTTGGTAAGCACTGGTAAGCACTATGTCTATGAGATGAGCAGTTGTTATTAAAAATAAGGAGTTTCCTACCAAATACTACGTTTTAAGTAAAATAAATTTATCTTTTTCTGTTTATGCTTGATGAAAATAAATTTATTTAATTTAATTTAAGTTGCTGTTAATTCTTTGTTTGGGTTTGTTGCAGCTCACACTAAAACAAGATTGTTGCAAGGAATATACTGACGTGAAGTTAATTCACGTGTTTCTCAGGCACCAGGTATCACACTGATGCATAGAAATGATTAAAGGTATAATTAGACAAGAACATTTTTGGTTTGCAAAATTTCACATTTGTTAAGATGAAGACTTTTGTAGAGAAATGGTTGTAGAAAACACAATATTTTATTTTAAATAATTCTTTAAAAGGGAAAATTTACAACCAAATCTATCTTGTATACTCAAACAACGGTGACAATGGTCGTAGAAAGCAATGAAGTGCAATTTCTTTTGATAATTTTTAACTCTTTACAATTAATCACAATTAATAACGAACTAAGCCAAAGTGAAGGAGAATAATTCATTTGGGAGAAACAAATATGCATTCGCCGTGTGTGAAGCTAAAATGCAGTATTATAATATTAAAAGTGAGTCAGCCAGTCATAAAAAATCGCGGTAATGCGATTTGAACATTTTGATTTCGTACCAAATGTTTCTTGAAATTATGCCAAAATGGCCCGAATAGTCTTAAAGCGATTTTTCCTGGAAATAAAATGCTGAAAGTTTTTTTTTTATTTCATGAAATATTTAGATAAATAATTAATGGCTTAGTTTAATTTTATTTCTTTTTAGAGATTAGGAGCTAACTATTAACATAATCTACGTAACAATGCGTACAATGAAATTATATTTTTAGTTGAGTCAATTTTTCGGTAAAAATTCTCAAAATGAACTCAAGTTTGATTAGAAATTATTCATTGAATTATTATTCAAACAGGCCGTAAAATATGTAGATAAAGTGTGATATCGTATCATACTCGTATTTATTGTATTTTTAAATTTTTATGACAGTCTTTAAAATATTGCTGGTGTACAACATATTAAATTATTTTATGGCAAGACAACTTTGTTACCGCTACAGTTAGATACAGGTAATGTTTTATGTCGGCAATTTGTAAAAAAAAAAAACAAAGTGTAACACAAATTAAACAATTAAACTCTTAGAAAAAAATACAATAGAACAGTCAACATCACAAAAGTGACCTCTTGCCACGGGTAAAAAGGACTCAGAGAAATTTCATAACAAGAGATTTTTCGGACAAAAAAGTGTTATTGAAGATAGGCAATGCGTAATAAATAATAAAACTGAAAGTAATCTGTAATAAAATTAAGACTTTACAAGGCTTAACAGAAGCTGACATTATGGAAAGAACAAATTAGCTTGCATCGTTTTATAAATAATGTTCTTTGAAAGAACTTAAAGAACTTGAAATGTTGTGCGTTAAGATAAAGTTTGTCACAGAACTTAATTCCGATCGAAAGAGGTTTCAATTCCGCAAATTGCTTCGTCAGTAAACTAAAAACGAAAAATTTCTTCGGAATGAAACTACTTTGAAATTTCATGGTGGAATTTAGTTTCTTCGAAATTTTGTTATTTTATTTTGATTTGATTACTTTTAGATTAGCCTTGTTGTTTCTTTTGGTGTGCAAAATATTGCCACAGTTAAATTAGACAGACTGTGGAAATTTATAAGGACCTGTCTTGCTTAGTTCGCTACACTAACAACTATAAAATTTAATTTTAGAAATTAAAGAATATTCCAATAGTTAATGTTATTTGATATATGTTAAGTTTTCAAGTCGGTTTTTTTGCAAGGATATTTAATAAACAATAATAATAAATGTAATAAATAATCAATAATAATATTAAATAAATAAAGAGCCTTGCAACAACTAATTTTGAGCGCCTGCAACTACGGATTATAACGATGATAAAGATATTAAAGCACCTAACGAAAACGCAGTTGCTAGAGTGGCAGGACCTGATATTGTAGGAAATTTGAAAACGTTTTAATACGTAATTTTGTAATACTTCTTTGTTTATTAAATAATAAATATACTTTATTAAAAAAACTTTTAACAAAAACACAAATTTTAACAAAATATAAATCAATCAATCAATCGATTTAAGGTGCTTGTTCCTTGCGTCAAATATTTTGTTTTGAATTTCCATTTGCAGGCGTAAAAGTTTCATTCTGTCTGGCGATAGTTGATTTTGTGAAAATTCTCTCCTTAGGGCAGGTAATGATGTAAGTGTACAAATGTTGTATATGAAATATTTGGTGAAATATTGTTTTTTGTGTGCTTGTATAATTGTATTTTGTTTAGCAACATCTGTTTGTTTAGAACTGGTGGGAGTTACAACTAAAACTTCGACATGATTTCGTGGTGGCGTTAATTTAATCATTTTATTAAAAGCAGTACCACCAGGGGCTGCTACGGAAACAGGCAGCAAATTCTGTTAATATTTATATTTAAAAAAAATCATTACCACTAAATGGTATTTAATATTTTCAGCCATTTTAAGTTCTCACACCTTAATTGAACAAAAGATAAGAGTTCCCGCAATCCATAATAAAGCAAGTCGTATCGTTGATCAATGGCCCTCGCGCAGTACTCTATGCAGACCACTCTATAAATATGCAGTTGAGGTAAATACGAGCGGCGATCTTCAGTTATTCTAATGGCGTAGCTAGCAGCCCTAGCAATAGTCTAAGATGTTTTAGATTAATCACCTACCTATAAGAATTAAATATGATTACTGATACAAATACGCAGAAGCAAAACTTCTCACGTATTTATAATGAAGCATCAGTAATACACAAAGAATTGTAGGTTCTTAAACGCTTGCGCAAGCAATTATGTATTTAGTTAATTATAAACTTCATTAGTTTTTTTTTTTTTAGTTCAGTTGCTAAACATCCTATTCAAATTTTCCTTAGTGTACCCGCAACGTATAAAATTTTTTTTTTTTCATATTCTTTTCACTTTTTATTTAAATTTTGCTGGTGAAAAGGTGTGAATATGTATAACTAGAGTCGTATGTAGTTAAACTTTTTTGCAACAAAATAACAAAAACCAGCTCATCAGCAAAACGATAAATTTTAGGGCGAAAACAGGCACTACAAAAGCGATATTCGTAAAGTAGAAGAAGAGAAAGCTATAAAGAAAATTTTCAACATGCCATCGAGACTAAGTGGCAATCAAATTGATTTATTCCCGCCTAAGAGTAACGTGTAACAAAATGACAAAACTTTTGTTTCTCTTTGAAAACAATTCTTATGTATTTGCCTTCAGTTTGACTTTTTTACTAAAGGTGTCTGTGTTTGTGTTTGTTTGTGTGTATGGAGGTGAGCTCCTTAAAAATGATGTGCGGATAAGAAAACTAAACCTTAATTTTTTGTATTAAAATAGATGTTTGTCTAAGTGTTAGGGTGGCTAAGAGCAAACATGCTTTACATACATTGCACAGTTGGAAAATTGCTGCAAAAAATATATAAAATCTATTTAATTAAAAAAAATCGTGCTAATTTTATCTCGATTAAATTAATAAATCACCGCTAAGTGAGCGATAACGAAATGGCCATCGAGACGTGATTTCATCTTCAATAATTAATATCGGTGATTTATTAATTAATCGGAATAAAAAATAGCACGATTGTTTTAAAACTAATATAAAATCTGTTCGTCAAAAAATGTGAATTAAGTAATTGCAATCAGCGTTTGTTTTACAATCCGTAATTCTGGGCAAAAACACAATTATTTTGTGCAAATTACAAATTTCTTTTCTGGATGGGGTCTTTAGCGTGTAAGTTGTTTTCTAAGAAATTAAAAACGTTTCAGGAAAAAAATTAAAAAAAAAAATAAATATGAAGGTCTTGTAGCGCCGGCTGGAAATGTATTTCCATTTAGAAAAAGTACCCCAAATATATTTTTGTAATTTTTTTTAAGTTTTAAAGCGATCAAAAATACAAATTTAAGAAAATTTAAACATTTAAAATCGTTAAAGATAAAATGTAGAATGTCGGTGTATGTGTATCTGTATTAACGTGTGTTTGCTTTAGACTCTTGAAGTTTAAACTCATTACAAAACTATGTACATCTATAATTTACAAAGTATTACAAAGTCTTTTTTGTACATTGTTGCCTTAGGAATTTAATTTAAAGAAAGACTTTAATATTTAAGCATGTAAACTTCAGTGGACATATAAAAATATAAATGGTTATTCGTTGACATTCAACATGCATAAAAAACTGTAGCTAGAAGCTTTTAAAAGTTGTTTAGAGTTCTCTAATTTAAAAGTTTATTTATAAAAAAAAATATGTACATTTCATTTAAATCGTAAGTTAAAAATGAGTGAGTGAGTTTGCAAATTCTTAAAAATGTAAACAAATATTAAGTCTCGAAGCATACTTGTAATTTTAGAAATTTGGCCTTTCACCCTGATATGAATAATAGACGCTCTTTGATGTTCAAAGAAACTATTTAATAAATCACAGCTAAATTTTATTAATTTTATTTTACGCACGTTTTGCACAATTTAATAAAAAGGTAATGAATAGTAAATTCTTCTTTATTTTAATATCAAAAACGAAAAATTACATGTGTGGAAGTTTTTATTTTTTATAATTTAAAGCAAAAGCAACTATTTTTAATTGTAGCTGTATAACACATTAAATTCATTGCAATTATTAAAAAAGATTGCTATATTCGGCTATGCCGAATCTCATATACCCTTAACATGAAAAGTACATACGAAACATTTTTCGGCTAATTAAAAGAAGTTTCATTTTTTACTTTATAAATTCATCAAAGTCAAATTATGTTCCTTAAAGAAATGGTTTCAGTTAAGTGTTGAGTAATGAATGTAAGCGTGGTTTAAGTATTTTCTATTTAAGTCACAAATTAATTACAGGAATTCAATGCATTTAAAGAATGTTTAATTTGTGGCTTGTTCCCATTTATTGCTTTTTTGCATCGAACTTTTTTTACTACGCACTCAGAGTCCTATTGTTGAATGTTAACTGCATTATCGCTACCGGTTGTAATACATTACCTTTGGTTGACAACGATATTCTTTTTGACGATTCATTTTAATTTTTAGGCGAAGACACACTATTTTAGAGCTTTCTAATCTTTAAACATTAAACAAATCTGTTTTGTCTATAATAACTGTATTTTTTTTTTGTTATTCTGATTAAGTCATGCTGGCGGAAGGGTCAGCAAATTTGTTCCCTTTCCATTCAAAATTTATTTTACGCCTGGAAAATAATAAATTAAATGTTCTTCCACTGTTTCGGAAATAACTCCCGATATTAAAAACGTTGAAAAACGGTGGTGAAAGAGGAGGAGCCTAATGTTGAAGCAGTAAAAGCCTCCAAAAGTGCAATCCTTTACGACAAGGATTTAAAGTAACATTTGGTTGCTTTGAAATTTTAGCATGCAGTTTATCATGCTTTCTAACAAACAATACTGCTTCTTAACTTAATTTAAAGGTTTTACTTAGAGGATTCAAATGCGTTATGTTTCATGCCCGATGTATTTCTTGACCTCGTGAAGGAATTTATTTTATCTTTGACAGTTTAAATGTTATTCTCAATGAGTTATTGTACATAATTCCAATACTTTAACTTCGAAACCCTCTAATTATTAATTAAATTTATTTTAAAAAATTTGGGAGCTTGTACTTTCTAAAATTTTCAATCTGATAAAAATTTTAATATGTTTCACCTCCTTTTGAATAATTGCACTGTTCATCAAAACAAAAGTGTGCTATATTCGGCAATATCAAATCTTATATACCCTTTACCATATATGTATAACCATGTGAACTTATAAATCGACATACTACTCCTACTCCTACTAACTACTTCTGTTAAAAAAAAAATTTTTATTTTGCTTAGTTGTGCCATCAAGATTCGTTTGTATTCACGCTTAGCAACATATGTACATTAAATTACATTAAATAGTGGACCAGCCATTAATTTCCAAATCAAAATAGTTGTAGCGGACTTATCACTATAGCTCCCTATAAATTTCAAGCGTCTATCAATAACGGTTTAATATATTGGCCATATACATTTAATTACATCAACTATTTATTGCATCATACTTTAATTTATACTTTTATATATTTATACTTCTTATTAAACCAGACAAACTAAAGGTTATTCTGTCTAATTTTTAAGTGTTTGTACATAATTGTTCAAAACATACGACCAAATAGGTCAAAATACATCAATTGTAGGAACACCCTTTAATTTTGAAATTTAAATCGTATACTCGTTGTTACAGCGGACATTGCAATACATGTAAATTTTAGCTGTCTGTCTATAACTGCTCAAAAGTTTGACATATACATCAAATTACATTAACTATTGGGACATTATTTAAGTTCCAAATCTATGTTTTGAGCTTGTTGTTATAGCGGACTTAACAACACAGTTTTCTTTTTGTTAATTTCAACCTTCTGTCTATAACTGTTTAATAGTTTGGCCATATACATCAAATTGCATAAACTCTGATGTAAACCTTTAATTTCCAAATTCAAATGTTATTTTTGCTGTTGTAGCGGACTTAGCGATACAGGATCTTTACATATATTAACCATCTGTCTATGCACATCCTTCACTTATTGTAGCATCATTTAATTAATATTTTTATTTCCTGTTATACAAGGCAAAGAAAAGCTCATTCTTTCTTATTTCCAAGGGTTTATATATATATATATAAAGATAAGGATATATAGCTCAAATAGGATAAAAAAAGGAACACCCTTTAATTTACACATTCAAATTTTATATTTGCTGCGTACGGACATAGCAAAACAGATTTTGGTTCAAATTTTTTTTATACTTAAGAGAATCTTAAACGAATTTCAGTACACAAATTTTCCTTCAAACTTAGTTTCTTATAGCCTGATGAATGTAAATAGTACAGGGGCTCATATATTTTAATTTCTTCAATAATTTTTTAATTTTAATACATTATTTTTAAATTTTGTTTTTTATATTTTTACTTAAATAATATGACTTGTGATATTTTCTCAAATTTAAATGGAAATATTGTTACCGTCGACTGTTGTGTTCCTACACCTATGCCTCGAGATCTAGTGGTATAATATCTTAATAATATCTTATATAACTTTGAAACACATTTTGTTCAATGTTAGTATTGTATTTGTGTCCTTACTGCGGTACATTACATTTGTCATTAAATCTACTCGACACACTTCCCATAAAATGAACAATTACATATTTATGATATTAAAATTCATGTATCATGTTACTATAGGTAAATAATTGAAAGGTTCATATTGCATTTTTTTTTCTCAATTTAGTAGTCATAGGATTTATTACAGAAAAAGTTCTTTCGTCACAAGCATTACTTGCGGTAATAACAGCCATCGATAAATGAAAAAAATGGTTGACTAGCAGCAGCCTGGTAATCGTAAATTGTATACTAGGACTTGTATGAGCTTTTTGCTACTTTTTATCAAAATGTTGAGTCCAATTTATATAAGGAAGTTTTCCCCATTGTTTTTTACAATTACCAAGTGTGTAATGAGAATCTCCAAATCTTTTAAAAACTCCTTGAACTGCAGAATACTTAATCTGAGATACTTCAAAATAAACATGTTTTCTGGAAGCCAATACAGCGCTTCTTTTAGCAACTTTTTTTAATGTAAAGAACAACTTTCTTGTCAAGTCCACGTATCAAATACATTTAAGGCAGTTTTATTTAATGCAGTTTGAAGTTCAGTTCCAAAACCAACGTTGTCTTTATTCAAAAACCAATTTTTCAATTTTTTTTTTAACTTTTTTACAATCTATCTTTATTAGGTAATAAGCAAAATTAATAAAGGATTTATAGTAACATGAATAGATGTACTCTTTTTAGTACAACTATATGTTTTATAATTTTGCAAATGTACATATTACTTTTTTAAAATTAATTTTTTGCTATTTGTTTTATTATTACTTTTTTTGTCATCGATGCCATTTCTCATTTAAATTTAACAATCTTGATTTTCGTTCCTATGTAACTTCCTTTTTCTTTTATTTAAAAATTAATGCATATTTGTTAGACTTGTGTAGTTCATAAACGAACTAGTTTATTTAAACCATTCCATCGATTGAACTAAGTTAACTAGTTCATACTTTTGAGTACACCTAGTTCATTTTTGAACTATAATTTGTAATTAAACTACCAGACAAGATAAACTAGAATACATAACTGTGTTTTCTTGTTGACTATTTACGACATTAAATTAGTGCTACCACGCGTTTTATTTAACATTCATTACGGCAATGTTATGGTATTGTTGCCATTATATTTTGAAAAGAACTTTTGAACTAAAAGAGCTTTTGAACTAAAGAAAGCGTTTGAACTTAAAGTTGAAAGTGCGAACAATATGTCAGCAGAACATTTGAACTAAGAGAGATTTTGAACTAAAGAGAGCTTTGAACTAAATTTTGAACTAGTTCATTTTCAAACTTTGAACTAAGAAGAGCGATCACTAAATTGAACTATATGGCACAAGTCTAATATTTGTATATACAAAACAGATAAAAGGTACGTGCAACAAATACAACATTGACACAACAACAGGTATTTTGTTTGTGTAAAAATCATGAAATGTGTTAAAAGCAGCTGGCTACAATCCAAGGACGGTAAAATGAATATATTTGCACGTTCTTATTAAAATAAATTTTAAATCAAACTTTATAGCAAATTGACTTGTTTTTAATAAAAATAACGTAAATTACAAGAATTCATAAAAAATATGTTGAGAGCAATTTGAGACCTAAAAATTCAAAATTTCACTTGCCATTTCTGATGCAAAATAAAAAATTAAGACATTTTATTAAAAATTTCACATTTTGCTTATGAGCACAAACAAAAGATTTTTTTTATTAAAGAAAGTGGTGTTGTAGAAAACGTAAACAAAATTTAACATACATACATGCATACATATGGTATGTATGTACATATATCATGATAAAAACTCGAAGCTAAAAACTGAGTCTAATTTTATTTTAGAAGCGATAACCTGATTTCCACTTTAAAGTATGGGGCTAGCAATGTTATGTGTTAGGAAGCAATAGCTGCATCTGGTGTTGGTAATTTTTTCAGTGAAAGACTGGCTACTGTTTTAAGAACCGCGCCAGCTTAATAACCATATCAATAACCTGACTTGAACCTGGTGACATTTAATGAAGAGGAAGCTATGAAAGAGCAAATTACTAGCAAGACATCCTGAAAGTTGCTTTTAAGAAAATAATGTCGGAAAAAATAATGTTTGAATTAAAAGATTAGTCTGTTCCAAGCTGCGGCGCACTGTGCTTTGTTCCATATACAAAAAATGACTAAATCTTGCATTGTGATGAAATTTATACTGTTTGACAGCTTACACAATAATTCGAACCCATTTGAAAGAATTTTAAACACTAAGCTTCAATTCTGCGCTTTAATTATTAAAAAAAAAACTTAGTATTGACCCTTTCTTAAATACGACTGCGCAAACTTTTAAAATTTTGAAGCAGAAGATTGAAATTTGGTTTTTCCGGCCGCTAACATTGTTATCAATAATAAGTTATCAGAAGTTTTTGCACAAATTTTTTAAAGTTACTTTCTATTGCAGGTAAAAAGTCATGTTATTCCAATTTAAATTAAAATAATTCCAAGGTTTGATGGAATATTAAACGTTTTTGCTAATTTTCCTAAAACTATAGTCAAAAAACGTTAGAAAAATATTGCTGAAACTTTGAAAAAATAGAATTTTATTAAAGTTCGTTTTTTTGTTTTGGGTCGACTTTCTCTACTTTTTAAAGGTTTTTAATAAAAAAAAACTAAATATTTCTCAGACTATTTTAAATTTAATTGTTTTCAATAAAAAACACATATGATAAAACGCTAAAGGAGAAAATGTTTTAAAATTGCAAGGGGCGCAGAAGTCACAAATCAAGTAGTTTTTTTTTTTTTGTATTAAGTTAATTCGATTTGTTCCGTTAGTTAATATTAAACTGTTGTTATACCTTTCGGTCAAGACCGTCATCACTGGCTGTTTATTTGTTACGTTTCGCGAGCGCTTTGGAAATGAGGACGACATTTTCGAGCCGCGTTTTCTTCGTTAAAAATCGTGTTTTGTACATTTCCATGTTTTTGTTCTTTTTTACTAGGATGTATTAATGTCATACATTCATCTATTCCCTTGGCTCATGTTCATGTGTGTTAAGACGTATTACGAAGTTGTTTTATTTGTATTATTGTATGTGTTCTGTTTACTTTCGTCCAGTTTGTCCTATGTATGTATGGTCTGTGTACTCCGTTGGTACTATATTTTTTGGTTGTTTCTGTTTATGTCTTAAGTGTAGCTCGTTTTTAAAGTTGTCTAAAAACCTTTTTCTGAAAAAGGTTAGTTAATCTACAAATTTCTTATTCTGATTAAGTAAAGTTTGAGTAGTTTTTCGATTATAGTGGTAACCGTTATTTTTAGTTTATTGTATCGAGTTCCTTGTTTTATTTATCTGGAGCAAGTCTGGCCTTTTGTTTTTTCCCAGCTTTTGTACTGTTTTAATGTTTTCTAATGATCAGCCGAATAATATTATTAAAATCAAACAAGAACTTCGAAGGAAACTCAATTTAAAAAAAAGGCAATTTTTACATCTTTCTGTGTTTTAAGTTTAAGTTTATCTGAAGTGAGTATGGGTGGTTAAGAAAAACTAACGTGCACATCTGCAACATATAAACAATTAAGGTAAATAAAACGTTGGTCCAGATGATCTTAATTTAAAATAACTCAAATTTAGCTGGGCACGCGAAAGTTCAATAAATAAACAAATGGACATGTATAATTTTATTTCAAAAGCACAAAAGTTCAAGAATTTGTTTATTTCTAAAGTATAAAAATGAAACAATTTTAGAAAAAATGCATTAATAAGAAGTTATCTCAAAAATAGTATCATGCTTTGTAAAACCAACAATAACAGCAACGAGTAATGATGGAAATACTGCAGGTCGTTTTTTCTTAAATATTGTATAATATATTTTTTAAAATAATTTTTATTTTTTTAAGCAAAATACATTTTTATCATGTCAACATAAGCCAAAATTACAGAAGGTTTTTAACACATTAAAACACAACTTCGAAATTAAATAAGTAAAACTTAAAATTCCATTAGTAGTAGTAATAAAAAAGTCAAATTCGTGATTATTTGGAGAGAAGGTTCTGAAATTTCATAATTAGCAATGAAAACTCATGAGGAAAAAAAAATTCCATCGTTAAATATGTAATTATGGTTCGAAGTTCATAAACTTGTATTAACTGGCACCCAAATAGGGAAAATGAATAGAAATATGGCTGGTTACAATTTTAGCTGTTCTCCTTATCCCGCACGAGTATTAATGTAATAGGTGATGGCCGCTGTGATACTTTTCATGCACTACATATGAATTTCAATGAAAAAAATTATCTAATCGTAAAGAAAGACAAGGATGTGTCAGAGTTATTCATAAATACGAAAATATCAGAACATATTTAAATTATTAAATTTTTGAAGGATATTGCAGTAATTCTATGTATTTTTAATAGTTTTGTGCTCCTTTGAGCCAACCAAATAATTCTCCTATCTCTCAAGATTCTGAAAGCGCAATAGAGTAATTTCAAAGTCATAAAAAATTTCTTCATAATAAAACAAAACTTAAGAAAATTCAGTTTCGAGCCCAAAAAAAATTTAATTTTTATTTTCAAAAATTTAAGATTTAATATTCTCGTAAATTTCCATCCTAGAGCTTAATAAAAAAAATGTGATCAAATGGTTGCATAAAAGAGAATTTTCATAACAAAGAAAACAAAATTTATAAAAGTTCAGTTTTGATCAATAAATATTAAACAACAATTTAACTATACACAAATTAAAACTAAAAAGAGCACATATTCTTCTTAGTTTTTAACAAAAACTATTTATATTTTTACTCAATTAAAGTCGTAAATAAGTAATTGAAGATATGTTCTTTGTCTCCTTTTTTATTCGCATTTTTTTAAGAAATTAAATTAAGCGAAAAAGCTACCGGTACTTTTTTTAAATTTTTATTGTTTGCTTGTGTTTTGCAACACAAAATCATATATTTTTAACACAAGTTTTTTAAAGGAGCAAAACGCAAGCACAAATCAAATGCGATTTTCAAAACATGCGAGTGTCAGAACAGGCCCGATACAATTGGAAAGTAAATTTTTGTTTGGCAAAAACGAAAACTTATTTTATTCTATTTATTACACAAAATTGTATTCCATTTATCTTATAAAAAAATTAACTTTTGGGAGTAATGCAGTCGTACATACACATTCATTAGCATTGGGCATTCTAGAAGATTTTCTAAATAAAATGACTTAAGAAGAATGGTGATTTGAATACAATACAATTCATAAAAAATTAATAAAGCTTTTTTTGGCTTCTAAGAGGCTCATCACAAAGAAAATCATGCCAGGTTAATGCCCAATTGCAATTGCAAAAGCACTTACAAGACATGGTCTCCCTACAAATTCGCATTCAGTTAAGCAGTATTTTTTACATGGATATTTCCTGTCGAATACTAGTATAAATTGAATCGTGTGTAGAAAAGTAATCAATTTTAATAATGTTGTTGAAGAAGCAAATTAATCATAAACAACAAAAAACAAACAAAAAAAATTTCGCTAACTAATATACGTTCATAATTAAGTGAACCCTTAAAAACGTTTGTAATTAAATACATAATTTTTTAAACACGAAAATTTTTCGAATAATTTTCACAAGAAATAATTCAAATATAAACCTGGTCGAGGTAGTTATATTCTAAGAGTAACATATTCGCCGTGTTCTACATTCGAAAAATTTAGTGAAAATAAAACTTTAGCTGAAGTCGTTTTTTTGCCGAACACAACGTACTCGTTGAGTAAATTCGTCGTATGAAGTATAATAGCGGTGAAAAAACACAGGTTTTATAATTGTTTCAAGTGGTTTACTGTTTGTGAGCTGAAAGGGTGACCAAATAAACAAATAATATTTAAAAAAAAATAAGCGAAAACACAACTACAAAAATATTTATTATTAACAATCATTTAAATGCTTTATAAAAAAAAAAATATAAATCAATCAATAATTTAAAGTTAAGGCCAAACATGTTCAAATTGTACTGATCAAATAGTCGTTCGCCATTAACCGTTTGCCGGCGTAAGAAATATAAATAAATGTATTGCAGTGCTCGTCGAGTATGACAAATTTTTGGCGACGAACATATGCGACTAAGAAATCGTCATTTGTCCCAGTTATTGTTGTTGCATAAAGCGTTCCACAAAAAAGTAATTTGAAGACGAAAGCAAAAAATACACGCAATTAAATTTCTTTTAACAAAAAGGATTTTTTTTAATCTGGACTAACATATATTGGAAAAATAAGAATATATTAATAAATAAAAAAAATTTTACACATGAGTTTTTTATAGAAAATTTATATACAACTTAAAGGAGAAATAAAATATATAGAAAAAATACTAGATTGCTTAAAGGATATTATGAAAGTGGCAAGGAAATGAACTCAGCTTCTAGATTCTTCGAGAAAATACCCATCTGGGATCTGCATTGGAGCGCTGCTGCTGAGTTATGCGTTGTGTCTAGGAAAGAGGCAAATTAATATATAAAATTAGAGAACTAACATGTTAGCGGCTGCGAATAACTTAAAATATAACTATAATAACTAAAAATTTAAATAAAATCAAAATCAAAGAAATAGTACACTTTTTCATTGTACATCAAAATATATATTAAGACGAAAATAGGAAATTTTGAAAAATGAGGGACTCTTTAGAACTGTACTCACACTAAAATAAAAAAACAATAACCTTTGTAAAACCAAAATGAGATTGAAATCGTCGTAAAAAACTGTTTCTCGCATTTTCTAGAAGTCAGTAAAATTTCCTTAGTGGAACTATGTGAAATTAAGAACTTTTTCATTTGCGAGTGGAATGTAGAACCTGGGCGATTATGTTTTGCAATTATAATACGATTCTAATGTGTTAATACATTATTCCCAAAATTTTTTTCTTTCTTTTTTCTTTTCTTTTCTTTTCTTTTCTTTTCTTTTCTTTTCTGTTCTTTTATTTCATTTCATTTCGTTTCTATTACTTTTTCATTTTTAATTTTTGCTTGCTTGTTAATTTCTTTATTTAAAAAAATTTTCTTTTATTGATAAGAATTAATAAATTGTTATTTAAATAATATAAATCGTTTTGTAATTCTTAACGTATTATGATTATTTAATACATATTAATACTAAATATTGCTTTTTAATAGTTATAAAAGTTTGGTTGAAAAATGATGGTATGTGAAAGTAATGTATGTGTCAAAAAATACGTAAAGAATTTTAACATCGCAGAATACAATACTAACACGGACGTATAGCCGGACGTTGCTCAATCGACACCGCTATGCATAAGAACTCGAAAATAAATACTGTAGAAATTACAAACGAAATAACCAACTTAGATATTACCTTTTTGCACCTGTGGTGAAGGGTATAAAAAGCCTGCACTTCTGAAGATTTTCGGTAGACATATGAACGTTTTTGTTCTCTTTATATGCGTTAAGGCTCCGAAAAATAAGTCAGTAAATTATCTCTTCTGAGTTATATGGCTTGCTGGGACCTTCGTTCTACTTGAAATGTGTTAGAAACAAAATGAAATGTGTTGTTCTCATTAGATTTTTTTCTTTCAAAGATTTTTTCTTACAAAATCTAATGTAAATCTTCAGACTTGCAAACTAGTTTAAATAGTCCTTAACTGACAATGTAAGCAAAGAATTTCTAATTCAAAATTAGAGATTTAATATTTTGAGGTTCACACGAATATGTTTTTTTGTTCCGATATATTTTGAATATTTCTCTAAACCAGTAAATTTGTCATAAAAAAGCTGGTCACTTCAAACAAAAACCTGAATGAATTTTTAGTCAGCGTAATGCAAATATGACTAAAATTGGAAATTACTTGCATTTTTTGTTTTATTTCTATTATTTGTGTAGAAGGTAGAAACAATATTCTATGTTTATTAAAAAAAGAATAGAACTGGGGGAGAGAATATTTTTTTTTGTATTTAAATCGTTATAACAAAGTTATATTTTAAAGATATATTGAATATAGATAAGTCCTGATCTAAAAAATCTAATAAGCAGAATTAAACGTCTTGGTACCTAAGTTAAGAGCATCTTTTTTAAGAAACACACATATGAGTTGGTTATTAAAATACCTATCCTACATGATAATGCATTGAGTTACTTAAAAGCTGCATTTAAAGATCTGCCTTTTCTATATTTATAGAGAAAAAGTTACTGTGATTGCTGATTCTCCACCGATGTTCTAAGGGACTTCCTCAAAAATTTTATTCAAATCCGTCCAGCAGTTTTTACGTGATGCGAACAGACAGACAGACGGATAGACAGAAAGGTAGACAGCAAAATTTTCAAGAAACTCATGATACCGTTACAGTTTTAATAGACGTGTATTTGTGTAGATTTTAAATTACATTTAATTAGTCATAATAACAGATTTCTTTCACCTTTTAGACTTTTAGTTTTATTTTTATTTTTAATATTGTAATTAAGTCCTACGTTTACACACACGCTATTTGCAGATTAAAAAAAAAAAAAAAACAATAATTTCGTCATTTAGTGGTACCGGAAAGCAAAATCATAGTCGGCTAGTAACATTATTAGTTATATATAAAAACGAATCTCTATTTTAATTCATCCAGCTCGTACCGGGTAATCAACTGGCTGATAAATTAATGTCATTAATATAAATTTTTTATCCCTTTTACGCTCATACATTTTCGTAATGAATGATAAAATCAATTCAATATTTGCAATTATTGCTGTATAAATCTTCCAAGAGATTTATAAAGCAACATACAACCATAATATAATTTCTCTAATTTTATCTAAGCTATTTAAAGCTTTAACTGTCTTTAAAATTCAGATTTTAATATATCACACAATTAAGTTCTCAACATTTAATTGAAAAGATGCTGTCTAAAAGATAATTTAAACATTGCTATTTTATTTTAAATTACAGATGACATTAACCAAAATGCCCGCACCACACCTTAAGGGTATTTTAAAATTATATATCACTGCCACCACAAAGTGTTGGAGCGAAAGCATGTTTAAGTCACTTTGTACGTGTGTGAGTGTGTGTACGTCTGGATTTGTATTTATTTTCAAATGAGAACAACCAATGACTTGGATATTTAACCACAATATTATTTGTTTACACGCTAAGACGTACACATACGTACATTGTTATTTTGTCGAGAAGAATAGACGGTGACAAAGAATCTAAACATAACTCCAGGGAACAATATTTTCATCATTGCAGTCTTTGTCGAGCGTGAATGTGCTTACATTTTTGTGTATACGAAAGAAGAGGATTTTGAGCCAAATATAGAAACGAAGTCAGTTTGAAAATTCTGGTTAAGCTCTGAGGTTAGATTTAAGAGATTATCAAACTAGAAAGGTACTCGACAATTTTAAGTCAAAACTCATCGTCATAATAAAAAGTACGTAAAATTTACAATACAAATCTTACAAAATATTGTGTTATTTCTAGAAATGTATTTGACAAACAAAGCTTTTTCTTTTCTTAATACATAAAAATTTTAAATTCTGTACAAAATTGCGATAAAATACGAGAAGTATTGTATTATGGCTTTCCTGCAGTAATACATTTCATATTTTCAGTTTTAAAAAACAAATAATTCATATGATGAAATTAAAAAAAAAATTAGTTGAAATATTTTAAATTTTAATGTTTTTATTAAGAACTAGCAACTGCAAAGAGTTTACTTGACAGATTTGTGTCTTTACTGAAATTTGTTCTGTTAATTTGGAGATGCAATTAAACTAATTCAACACATTGCTACTAAGACCCGATAGTTAGAGTCTTATAAATCGACTGTATTACCTCTGAAAAAGAAAATATTTTTAAAATACTTAGAAAACAAAAACTTACATCATAAACAAAAACTCAAAATGGAATGGATTTAAATGAAAATAAAGAAATCTGGCCGTAAAAAAGACGTAGTGGTGAGACTATATTCTTCATATTTTTATAACTTCATTCTAAAATAAATGTTAAAGTGAAAAAATTAATTCACAATAATATTTTGATATTAAAAGAAGTGATTCTTCTCGAGTTATTTACTAAAGCTGTTGCAAATACCATATTCATTCAGTCGTATCTATTGGCAACAAATTCGGTTATTATAACGAGTCTATTCTTTCTTTCCTTTTCTTATCAAACATCAAATTCACTTGTTTTTATCTGCAAACCAATATATTCTATACTTTTCATAATATTTTTTTTGTTATTTTATATGCTTTTCCAGTCACTTGATTTCTTAGAAATGCCCAAACATAAGAGGTGATAGTGAATTCACAGTCGTTATTTCTTTAGTTTTATTAAATAATTTTAAAACTTGGTGAGATATTTCCTCATCCGTACTTCATAGTCAGAACTACCTACCTCCTACGTCATGCAATTTTGCTCAAAACACTTCAATCCGCCCTCGTAAGCTTGAGAAGTCAGTTCGTTCACGCAAAATTGGCACAATACCAGCAGTATTTTCTCTTTTTGTGTTTGTTTTCATTGTAACAGCAAAACAAAGCTTCAGAAAGCAAGTTCCACGTATATTTCTACACTTAAAAACCGACTACTGTGACAAAAATGTTTGCCACTAGGTCTTCTACTGCTATACTGCTACTATTCCTATTTTTGCTACGAATGATAATGGTGATGAACTAAATGCCAGTGGCACTACCTAATGACCTTGTTTTGTTGGCGTCATTGTTGTTTGGAAAAAGGAGCTGCTATATACTGTCGTTGATATGGGACTAAATTCTGTTTTAAACATTTGTTATCAAAAACGATTAAATTTGGCACTTGAAAGGTTGTAGAGAAAACCAAATGCGCGTTTAAACATTTTCCTTTCAAAAGCAAAATAATGTAAAAGAAAAACAAACGAATGTCCTAAATATGGAGAAAGAAATGAAATATAAATGGTCTAATATTATGTGACATCCGGTTAAGGATTTTAATTTGAACAAAAACTATGTTTCTACCATAAAATGAATGTATGTATGGATGTATGGATGTATGTATGTATGTATGTATGAATGAATGTTTTCGTATGTTGATAACTTTGTTGTTCTTTCATGTCTTTTTGCTGATTTAATGAACATTTTATTGCTGTGTTTATGAGAAAATTTGTATAAATGCTTTGGTAAGGAGGCTCTTTGGCAGCAATGAAATCAACAGATACGTGTATCGTCAAATACATTTACATTTGACAATGCTAGTGTGTATACGTGTATGTTAGAGTATGTATTAACATAATAAAATGTGAATTTTAACTGTAATTTCTATGTTGTTATTTGCAATTCCTGAGCAAAAGGTGCAAAAGAAATATTTATTATTTAATTTGAAAAGCGTTAAAGTCGACATGTTGGTTAAATGTCTGAAGGAAAAGACCAACCTTTCATAACCAAATTCTTTGTGTAAACAAAATAAGTATTAAAAAAATTTCAAAGCGACAGAGAAGTTAAAAGTATTTCTAAAACAATTCGCCATTATCGTCAAACACTTTAATATTACAGTTACTAACTTCTTTGTATATAAAGTCGTAAAAGAGAAAATTTGTACTCATGAGAAATATTAAGAAAAAAGGAACATTAGGTTCTTTCGAAAAGTTGGACAACTAAGGTTCTTTTACAATTTCTTATTAAATCTTCGCACACTTGTATCATGACTCTTTTGTCGCTTGTCAAATACTTTTTACTCTTCAGTAACGATTGTTACCATAAACTAAAAATGTTTAATTTGCAACATGCCAAATTAGAAGATTTACAACGATTTATTAAAGAAAAACTAAAAAAGGCCGGCCTCAACCCCACCTAATCCCCAAATGGTTTTCTTCAAGTTTAGTTTTCATTTGCTTAAAATAATTTTAAAGAAACCAAACTCTAAGTTGGTAAAAGGCTTGATAAGAAGTGCAAAAAAACTTTAAAAACTGATGTTCATTATTTATATTTTCGTAGAATTTTTGGCACTATTGTGTAAAAAGTATTTTAACAAAATTTATTAAAAGTACAACCGTTATCCTTTTTAAATGGTAATCAAACTAGAGAGTTATGAATACTGAAAATATAAATTAATCCACACGCATTATGTAAGTAGCTTTACACACTTTGTAAAAAACTGTAGCATCGAATCAAGGCACAGATGATTTTGACGCGACTTTTTAAAATGACAAATTAAAATTTAAGAAATATGTACATACATATGTATTATTCGAATGTTTAACATTGTTAGTTTGGAATTTCTCCCAAAAATAATAAGGGTAAGAAGTAGTTTCTTGCCAGGTTAGAAGTTTTGGGCAAGTACGGAATAGAGTCCCATGTAAGCCAAGGGTCAAAAATAAAATAGCAATTAACTGCTGAAATAAATTTTTTCTGAAGGAATATCTATTGTTTGGATTACGTTTTGAATGATTATGTCTTATTCGACAGTGAGAAGATCCTCTGCAACATGAAATGTTGGACTGTTCGAAAATCAGCTTTCCTCTGAAGTAAAAGAGAACTTGAAAACATATTCTTCTTCATTCTTGGTTGGAACATTGTCTGTATGGATTGTCGTCAAACCTCAGCTTTCTTTGTGTTCTATACATGGCTGTTTTGCATTACAACTCGAATCGTAGCGTTATTCATTTTATGAACCCTCAGAGACAGTGATGCTGTCGATCTAAAATTTATTTTAAGCTTACATGTACGTTAGTTGCTAACATACTTACGTTCTAATTGTTTAAGTTCAATCTGTATTTGGGGAATTTACTGCATTCAGTTCTTCTGCTAAAACTTAATTCAAATGTAAGTCGTTAAGAACTCATTATCCGGGATTTATTAATTATTGATAAAAAATAAAACTATTTTCAATGACTGAGTCTACACTATTAGGAAATTTACGTTTTTCTTTTGTGTTCTTTAAAAGGTTCAACTTCGTTTTGAAACTGGTGACGATATTCAGACGCAGTTTTTGAGTTTTGATAAAAATTATCCTGACAAAATCCCTTGTATCAACATGTTACTGCTTGGCCAAATAATAAATACTATACATTCTACATTCACAATGAAGATGTATCAATTCTTTGGTGGGTTCATCGTCACCAATCTTTAGAAAAGTTAAATTTTTTACTATGTTTACTACTGCTGATATCTTACTACAAACATCTTACCTCCATATTTTTCCATTCGTTGAAATTGTTATTCTTGAATTTTCTTATTAAATTTACACTTTTCTATGTTGTCATCTTCTGCGACTTTTTCGTCGGTAGCCTAACTGTCAAACTCCATATATAAGAAATCTGTATATTTTTTTATATGTAGTTTGACATTTGGGCTAACGGCCAACGAGTTCGCCATTGCTACCACCTTATGATTGATTCACTTTGTTACAAACGTAAATTTTCAAAAATAATATGCACGCGTTTTTTTTAAATTTCATGCAACTATTTCAACTATTTCAATTCGCGTTGAATCGAATAATTCAATGATAAAGGGCTAAATTATTTTAAGCTTAAGGTCGTTGAGTAGATAAGTTACTTTTTGCTCACATTAAATCATTAACTCACTTTTATCACGCAAGAGAAAATTACCCATAATCAAATGATCTGCAGCAGTTAATATGCTTCTTAAATATTTTTTCTGAATGCAAATTCTAGTAGCCAAGTGTCAAGACGCAAATTTTACATCTGAAGATGTGAAAATTTAGATAAAAATGAAAATACATTTCCAAAGTATTTCAATTCATACGGAAGACTCTGGATAAAATATTGAAATATTACTGTCAAACTTAAAAAGAAATACAATCGTTTTTAAGAATATTTTTTTTTAGCAAGAACAAGTCTTTTACAAGTAAAATAGAAACTATTTTTGAATTTCCTTAATAAAATAAATTCGATGAAAAAGTAAATTAAGGTTGCACATATCTGTTTGCATATATCTGTTTGGAATAGGAAAAACGAAAAATACAAACAATATATTTATGCAAATACAAACAGGCAAACAGACCTAAAAATACGAAGTGAACTAAAGATTTATACAATTTTTCTTTTTCCAATACACTTTCGTTGGTTTTACGCTCTCATGTTTATGGTAGTAGTTTACAATAAAGAGGCTGTTGAAGCGGATCTTGAAGCTTTTATTAAAATAAAATTACAATAACCAACACAATGTAGTAAACGAATAAAATCTGTTTTCGCATCACACGTAAAATATTAAGGTAATTTGTTGAAATTTGATGTTAATCGTTAAATTGTTTTGCGTTTTTTTTGAGCGGAAATTTAAATACTTGAATGTTGTAACTAGTACTTTTTATTGTTGGAATTATTGTTGATACTGATGGCATTGCTGGATTTTATAGTTGCTGATGTTGTCTGTTGATGCTTAATGTTATTGCTATTAATGTAGTTAAATAAAATACGAATGTCGAGTTAAGTGGGACATGAAGATGATTTTGCATATGAAATTGTAACATCTGTTTTTTAATGGTGAATAAACACATATTTCGAAACCAGAGCCTATGCTGGACAGTGGGACAGAAGCAAACAAGTATATCGATTAAGAAAAAAATCTGCTTTGGGATTTCGAAATCAAGAGGTCCGAAGTTGCAGATGTAGCAAATTTGCCATATTCTTAATGGAGCAATGATGCAATGACCTCAACTTAAAGGAAACAGCAGATCAGGTACCTGGCGCATCACGCGTGTGTGTTAATATGTTGTTTACTGTTGTCGTGTAATCGGTCGAATAGCAAACACTTCTTCATATGTACTTTACATATTTCGAGAAAACTTTTGAAACACTAAATCACAACGCGTTGTGGAACACACTTAAGCGCGGTGCCACTTTCTACAAGCAGCTGCTTTACAGAAAAATCCTGTTACAACAGGAGTAGGCCAAGAGTGAACTATTATTCAGCATTTACGATTAAGCGTCGTCTTAGATTCTATGATGCATCGACTCCCGCAAAATAAAATAGGAATCACACATCATTAGTATGCGCACAAGCAATCAGGCATCAAAAGTAGGCTAGAACGAGTTGAAAGGCTTGCTGCAATTATCAAAGTGTTAAAACCAAAGTCAAGTGCCCGTATGTCCTTACAGTTGAAGGCATCCCAATAGGAAACATCAACTCCCTTCGCTGTTTAGAAGTTCGCGAATGGTTCTCCCGCCGATAAAGGCTTCGTGACGTTTCAAATACCCGGCAAAATATGGAGGTTTACGCAAATATCGAAAAGAACGCAATCACTAAAATTAATTGTTATCATCAAATTGGTTTTTGGAAATTAAAATATTATACGCTAGTGAATTGGAACCACGTTCTTTCTGGGCTTGTTTGAATTTTCAAGAAAATCTAATTTCTAAACATTTTTTATACCCTTCACCAAAAAAAGTGGAAATTTGTAATTGCTAAAATATCCATTTCTGAGTCCATGAAGTATGCAAAGCGAAGTCAATTGAGCGATGTCCGTTTGCCAGTCGTTCCCCTTTTCCACTTTTTGTGATGAAGGGTAGGTTCATGTCCTTGGAGGCAGCGGGCAAAACACCCCGCCTATCTCTAATATTTCCATATCATTTGGAACAATGAACTAACTAAAATACAAAAAAAAAAAAACATATGGAGCAATAGAGAGTTAAAAAATGAGAAAAAAATTTAAGCTATTCCAAAATTAGGTTCGCACTGACTTAAATTTCATAACTACTAATTTTTTCCGTATATTTGGAGCATTTGACGGTCACGTACAGACAAATTCAACTATTTCTAGCGCTAATATTACATATAATTCTTAATTGAGAAAGAAGATATCTGATGTTTTTACTGATATATAATATAATGCATATCAGTTTTTAAACCTATATGGAAGCTTTTTAAATAATTCATGAAATACTGTAGGAAAAAAGTAAATAAATTCTGTCACGTGTGAGACAGATTTCCATTTTTAATGGAATCCTCCAATTAGTAAAATTTTTTGTTACTTTTGACTTCATTAACAATATCGTTGGAGAGCGCTTAATTTTGTTCTTGTAGTTTGTGGAAAATAATTCACCAATTTAATTACAACTTATTAAATTATATAAACTTTTAATGGCTCAAACATTATAAATAGCTCGTGTGACTTCAACAATATCTTATCGCTGCTATCTTAATTTTCAGCATTGCTACCATGTTCACTCCCGAAAGCGTATTATAATAAATATAATGCGCCTATTAAGACTGAAACACTTTACGCACGTACTTTAATATGCTCTATCAGAAAGACAACGAAAAAATAATCCACTCTCATCGCACAATATTTGAAAATTGTCTTAACATCAATTTTTAAAATTTTTACCAGGTGGCAGATTAGGCGAATCCAGTATTTTTTCCTGGTATTTTTTATACATGGAGTTTGACAGTGATGTATACCAGCAAAAATACTGAATTCGCCGACGCTGCCACCTGGTAACTGATTCGCCTTGGGCAAAGTAAACTATTTTAAGGTTTATTGTCATAAAAAAGGAAAAACACATGTTTTAAATTACACACCCTTGTGAACAAAACAGCACGAACAATAAAAATTAGATACATACATAAGTGCTACGAATACAATTTTAAAGTGTTTAAAATAAATAAAATTATTTAACTGTTTGATGGTTATAATTTTAGATCATAAAATGTATTTAAAAGGTTGGTGTCTTTTAAAAAATATAAGATATGATATACATATTCATTAAGATGTTTTAGTTTTCTGTTATAGAATGTGCGTTTAACTTTTTATGTTGCGTTTTCAGAAGTTTCGAACCAAAAGACATATAATTATAAATATATTGATCCGAAATTTGTTATGTTTCATGATATCTGAGGTGCCTTACGTCAGGATCCTATTGAGCCGTTCTGTAAAGTTCAGATAGCTCGTTGGTAATGATTTATTTAAAATATATTGTTTCTATTCCACTGTGTACAGTCATGTATGTTAATCATTGAAACACATTAATGAATGAAAGTCACAATAATAAAAATCATGAAAACATGAAAAATTGCTTAATGACTCTAATGAGCGGGATGCGAGATGTGTGTGGTTACATCAAGCAGAAAACACATATCAAGTAAAGATCTTGCTAATACATTAATATGAGCTCACTAATATTTAAGTATGTCCGCCTGATAAGAAGACAACATCAACTAAATAGCTCCTATAAAATGTCATATGTTCAAGTTTAATTGTGTTAGTATGCATTAAGTTGACATTACATCACATAAAAATATTGTTACGATCACGTAAAACACTGTACGGAACAATACCGACTTGCATTATTTCACAAATGTGATAAGTTGCCAGAAACGCTTCCATGCTTTTATATAATTCACAACAAAAAGTGGAAAAAGGTTTAACTAATTTTGTCATTCTGTTTGTAATTTCTACAATATCCATTTTCGACCCCATAAAGTGTATATATTCTGACTTCATATGCATAGCAAAGTCGATTGAGTGATGTCCGTCTATCCATCCGTGTTAGTGTTCAAATCAAGTTTGCCAAGGCACTAGATCAGCTCGAAAAAATTTAAATGCGCCAATCGATTAGATATAGTGTCGAAAGAGGTGCTTTTGGAAGTCAGCAAAATCTGTCCATGTGCTTCGACGCAAAACACCACGCCTACCTCTAATTTTTTAATATCATTTGCATTAGATCAGCTAGAAAAAATTTAGATACTTCAATGGATAGAGACATAGTGTCGAATTAGGTGCTGTTGGATCGTTCCATGTACTTCAAGGCAGCGGGAAAACACCACACCAGCCTCTAAATTTTGTATATCATTTGGAACAATGAAGTAACTTCAATCAAGAAACAACTATAAGTGGCGATATAAAATTAAGACATAAAAAATTTTCTAGTTAAAAAGTTGGCGCTCGCCCATATTACGAGCCTCTGAAATTTTAAAATTTTTTAAAGATATCAATATGGTTTTCATTTTAAAGCTTTTAAAGAGATCTTTATAGAAATAGTAAAGTTTTTTGAAAATGCTAAACCCATTAACAGTCGATGGCAATTTTTTGAAATTTTTTTGATGAAAATTTGACCAATTTAAAGGTTTTTATTTGCTCACATGCATGATCTATATTTCCTTTATTAAATCGGTTTAATAGAAGGGTCAGAGTAAGCTTTGGTAGAAAGGCTTTTATTTATTTTAGTAACTAATTACCATTTTTTCGAGTTTTTTTTCAACTGGCACTTGTCCAGTTTTATGTTTCATCGTATATAAATTATAACATTAAAGGAACTGTGTTACCATTTTTAAAACGAATACTTTAAGCACTCATTTTGATTTTCTATAGTGTTAAGATAATATTTTTGTATTGATTTAAATTTGATATGGTAATTCAAAAGCAGAGAAATAAAAATAAAATGTTATTAGATTAGAAAGAAAAACGACAATTCTGAACAAGAGAGGAGATTATAAAAATGTAAAACAGATTCATGATTTTTTTCCACAAAAAATACCATATTTGAAGGATTGCATTATGTGACCTTTAAGTACCTTTTTAGCACTACAACTTGGGTTTGCATTATTAATGATATGTATCATAACAACTAACTGTAATACGTCTACATACCGAATGAAAAATGTTATCAATGCCAAAAAGTAACAAGTCTTTCTGTTAAAGCTACATTTTTGTCCTGACTTGACGTTTGTGCAGTCGTGTTTACTTGAGAGTATGTGTGTCGAATTATGCTCGCAATAAAACAATAGTTACACCAACCAAATTAATTTTGGTTATTGTTAATGAAAGCCGTATCCAGAAGAAAATTTTTATCACATGGAATATTTTCAATCAGTTGTCAAATGCAACAAAATTGTCTTTACTATTGGTAATCCGGTATTCCTTTGTGACTAGCGTGGTAGATAAAGGAGCCATCAGCTCTGTTGTCAATGTAGCCCAAGCCTACAAAATGTAAAGGTAAACACTTGTAAAGGCAGCGATTAGTTTTACGCTTACGTTCACTCTTGTTTTGTTTTAATTTCCCAAAGAAGCAGACTAGTAAAACGTACCTACAAACTTAAATGCATACATTTTTTTGGAACTTGGCCAGATTATTAATCTTTATTTATGAAAGCTTAAAGTTGTTGCACGCAAAGAATACTTTGTTCAAACACATAAAAGTTCACATACATATCTCGTACAAACAACTTATTAGCGGTACTTTTCATTGTTACCTTATCTTTTTCTGAATAAGAAGCCGAATTTATTACTTCATTAAAGAAATTGTTCTTGTCTAAGATGGTACATTTTAACGGGAATAGAACGATATATAACACTTTTAACAAAACACTAAGAATAATTATTTTTAGACACGGTATAAAAACAGTCTGCAGACAATTGTTTATTTTATTTTGAATTTCGTTTGACATTTTTTTAAAACAATTTTTGAAAATTTATAATTTTATTTTCGAATTTAATTTCAATTTCAATGGTTTCACAGTTTTGAGTATATAGTAGTGAAGTTTTTTGTTATTAAAAAAACATAAATGAAATAAATACGCACTTTGTCAGATTTATCATTTTTTATACTTCAGCAGCATTGTTCTAATCGGATGATATTTCTATGACGTCTTCGGAGTAACTAAAACCCTAACAGGCATATCTAAACAAAAGCGGAAAATGGAACATTTTCTTCCGCATAGCTTTTACGCTAAAATATTATACCCAAACAAAAGCGGCAACGCTATGTCAAAACGAAAAAAAACAGAGTTATTAAAAAATTAAATACAATTTCCCTGATATTATTATGAATAATAATTTACTTATTTAAAAAAAACAAAAGTGTGTTTTTTTAATTTATATTTATTTTAAATTTATACTAATCGCCTTGTCAAAATTGGATTTTCGAATTGCAAAGAGTTGTCGTATGGGCATGAGAACTTTTGACAGCAAAAAAAAAAAAGCTTCCCGCGCTCGTTTAAGTATTTGACCGCTTTGATAGTAATTATTTTTTTGTTTTCGGGGAAAGACCAAGGCGAATTAATTTAAAGGTGGAATTAACAGTTCAGCTGATTTTTCAACTTTGTTGTCAAAATTTTTAAATAACTTTGAAAATAAAATATTTTCAAATATTTTGAAAAAGTTAAAAATTTAAATTGTATAAAATTAATTTTCAAGCCCGAAAAAATGAAAAATGAGGTATTGCTGCATATGCGGAAAAAAGAGATCAACCTTTACAACTTCATTTAAAGTACCAAATGATAACGAAAGAATAAAATAATTTCGGCTTCTTTTTGTTTAGTAATTGATTCGCCTTGGAAAAGACTTTTTAAGAATTAAAAATTATTTTTTTATGCTGAAATATGGTTTTAAAATCATTTTAAGTCGATAATTTTGTCTTTGTATTAATGTACCTTAAAAAAAAATTTACCGGACTTAAACTCACGATGTAGTCCTACTGATTTTTGGCCGAATATATAAAAAATCAATAATTTCAAAATACAATTTTGTATCGTGCTAGGGAAATTTTGTTTATTTTAACTAGTAAATTTAAGAGTAGAATACAACCTTACGGTTGCAGTGCCGGATTCCGCATCTCAGAGAAAAAAAAAATATAATGTGGTGCGGATTTTATTGTCATATCATATTATTTGTCTCCTAATTTTTGTTTCTTTTTATTGAAAAAAATAATGTAAGAAATTTTACAGTATCAATAATTTTCTTATTGGAATCAACAACTTTTTTATTTATTTTTTAATGACTATTTACGTTCCGGTTTTCTTCTTTTTTCCTAGTCATTCACAAAAAATATTAACACATGTGAATTTTCGTACTAAAAACAATAAAACCGTGGCAACGTGATGAAAGAGAAAAAATTGAAGTTTTAGGGTTTGAAAGAAAACACAGAGAAATTAAAAAGGATTCTAATTTCGTGCGGATTCGTTGAACGTTCATATAAAAAAACAACCGTGAGGTTGTATTTATACTCTAAGTTTGGGTTTCGTAGCAAATTCTGAAATGCAATTACTTTTTTTTCAATTTCAATTTTATTTTATTTCAATGTTATTTCAATTCTATTGATACATTTCATAATTATTTTTGGTTTACTTTTAAGACGTCGTTAGATTACATAAAAAAATTTTGTTTCAAAATATCCACACAGAGTGTTAAACGCTGAATGACCTTAGTCACATTATTATTTTGATTGTTGTGTCTATGTTTAAATTATAAATTTCGTACTGAAAAGCATCTTATATTTGACGAAAATAATTTTAAAAGCTGATATTCTTATATTTCGATGGAAAAATTATAATGTTTTAGTACTTTTTAGTCGTTCCAGAGACGTAGTGAAAATACCGGCCGATTTGCGAAAGAATTACACTTTTATATATTTTTTTGTTGTGAAATGTAGACAAATGCAATTAAATACTCATGTTCTTTAATACTTTGACATTATTGATCGAGTAGGTTTTTATATGTTTCTTTTACTTTTATATAAATATTTTTTTATTTGCCTTCACTTTAAAAGAAAGCTTAAAATAAATTAAAAAAATAAATTGTTTTTTTCTTTACCCTACCAATGAAGAGATATTTTCAATTTATTTGTTTGAGGGTCGGAATTTTTATAATCGGAAATTCAGGCTGGAAGCAGTTCTAGATGGACATGAATTAATTATTTTTATTAAATAAGATGTCGAGGAATTGGAAGCTCATGAAGCCAAAAAGTTCTTATGCAGTATTGCTTGCGCTTACAAAAGAGAAGCATTTCAAATCAATTATTTTTAAGGAAGAAGTTGATAACCATGAAATGTAATGAAACAGACAGTTAATATCATCTGGTGCTAAAAAGGGAAAAGCTTGACATTATTTGTCAACTGCTCATTACACTCCCGGAAAATTATAACAATGTTTTGACTGCGATTGAAACATTAAATCCAAATAATTTTGAATTGGATTTTGTTAAAAATCGCTTGCTGGAAGAAGAATGTTAACGTGAAGCTGAAAATAATAAAACTCAAATTCAAAATATAGCAATGAAAGCTACATTCAAGTTTAAGTGTCATTATTGTGAAAAAGAGGGTCACAAAAAGAAAAACTGTTATAAATGGAAAAGAGAACAATCCAATAAGAATGTGAATTATTCAAACACAGAAGTAAGTTTTACTGCAGATGAAGATTGTTTCGGCGTTGAAACTTCTAGCTGTATGAAATAGATGGTAGATTCCGGTGCCAGCGATCACATGGCAAATAACGAACAGTGTTTTAATGATTTGCGTGTACTCAAAAATCCAGTAATTATTGGTGTCGCCAAAGATGGTGTTTCTATTTAAGGTAATAAAATCGGAATAGTACGAGGCTTTATAACTGTAAAATGGCATAAGCTACGAAAAGAAATTAAGAATGTATTATTTTGCAAGGATTTAATACGCAATTTATTTTCTGTTCGACGAACTGAAGAAGCAGGGTTTGAGGTAGTATTTCGGAATAATAGTGTTAATATCTACAAAGGCGAATCTCTAGTGCTAAGTGCTGAAAGAAAAGCAATATTGTATGAATTTTATGTAAAGTTTTACAAGGGTGCGTCTAGTAATTTTGTGAATAAGCAAGACATTTTAGACTTGTGGCATCAACGATTAGATTATCAAAATTTTCCAGATATGAAAAAGAAGCACAATTGCTGATGGTATGGATCATATTGTAGGAGAAAAGTCCGTCTGCAAATCTTGTGTCTTAGGTAAACAATCTCGTAAGCCTTTTAAAATAACTTCGAAAGCAAAAACACCGATAATTTTGCAGCTAATCCATAGTGACGTGTGCGCTCCAACGAATGTTATATCTTGGAATGGTAAGCGCTTTATAGTGTTCTCTATAGATGATTTTTCCATTTTACTTCAGTTTATATGATGGCAAAGAAGTCAGAGATTTTTGATTGTCTATGGCTGAAAGTTTACATAATACCAAAATCGCTTCACTAAGATGTGATAGTGACGGTGAGTACTCTTCGACTGCATTTAAGGAATTTTGTAAACTTTCAGGAATAGCTGTTCAATATACAAATGTGTATACTCATGAGCAAAATGGAACGTCTGAGCGAATGAATCGTACATGAATCGAAAAAGCAAGATCTTTAATTTTTAAGTGTGTTCTGGCAAAATGTTTATAGACTGAAGCAGTTTATTGTGCTAATTATTTGACAAATAGGAGTCCAACTAATTCCATCTTTATTAATAAAAATCCAGCTGAAATTTTGTGTGGTATTAAGCCGAATCTATCACATTTAAGACTTTTTGGCTGTATTGTTTATTCTCATATTACAAAAATAAAACGGAAGAATTTAGTTATTAAATCTGATAAACTTATAATGGTAGGTTACAGCGGAAATGGATACAGATTGTGGGATGATAATAAACGACTTATTGTCTTTTCAAGAGGTGTTATCTTTAATGAAATTTTGAGAAAATAAATAAAAATTATTTAAGAATCGTAGAATGTGATAATTTGCCAAAAGAAATTAACGATACGATTGAAAGTACTCACTTCGATGATGATGGAGACAATGGTAGTGATGAACAATTTGAAGAAGCTGTAGGCTCAGAAGATCAAGTAGAAAGTACTGGAGAAAGTCTGGATAAAAATCTAGATAAAATAATCATAGGAGATTCTGAAACTGGGCAACCAGAATCAACATTACGAAGAAGTTTAAGAATAATAAAGCAACCAAAACGTTATAATTATATGGGTGTAGCAGTACGTGCTGAACAGTTTGTCTCTAATACTCCGGTAAAATATGAAGAATTATTTTTTTATTTTTTTCCCAGCCAGGGGTTAAACCAGTGATCTTCATAAATCAATTAAAATTTTCAAATGTAGACGTATTGTAGAGAAGACAACAAAGAAATGCTTTGAGTTGTGTGTGAATTTCGTCCAACCAAATTTATATTGATTAGTTGGTTAAATGGATGATATTTACAATATACGCAAGTCAAGGTGATGGATGCAAAGAATGCTGATGATGGATTTGGCGGTCCTGAAAATGCAGCATTACATTCTGCCAGCATCTAATTTTTCTTGTTTTCTTTGGAAAACGTCCGCGTACATTTGAAAAATAATTTTTCTTAATAAAAGTTAAATTAAAAAATGAACCAAAGCCGAAAAAGTAAATTTTAATTCATATAAAAAATTGTCATTATTCAAGTAAATGGTATAAGGCAATAGAAAAGGAAGTGGACTCATTAAAGAAAAATGAGACCTGGAATTTGATCACACGTCCCGCACTAAAAAGTGTTGTAGACAGTAAATGGGTATTTTGGTGAAAGTTGGGAAGTAATGGTAATCCTAGTGAATACAAAGCACGTGTTGTAGCAAAGGGGTTAACACAACAACAAGGTTCTTATTATAAAGAAACATACTTCCCTGTTGCTCGTATTTCTACATTTCCTAAGGGTTTTAAATGCGATTCGAATTTGGTATGTAAACTTAATCGTTCTATATATGGACAAAAACAAGCTCCTTGCATGTGGAATGAACGACTTAATAATTTAAACGGTCAAAAATTGATTATTGCTTGTATATCGAAATACATGTAATAATATATTATTTATATTGATATATTGATGATCTTTTACTTGTTGAAAATAATAGTAATGAAATTGAAACAGTAAAAGCATTATTTAAAAAGGAATTTGAAATGAAAGATTTAGGAAATATTGAAATGTATTTAGGAGTTAAAATAATTAGAAATTTAAAAACATCTGAAACCAAAATAAATCAACGGCATTTTATATTAAATTTACCTAAATGTTTTGGAATGGAAAACTGAAATGGTGTTGATACTCCAATGAAACCAAAATTATCTTTTTCTAAAAATTCTAAAGATAAACTTACAATTGACGCATAAAAATAGCAGTATTTTAAGATGAAGTGAATTATTTTTGTTTTGGTTTAGTTTTTAATTTAGGTTAATACTGAATTAAACTCTTATTTTATAAGCCTCTTAAACTATTATTAAACATTTTAATTTCTACTTAAATCTTTCCTGTAATAAAAGGTTTAATGCAGATAAACCAACTGTTTACTTTTTTTTGACGCTCACTATATTTAATTTGAGTTCCCAAAATTTAAAAAAACATAATAATAAAAAAATAAATTACATTTAGTGATTAAGGACATCATAACACTTTCATGAATGAAAACATCTATGTATACATCAACTAGATTTGAATTATACATACATATAATATGTACACTCACACTTTAATAATTTTTATTTGTACCAATTTTTATTTAGCAGATAAAACTTTAAAGTCCGCTTGTATAACAATTTTCAAGGCGAATTAATTTTATCAGGTGGTATCAAGGCAAATAAGTATACGGTGGGAGCGATGTCGAGTTCATTGCTTTACGCCGGTAGCCTAACTGCCAAACTCCATATATAAAAAATCTGTATACTATTTTTTTATATGTAGTGTGACATTCCGGCTAACAGCGAAAAGTAAGGAAATCGCTATTTCCTTAATTTTGTTTTGTAGCTATCAAAAGTGTAATTTTTATATTACAAAAGTTCTTTTTTAATATTCTTTAAAATATAATTACAACAAGAGTTTTAAATTAATTTAAAAAACAAAGCTTACTAAAAACGTTAATTAAAAGAGTGAGAAAATTGCGGTAATTAAATGTGTTTTAAAGTTTATTACACATTTAAGTGCTAGTTTTTCTTTTTATTGTTGTAGCGGCGCTCCCACCTAATATGAATTCGCCTTGACAATTTTGTTTTGTTTATTAAACTCGGCTGTTACTTTTTAAGCGCCAAAGCAGGGTTACCACTATTTATGGCAAAAACAAAAAATTTATATGAAAATAAGTAAATAAAAAATATTAATTAATACATTGGCAACACTTCGATTTGACACAACAAAAATTCATACGAAACACTACGTAAGTTAAGGCCTCATTAGTCTTTACTTTCTGTTGCTGTTCTGTGCCGTGCCGTTCTGCTTTTTAAATTATTGTAATTAGTTTTTCTGTAACAACAAACCAGCCGTTTATAATACACAAAGAAAACACAATACACAACACAACAAAAACAACTACAATTACAATGACAAAAATGGTTTGTTTACAATTTTGCACTCACACTACCAAACAACTTTCAAGTAACTTAACGTTGAATTCTATTTTCTACTGATTCGAACGGAACAGAACAGAACGTCAAAGTAATAACAAACCACAAATACATATTTTCCATTTAACAGAAATTGATCAGCTGATTCGTCACGGAACGGAAAGTAAAGACTAATTCTGCCTTTAAACGAAAAAACCGGAACGTGTTACACGGACGCTAGTTATAACGTATTCATCCATATATCACCCGGTTTCGTTTCGTTCTTGACATATTCTATAAACAGGCTGTAAGCCCTTATCTAAGTTACCTTTTGAACATTTAAGAAATAAGATTGGATTTATTTAATTGAGGGCGGATGTAGAAAAATGCAATTAAATACTCATGTTCTTTAACACTTTGACATTATTGATCGAGTAGGTTTTGATATTTCACTTTGAAAGAAAGCTTTAAATAAATTAAAACAATAAATTGTTTTTTTCTTTACCCTAACAATTTGGCATGTTTTATCTTGAAATAGTTATTTGTTTTTAAAACAACAAGACCGTAGCCAAATCCATGGAATATTTTTTTTTTTTTTTATAATTTATTCGTTTTATTTACAATCTATCCAAGGATAATAAGTAAATTTTATAAAATAAGAAAATAACATTCACTGTTGAACTCCATTAAGAACAACAATATACAAAAGCGAAAATTGTTAAAATTATTTCAAAAATTTTATAATGTATGCAATTATATACAAAAATCTTAATATTTAATCTATATAAATATTTACATATGTATATGTACAAAAATTTTATTTATGTATAATTGATTAGGCTCGAAATGGCAAGTCTAATATGTGGTTCCTTTTCAGTCTTCTTACTTCGTTTGTGTCATCTAGTAGCATTATTGCCAATGGGTTACAATGGTTACTCAGCCTCTCCAAGTAATTTTCGCAATATTTCCTCACTTCTTCTTTAACCATCGGAATTGACAAGTCATCATGAATTGTTTTGTTTGATACAAACCATGGAGCGTTAACTAAGCACCTTAATGTTTTCGACTGAAACCTCTGTAGAATTTCAATGTTAGAATTGCTGGCCGTTCCCCACAACTGCATACCATATGTCCACACTGGTTTTAAAATTACTTTGTATAAAATTACCTTATTCTCGAGACTAAGTTTAGATTTGGGACCTAGTAACCAAAATAGGCGCCTGAATTTCAAGTTAAGTTGTTGCTTCTTAGCTTTAATATGGCTTTTCCATGTAAGCCTGCGATCGATGTGGAGACCTAAATATTTGACTGTGTCAGATTGCGGAATATTACTGTTGTTAATTGATACATGCGAGCAGTTTCCACGACGCAAAGTAAACGTTACGTGCAAAGATTTTTCGGTGTTGACTTTTATCTTCCATTTATTTAACCAAATTCCTATTTCATCAAGCTCTCTTTGAAGATATAGTGATGCAGCGTCCGAGTCTGTGTCAGCAGCTAATACCGCTGTATCATCTGCGTAAGTTGCAACTAGTACATTATTAATTAAAGGCATATCCGATGTAAAAATTGTGTATAAAATTGGACCTAACACACTACCCTGAGGGACTCCAGCCTTGACACTGTAAATTCCAGAAAAATCTCTGTTGACCTTAACATAGTAATACCTTTCGCTTATGTAAGATTTTAGCACTAGGTAAAAATGTGTTGGAAGTAGTTTTTTAAGCTTATATAGTAGACCTGTATGCCAGACCCTATCAAATGCTTGTTGTACATCCAAAAATACACCTGAGCAATATCTTTTGTTTTCCAAGGAATCCCGTATAAAATTTACTATACGATGGCATTGTTCAGGTGTGCCATGCCTATATCTAAACCCGAATTGGTACTCTGGTATTATATTTTCTTTTTCTAGTATAGGTAACATTCTTCTTAGAAATATCCTTTCAAATATTTTGGAGAATGTGACTAGCAAACTTATTGGGCGATATGATGTTACAACATTTTCTGGCTTTCCAGGTTTAGGGACCATTACCACTTCCGCACATTTCCATTGCGAAGGAAAATGATTTAGCCTCAAAATTGAATTGAATATAAGCGTAAGAAAAATTACTGCTTTCTTAGGCAAAGCTTGGAATATGACCATTTAATTTATTTTTTTAGGACCGCTTTAACGTTTTAATAATAATAAAAAAGATATGTCGTGAAAATATTAAAAAAATCACAATTTTAATGAAAAATTTGTTTACTTGTAAAAAAAGTTTTAAAAACTTAGGTGAGTTAGACATCCAACAAAAAAGTTATAAAGTCAAACAATTTTCTGATCTTTAGGCAACTATATTTCTGTTTAACGTGAATATTGAAATACAGTTAATTCAACTTGCTATTTAAAAATATTTATAGCTACATTTTTATCGGCCAAGCATTAAAATGAATTACTACTATAAAAAACATACATATATAATCAGAAAAAATGCGTCGTTTTAGACCATTTGCTAGTGTTTAATATAAAAAACTCATGGTCCGGGGTTATGAAGGAAGTGTCGTTCAGATAAGAAACACTTACTATTTTGCAATAACTGTAAACAATTAAGTTATTATTTTTATTTTTAAGTCTGTTATGCGTACAAAGTATATTGACCTGAAGATAAAAATTTCACTTGCCAGTCTTTTTAAATCTTCTAACTCTAATTTGCAGGTAAGATCAAGATCTTTTTCTCCGTTAATAAACGAACTTTTAATAATTGCTAAAATTATTATTTGAAGGGGAAACTTTAAACTTAGAAAAAAACTGATAATCAAGTTTAATGGAAACTATAAGAAACTTTAACTGAAGGAGGCAATCATTACAGGAAACTACGAACCCAGTTAAAGTATTGTTTATTGTAAGATCTGTTATCGAAAAGAGTTGAAAGGTTGATGTATTGAATACTTAAGTCTGTAAACAAAAAAAAAAAAAAATCTAAAAAGTTTCGCTTGTTAATTACAGTTTGTTTTAGGGATAATAGTTCGCAAAGAGTCGCAATTTTTTTAAGGAAAACATTCAAATATGCTAAGGTTAATAAAATAGACTTGGAATTTCCAAACATAATTACAATTAAACTAATAATTAATTTTAAGGCCTTTTACTAGGATCGATTCCACGTAATTTTAACTCGACTTGATTAAAGAATGGCTTATTAATCCTAAGTACCTTCTCACTAAACCTTTTCCATGGGCGATTCATAATCAGCTCTTTACGCAAATTGACAAATTCACAAAATCATGTAATCAAAAAAAAAAAAAAAAAAAATAATAATGATAAAATAAAATAAACAAAAAAAAAAAAAAAAACGGAAGTCAAGTCGTTAATATAATGTGAACTAAAAAAGTATATTTCAGATATTTACATTCGTCCCAATTCGTACTAACACGTACTTTCCGAATATTTTATCAGTTAATAATATTAAAAAAGATAGCATCTCAACTTCTAATGAGTTGATACTCATTCTATGTTAATTAACAATAAATATTTCTGTGATTTAAATAAAACTTTCCATTTTAACATAAAACATTTCTTACACAAATGCTTCCTAATTATATTTAACAATTGGTTAAATAATTCATATTTCTTATTGCACGAAAAATTTTCAAAATGCGCTTGTACAAAAGAAATCAAAGATTATTGATATCAAATTTTTATTGATTTGATTTGAGCGTTATATCGTTTCCTAAAAGTATGGCAAAACTTAAAAAAAAATAGTACGGGAATAAATGGACATAAAGTTAAATGAAATAAGTATTTCAGATCTTCTACTATTGCAGTCTCTTATTTTCGTAATCGTTTTTGTACAGTAGCAATTTTAGTAGATAAGAAAAGGCTTTTGATAGTGTTTCTCACAATGGTATTCTTTTTAAGATGATTAAAATTGGGCTTAGCTCAAAAACTGTTAAACTGCTTATAACTTTTTTCTCTATGATCATTTTGAATATCATTTAATAAAAAATTATCTGAATTCGGAATTATAAACTGCGGTGTACCTCAAGGTTCAATTTTGATTCCGCACATTTGCAATACTTTTATGTGTGACTTTCTAACATTATTTCTAATTCAACTGGTCTACATTTTACTGATGTCTATTCTCATAGCAAATTTCCTATTGTTGCCTTAACAAAAGTTTCTAATCATCTTGTAAAGCAATTTTAAGTCGGTTGAGGAATTAAAATAAATAATTCTGAAGCTAATCAATTTGAATCCGAAAGGCATTAAGAAAATGCAAAATTATGTTGCATGAGAAAGTGAAATATTTAACCTTTTCGTCGATGGTGCAGTGGAATAATCTTCAATATGCAAAAACTTATAAAACTAAACTTCTTTTATATAAAACCAAAATGAGGCCAGTTTTCTTATATGGTTCTAAAATATGGTTTAATGTTTCACCTATTGTTTTAAAAGAAATAACCATTTTTGTAAGAAAGGTTTAATATATATTTACAGAATATTTGAGTCATTAATAGTCGTTATTCAATCGGTCTATATGTTTACGACGTTCTCAGAAAGCTTATAAACAAATCAGAAGTACATCATATTATATAAATCAAATTTTTAAGAGGCAGAAGGTCTTTAATTGGAGTAATGTAAACTACGTTTCACTTATTGGGTTTTTAAATGAAGAAACTTCTAACATTTATTTAAGTATTAATTAAAGGCATTTTTTTTTAACAAATTTACGCCTGGCACTCACAAAGCTTAGTATCGATTATGGAAATTTTGTGTTTCATTTATTTTTTCTGTGTTGACTTTTTATTTTATTTTCCTCCTTAGCTATGTTAGCCCCGGGAGTAAGGTTATATTATCTTTTGTGCTAAACTTTATTGGATTATTTATTATTGTTAAATTCATTTTTTCCCTTATGTTACTGTTTGTTTTGTACTTTAAAGGGGAAAAAACTTATATTATTAAAAAAGTCTACATCAATTTAACTTTATACAGTTTATTAAAAAAATACTTACGGCCTTACCCATGAAGTCAAAAGTATTTGCTTAAAATTTTTTTGTTCCAATGTGAATTGATAACCAGGTGGTAGCATCAGGAAGGAGCGTTGTTAAAGGAATTTATTTTGATTTTTTTTTTCTTCAATGTGGTTTCGTTTTTCGTTTCTTTATTATTTTGTTAAGATTAGTATGTACATAAACTATCGATGGCATAATAAAAGTATTTGAAGTTTTAAGAGACTTGCCTTCACCTATAATTATCAATATAAGCAAATTTCATAATTTTGATCGGGATAATTAACAAAATAATTTTAAAGTTTAGTTAGTTTATTTTAAGAAACCTCTAGTTTAAGTTTAACTTTAAAGTCTGTTTTTAGTAGTCCATGTCTTTTTCAATTTTTTTGACAGCATAAATTTTTAGATTTTAAAAAAGAAAACAGAGAACTAGATGGTCTTTTATAATTTTTTGGAATTAAGTCGCCTTTGAATTATATATTGCACTATAAGGAAAAAAGGGTCTGTTTTTTTACTTTTTGGGTTAAGTTCGTGGGTAAGTTCTCATAAGGAAAGAAATTGTCTATAAGTACGGCAAAAGTTAATTCTAAATTTTAACTGTTTTAATAGAAATAAAATCAATTTCAATATATGTATGTATGTTTCAATTTTTTTTCTATTTAAAAAAAATTATATTTGTATAAATATAATATAAATAATATTATTCTAGTTGAACGAAATTAACAAAATATTAATTATATGTAAATCTTCATTTATTAGTAAAAAAATAGCATGCGAAAAAATTGCTTAAGTCTTACTTCAAACTCTCTCGTTTTATGAAAAATGCGTTTTTGTACAATATACATTGTACATACATTTGTAATTCTCATTTTTTTGTGTAGATAGATATATAAATATTTTTGTCCTCTTTTAACATACGGACTCCAAACATGATTATATTTCGATTCTTTCAATTTCATTATGATATTGTATTTTTTTTGTTTTTGTGGTAATTACGCAATAACTGACTAAATTATTTCTTCCTTCACCAACTTCAGTTTGTTATTAAAGCAAACGTATTTGCGGTCAGTCGATTAAAAAAAATTAACAAGTTAAAACCATAAGATTATACATGTGCTATACAAATCATCAATAAATATAATTAATTGCCCATTCTTCAAACCATTATTTCGCAAATTTCTTTTGTATAATAATTCCAAATCCAGGTAAGAACAATGATAAGAGTGGTTGTAATATTATTTCGATTAGTATAATGATTAAATCCTTTAGGAACATTAAATTACTTTCGAAGTTTGTTATAAGTCTGTAAAGTCACCAGAAAGTCCTAAATTTGAAGTCCACACGTGGCCACGAGGCCGCTGTATGTAACATAAATGGCCTAAAGCATCGTAGCGCAAACAACTACACTTGGCCATGAGGCCCGCCACATTAGACGAAAGTCACATACTTAAATAATTATCGGAAACCTAACCGCAAGGTAAAATCGACACGTGGCTTTGAGACTCGCCACAATTGACTAAGCTTACTGACTTTGAAGAAAGGATTCAAATTACATATTTTTTTAAATTTTCTTATTACACATTATTAAAAAAAAAAACTTCTAAATGATATTTAAAATTTAATATTAAAATTACTTCAATTTAACTATTAACTAAACTCTTCAAAAAGAATAAATATCGCAATTCTATCCATTAAACTACCTAAAAATAAAACTAAAATAAACAACTAAGGCTGCTGTAGTCGAAGTGGTAAACACGTTGGGTACAAACGTGGTTGACCAGGGTTCAACCCCTGCGGCAACCAAAAATAAAAAATGATTTTTCTGTTTAATGGTATAAATACATATTCAGAATTAACATTAAACATGCAGCCTCCTTCGTCGGTACTTCTTAATATCATATTCGCCGGCGAAGTAAAACAACTAATAAAATGGCTATATATATCTTTCTCTTTTCACCACCTGTCTTATCTCTCATCCATCCCTTTCCTAAAGAATGTAGCACGGTTACGAAAATAACTAAATAGGCATTATTGCCTGAAGTGCTACTTCTCTTTAAATAAAAACTAAAACATATTTTCACTAAATTATTTTACATAATATTAGTACTATAAGAATTATTTTAAAGATAACCTTTGATTAATTTAAAAATCGAATTGTTAATTCAAAATGTAATATAAATTAAAGACCTATTTCAAACTTTGTAAATTTTTAAAATTTTTGAATTTTATTAAATGAATTATACTCGTATCCTGCCCTAATATTGTTAAAAATTTTATTTCAAAAATTTATACTACCTTATTTAGTTAACTAATGTTTTATAATTACAATTTATTAATTTTATACCTAATTTTATACCCATCAATGAAACGTAAGTAATGGAAATGTAAATTATCTCAGTGAGTAATCATGAATTAAAAGATTTCTTTTTTACACTATTTCATTATTCTTTTATTGTTATTATTATACTTTGTTCATATTTCGGTCCGTTTTCCAAATTATTCCTCTCGATAATATGTAATTCAAAGTTTCCAATTCTCAATGACAGGTAATCTTTACTGTTGTTGTATTTTCGCTTGTTCTCAGAGTAATTATCAACTCATTTACTTTAAGAATATGATTTTTGTGTTTTTTATTTGTTTGCCATTGTATTTTTATTTTTTTCTTCTTACTTTCTTTTGTAATAAAATGCATTTATAATTTTCTTTTATACAATGCATCTATAAAGCATTTTAAATTGTAAGGGAAGAATAAAGAAAACAAAATAATGGAAATATGTAAGTAAAGTTATGCAGTTATATTTTAGGGACAGGTTTTTGAATAATAAATTATGACAATGTTTAATATTAATGTTTTACAGACGCATAACATGTATTAGCAAAAAACAATAATGGACAGTCGTTACAAATTTGTTGTTCTTCAGAAACCGTAAAAACACTAATATATATCTAGGTGTGTATTCGGCGCTGAGTGTTTATGAGCGCGCAAGAATTACAAGTGGGATTTTTTGCATACTTTGCGGATAAATTTGAATATAAATCCCTCTACATGCGATAATGTTGTCTTAGTAGCAACTTCATTCAAATAGTTTGGGATACTATTCCAACAATAGTTCTTTACACGTGTTCATATGCCATTAGAAATAATCTTTTATATTAGAATAACTTTTAACTTTTAATTTTTTACATTGCTCAATAATAACAGATAACGGATTACAATTTCCCTGCAAATCCTTTTAGAAAAAGTTCAAAGAATTTGGAGTACGGTAACAATTTATGGTGCTTTACACACTCAAAGGAAATCCAACAGAGCGACCTTACCGAACGATATATTTTTAGTTTTATTTTGTGTTTTACAGCTGTTTCACATATTTAAATAACTTGCACGAAGAAAAATTTGGGCTGTTGGGACAGGAGGAAGAACTTCATTCTCTTAAAGACCTAATAAAAGACATAAACGCTAGAATTTCAATATGGTGACAAAAAAAGGGAAAGCTTTACCATGTTTGTTTTCCTGTTTTTAATAGTGATATGTAGGAACATTTGCTCAGAACTTATTAAGTGAGACCAAGTTATTTATTTATATGCTTTGAAAAAAAGATTTGATAAAAATAAAAACCATGTTCTTTATCTTTTGCTGCAACTTGATTATATCAATTATGTTTGCAAACCTTATCATTTATTAACCTGTATCTAAAGCAATATTTTTGCTTTCATACTGTAAGATTTATAAATTAAAATAAAAAAAAAACTGTATTTTCAATAACATGAAAAAAAATTATTTAAAAAGGAAGGCCCCCTGTGGAGGGTTTATATATTACCCCATAACAAGTTTAGAGAAGCGTACTACTTTGCGTTGTAATGTATAGTTCGATATGTGTATGTAATAAAAGGTTAAAAAATTCTATACGAAATTTGAAAACAAAAACGTTTAGCTGTTTTTTTCGAAATTTTAAAATTATAATTGGAATCTTTCATTGGTAGGTTGTTCTGTCTAAATTGCTATTCTCTAAGGTCCATTATTACAAGTTACTAATATTTTAATTTAGGATTTTGTGGAGCCAATAAATCGGACGCGAGTACATATTGAAACAAAATTCGGTCACAAGTCAAATATTGGTCATCGGATTTTTCGTTATTGATTTCTTTTAGATTAAAGTCTTACCAAAAGCTGAGTATATTGTTTACAAAAACCTAACTTGAACAATTGGTTGTTTGTAATAAGGGCCTGACTGTTTCTAATCATTATGTGAAGCTTGTATCACACTATAATACCAAGTATTGAGGTTTGTCAAATTTCTAAGTATTATCAAAAAAAGTAATAGTGTCATGGCAAATGTAATGTATATGTCAAATAAATTTGACATCCCAAATTAATTTTTATACATTTTTCATAACACACTGATTATTCTTGTTTTTATATTAGGGTTATGCTGCAGTTCAAAACAAGCCAACTATCAGATGAGCATTCTGAAAAAAGATTCAAAAAATCCACGTGAGAAGCCTTTTCTTAGTATGACTTGAAATAGCTCACGCCATTACTTCTCTATTACACTCAAATATATGTATATTCGAAGTTATAACTATAAGACATAAAAGTTATCAGAATAACATATTTTCTGAAATAAACTAAGGACCCTTAAAGATGAACCAGCTTAGTAGAAAAAACAGTAATCTTTGAAGATATTCGTATGGCAATTGATTGTTTCTTGTACTTTGTGTGAGCGGGAAAGCTTCGAGAAATGAGTAAGTAAAGATATTTTCTGATCCATATGGTTTTTCCGGAATTATTACTCTACTTGAGTTGTGATATTGTAAAAACAAAATTAAATTTTACGTTGGATTTTTTGACAATCATAATAAATCTTCTTTTATTTATTTTCTAACACTTTTCGCTCGCGCTGTTGTGTACTACGGCTTATTGTTTTATTATAAAGTTTTGTTAAAATATTTGAGTACTTACCAATAATTTATAATATCCAAAAATATTTAATAAACTAAGATTTATGCCTTTAAAATTTTTTAAGGTTATTTTTATTGAATTAATTATTTCTAAGTTGTTTCTAAATTAATTCTAGGAATAAGATTTATATTTTAATTCAAAATAAAAAACTTATTCGTTAAAAAATACACTTACAAAAAAGCCTTTTTCTGTTTTTTTCTTTACTTTTGAAGTATAAAGACTCTTATTTTAAAATGTATGAAATGAAATAAATTTCATACACACGAAGTAAATATTTATTATTTACTGAGCTGTTTATTTCTTTCAAATGTTTTATTTTGTTTTTTTATATATTTAAGTATGTATAACTTACTAATTTAATTTTTTTTGCATTTACATGACATCCTGTATTTTTGCTTTAGTTAAAGTGTAAGTAATGTAAGGAAAGTAAAGTAAAGTTAAGTGTAAGAACTATGATCAAAAATATACCCATTTAAAATAAAATTATATATGAAGATTTCGCTATATTTATATGTTCATAAGTATATTTGTCGACCAGAACATGGTTAGTGAAGTACTATCTCGAATGCCAAGATTATTTTTTACTCCCTTAACTCGATTTCTAAAATAAGGTTTATCATCTATTTGATCAAATAGAAAATTGATTAGCATCATCATAGCAGGAGGTAAATTATTAGTGATGTGTTTTTTTTTGCTGCAAAGACGCTTTTGATGCGTTCTGCCTACTCAGACCGGAAAAAGAAGTTACTAATCTTAATCACAATTCTTGCGTATTGGTCTTTGCTGACATCAGCAAAGATTTTTAACAACCATATTATTTTGTAAGTCGACAAGTTTGTTTATTTTAATCTCGAATAATTTGTAAACTAGAAAAAAGGTAAAAAAAAATTTTATTTAAAATTTTTTTCCAATTGTTTATAAAAAATTTGTGATGAATTCACTACCATATCCAACAACTCTCAAGCACTTAAAAAATTAAGCTAAACTTAGGAATTATTTTTGGTTTAGCTACAAAGGATTTAATTAATAACTTATATGATAAAGAAGATTGTTGTGCCTACTGTGAGAACATGACTGCACTTCATATAGTGTTGAGCATAAAGATCTTAATAGTTTTCTCTTCACTGGTGCTATGGAGTTATCTAAATAAACGGAGATGTCGTGATGTAAAAAGATAAAAGTTTATTTTGTAGCGAATCGAACACAGGTACTCAAATCAATAACGTGCTAAAAAATATCTTAACTTAATGAAATTGACTATATTACGGCCACGTGTGAGTCATAAGTCAGTCACTTTTTGATTGGTCTTAACTAACTTATTGCTCCTTCAGATATACAGACATGTTTTCTGTATTACAAATAAATTTAAGATAATCCAAGCAAGAAATTGAATTTGACCAGACCTCCAGTTATATAAATCGAATAAAGCAAGAATACAAATTTTTATTTTAATAAATTGTATTCACTGTTTTTGTTTCTTTTGTCTATGTATGCATTTCCTTGAATTAAAATTTAAATATATTTAAATATCGCCCTTGCCGAATATAGAAATTATAATTAACATTTAAATTAAATTCCTTTCGCTTATATACTACGAGTATTTACAAATGCATTCAATTTGGTTATTTAATATATTTCGTATATTTTTTAGTTAATTAATGTTTCTTTTTTATTTCAATCCTACAATTTGTATTTTAAAAATAAATGCCACAAATATGTGCAGTATAATAAATATCACCAGTGCATATAAACTTTGAATATTTTTTTATTTACGTTTTACATATATAAATATTAAAATTTAAATCTATTACATATATTTTTTAGTTTTTGGTACATATCTGAATACTAATTTTCTTAATTATAAATATTAACAAAGTATTTTATTTTTTAATCACAACTATGACGGTAGTATCTATTAGACATGAAATAACTACATTTCTTAAATTCCATACTCTTTTTAATGTACAAAGACCGAATAAAATAGAAAACATAAGTTTTCTTTTCCAAACACAAATTTTGACTAAAAAGAATAATAAATTATTTGCTAATAACTGCATCAAAATGCATGTATTGTTATATTTTAAATGGATTATTTTAAAAATTAAACAAAGGCTTTTTAAGCAACGATTTTTAAGGCAAATAAATTAAAAGGATGATAAAAAATTTAATTGCTAATCAATAATTTATGTTACATAAAATTTTATAAGTTTTTTTAACAAAATTTTAAAATATAGATTGGTCTCGATTGCTAAAAAATAACCGTTTTACGTTGTCTTATTCTAATATAGAAAATATTTAAAGAATATACATATATTATAATGGAATTGTTTTTAAACGATTTTAGATAATACTATTTGTCTTTGCTTTAGTATATTGTTTTTAGCCTTTTAAGTTTTCGTTTGAACAAAAAATATATTTTAAATATAAAATATTTTTAGTTTATGTTAAGTTTTAAGGTAAAAATATTCCGACGCGCTAGCAGGAATCATCATTAAATGATATGGCCGCAAGTATTAATAAAATTACTTGGGGTAGTTGTGACTAGCGTTTTATAAATTCACTACTGCCTGAAACATAATTAAAAATATTAGTCTATCTCTTCGTCACTACATGCCTCCTTTACACTTGCTATTTATAAAAAAAGCAAGGCAGTTAATTTGAACACATTATTGCCGAGCGTTTATTCATTAATTAAAAAAAGCAGTACAATGTTGTGAAAAAATTCGATTAATTATTAACGATTGCAATCACCGCGCTTTCTCTATCAAATAAAATTTCTACGTGCTTCAATTAGAGCATACTTTTGTTTGATGCTTACAGCAACCATAAGGCTTAGTTCATAAATAATGTTTAAACATGAAAAACTTAGCTATTGATATCTTAATTTGAATGGAGTTGTTTAATTTTTAATTATCAAGAGTTAAAATAAAACAGTAGAATAAGAGTGGTTTCGATACGTCCCAGATCTGGATTGTGTATCAGCCTAAGCTTTTACTGGTCTAAAATAAAAGACTAATTGTGTTTTAAGCCCTATGGTTACTAAACATATATTTTCAGTTACCACATTTTTTGGAGTTATAATGGAGTTTATTTAATTTGACAGTTTTTATAAATTACTATTTTATCAAATAAATTATATTCTTTAATAACTGCTTTTTCCCCCAAGAACTCTTGGGAATGCAATTATTTTCGCATTTTCTGCGAAACAAAGAAGCCGGGAAATCCCAAACTCACATTTAGTCCTATCCTACCGAAATTGTTTTGCTCTTGGATCTGTATCCATCCGAGCTTGATAAAGATAAAATGTCACAACGCTGCAACAAGACGGTAGTCCGAAGGCTTTAAAACTCTATGAAAGAAATACGTACGAATGTGATATTCGGATCAAAGCTCAACGTGCTAATATCGGGTGAATATTCCATACCTTAGAAAAGTTCACGTTGTCAAAGGTTAAGGTACCTAACCTGCCTTTAAGACCATGTATAGTTTTTAAGAATCAAAAAAATTTAAGAAATCATAAGCATTAGAAAAATTTTCGGGTGCGAGATCCATAATTTTAAGGCTATTCGGAGCCATCCCTAGAAAGTGGATGGTACCCAGGCTCAAAACTTAAGTTTAAATGGTCCTTTGCTTTCCCCGTAACAAGTCGGCTGAGTCGTTTACAAATAGCTGGATTATTTCCAAGATATTTCGACTCTGCCCCATTGTGCAGAGCAACATAGGAATTTTCTTAAGCAATTGTTTTCTTTTGAAAAATTTATAGACTCCGTAACGTTAGAACTGAAGTTTTAAATTTTTTGAGGTTGCTCAAGATGTGATAACTAACTTTACTTTTCATTCTGTGCAAACACAAATAAATCAGAACATTATATATATAATGTAAATGGTTGCTACATCCTATTTTTATAAGAATAGGAAATGCAGAGGTCAAAAAAATTATTTCCAACAACAAAGTAAAAATTCATTTTTATTTAAAATTTTTGCAAATGCCGACAACATTGTTGAGAACAGTAAGCAGAATGTACAGGTTACTAATTAGTAAGTATCTGTTAAGTGTTGAGGTTTGTAAGCTTTCAGACTAAGCGTTTTTAATTATTGAGCAACTTATATTCGAAGTCGATATTCAGTGAAAAACTAAATTTGAAATGAATTAAATTTATTATTTTCTGGCTTTGGTTCATTTATTAACTTAATTTCTAAAAATCTTTAGAAAGAAAATTTAAATTACTCAAATGTTTTCTGTAATGAGTTAAATTTAAAAATGCTATCTGGTATCACTAAATAGTTGATATGAGCCCTATACTAAAGCTTAAAAATTTAAGATTAACTATAGTTCTACTTGTGATGATCAATATTCAGTACAAATGCATTGAAATATCAATGGTGTGCAAGAAAAATTTAAAAAACTCGATAATAAATAAACTGAAATAGTAGAATCTAAAAACAAAAAATATTCATTTACAATGCCTGCATATTATTCTGCATCCAGTAGTATGAAAAAATTAGATAAGTACGTTCATATTTGTTGTAAAGATTTTTTTCTTGTATTTAAGATATTTCTCTCCAACGGTTTTAGCTCTGTGCATCTCTGAGCAATTTATATTAGCGTTGGAAAATCGAAATAATTAAAAAAAGTAGGACAACCAAGAAAAAACTGAAAGTAAATAGATGATGGTGGTGGTGATGCTGGTGGTGATTAGAATAATGATAAACACCCTAATTTAATGGTTAATTAAAGTTTTTGAGAATTAGAACAATATGCAAATTTTGTCAAAACGGTTGCTCATTTATTCAAAGCTCATACCTACATAAGTACACACTTTATGCAAATGCTTGTAAGTATGTTTTAATGAATTTAACTCCAATGCATGTGTATGCTTCAGGTTAATAGATGCATTATAATTTTGATTATCTTCATGATTAGTAATATTTATGTATATGAAAGCATTTAAATGCATCCATTCAAATAAACAACAATACTCATTACATTTATGAATGTTTATACATTTTTAGAAAAATACCCAGCAAACTAGAAAATGTTATCGCAAATTAAAGAGGAGCTTTCACGTAAGGGAGCTTAATTTTTCTTAATTATATAGTTTTCGACGTCTTCTGATGTCCGATAATATTTGTTTCGTTTTTTTTTTTTTTTTTTTGTAAATGTTATCAATTTTAGAAGCTAGGGATAACTTGATAGCGTATCTATTATATTATATATAAATAAGTAAGAGTGCTATATTCGGCTATGCCAAATCTTATACACCTTTCACCATGTATATAAATCTGGTTTAGTGAAGTAACTCAATGAAAAAAAAAAAAAACAAAAATTGGGCTGACTATCTGTCATTAAAACATAAGAAAAAAATTAAGAACGATATATAATTTTTCATAAAAATGTCATCGGCTTTTAATAGGTTAAGTATTTAAAAAAATTAGTATTTCCTTACAAAAAAATTTGAAATGTTCAGGGCCGTTACTACGGAAATGTGATGAGTGCCAACTTTTACACTTGATGTTTTCTTTCTTGTTTTTTTTTTTTAATTTCTATCGCCCCATATGTAATTATTCTTTTTATTGGAGTTACTTCAATGTTCCAAATGATATAGAATACTTAGAGGCGCAGAAGAATATGGACCGGTCTTACTGATTTTTAATAGTACCTCCTTTGACAATATATCTGGTAGATTGGCATATTAAATTTTTACTAGCTGATATAGTGCCTCGGTAAAGCTGATTTCAACACTAACGCGGACGGACAGACGGATATCGCTAAATCGACTTTTCTATGCATAAGAATTCTGAATATATAGAATTTATAGGTTCGGAAATGGATATTGTAGAAATTACAAATTGAATGACAAACTTATTTACACACTTTTTTCACTTTTGGTGGTGAAGGGTATAAATAGAAATTAATTTTTAATTTTACATTTGCTTTTACATGATCAATTGTTTATTGCGATATTTACCAACTTCAGCGGAAAATTATAATTGGTATTAGTCAAATTTGTGTATTCATAAATAAATTTCAAACGAAATCTCTAAAGCCTGCAAAAAATATAGACGTGTTTGCTGGGCATCCTATTCATATTAATATTTTGCATTTGTGGGTGAGAGGCATACTATTATTTATAACTTTATGTAAACGTCAATCTAACAAGATGAATGTAAAAATTAAACTAAGATGGATGTATATCGCAACAATTTTGCTACTGAGTAAGCAATGTTATTGCAAATCACATAATGTTGACATCGTTGATTTTTTTTTTGTATAAATTGTAATTGAAATTTGAAGAATTTAATGAAGTAAAATTTTTCTATAAACATTAATTACTTTCCATACTTTTGTACAAAGCAAAAGTAAAGTTACTCGCGATTCCATCTCTTATAAAAGTTATCAGATTTTTCAAGCTCTTAACACTTAGAAACTAAGAGCATTTCAGCTTAACTGCTTGCAGTATTCAAAGTTATACTGTTAAATGGTCTTACAGTTAATAGAATTTTTTTTAATTAATTGAAATAATTAGATACACTTTCCCAAGCTAGTGCCTTCATAAATAAATAAATGCGAAATACTTAAACTTAGAAAAAATAATTAGTTTAAGTATGAATATTAATAATAATAAGCTTTCACATTTATGCACATGTATTTGCGTGTATGTTTTAGCTTACGCCGAATCTTATGTAACCGTCATTTAAAAAAGAGGTCTTTTGGTTGATGTAAGACAATATTTCAGTGCTAGAGCTAGAAAAAAGTGTTTTGGGTAGTCAGTTTTAATTACTTTAAAAAGTTTAATATATATAAGAGGGCAAAAACAATAAGAAGGATTTTTTTCTAATAAAAAGTATCGGATTTTTTCCGCTATTTCGTTAAGTTCAAGTACAAAAAATTCTTACAGAATGGTCCAAGGGACAAGTCCGATTTCAGGTTTTTACTAAATATTTTCAATGGACGTGTGAATGCATTTTGTAATTAAACGGCTTGACAACCAGTACATCCCTTTCATTACTGAAAGAAATATTTATTTGTTTTATTTTATTTTAAACCGCAATACTAATTTTAGAAATATTAATGCTGAAATTAAATTGTTGTTTTTTTTACGTTGAAATCTCCAATTGTGTGCAAAGCTCTGCATTTGTGTTTGAATATGTTTAATAGCCTATTTATTATCTATAAAACCACGTACGTTGATTCATTTGTACTTAAATATGTGGCCACATGCTAATACGGTCATTAATATTCTTTATATTTCGTTTAATTTGTGTTTGTGTGTGAGTATGATTGCTCGGTTTAATTTTGTTGCAATTTTTGCTGTTGATGATGCTTTTAAATGAATATTAATTTTATGCTTTGCTAATTTTAAATAACAAATTGTCATTTGCGGTCATATTTTTTGGACTTTTGTTTATTGTTCATTATTTTTGCTAATGATATTTTGTTCATTTATTTCACCTTTTTCTATAATTTTTTTTCCGTTGTTTATTGTCATTTTTAAATATAAAATAATTTTAAATCAAATTTCATTGCTTAATTTATGTTGGCATGACCATTTTTTTATTTTTTATAAATTGTACGTAATGCAATTTCGCAAATTTTATTGGTGGGATAAAATTAACTTCGTTAACAGGTTTCGCACCTGTCTTTCACAGACTTTTGCCTCTGGAACCGCAATAGAGAGACACAAAAACTTTTCACAGATATATTATGGTCGCTGTAACAAGAAATATTAAAATGAGTTAAAATAAGAGGGTGTGCCCGTATGTAATTTTTCACGTATCTCTTAAATCTTAAATACAAAAGCTTGAAATTTGCAAATTTGAAAATTAAAACTAAAAAGAATTGTTTTAGATATGATTTCAGTGTGTTCAACAAGCACCTTACATTCAGTGCGTCCCCTCTATAAAAATAATTAGAAATAAATGAATTAAAAAGGAAAGGTAAAGATAAATTTGAATTTTACGTTTCTTGTATAATCTTTTGTTTCCTATAAGACAGCCACTTTTAATCACAACACATTAGATAAAAGGAAATAAAGCAGCAGCTCAAACATGTGTATATATGTAAGCAGCAATTCCTAAAAAATTATAACAAGCTACACTCCAATAAACCTATTAGAGTGAAAGAGAAATTGTATTTCCCAGACGATAACTTTGTAATTCCTACTGGTAGAAGAACCAAGTCCATTGATCCATTTGGATCAATATCGAGTGATATTGTTGGAAAGTACACTACCTTAAGTAAACAGGAACGATGTACGTATATAGCTTTAAAAAACTGTTCAATTAAATGTTGAAAGCTACTACGGTTTTTATTGTTATTGGGGAAAATAATAAGCTTTCCAAGTACAAGTATGTCTTCTCGAAATTAAGCTTCAATACTTTTAAAACTTTTGAAACACAAACCTTAAAAAATGTGCATTAGCTTAAAAGCAAAGTAACTTATGCCGCTTTCAAAATAAACGGTTCAAGTAATATATTTAACATATAAATACGAGGGCTTCCATATATATTTCTGGCCTGGCAACACTGAGTGCTGCCAAGTGCAATCTGACATTTCCATTGGAAAGTTTGTCATTTTTAAGCATAATCGTACTCAAAACGTTTTGAAGTACGACCATTATTTGTGTTGTTTACAGTGACTTGAAAAAATTAATATGGAAAAAAAATGGAATTAACTCGTGAACATTTTCGTGCCATCAATTTTTATAACTTTCGACGTGGATTATCACGACAAGAGTGCATTGATGAACTTGAATCTTTGTATGGCGATGAAGCACCATCCTATAGCACTGTGAAAAAATGGTATAATGAATTTAATCGTGGCCGAAGCTCGCCCAAAGACGAATTCCGTGAAGGTCGTCCAAAAACGGCTGTTGTGCCAGAGAACATTGATGCCGTGCGTGAACTCATAATGCAAGATCGACATGCGACATACCGATGGATAGAGACATCCTTGGACATTTCTTCCACCATCATACATTCGATACTGCATGAACACCTGGCCGTAGAAAAGGTTTGTTCTCGTTGGATCCCGCACAATTTGAAAGTCGCTCAAAAAAAGGCTCGTGTCGATTGGTGCAAAGAAATATTGCAAAAATACGATTGCGGTGTTTCAAAAGACGTTTATAAGATCGTCACAGGTGACGATTAATGGAGCTATGGGTATGAGCCCGAAATTAAACAACAATCGACCGTGTGGGTCTTCAAAGACGAGCAAAATCCAACGAAAGTTGTTCGTGGAAGAAGCACTTCGAAGCAAATGGTCGCCTGTTTCTTCTTCCGCAAAATTGATCATGTGGCGACTGTTCCGCTTGAGCAACGTAGGACGGTCACTTCTGAGTGGCACACTACAACTTGTTTGCCTGAAGTCATCGGAGAAATTCGAAAAACCAACAAGAGAAGACGAATCATTGTTTACTATAACAATGCGAGCTCTCACACATCGGCTCAAACCAGAGCGTTTTTGACCGGCCAAAACGTCGAATTAATGGGTCATCCGCCGTACAGCCCTGACTTGGCACCTAATGACTTCTTCTTGTTTCCGCACATCAAGAAAAAAACGCGTGGTCAACGATTTTCGTCTCCAGAAGAAGCTGTTGAAGTGTTCAAAAACCATGTTTTAGAGGTGTCTCAATCGGAGTGGCAAAAGTGCTTCGACAACTGGTTTGAGCGCATGCAAAAGTATATAAATCATGCTGGAGAATACTTTAAAAAACAATAAAACCATTTTTGATTATAAATATTCGCATTTTCACTATTAGGTCAGAAATATATAGAGCAGCCCTCGTACTTGTTGAAACAACTATATTGAGAACCCAAATAATAGTTTGAAGTTTTCATAATGTCATATTGTCAAGGGAATTTAATTTATAGCGTTATCATCAGTTGTACAAGAAGCGCATAGAGACACCTTAGGCCACTTAACGACTTCATATATCTGACACTTAAATCAAAAGATAGTAGTAAAATGAAAGTGATACGCAACACAGTTATTCTTAATCATGTAATTATGTATTTTATTTGTATTAGTAATAATAAAAGAAACGAGAAAATGTAAATTAAGTAAATAACAATACAAAAATTATATAGAATTCGAAGCGCACGTCACATTTGTATGTAATAATATAATTGAATATATTAAAACATGCTTTAATTGCTAACCAAAGGTTAACTAGCATTAAAAATACAAAAATATGAAGCTGTGATAGTAGAGAATAGAATTTAATAGTGTTTGCAAATAATTCGTTGTCCACCAAAATATATAATTAAAAATAAGGACTCTATAGAGATATAATAATATCAATAATTACAATATGAAAGAATTTGAAATTTCTCTTATTCTATTTCTTTTAAATAATTGTAATAATGGAACAATTTACAATCGCTATCTACATTGCAGATAGATACGAAGAATTCTGAAGAAGGTGAAAGCAAACCAGAAAGAGCATTTTATTATGCTGGTATCAAATTTTTCTTTTTCTTTCAATCTATTACAATTAATAACGAACTTAAGCCAAAAATTAAAAAAAAATTTAATTCAGTTAAATAACTGATATCTTGTTTTTCTAAATAATATTGTTAATATAAAGTGACGAAAAACATTAATTTTTGCATACTTCTGTGTGAACACTGTCATAGATTTTCTTGTGTTTTTCTTATTTTCCATTATCATTTGCTCTTTTGCATTAAAAAAAATTCTCTCAATAATAACTCTTAAATAGTTGCCTGCAATTTATTCATTGTCATAAAAAAAGATATTGTTCTGCATCATACAGAAGACCTCCTGCTGGCAGATTTAATTAATTTAGTAAATTCAACAATAATGTGCGTGTGTGTGTGTTTGTGCTTATGATATAATGCTAGTAAATATTTGTTATTGAATTATCAATTCGATCTATTTAATTTAAGTTTTGAGCTCAAAATGCATACAATTAAATAGATTGAAAATAAGTAAATTTATTTGCACATTATTTTGAAACTGATTGCATCATAATTGCATTTATAATTCTGCTGTTTATCATCATGCAATTTGATAACGCATGCATTTGGCTGCTTGAATAATACATAATGAGATTTTAGCCCACATTCGAATTAAAAATAAATTTTGATTGAAATGGGTGTATGTATGCGATAATATGTCATTAATATTTATTAGCAACCAAAATAGCGAATTATTTATAATGGGAACTTAATAAATAAGAAACTCTAAAAGTCACCCGAGTAGAACATATAACACGAATATTAACGCTTATATATTATAAATCATTATTATGGGACTGACACTATATATAAAAAGGTATCCTAATATTGACTTGATTTTTACTTATGTGGCTTTAGTCTTTCAACCGAAGTAGGCGGACATTTAGAATTTACACGCTTCAAAAATAAATTGTAAACAATTAATTCGGAAATAAGGGGGGTTTATCCGAAGGCCATGAATGTAAAATGACAGAGAATGTACTACTATTTATGTTATACGAATTAATAAAATTAAATAAAGGTTATCCCGATAATGACCTGATTTTTACAGGCCCTTATTTAAGCTTTACTCCAAGTATGTTTTTTTCTTTTGAGAAATTTCTAATAAACATCCACTATAGATTTAATTGAACTGTAAAAAAATATGAGGATGCGACAGGGCAGATTAATTCAATATTAAATTAGAAACTATTTTGGTAATGTATGCTGTTTTAAAAACTAAATAAATTAAACTTAAGCAAGTAAAAGTTCTATAATCGGCTATGCCAAATCTTATATACCTTTCACATTTATATAAATCTATTTTATTGAAGTAATTTTAATAAAAAAAAATAATCGCGTGACAGAGAATATGGAGATAAGAAAAAAAATATAAATAAATGCTATAAATAATTACACCCTTCACCACAAAAAGTGGTAAACGATATATCTAAGTGTCATGCCAATTGTAATTTCTACAATAACCATTTCCGACCCCCTAAACTAATTTATATTCCGAGTCCTTATATATGTATTAAAATCAACTTTGCTAGGGCACTGGATAAGCAAGAAAATAATTTAAAATGCCAATCCATCAGACATAGTTTCGAAAATTTTGCTATTGAAAATCAGTAAAATCGGTCCATGGCCTTAGTGGCAGTGGGATAAACACCACGCCTGCCTCTATTTTTCCATATCATTTAATTCACTTAATTCATTTATATCTACAGTACAACTCATAATTTCATCAAAATTAAATTACAAACGCTGTGCATTCATGGTGATGATGTGAGTAAACAAATAAGAATAACTAAAAATAAAAATTACATTCGTGATCAATCAATGGTTGATAAAAAGCAAAAACAAATGTACAAGACCAGTTTTTAAGAGAACAGCGAAGATATACTGTGGTGTGAGTGTCTAACCAAATTAATATTGAATGTGAATACACATCGTATTCTTATTTACAAAATTAGTTGGTTAAATAGATGTGTTTACAATACACACAACTTAAGGTACATAAAGGCGAAGAATGCTGATAAGGATGTAGCGGTCCAGAAAATGAAACATTACATTCTGCAGGTGTCTAATTTTTATTGTTTTCTATGGAAAACATCCGCATACATTTGTAAATAATTTTTCTTTCTAAAAAAGTTCTTTGAAATAAAAAAAAGAACTTGCGCCTAAAATAAATTCTAATTCATATATATCTACAGTTCAATTCCTAATTTCATAAAAAAAATTCTTAACCCGTTAAGAGCCGATGACATTTTTATGTCAAATTAAATATCGTACTTAATCTTTTTTTCCTAAATTTTAATTCACTGTCACCCCAATATGTGATTTTTTAAATAAGAGCTACTTCACTAAACTAGAATCGGCATAGCACTCTTACTAGTTTTGGTTGAGTTTCTTTACTCAGCTAGATTTTGCCTAAAAGGACATAGACCGATTTTGCTAATTATCAGTAACAAAATTTTCGAAAGTATATCTGATTGATTGGTGTATTTGAAATTTCTCTAGCGTAATTAGTGTCTTGGCAAAGTTAATTTCAACCCTAACACGGACGAATAGACGGACATCGCTCAATCGACATCTCTATACATAAAAACTCAGAATATATATATTTTGTGGGGTCGGAAATTGATATTGTAGAAATAACAAACGGATTGACTAATTTAGATATGACCTTTTTTTGCTGTAGTGAAGGGTGTAAGCGTTTGGATTATTTGCAATATGAAAAGTCCAGCTAGAGCTGAATAAAAAATAATCTTTTCATAAACTATATAAAATTTTTAATTTGAAGTAAATTTTTATTGCGGATCTTACAAATAAAAATTTTTATATACAAGCAATGCCACCTAATTGCAATACCAATAAGAGCTTTGCAACCACTCATGCTTTTAAATATTTTCGTGTATTAAATTTTTGCAAATATTATTGTAAATGAGTATCAGCAAAATCATATGCAAGATAAATGGCTACCTGATATTACAATTATTTTTGTAATTACTGTTGTATAGGTTGAATAGGGCTTGTATATTTCAGATATATGAATATTTGTATACGATTCCATGTGCAGTAGCCGGTAAATATTGTTATTTAATTGTGAAGTGTTAAGTTGTTCACCAAAAACAAAATGAGAATGACAGAAACTATAAAAAATATTAATAAGGAATAAAAAAGAATATGTTTTTATATTTCTACTGCGATAACATTTTCGGACTCCGGATGCTGCCTAAAAACTAAATTATAATTTCAAACCTTGTAAGAGCAAACAAACAAGGCCAAACAAGGTATTGAGTCGCTTAAGTCTCGACAGAGTTACAGAACACTGTTATTTACTTGCAGTTATTTGCAATCAAAAGAACCCTCTACGTTTGAGAAGTTAAAAATTAAAACAGTTTTAATTCCTTCTTTCATAAATTTAAAATTAATGATTAAACCATTAGTGTCGCTCATATAATTTTGAAAGAAAGGTTGGTTCGAAAAGCTGAAAATATTTTTTTTTTTGTTAATTATGCTTCACTTGTGTATAATACTGAAACTTAAAAAGTGTGTATCAGTTAACCATTCTGATATTCCGTATTAATTGCACAAATATTTATTTTCAATAGAAAATTAATATCTCAGCTTTTTTCTGTTTGTTTAATATAAATTTTAAATTTTCATTTAAAAATTACATTCTTAATAAAAAAAAGGTTATTTTTTTAATTTTTTTTAGACTGGATGTCATAATCATTACGAAATAAACAGGATGTGAATAAGAAAAAAAATCGTTAAAATTAATATTCAATTGAAATAGAAACAATCGAACTAAGTTTTAGTCTATGTCGAATAGTGACTTAAATAAATAAAATCTTAGTTTACATTTCTAAATGGTTTATACATCTTAAACTCTATTTTTTTTAATAAGTATGTTGTTTGTATGTGAGTTTATCTTTGGTCAATGTTTTTATTTTATTTTTTTATATTATTTTTGCTTTCAGCCAAATTCTTTATTTTTGTGGCAGACTGAAGAAACTTTTTGAAAGTTATTTTAATAGATTTTATTTCACTTCTCGCTTTTTTCTCTTCTTTTTTAACAATTTTGTTTAATTGATTACAAATTAGTTTAAAGTATGTAAAAACAATTTTTTTCATTTTTAGTTATTTATAAGTGTATAAGTATGTTTTTGTCTAAAATTAATTTTGTTTTTTTTAGATGTAAATTTTATTAAACAAATTATTAATTTTGTCGCTATTGCAATTTCTAATATTAATTAATACTGACAATATTTATTATAATATTGTGTTTCTTGTCAGTTTTTTACTTAATTTCTTACCACAATGAGTCTCTCCGTATAAATGGTATAACTAAAATGTTACTTTTCTTAATGTTCCACATCTGGTATAATGTCAACTGAAATCAGAAAGAAAAAAAAAAACAGAAATTAAAAAAAAAACGGCAAGTTAAATTTTTAATTATATATTTATAAGTAAATAAACAAGTTTTTCATGTACACTTTTTTTTGACTTGTAACAAAATAAAAAACACATATTTCTAATTCTAATTCACTTTAAATATTTTTATTTTGTGCGCTGCTGTGACAATTTGTAAAACAAATATAATTCAATTAAGGTAAATAAATATTAAGAGCAAATTGATATTCTAATATTTATTCATTTGCATTTTGAATTTTTGATAGTTTTATTTTAGTGGCTCTATTGTACAGGAGGGTGCGCGATCAAAACCTTCTTACTTGAATAATTAATTAAGGAGAAGTGAGATGGAATTTATTCCAATTATTTTGCACACAATAGTTCTTACTTGTAGCAATTAAATGCAAAATTTAATAATTTACTGCAAAGCTGTTTAATGAAGCCTTAAATGTAAGATAATGGAATTATTTAAAAACCACATGAGAGTGGTTTTTCGACGAAATTATATAGGATGCTGATTTAAATTGATGGAGTTAGAGGAAAAAACTTTTTCTTTTCTAGTAAGAAGAAAATATCTTAAAAACAAAATTTTAACGAAAATTTCGGTTTTTAGTATATTTTTAAACGATAAAAAAAAATGAAGGAAGGTAATCAATTCGCTGTCAATTTTTTAACAAATTTTGGCAAACAGAGTTCAGTAATTTCTAGACCGATTTCTATTTTTACAATATTTAAAATGCTTATTTAAAAAAATAAAATAGTGCCCTCATTCAAAACACCCATTATTTTAACATTTTTATTAAAGCATAGCGGAGAAAGTTGGTATTATTATAGCTCGCAATAATAGAAAGTGATACAAAATCAAGTAGGAGTGCTATATTTGACTATGCCAAATCATAAGTACCTTTCACCATGTATGTAAATCTATTTTGGTAAAGTAACTCCAATCAAAACTACAAATAGAGAGGTGAGAGAAGATTAAAAAATTAAACAAAAAATTATCTAAAAATGCTATCGGCCCTTAATGGATTAAGCATTTTTTGATACCTTTTAAGACATAGTTTCGGAAATTCTGCTATTGAAATTTAGCAAGATCAGTTCATATCTTTCAAGGCAGCAAGCAAAACATCACGACTGTCTCTATTTTTTCATATTATTTGGAACAATGAAGTTACTACCATGAAAGAAAAAAACAAACAATTATATGGGGCGATTGAGAATTAAAATATGATAAAAAAACATCCAGTGGAAAAATTTGCGATCGCCCATATATTACGGGTTATGGCCCTCTGAATTTTTCGTAGAAAATTACGATTGTGCTCCAAATATTTTAAGATTACATTATGGGTATCATTTAAAATCTTTTTTAAAGCATCTTTCAGAAAATATAAAATTATTTTAAAAATACTTAACCCATTAAGAGCGGTTGATATTTTTATGTAAATTTGTTTTTTAATTCTCTGTTGCCTCAATAAATGTTTTTTTTTTTTTTTTATTGGAGTTACAACAAATTTCCCTTTTATTTTTAAACACTTTACAACTGATGCTAATAAAGTAGTCAGCTATGTTTTGCTTTAATCAATTTTAGTGCACAAATAAAGAAAAGGTTGAACCATTGAAAGTCGAAATGGAAATTTTTTGTATATTTGTAACACATGTATTTAACACAAGAAATGTTTAAAAACATTAACACGATACATATGTATGTGTTTTGCTAATAAGTCATAAGTAAAAAGCATATAGGCTTAATGCACCTTAAAGTTCAGTTGCCATCCATAACTCATGCCAAGGGAAACGTGTCTGTACAAGTTTGAACAGGTCGCTTCATTACCGTGTTTTTTCTTTTCAACTACTGATATTAAACCTATTTAAGGAATAATATAATAAGCAGATGTGTTAAGTACTATTTATTTGATTATTCCTGGGGACAATGCAAAGAAATTATAAGGGACGAACTTACTATTACGTTTTCGTAAGATCGTTAGAAAGATAGTCGGTTAAATTATCCAATTAACCATGCTAATTGCATGCCCAGGTAAATAATAGCTCCGTTCCCGTAGTTTTGGGTAAATTTTGGTAAAATAAGAGTAAACATAAATAATTCTTATTTGAAGACGAAAATGCCGAAAAGTACGGGAACACAAAAAAACAAAAATCTATGATAAAACAAGATTTCAACCAAAACAAACATGCGGTTGTTAATAGAAAACATAAAACTACAAATATTTTGTATGTTCTTAAATTTATTTTAATATTTTTTGAAAAAAACTTGTAAATAACACTTTTGGAAGGCATTAGCGTGCATGAAACATAGAATTTTTTGTATTTGTTAGTGTTTACTTTTCAAACAGCTGATTGTGTTTCAGTTTACACAATCTACTCAAAGAAAAAGTCTTGGCTATTTCGTGCAGAAAGAATAAGGATTTTTTTCTCTCAAAAGCTCTCTCATCTACCCAAACTTGTAGTACGGAAACAGTTTTCGGTAACATTGGGATCCTGCGGGTTCTCAAAATTGAGTACGGGAACGCACCTAATATTAACTGAATATGTCTAAACCAACAGTAAGTAGACCAAAGATCGAAAGAAAATAACTTTTGGGATACTCTTACTCGAGCACAAAAGTTGTATATGTGATATCACTAGATTTTATTTTTTTGTATGATTCACACTTTAATATAAAAATAGGTATTTTCTTTTATTTTCATGTTAATTGCTTTGGTTTTAATAACTTCTGACTTAAGAATTAAATAAATTTTTATAACTCATGTTCATTTACTATCCTCTGAATAATAATGTTTTCCATTCAATGCCATTCATTCAGCTTGATTAAAAATGTTTCTTAAAAACTGCTTTTTTAAACTTAATAGAAAATTGTAACGTTTTTATGCCAAGCAGCAAGTATATGCCCCACATTCAAGTCGTTTTTTAATACATTGTCATCTTTTGCCAACAAAGGCATTCTAACTAAAATATCTTAAAATTTTTATAGTTGCTTATTTTGCTTTACTGAAAGTACTTAAGATATGAAAATTTTAGGAAAATACGTGTTAATGTAAAGACAACTCAAAAGTTTTATTTGAAGTCTTCATTTTATTTTTATTCAGTTTAAATGTAATTCAATTGTATGCAAAACTTCGTTAACAACTGTCGAAATGTATAATTAATAGACTTGTGTGGTTCATAAACGAACTAGTTTATTTAAACGATTCCATCGATTAAACTAAGTGAACTAGTTCATACTTTTAAGTACACCTAGTTCATTTTTGAACTATACATAGTACTTGAACTACCAGACAAGATAAACTAGAATCCATGTCTTTGTTTTCTTGTTGACTATTTCCGACATGAAATTAGTGCTGCCACGCATTTTACTTAACATTCGTTACGGCAATGCTACAGTATTGTTGCCATTATATTTTAAAAAGAACAATTGAACTAAAAGAGCTCTGCACTAAAGAAAGCGTTTGAACTAGAAGTTGAAAGTTGAACTAAGAGAGATTTTGAACTAAAGAGAGCCTTTGAACTAAATTTTGAACTAGTTCATTTTCAAACTTTGAATTAAAAAGAACGATCACTAAACTGAACTATATGGCACAAGTCCAATAATTAATGATATTTTTATTAATTGAATTTTTTGATAAAATAACATATGCATAAATTAATTCGACTTGAGTTCATTTTTGTTAAGAAAGAATAAATTTTTAGAAATTCATGTTATCATTTGCTAAAGAAAACATCAAGAACTAGACATCAGCAGATGTAACGCAGCATTTCTCATGTCGCTACATTTGCCTTTAGCATTCTACGCGTCTGTCTACTTTAGGTTAACTACGTTGTAGTTCATCTAGTAATGCAATTACATTTGTAACTAAGAATACCAAATATTCTAAATTGAACTTGACCGTTCCAACAGAAAAATATTGTAAAAAAGGATTATGTATATTTACTTGTCAATTTATTGACAACTCCGTTGTTACTTTCCTTTTATAGCAATTTCAACTAATATTTTACATGGTGATCGTTAAAGGTGCCTTTAGACGAAATGTTTTTTACATATGACTTGTCAGTTTGAAAATCCACATGTAATTCCTTAAGTCTGTCAAAATAGTCATTTTTACATATGGCTTTAAAATTCGCGTTAAAATGCAAATGCAAATTATTTTTGACATAACCTACAAGGTAAATCATTGTTTACAACAGTTGTTTGGTGAGCGGCTTTGTTAATGCTAATAAAGGTGTCAACTCTATTCTGCTTCCAACGATTTTAGTGCTTTTGCACTTTTTGATCATTTAAAAACGGTATAAGTAAAAAAAGAAAAGGTTGTACCAATGGAAGTCACATGCTTTGTCATATAAAAATAGAACACGCTCTAAGTGAAAATTTGTCATATGATTTTTACATATGTATTTAACATTAGAAATGTTTTAAATCAATTACACGATGCATATGTATTTTGTTATGGAAAATCTGACAAGTCATATGTAAAAAACATTTCGTCTAAAGGCACCTTAAAGGCCGGGGCATATAGAATCCGTCATACGTTGTACTTTGACAAATTAAACTAAAGTCAAAGTAACGACGGATGAGGTTGGCACTCTCTATTTTTATTCACTTTTAAATTTAATTTGTATTTTATTCACTTGTTAATTTAATTAAATTTGTATTTAATTGTTTGCCACCAAAATTGTTTTATTAAAATCACAAAACATAATTGAAACACAGCAAGAGTTAAAAGAAAACAAAGAAGAATAAGCAGTTGATAGTTGTCAAAGTATTCAACATACGTCAAAAGTTAAGAGTTGACCAACTTTCGTACGTTGCGTTGACGGACACGTATCGATTGTGACAACGCTCATAAGAAAACATTTATTTTAACTGACTTATCAGTTGAATTTGTCAAAGTTTAACGTATGACGGATTCTATGTGCCCCGGCCATAAGGTTAAATTTATTAAAACATTATTAAAGTTTGCTTTTCTTTTATAATCATCCAGTATAATATACAATTGCAATTGTTTTGCTTTAAAGTTAATTGTTATAAATTGTTGAATAAGTTGAGAGGCTTTATTCCTGGAAGAAGTGCACTGAAGTTATGAGTCAATAAGACTATTTAACGAAAATAAATTTTATCATTCTCTTCTTGAATTAGAATTTTTACAAACAGCTGCAATCATTTGTGAAGTAATGTTTCAAAATGTATTATACATGCAAAACCCTTTTTTTAATTTTTTTTTCTCATTATATTTTGAATTTTTAAATATTGCCATCCATAAAGTAAACATTTAACGCCACTTTAAAATAAAAATTTAAACTATTAAAACGTATTAAAATGAGCTTAGAAGTAATTGCCTATTAAATGACGATTTGTTTTATTACAAAATATAAATATATATTTTATCTATACATCGAATCATTTTTTATTTAAAATTTATTAAATATAAATATTTATTTTTGTGTTAACTGTTATGTTTATTATAAAAAATTAGAAGAACAAAGTATTAGTGAATATAATTTTTTAACCACTATATTTGAATATATTTCATGTTAAGTTTTTTGTGTCTTCTTTTTGTATTTTATTTTATTTTTGAATATGCATTTGTATCTGATAATTGTGCTAAATTTAACCACAAAGTGTTCAAACTCGCAAACGCATACAATCAAACATAAATCGATTCATAGAAGTACAAATAGTTACATTCTCATTTAAACAAATAAATAAATGTATCAGCATTAAAGCCACATTAAATAAATGAATTTTAGCGGCAACGAATAAAAGTTGTAAAAATGCATACGTATTGGGATTTTACCATAAATATAATGGTTAAAATAACATCAACTACAAAATAATATAAATAACTTGTATGTATTCTCGTATTCAAATACAAATGATTACGAAAAATACTTACACAAATGAGAGGAATAAAAATGTAAATGTAAAACTATTACAAACATCAACACTATTGAAACCGCACAACCAAATTGTTGAAGTTATTCATATAAACATTCATAAAGCTAAATTTAAAGAAACACACGTATGTTTGCCAGTTTTTATGCAAAATATTTTCACTTTTATTTCAGTGTGTTTATTTAACATTAAACGCATTAAACTGTAAATACACGTCATAAACATGTACAAACAAAAACACACACCCACCTCTCGCAACACAGACAATTGCACAAATACATAAAAATCAACCGACATCTGCATAAAAAATCATTCCATCCAAAGAATCATTATTTTCAATTGCAATGATTATTTAGGAATGCAATGATGTGATGCGCATTAAATTTCACAGCAATCAAATGTTGCAATTTTGTTTCGTTTGGTTTAGTTACGTATTTTTTTTAAATAATTTATAAACTTCTTTTGAATTGCACCAAAACGCTATCTACACAATCAATCACTCTCATACAGTGCCGCTGAAAAAAAGTTTTTATGTTTATAAGTAACACATTCAAACTCTAACGGTATAAAAAACAACCAACAGTAAATATACAAGTCAATATTGCTTTTAAATTTTAAAATGTAAAAATGACTAAGAAAAGTCCATTTCTTAAATCTTTTAACAAAAATTTCTTTAAAATGTTTTCTTTAAAATTTAAATTTTAAGCAATCCATCAGATTTTTTTTATCTACAATGCAATACGACAAAGTTACACATTGCCATATCTTCACAACTGATGAGCTTTTTCAGGACGTTTTAATAACGCATTTCATACATAGAATTCAGGATAATTATTCGAAAGATGAATTACAATGTGATCGCAGCATTTTTCAAAAAAATGTGACTCCTATTTTGCATAAAAAATTAAGTGCGAAAAAGCTATTAAAAGAAATTTATCAAAAATTAAAGAATTGTTGCGACTGATTAAAAAGGTGTCTTTATCGTGATGAAAAATCGTTTCACGACTGCTGACTAGAGATTTAATAAGAGAGAGTGTAATAAATTCTACAGAAGCAAACTGTCGGAAAGATAGCAGAAGCAGTGCAAGATAAATTAAACAATTATAGCAATATTTTTCAGCATTGTTGTGCCAATAACACAAAGGAATATAAGAAAACACGGCAAGATTTTGGGTTGCAAAATCAAGATCGCAAGTCGCTTATAAATATTATAAAATCTTTGTATATAAACGCTCCACTCAAATTATTAATGATACCTCGTAATATAATTTCGACAATTCAACTGATCTTAAGTTTATACTGGTTACTAAACTAAACCGAAATTTCACAAAAGTTAAATTCAAAATATAGAGTGAATAGGAATAGTTTTTTAACAGTTTAAGTAAGTATATTGAAGGCACAATTAATAATTTGATATCTAACCATTATGTTACATTTTTTGGAATATAAGCACATTTTAATTTAATTTACACAATATTCGGCTAAACACATATTCTATCCGCTAACAACGTCACAAGCATACTGTAACATCATCAATTCAATCTGCTTATTGGTAACAACAATCTGCTCTGAAAAATATTGCTTTTGATAACTTTAATGAAATGAAAACAAATACTTTTTGAATTTTATCTCAGTTGTGTAAACAAGCAGCATTGAAGTTTTAAAAACAAATTATAAAGCATGTAGTTATTAATTTCTAATTATCATGAGATATGTCCTTTTACGAGAACTTTGCAAAAATTATTGCGTAACAAAACCTACTGATCGCAAAAAAAGTTATTTTAACAAAACAGTATTAAATTAATTATCACTCACTGTTAACTGACAGACATACATGCAACAAACATATGTATCTTCATTTAAAAATGTGCATACGTGTTACAAATAAATGTATGCTGTTTGAAAGCATAAATTTGCTTTTGAAATGTAGGTAAGTTATTGTATTATAATGTATCTGCTCGTGTGTATGAGTAATTCGAAGCATAGATGTTGTTCGAAGCTAAAATTTCAGAAGGGATTTTTTTCTTGTTCTTTTATTTAGAAAGTGCTCTCTTAAAAGGTGGAGGCTAAAATTCTATAACCACTGAATTATTTACAATTGTATTGTATTGTATGTAGCTTCTTGCAGCTCTCGTCTCTTACCCGTCATATTTACTATGGGTCCACTTTAGAGTTTATTGAGCTGGAAAACTTTACAAAAGCAAAAATACTTAAATACGTATAGAAAAGAGATTTGTGTTTAAGGCTTTCATTCAATTGTATTTTTTACGTAAATAAACAATAACTCATTTTGTAAATATAAATCAAGTGTTAAAAATTTAATAATGACCTACAATTAAATGTGAGGAATTGCGAAGCGAAAAATGAGTCTTTTTTATTTTTTTATGTTTGTTATTTAAGCACTTGGCAAGATGTTTTACAAAATAAAAGCTCAAAAAAATTATTTAAATTAGCTTTTAGTGCAAAAAGAAATAAAATATTTTTGCCTCACACACTCATTTAGTTTCTGCCTGGTCATATAGATACAATCAGCTAATTTTTTACGCAGCAACACATACACAAATAATGCTAGGAGCTCTTATGTTGCGTGAATTTTAAAGATTTTTACCGATTGTTTATTGAAGTAAAGGGTGTACGAGTATACATATTTACCATAAAGCTGTAATTTAAGCTACGACTATGCTTGTCGACATACGAAAGCCCTAGGATAAAAATTTTCTATTTTCTAAGTTGTACAAATTCAGAGGAGTTAAAAAGCCGCCCACATGACTTAAACCCAAAACGAATAATTTTGTTTAGAACAAATTCATAAAAACTATAAATTTGACATTTTTACACCTTTCACTACAGGTGTCATTTTGCTTGTAATTTCTATAGTATTTATGAACGATCCCATAAAATATGTATATTACGAGCTCTTATACATAGCAAACTGATTAACCGATGTTCGTGTGTCAGTCAGTTCGTGTTCGTGAGCCAGAAAAAATTTAAATACGCCAATCGATTAAAAAATTAAAATCTGTTATGAAAAATCACTTTAAAACACAAGAATATCGTAATATAACTACTGAACGACATGAAACCTATTGGCCTCTTTACTACAAATACAACTTTTCCTGCTCACTATACTGCAACAAAAAATACACTGATAGACATCATTTTGGTCAGCAATTAAAAAGTGTCCAACCTTATGATCAACTTACCGCTTCTTGTTTTTCTAAACATGAGCTACTTTTTGTTTTTTCAGAATTTAAATATCAACTTCTACAAGACAGTGTCATATATTATGACTTTAAATACATAAATTACAATGTGCTACATCATGAGCTTCAAAGAATTGATTGGAATTCAACGCCGTCTGCAGAAAATCAATTTAATTTTTTTGGAAGATAATTTTTAGTAATTATGTACCTCTGAAAAATGTATCTACTAGTTACCAAAAGAAGCCATGGTTTAACGCTGACATAAGCTTGCCATAAAATAAAAGACATATATAACTTTAGTTGTTTTAATCAACAGAATGTTTTCTCCACCTGCGAAGTTATTAAGTCCAATGCTACCGAAACGGACAAAATTCATCCGAAGTTTTTAAAATAAATGCTCCCTGTTTACTTACCATATATAACGCATAAATTTCATACTAAAATAATCCAATATATTTTTCCTTTAAACTGGAAATATGTAAAAATAATTAATTCCTATTCCTTAGTCGAAGAATGATTACCGGCCAATCGCCATATTGCCGTATTTGTCAAGAGAATTTAAAAATTACTACATCAACAGATTCAATTCGTCTTTTATCAGTATTTGCGCCCTCTGCAAGTCTTCATGGTTGTGCCCCAACGCTCCAGTCTTTGTCCACTGCGTTATACCATTTACATAGATGACTTAGGAAATCAGCTGTTTTTTTTTGGAAAGTACGCATATATGCGAATTGTACATCATCCGCATACATGCGTGCTTTACAAAATAGTTTTATAGATGGACAAACTAAACGAACATTAACGATTGTGTTTATAAGCTTTATGAAGACCTTAAGAGTATGAAGACCTTAACTCGGGGAAGCACTACATGGTCTTTGTCTCAACCTCAAACTTTGGTATCTGAGTAGCAGTTCTTTTTTAATTCTACATATCTTTGGAATTTATAATCTACGTATACTCAAATTTTAAGCAATGTTTTTTAGTTTAAAAGGTCCCTTTTAAATTATTTTCCGAATTATAAAAAATTAAATCTTTGTAATGTTATATCCATAAGAACAAAGTTCTGATTCTGTGTTTTATATCCCAGTAAAAAAAAGTAAGTAAAAAATTGTAATTATAACACCGCATCTACTATTAACGAAGTGGTGCGAATTCGGGTGAAAAATCTATGAACTTTACATAGGCATGTCACTAAAGGCATGTCGTTGGTTGTTAACAACATTGCACTACTTTTTATCCACTTTCTAAATATTGAAAAAAAACTTTAGTTTTAATCAAAAATGTAGTCGTTATGCAAGGAAAAATGTAAATCTATTAAAAAGAGCTTACAATATCTACAAAATATGTACTAGATTTTTTGCATGTAAATAAGATGACCTTCTCTAAGAATGTCATACATTATTTTTTACTGGGATTTTATATTATATGATTTTATGTTTTATTATATATTTTATTGTTTCATATATTTTATGTTACGTTTTTATTGTTTTATGTAAATATCAATACCACGTGTCAACAGTTATTTTGTCCTGTACTATAATTATAAAACTTATAGTCTTGTTTTGCACGATCGCAAAATAAAAATTAAAAAGAGCGGTTCATGTCCTTTGAGATAGCGGCCGCCTCTAATTTTTCCATAATTATTTTTTTTCAACTTTCGTTTGTATTCCTGCAAGTGGTCGTTTTAATTTTTTTTAGTATTTAGCAAGGACCTTTTTTAATTCTGCTGATGGTTATTTTTACTAAGTGCTAAGTACTTAGTACTAAATAGAAAGACAACCAACTGCATGAACACAAGCGAAAATTGATGGGACAATAAACCTAAGGAAAACTTATACTTCTTGACGTTTTTTTTTTTTGAACAGAAAACTTATGATACAAAAGAATTTTTATGTGCTGTTTTATATGTACATGTGGTTATACATATGTATATACTGCATGGCGAAGGGTGTATACGACTTTTACTTGTTTCATTTCATTTTTCTTCAAATTAGTGAAAGATGTAACATTTTTCATGTAAAAAGTCTATAAAAGTTTAAAAACGGGGATAAATTCTTACAGTGCAGGATATTAAGTGTCTGCTAGATGTAAAAAAATATAACTAATTGTATGCAATTAAAATGCATAAATTGAAATTATTTTATTTCTCCGATTTTGCGCTGATTACGTTAATGGATTATGTTTTTTAAACCATTTGAATTGAGGTCATATTCAAAACCTCCGTTCAATAAATCCTACAACTTCAACTTAATAAAGTTTCGCATGTTAATTATTCCTTACTACAAACTTATTTTCTTGCTGAGAAAAAAAACGCACCACAGTTTTTTTTTTGCTTCAATGTGCAATTAAAACAAATGAAATTAATTAATACATTTTATTTTCCTGCTCTAACTTATGATTGTATTGTAAACTATATTGCTGCTATAAAAAAAAAAATAATTGAATTTAAATGTTTTTTTGACCTTTATTCTTTTCTTATTTAGTGAATAAAAAGAAGCAATTTAGGTGTATAACACATTTTTTTTAGCTTATATATAATTTGTAAACTTAATCTTTAGATAAGCTTAAACAACTTTTCGTAATCTGGCTTGCTAAATTTTATAAAATCAAAAATAACCGTACCGTACTACTGTTATTATAAGTGTTTTGTTCATTAATATTATCATTATTTTCATAAATTATTATTTTAAATAATATAATTATTATTATTTATATAAGTACACTAATAAGAAGAAATGCAAGAAACAAATTTATTTATTTATAACATTTATTACGATTTTTATATACCAGGGATCATCGACAATGACTTTCAACAAATTCCCTAATTACCTTGAATTATCTGTTTTCTTTTATTGTTCACACTGGCTTGCTTAATCTTTTGCCACATACATAAATTTTTTGTTGCTATTATTTTAGTTTCAAACAAATTATGCCGTTTCAAACAAAAAAAAAAAAAAAACAAAATAAAAATTTCCTATATTTTTGTTATAAATTGAAAAATTCTTAAATTTTATTACAATGTTTATATTTACTATTGTCCAAATAAAAATCTATTGGGCCAACAATTTTTAAACATAAAAATAGATTACAAAGTAAATTCCCGTTTTTTTATTATCTACCTACTTTACAAAATTGAAGAAAAACTTCTTACATATGAAGTGTTTTTTTTAAGCAGATGTAAAACTATGTCTACCTGCTCATAAAATTATATGGTATTATAACTCATTATGATGTAATAAAAGCATTTCGCATACATTAAGCTAAGATCACACGATTGCCGTAATGCACCAAATTGGCCCAATTTTTATTGTGTAGATATTGTGCACAATACTAAAATTGTTCCAATCAAATTTTCTGCAGTCACACGATTGCCCCATTTTATTAAAATTTTATTGGTACAAGTTGGTGAATAGTAATTTTGTGGCAATAAATTGTGCCTGTCGTTCATACGATTGTTAAGTAATGCGGCAACACCAAAAAATAGCTGTTGCAAACTTTGTATTTTGTTTGTTGTATTTAAAATTTTATTTAAAAAAAAGCTAGCGGCTGCTTTTAGTGTTTTTTATATACTTAAAATACAAAAAAATATAAAAAATAAAAGAATTTTTAAAAAACGAACAGTATGGTTCCGAGATTGGTTGAAAAAAGGGCTACTGATGGTGCATTCCAGAAGACTCTAAAAGAGTTCCAAGAAGTAGAGAACCAAGTTTTTTTGCTAAAAAACTTTATTCGAATGGATGATGAAACGTTCAATGAGTTGTTGGAACTAGTGTCACCGTATATACCTAAATATATATAAATAAAACAAAAACTATTTATAGTTGTACAGATATATGTTGTATATATATATACTTACAACAAAAAACGGGCACGCTAAAAAAAAAAATATATATATATATATATATATATATATATATATATATATATATATATATATATATATATATATATATATATATATATATATAAATGTATACAAAAAACTTAAAACCACTCAACAAAATGAAAACATTGACGCGTATTGGATACTTTGATTGCCGCAAAAATCACAATAAATATTGGTACATTTTTGGAGGTTTTATTGCCGCACAGTTGCATGTCAAGTAGTCACACGATTGCCGCATCAGGGTTGCATTTGGTTGGTAAAAACAAGCACAATATTGGCCGCGATTGCCGCATGAACCAATTTATTGTGCAATCACACGATTGGCATACAAAAAATGGTAAAAATTGGTGCATTACGGCAATCGTGTGATCTTAGCTTTAGACTCCATAAATTGTAAATTCGTTTTTCCAAACCTTTATTATTCAGTGATATTTTTTTATCGATTTTTACATTGCAGCAAATTAGAAATTATGTAAAATAATTTAAAAATATCTGCCAATCAATGTATTTCTTCATCCTAAGTTATCTAATTTTACTTTATAATACTAATTTCTATATTTGTTTTATAATAGAAGTGTTTGTTAATTCAAATAACAAATACTTCAATTTATATAACAGATTTAATCGATAAATTATATTTAATCTTGAAATTTTGATAGTATATAAATTAAAGGATAACTTTCTTTAGTATATTTTTTAAAACAAGATAAAAAATTGTATTTATTAAATTATCAATTGTAACTTTGCAAGCAAGACCACTATGAAAAAAAAAAAAAAATAAAAAAACTACCCTTAAGTTTACCAGAAATGCTCTAAAGAACAGACTCTAAAAGTAATTTATAAGCTAGACCGCTACGATATACACTAAAGATCATTAAAAAGTACACTAAAGTTCACTAAAAATACTCTAAAGATCACTAGTATGATCACTACAGTTTACGTCAGCTGCCGCAACGATGCCACCTGGTAAAATTAATTCGCCTTGATAACAACTGAATGAGAATTTTCATAAATTCAAAAATAGCACTGTTAATCTAATTACTTGAAGTAAAATCCAATATATAATTTGAGAACAAACAAGTAAGAGTGATATATTCGAATCTTATATACCCTTCACCATAAATGTATACTACAAGTACCCTAAAAACTTTTTTGCGCAAAATAGATGTGTTTATATCCAGAAGCCACAAATAACAAAATTTTTAATTAATTAGTTAACATGTCCGAATATACAGCAGCAGGATTACCGTAAGGAATATTTAAAGAGTCGCACAAAAGGTCGTTTTATAAAAATAAAGTCGCACAAAAAAGTCGTTTGAGAAAAAAAGTCGCAAATTATCTTATTTTTGCATTATTATTAATTAAAATCATAACAAAACAAAAAAAAAATTAAAAATAAAAAAGAAAATAAAAGAAACAATTGAAGCAAAGCAAAAAGCTCATTACAGACGTTAGCAATAAATCTACCAACATCTAACTTTTCTTGTTTTCTTTGAAAAACGTCCGCATACATTTCAAAAATAATTTTTCTTTATAAAATTTAAATTAAAAAATGAACCAAAGCCGAAAGGGTAAATTTTAACTGATTTTTGAAAATCACCGATTCAACCCCTGGCTGGGGAAAAAATTAAAAATAATAATTTGAATCCATTTTTATCATATATTATAAGATATACAGTTGCATTATACTATACACATTCATCTATACATATTTTCATGTATACCAACAGCTAGGGATAGAACGATACCACTAGGGTATCAATATTTTTACTCAATACAGTATCGAAAAATATCGATACATATTCAATATCGAACAAAAAGTATCGATACCTACTCGTATCGGTCAACTATTTCATAGCGTTAGAGCAAATAACTCGAATTTTTTCGATATTGAGTTTTTTCAAGATTCCAATATATATCACAGAGATACCCCTTGTCACAAAATTTCAATGCAATAGTATCCAGAATAACGGTTTTACAAGCATTTATAATTTAAATATTACTTTGTGATAACTACAGTTTCTATTATGTTTATTCCTCTTCCTGTTAAATCACGATTATGCGAGTTAGGGCCTTTCTACATGAGACCAGCGATATGCAGTTCCAAGTTCGTTATTATAGTTAGTGTGTTATAGTTTGTTTTACCTTTTCGCTTAAAAAATAACTTTTTGCAAAAAGCAGGATAAAAATAATAAAGTCCAATTAATTTTTTTTACAATTATCGAATGAATCAATTGAATAAACCAAAAATTTCACCAAAAATAAACTTTTATTTTTTAACCTCACTACCACAGATAACTAATTTATGCACATTTCATTAAGACTGTATTGGCAAAACGTTTAACATAAACTTCAAGTCAATATACAACGAGTATTTTTGACCGATACGAGTACTTTTTTACTGACACCTACTTGGTACTCGGTGGTAAAGTATCGATGCTAAAAGAACTTGGTATCGAGAGGAAAGTATCGAATACGTAATTGTATTTACTCGTATCGTTTCATCCCTACTAACAGCGTTACTTAAATTTGCTTCTTGTATGCTATTTATAATTTATAATTTACTGGAAATTAATTGTTTTTTTAAAGAAACTTTACAAAAAAAAAAAAAATGAATAAAGTCCCAAAAATTTAAAAAAGTTGCAAAAGTCGATGACAAAAAAAGTCTCATAAAAAGTCGCAGACTGCTAAAAAAAAGAGTCAAATTGCGACTTTAGTCGGGTGAACGGTAACCCTTTACAGCAGTAATAAGTAGTCTTTTGAAATGATCGCAATCATTTTTTACAACTTTTTTTGTTTATTTATTTCATAATATAGAAACACATGGTACATATACGTATAAAAAGTAACTAGCGAACGTTGATGCCGTCCGCAATGTTTACGAATCCATAACATTTACGTAAGAGTAATGAATCCATCACACTTAAGTTTCTATTTAAAAGAATACAAATTCAATATAAATTTGTAAAAATAAATTACGCGTATCTATACTAAACGTATGTGTTATTTATTTAATAATTCATTTAAATATATTTATAGTGATGTAAGAAAAACATGGGATATAATATAAAACCAGTACAAATTTATACTCTTTATGACACACTTTAAACCTGTAACTTTAAATATAAAAATTTCAATTTATTAACAATCATTTTGCAGTTAAATGTTCCTGTTTTTATAATCAATTTAGATTAATTATGGATAGATTTGTTTAATTAATTAATTAAAACTATAGTCTGATTTGCCTTCAGCATCTGGTTTTGATATATTTGGTACTTCACCACGGTTATGTAAGTGGATTGGAAAAAATGCTTAAAAATATATTTAAGTTTAACTTTAATTTGTTGTTATTTGTTTTTAAACTTCCATATTTTTTAGAGCTGCAATTACATGTAGATTAAAAAACGATTAAAATATTTTTGATCACTGGGTGATTACGTACAAATGTATGAAGTCTTTATACGATTTGCTGGTGATAATCATTATTTTAACAAAAATGCATTCATATTATCGGCCTATTTTAATTATTTTCATCTTTTTGTAAGTACTTGTGTAGAACATCTTCTCAGCGACTTGTGCATGATATAATAATCGTTAACTTAGAGAGTTGCATTTACGTTTATTTTGAATCCAGTTTATGTGAAAACTAACATTCTAATGGCTTCAAAACATAAGAGTTTTCTGTCAGCAGCCGATGAAAGGATTTTCCTACTGTACAGAACTATCCACATAGGCAACTTTGACAAAAGAAATTCAATAAATGGAAAATATTATTTTTTTTTATTACCAAAAGAAAAATACAGAAAATATAACAAATTTAAAGTTTAGCTTGATATTAAATTTTCTCGATAAGAAAAGTGATCTTTAATTTATTATAAACTTTAATATCTGAAATTTTATATTTCAACTATTTTTGTGACAACAAGACAAAAAATCTCATGAAAAAATTTTAGCTTATATTCTTAATTTTTTTTATTTTATTTTCTTAAACTATCCAATATTGTTTTAATAAATATTATAAAGTCATTTTATAATTCCTCAAATTTCTCTTTGCTTTTTATGAAAACTTAATTTAATAGTTAATATTCATTTAAACACATTTAAATCTGTCAAGTGTTTTACTTTCCCTGATACTCATAATAGTTAAAGCTTTAAGTTTAGTTCTATATTGCGGTTGGGCAAAATCATTAAAAATTATTGACATCATTAAACCACAAACATTTAATACAGCAACGACTATAATACTTCAAGGTAAAACGGATGAAAGCCCTCGAAGTTATAGGGTATACGTGAGAGTGTATCCATGCATGAATACATGCAAACAAACATTAGGATTCATCAAAAAAAGTTTCTTTTATTTTAGTTTTCAAATATTTTTAATTGTATTTTTTTTATTTTAAAATATCTAAAAAAATATCTAAAGGGCATTCAAAGGCGTTAACATTTTTACTTTTCAATACTTCGTTTAACTACAAAAATTTAGCTATTTATGCAAGTGGCTTAATAAATATAAAAAGATTACAGATTAAAATTATACAATATTAGCAGATTAAACATTTGATATGAGCAGTTTTTTTTAATAAAAAAAAAATCAATCAATTGTCAATTGGCCTTTTAATTATTGTCGTAAAACTTTATTTGAGTTATGCAAAGAAAAGCCCCTCCCGATCTGTTCTTCAAAACCTTGTTGTGTTAAAATTAAAAGTAAAAAGCTTTTTTATTACCTTGCTGGTGTTTTTAAAATATCAGCGGTCTTCTGTTGGGTAATCAAAGTTTTAAAGGGAGGAAGCAGTATATTTATCATTTGGTATGGCGCAGCACACAACTGCCAATTTGTAATAGGAAAATAGAATAAAAGGCCGAAAAATATAATACTTTCAGCATAAAACAAAAGAACGATTCATAAAAATCTAAAACCTAAACAACGGACTGTCGATCACCCGTCACGAATGCCCAATTTATAGCTGCGTTATTGTTTGGAATTATTTGCGCCGTACGTTTCGATTTTACTTATAAGACGATCTTAAGCAGTCGAGGTTATTGTAGTTGTGGCTAATTCAGTGTCGTTCCAACATTATGAGATTATTTTGTAGAAAAGCTGTAAACATTATTTAAAATCTACAATAGAAGACACAAACCACATATCCGGCAAATAAAATTAAAGCAACTAATAGTGCTATATTTGGCTATGCCGAATCTTATATACCCTTCACTATCTATGTAAATATAGTTTAGTAAAGTAGCTCCAATCAAAAGGTACTGCATATACATATATAATTTTACATAAAAGTGGCATCGGCTCTTAATGGATTAAGTATGTTTAAGAAATTTTGTATTTCCATAAAGACCTCTTCAAAAGCTTTAAAATGATACCTATATTGATATTTTAAAAATTTGAAAAATTCGAAAAATATGGGCGAACGCCAATTTTTTTACTTGATGTTTTTTGTTATTTCCTTATTGTCTGTCGCTTCATACGTTTATTTTTTTGATTAGAGTTACTTTGTTGTTTCAAATGACATGAAAAGATGGTGATTTGCCTGTTGCCTAGAAGGACATGGACCGATAACGATTTCCAATAGCACTTCTTCCGTTACGTTACTGATCGATTGACGTATTTATTTTTTTTGTGAAATTAAGTTTGCTTTGGATTTGAACACTAATACGGACGGATAGACGATTCAGGATTCAGAATATATGTACTTTATGGGGTCGGAAGTGGATATTGTGGAAATTACACACGGAATGCCAAACTTATATATACCCTTTTTCCCCTTTTTGTGATGAAGGGTATAAAATGGCTTATTTAAAGAATTGATCAAAATAAAAATATTAACTTTTTAAACTCTATATAATCAGTACACATATCGTATGCGAATGTCAGGCTGTCATTAGAATGAGGATCAACTCTATCTTAAGTTGAGAAGCACTCAAGACTGCGCTAAAAACATTTTAATCATCTGTCAAAAAAAAAGATACCACCACTAGCGGAAATATTCGTCTGTGTTTCTATCTCATCACCGAGGTAAAGTTACTCTCGCCTTTAGTGCTAATGATATGAAAACTGTATGAATACTGTCAACATAAAAACCATATTTTTATAATTTTGAAGGGACCATCCTAATGCTAAAATATCACACATAGTGAATATAGTAGGATTTTGCAAAACAACACCTTTGCCTTATTATATAATTTAGTGGATAGTTGTTTAATATTACAACTTTATTAAAACATGAATTTAATAAACCAGAATTATTAAACTTATATGAGTTTGTGCTTGCTGGAGCATGTGTGTGCATGCGTTGTTGGTGTCTGGATGGCTGAAGCAAAAGTCAATTATGAAAACTCTATATAAGACATCTGGTAAACCTCGTAATTATTAGAATTTAAATGAACAAAAACTTCATGCCACGCAACACTGTACCTATACAATTTAATCACATTTTCTTCCAGCAACAGAAACACACAAATGCACTTTATGAAATGAACTGTTTAAAACATTAGCACACGCACCTTAAAGAGTTTTAAACTTAAACTCAAAGTGTTTTGAGGTGAACGATAATTACCTTAGGAATAAATATTTAATGTTCTAATTATATTGTATTAATGCACATATACAGGGTGTAATAAACTCTGGACTATGTAAATGAATAGATATGCACATACATCCATATATTTGTATGTGCAAAGAAGTCAGAGTTGACTAGCATATAGAAGAAGAAGCGTTAAGGTAAATGAAAGAGTGCGTATAAATGATTAAAGAAATTACTTCGACAACACTGGAGTACAGTATCTGAATTTTTTTTTCTTCTTTTCGAATGTCTCTAATCAAGTTTCAGTAGAAGTTTATTAACAATTACGTAATTATTCTTGCCTGGTTTCTTTCTCCAATGACGGTATGTTTGGCACTTATATGAAGCGGCGAATAAAAAATATTATTTTCACATTTTCTTTCCTTTTTAATACTCAAGTGGAAGTTTCTGTAAAATTGAAGCTAAATGTTATATTTAAATATGTATAATTTAAAATCTAATAAGCTTCCCTTATATAAACTTGTTATTATTCAGAAAAATTAATTCGTAGCTTCCTAAATATTTTCTTTTGTATTAAAAGCTTTAACAAAGTTCTCTATATTACCGGCTAAACGACGTGCTTAAAGGATAGATGGACAGATAGAAAAAATCTTTGCACTGCATTTCACTCACTAAATGATGCAAATTAGGGCGTTTAAAAAATCTGCAGACTCAGAAATTTAACTCCGACTTCACCGCAAATCAGTAAGTCAGTCAGTGTTCTTCTGTAACAAGTTTGAAATAAATTTTATTTAAAATTTTTTATCGTTTGTACAAAATTAGTTTTGTTTTTGTTTTTAATGTAAAATGTACCGACAAATCTTTTTATTTTATACAGTGGTACAGGCAGAGAGATCTGATCCAGAAACTGAATAGAACGGGTAGTATCTAAAGCATCCTTTTAGGAGTAAAAATAAGAAGATCTTTGTTTATTTAAATTAGTTCTCATTTTATTAATATTGTTTGAGATAAAAAACTCCAAATAAAACGTATAGTCGTCCTCCATCTTGGAGGTTCACTTTCTCTACCCATCGAATCTCGTGTATTAAGAAGTTGCTTTGCTCTTCCCACTTCTAAGTTTACGTTTCGAAGATGTGAATCGTTTTACACTTACTCGCTAACCATGTTTCTTAATTTTTAAATTAGCTAAAATCTGTCATAGAAACGATATTGTAGTGTCTACGACTGTTGCACACGCTTAACATAGTTTATTTTTAAACGTACTCAGGCCATATGTTTTTTGTTGCAATAAATTGTGATCAAATATTCATTATATTTATGAAAAACTATTTCAGTAAGTTAGAAGATAATAAACATTATTTTACTGAATTAGTGCAATACTTTTTTTTAACAAACAACAACTTTAATTAGTACTTTTACCAGCAAGCAGAATGCGTCTCTTCCTTTAGGGGTCTAGTCGCAAAATAATGTATCAGTTAAAACAATTTAAAAACCAGAATTGTAGCTATGTATTCAGTCATATAATTAACTTAATTACAATATTGTATATTTATGTGTTAAATAAAATATTAATGTAGACTAGTGTTGTTAAATCGTTTATTTTGAGCATAAAAGACAATCAAATTAAAAAGTGGTTAAAAATTATTAACGCATTACTTGAAGTAGCCATTCTTTTAAAAAGTTTTATCGTACACCTGCAAAAATAACCACTTCGTTCTTGATATTTTTCATTGAGGTCTATTTGAAAAGAAATAAAATAAAGTTGAAGGAATGGTTAAAAATCTAATATCGTTTTAAATTAAAATATGATGTCACTTTTTTTTCTTGAAGTGACTTTGTTTAGTTATTTAGAAAATTGCTTTGTGTTTCAATATTCAATCTAGCAAATCGATCATGGTTGTCCACCGAACATTAGTTGTGTTGCCTACTCATAGCGCAATTTATCAAAATAATTTATATTATGTATGGCAACTATCTTCAGCTGCAGAGAAAATATAAAAAATGTTATATTAAAAGATCAGCAAATTAAACAAATGGAAACAAGCAACCAATACAAGAAAAATAGTAGAAAGAAGACAGATTGACGAAAAACGTTAAGTAAGTAAATATAGGGTGCGCCAAATAACTTTTTTTTTCAGTTGGCTTCAACTCCTGAACAAATTGGACTTTGTATAGCGTCATACCAAAGTCTTTATACAAAATTCGTCTCAATGACGACGATGAATTGATGTTGATTGCGCTTCACGCGGACTTTGTGCCACAGCAGCAATATTCCCGGGTGTACGCACTGTTTTTGGCTTTTCACACTTTGGTTTGTCGATGAAGATGCCAGTTTCTTTCACTTTTTCCACAAGATAACGAATATACGGAGTTGACGGCACTTCTTATTCTTCTAAAATCCGCATGCAATTCTCGCACACATTCTGCAACATTACTATGATTTTCAAAGTAATACACAACCATATTCGTTCAGCGAATTGATAATCAAATCAGACATTAACAAAGTGTTACCATTCCCGAAATAAGCACTAGTTGCAAAAAAAAAAAAAAAAATTTAAGTTGCGGACCCGTTAAAAAGTGATAAAAAGTAAGTAAAAAGGAAAATAAAATTAAAAAAAATAGTTAAAAAGGCATACATTTTTCAAACTGTTAAACTTCTTAGAGTTTTTTGACGATCAAGAAATTTGTAGGTATATGTTTATATACATAAATACATATAAAGTATTTTTCAATAAACATTTTATGTTTAGCTTCTGCTAGTGATTTTTAAAATTTTAAAGTTAAATAGTTTATAGGAAAACATTCCCACTTTTTTGTTAAACCATCTTTTTGCTATAAAATCTTCTTCTTTGATAACTATAGTTGCCAGTTGTTGTCGCCAATTGGCATCATAAGTTCAACACACATTTTTTTTATTGTATATTTGATTAACTTTTTATCACACCTAATCAATTCAAGAACTCGTTTTTAATATTAATTAACTATACTTTACCTTTTATACATTTACTTATTATTAATATTCAACTACAACGTTTTTTAAATCAATTCTTCCTACTGCCAACAATTTCATATCTTATTACGTTATGATTCAACTGTCTTGTGGGTCCCCCTCAAAGGCCTCTTGCGTAATATTTCTTCGGGTTTCCTCAATGTAAGTCCTATCCATCGTCACTTCTCCTAAGAGGTTTTATACCCTAAACCCCAGGTAGTAAAAATTTATCGTCGCGTTTGTAATTTCTACAATATCCATTTCCAAGCCCATAAAGTATATATATTCTGAGTTCTTCAGCAATGTCCCTCTCTCTGTTCATGATGCGCTAGAAAAAATTAAAGTACGTCAATCGATCAGACAAAGTTATCAAAATTTTGTTATTCCTGCAGGTGGTTGTTTCTACTTAGTACTAAATCTTTACTTAGTATTACGAACACAAATGTAGAAAAACAAATGGTAGAAAAGAATTTTCAAGGCCGATTTATATGTACGTTTGGTTATACATATATGATGAAGGAAATATAATATCCGGCATAGCCAAATATAGCACTCTTACTTGTTTATGTAAATTTAGCTCTTTTACGTATTTACCTCAGTTTTACTTACGATAAAGATTAATAATAGTTAAGCAGAATGAAATCAAGTGTAAAGTTACTTAAATTGATGTTTCCATATCAATTGAAAGTCCAATGCAGAGTTTTTCTCTATACTGTAGCTGACTTTTAACTATTATATCAGTGCTATAATATTAATAAAAGCAACTGATTATTTAATTGGTGAATAATGTTTAAAATTTTTTTTTTTTAAATAAAAAAGTCCCTTTAAAATTTAATATTTAATATTTATTGCACAAAAAAAATTAAAAATTATTTTAAAAATTACACACGGAATGACAAACTTGTATATATAAAAATTGAAAATTAAAAATAACTATTTTATTTGTTCTAAAACAAAAAAAAAAATTAAAAAGTCCTGCATTTTATTCTTTTTGTTTTCTAAAAAATTTTAATCAACAATTATTTGTGCAATTTGTTGTTTAAACTCCATTACGCCATAAAGCATAAATCATTATGTTTATTAATGTGGATAAGTATGTGGAAAAATTGTTTTAAACGATTATTCCATCAATTTAACAATTTATCATTATTCGCTGATTTTATTTTCGAACATGCGAGCATTTCAAAATAAAAATTTTATTGTTTGCTTCATTCACTCTTAATTGTTTTTAAAAAACATTTATTATTTTTATTATTATTGTACTAAGTTCAATAACTATGTCGCGTCTGTTTTCATAGACGACATTAAAAAATAAAATTTAATGAAACGCAAAATTTCCATGTACCTGTCATTTATTGATTTGACTTCAGTGCAAACGTGAGTGAGTTCCAGTGTGAGGAAAAAAAAACCGTTCCCAAAATCTTCATTTAAATAAAGCGTAAAAATAAAGTTTACACAAATAATAATTTTTAAATTGCTCTCTTATGTCAAATTTAAGCCACACTTTATACAAATTGTGAAACTGTTTAATTTTTGATCATTTGCAAAAAGTAAATTCTTCACATTTTGCATTTAACTATTTATATGCTGTTTAGGATGCCTTAAGTAGGAGTGAAATATTTGGCTTTATTTTTTGTTAAGATTTACATTTAAGAAAAAAACAATTGAAAAACTTCTACTAAAATGAATGGTTTAAAATTATTTATTAATGTCGTTCAGAAATTCCTTATTTGTAATTTGTGTTTGCCCCACTGTACACAGTTTATTTTAAACATATACTCTTTTCTTGACTCTATGGTTTATTTTTCCAATATTCCTTTCATTTCTCATAATATCTCATATTTTTTTAAATAATTTACATTTAATTAAACCTTTAACGAAATTTTTGCAAATTTTTAAAGTATATTCAATTCTGCCTTAAAAATATTTTTTTAAATTAAATTAAGTAATTGCAAATCCTTTATTAAGGGATTCTTTTGTAGAAATAGTAAAATTTTGCTTTTGGCTAAGTTTTATTCAAATCAAGAAACTTAAATTAAATCCTTATTTTAAAAAATCTATCAATTAAAGGAATCGTTTGACATATATATATATATATATATATATATATATATATATATATATATATATATATATATATATATATATATATATATATATATATATATATATATATATGCAAATATTACCATTGAATAATAATTTAAATTAGTGTAATGACTTTTAAAAAAAGTTAGTTAAAATAGCGCAAATCAACGGAATATTTATATCAGTGTTTTTTGGAGTTTCCATATAATTGATCCATATTTCATAATAGGTCTGACCTAGACCTAGTTGGTAATGTACGAATCGGAAAACTCTTTTGCCTGCCTCTCTATTAATGAAAAAAATTATCTAGTCTTGATTACGAAAAATAACATAACTTTTATTATAAAATCGCAAAAATTGTTTTTTTTCGCAAACAAGTTAATATTACATCAAAAAGAAAAGGTGTTAAGGTCACTTTGAAGACAAGTATTGTTTGAAGTTTATGAGAAAGTTATATTTTTCTTACATTGAATACATAGAATATAATGTCCATGGACATTATGTTACTTTCTGGCGCGACTTACAACCAATATTTACAAAGCACAGCCGCACTGTGACAGAAAATTCAAATCACAAAATGCCGCATTTTTGCGTTTCTTGTGTCACAGACATAGTTTTGGTTTTGTTATAAATAAATTCTAAAATTAAAAAAGAAAGGAGGAAAAAGGGGTACATCCACGCATTGGTCCCAGAGATGCGGTTAAATGATACGGAATCATTTATAAACTTCCACCGTATGGATCACCACACATTCGACATCTGGCTTTTTTATTTCTGAAATAAGCTTCAAGGCAAGAGAGTTGAGATCAGTGATACAATTTTTAAAATTTATTTTCTTTTATAATGTGTTTTATTATAAATATACCAGGCAAATTAATGCAGGTAATCGTAAGAGCAAAACAAATTTTAAAAATAGTTCTTGAATGTCAATGCAAACAAAGAACGAAAAAGGATGTAAAATATATTTTTTTTGCTTGAAAGATTTTTATCACAATAATTTGACTCTGATGCTTTTTTTGCTTTTTCACTTCTTTCAGTTGATACCAGTTTCTCTTTTTCATTTTATAAGAAATTGTTTACTACAAATTTGTTAAAATTTTTTAAGAAAAAATTATTCAGAAAAGAAGTCAGTCAGGTTGCTTGGCAGTTTTATGCTATAAACACAATCAAAGGCTACCGACCATCGACTACCGACTAAAAAGTAGCTGGCTAAAAAAATAGCCAAGTCGCCAGCTACTTAATTCTTTTAAGGATTACCGACCACTAACTACAAAAAATAAACATCTGTTTTGACATATGTATTAAAGTTAAGCAAAACAACCAAAAAAACCCAAAAACATGCGCCAAATAAAAAGTAAATGAAAAATGTAAACAAATGAACAAATGATTATTATTTTTCATTGGTGCCACTATAATATTTTTTCGCGTTTTTAATAGCGATATTTAATATATTGCGTTTTTAAAACCACTATTTCATGCATTTATTGTATTGGCAGCACTAATCTGTTTTTTGTAGTCAAGAAAAATAGAAATTTGCCTAAGTTGGCTACGGGCTACAAAAGTAGCCCTGTAGTCGATAGTGGTGTAGCGGCTAAAAGAATTATTCTCATAAGCACGCATGTATTCTATTTTTGCCATCTTGTAGTCGGTGGTCGGTGGACTTGATTGAGTTTATAGCATTACTTTTTAAATTACCAAGCAGTTTTACCTTTTAAATTTTTATGCACATATACATATATTTAATATGTACATATACTATGATGTGGAAGCTCAGTTAAATTTTCTTTGAAAAAAAAGTTGGCAGCACAGTTTCATTTTTTCGGAACTAAAATTAAAATTAAACCAATTCAAGCTGAAATTGTTCCGAAGTGAGTTTAACCCTTTTTGTCTCTCTCTCTCTCTCTCTCAAAAAGAAACACGTCAAACTTCATATAAAAAAAAAATGTTTCGGAACAAAATTTTTGGGTGAATCCAGCTTTAACATTGGGTATATAAAAGCAGCGGCCATACAGGCTGATTTATTCTTAGTGAAAACGTCAACCAGTGAAGATCTTGTGGTAAAGCAGATAAAACAGTGGTGAAGTTGCCATCGCGTATTTCTTTTGTACTAATCGCGAATAAGTAAATAATCGTCTAATTAAAGTAGTAAATAATTGTGTTTATTTATTTTTCAATAAAATAAACGTTTATAAATTTAAATAAACGTAACAATATATTTAGGTTTTTGTTTTGATTGCTATTTTTAATATTAGGTCAGCGTAAGAAAATTTTTTTGTTGATCTTGGAGATTTATGAACCATATTTTTATAAGAAATTCATAAGATCTTCAGATTGCCTTTAGTGTTTTTAATTCGAAAGAAACAACGGAAAGCTTTTTAATTTTGCATGTTTAAAGAACCTTATTTTGAGAGCCCATAGCTCAGTTTCAAGAAGTCGTGGCGAATTTTTAATTCAACCTAAGTCCGAATATTTTACATACAAGGAACGCTTACTTAAGAAACTGATGATTGATTTCCGAAATATTTTAAGTCACAGGCACCTTATGAAATTGGTCATCTTTTAATAAATATAGTACTTCTGCATATTGTTGCGGATTGAATTCTTAACTAAGTTCATAAATGTAGTTAACATATTGAAGGAAATGATTTCGTATTATTTAATGATTCTTGATATTACTTTGATATTGCTATTATCGCTAAGAATACAAAACCTAAAATATAAACCTAACTGCCATCCCTAAATTAGTGCTTAAAGCGCAAGATATCTGTCAAAATTTCTCATATACATACAAAATGTATGAAGCTCCCTAAAGAGCACCGCGACAACGCTTATCAATTTGAAAATCCAATTTTGACAGCGCGTAAGGTAGTGAAGTTGGCTGCAAGCTACTGTTGCTTACATATTTTTTTCTAGTATTTAGAAAACGTTGCAATAGAGTAATGACATTTTAGCTTTTTCGGCTTTATCTAGCATTTTTATCACTGTTTTGCATTTAGTTTTATAGGATTTTATTAAAAACGATAAGTTAGCATTACTGTTTACAACAGAACGTTGCGATTTTATTTAGGTATGTTGTCATTTCATCGTAAAATCCATGCGTTATTTTGCGTCGCGTCTTACGCGTAATTTAGGTATGGCTGTTAAGAAAGTGCGTACATATTAAATTTGAGGCTTTCGAAGAGCATTTAACGTACTCTTAGTCTAAATTCTTTAAAAAATACATGTTTTTGTGCTAAAAATATAATGCTTTTAACTAAAAACTTTCAACAGAATTCTAAATAAACCTGTTTATCGTTGTGGTTGATTCATTCGTGAGTTTCGTACATTTTGAGTATAATATTTAACGCACTTCCTTATCGTTAAATATATTACTAAAAAAAAAATCTTGTACAAAAATTGGTACTATGTACGTCGCAATCGAGTGTTAATTTTTTCAAATATTGTCGTTGCACGATAAATGGTTTTCGTTTCGTAAACTTTTAAAATAAACGCTAACAAAAGAAAGTTTGTTTTTAATTTTTTTACATTATGCATAATTAAATTTATTTTTGCATGCTGTTATCCATTTAAATATATAAAAAAAAAATCGTAAAGTAGTTCAATCTGCTAATGGAGCTTATAGAGAGGAACATCCACACTTAGCTAGGGGCTTCAATTCAAATGTCAATAAAATTGACGCTAAAGAAGAATGAAAAATATAGCAACAAAATTTAAAGTAGGACAAAATTCTGTCAGATTTTTGTGTGACTATATCGTACGATTGTGTATGATAGTGAATCCTGGCCTTAAGCAAGTTTTAAGTGTTTTAGTGCAAAACAAGTTGTTTTCGAGATGTTTTCCCATACATTTACTTGTCTTGCAAAACACTTTAAATTGGCGTATTTTTGATTTAAACTCGTCGCAAAACACTTCAAATTCAGGGTTCATATATACTCGTAAAGTGTGATCAATTGTTTTTAATTTTTGTGTTTCACTGAACAGGATTTTTAATGGCGGCAATTCCAAAATAAAACGTTGTGTCAAAAAGCGTAAACAAAGTAATACATAAAAACATAATTTTAAAGACATTAATTTGCAATTAGCAAAATGAGCTTATTTATTATATATATTTTTTTTTTTTTGGAAAATTATTTAAATATTATGGGCCTAATAATTTCCAAGCTGTTTTAAAAACTTGTAGCAAACGAGCACAAGCTGTGTGTATTCTCTAGGATCCCCTGCTGTGGATGATATTAACACTTTTCCGGTAATATTGTCGTTCGAAATTGCATTTGTTTTTTTTTTTGCTAACATCCCAATTTGTTGTAAATTAGGTAAAATATATGTCAATTCGTCCAAAAATAGTTTTTAAGCCCATCTTCAATTAGCATATGGATTCCCAAAATAAGTTTGTACGGTCCTAAGTATAAAAAAATTATTACTTTTTTCTGATAATAGTAACTTTCATAGATATTACCAATTTAAATTGCTCTATTTTCTAATCCAACGGTTCACAAATGGGGGTCCATCCAAGGGGTCCGCATGAAGAACCGAAAAAACAGTGTTTTCAAAAATAATAAAAGTTTTATTTTGAACTTGGGCTGCAGAGGGGTCCACGAAAAAAAATTAGTTTACTAGGGGTCCGTGAGCAGTAATTTGATGAGAACCCCTGTTCTAATCCATTATAGTTTTATTAAAGCCACAACGTCTACAAGAATAGATCTTTTTTTCTTATTTAAAATTCATCACTGAATTTATTGCTGGAAATTAGATGCTTTAATTTTATATTTAATATCTGTTTAAACAGCTGACCAAATGTCAAACTAAATTACTTTAATTACAGTGTGAACGCTTGTGTTTAGTTTATTAAATATCTCGCTTAAACACATAAGTGTGAACGGCATATTATGGTAAAGACCGATCTCACTGGCTGTTTATTTGCTACGATTGTCGAGCACTTTCGGTGTAAAGACATCATTTTTAAGCCGTGTTTTGATTAGAACTGATTAGATATTGTAAGGTGTTTGTTGTGTAGATAGTGGTGAGTTCAGGTAGTTTTGTCTGTTAGGATGGTGTCTATTTAAAAATAGTATTATGCAGGTAGATTGCCTGATATCTGTCATCTTTATTGAAGGTATATAATTTTAATATTTCAGTCTTTTATTATTGGGTAGGTAAGTTTGACCATCTGTGGGTGTTTTGCCTTTTTTAAGTTTGTTTTAATAGTTTTAATGGTGTAAAAATTGTGTCGGAGGTTGTACTTACCTGTCCGTTAATAATATCTCCGTTAAACGTTCGTATTTTGTATATGTCCATGTTTTCAAGAGCGTCCAGTCTTCGTCCTTTTTTACTAGGATGTATTAACGTCATACATTCATCTATTTTCCTTGGCTCGTGTTCATGTGTGTTAAGGTGTATTGCAAAGTTAGAATCTTCTCTTTTCCGTTTATATGATCATATGTGTTCTGTGAACCTTGTTTTCAATGTTCTTCCAGTTTTTCCTATGTATGTATGGTTGCAGGTGCAAGTAAGTCTGTATACTCCGCTGGTGTTAAATTTATCGGTTATTTCTGTTGATGTCTTGAGATTGTTTCGTAGAGTGTTGCTCGTTTTTAGTGCTGTCTTCTTTCTAAAAAAGGTTAGTTAATCTACATATTTTTGGTCCTGTGTAAGTAAAAATGTGTCGTCGTGTTGTATCGATTGTATCCTTGTTTTCTTTCTTCTTGTTTTTAGTTTTGTATTGTCTAAATAGTTTGTCGATAGTAGTTTAGTTGTAACCGTTATTTTTAGCTAAAGTGTAAATTGTGGCGAGTGCTTTGTTATATTCGTCTAGAGAAAGTGGGACTATCTTAAGTTAGTGAATCACATGCCTAAATGCTGCGAGTTTATGTTGGGTGGAATGGTTTGAGGAACTGTGGATAGTTGTGTCTGTTGGGGTAATTTTCTGTATATGTCAAAGTTTAAGGAGTCAACTCCTCGTATTATTGTTATGTCAAGATAATGTAAAGTTCCGTCTTGCTCTCTTTCTATTGTGTATGTGATTTTGTTATGTATTGCGCTTAAATCCGTTAGAATTTCTTCAGCGTTGTCCTTTTCTAGGATGCATATTATGTCGTCTACGTATCTGTAAAAATTAGTTATTTTATGTCTTTCCAGTAGTTTTTTTAACGTGTAGTTGTTCAAAATGTTGCATAAAAATCTCTGTGAAAATTGCGGATGTTGGGTTTCCCGTGTCCATCAGGTAATTTATAAATTATTTCGTTGATGTATTGATTGTCGAATAAGTTAGAAAGTATGTTACATAGAATAGTTAACGTTTCTTGCGTGGATGTTGGTGCATATAAATCCTTAATGTCAAAGAAAACGAGTTTCGTATTTTCGGTAATTTTGATTTCCTTAAATTTATTGATAATGTCTTGTGTATTCTGCAACATGTGTGTATTCTGCAACTAATCAAAAAGCGGCTTAAAAATGATGTTCTCACATCGAAAGCGTTCTCCAAACGTAACAAACAAACAGCAGCTTTACCAAAGAGTATGAACGTTATTTGTTACATACAAAGCTACTGCATAAAAAAAACTAATAAAATCTTATTTTTCGATCTGTTGAGAGGCACCCTCATATTTTTTAAAATTTATTTATTAGTAAATTAAAAATAACAAATATGTACAAATGTACTAATGAAATATGACTCTTTTTTGTCAAGTCAGCACTTTATTTATTTAAATTATTTAATTTTTATATATGCTGATTCTGTTTAGTCAGCATTTTTAGCGTTTAGGATTTAGTATAAATAGTGGTTAAGAATTATTAAGTTTTGGGAGTTGTAAACTAGAAGTTGAAACAAGTAGTTATAACCTGAAATTCTTACGGGACCGTGCAGGTTATATAAATAAATAAAAATTAATAGAATACATAATAAATAACAGTGTTTTTATTTTTTAACACAACAACCCCAACAGATCTATTACAAAATATTTTACTGTCGAACATTTTAAAAAATACAAAGAAGAAAAAAATCACTAACGACAATGACTACGACTACTCTCGAACGTCGTTTTTGACAACCGTAATAAGGCTGAATATGATTTTTTCAAATAACAAAATACAAAAGTGTCACACGCTCCTTTGTCATTTGCTCCTACATTTTAGAAAATAAAAATTAACTTAAATTCAGTAAACAAAAGGTACACAAACAATAATGTGTTTAATGCAGATATCCTATAAAAGTTTTATATATTTTAACACTTAAAACTACTATACGACACATTGTGTTTGTGTTATGAAATGGCCTACATAAGCCGCACATATTTGACACCGTTTTAGAGTTGTGCATTTCAACTCATTAAAGTAAGCGATTTTTTTTCTGTGTTACCTACTAACACATTAAAGGCATACCGCGGCTACATATTAATTTACAGGTAAAGACATAAAATAATTACCTTTCAAGTACAACATATTTAATAATATTTCTTACAACATGTTGTGGTAACTTATGTCATTTTTCAGTACCAGTCGTATTTTATCTTGCATACTTCTTTAACTTTAAATATTGCGACAATTTATTTTCTGATTTTAACTAATTACTATTATTAAAATAAAAAATAACTTTATTGCTGCAATAAAATGAAATTAAGACTAATTGCACCCAGTGATCAAAGAGTTAGAAAATTCAAATTTATTACATTTAAAAAAATATGTAAAAGAATTAAGTTCTTATCAATCAAATAAATGAAGTTAAACAAGAAGGAGAATAAAAAAATTTACACAAATCAAGAATAATGAAAATTAATGTAAAAATAACATCTCCCTGCATGTAAAACTAACAAATGCATACACACCCACACAGTTATGTGGATGAAAATATAAAACGAATTTCACACACCACAACTCTTGACAAGGCCGACACTCACTTACTTGCACAGAGAATCAGACGCTCACACAAGGACACATTTTTATGATGAACACAAACGTATATTAAATGCAAGATAATAAATATAAATGTAAGTCGTTACTGCTACAATACGTTTATGTACGTGAGATTGATTGTATGTTGTAGTTGTACAATAAATGCACATTCCTTAACATTCAGAGTCACATCCCAATGCACAGAACTCAAAACGAAAGCCAGCAATTTAAATTTGTATTTTTTTTTATTGTTTTTTCGTTTTTCTGGAAAATTTCTCATTTATTCAATTTAAAATCATTTCTTCCAACATTCTTTGCATGACGTCTACCGTACGATACGTCAAACGAGAAAGAGTGTAGGGCGATAAAGAAAATGTTATGGGGAAGAAGAAGAAGAAGAAAAAGCTTAACTACTACAAGTAGGTGACATCAGACATTTTGAAGTGTTTGATGTTTTTATTGTGTATAAAAGAAGAAGGATTAAATCTGTTTGAATATGTAACAAATGCATTGTTTTTTAACAAACGGCTGTAAATGCACACAAACATAGATGCAAATTTGTAGGGCTAACATTTACAATAAAATCTGCGAATAGTAAATAAATCTTAAGTCGAGGTATAAAAGAAGTAAGAAGGTATCAAGTGCAATAAAAGGGAATATTGGCGCACGCTGTGTATTTTATATATATATATACTTTTAACAAAAATTTACCGGGATCTTTTAAGGGTTCTTCAAATACTACACATGAGGAATCATCGTTGTAGACGGGATTCCATCAAACAATATTTTAATTATATGTTGCAATTATAAACTGCATTTTACAAATTTGTGTAAGATTGCATAAACCCTCTTACAGAGTGTCCAAATACTTTAAGTACCTATTGAACTTCATTATATATAAATTTTGTGATTAATAACTTCAACAATATGAAAAACGTTTACATGTAGAAATTTTCCATCATTTTCGACGAAGTGTGATAGTAAGAACTTTAGATATATAATCTAAAACATTCCGGTCAGACATAACGCTTTTAAAAAATATATCTTTAGCAAAATCCGTAACCAGATTTTTTTTTCATTCGGTTTAATGATATAATAATCAGAGTCAGACTAGGGAAGCAATCAAGTATTCGTGCGCATAAAAAAGCTGAGCAATATGTGGTCTAACGGACTACAGAATCGCTATATTGCTGATAGTAGTTAATATACAATTGCAGAGATTTAGATTAAAAAGCTCACCAGCTTTTTTTAATGTTTCAATAACCACTATACTTACTAATGGAGGAAGATTTTTTCGGTTTTAATTGAGAAGTAATTTTATTAAAGAATGTGTACCTGAACAGGTGCGCCCACGTCCTGGCGTGAAATTTTTATGTTTATAATAGCTACTGACAAACACATGCAAACTATCTACACGTCCATAGGAATAAACAGTCACAAACAGAAATAAGTCACAAAGCTCTTGCATCAATTTTTTATTTTTATATTTTTAATAAGATATTAAATAAACAGCTCTGTAATAATAAGCCAGCAATATATCGACTTCCGTATTTACTTTAAAAAAAATCTCGGCTGTCATATTCAAACCAGTTGCTAGAAATAAATTCTTTTATAACTGTACTACGGCTGTGCTTTAAAACATAATCGATAATGTCGCAATGAATAAATAAATCGATCTCGGTCGAAAACACATAACAAGTTAAGAGATCCCTTTGCATTTTTGAGACATTGAAACATGCTGGTATCCGTAAAGGTAACGGGAAAGAAGAAAATACTATAAAAGCAAAAATTTCAAGAAAGTATATCAATAACAAAAGGCTGTTAAAATCATTTTAGTTTCATTTAAATAATCTGTTAGTTTTTTCCATGCAACGTTTATCCTTTTTTGATATTCTTTGCCATTGTTAGCTTAATCCATTTTTTACGTTTCCTTGCAATTTTAATTCAGCTGCACGTCAAACTGTGGGGCGTTTTTATTGTTTTGTTGCAAAAATAAAAAGGGCTCAAGTAATAAATATATTTAAAAATTTTTAAAAGTACTTGAAATAAAACTCCTTAAGCTTCACTATGCGGTGTTTTTTTCCTTGAAGAACTGTAAATTTGTGAAGTTATAAAGATATTCCTAATGGTTAAATATCACCTAAATTTTAAATTCTTTAGTTTACAAATAATTACATCCGCATTGTAATAGACACTGCGAAAAAATCATATCCCTTGATGTAAATATATATTTTAAATTTAAAAAGCAATTGAAACATAACTTCTTATGCTTTAAATGATATTCTTATAAATAAGACTAGAATATTATATTTTTTATTTATATTACAGATACACATTTTTAAATATTTTTTATATTAATGCTACATATATAATATAAATATAACGATTTTAGGTTATTTAGTATTTTTTCCTTTTCAAACTTGTATAATTTTTTATTTTAAAAAGTCATTTACATTGAGAACGATATCTAATAGACTTTACATCTCGGAGCTATATTTATGTTCTTTCAAATAGTTTCGAGATCTTTCATGTGCAAATAAATTACTGAATCTGAAGAGCACGCCAACATTCTGTCTAATCCGTGAAATCTTTCCGGTATTCGTGTATCTAAAGTGTTAATAGTTTAAGTTCTTCCATTCCTGGGTTTGTCGTGATAACCCAGTAATTGATAGGCATTTAGAATTAATTAAATTCTTACTATTAGCGCAGATCTGATGTACCGTAGTAAAAGGTTTCTTATAGGGAAAGATTTAATTCAAAAGTTGGGCAGTTTTTAATGTAAAATGATTAAACTTTGGACCACTGACCATTTCTCTCGAGTTTATAATATTTAGAATAACTTCCAACCGTTTTATAATATGATTGTCGTCCTCATTAATTTGGGCATATTACCATCGCACCTATTACCATGTCCCTCCTTAAGAAGGTCATTTTGTATATATATTTTTTTTAGCAGATAGTTTTTCTTGTGTTGCGTTCTTATTAGAAAATTCTCGTTCTCAAGAAATGGTGTACGCTAATTTTAAAATTAACTCCTTGCACCTAATTTTGTTATGTTGCAGGGAAATTTCTAATTCAAAGGTTTGCTCATTACTTGAATTATCAATATTTTAAAAGGCTTTTGGTGACTTCAAAGTTGACGAGGTATCTGCTATTGTATTTGAGACTTTGCCATCAATCATTGAAAGAAAAAAATAAAATGAAAAAATAACACTCAATTAAACATTCTTAAAAAAAGAAAATTATTTCAAAAAATCTTAAGGCTCTATGTCGTAACGGAACTTTATAAGCCATTAACATATTTGCATCCGTAATAGTTGCGTAATTTTTCGATATTGTTTGTTTGTAAGAGCATTGACCGGATGATCCATCCAATTTCTACTTACTGAAAGTAATACTGTTTTCTTTCCGGGCAAACTTTTAATTAAGCCTTTGGCTGTATGATTCATTAAGTCCTGCAGTTTAATCTCTGCAGACACTTCAGTAATCTTTTCAGTAGACATCACTGTTTTTTTTTTGTTTTTTTTTTTTTTTTGGTAGATGGAACCTTTTTGTATCTTTAAAGAATTTTCGCATAATTATTTAAGTTGCGTAAAATATAAGAAGAACGCAAAGGCTTCTTGTACGCTTCTGCTTTGTGAATAAAACATTTGGAGGAGTTGGAATGGGCTTGCATGCGCCATTTTGATGTTAAGATTATTTTTGTACTCCGATAACTCGCTTATATATTTTACAGGTCTTTCTCTTTTGCCGTCAGAAGACGTACGCGGTTCTTCGATATTTTCAAAAGTTGTTGCTATATTTAGCATATCTGAGTTCTTTTAAATGAAGGTTTTTGTCGTACCGTTTGATGCAAGCCATCTTTATTTAATAATTTTAAAGTTAATTAAGTAAATTTTTATTTTAAAAACCTTTTCGTCGCAAATCGTGTAATTTGAGTTTTTAAATAATTCAAACAATTCCGAATTTTGAAATGACATTTTGTCACCTTAAAGTAAACTTGTATTTGTTAAGTTTGACGACTTTAACAAACTAAAAACTTAACTTGCTGCATTACATAATTGCAGTTTTATTTTATTCAGAAATAAAAAAGGTTTAAAATGTCTGAAAGTAAGATTTACACTTCCTGATTGACAGAGTAGAATAAAGTTTTATATTTAAAAGCAACAAAAATATGTAAAAAGTAACTCAACTTTGCCGTAAGATTGATGCAACAATAACAATTTTTTAGTCTTTTACTTTAAAAATGAGATTGTTACTTATTTGAAGAAAACTATTTAAAGTATTCTGGAACAAATATGCTAAGAAAATATGGGTGGTATCATTTTTGGTCATTTTTAAATATGCTCTATTTTGTTTAAGAATATGATATAAATATAAGGTGTCTAGAGCTGTCTGATGAACATTTTGTCACTTTTTTTTATAAAAAAACAAACGTACCATTAAACCGATACCAAAAAGTAATGATCTTTTGTCAATGTTTCTGACACTTCAATTCTAAAATGTATTTTTTTTACCTTTTTAAAAAATGTCGACTTTAAACGATGTGTATATTCAATTTAAAAAAATTTTGTATTTTTAACACGGGTTTTGGCAAGGAGCGCCACAGTGCGTCGTCAAAAATAAAAATACCTGTGGAAATAAACTTTTGCAATTTTGGATATATATTTGTTCTTTTCGAAAACAAATATACATGTGATGTTATTTTTTTCTTTAGAATTTCTTGGTTATAACAAACCCATTTGGTGTTTGTATTAAAACAGCAAACACGCAAGTTTTTTTCAAATTGCGACTGATAAGGGGATATCTGCTTATGAAATTTTGTTTGCTTTTTAAGCTGTTTTTTTTGTTTTGCTTGAAAAAATTTTTTTTTGTTAATTTTAAAAGAATATCAAACACAGCTTTAAATTTAAAAACGCATATGCAGTCAAAGATCGTTTTAACTAACACTTACTTTAACGAAAATGCGATATAACGAATGAAATAAATTTTCCGTTAGCTATCTTATGTTACTTACAAATGGAAAAGAAATAAACACCGTTACTTTTTCTGTTGCGTATTCTTTTATTAAGATATGCTCAAAGTATTTAGTTGGTCTCTGTGTATTTTTAAAGCAGGATGTTGAAAAGAAAAAATATATCTTAAGGGGAAAAAATAAAATGTTAAAAGAGTGTAAGAAAGGCATCAGCGTTTTCATTTTGTTGCAGAGCTATGGCAGTAAAATATATAAAAATCATAACCAATGGAACTAACAATCGCAGATCACCAAGAAGGTGAACATTCCCTTATGAAAAAAGGGTTACATAGATAGTTTCTTAGTCAAAGAAAAAGTCATATTCCAACCTATGAAATGGCTTTGCAAGTTAAGACGTTAGAAAACTCAGTTAGTGGTTCCGGGTTTCATGCAAGTGTTGGGTGGATATCGTATTTAAGGAAATCCTATGGTGCAAGACCGTTGAAGCTATCAGGGATATAATTTGAAGGTTGATAAGATTTAGAGTTCTTTTTTGAACATTAACTTCAAATAAAAGTTAAGAAAAACATGTAAACGTCACTGTATTTAACGCAGCTTAAATTGGGCCTTATTAAGCATTATATCCTTTGTACATGCTGAAGAGTCTAATGATCGTGGTGGAAAATTTTCTTAAGAGACGAAGAAAAATTAGTTGCTGATGATAGCCGAAGCTTAAAAACACCATTCATTTACTTTTAACAAAGTACTCAAAAAAGTTATGGATTAATTCGAGAATTTTTAAAATGTGTGTTTATGAAATATTTGTTCCTAACGTAAGAAGTGTTTGAGATTTGATATTCTGAGAAGAAATAAATTCGTGTATACATATGTATAAGTATATATATATAAAATCTTAAATTATTTGTTATATGAAGTTTATTTTAATTTATTTTTTAATTTTAGTCCCAGCCAGTGGTTGAACCAGTGATCTTCAAGAATCAATTAAAATTTTAATTTTCGGCTTTGGTTCATTTTTAATTTAACTTTTATTAAGAAAAATTATTTTTCAAATTACGCGGACGTTTTCCAAAGAAAACAAGAAAAATTTGACGCTGGCAGAATGTAATGCAGCATTTTCAGGACCACCAAATCCATCTTCTGCATTCTTTGCATCCAACACCTTGATTTGCGTATACTGTAAATATTATCCATTTAACCAACTAATCAATATTAATTTGGTTGGACGAAATTAATTAAAAATAAAATTTCGGTCCAACCAACCTCCCACTTTAACGAAGGCATCTGACATTATCATTCATTATACCGAAATTCCATTGAATTTTTAATTTATAGAATACAAGTTTATGCAAGTAACATCCTTAGAAGATTATATTTATGTTGAATCAGTCTGATATAAAAATACAAAATGTTTAGTTGCTTTTTAAAATTTGCTTATTTGCTGTCAAGCTGAACTGCAGGTATTATAGGCAGCTAAACTTAAACCAATTTTAATACTCTAAAAAACCCCTGAATTATTTACTAAAGTTATCACCGCTGACCAAATTTATTGCACTGTGAAAAGAAAACAATTTGAATAACCGCTTTACAAGAAACATTTTAAATATATCGTATGAATAAATTGCCAGTATAACACAATTTAATAGGATTCATCTTAAAGAAAACAAGCAGGAGTGTTATATTCTGCTATGCCGATTCTTATATACTCCATTGAAACTTCTATAGCTCTTCTAGTGCCTTGACAAAATTTATTTGAACACATACTGGGATGGACAAATGGACAGACAGACATCACTTAATCTTCGGCATGTCATAGTGTTCAAGGTCGTAATTTCCATAGACTTTATGACGCACTTAAAAGTGACAAAATATCCTTGGCTTAAGTTTTTTTTTGCTAACACCGGCTTCACTTACCAAAGATTTTTTGCAAGCCAATTTTTAAAAACCTTGTAACTTTCTTGCCCACACTAGAATAACATAAAATATACCTACAATATCTATGGACATTATGACATGCCACGAATTCGCTTTAAACAATAACTCAAAATGTATTGAGTACGCATAACTGAATACTATAAAGACCAGACTTAAAGTGAGGAAGCCTAAAAATTGAGTCTCCAACTGCAATAATTTTACAATTCTGACTAGCAGCACTAGCAACATTTTTAACCGACTTGAAAAATGAACCGATTTGGACAAATTTTTTCTTTATTTGAAATGTTATGTTGACCGATTGGTCCCGTTGTAGAAACAGGTCAGAGTTTTATGGTATCACTAAACAACATTTATGCTTTTTACGTCTATTATGCAATCACTAAAAGTAATACAAAAAAAACCTAAAAATTAAAGGGTGTTTCTAAAGGTGACATTAACTACCCCATATGGGCTTGTCTTTTGAACCGTTACAGACAAACGCCTGAAAATTATACAGAATGTCGATTACCGTATGTGTCCATATTATTGAACAGTTTTAGACAGACGCCTGAGATGTAGAGGGAACCTGTCTGCTATATCACTTGGCAAGCCTTAGTTAAGCTTCCTATTTTAGTATAAGTATATACTCCTAATAACAAAAAGCTTTAAATACAAAATATTGAGTCAGACAGTTAAAGAAAACGGCTAAATTCCGCTTAAATTCTAACGCTTTTACCTTCACTTGGGATGATGTTGTTGATGTTTCAATTAAATATATATAACTTTTAAAGACAGAAAGCAATTTAGCTTAAGTTATTTCCATAATTGCTTGTCTAAAGAAGAGTTTTTGTGAAAACAATTTTTTGGTGACTTTTGTGCAAATACGTAAATACGTTAATACCACTTTAAAAATATTTATATTATAAAAATTTTCTTTAGACTTCTCAAGTTTAAATTGTCAGAAAAACTAATATTTTTTTTTAACAAGTTTTGCAACACTGTTGCACAAAAAACTAAAGTATTTCTAAATTTGTATTTGAAGGATGCATGCACTAAGAGCGTTCGATACATTTCTTGCATTCCATTCTAAGCACACACATACATGCAGCACATACGCACGATATTCTTGTTAGTTGATTATTTTTGTTTTTTATTCTTATTTGATCTTTTAAGATCTCTGTTAGATAAGAAATCATTGATGTGTAAAATAAGAAAAAATATGCTTAAATAAAAGGATGATGGAACAACCATTTATGGTAAAACTATTTACTTATGTAAGCAATAAAATAGCACAGAGTTGGTAAAAAATGTATTTTTTAAGTCGTTTTTATGAAATTGCAAACATCTTTTATTTTGCGGTCGATAAAAATATAACAAAACATGAACATAAGAAATATACATACATAAATAAAATAGATTGAAAAAAGTTAGTTGATTTTTAAGTTAACACATCAGTGAATGCAATCCATTCAGCAAAAGTTGAGTTTGATAGAAAAAAGATGAATAAAAAATACACACAAAACAAATAAGAAATATGCAAATGGACAGGCTTGAATGAATTTTTATAAAACTATAAATCGATTTTTCTGTGTATTATTTAAAATTAAATTTAAGTTTTTTACTACTGCTAACTAACCCGAAAACACCTATTTTTTTGCATTTGGTTGCAATACATGATATTCAAGTGTAGTTCAAACACTTGAGCTCTGTAAGATGTTAAACTATTTTTGGGGTCATCGATGCGTAGATAAATGAAAACCCGCATCAGTTGATTCTCACTTAAGTTAGTAATTATTGAAAAAAAAATTATAAAAAAGGTATTTTATTGAAACGAAAGTTGTACCTCTCGCTAGCCGCTATCCAGCAGTTGGTTCAAAAACAAGGTATTATCTACATCAGAAGAACAAGAACTTGATTTTGAAATTTAATGAGAAAATACTACACCTCTTCTTGATGAATTTATTAAACTTTGCCCTGTATTCGTTCTAGGCCTTGTACAAACAATACCTTAATCCAAAGTATTTGTTGTCAGGTACTTTCCCACATTGCTCTTATTGGATAAAAAGAAAACTGAAAGAAAATTTAAGATATAATATGAAATTTTGGTTATTTAAACATAAAATAAGACCGAGTTGCATCATTTGTGTCAAGTGTCCTAAAAATCCTTAGAGAATTTTTCAAAAATAAAGAAAAAATTCGCAGTACCTTAGCGTCAGGTCTAAAAGCTGAGAAAAAAAATGAGCGCAAAAAAACCGGTTTTATTGTTCAAGAATACTAAACATTTATTCACTTCTACTTTTTCAATTAAGAAAATGTTTACCTTGATAGTGTTATTATTCGGCGAGTATTGCACAAAGTGAATGTCGAAAAATACATGACGGGTAGACTTTCCGATTTTGTCTATTAAATAGTGGCGATTTCGCGACATGTAATCTGAGGTGCACGTTTTGCACGTGTTATTTTTTGATTCGATTATCAAAATTAGAACCGTTAGCATCTGTTTAAAATTAAATAGTTGATTTGAAAGCAAACGTCTGGATCGAAATTCAATATAACAGTGGCGCCTTAACTACAGTACATAAAATATCACTAGATTAAGCAAAAAACTTCAAATTGAGTTTTTAAAGCTCTTAATACTATAATGGATTGTACCTATGGACGACAAATAGAGAGCTTGCAGGGACCAAAGACTGTGTGTGGCAACAAATAATATTTTTAGAATGTAATAGAGTGATGCTTGTAGTAAGTCGCCAGGTTTTTGTTGGTTTAATAATGGACCAATTTTTAGTATCAAAAATATTGGAATAACATCTCTAGACAACAGTCGATAACATGGCTCCGCGAAATTAATCGAAATTAATAGTTTTTACTTAAAATAACCTACGCAATTTTAAGAAAGAATGTGCGTTAATTCATATTCATTTCCGACTTATGGGCCTTTGAACATTTTATAGAAAAGTGCAATTATGCACCATATATTTTAAGTTATCAATACGGGTATCATCTTAAAGCTTTTGAGGGGACTTTTCGGAAAATAAAAACATTAAAAAAAATCTTAACAGATTACGAGTCGATGATCTATTTAGGTAAACAAAATTAATTTTTTAAATCCCTTTCATCACAATATTTGCTTTTTTATTGAAGTTATTTCACTTATTACCGACTAACATATTAAACTTTCCTCAATATAATAAAAAAAACATATTTTTCTCTGTCTATATTTAACACTTTGTGGTTCTACTCGCTTTAATTCTGATTGACCATAAAAAATAAAATGAAAACTTATTTTGTTATTCGTACTTAATTTATTTGACAAATTTATTTATAAAAACTACTATAAATTTAATCCATATTTAAAATTGTTATTTGCAAAAATACTATCGAACAAATTTTAAAATTATATGCAGTTCTGGTTAAATAGTGAAAAATATGTGTACAATGTGCATCGTTTTTAATTAATATTTTGCAAGTCAGCAAAAGTTATTTTCACGTGAACAAAATAAGAAGAAATGCAAACAAAAAGCATCAGGAATCAATGTGAAATAAATAAAGTTTTTTGTATTTTAAACGCTTGCTTACACCCAAAATAAAAATTGATTATATCGTGGTTCATTAAACTTTCTTCCTTTCGCCTTAAGTTTTGTGCTAAAAATGTTGTTATTTCAATTAAAAATTAAAACCGATGAACTCCAAACACGTAGAAAAATTAGTTAAAATTATTATACCTTAATTTAAGCCAGATCTAATTGAGTATCTCATTATAAGTTATAGATATTTAATTTAAATATGTTGTATTCATTGCAATAATTAACTGTAAATTTATATATTTTTTAAAATTTTTTTGTTATATTATTTTACTTTATTTTAAAGCAAAATTTTAATAAGATATTTATTGGCGAATAATGTTTTAAATAATAAAAAATAACTACTACTATCTGAGATGTAGGTTTTAATTGGGTTCAAAATCATAACTGACTTTTAGTACTGAGTTTTTTTAATTTGAAAATTAAAAAGAAGAATTGTTGCTGAACTGGCACTACAGCAGAGTGAAAAGTGTTGTCGTGTTGGGTGCTCTTACGTAGTATGGATTCTCAAACATTGGCTCTTAAACGGGATATTGTTCGCTGCCTTGTTATACTAATGTATACATTATGAAAGACAAACACACCCACTATTAAAATGTTTAAAAAATTATAAAAAATAAAATTATTTTAAATATTTTTTTAAATAATAAATAACAAGTTCTTAGGTTTTTAGTTTTATAATTAAATAAAAATTAAACAAAAAATAAAAACTGTTTTCAAAAGTTTTTGAAAAAATTATATATTTTACTTTTAAAATATTTTTGGTAGTTTTTTGAGTACAATTAAAGGCGCGACCCGCTGGTACCAACATTTTTATTCTTTTAATAATTTATCAAAATATGCTGTCTGCTTCTTATGTGAGTCAAAATTAACAACAACATAGTAACATAGCAACATATGGCTGGAAAAGTATATAATTTTAAAGTTTTTAGAAATTTAAATAAGTTAAAAAAAATATATATTACTTACACACCGCTTTAAAAGGCAAATTTTAGAAGTCTTTAAATTTGTAATAATTGACTTAATAGCTAAAAAGTAACGAACCGAATTTAAATAATTCAACCTTTACTTTACTGAACAGATAACTTTTTGTTTGAACATAAATTCGCTCATTGTGTGCTTTGTTATGAGGCACATTCTGGGAAGCATTTGAACATGATGGTTATTCCTTAGTTGTTGTACTAGCAGCGACATAGAGACAGTTAGATTTGTGTGTGTGATGGCAACTTGACGCATACTAGATGCATTTGCCTATTCCTAAATAATACGCGGCTGTTCGTTGGTTTGTGTGCGCTCTACGATGTTCTTGTGGATTTATTATTAATCGAACGGTTGTATCCATAAAAATAGAGTTGCTTTATTCACAGTTTCATTCTTACCAGGAAAAAAAAAAAAGGTTTTGAACTTAAAATTTCCAACTGATTTTCCTGTATTTAGATAAGTAATAAGCTAAGAATCCTATATACAACAATATATACATATACATTAATTAATTTTACTGAGTGTCTTTTTCATTTAGGCCAATTAAAAAAAAAAAACTATCATTAAGCGTACATAATTGTCTTAACAATATTTTGCCGATGCCTTAAACAGCATTAAGAGAACTTTTAAAAAGTTTTCTCAAATAGTGTAAATATATAAATTTTTCAGTTTAAAATGTTGTATTTAATTTTTATTTTTAATTTATTGAACTTACCCAATTGTTGGTCCACTTGGTTTGTTGCAGTTGATGTATTATGGTGTGTATGGTGTTTGGACTTTTTCAATGTTCCAAAACGTATGGTGGGTGGTTGTTGCTGTGGTTGGGATAGTGATGATTCAGAATGATGATTCTTGTCGTATCTTTTGCTTTTATTACTGCTGCCCGTTGAGCTGGAGGTGGTAAAGTTTGAGTTGGTATTCGATATACTAGACGTATTATGGTTGTCACTTTGAAAACTTTGTTGACTACCAGATGCTGCCACCGATGTTATGTGTGGCGGTGGTGGCACCGGATATCCGACATAATCGACAACATATTGATTTAGCTGATCACTGCCACCGCAGCTACTGAATGCAGATGGTGGTCTTTCAATATAAATTTGTGTTGCCGGATGTTGCAGCTGCTGTTGTTGTTGTTCTTGATATTGTATAGATGCAGCAGCAAGTGTAGCAGCTGCAGACATTTTCATATGCCAAAGAGTTTCTTGATTACTACCAACAATGTTCGATATATTATTTGAATTTGTATAATTATTTTCGGATGTTGGATAATGCACTGATGACCCTAAAATAAATTCACATAAAAACCATTAAAAACAGTATAATGATAAGAACAGTATAATGGCTTGTTTTAAAGCCAAACAAAAACACATACCGAAAATCAACAATAATTGTGAATTTGCAAGCGCTAAGTGCAGAAGTAATAGAATTTTTTAAGTGCATTTGCAAGTGCATTAATATTTCAAAATACAAATATCTTAAATAACAACTAATTAAATGAGATAAAGATTGGTTCATTTGAGTAAATGTTTTTGATTAAAACTTGTTTATTAAATAATTGAATAAAGATGATAACTAATAAGAAACTAAATTTTAAACTAAATTTTTTTACAAAAAAATCTATGTATGTAAATTTTAAAAATATTTATTTATTTATATTTGAGAAATTAGGAGCTCCATACAAAGGAATATTATTTAAATTAAATGATATTTTTTAATTAATATTCATGGTATTCTTATTTATCCAAATAGTTGATTAAATAGAAAATGTTCACAACGAGTGTTAACTAAGGTAGAAAGATACGAAGAATGCTAATGACGGATAAAACGATCCAGAAAATTCAACATTCAAGGGTGTCATAGAAACCAATCTTATTGGAATTGGAATTGAGATCGACAAAAAAAAAAAAAACTTTGGTGTCATGAAATCCAATGTTATCGGTTTTAAGTTTGAACTATAGTTAGTGTCGATTTTAGGTGTCACAGAATCCATTGTTATTGTTTTTTTATTGAAAATAAACCAATCAGCTAAAAGCTGCCTGATTTCTTTTGTTCTTTTTTGTTTTTTCTTATTTGCTAAATTTTTTTATTGAAATGTAAGTAAATTCATGTTTTTTATTTAAATATAAATATTTATACATTAAAACGTTTATTCCTATAAGGGATAAGCATAAAAATAAAACAGAAAGTGACATAATCATGGATTTTATGGAAAAACATCTAGATATTGCCAAAGGTTTTACAAAGAGTCTCTAAACGGTTTAGGCCCTCCGCAAAAAAATTAATGAATGAAAAAAGGTATGTAACCATAATTTGTGTTTAAATTGTGCTGTTTTATTTTTGAAGGCATGGACTGAGTAAAAATATGACGTTAAACGTTAGCTGGCGCAAAACAAATTGAGTCCAAGGCAACTGGTGGAGGGCCATTTTCAAAATATACGCTAACACAAACTGAAGAGGCAATAGTGCGTATATGTGGCATTGCGCAGTCTGTGGAGGGTATGGCAGGCATTGCGATTAGCCTTAGTAACGTCACTAAAAAAGCCAATGTCCCCACTTTTAGCCAGCACTCCAAAAAGAATAAGAACGAAAACAACTGGTGAGCGTTTACAAAAAAATTTAAATGACGATAGCAATAAGAAGTTAGAAATAAATAAAAAGTTGAACGGGCTTGTTAAAATTAATAAGGAAAATGCAAGCAGCCACAGACGCTTATACAGAACAGTTTAAAAGGGCAATTAATCCAACGCAAATGCAGTAATTAATTTTAAAAACGAATTTGCTCGTACAAGTTCCATAATTTTACAACATATGCAAGAAAAAATGAGTAGTTAAGAAAACAGCTAGATCTGGAAATACAAAAGTTAGAATACCCCCCCAAAAAACGTGAATTTTAATATTAAATAATTTAAAAAATTGCCTGTGTTCTTAGATGTACAATAATTTCTACAAGTGACTTAATTTTAGTGTTAAAGTTCAAAACGCATTTAAATTTGTACCTGTTTAATGAATGTGGTATACATATATACTTAGAACATCATTTTATATAGTTGCTTTAGTATTTGAATAAAAGACTGAATAATTATAATAATAATAACAAAAATAGCTTAATCCACAATCTCCAAGTATCTTTGATGTACGGTCATCTGGCTCGTAATTTATTAAAAAAAATAAATGCGTCATGGCTAGAACCGTGGTACCGTGCCTCTACCGATCGAATTTTCATTTCGCCATCGCAAATCTATGTATTAATACGTACATATGTATGTGTACAAATGCTTTATTATTAAATTAAGAGATTTATGTACATATATATTACTCATTATCGTGGCATTTATTCTGTAGTATCCGTTTCGATTAAAGTATAAATGCTCGTCAATTCTTGGCTTTATACAACCAATTATGGAAGGGATTTTATATTTGTTGTAGAAATGGTCTATTGACCAGCATTTTTCACTGCTGTTTGCTACCAATTGCACCCACGCTGGGCATATATATCTTTCCATAGCCTTTAGCATATCATCCGAAATGGTTGATACTGTGGATCTGCCAACACATGTGCTAGAGTCTTTGGTATGACCCTTCAGCAAAAAAAAAAAAAAATAAAAACGTAAAGAAGCTGCAGGTTGCAGCAATGGCGGAATCTTACTACGGGTAAGGTGTTCTTGTATTGTTTCTAGGACAACACAGAAGGCGTCTTTGTTATTCGGTAGTACCCTATAAGACGGCAAAGAACCTTAAAATACGAACGCATTGTATAGAAATAATAAACTTACGCCATCTCTGGCAGCTCAAGTGGTTTGCTGCCATCTCTTAAAATTCTTCCTCTCGCTTTTTCTAACTGCTCTTTCTTTGATAGTAAATATGCAACAAAAGCAACACTCATTTTATTTATTTAGCATTTGTATTATTTAAAACTACAAAAATTTTTTATTTTATTAAAGAAAAAATATAAATAGTAAGAATTATAATTGTAAACAATTTTTTGGTTTTGTTTGTAGTTGAAAATAAAAAACCGATTTGTGTTTATGACACCAAATGAAACCAATATTGTTTTGCAAAAACGACAATCAGCAAAACCGACTTGGATTTTATGACACCCCTGATTACTATTGTATAACTCTAAATATTTTATTAAAAGTAACCTAATTACGAACGCAATTTTGTTATAAAATAGTTTTGTATTATTTTGTAGTTAGAAATAAAGTTATATGATAATTAAAAAAAGTGTCAAACAAATAAAATTTTTCAAAACAGTAATAAGCATTTACAGCCAGTTATTTGAATTTTTAATAAAAATTGCTATCTCTGTTTTAAGACTTCTTTAAGCCTTTATACTCCTTAGCTTAGTGTTAAAATCTAACTTTTGACTTAAACTTATTTGTTTAATTACCACCAAAAAATTAAGTCAATTATAAATAATATTTGCATAGTAAAACACACAGGACTTTAATTTTTTGCGGAATTGACGCTTTTATGCCCACATTTAGAAAAGATAATAATAATAATTTAATATAATTTTTAGCTTTACTTTATATAATTTTTCTTTAACTTTATTTGTTTATTTTTGTTTTGTTGTTAATTTTTATAAAAAATTTATTCTAAAAAATTATTTTTCGTAAAAAAATTTAACAGAAATCCCAATGTTCCTGTATATTTTCAATCTGTATTGAGGTCTCCTCTTTGTACTAACATTTTGAAAATTTCAGAAATTAGATTTGATAAATTAAAAATGTAACCCGAACTTAGCTTTTAAAATTAAGTCTCAAGTAGCAGTTGAAATTAAAACAATTGATCACTTTTTGCTTTACTCTTTGCTATAACACAAACAACAATTGTTCAGAATGTTACTAAAACAGAAACGGAAGCAAATTTGATTCGAATTAACTATAAATAAATACTTGTATGATTTAAAAACTTCCCGACATTCAACAAAAATGATTTTAATTCAAAAGCACAACAAAATCACAAATAATACAAACATTTGGATACTTGAATACATGTACGAGTATTTACTCAAGTATTATTGTTTAATTTATATTTTAGTCTTTCCTGTTTTTTTAAATGTAATCCATTCTAAAAAAATGATTGCCATTAAGCATTAGTTAGTTATTTATACGCACATTTAGTTTTAAACATTATTTTCAAACTTTTTCCACATGCACTGGAAAGATAATGAAAGTTCTTAAATTGTTGCTATCGAATTTCATAAAAAATCAAAATTTTACATAAAAAATAGCTTTAATAATTTAGAATGGACAGTTTTTACACGGAAACTGAAATGCTATTTTGAGTACAAGAGGTAGACATCATAGTAAATAGTTTCCTTGATCTATGCTTTAAGAATAGACAGCATTTTTAAGTATGAATAGTAAAGTCACCTATTTAATTCTATCTGTGTAACAACAAACAAAAAGATATATAACAAAACTCAGGCGATTCAAGGAAATTTAAAACTTAAGTATGCGAAAATTAATACTTGAATGTCATGCTTTTAAAATCTATCTTTGGGTGTATTTTTCATCTTGTAAATGAACACGCAGTTGTTAACATTAATCGATAGAATAGATTTTCGCAAAAGATTTCTTTTCATTATTACCATATAATTACAATAGCAACATACCTATCGATAAAATCGAGACGTTTGAATATCGCTTTTTCTAAATGAAGCATAATTTAGATTTGTTACTTATTTATAAAAAAAAAAAAAACTTAAATAATTGTAGTACTTATGAATACACTCTCTAGATATCTTCCATAAATTCTAAATTCTAAGGTTTTATGGGAAATATAATTTTATGTCATTAATTAGCGTCCAATTTCATATATTTTCATAAAGAATGTTTGCTTTAAGTGTTCAGTGGTATCTTGTTAATAGACGAAGAAAATCATGCAATGATGTTATATCGCGCGATGTAATGGTCGATTAGAGAAGCATAATGTAAAATCAATTGTATGCTATTGGGCTCTTTGAGTAAATTGGTTGAACACAGTGCTTTTTGGGTCTGTCCTCTTGGTGCCACAGTTAACAAGATTAATTGCAGTTAATTAATGCACGAAACGAATAGTAATCGTGTTTTCATACCGTGAACCGTTGCTATAATGTTCTGGCCATTAAATAGTGACTTTCTCTGGTCAAAAGCGATTGTTTTTGGAAGGTAAAATCAGCTTCGAATTTTAACAAAATATAGCATTAAGGCTAGCACCTGCCAGCTATCAAATCTATTGTCGAACACAATAGTATTGCCAACGCAAATATGTAAACATCAAAATGAAATGGAAAACAAAACGCTTATCTATATTATGTAGCCAAAAAACAAAACAGTGTCCCTAACTCTGAATTTGGTTAATTTTTTAAATTGTTTTAATTTTTTTTATTTCTGTCTTAATTAAATTAATACGATTCGTTAATAAAATAAAAAATATATTTTTTAGAATTAGTTTTTTTTTCTTACTTTCAAACCAACAAATAAAAACTTGCGCAACAAAAGATGTGTTTGGGATTGGCACTAAAGCGGTTGCCAAATACTTAAATGCAGTTTGCAAATAAAATAGAGTTGTCCAAATAAATTGCTTTAATTTTTTCAATGTAAAAAGACATATAGACTAGCATCCGCAGAAAATTTTCCTTTCCCATTCCCTTGGTAAATGCAATTTTTTATTTGTTTTGCTTAATTATGCTATTATGCATTTTTGGTGAATGGTTTAAAGTGTTTAGTAAAAATCCGCTTTCAGTTTTATTTTTTATGTACGGATTATAGCGCGTGGCAAGTGGTTAAAGAATTTTAATTCGTGTTTTCCCGATTTATGAAAGAAACATACTGCCAGGCCCACGATGTCGCAATCGTTCGTTCGTTCGTTCGCACATATACATTCAAAACAAAAACAAATTCTAAAAAATTGTTTTTGTTTAAAATGTAATTATGCGAACGAACGAACGAACGATTGCGACATCGTGGGCCTGGCAGATAGTTTTTTTTACCTGCTTAAAAGTTTTTTAATTATTTAGATATAGGTGGCAATGAAAAAATTCTTTCGTGTAAATTTTAAACTTTTAAAAATTTATAAATAATTGCAGCGTTTCGATGCAAAAGTTTTGATTAACAAAAAAGTGAAAATACTTAAATAACAAACCCACTATCCTTCAGCAATATATATAATCTGTCCCGTTAAATTTTTTGGGGTTTTACATTTCTTAAAAGAAAAAAGAAAACTCTTAAAATAAAAACTTAAAATTTTCTAACCTTTTAAAATTGAATTTGCTTGTTTTCCAAACGTAACAAGATACATTAAAACTATTGCAGCATGATGAGTTTTGATATTTCCTTATAAATTACTTCGTAGTAAGCAAAGCTTATTGTTTTAAAACGTTACGTGTACTCGTATGAATACATTCTCAACCTTAACATTTTTTTCATTTATTTATTTGCAATCTATTTATAAGTATTTAAAATATTAAGCAAATTTCATCATACTTTTAAACATTACAATTGTTTTAATCTCCAGTGAGACCAAAACATACAAATAAAAATAAGTATATACATATATAGATATCTAAACATTTTTGTGTTTAATAATATTTGTATACTTTATATTTGTATTTAAAAAATAATGTTTACATATTTTTAGTTATCATATCATTTTCTTCAAAAAGGCAAATCTAGAACATGAAACCTTTTTAACCTTACGATTTCCTCACTGTCATCTAATAAGGCAATAGCCAAGACGCTTCTATGATTGCTGAATAACCTTAACATGAAAACAGATTATCAGAGGATCCCATATTACCAGTGGACATTTTTAGTATGCTGATCAATCATTTATAGAATAGAAAAATGAACTATGTAATTAAAATTAGTGAAATCGATAGAGAAATTTACAAGTGTCTCTATTTTTATCAATTTTCCCCTGCAGGTGTTCTTTCTTGCTTTTTTTGAACATTAATATCGTCTGCATTTAAATGCATTTAAAAAAAGTAAAAACACACTATGCATTTTTTTGTTTTGTTTTATTTTGTCTTAATACCTCTTTTTAGTTTGTTCCTTTAGAGTGGCTCTACATCCATAAATACCTTACGAAATGCAGACTCGAACGGTTATTAAGAATTTCCTTGATCAGTAACTAAATACACTGATTGTTCTCTAAGCTGGAACATGGTTGTGTTTATTGAATGGTTTTTAAGGGCACTGGAAAACGTTGTATATTTTATATGTGAGCTTAGGCTGTAGCTGTGAATACTTTGAGGGGCATCAATCTAAGTAATAGCGCGTGCCTGGTGATAAGCATAGACATTGTCAATATTCTGGGTGCAACGATTTGCTCATTACAGATAAACGATATGGAACGGGAAATAACCGTTAGAACTACAGATCTTCTTCAACATCTTCCATAAAAGCTTTCCCTTAGTGAATTTTATAAGTATCATTTTCTTGCATTAGTCAACATGAACTTAAAAACAAGAGATTCTAAAAATTTTCAATTCTTAAAATCGAATTTTAGGGAAAAATCTGTCAATAAAAGTTTTCCACAAGCGACAAATTGAGTAAATCACTTGATGCAGTAGTTCAAAATTTTCTTAAAAAGGCGAAATGATAAAATAAACGCAGTCGTGGTACTGATTTAGTAATCGTCTACATGAGTCTCCATGAAAAAAGTCCGATAATCGATAAAAAAATGTCTTCTTTATTGCCACATTTTATTACTCTGATGTGGATTCCATTAAATGCTCATGTTGAAAAAGTATAAACTCAATCCATATAAGAAATTAATTTTCCGCGTTCATTTTACTTTCAAAGCTAGGTTTTTTCTTTTTTTAAATTTACTGAAGAAAAATAATCGAATTTTGAAACGTAATTATACGGAGAAGGTAAAAAATTAAAGAATCAAGGCAGGGGCACCAAGAATCCGTCATATGTTAAACGTCGTCTATTTCAATTGTAACTAATGTAAGGACGAAGAAAGTCGACACAGTGAACACTTTGTTGGCGGATATTAATTTAGCTATTTTACTGTTTTCTTTAGCTTTAAAAGAAAAAAATCTTAAGAATATATTGTGTTCCTCATTTAATATTTTAAATTTTTTTATTTTATTTATTTTAATTCCTTTTTATATTAAATGACAAACTGCTCAACCTACTTTAAAGGAACTTTAGCAATTTGTGTAAATGGGGATGCACAGAATGTAATAAAACTCATGAGAAAACCTGTATTTCAACTTATTTGTCAGTTGAAAAAGCGACGTATAGTTCGTGTTAGGTTCTATGAGCCCCGGCCTTCGGGGTCGCTGAGTAAATTGTATTGAATGGAAAAATACTGTGTTACTTATTTACTTTTGTGTATCGTAGGAACTTATTTACGAACTTACATGAAATTATTAAAGGGGTAAAAACTTAAAGACAACTTTGACTTCAAAATTAATTAATTTTGGTTTATTTTTTCTTTGCTAAAAACATTAGAATGATTCGAAATATTATTTGGCAATTATAGATAACAAGCAAGTGCAATTATTCAAATGCTTTCGCTGATGCAAATAAAACACATAGAAGTGAAACAAACATAAAATGAATTTATAAATTGCATTGCAATAATCTATTTGTCAGGTGCACTAATCCATTTTTTTAGTTTTGGCAAAAGTTATATTATATTTAATACCATAAACTTGAAAGCAAGCGAAACATATTTACAGTGAACGAGTAAACTTGTGAACGGCATGAGAAAAATGATATAAAATAAAAAATTATTATTGATAATTTACATAGAATATTTGTAAAGCATAGTATAGAATTGTTTTAAATTCCTTTCTTCGTTAGTTAAAGAAATAATATTTAAATCCAATTTAATCCAAATTTTACAGTACACTGTACTTTATAATAAATTTACTTGGGTGTATGCTGAATAATGGTGTTGCCAAGTTAAAGGCAGCCAACCAAATAGAAGAATGATATGGTGTATGGAATATAAGATGGCTGTTTAGTACTAATGTCTATCTACAAACAATATACATTCACATTCATTTAAAATATTTACGGTTCTACGACTTGCGAATAAAAGTTTTTGGCAAAACTCCTGGAGAAACGTTCTGCTCTGATTATGGTACGTATTTGCATTAATTTTTTTGATAATATTTTTGTACGTTTGTAACTGGCATCTTCGTTAGATTCACTCTTTACATAAAAAACTTATATCGAATAAAACTAGATAAGAATAAATGCGGTTTGTGTAGTGGAAATTTGTCCTTCTTACTTTGTATTAAATTGCTTTTTATTTTAGTTTTGTATTTAAATTAACGAGAGCGACACCAATTGTAAATTTAAACTACAAAAAAAAAGTAAAAATAAAAAAAAGAAGACGAAAAAAATAGCAACAATATTATTATAACATTTCGCACTGAAGTGTAAATAATGAGTAAATAAAAAACCAAAAAGCAACATTTGAACGATATTTTATGAATACTATGAAAAAAAAAACGCTGCACAGGACAAACGAAGAAACAGAAATAAAGAAGCATCCACACATGTGGAAGGTTCAAATTTATTATTACCTGTAGAACTGACGGGAAGTGAGAATATCGAGATTATTTTACTATTTTATTATTTTAATAATTGCACATTGATTGCTCCAAATCAGGAGATCATAAGTTTTGCAACTAATATTTTTATCAGTAAAATTATTATCAAGACTTCTTATCTTTTGAAAAAAGAAGTTGTGAAAAAAGAAGTTGCCGCGATACCTCACAAAATTACAATAATTAGTATTAAGTTAATTGGATTTATTCCAATACTGTTGTCGTACCTTTCGGTGATTCGTTAAGAAAGAAAAGAGCTTCAAGAAAGCGGCTCAATCACCACTGTCAATATATCGAATAGTGGATAGGTCTCGAATACTATATAGAAATAAAATTTGATGCCGCTCTATATTTATATATTTTATTTTATATTTTTTAGAGAAACGTGAATATATAATGAAGGAAGTATTTCGTGCTGTCTTACAATCGAGTTGTTATGATGGACAATCACTGTAACGATAACAACAGGGCTGCTTTTTCGAAACAGACTTATTAGTATTAGCAAGTAAGAGTACTACTACACCCGGCTGTACCGAATCTTGTATACATCTCACTAAAACAGTTATATATTCGTTTTTTTTACAATATATTATTTTTTGCCGGTTTATGTCTGTATACCTTTAATATAATAAAAATAATTGAGGTAAATTTAAGTTGTTTATTTGTAATCTTGGGGCTTGCTTAGCACTCTCCTTCACTACAGAATCTATTGCAAAAATCCTTGCTAAAAGGAGTTTTCTAAAGGTGTAAGATATTTGGTTTCCAGCTTTATTTGTATAATTACAATATAAAAATTGATTTAATACTGCAAATGTATTTTTTCGTGTTGTGTTGCGAAATTGCAAATTCTTCGAAAGCTTTTAAATTGTTGGTACTTTTTTTTTTATTTCTTGTGTATTTTCGGTTTTAATTAAAATTTAAAATTTTTATTGCACGTATATTTTTTTTCGAAAAACTAAAATCTTTTGTGAAATTCTCATGAGAATAAATATTTTGGTGAAATTTCTATCGTCTAATGAAATTTAATTTTTTGCTCATCTAGATTTTTTTGCTAAAATTTAGGTTTTTAATTGTATTTCACATTTTTTATTGCAAAAACTTTTATTTTTGGCAAAGTGTTATATTTTTGGTGAAAATGTATTATTATTCTGAAGTAATTCTAATAAAAACATGTGTATTTCTATACGAATCATAACTTCGAACGTAGTAGTAATTTTATTGCTCATTTAGTTATGTTTTTAAACATAAAATTTTATATGTTTTTTTTTTCATTTCACAAGCAAAAACTCCTCTTGCAGATTTCACTTACTTTGCTTTTTATAAGCAATTAAGATATACGTGTTTGGTGTACTACATTAGGAAATACGAAAGAAATTCCATTTGAAAAGTACTTAATTCAACATGAATAATTAGTGATACAATTGGTTGTATTCTTACATATTTTTAAATGCCAATACTACTTAAGTTTTTTTAGAAATATCAATAAATTTATTAAGTTTTTATGTCTCTAAATCGGATAAATCAAGAAATCTGTGATAGAAAAAAATTTCTTGTTGTAAATCTTTTTATATTTTTTTATGATAAGCAACATACGAATAGAAGAACAATATTGAACTAAATATATATATATATATATATATATATATATATATATATATATATATTTATATTTATATTTATATATATATATATATTTGATTCAAAAAAATTCAGAAATGCTGTAAATTTATGTTTTTTTAATTGAAAATATTATTGTTTTTTTATTAATTAAAAATTTAATGAAATAATATTAACTTCTTGTTCTATCATTCTTGTAATTTTTTTTCTATTGTTGTAGTTTACTTTTTCGCTTACATACATTTTTCCTCTTTCTAGAAAAATTATTATTTTGTTTCATTGCTCTATTAGACTTAAGTTGTTTACATATATCGTTTTCTATCTCCCATTTTTTCAACAATTGCCCTTTATTTAACAATACTGCAAAGAAGTAAAGTTGCGCTTTTCCCGATAATAAGGTATTGGTAGAATCGTTGTTCATATAATTAATAATTAAAAAAAAATTATATTTTTCTTAATTTATTTTTTTTTTTACAAATTTACCAGGATTGTTTTTTGAATTCGAAGCCCAATGACTTTATATTCAGAAAACCTACCTGTACCTTGATTTCATAATAATAATTTTAATTTCAATATTTTTGCATGGAAATTTATTTAAATGAATGGTTTACTGTGGATTTAATTTAAGCAACCAGCACTTATTTAGCTTAAAATCATATGAGTTTTTGAATACGTTGCAAGATGGTTATTTACATAATTGTGCATAAGTGTGAGTGCTTTTAAAAATGTGCGTAAAATGTGTTTTGTATTTACAACATATTTTTTTTAAGTGCAAGTGCTATAAAAGTGATGTAAAAATAAAACAAATAGTAAAAATAGTTGTAAGGAGCAAACGGAAAACAATAAGAAAGCAACATTTACATGTGACACTACCAAGAATATGAAAAAGGAGACGCTCTAGAATAAACAGATTGTAAGACAACGTGGCAGTTAAGGTGCGTAAGTGCAACAAATTTACCTGAAACAATGGCGGCTCTAGCATTAAGTGCTAACGTTGGTGAACGTTCAAGGCTCGACACTAATAGGGATGAACACTGTGGATTATTCAACAAAGATATTTTATTGCTGGAGCTTGTGTAGCTGACATTAGTTATGTCATTGTTTGGTTTGCTGTTGGTGGTGCTGCCACTACTACTGTTGTTGTTATCGTTATTTTGGGTGAATTCAGTCGTAGTAATACTTGTCTCCATACAACTTGCTGAAGAAGTACGTACAGCATTGGTTGCAAGTGTAGCAAACGCTGAATTATCATCATTACAATTGTTTTTTCTATTAAGGATGTTAGAATTATTGTAGGCAAACGGTACGTGACCACTATTTGCCAACGTTAAATTTGAACTCTTATTGTTGTTGTCGCTGATGTTACTATTGTTGATGGTGGTGGTGGGATTCTTTATCTGTTCTCTTAGTATATTTGTATTTAAATCGAATAGTCCTGCCACATGGAATACAATAGAAATAACAATAAGGAAAAGATAAAAGAGCGCAAATGGAAGTAGCAATAAGTTAAAGAAAAGTTCGCAGTCGTTTTTATCGTAGCCTTCATCTTAATCATCGTCAACAACATCTTTGTTCACTACAACAAAAGTGCAAATGCATTTATTGTGACAATAACCAGCTGAACAATCTTCTACTTTATGTTTTTATAGCTTTTCGTTTCAATAAAGATAGAAAGTTTATAACAAAAAAAATCACTTTTAACTTTTCTAAAAACAATAACACACAAGTGCCACATCTAAGCAGCAGGAGCCACAAGAAACACATACAAATTTACCAAAACCTAATACATTCACAACCGCATTTACACTCTGTTTACACTATACAAACTTATAAACATTTTTTATTTTTAAAACTTATTTCTATTTCCATTTGATAGTTCATGAAAGTTTTAACAAGTTTTTAATTTTTTTTTTTTATATTGTAAATCATAAGTTTTATTGAAACTGAGCCAAATTTTGCTGTTCTATGTATTTATTTTCTTGATCTCCGATTTTTTTAACAGATACATTATGTATAATGGGTAACTAAAAGCATGTTAAATGAATTTAAATATTAAAATTTTTAAAATCTTTTACTTTTTACATTTTATTAAGCAATGTCACGCAATGAAAAAATTTGCTCTAATAGCGGACATAGCGCTGCTGACTTTGTGCAAATTGAAAGTTATTGACTAAAACCGTTTAAATTACAAGGCCATTGATGTCAAAATCACGTCTCTATAGGAGCCTCCTCTAAGGATGTCTGCTTGTAACGTTTAAGCAAAAACATTTTGGTGGAAACACCCTTTAGTTTTTAACTTCATTTTAGTATTTACAGATGTAGTGGCAATAATTGTACAATAGTACGGTTCCTGAGGTAGAGGCCTACGACCAATGAACAGACAAACAGATGGACAGATATGGCCGAAAAAAATGTAAAATAACTTTTTGTAAGTTTTCGCAAATCAACTCTTTACGGTCTGAAAGAAAAGCCAATAAAGAAGCACCCTTTAAGTTTAAACTTGTTGTTATTGTAATTTTATGTATTTGTTGCTTTGTTGCATAGTAGTAAATGCCCTTATGTATTTTATGGGGTCACAATTGTGTATAATTTGTGAAAATTTCACCTTTCTGTCTATTGTTGCTTCAAAATTAGAACCATTTACCCCAATATCACCTTCTTAATAATTTTAAATATTGATATTGAATATTATGTTTTGTTTACTTTCTACTTTAAGACTGTGCTTTAATTAAATTTTTTTATTTATAACGATTTAAAAGAAGGGACCAAAAAAATTACTTTTCTATGGAAATACTCTTTAATTAAAAATTTTCTTTTATAGGGCCAAAAGCCTAAAAATAAGCTCCTCATAGGAACACTCTTTCAGTGGTTAATCTCCTTAACATAAACTTGTTACCTATAAATTATAACTTTGGGATTCAATTACGTTACTGCAAAATTTAATGCTATTAATAATAGCATTTTGTAATAAAAAAGAAATTATTTGATGGTAAGAAAAGCTATATGTACTTCAGCGGTTGCTTAAGCCAGCTCATGAAGAAATTTTTATCAAAATGTTTGAAAAAGTCAAAAACATTTTTTTAAGCACAGAAACTTCATCAAAAGCATTACAAATGTTTTTAAGCCCACACAAAAACGTTAAAGCTTCGATAACGTGTAGTTGCTCTGTAGTGTCTCGTGAAAAGGCTTTACTCCAAATCTAAAATGAATGATTTGTAATTTCTACTTCTTCGTAAGAACGAACATATTTTTATACGTAGAGCGTTCTATGAAATAAATTCACATAACGTTAAATTTTAAAAATAAAATGTTACTTTACAAAATGTGCATACGGCCAATTATGACTTATCGATGTCAAGTGTGGTCAAAAAGATCTGCTAAATCGTATATCAAAAATCTCCAAGTGATACAAAACAAGAACCTAAAGATTTTATTTAACTTACTTTGGCTGTATTCAACTAATAGACTACATAGGAATTCGAATTGTTCACAGCAGTAGTATAACACAAAACTTTCCTCAACGTCTTTTGAAGTTGATAGAAGGGTTAATGTAAGAATTTTTTTTAAATTTTTTTAAGGTTTTTATCTATCTTTTTGCCTTACACTGTAAAGAATAGTATTAAAATGTATATATTATAATAAAAAAATTCAAAATATTTGCTGCTATACTTTTAGTAACAACTTAAAATTTGTAAATAGTAAAAATTTTTTATGTTTTTAATTGTAACGATGATAGAACAAATAAAAAAATAAAAAAATAAATTCACATAAATTTTACAACCGTTCATATGCTTCTAGCAGTCGTAGAAAAGTATTATGAATTTTGAAACATGTCTCAGGATGTCTACTATTCACTGCCATTTTAGTTTTCAAGAATTAAAAATATCAAGGAATCAAAATATATATTTTTAAATATTTCCAATTTATTATTTAAAAAAAAAAAAAAAACAAAAATATAACTAAGATTCGCTTTTCTTAAATCATTGGTGGTACGAGTATACGATTTTATAAAACTATTTCAAATGCTACAAGACTAATTTTTACTTTTAATTTTTTATTACTATTATAATTTGTTACAAATGTGTCATTTTAAAACAGAGTTAGGATTTGAATTTAGAAAAATTATTTAAAATTTTTTTATGAAAATATTAATTTAACTGCTTGATATTATAACAAATGAGATAAATTAAAAAGGCTGCTTTGCATTCTGCTGGTGTATGGATTTTCCTGTTTTCTTTGAAAAGCATCATTGAAAAGGGTTAGGTACTTTTAAAAAAGTTTAGTATTTTCGGAAAGATCTCTTCAAAAGCTTTAAGGTATCACTTATGGATATCTCAAAATTTCAAAGCTATGTCTGATCGATTAGCGTTTTAAAATTTTCTCTAGCTCATTTAGGAGCTTGGCAAAGTTGATTTCAACCCGAACACCGATGAACGGACGGACATTGCTCAATCAACTTCGCTATGCATACTCGTAAGAAGTCAGAATATACATACTTTATGGGGTCCAAATTGGACTTTGTAGAAATTACAAACGGTTTGAAAAATTTAGATATACCCTTTTTTCACCTGTGGTAAAGGGTATAAAAAATTAACTTAAGCCGAAATTAATATATAATTCATTTCTTACAATTTTACACAGTTGAACTTACGAATTTCATGAAAAATTAAATTGAGTTATGTTAAAAAGAGAAGGTCATCTCAGCTTTAACAGAAACATCACAGGATGACATATCGAACTAAATATAGTTTTTGCCGTAAGTTTTAATGACTTCCCTTTCTCTTATTTAACAAATAAATAGCTTTCTTGAGTTGTTCTTTTTATGCCAACGAATTATTTAACTCTTAAATATTATGTGGCAATTTTAGGAAAATTAGAGTGACGTATTTCTGAACTATACATATATTTTTAACCATATTCCTGGAATTTGAGCTTCCGTTTAAATTGTAGTTTTTATATGCTTTCAATCCTCAATACATTTTCAACGAAAAATAGATAAAGATAAATAAAATAGAAACAAACAACGATCAAAAGGAAGTGATTCTTAATTGCAAATTAAAAGCTACCGAAGCGGAAGATGGTATATAACAACTTGGTGAATCTATAAAAATAAAAAATCTAGAAAATCGTTAGAAGCTAAAACAGAAAGTGAAGAGATTTAAAACTGGATAATTGTCTTCAATTAATTAAAATAAACTAATTTAAATTGTCTCCAGTTATGTTTGTCAATACGGGCAATATATGTCCAATAATTCTTGCAAAAAAAAAAACCGACTTCAAAAGAGACAAACTTAAAATCATGTTTCATTAGGATGGTAATTATACATTAGTTATATTATATTCGAGAAAGATTGCAGATTAAACAGGAAAATTTAGTAGTCACGTGGTCACCCTTTATTTTTTACACTAATTTTTGCTGACAAAACCAAATTTGCTTAAATTCTAAGCGTTTGCCTGTTCAAAAGCTTAGCCATATGCAGTAAATATTTATATGGACATTCTGTCTAATTTCCAAGAGTTTGTTTGTTACGGTTTCAAAAATAGGGCAATGCAGGTGAAATAACATCAGTTATAGGGATACACTTTTATTTCTACTTTTAAGTTTGCTACCGGTTATAGCGGACCGGTTCTGTGCAAATTTCAATCAAGTGTCTACAACTGTTGAACAGTTTGATTATATGCATCAAATAACAGCAACTATTATCACACCCTATAATTTAAGATATTTTTACTTCTTAATATACCAGACAAAGTAGTGGATAATCTGCTTTATTTTCAAGTGTTTGTATATAACGGTTTAAACGATAGGGAAATATAGATAAATTTACTTGCAATATGGGATCAAATTCAATTTTTATACTTGTTGTTGCAGCGTACTAAAAAACAAAGGTACTTTGTAAATTTCAGCTATTTGACTATAACGGTTCGAATGTTTGGCCACATACATCAACTGTTGGGACACCCTCTAATTTCCAAATATAAATTTTATACTTGTTGTTATAACGGAATTAGCAAAAGAGGTTCTTTTTAAATTTCAACTATCTGGCAGTTTAAAAGTTTTTATTACATTAACTATAGGGACACCCTTTAATTTATATTTTTGAATGTTTATAGCTGTTTTTATAACGGTCATATTAATCGACATCCTGTCTAATTCTTAAGCGTTTGTCTATAACGGTTTAAAAGATAGGCGCATATAACTCAATTAACGTCACCTATAGAGACACCTTTTAATCTCTAGATTTATTTTTGTATTATTTTTTGCTGTCGGGAGCTATAATAATACGCATAGTGATAGGCAGACAGCCGAAATCTGTTTTAAATTGTTTTTTTTTTGAAAAGAAGTTTTTATACATGTTTGCCTGTTGCAGTTAAAAAAAAAATTTGTCGCATCTTGTATGAGTCTCCCATTAATTTAAATATTTTTACGCAGCAGAAAAACTGATATACGTTATGTGTACATTTGATGTGTATGGTTTTAATGGCTTCAAGAAATCATGTGACAGACGGACAGGTATCTTATGTTATGTTAATAGGGTAACGTTTTTACTTTTAAGGTATGAATCGTAAGTAGAAGAATTAATCACTTTAAGTTAAAAGCCAGCCGATTCTATGTTCTTTAACTGCTTTGACTTACGATATATTTACCCTTGATAATGGGCCAACTACTATTCTTTTAACATCTCTTTAGGACGGACACATCTCGTTTTATTTTTTTTTTGAAGTGTAATCAGTATTCGCATTGTTTTAACATTTTTTGTGCTTGCGGTTAATTTTTGCCCACTATCAAAGCCAATGAATCTAAAGCGAATGATATCAGCAATTTAGACTAAGCAATCGAGAAAACATTTTTTGTGGTTGTATTCTCTTACTTTGCTGTTGCTACTACTAATACTAAAAAGTCCATAAAACGGAAGTCGGCAATGCTGTCATTACCAACGCCATTCTTAGAAATTTTGCAGTCGACTTCATTTTTGGCTAAGAGTCTTTTGGCCACTTATTATTATAGTCTTTTTTTCTTTGTTTTGTATTTTTTTTTGTTCTAATTTTGCTTTTATTTCTACTTGTATAATGATTCTTAAACAATATTTGTTATTTGTTCAAGTGGCCCCCTACAAAGTTCTGTCAACAGTAGCAAAATTTTGTGTTCGTAAAGACTCCGTCATTTAGTTTTTATTTGGTTTCTGCTATTTTTGCTTTTGCTGTTTTCAAGTTTTTATAAACCTTTTGTAAATGTTGTTATATAATTAACAATTGCAACTGAAATATATATCGTGTGTAAGTATGCATCAGTATATTGCTATTGTCACCGGTTGTTGCATAATTGTATTATTGTTGCTTTTGTGTTTAACCAACAATTAAGATTGTTGCCATCGTTCTTGTTGTATAGTCGTTATTGTTGGTAAGTAAGTGGTTAAATATTTAACTTAAGTGTTGCTAAATGACTTTATTCCTATTAGGTTCTTTTATTTTGGTTGGTTTTTGTTAAGACTTTTATTGTTTGGTTGGTTTTGTTTTTAATTAAATTTCTATAATTATTAACCGAAAGAGGCCAACGAATAGTAGTTACATAGGGCTTATTAAAATATCTAAATAACAAAAACTGCAAATTACGTGGCTTAGCTAAAAACAGTTGGATACTTCTTGTTACAATTTGTATTTATTTATGGATACAGTTTTAATTGTTATTTTATTTTCAATATTTTAAAGCTAGCTTGGCCATATTTTGCTAATTTATTACCTGCAGTACTTTTCAAGTCACAATAGGCACAAAGAAAATAAATTTCACTGAAACTTTTAAACACTATCCGAGCATAAGTTTTGATTTAAGATCTCATACGCCTCAGAGTGTACACGCAATACAAAAGTGGTTGTCATTATTTTATAATCATTTGGACCGAATAAATCAAACCTCTTCCAGTCACTCTTATTTAAATTTAATGGTCTATTCCAAAGAAATTTAATCGGAAATGATACTATTTCTGGTGGCTAAGTAAGTAGCCAGTTTTGGAGGGTCATAAAATGAAATTGCACACTAAGTTTTCGAACTTGTGAATGATTGCTATCATGAATAAAATTTCTTGTGAATATTTACGAATGTTTACATCTTTAAACTCCGAAAAATTTGCTTGTTTTAATAAAATTCCACACGATTGTGAATACGTCACATGTATTTCGACAATTCATTAAGAAATCATTCAAAAAGTTTTGTGTAAAGGAAAATGTGAAAAAAATGTAATTTTAAAATAAAATTTATTTAAAGTTTTTATTTACTTAACTGTTAATCTAGTAAAACGGCAAATAAGGAACAGATTAATATTTTATTCAAAGAAATACGGACATTGCAAGAGGAGTTGTCGAGAGAATAAAGCAAAAGTGTCTGATTGTTGTAAGGCATTATCGATAAATTAAGTAGCGTCGGTCCGCTTGAAATACAACTGCAGAATGGAAAAAAGAAGTTTTATTTACTAAAATAGTTAGTTAGACAAACAATATATTTGCGGATAAAGGCTGCAGATATATATATTTATGTATACATATAATTTATTAGGCATTTCCAACGGATTGTCCTCGTCCCGTAGGCTTCTTCTTATAGCACGTTATTCATGAATATTTTTTCTAATGCACACAGTTTTTTTTTTTCAATATCAGCTATTAAGCTTACCGAAATTCATTTGTTAGCTACTCTGAAAAACAGGTATGTTATTTATTTCACAAAGAATTAACTACAAGATTAAAATTCATATGAACAAAAAATTTTATTCGGAAAATTTCACATGTAGATTTCATGATAACCGTGAATATATTTTATGATGTCTTTAAAAAAATTTCCTATCCCAATAAAGGATAAACTCATATTAGGTTACCATCCTGCGTGAATAACTTTTTAAATATGTTGCTCTGGTACTTCTCTTGTTTTACGAAATATAAAGTATATTCCAATATTATAAAAACCTAAAATAGAGACAAAAACCTGATCCCATTTCAAAAGCCTAAATGTTTTTAATTATTTCGAAAAGTTTTTCATGACCCTGCAGCAAAAAGATGGATTTTGTTGGGATCTTTGATGAATGATTTGAAATTTTTGTCAATTGCTTTCTCTAAAAATTAATTTGTTTTGTTTTGTTTCCTCTAATTGATAAAATACACACGCGCAATGTCGTCACACCATAAGATAAATATTTGTGCCTTTTTAAACAAATAAACTTTACTAATTTATAATACATTCAAATACATTCAAATATTTATTTTTTTATAACATGTGTTTTAATTTATTTAATTTCAGTGTTGGCCATTACTTTTTATGTTTTATAAGTTAAAAATATAAAAATAATAAAAACAATTTAAATATTCAATTTATTCAATGAAGAAAAATTTCAAAATTTCAAAATTTCCAATTTTTTTTTTTTTTTTGATTTCAGAAAATACTCATCACCACAGCTGTAAGTATTTTTTTTAATAACTCTGTGGCACAAAGAAAAAAGCGGCCATTTAAGGAGTTAATAATTTTATTAATTTAAATTAATAAATTTAAAATTTGGATTGTTTTGGCTGACACGGTGTGATTCCGTAAAATGGTAATAGTTGTCAATCGTAAAAGAGTTATCTTTATTTAAAAGTGTTCTTCAATTTTCATAATGTGAAAAACCTATGAAATCTTACCAAAAAAATACAAATTTGACTAGGGATGCAAATAAAAATTTAAAGTTAATAAAACTAATCAGTGTCAAACTCTAAATGTCAAATAAAATGGCCTTTTTCTTTTTCAATACTCACACGAAGTATGTACTCAAACATACGCGTGCATAGACACTGAATCATTGAAAAAAGTAAAAGTGCAGTATAACTAACAATAGGACACACAATTTCTGAAACATTAAATTTCGTTGGAGGCACTAAAAACATTTAAAATGAGTGCATACTTTCCAATATTTCTTTATTTTTAAATTTCGTTGTTGTTTGTGCACGTGTTTAAAAGTGTCCCTGTATCTGTGTGTGCGTATAGATATTGGCACATTTTTCTAGGGACTGGAGAAGTTAAATAAACATATAATACTTACACTCTGTACTGCCTCCTAATGCATGAAGTCCGGATGATGGTATCACTTGATAGCTGCCCCCTTCAACCCCAATGGCACTCGTCATATGGTAACCATAACCATTCTGAGTTCCATACAGTGAATTCGCTGAAGACTTTTGCGTTGAACATAGTGTTTGCTGCTGTTGATGTTGCAATTGTTCGTCGGTATCCTGGACGGCAGTGAGTGTCAACTCAATGGCATGAGCGTCAAGTGTTTTACTATCTAAGCTGCCCGTAGGATAATAGGGTGGTGGTGGTGGCTGTTGTCCACCGGTTTGAGCAACAATCGATGGCCTACTTGAATCTAGTTCATATTCTTTGGCATTGTTTGTGCCAGATTTTTTTGCAGCTGTAAGTGAACGCCTACAGCGACAAAAAATCACGGAGAACGTAGCAAAGAACATAAATGAAACGAATGCTATGACAATCGCCACTATGGTAGACGTTGTTAAATTTGACGTTTCGGGCAGGTATGATTTTCCAACTAAAAAAAAGTAGAATATTACGATAAATGAACCGAAAAATAAGACACACAAAACAACAACAACCAACATAACAATTATTTATTTATCTTTATAAATGTGGAAGTCAACGATTTAAGTAATTGTGGATTTAAACGCACATTCCACTTAATTTCGTTTCGAACCATTTCACTATGCCGCAAGTGTTCATGTAAAGTAGTTGCAGTCAAAAGTTAAATTTAAATGCTTTGTCTTTATTCGAAGTTAGAAAAAATTACAAAGTTACTATTTACGCAAACGAGTAGAAGGCAATGCGCCTCTAGAAATATAATCGCTTTTGATAACTTTTGTTACAAAGATGGCGTAAACAATGCAATTACATTCAAAAAGTGTGAATATTTATTTTTTATGTTATTAAAAGAAATAAAAAGATTCTGCAAATAATATTATCAAATGACAAATGTATTTGAGGTTTGATAAAAATATGTTTCTGTAGTGTTTCTATTAACAATCATTTGTATAAATAATTTAGTATTGTAATGCTGCTTATAAAGTTATAAGAACAAATTTCATTGATTATAAACACTCAATTTATAATTTAAAATAATTTTCAAGTGTCTTCTTTTAGCGGTTGAATATATAATGCAATAAACGTTAAAATCACATCTCATTATTTAATGTCTGAGTATATTCTCAGTGCTTTTTTCTACAAAGAACCATAACAAAACACATTGTGTGAAAATTATGAGTCTCTGCCAAATATATTTTAAAATATTGCAAAACTCACTTCACATCGTAATATAGCAAAAAAAAAAAATCAAAATAAAAAAGCCAATAAAAAATTGTATTCAAAAGTAATTAGGCATAAAGTTGTAACATGTAAATTTAATATTAGTTCTGCAAATTAATTCAATATGTGTCGAAAAGCTGTTTTTATATAATATATGGATAAACATTGTAGCGATTATATAAATATAAGATTTTTACACTTTGAGTGTCAAACATTAAAAATACCAAATACTAGAAACGTGGAAATTTAACATTGACGACTTAAGAATATTTTTTAACGTTTTCTCAATTAAGTTTGTTATTATACCAATTTTAATGATTTTTTAACCATGCAATTGTTATTTATATAAATAGTAATTTATAATTAAAGTTAATTATCTACAAACATGATAAATAATAAATTGTTCATCTTTCATACTCAAAACAAAATCTTGTGACAAAATAAAAGATAAATACGGCAAAACATACCATCTATCGCAGTCAAGAGTGATAACACAAACACTCTTTCACTATACAATTTGTTTCTTTTGTTGTTGTTTTTCTTCTCTAGTAATTTAATTTAAAAAAAAAAATATTCTACTTACTTTCAGCATTTGTGTATTCCCCGCAATGATCGTGATTAGAACGCAAACACAATTTGACACGCACTGATGGAGCCTGCTTATTTTCTGCTAACGCCAGCGTTATATCCTCAGCATGACTCATTGACCGACCGCCTGTCATACTGTAGTGCGTTCTTTGGGCAATGTGATTAATTGTTGTTTCCTTGTATGTAACTTCGTTGCCGGATGGCAATGTTACAGTATCAATAATTTCCCATGTGGCTATTGGCGATGCACGGTTGACTAGTGTTTCGACTATTGCAATTAGTGAAAGGCAAGTGCCATGAATATTTATGCCAACAACATGAGAATTGGGATCATATGTGACATGAAGAGGAGTTGGTATTTTGTCGACTTTTGTTATGGCCACTACTTCATTGGAGTAGCCAGAACTGCCCTTTGCATTAAGAGCATAAACTTTAAGCATATATGATTGGTATTGATCTAGAGGCGCAACTTTACACGGATTATCACGAAAGCAATCAAATTCTTGCCATTCAGGTGAACTCATGCCACTACTAGAAGCATAGGCATGTACGGCTCCACAGTCTTCCAGCGCTGGTTCACGTGGTGTGGGTACTCTACGATATGTTACTAAGAACTTGGTACTTAACATACCTCCATTAAATCCAGGTATCCAACTGAGTATAACATAATTGTGTGCAGTTTCTAATACCTTCAAAAAGGTGGGTTTTTCAGGTGGCCCTTTTGGCTGCAAGCGTATCTGGGTGCGTATTGTGTCAAGTGGATTTACAGCGCGGCAGGAATAGTCACCATAATCGGAATGTGAAATATGATTTATCCTTAATATAGAGGTGTAAATATCATTGTTATCTACCCTTGTGCTAATTTCATAGTGTCCATCTGAAGACATGGTAAGAGGTGAAGGATTATTGCCAAATTGCCATTGAAATTCTGGTTTTGGATAAGCTTGTACTTTGCAAATGACTTCCGCAGATTCGCGCACATCATACGCTACTTTATTATATTGATGCAAAACTATGGGCTCATGCTCAATACGCAAATGCATGCTGGAGTTAGCGGAATTAACTTCATTTTCATACAGACAAGTGTACAAGCCGCGATCTGATGGTACTAGTTGATTGCCATTTGGCCGGCCCTTCCCTCTAAATTTTAGTATACTCTGCATTGTTATCACACCATTTGATGCTTCGGTGGGAGTAGTGCGTATATCGTACATTTTGCGACCTGACAATATTTCAGTGCCGTCCTTTATCCATTTTATAATGGGTGCAGGTTTTGCTTTGGCGCTACATGTTACTGCATAATCTACATCGCCCACACGTCGAGTCATATGTTGTTGTAATTTCGCTAAAAATTGAGGAGGCTGGTGTACTTCTAGAGTTATGGTGGCCATTCTACCAATGCCTAGTTCATTGACAGCATGACAGTGATATTTTCCTTCACTTCCTAAGTGCGCCTTGGGTATCGAATACTGGGGACCTTGAGCTAAGATTTTCTGTGTATTGCTAAATTCTCCATCCATGTCGCGGAACCAACGATACTGTGGTACTGGCCAACCAGGAGGACTAGCTGAGCAACTGAGAGTTACACCATTTCCAACATGTACTACTGGCTTATTAGGTGTAATGTAGGCCTGGCCTGGTCTATGACGTACCAATAGTGCTACTGTCGAATTCCCGACTCCTTCAACTCTCTTGTTGCCAGAAGGTTGCATTAGATTAACAGCCCGACAAATGTAGTTGCCGGCATGTTCTGCTCTGACTGATACCAAAGTCAACAGTTCTCCCATATAACGAAAATCAGAAGCTCCTTCTTTAAGCCACTCTATAGTTATGGGCGCAGGATTTGCTGTGACATTACAACGCACCAACACAGTTTCACCTTCCTCTGTCTCGTGTGTCTTTGTTTCAATTATTACAATCGGTGGATACAAGACATCGAGTACAAGATCTTTTTCGCCAGTTTTCCCTAGACCATTATCTGCGGTGCATGTGTATTTACCAGCATGATGACGATTAACACGATATATTGTGTAAGTAGGTGTTGTGCTGATATACTGACCATTTCGGGTCCAACGAACATTTGACACCATGGGTTTGGCATCGACGCGACAATCCAGTTTGGCGGTATGATCTCGTTCGACACGCATAGGATTTTGAGGACCAACTTCAACTCTCGGGTAATCTAAAAAGAAGAAAAAATATAATGCTTAAATTAAATCAATCCAACCCAGTGCATGTTTTATTTTAAGAGTGTTTTGAAATTTTTTCGAGACATCTACTAAGGGAAGTTTAACATTTGTACATTCCCTTGAGTTACTTTTATTCCAAGGAAAAAAAACATGGCACTTGTAAAAACAAGTTGATACTGCAAAGTCATATTTTCATCACCTGTGGTCAAATGCTGAAAAAAGTTTTACTTATTAACAAAATGTAATTGAGTATGATTTATTTGTGAGCGTTCAAAAAATGTTTCGTTTTGCCAACATTAATATTAACAAAACAGGACATACTAGAAGCGAATGAATCCCAATAGATTCTAACGAATTCAAAACATGCATACTAACCAATACAAAACTTTTGATAAACAAAAATGGCCCCAGAAACAAAAAAACCAAAGGACACAATATAAAAAACTATGTGCTTTTATATAAAGTTATGTACTTGCTAGACCATATGAATATTTAAAATACATACATTTAATACAATCATTTAATCGTTCAAATAAAGAATGGTCGCAAAAATATCATATTATGTTCTTATTAATACTGGAATATAATTTAAAAAAAAACTATAGAAGCAAAAAATTTTAAAAATTTGGGAATTGGATATTTTTATTACTTCCAGAATGAGAGCAAGTGTTAGTGTTGCACTGCGGTTGCTTAAAAGCAGAGTTTTTTTTTTAGATAACCATAATTAAAGTAGGGCAAATATGCGACAAGTTACCTCACGTTTATACATCACTGAGTACAACAACTCGGAAGAGAATTGAATTAATGTAACCCTTAAATAACAGATTTATATCACTTTACTCGAGTAGCTCTGTATGTTATTTAAAAAGTCTGTTAAAAAATACGAATCACATAAAAAGTAAAAATCAATTATCTCATTTTAGGTGAAACTATTTCAGGCAGTAACGCAGAACTCCGAATGAGGTTACCTGAAGGACTATAATGAGTCTCCTCTGCTGACTTCATGGGCGTAAAATAATTAAGAGTTCTGTAAATGCGCAGTGGTAAAGCAATATGTATGACACCTCCAACACAAAATAATTTTCTGCTATCATATTTTTAAATAATAAGATAAAACTAAAACCACTCCCATGGCCAGTCTACGCATAAGTTGATAATTATCGTCGAGAGATAAAAATGCACAAAATATAAAGTTTTTTAATTTCGAAAAACGAACAATGCGTCTTCTGAAGCTGCACAAAAAATAGGGCAGCTAATTAAACATGTAGTTATACAAAATATTGTAATCGTTTTAATAAGGAGCAAATTATTTATAACGAAAATTAATAAAAAAAATATAAGTGATAAACATAAATTTGTTTTATTCAGCTTTTATAACTAGCCAGACTTGAGAAATGTAACAAAAATTATTGTGAAGCCGCTATATATGAAATGAAGCAGGCGTCTTAAAGTTTAACAAGCAGTTGATACGGAAATTGTCGTCCACATCTCAGTGGGTTAACAGAGTGTGCCACTCCTGGTTGAGCTGACGAAAAAGGTCGAGTAATTCATGTCCCGTTGATAGCTGCCAGAGTCACAAAACCAGAACTAAAAAACAAAAATAAAAACTGGCATGATCATATTTTTTAAAAATAAAAATAAGCTCATAGTTTTAAAAAGAAAAATCAATAATATGACTAAAACAATTTATAAAGTCTCTTTCTTATTTTACCGGCTAACTATTAAAACCTTAGTCTAAGCCTCCCACGATTTAATTGCAATACGACAGATACGACAGAAAGAATAGCTGTTATTAAAAGAGTTATTTTGAATACATCTTCACAAGCTTCTTTCATAAAAATTCAAATTATTACAATACACAAATGTATTATTTGAAGGTTCGTGATTCAAATTACACAATGAAATGAATTACATTCTGCTGGTGCGAATATTTTCTTGGCTCCTTGAATAAATGAACACATTATTAACAAAATTAGAAATAAAAAATAAATGAGCCTAAGCCTGGCTAAAAACTGATCATTTCTATCCATTCTCGTAATAACGCTTGTTCCAATTTCTGAGCAAAGGATTCCAAACCTTGTCAATATCAGATAGTCTCTAAGGTGTAATATGAGCAAGCATCCAAAATATAACATAAGTAGGACAAGATTGCGGGATTTCATGGAACCGACTAACGCTAAAGTAATGTAGTAATAATAATTATGACAGTGTGTGTTTTAACTATTTAAAACAAAAGGAACTTGTCAGTATCAACAGCGTGAAAACTATTTTTAGTATAGACTTTATTGTTTTAAAGTTGAGTATATGGCTGTGTGTTATTATACATGTGTGTATGTATGCAATAATGAACAAATGATTATCCCCTTATATCTCGTAGCAAATTGTAGTTGTGGTTATGTGTATGAGCAGGAAATCAGATGGTGCTCGTATTTAATTATATTAATGAAGTTGGTCATAAAATCACAGGACAACACCTTAAGTTAATGTAAATTTATTAATATACAAGTACCTAGGTACATGTTATCCATAGTGTCAACATGTGCTTGACAGTGTTTAAATACCCAATTTATGTTACATATATGCAAAACGTAAACTTAAAAAGTCACTATTAATAGGACAACTACTTCAGCATAATCATAATTTAATTTTTGAAAAAAATCCCAACAAAAATTGTATAAGGGATTAGATATTTCAAAGGAAATAATACGTATGTACATATATGCAGTCAACTACTTTTCAATTTAATTAGTATATGAAAAACTGTAAAGTGACCTGCGGCATTTACACATATAACACTTGTGGGCAGCAGCAATCACAACAGATGCCACAACTAGAAGTTGACGATAACAAGCACCGTCACTTAAGTGTCTGCTATTTGCGTAATGCCAGCAACTTGACCGCGTCAGTTAATTAGTTAAACAGATTCAAGTAAACAAACAAAAATGTTCACCATTTTGCCACTAGGTAAATACCACTAAGGTTTAACCGGAATGACAAAGACTTAACTCCATCCACAAATGCTTATTGTGTCTGTGATTAAAAATTGTTTTGTAGGTTGGTTGTCCATGTACGTGTAGTGGTAACGAAGCAAATATTCCGTATGCGGTTGAATATTATTTCAAATATCTAAATGTTTTTAAAGGTGGGGGAGTTTATTTAGCATTAAGCAAATATTCCCATGCAACCATATAAAAATATTTTGTTGTTATTTGTACTAAAAGAAGTTTTTAATGCTTATGTTTGATAATAAGATCGAAACTATTGTAGAAAAGGGTATATCTAAGTTTGTCATTCCATTTGAAATATCAAAAATATGCATTTCCGAATCCATATATATAGGTAAGCTAGAGAAAATTTAAATACGCCAATCGATCAGTCATAATTTCGAAAACTTTGCTATTGAAAATCAGCATCATTTTTCAATAATTTCGAATTTAATTTTTGCCTATAATTTTTCAATAATATATGAAACAATGAAGGAATTCCAATCAAAAAACAAATATGCTTAGCGATAGATAGACAAAAAAATAATGAAATACCATCATGTGAAAGAAATGGAACTCGCCATATTTTCCGAGTTATGGGCCTCTAAAATTTTCTTAAAAGAGTACGATTGTGCACCATATTTTTTGAGATATGAGTATCATTTAAACGCTTTTGAAGAGATCGTTCAGGAAATAATAAAATTTCTTAAAACGCATATAAAGAGCCGATGATGTTCCTTTGTAAGATTACATAGTACTTAAATTTATTTTTTATTTTTAATTCTGTCACCCAATATTTGTATTTTTGATTAAAGTTTCTCCACTGAACTAAATTTATATACGTGGTGAAGGGTATAAAAGTTCGGCATAGCAGAATATAGCACTGTTACTTGTTTTTTCAACTTTCTTTTTTATTTCTGCACTTTCGCTCGTATGTCTATACTTTTTATTATTTTGTATTTCTGCAGAGAAAGGTCTTCGTAGTAGTGTATTTAATATTTAACAGATTTTCGTGCAAAATCAGGAACTCACCAAATTATTTATTCCATTTATTTTATCATGATTATTTGAGTATTTTTTGCTAAAAGCAGTGTTAGATATGAACATTAACAAGTAGTTTTTAATGAACGATTAAGTTATTTCTAATGATTTACGAAGCAACTTTTGCCATAAGCTGTAAAAATATTCTCTTAGTAACTCATGATTCTGCAGGAAATTCTGGCTAAATAAATCGGACGAGGATAAGAGAACTTTCCACAAGAATATCCAAAGGGATAGTGATGCTACGTACTTCTTTGATGTGGGACCAATATAGGACTTGCCAGAAGTCCCAATAGGTGAATAGATGACGATGTTTCTTGAACTTTAGCGAACCGCCAAAGAAGTTCGACTTCGGCCCAATAACGGAAGGTGCAGCACATTCGTTTATTGTCTGGCAGAGTTTCAGATTCCTAGATCAGATGGTTAACTTAAAAAAAGAAATTCTATTATGTAAGTACTCTGTTCTTGCAGTCTTATAATAGTTGCGCTATTGCACATAGTAAGCGAAGCACTGCACGTTGGGGCAGAATAAAAATAATTTTGAAATAAATCAGTCGTTTTTAACCGCTCGGTCGATTAATTTACATGAGCATACTAAAGGAGCATTTCAGGTTAAGTTTTGAAGCTGAGTACCATCCACCTTTCAGGAATAGCGCTATGAGGTATGAGATTTAGGTATCTCTTACTTGCGAGCTTTTTAATGTTTGACATTTCTTCATTTTTTTCTGATTTTTTAAAATTATGCATGGGCTTAAAGGCCTCGTCAATAGCTACAAAATCGTTCTTGACCCGCATATTTATGTTTTAGAGTGATCAAATCATATACATTTTAAATTAAAATTTTTAATTTTTTAATGCCTTGTTCCTTGTTTCAAAATCTTGGATACAATTGAATTTTTTGCTTTAGTTCTTACACATGAATAAGTATTGATTTTGTAGAGACATTGTTTTTAACTTACATTTCTTATGCCTTGCTTCCTTTAAATAGTTGTTAAAATAGAAAAATTATGATGGATGCGTAAATCGTATGCCTATCTAACTTTTACTGTTACCTTTACAATCAATCACAGTTAATAACAAACTTAAGTCTAACTGAAGAATTATTTTTCATTTATACAGGATACATTGTGTCAGATACAACAAAAAGATCAATGTAGAATTACTTCTACGCTGATTTTTTCCTTTAAAGGTCTACGAAAGAAGTGTCTATTTTATAAAACAAAGTTTTTCATATGTTTTTCATGTATTCAGGATCGTATACTGACTATTTCTTCTTTGTTTTAAACTAAAACATATTCTTCCGTGAACGTTTTTCTGTTGTGCATTAAACCGTTACCCATCGAAGATGGCGTAAAATTATTTCCAATTACAATTAATATCTGGAAAGAATTAAAGTTTGTCAAGTTTTAAATTCACATTTTATGTTATTCATGTTACTTGTGAAATTGATGAAAGTATAAAATTAAGCAATTATTCGATTTCAACTTTTTAGTAATGCATTTTTACTGCTTAGTCTGCCTGCAAGTAATTACATTTTCGTTTTATTATTTTTTAATTTTTAATTTACTAATCGATTAAGGAACACATTTTTACCCAGGTCAAATCGTTTAGAATGACTATTATCGAAATGGTTGTAATAAACAATATTAAGTACACGTCAAGTAGTGTAGGTTCGTATTCCAGTTAACAAATACGAGTTTGTTGAAATGACCTAAAAGCAACTATGACTGGTTGTGCTTTAAACTGTGTATAACCACTTTAAAATTTTCCTAATGTTTATTGAAAACTCTTGAACTATAATTATGTTGCTTTAACCAAAGGTCTAACCTAATGGTGCTTACACAAATTGGGCAATAACAACATTACGAGATACTTGTGTGGATATTCATGTTCATTTTCATTCCGTTGAGTAGTTGGCCGTAACAATGCATACACATTTACAGAGTTAGTTTTATAAATGTATGTATGCGTGTAAACGATAACAATTTTCTTTCGTTTTAGTGAATTGGAAAAATATCCCTCGCTAAATTTAATTGTGTTGTAACGAAATTTAGTTTGAAATTCTATCGTCCTTTGCTAAATTTACTTCAATCCGTACGTTTGTAAACTGACCAATTTGTATTGACTGACAGAATAACCCAGGCCTTTCGAAGCAGAAGAATTAAAATTCATATAAATAAAAAATCAATGACATTGTTTACTGGCAGTTCTGTTTAAGAGTGCAAGTTACTTTATTTTAATAATAATTTTATTACATTATTTTTCCTTATGTTGGGTGCTACTATAAGAGAAGTAAATTGTATTACATTTAAAGGAGAAGAAAATGGTGGAGGAGGCGTAAGCATATTTACGAAATGAACTAAACTGTTTTGTTATGTAATTCGTGACGTTAGAAATTTTCTACTCAATGACCCTGCATTTAGACAGTGAGTTACCATCTTAAATGTCAGTTAATTGCAACCATAAAATTAATTATTGCTTGGTGTTTGGATTCCCAGCTTACAAGTATAAAATATAAGTTGCATTGTGCTATTAACTGATTTTATCTGTTATGCATTGTAAATTTTCCATGAAAGGTTTTATGAATACCAAGTTTTTTATGTATATGAAGCCGTTTGAGTCATGACTTACAGGAATTTGTGTTAACGTACCTGTTTTAATGTATTTCTTTTTATTTGTCGGAAGGTTGTTGATGCCCATAGCAGTAAAACGATCTTCCGAACAAATAGCAGGCGTGGTACTTCGCGTACAAAGCAACTATTAATAATCAGGGAATTGTCTTACTGTAACAAATAGAGTCTTGAAAATTTGCATTAGCAGTCCGCTTATTAATGTACATATTTCTGCAGAAACCTAACTTCATTGGAACAGTAGGCATTATACATTCCAAACAACGTTAAAAGGTGTAGCTGTGTACCCAGCAAACTTAAGAACAAAAACTTTTGAAATTTTGTGGAACTAACTCACGCAGTGTACAAAATTCAGTTGAAAAATGGCTTATTCTCTTATTAAGGGAACATTTTTAACCAAGAGAACTGTAACAAATACGTGCTAAAAACTTTTGTACGATAAATATTCATATATTCGATCAAAAAATTTCCTTGATTCGAGCAAAAGCCATAGTACCTCCCACACATAGTGAAAAATACTTTTCGTATAGAAAACAAGGAAACAAGTATGAATATTTTTAAATAAAAATTTAATTTCGTAGCCATACCGAAGGTTGGCACAAAACAAACACAAATGTACAAGACAAGTTGCAGAGACAACTTTGGGTTGTGTCGACTTCGCCTATCTAAATTAATTTTGATTGATAATGGAAATTTTTATTTATGAAATTAATTGATTACAATGTATACAACCTAAAAGTCGAATTCTGAGGCGAATATCGCGATTAAGTAATTGCTGCATTACATTCTGCTGATGTCTAATTTTTTCTGTCTCTTTCCTAAAAACTTTGTTACAATATTAGTAACTTTAATAATGAAACGTAATAGCAAGGATGTGAATATCATTTATTTTTTTAAAACGTGACGCTGCTGCTTTTGCCACAAGGTCTGTCTATCTGTCATAGTCATCCATTTATAGAACCTATTCGGTAGACTTTTGAACTTTTTACAGAAAATTAATTAGTAAAGAATCTATAACCATCAATACTATAAATAAAAGAGTTTTTCATAAGTGCCATAATATTCGTAAAAATATAGTTATTTTTGAGCTGTGATAGAAAGACTCATTAAATTTTTATAGTGTCATTTATATTATGCGCGCTATAGCAACAAGTAGAAAAAAATAAAACTTTTAATTAAAAGGTATCCCAATAATGACATGATTGTCGCTTAAATGGTTTTAGCTCTTTTACCGTAGAAGGCAGACAGAGTACGAATAAAAAATTTAAAAACTAATTACAAACGATAAATTTGAAAATAAAAGGGTGTTTCCCAAAGGCCGTGAATTTCACGAATATGGTGTCTTATAATGAAGGATATCTCGATAGTAACGTGATTTTTATATGTATAGTATTATAATTTTTTTTGAACCGCAGTAGACTATATATTTACGTAGGTTCAATATTATTAAGTCGCTATAAAAACAAGTAGTAAAATGTGTCCTAGTAGTAGTTTCAGTATATGTAGTAGTTATTTTCACAGGGTCTTATTTTGCTTTACTACGACTACTATACAAAAGATTTTCATTACATGTATTAAGAAATTACGAAAATACAAATGCAGGTGAGTAGTTAATACAGGTGTAACGTATCAGTAGTTATTTTATTTCTTATCATTGGTAATGCGCTTTCAACTTCCAGGTGACCGAAAATCTGTTGTTGTGTAGAACCCCTGTAATTTTAATTGTAAGCAAGCGTTACAAAGTATTGATTTTTTTGTCGTTTTTTATTTGTTTTCGTTTTTTACTGATGCAGTAAAAATGTTGCACGTTCTTTTATCGTTTCACTTACAATCACTGAATATTAAATTTTAATATCCCAATTATAATTTCCGTTTATATATTTTAAACATGCAATGCAATCTAATTCGTAGTCGTATAATTTACAACCATTAAACATAAACGCAAAAAATAAGGATGAAAAAATATCACAAAAACTACAACAAAATTAATTTATAAAAATTATGAATTTGGATCAATTATCACTGACTCATGTCTATGACTAGTGCAGATTTTTTTAAGAAATAACATAATTAGGAAAACTTAATTTTTGGAAATCATTTTATTTTTTGCAAAGACAAAATTTAAAATTGCAAAACAACTTATTTTAAACTCTTAAAAAGTGGAAAACAATAAAATGTATTTAGGAGTTAATTTTGTCAAGTAAACACTTGTGTCAAATATTTGTTTTTGAATTCCTTTATAATAGCAATGACGGTAATTTGACTACTAATTTTTCTAACAGCCACTTTAGATTAGAAATGTTTTTGGATGAAAACTCTGTATTTTATTAAAGTATAAGTCAGCGAAAGAGTTAAAAAAGAGATTTTTTAATTAACGCTTATCTCTCAAATATCACATCTAGAAATTTTTAAATGTTTTTCTAAGAATGCATACAAGCGGACAACAGGGAAATTATGAAATAAGCTCAAACCGAATTTTTGTTGCTTTGTATAATCTTAACGCTGCCAAATTTAAAAACTAATATTTTGTTTCAGGTGAAATGAGAAAAGGATGTTATTTGTTTATAATAAATTATCTCCTTTTCTTTATAAATTTGAAATACTCAGCATAGAGTAAGCTTATTAATAGGCCGCTTTGTATTTAACATCCAGATATGAAACCACCTATTATAACCCAGCGTTGTTATATTTGAAAGATCATATAATTCCGAATATAGGAAGACTACACTCAGATGCTCTGTTTCACGTGATTCCAAATTTGTGCATAGTATCAAATGTTTGGTTTCTAGATGCTGTCATCCGAATAATACAAATTTATTTCGTCAGCGTGTTTGTACTTCGTTTATATTTTCGTGATCCTTTTTGCAGCAGCAAAATTTAACGCCATATCATGTGAATAATATCTAAACATCTAAAACTGCAATTTTAAAGAATTCTAGTAGCCCTCATTTAAATGCACTAAAAACTTTTTAGCTTCTGCATTATATGGCTTTATTTTGACATGGTTTTACTTTAAATACCACACAATTAATAGCGAATCAGTGTAGCACTTCAATGAAAAAATTGTATTTATTTTATAACAAAATATGCTTTTCGCCATTACAACTTTCAATTCAACTGAAATCACAAAACTTAATATCTCGGTAAGCAATTTAATTTTTTCTGTTTTCAAAGTGCTAGAGAAAAAATATGAAATTGTTTTGCCAGCCCAACTGTAAAACAAATAATATATTTTTCAATTTACATATAAAAAGTTTTGTACAAATTGAATGCAGCCATAAAACAATAACTTTTGTTGACGAAAGAGAAATAAATACCAAATGCTTTTTAATTAGACAAACGAAAATATAAGCTGTTTATATTATTTTTTAAAAGCATATCTGGATCACGATTCCCCAAAAATAAATATTGTATTTAATTGCCTGCAACAAGGTGGTACAAAAGTAATGACAAATGACGCTACTGTCGTGGCATCTTTGTTTGTTAACAGATACGGCATAAATTTCATTGTCGGTTTTGTCGTGTATTAACACTGATTGGCGCCCCTATTTATTATTAATATTTTTTTGTATTGTATGTTTGGGTTAGTAAATAATTTTGGTGCCAAACACTATCCTAACAGCTGGGCTTAATGGAGGTTTTGTGATACTAATTTATCCGCAGGCCAAATGTAATAAAGACAGCCTTTGTGAAATCACGCGTTCACCAAAACGAATACAAAATAAATTGCGAATTTGAACAAAGATGTTTTGCATGTACAATTAAGATGCCTTAAAAGGAGCCAAGGTATGCTTTTACTCGTGCGGTAGTCGTTTTTGTTAACTTTTCCTTAAAGAATAGACCTTTTTATTTTTAATAAAATTGTGGCCAATTCATTTTATGACATTATTTTTGTGGTTCCTGCTCTGTTATGAAAGATATAAAACGTTTCCCTAACAGTAAATGGTGAAACTGAAACGTACAATTCGTTTGCAACACATATCTACAGGTTTACAAACTGACACCTTATAATGGAAACATAAGGACACTTGCCCAATTACACACCCAAACATATGAACGTAATAAATTAAATTTTGCAATTTGTTTAAATGTGATAAAATTTCAACAAATCTGAGTGGTTATTTAATGGAGCCATATAATATAAACACAAAACTCACGTACACTTGCTTTTTCGCAGCTCGCGCACATACTTTGAAATATCACCTTCTTCACGTTCTGAAAAAATTAAAAAAAAATAATTTTTTTTATAAATGCATAAAAAATAACCCACATATGTATGTACGTGAATTTCTTTTATAAAAAGTAAAATCTGTAACGTTGTGCTGGAACCTTGTATTGTGGCATTAACGCCACTAATAATAAAAAATCATGGATTACAAGCCAACACATAAACATGATCCCACTCATAAACAATAAAAATCTACAGGAAAACCAGCAAAACAGTTGCAATTGCAAAATGAACAAGTAAGGAGAACACATTCAGTTTAGTCGATTTTATTCAACACTACTTCGAGACACGAATAAAATAAAAAAACCTGCAATCTAAAATTTAAACTTTATTATATTATTGCTAAAATAGACCAAATTGTGATTTTTGCTATAAAACTCAATTAAAAAAGCGAAATTGCACATAAAATATAAAAGTTTTGGCGTCTTAAAAACTTTTTTTATTTTTATAAATTTAAATAAAGAAAGATATATAATATATTTTTATACAGAATATATAAGTATTTAGAACCTAACAATCGCAAATAAATATTCTGAATTAGCAAACAGAATGGCGAACTTCGCTTTATTCGCCACCTGTTAAAAAAATTATTTTATATTATTAATATAAAAACTAAGTAATTTCGTGTTTGTATGTAGTAAAAATATTACTTAGTATAATTTTCACCAGATGTCGGATAGCAGTGATGTTCAATTGTTCATTTATAAACATTTATGTATAATATATAAATAGGTATATATATATATATATATATATATATATATATATATATATATATATATATATATATATATATATATATATATATATATATATATATATATATGCTACAAAAAAAAAAAAAACACAAAATTATTACGCCTACGAAAACAAAAAAATTGTAGATGGTGAGTCACATCTGGTAAAATCAAAAATTAGACAAACTAAAATACAGTTTTCAAGTCTTCGGTGTCAAAAAGGTATAAAGATATTGTTGTATATCTTAAAGAAGAAGTATTTAAAATCAGTTAAATATAAATCAATATCAATTTTACTAAGTAATTAATTTTTACCACAATGCTAGACAGAAAATGCATCACATTGTGCTGATAAGTATCTGCAGCCAAAAAATGTTAAGAAAACTGAAAACTAAAAATTTTTATTTTCATAATGTTGAGAAACGCTAGAATAATCGAATTCAATGAACAAATACGTCTTTTTGGAGCTTACACGAACACCTATAAAATATTTTTTATGATTAAAAGCATTTCCTTTTTTAAAAGTTTGGCCACATTTATCAAATTACATTAACTATTGAGGCAGCTTTTAATTTTCAAATCCACATTTTATACTTATTGTTATAACAGACTTTGCAATACAGTTCATTTGTAAATTTCATCCGTCTGTCTGCAACTGTTCAAGAGTTTGGTCATATACATCAAATTATATCAACTGATGTTACAGCCTTTAATTTATATTTTAAATTATTGTACTTTTTATTATTCCAGACAAAGTAGTAAGCATTCTGCCTAATTTTCAAATGTTTTTATATAACGGTTGAAAAGATAGGGCAATATAGGTAAATTACATAAATTATGAGAACACCATTTAGTTTCTAAGCCCAAATTGTATACATATTATTATAGCAAACATAGCAATACAGGTTCCGGTTCTAAAGTTTGGCACATACATCAAATTACATCTACTATTGGGACTTCCTTTAATATCCAAATCCAGATTTTATACTTGTTATCATAGCGGAATTAGCAATATATATTCTTTTTAATTTTCAACTTTCTGCCTATAATGGTTCAAAATTATCGCCCTAAACATTAAACTAAATGAACTATTGGGGCACCTTTTTATTTATAATTTTGATTATTTACAGTTGTTGTTGTAACGATCAAACCGATCGACACTCTATCCTATCTTCAAGCGTTTGTCTACAACGGTTCAAAATACAGTCCCAATTTAGTCAATTTATGTCAACTATGGAGACACCCTTTATTTTTAGACTTATTTTTCTATTACTTTGTGCTATTGCGAGATATAGTAATACCCACTTTTATTAATTTTTAAATTGGAGCTCTTTACGGTTCGTAATACGTTTAAAAAGCATGTATGTTGTGTTAGGCACCCTTTAATTATTAAAGTTATGAACTGTGAAACGGGACCAATCTGTAAGCATAATCTTTCAAATGACGAAAAAGTCTTCAAAATCGTTCCAAAAATTATTGTGTTCTGCAGGCACAAACATTAAATAAATAGCTACATTCAGACGAATTAATATAATTATTTTTTTTTGAAGTCGGTTCAAAACGAGCTTGAAACGAAAAGTTTTTAATTATCATTAATCTTAAGAGCTTTGGTTTTAAAATTTAAAAATAACAAAAATAAAAAAAATTGGTTGAATGAGAATTGTAATCAATCAAAACAAGAAATTGAAATCGTATGTATTGTTTATACATTCGTCACGATATATGCTAAAAAATTTTGCGATGTTTGCCATTTTTGATATCATTTCATTTATCTCAATCAAACTTTATTTAACAAATAGCACTCAGACATAATGCATTGCAATAAATCGGTAAAACCCAAGCAGAAACTCTGCAACTGAATTTCAATGTTGAAACAATATCAGCAATGCGTTTAGTTATATTGGAAATATATGTACATATAAAAAAAGTTAACATTTAACCCTTCTAGTACTGAATTTTTTGGAGACTTTTATGCACATAGAACGGATTTAATTTATTGCTATATGGATTAATATGTAAGAGTGGAAGTGTCGAAATTAACGCCTACTTATCAAATTCAGATGACGAGTCAGACTCGTCCACCGTAACTTCGGCCAAGTAAACACATCACGAATCTCACTCGTCAAATGTACTCAAAGGGTTAAAAGAATAAAAAGATATGGCCAAATACGAGATTTTGAATACTTTTTAGATAAATGTAGACTTCACCTGTAAGAACGGGTACATAACCTGCAACATTTTCATTTACTTTTGCTTGCGAATGCGATGCTCTGTTTTTAATCAGAACTTTCAAAAAGTTTTGGTTAATTTATTTTTTTTTTTAATTTCACTCGTTGAAGCTAAAATCGTTTCAAAATGAATGTGTATTCTGAAGGATCTCGTTGTGGCTTAAAATGGTGAATGACAGTTTTTTTTTGGTTGCATTGTTTGTTTAATATTTCTGGTGACAAAATATCAACAAAAAATTTTGTGGAATGCAGACACGTAAAATATATTTTTATGTTTCGTATGGTATTTTTTTTTTTAATTTCACGTTTTTTCCACAATTGTTTATATAGGGAATTGAAATTTTATGTTTGTTTGTGGTAAAAAAGCAAAAAAGTGAAAAAAACATGATTTCAACGTATCTTGTTTAAATTTAAATGTATGAAAAACAAAAAAAAAAAAAGATAAATATACCTGCTGCTATAAATTATAAGCAATCGGAATAAATGGAGTATATATCCTTAATTTAAACAATCAAATTCAAATAAGTACTGAAATTAAGCAGATGAAGATATATTAAGATGTAAGTTAAAGTTATGAAAAGTTCATCGAGGGTTTCAATATTTAAATAAATCAAAGCAGCGTTCCTTTTGCCAAGTTAAGTTCAAGGCACAACGGTCTTTGGACTGTTTAGTAGTTTTTTTTAGTTGGGATTTTTGCATACTTTGATTGTTATTGATGATTTAAAATTTTAGTTAAAATGTGAATGCATCAAATGTTATAACGTGCTTGCTTCTACTGCAAAATACTGGAAATGTGAGGTACGACTTTTCTATATTTAGCTAAAATTTGTTTATGATAATAACTATTGTTCAACAAATGGGGGATGGAAATTCAGAAACTGTTTTCAGTTCAAAGACCTCTTGCTTCATAGGTTAACGAAAATGAGGTTTCAATATTTAGTCACAATTATTATATTTTATTTATTAACTCGAATTATTCAACATTTTTCATTTTTTGATACACAACAATGTAAAACGTTAAATAGAACATTTTTAAAATAAATAAATTTCTAATTTTAACCAAATTTAACCGGAATAAGCTGATAGAATATTTTTATTACGCAACACGAAAAAGTAGTTTTAAATTTAAAACGAAAATTCAAGCGGTAACCATTCTTCGTAATTAAGTTCCAACAAAATCATATATACAAGTACAGTATGTCACATATTAAAAATTGTGTGTTAAAATGGGACACTACAGTTATCAGAGGAGAACTTATAAAAAATGCGATCGTGCGCCTCAAATTTTTTTTAAATAAAAGAAATAAAAGTAAAGTAAAAAATAGCGCTTAAATAAAATTCTAGCTAGAGCCACTGATAAGGTAAAAAGTTTTAAATAAAAATTTGAATAGTTCCCAAGGAGCTAACATTTTTTCTTTCACTGTGACAGAAATATGGGTTGGCTTCGGTTCTTATTGATTTTTTTTCTCAAAATAAGTTTTTCCAACTCACAGACGACTTCTTATTATAAATATTTTTATTGTTTTTAGACTACTGCGCTATACTAATAGATTTGTTCCATTTGCTTCATTAATTATGTATATAAAACGTAAACAGCTACCTCTAACACAACAACACATTTGCTAACTTGATTCATCATTTTAGAATAAAGTAGATCAAACAGAAATATGTAAAGTAAATTGACACATCTTTTATAAAAATAAAAAAAAATTAGCTTGCTTTAAATTTATGCTGAAAGACAAGTGTTACTCATCCCTTGTTATCCTACTCATTTTATAAAAATTGCATTTGACTTAAGTGCAGTTCTGAATTTCGTTCTTTTGCCAATTAAAAAAAATAAGTGGACAACTGCCAGTTTATTTGGCGCTTAGTATTTTTTTTACTACAAAAATGTCACTTACCTCAAAAGGAAAAAAAGGCTCAATATTAAAGTGAAAGTATCAGAGGAAAGAAAAACGAAATATTTTATGCCTTATTTTTAAAAGTATTCTGATTCTTTACAGCAGGATTTAATTGGCATAAGAATATAAGGCATGACACACGTTCCGATTTAATAGTTTAATTTCCGTACTTTCAATTTCGATCGGTTTTTTACCTTTTCAAAATTCCAATGAACTTCGTTTATTGCTAAAATTTTTATTTTAAAGTGGTAAAATTGTGTGCATCAAAACAAACACATCAAAAGTAAATTTTAAAATGGGTGAGTTGCCGTTACGTAATTTTTTTAAATATTTGTTAGTGGTTTGGATACAAATATCATGTAGCAATATTCGTTTTAAAAATATATAAATTCCATATTTTTTCTTTATAATTGAGTAAAATTTAAAAATTTTAAATAAATTTTATCTATAAATAAATTTTATAAGCGTTGCGGTTTTTTGCTATACATTAAGTACTTCAAACCCTATCGTCTCTTGACAAATTATAAAAATGGAAAATTTAAAAATATAAAGTGGCTTCATTCCGAATAATTTTATGGCTTTAAAATCACCTTAATCACGCCTTATATTAAAATTGTTTTTTTTTTAATATGTGTTTCCTGTATTTGTAACAGTCATAAAAATACTTAAATTAAAGTGAATATGGTTCAAAAAGAAGGCTACTTACAGTTAGGAGCAAAAATGTAACATGAGTTATTATGTTCTGAAATAAAGCTCGATAGTTTCAAAATAAGAAGGCACACAACTAAATTATCTTAACTTATTTTATTTATTAAACTTTCTGCAAAATATAACACAAACATAATTTTTTATATTACAAATTTGTAAAACAAAATGCGTATGTAACCAGATTAAGTCAAAAGTTACACTTTTGCACCCAGCAATATTTGTACGGTAATTAAAGCGCGACGTTTGAGTTTTTAATATTTGGTCCACAAACCTTTTGCTTTTTCAAGCTCTTTTAGTCTGTTGGGCATACTATTGAAAAAATTTGCCACCATCTCGTTCGGAATAGACTCCAAACAGTCTTTCACACGGCTCCATAACTCGTTAACACCATTTGGAGGTTCCGGATACTTGGCTAACTTTGTTTTGATGTAACTCCAAAAGTTTTCAATCGGATTCATATCTGGTGACTGCGGGGGCCATTTTAAAACAGAAAATGGTTGACTTTGTAGCCAAGTTTTTACTATTTTAGCTGTGTGCTTTGGGTCGTTATCTTGCTGAAACACAACGTTTTCAGGAGAAAGACCCGTTTTTTCAATAGCAGCTGGTAAATTATTTTGCAAAATTGAAAGATATTGTTCCTTTTTCATAATACCATCAATTTTAACAAGAGGACCCACTCCATTTTTCGTGATACAACCCCAAACCATTATTGAACCACCACCGTGTTTCATTGTTTGTCGGACCTGATTTGAGGTTATGGTGTTTGGGTCCTTAGTCCAGTACCACGAGCGCCCATCTGACTCAAAACGGCTAATTTTCGTTTCATCAGACCAAATCACCTGAAAAATAAAAAAATAAAAAAAAATTTAAAAAGTAATTTACAGTACCTGACTCCAGTCGCCTTCTGTCCAATTTTTATACGAATTCACAAATTCCTTCCGGCAAAGAATGTTTTTTTTTTGTTAGAAATGGTTTTTTCTTTTTTTCAGCGGCCTTAAGACCCAATCTTTTTAAACACCGTTGAGCTGTCCAGCGACTTGCATCAATTTAAAGAGTTTTTAGTGCTTCAGCTGGTGTGACAGGATTTTCGCATGTTACCAATTTTGCGAGGTGTCGACCAGTGCGATCATCTATTTTTCTTGGCCGTCCAATACGCGAAGATTGAGCACATATTCCATACATTTTTTTAATTCTTTGCACGGTCATATGACTTTTTTGCAATTTGTCTTACCGATTCATTTTTTTGCAATAAATTAATAATTTCTTTGATTTTATATGACTAAATTTTAAAAACACGTGTGAGATAATTGAAAAATTTATAAATAACGGTAGATTACAGAATGATTCAGATATTGTATTTGTTTGAATTATTAAATGCATTCCAATTTAACAGGGTGCAAAAGTGTAACATTTTCTGATATTTGTTATGGTACCCCTACTGTCCATCCTTGCCATACTAGAATATTGCATGTAAGTATTAATTTTTTGGGACAAACCGATATATAATAATAATCGAAAAAACTTTTGATATTTGCTTCCTCATAGGAAATACTAAGCATTGTTTCCGAACGCCGGCTATCATGGTACATTTTTGCTCCTAACTGTAAGTAAATATCACTATTCGGACACCTTTTAGTTTAAAGTTTTATTTTTTACACTTGTTGAATAGCAAATACGATTTTACATAGTTTGTGAAAATTTTACCTGTCAACGTATCATGCTTAAAACTTTTTTATAGATTTTATTACTTTGAGAACACTCTTTAATTTTTAGTATTTGTTGTTACAGTAGCTATATTAATACGGGTTAGAGATACAAGGCTATTTCAAACGTACACACACTATATTGAAACAATAGGCTGGAGTTTTTATTCTTTGGCTGTGTAAGCTTAAAATCTGTCAAAACAATTATACTTTGACTATTGTGTGTAAAACTAAGAGTTTTGTAAATGTTTATATTTTGCCCACGAAACACATTAAAGGCCGAAAATAGTTCCAATATACAAAAATGAAAAAAAAGTGTATAAATTCATATGACGTGGCTTGGCTTCTTTGTGGAAAGTATAAAGCAGGGAGTATGGTTAGTTAGGAGTGGCAGCCTCTCGCGACGAAGCTCACTTGAGCACAAACGAATGGCCCGAAGTATGGGAGTATGGGAGTATGGTTAAAAAGCAAAAAAATAATTGATAAGATTTGGTTCGGTTTAAGGTCATGCTTAAACATCAAAGTGAAAAACTATCCAACTATTTTGCTTCATTTTATTTTTCAATATTTCGTCAGTAGATGATGAAACCGACAGGTTGTATGACAAATAAATTTTAGATTGTTTCAACATTAAAATATTTCTTAAGAAAAACAACAAAATGCTTTAAAAAAAAAATAATAATAATAAAATAAAATAAATAAATAAAGTATGTAAGGTTTCATCTGTGGCCAATGCGCTTAAGTGTAAATAAAAAAACAGTAGCAATTAGTTTGAAAGTTTTTTTTTCTTAAGGTGTTCTAAGTTAGAAAATAACATAAAAGTAATAATATTCCATATATGTAAATAAAAGACAGAGATGAGCAGCCCTAAACATTTGCTTTAAAAACAAAATTTTATAGCTCTTTTATTTAAATTGTACAAACATACCTAATTTGTAAGATATATGTATAATGCAGTCATTATATGCACTAAGTGTTACTTTTTTATATCTGTACATCCATAGCACAGTCATTTCTAGATCGATGGAATTTTTTTATTTGAAAGGTCATGCTTGCAGATTGGTCCCATTTTAAAAACAAATTTTAATTTTAAGAATTAAAGTGTATCCCCATACAAAATACATGTTTTTAAACGTGTATTATGAACCATAAAATATACCACTTTAAAACTAAAATCTAAAGGGTGTCCCCATAGGTGACGTAAATTGACCTATATGGGCTTACCTTTTAAACCGTTATTAGACAAACACTTGCAAATTGGACAGCATGTCGATTGCTATGACCGTTATTATAACAAATATTAATATTCAATATTATAAATTAGAGAGTGTCCTGAAATTTTGTTTAGTTTAATGCACATGGCCATACTTTAACAAGTTGTAGTTAGACGGTTAAATTAACAAAGCTTTTGTATTGCTTAGTCCGTAATAACAACAATCATAAAATTTGGATTTGGAACTTATATGGTGTCCCAATAATGCATGTATGTGAACGAAATTTTGAACCGTCTAATACACACAGCTTAAATTTAAAAGAAACCTGTACTATTAAGTCCATTATAACAACAAGTTTACAATTTTAATTTACAAATTAAAGGATCTACCTATAATTGACGTAGTTTGACTTATATGGCTGTAACTTTTGAACCGTGTTATACAAACTCTTAAAAATAATTTAAAAAATTTTAAATTATAAGTTAAATAGTGTTACAATAGTTGATGTAGTTTGATATAAATGCCCAAACTTTTGAAATTTTCTTGACAGACGGCTTGAATTTACAAAGAATCTGATTGCTATGTCTAATACAACAGCAAGTATAAAATTTGAGATCGTGTATTAAAGGGTGCCCCTATAGTTGCTGCAATTTTATGTATATTGAACAGTTATAGAGAGAAGGTTGAAATTAACAATAATCTGTAGCACTAAGTCTGCTATAAAAAGCAAAAATTTTGGAGATGGAATATAAAGGTGTCCTAATAGTAAATGTTTTTTCATGTATGTGGCCTTACTAGACATACGGATGAAACCTGTTTTACATAAAAATTTTAAAATTAAATTAAACTAGGATTGATTCAAATGCATCGACGATATGCATCGTCACGTTCAGCGATTTTTGCATAATATTTTTAATCTAAAATACATTTCTCTTTAATCGCTACATGTCAAAGTAATAAGTATATTTATTGTAGATTTTTAATGGTATTTTTATTTTTATTCGTAAAATAAAATTTCGTTTTTAACTTTAATCTGAATAGATAAGTTTAAAAAAGTTTCCTTGCAGTCTACTAACATTCAAAAATCAGTGTTTGATCCGTAAATCAGAAAAAATGTTGATATTTTATATAGTAGTTTCAGTAATGCAAACACTGTGTCTGAGGTTGTATTTTTAGTTTCTTAATAATGTATTCGTTCGAAGTAAATGTTATCCATGTATAAGTTGTTACTTTCACCTCTAACGAAGTGTGTTGTGTAAAAAAATAAAAGCAATTACTCGCTAACACGTATTCAGAAGAACTTAAAAATATTTACGTATGAACCCTTAAACTCCAAATTCTTTTAATAGTGCAGAGAACAGGATGCAACAAAAAATATATATTTAAAGAAGGGAAAAACCAGACTGTTTGCGAGTTTATATTTTAAAATCTGATTTATAATAATTGTTATCAGACGCATATACTCTACGAAAGAATTAGAGTTTTTAGTATGTTACAATAATCTAAACGGTTATCACAAAAAGAAGTTTCAGCAATATGCTGTTTTAGGTATAATTTACGTCCATTTTATGAATATATTTACCGGCCGTGTGATAATAGCGGTAAAAACAGAAACTTTTTAGAAATTTAGACAACATTGTAGAAATTTTTTGACAAATTTAAATTAAATGGTTGTAAAATACAAGAAAAATATTTGATCAACATGACTTATATCTGCATTATTTTTACCAATACTGTCAAACTATATTCCACAATTGATAAAACTAATCATTAGACTCTTTCGTATCATTGTGTGCATTGTGCAAGATTTAAAAAAAAAAACCCTTGATTATTTACTAAGCAGGTTTGGCAGCGTGTAAAATTATTTCTCAGTACATATTCTAATTATCCGGTATATTATCAGGTTGTCAGCTTTTGCCAACAAAGGCTGTAAATACATATTAAGGGACAAAAATTACATTCCTTGTATTGACCTTGAAAAGTTGCACTCTAAATTTCTTTTTAATTATATTCTATTTTTTCAATTTCATTTTTTGCATGGTTTTAATTTTTGTGTGTTTTAATGTACCTAATTATAATGGTACTCAAATTTATTACATTTTTCTTTAAAATAATCAGAATTTTCAAAGCATTGTTGTTTTAATTTATAATTTATAAATTAAATGCTTTGGACATTCCAAACGTTTTTATTTCGAGTGAATTTCAGAGTACAACCCATAGATTTTTTTTTGTTTTTCCTTTGGAAATAAAAAGCCAACTTAATTTTATTATTTGTTCTTTTCAAGACACATATTAATCTTCAACAAAAACTCTTTTATTAAGTTTATAATTAAATTAAATTCATTTGATTTCGTCTTATAATAAAATAATTTAATTTTAATATTTTTATTTAAAAAATCTCCACTGAGGTAATTTCTCTGCATTTAACTGGTTGTAAAAATGTATGTGCGAATGTAGAAAATAAAATAAATATAAAGTCTGTAGACGAAAAGGTTTGACTTACTTTGTCCATAATTCAAAAATTTCTTTGGCTTTGTAATAATAATCTTCGCCTTTGTTTAAATTAAAGCACAGGAAGAAATAAGTTTTTGTTACAAGTTAAAATTTATTCCGGTTTATCGATTCCAGATATTTAAAAATAAAAAAAATTTATATATTTTCATGAAAGTATTTAAAACAATTTATTTCTCAGTGTATTTGGCAAAGCAGCTGTAGCATTAAATGTATGCAGTTGAAGGAGTACGGAATCTGAACGTCTTGAAAAGAATCATTCGTTTATGCAGATACACACACACAAACACACATTCACACAGTACAACACATTGAGTTAAAATATCAGAGATGCAAAACTAAAATTGTTTATTTTTGCTTAAGTTTCAAAAATTTTTTAATATTAATTTTGTTATTGTTTTTCTTATATCTTGTGGATTACTTTTGTTTCGTATAATACTTTTTAAGCTTTGGACACAGCATTTCCTGCAGATACTTATACTACTGAACATTTTACAAATTCTTGTATCTTATGTGTGAAAAAACAAAAAAAGTTTCAAAGATACTTAAACCAACACAAAGTTCTTAAGAGATAAATTTATAGATATTTAGTTTAGTTTGTGTAAAAGGAAATTATTTGTTAGCAAATAAAAGCAATAATTCTTAGGATTCTATAAACAAATTTATTATATACAGGTATTTACTACACCCTACACTATTAAGACCTTGACTTGTACAGTTATACAAAAATTTTTCGATCAAATTAACTGCTGCAATTTTTTTTAGCTTAAGACGTTTACCTTAACTGTGCTTGTTCCTTCAAAATATCCTCTTTATATATTTAAAAGTTACTTTAACTTTATTTATGAAATAAAGACGATATTATAAACTGGAATGTAGTTTATTAGTTCCTATAATGAGCTAAATAAAGTCACTACAGTTTATTAGTTTTTAGTCTCACCTTTAATGGATGCGTTTATTAATTTCTATGTTCACAATTATAATTTTGTTAAAATTATTTTTTTTAAACAATGTAGTCTTACCTAAACTCCGAATAAAACTTGCTTAATGAGACGAGTTTATCCACCAACAGACTGGCCCTAGGAAAAAGCTTTCCCACCATAGTGATTTTCATTAAATTTAGTCAAATATAAATTTAAATTTAATAACATGCTGAAAAGTAAGCTGAGACAATTATTTCTATACGCTTAAAAACTCTTATTTTACTGTTTGGTGGGTTATAAAAAGTCGCTAATGTTTTTTATAGGTGTCGCTGCTAAGTATTTGAAAATAGTGTAAGTAAAGGCTCTAAAGTTGTGTATTGAGCTTAGTTATTTGAACTGTGATGAAAAAGGGGGGCTTGGTGAAAGGGAGAAGGAAGAAGACAGTGTCCCCTTAGAAGGCGTTTGTATGATATCGACGTTTCAATTAGTTCCTTGTGTCACATATCCTTAATAGTTTGACACTCAAAACTAGGAAATTAGGTTGTGGGATGGGGGATAGAGGGAGTAGTGCTTGTGAACATTTGATTTGAATCTTTGCACATTGAAAGTGGCAGGAAAGACCTCTGCAGGGAGTTTATTCCACATACGAACTGTTCGGCTAAAAAACGAATTCTCTCTGTAATGCGTTGTGCGATTCACTGGCCAATCGACCACAAAGGAATGCGCCACCTTGATGCAGATCGCGTTGCGCGTATGAAATTACGGTTTTCAGGAACAAGTTCCGTGATTTCATAAGAGCACATTCCGTTGTAGTAACGATAAAACAGTGAAACACACCCCACATTGCGCCGATGCTCCAGTGAGTCAATAGAGCTGGATACCCTACTGTCACCGATGAGTTTCTTCGCTCTCTCCTGTACGCGGTCGAGTAACTCCAAAATAGACTTTGAAGCACCGGCCCATACATGAGAGTTGTATTCCATTTTCGGTCTGATAAAGGTGACATAGATAGTAAGGAGATCAGATGGAGTGAAGTATTTCTTACACCGTTTTAGAAAACCTAGGCACTTGAATGCTTCTTTTGCAACATGAAAAATGTGCTTGTTCCAACGAACATCGCATTGAATTTTCATGCCAAGAACATCGAGAGCTTCTGATTCCTTAATATATGTATCACCCATAATTACAGATGACGTAGCATGTTCAGCAGTACGCCTGTGCGAAAGCACACAGCACTGGGTTTTATTAGCTTTAAACTGAACCCTGTTCGCCAGGCCCCATTCGGAAATTACTAAAAGGTCACGGTTAAGGGTATCGTCCATGTGCTTTCTCACAGCCCCAATTTCCTGAAGGCTTGGTCTACTGCGAAACGAAAATGAATGGCATATGCTACTGTCATCTGCAAAAGAATAGATAGGGTTGAAAGTCTGACGTAGAAGGTCATTAAGAAAAATAAGAAATAGGGTAGGGGAAAGGACGGAACCTTGCGGTACCCCTGAATTTAACTTGAACTCGTTTGATGAGATCCCATCTATAACAACTCGTATAGTGCGATCCCTGAGAAAGCTCGATATAAGTCGAGTGAAGCTATTACCGACACCAAAAGCAATAAGTTTTGATATGAGTGCACCATGCCACACTCTATCAAACGCCTTGGAAATATCTAAAGCCACCACCTTACTTTCGCCGAAATGGTGAATGGATTGACACCATTTTTCCGAAAGGAAGGCCAATAAGTCACCCGTAGAGCGAGCCCTACGGAAGCCGTACTGCCGGTCACTAAGTAAGCTGTTGGACTCCAGATATTTCACAAGATGAAAATTAAGCATACTTTCCATTACTTTGGAAAGCGCAGAGCAAATTGCGATTGGGCGGTAATTTTCAGGGTTGCTAGCCTCTCCCTTTTTGGGGATTGGTGTTACATTAGCAACCTTCCAACATGATGGGAACTCACCAACATGGTACAAAATGTTGAAAAGTTTTGCTAATGGACGCGCTAACGTCGAAGAACACTGCTTCAAGACCAGTGCTGGAATTCCATCCGGACCAGGGGACTTGTGTATATTGAGATCCACTAAAACCTTTTTAACTGCACGTGCTCGAAAGAATATATCTGGCATAGTTACTGATACTCTTTCCAGTGCGGGCAGTGGTTGATTGCTCTCCGGCAAGTAGGAGTTACTTGCAAAAATTTCAGCCAAGACGTTAGCTTTATCAACCGGGTCGTTAATTATTTGATCATCCTTTAAAAGAGGCGGAATTGAGGAACTAGCATTATCCTTCACTCTTTTAACGAACGACCAAAAGCTCTTGCTACCCCGAGAAGTAGTAAGAACTTTAGCACGAAGGCGCTGCTCGTATAAAGCTTTTTCGCGTCTTAGTACTTTGGCACACGAAGATCTCGCCTTTTTGCGTAGCAAATTAGTTACGGCGTTTTTGTTACACCGCCATATACTGAATGCTTCCTCTCTGGATCTGACTGCATTTTTGCACGTCTGATTAAACCAAGAATTCTTTCTTGGATTAGCCCGGATTTGCTTAGATGGAATGAAAGTTTTCATTCCAAGCAAAATAATGTTCACAACCATTTCTGCCATGGCATCGACTTTATTGTCCAGAAAACAAAGTTTCCAATTAAAATGCCGAAAAAATTCGTTGAGCTCAGCCCAACGAGCCTTTTCGTACATATATTTTAAACGTTTCGTGGCCATTTTTGAAACGTTATGAAGATTAGCGACCGAAAAGGAGGCGGAAATGGTGCAGTGATCCGAGTTACCGAGAGGCGCAAGAATACTTACCTCATACTTATCAGGGTGTGAGGTAAGGAAAAGGTCGAGAGTATTATGTTGTTGCCCTTCAACACACGAAATATGTGTTGGCTCGTTAATTAATTGCGCGAGGTGGTTGTGCGCGGCGAATAGCTCAACATATTGGCCCTCTAGGGTTGTACGGTTCGAATGGCGAATCCAAGACGAGTTGTGAACATTGAAATCACCAGCAACAACAATTTCACTGTTCGGACAGCTTTCTAGGATTCTCGATATGGAATCGGAAAGGGCATCGAAGCCGGAGATAGATTTATCCCTTCCCGCGTTTGGGCTTCTGTATAAAAACCCGAAATGTAAGAAGTGTGATCAGATTTTGAATTTAACCCAAAGACAGTTAAATTCAGGATCATTTGTGCCTAATGATTGCTGGCACTGGTACACGACTTCATTACGAATGTACATCGCAAGGCCTCTATGTAGACTAAAAAAAGGTAGAAGAGAGTACCCAGGCAAATGAAAATCCTGTGGATCAGCATCCTCAGATACCTGGGTCTCACATAAGGCGAAAATATCAGGCCGATGGAGACAACTGTGTGCATACACAGAGAAGAAATTCGCTCTTAATCCACGTATGTTGCAGAAATCGATTCTAAATCTTCCTGCCATTACAAATACAAAGACTCAAACCTTTTGTTTATTTTATAATACCAACACCCCTGTGAAAAACTGATGTTTTTGTGATTATTTAGTGACCAGTGTTATACCTTCGCCACTAACTAATCAAACAACAGTTACCACAAAGGTGCAAGTAAAATAAAATTACAATTACTATAAAAAAAATACTACAGCAAAATATTGTTCACAACGACGTAATCCAAATCATGAATGCAAAGCTCTTCTGATCTTCTTGAAGGTTGTAATTTTTTTTTTTTTAGATAAAACCATGATGAAGCAAAACAAAGCAAAATGTTGCTGTAATCTGGGCTGAATGGAAAATACGTCATACATATAATAGACTTGAGAGAAGGCGGTCAAAAATCTGTAACTTTTGATTGGATCGGAATTTTGTTATGCGGTTTCCTTTCTTTGGTAGGTGGGATTTAATACTTTAATTTTTGATAAAAACCATAAAAGTCGACCGACAAAAAAAGTTACAAATGGTTTAATATTCGCTACCATTATTTATTGAAGTTGAGTATAAAAGTCAAGTGTTAAAACATTAAAAAAAAAATGTTTTCATATGTTTATCCTAATTCTATTGTTACAAACTATAATTATTAATAGTTTTGTTAATTAAATCTTGTCAGGACACGCCAAATTCTAGCTCCCGTAATATTTTTAAGCTTAAAATCAACAAGGGCCAAATGTTGGTTTTTTAAACATCCTTTTGAATTCAAAAATTTAAAATCTTTAAAAAGTTAAAACTTTCTTAATAAAGAAAAGTTTTTATGAAAAAATGCTATTTTAGTTAAAGTTTTATTTTACTTTTAAATATTTCTATAACAAATCATAAAATAAATAACAATTAATTTACAAAAATACTTATACTTTCAAATCAATGTGCCACTATACATTAAACAATTTTAGTTAAAATGTCTTTTAAGCAGCATTGATTTTCATCTTCTAATAGTTGTCTAGTCTCCTCTTCTTATTCGACAAGAATTGTTTTCCTTTTTGTCGAACGTTGGACATATATGGATTTGAAGTACACAACAAAATGGTGATAAGGTCTTCATTTGTACAACATCTAGACATTTTTCTTGTGCTATGTTCGCAAAAGAATCTGTAGTCTTTGTTCCTTTTTTTCTTGCGCTCCTTCAGACATAACTCCTATTAGCAGCAATTTATGTTGAATGATTTGTTCCCCAATATACGTTATTTTATCAACCATTGAAGACATATATCTCCATATATCTGCTGAATGCTAAGACCTGTAATATGATTTAGAATCGTTTTATTAAATCATAATCTACACCTGTGATAGATACTGCAGTTTTTGGATCGGAAAAAATCTTCTTGCAGTATTTTCATCATTCGAATTTCCTTCTTCTTTTTAAGGTTGGTCGATTAAAAGGCCTAGCTAAAGATATCTTTCTTAAATTTTTTCTTTTTTCTTTCGTTTTTCTGCAAAAATAAACAGGTACTAAGAATAATTAGGTACCGATCATCCCATGCAGTGCACAGTGGGGCAGAATAAAAATATTTTGGAAATAATTCAGCCATTTGAAAACGGCTAGGCCGATTGATTCAAAATTTGGCACGAGCATAGTAGAGGAGTACTTGAGCTTAAGTTTTGAAGGTGGTTACCCTCCACTTTCCAGGGATGGCGCTATGTGGTCTCAAAGTTGGACACCTCGCTCCTGAAAATTTTTCTAACGCTTGGCATTTCTTTAATTTTTGTCTGATTTTTAAATACTTTACATGGTCTTAAAGCTCTCGTAAATACCTACAAAACGGTGCGTTAAACTGCATGTTTATGTTTAAAAATGATCGAGTTATAAGCATTTTAAAATTAAAATTTTTGATTTTTTCCATACCCTGGTCCAGTTTTTTCAAAATATTGGGCACAATTTGCAGCAAATTTGTTTGAGTTTTTTACCGTAGATAGCAAACAAAATTTAAGATTTTCTGAAAAAAATTTAAAAGTAATATCTTTTCTGGCTTAAAAATTATACGATTTTCAATTTAAAAAATTCAAAATTATTGCATTTTTGTGTATTTTAGCCTAAAATGGGACACTAATCTAATTTTTTAGATAGAAAAAAATTTTCTTAAGGAATATATAAAAATTTTTTATTTTTATTAAAGCTAACTATATGTGTGTACGTTTAAACCAAATTTCGTATAAAACTGATCATTCTTGTAGAAGATGTAAGTCTTTCAACTTGACCTATTTTACATCGAAATTTTGACTTTACCCCATATTTTCTAAAATCCCAAAGCTGGGATCGGAAAAAGAAGAATACTTTAAAAAAGCTATATATACTCCAAATTGTTTCAAAAAGTATTTTGTGAGCCCTAGTCCATATGTGGACTTTATGGGCAAAAGAGTAAAAAATTCCAATTTTTGGATTTTTCGTCTTTATTTTGGAAATTATGGGATTTCCTTTAGCTTAATGTTGCAGATTTTTTTACCGTTTGATTTTAGTTAACAAACTACATATGCACAGAAAATTTTATCTGATTTGCTTAATTAATAAAAGTTTTATAGCATATTTAATATTTTTACTTTTCTCAAATTGGACCGTTTTTACCATAATTTTTCGAAATTTTCGGAGCTCAGCAATGAATATTAAAATTTTGTTCCATTTTTTTTATTTTTTTTATGCATGTGAATAAAGATGACGCAATTTCCTATTAAATAAAAAAAGATTCACCTCAATATCATTCTTACGTGCAAAACTATGCGTTCTTAAATATGAGTGTTTCAATATGTATCTCACTTTTATACATTTATGTTAAGGAAGTAAAAATTTTCATGCCTGTGTAAAAAATTGTGTAAAAAAACAATTATACCTGAAAAAAGGGTTAAGAATGTAAGGGTTAAAAATAATGGTGCAGGTGATCGTTTTAGGATGACCTATGACTAATTATGTCTTACTAAGTGCCTTTTTTGATTTTTAGCTAGCTGCTTTGCTTCTTTAGGTACCCAACTGTTCGATGACCTGAACACGCATATAAATATTTGCATAAATATAATAGATATCATATTTAAAAAAAACAACATCATGCCGATCACATTGAAGTTTGAGACGTTGTGTTCTTTTTTGTGGACTGATGGTACAAAAGGACTTGATAGAATTAAGGCTATAAAAAAATTTATTAAGGCTACATACAACTGCAGAGTTGATGTCATTGGTACTGCAAAACTGGAAAAATATTTAAAATTATTTGATCAAAAAATGAAATCAGTTCGCGGAAACAAAAATAAGTTTAAAGTAAAGTATCTTACTTGGATGAATACTGTTGCGAAATTCTCAACCTACATCGCATTATGTGGAGCTCCCTGCAAATCTTATGATGACTTATGTTCGAAGTCTAAGAAAAAAAGGTTAACCGAAAAACTTTCTTCAGTTTCAAAAGATGAGGTTTGCGATACGTTCAAAGAATTGCTAAAAAAGAAAATCAGACTTCCGAGGCAGTGCACATCGCCAATATTCTTCCCAGCGCATCTCCAAAACGGTTGAAACGAATTGTTAACAGCATACCTACTCCGACATCGCAGTCAAATTTTACGGAGGAAGAAGCTATTGCTCTGATGTTGGAAATGAAAATAAGTCGAAATAAGTACCAAATTTTGAGAAAAGCTTTACTTGAGAAAGGACATGCAATATTACCATCATATAAGTCTATTCAAGAAAAAAAGAAAGCGATTATGCCATCTCCAATAACAGTTGATGAAACGAAAGCTTCTATTGGACTATCTTCTTTGCTAGAAAATACGGCGTCACGGATTATTTCAGATTTTTCTACTGACCAACTAGAAAAGGTTAAAAACTGCGATGTAGTACTAATGTGTAAGTGGGGATGTGATGGAATATCAGCCCTTCCTGAGTACAAACAAAAACATACAATAGATTTTAAGAGCATATTCATGGCATCCTTAGTACCACTAAGAATTCGTTCATACTCACTGGTTGCATCTTCATCACTACGTGCAAACACTTTTGAAGATATATGGAAAAACACAACCCCAGGATCCAAAAATTTTTGTAGGCCTATTTGTTTTGAGTATGTAAAGGAATCAAATACTACGACAAAAAAATTAGTCGAGCATATCAAAGACGAAATAAGATCATTGGAACCAATATCTATAAAAATAAAAGAATACTGTGTTAACATATCCTTTCAACTTAGTTTAACAATGATTGATGGAAAAGATAGTAACGCTATAACTAACACATCTTCTTATTGGAAATGTTCCATATGTGATCAGAAGAAGTCAGAATTCTCAGATAAAAAAAACCAACGTAGTCAACGAAGAAGTTCTATCTTTCGGAATATCCCCCCTTCATGCTAGAATAAGATTTTTGGAGCATTTTCTGCATATTGCATACGACCTAAAATACAGAAGTACGACAGAAAATTTAATAACAAAAAAAAAAAAAAAAAAAAAAAAAAAACAAAAAACAATGATGAACTAAAATCTCTAAGAGCTTTTGAGAAAAGTCAAATCCAAGAAGAGTTTAGAGTACAAACGGGGTTAATAATTGATAAGCCTCTTCGTAGTGGAGGAAACACTAACGACGGAAATACTGCAAGAAAATTTTTTGGGGATTTTGAAACTACTTCAAACATAACTGGAATTGACAAAGAGTTGCTTAGAATGGTTAACGTAGTTTTAATGGCAATTAATAGCAAAACTCAAATTAATTCTTTTCGCTTTGGAGAATATACAGCAAAAATATCTCAGCTACTCGTTTCCCTATATCCATGGAGGGATATGACGCCCACAGTACATAAAATATTATGTCATGGTAAAACAATTATAGAATCGAATATTCTTCCTCTTGGGGAATTAACAGAAGAAGCCCAAGAAGCAAGAAACTGCGATTTCAAGTACATTCAAATATTCAGTTCTCGAAAATGTTCTAGGCAGTCACAAAACGAAGACATTTTCTATAGCCTATTGTTATCTTCTGATCCTGTACTCTCATCAATGAGAAAACGTTGGATTAATTATGAGGCTTCTTCACCTTCTAACAAAACAGAATTCAAGGATTTACTTTATCTTTTAGACATGCATAATGATATGAGAGATTATTTTATAGAAAATAAATAATAATTTTAAGGAAATAAAAAATACTTTTAATGACTTTTCGTAAATAAAAATTAACAGAAAATTTTATTTTTTATCTGATGTTTTTTATAATGATTATTAATTTAAGATATGCCTCTTGGTTATCCTCTATTTAGGTATAATTGTTTTTTTACACAGGCATGAAAATTTTTACTTCCGTAACATAAATGTATAAAAGTGAGATACATATTGAAACACTCATATTTAAGAACGCATAGTTTTGCACGTAAGAATGATATTGAGGTGAATCTTTTTTTATTTAATAGGAAATTGCGTCATCTTTATTCACATGCATAAAAAAAAATAAAAAAAATGGAACAAAATTTTAATATTCATTGCTGAGCTCCGAAAATTTCGAAAAATTATGGTAAAAACGGTCCAATTTGAGAAAAGTAAAAATATTAAATATGCTATAAAACTTTTATTATTTAAGGAAATCAGATAAAATTTTCTGTGCATATGTAGTTTGTTAACAAAAATCAAACGGTAAAAAAATCTGCAACATTAAGCTAAAGGAAATCCCATAATTCCCAAAATAAAGACGAAAAATCCCAAAATTGGAATTTTTTACTCGTTTGCCCATAAAGTTTACATATGGACTAGGGCTCACGAAATACTTTTTGAAACAATTTGGAGTATATATAGCTTTTTTATAGTATTCTTCTTTTTCCGATCCCAGCTTTGGGATTTTAGAAAATATGGGGTAAAGTCAAAATTTCGATGTAAAATAGGTCAAGTTGAAAGACTTACATCTTCTACAAGAATGATCAGTTTTATACGAAATTTGGTTTAAACGTACACACATATAGTTAGCTTTAATAAAAATAAAAAATTTTTATATATTCCTTAAGAAAATTTTTTTCTATCTAAAAAATTAGATTAGTGTCCCATTTTAGGCTAAAATACACAAAAATGCAATAATTTTGAATTTTTTAAATTGAAAATCGTATAATTTTTAGGCCAGAAAAGATATTTCTTTCGAATTTTTTTCAGAAAATCTTAAATTTTGTTTGCTATCTACGGTAAAAAACTCAAACAAATTTTCTGCAAATTGTACCCAATATTTCGAAAAAACTGGACCAGGGTATGGAAAAAATCAAAAATTGTAATTTTAAAATGCTTATAACTCGATCATTTTTAAACATAAACATGCAGTTTAAAGCACCGTTTTGTAGATATTTACGAGAGCTTTAAGACCATGTAAAATATTTAAAAATCAGACAAAAATTGAAGAAATGCCAAGCGTTAGAAAAATTTTCAGGAGCGAGGTGTCCAACTTTGAGACCACATAGCGCCATCCCTGGAAAGTGGAGGGTAACCACCTTCAAAACTTAAGCTCAAGTACTCCTCTACTATGCTCGTGCCAAATTTTGAATCAATCGGCTTAGCCGTTTTCAAATGGCTGAAGTATTTCCAAAATATTTTGATTCTGCCCCACTGTGCAGTGTACTAAGAATATTTAGGTACCGATCATCCCATGCAGTGTGTGCGCACATATTTTGTGTACAAATTGTGTTATTCGATTATGCAAGGAATTAGGTTACATCTCCTTACCTAAGTGATAATAAAACTTACATTTTAAAGAATGCCATAATAAACATTCACGTATTTTATTTAAGACTTCCTTCTTAATTATTTCATTATTCTGGATTCATAATTCTTTATGATCTTATTGTTTTATGATATATTTGCCATTACTAACTCTAATGGGTAACCATAATTTCATTGAATAATTAGGTATTGCGTTTGTATATTACTAGATTCCAAAGTTCCAAAAGGTTTTCATCGTAAAAATCGAAATGGTGCTAAAAATCAAGGGCTGTTAATTGAAAATATAGCGACACATATATGAATAGATTTTTTTTATACCTTTATTACACAACATTTTAAAAATTTGTTTTAAAGATCTTCTTTTCGGTATTTCAACAGTAAAACTATCTGTGATGACTCTAGAAGGAAATTAGTCCTTACATGTTATACATATAACTTAAGCGGCAATTTAAATGTGGCATTATTTTTTCACATCGTAATACATTCAGTCAGTGACGTAAACAAGTACAACGGTCATTCTAAACTTTATTAAACAATATAGCCTGCGTTTATAAATACAATACCTGTTAACTGAAGAAGTAAAATCTTGTTTTGTAATGTTATATAGTGTTATGTTATGTACAATAGCTTAGCTATTGTAAATGAAGTAATTTGCATTGAGAAATTTGTAATAAATACAAAATTTTATATACATATATTAAAAAAATTGTATCGACTCCATTCCTGGGACTGACTGTTAAATTTATATAACTAACTTAAAATCCTTATGTTTAAAACCAATTGATTGTGTAGTCAGCAGTAAAACAACTGATTTTATTTTGAATTATATACAATTTCCGTGCGACTGGCCCTAAAAATTTACCTAGTTTTAAACAAAATTATTTTTAATTTAATATCATCCCTGATTTAATTTTCTTATTTTTTTTGTCAACTGGTAAAACAACATTGTATGTACATAACCACAGACAGGAAAATTGCATTTTAACAGACGGTAAACAACACAAGGGGAGCTTTGAAATTGAGCAATTATATCTGATTTCCATAAATTAAAGTATAAATTAAATGAACAGTTTAATAGCTTGGATTGCCAGTCTTATTGTGAATATGCGGGAAGTATGCATCAAGAACAATCTTCAAACAAAATACTGGTAGTTTTATTTAAAAAAAGTTTCTTTCCTGATTGGTTTTTACAAACCACGTCTATTTTTCAAGTTTATTGTGTAATTTTAGACGCTCTAACTTTGTATCTCAAATTAAGGTTTCTACATTTATATAAAACCATTGTACCTTTTACAAATAGACTATAAGCAATGCAATTTTTAGTTTATTGTAAGTTCAGTTAATTTTGTATATACTTTAATTCTTACTATATTTGAATTCATAAAATTAAAATGTTTTTTATAACTTTTTAGCATGTTGGCCATATTCGACAAGCTATATGATGAGAAAGCTAAAAAACAGGCACTACTGACTGAATAAATTTTCGTTTTTCACGAATGTTTTTTTTTTTATTGTAATTATGGCTGACATTTGGCAGGCTAAAACAAGGCATGTCAATCTTTTTATTAAAAGTTTTTGAGTGTTTTGGATTTCTTACAATTTAATAGGATAAACAGAAAAAAGAGCTTTCCAGTAATTATACCGTTTACGTCAATTTGCTTTTAAGTTGATACACATATTTAAAGGATTGTGCTTCAAAAGTTTTAAAAGTATTAAGGCTAAGTCTCGATAACAGCACTTTTTATCTCAGGATGCTTATTTTCACCTCAATAAAAACGTCGGTCAACATAAAATTGTTGCAGCTCTTAACATTAAATATTTCTGAAAAAGTAATTAGTTCATTTAAAAGATGGTGTAATAAAAATTAGTAATTGGATTTGGTAAATTTCAATTATCTTTTTGGTAGAATTTTTTTCTTTGGGCAACCCTGGTTGTAATATTCACTAGAGAATAAATACGTTAACAATTTCGTAGCCTGAGTACTATAAATGATGACCACTGAAGATTAAGGGTAAAGATAAACAATAAAATATTGCTAAGAAATATCGATAAGAGAGTTGTACATAATTTTTAATACCCCTTTATTGCTTACTCGACTGTACTAAAAATGGACGTTTATAGTTTTAAGTTTACAGCGAGTGCTTTAACTAATATTACTTACGACATTTATTCCTGGTCTTTTAATCTGTCTGCTTTTCAACAGAATTAGTTTTAAAGCAAGTAAGAGTGCTATATTCGTCTATGCAAAATCTTATATACTCTTCACCATGTATGTAAATCTAGTTTAGTGAAGTAACTTCAATCAAAGAACAATATGGAGGTGACAGAGAAATAAAATATTAAAAAAAAAATTTTTTCATAAAAATGTCATCGGCTCTTAATGGGTGAAGCATTCTTTAAAAACTTTAGTGTTTTTTAGACGTCCTCGTCAAAAGCTTTTAAATGATTCCATATTGATATGTTACAAAATATGACCCACAATCGTACTTTTCTATGAAAATTAAGAGGCCCATAACTCGGAAAATATGTCTTTTCACCTAGTGGTTTGGAAAAGTTGACATCTCTCAATCGACCTAATTATACATATTGACTCAGAATATATATACTTTATGGGGTCACAAATGGATGAAAATTACACATGGAATGACAAACTTAGATATTCCCATTTTCCATTTTTTTTTTTTTTTTTGGTAAAGAGTATAATAAAGAATATAATTATCACAAATTTTTTATCTTGACTTCTGTTCTAAAATGTATTCTTTCTGCTAACTTAAAAGTGTCTGATATCTTGAACGACTGGCAAACCGTAAGATTGCAAATTAATATAAAAATTTTTACTTTTTTTTTTACATGGAATGACAAACTTAGATATTCCCATTTTCCATTTTTTTTTTTTTTTGGTAAAGAGTATAATAAAGAATATAATTATCACAAATTTTTTATCTTGACTTCTGTTCTAAAATGTATTCTTTCTGCTAACTTAAAAATGTCTGATATCTTGAACGACTGGCAAACCGTAAGATTGCAAATTAATATAAAAATTTTTACTTATGCAGACATTTTCTTATCGATTTTCTTAAGAGTAAATAGAAAATAATAACTTTTCTGCAACTTAAGAATTATAGTTCTTCCACAATTGAAACATCTTAGTGCTCCAACATGGTTTGGTTTCAAACGAGAAAAAAAGCAGATTGCACAAGCAATCGCATGTTTTTTATTTACTGTAAATACGCCTTACGTCTGCATAATAAAATGTTAAGGGTTATTTGCATTATATTTTTCAATAATTCTATTGAATCCCATATAATTTTATGAATAAAAAAAACATGCAATTGCTTGTGCTATTTCTCTGTTAAGATGAAAGTAAAATTGTGATAGTTTTATTATTAATACGACTGCATTAAGAGTCCTTATATAAAAAACCTAACGCAGAAAGGAATGAAAAAAAGATAATAACGTGATTTTTTTTTTGGGCTTAAAAAAATCCTTGTGTTGGTAGTAAAGTTTCTATGCGTAACGAAAGCTGGCTTAAAAAACCAGCGAAATACATGTATATATCAGCATTTCCAACCAACAAATAAACTGCATTTTTAAATAAAATTGTTATAAGTTATTGGCATAATATATCACAATGGTGCCATTGTTTTTCTTCTCCATTATACCGAAAATTTATTTTTATTAGAATTTTACCATTTTTACATTCCCATTAAAAAACATTCCGTTTATATTATACATATTTATTTTCAAGTAAAAAATAAGACTCTTTTTACAAGCGGTTGACATTCTTCAATATATTTTTTATTGTCTACTAAATTTTTAAAATGCATATTTCCAAAATATGCAGTAATTAGTAATTTTTAACTGTTACTGAGATTAAAGTAGCAATACCGGTAAAATTGTATTTATTACCGATTACTTAAAATTATTAATTAATAATGGGTGTAAATTTAATGATATTAAAAATTATTTTCAATATCAGTAAAAAAATATTTTTACTGCAAGTTTTTCGGGTTTGCAAAACTTTTTGTGCTTGTATTTATTCAAAGAGTAGAAGTAGTACCATACGCATCAAAGCATGATTATTTGCTTTAAACAACATCAGAATTGTGAAAATTAAATTAAGTTAAATGTAGGTAATATATGATAAATGTTAATTAATTTAAATTAGTATAATAGATTTTGTTCATAAATGTATTGGGTTAATTTCCATTACTAAATTTATAGACATTTCGTGTGGCAGTTTGCGTAAGTCTTTTTCTAGTTGGTCTTTAAGTTGCTTAGTTAAGTTCGTAAATGTATTACTCTCGCCTTCAAAATCATTGTCATTATTATAAAATTGATAAATTTTTCATCAAAAGTTTGTGCTGTATTTCATAACGTAATCTTGAGACTTAAAAATTGCTGATTAACAAATATTAGTTGTTTTATCCTCTACCCTGCTTTCATAAATCTTAAGTTTCGGCTGCAATTGCTTATTATCAGTCTGAAAACTTTGTAAAGCAGTACAGAGCCGAGAAACAGGGAAGTAAATTCTTTTAAAGTCATCCTAATATTTTATTTTTAAGAAAAAGTTAAATAAATCGTTTCCTCGTCTATGATAGATTTCGAAAATATTTGAATAATTAATAAAAAAATGCTTTATATATAGTGTAATTAGTAAAGCGAAAATGAAAGTTTTTTTCTGATGATAACAGCAAGAGCTTATACTCTTAATTTTATAAAAATCAAAAGTTTAACTTGATATTCTGAAACAACACAGGAATGGTTAAATCCCAAATAACAGCTTATGAGCTTAATTTAACGGATACGCTATTACTTGACGATACGTAACTATGCAATTTGTTTTTTTTTTCAATTACCTCATTTTTAATTACCTTTTCATATCTCCTGCACAGTATATAAATACTGGAAAACAAAATTATTGCTATTTTACTATTTAAATTTTTTTTAAAATACCCGCATTAAACATCATCTATTAAAGTATAGACAATGGTTCCATTAATATGTTAAATACATGTAAGTTTATGTGTGTATGCGTAAATAAAATAATGTGTGACGTAAATGTGTACACCTTCCATTCTTGCACATTTAGGTGTCTGAAAGAAGATTTAAATAGCATTAATTAACACCTGAAACTATGAAATGTACACTCAGTTCCATTGTTGTACAAATCTCTGGAGACTATGTTGCTCATATTTTAAGTACAACAAATACAAAGTTTTTATAGCAAAGAATTTATTATACATTATAAACTTCATTTTTATCAATAGGAATAGAATACACATTAGGCATGTGAACAATCTTAATAAGCCGTCATGCTGGTCTGTGTACACGGGCATGTTTATTTAATTCATGAAAATCGGACTCCCTTAAATTATGACCCATCTTAAGGCTACAAAAACTAAAATTAAATTTTTTTAATATCTAAGATATTAAAAATTTCGTTTGCACAGCATGTCTAAAAGAACTAATTATTGATTTAATTATATTGAATTTGTATAGATAATTACGCGAATACTATTATTATTACACAAAAAAGCTTAAATTAAACGAAACAGGATGTGTAGTAAAATATTCAGTGCTGATCGGCAAAATAAAAAACCCATTTATTTGTATGACTGCAGAACCTGCACTAAAGTCTAGGGAAATTATGCCACTTTTAAAAACGTCTTTATGTAAACAGATATTGTGTCGGTTTTAGTATGAATATAGTGTCACATAGGGTAATGCAATGTAGGATTTTTTTATATACTTATTTTAGAACAAATCTAGTTTAGTGGCGCAGAAGGAAAATAACAAACAACATGCTTTTAAGAAAAAAAAAAATTTAAGCTAATAATTCGAAAACGTAATTAATAAGGGCCAAGCAAAGACATTTTTTCTCAAAGCTGGGTGCAAAATAATATTTTATAAATAATTTTAGTTTTGTATTCTCTTGTGATGAATTAAATTTTTATTTTATTTTAGTAAGATAATAATTAATTAACTTTTATTATAATACTCATATTACCCAAATTTTTCGATTTGCTGTTTTCCTTTCCTTTCCTTTTTTTTGGGCTGTGCGACTAAACAACATTAAGCCCATATTTTTAATTCATGAACTGTAAAGTTAATTTATAAAAATATACATTTATAAAAATATACATATCTTTCTTACATGTCTAGGTTGATTGACTGTCTCTATGTCTGATGACGTTATGACATGCAACCGATGCAAACTCTCGCTTCGTTTCATTTCTAAAAGAATTCTATGGTTACTAAAGCAGTGTACAGGAAAACAATAAGCGGTTAATAATTTTGATATTAAAGATACGATTCCTTGTTTTGTTAATAAACAATTTAATGATTTCTGCCGCAGCTGTGGCTCGGAGGATGAGGAAGAGACCGTACTGCACCTCCTGTGCCACTGCCCATCCCTGGCTCGAAGAAGACTAAGAACTCTGGGCTCTCCTTTCTTTGGAACTCTTACGGAGCTATCATCTCACTCTATAAGGGACATAGCGAAGTTCATCCGTGAATCCTCATGGTTCTCGGCTGGGTAATGGGAGTCATGCCGCCTTCTTTGTGGTATCACAACGGGCCATTCGTTTGTACTCAAGTGAGCTTCGTCGCGAGAGGCTGTCACTCCTAACTAACTAATAAACAATATTCAATGTAAATTATTTAAGAAAACATACATAACAAATACAATCGGTTATGTCTGTTTTTATAAGTCCGTTGAAAAACTTTTTTGATTTACTAATGGACATCAAATATCTTTAAAATCATCATTTAAAATCAAAACTACAAGATTTAAATTTGCAGCCGCCTCTTTAGTTAGGTATTGCCATCACTAAAAACTTACTTAACATGCGACAGGTTAGTGTTAGGAGTATTGCACAAAATGCGTATTCAACTCATGTATTAAACTTCAGTGAAACCATTCAATTACAGTATAGGATCTTACCAGATAAACAGGCTTACACCTTTGGGTTCGAAGCTATCGGACTTTAATTAGTCAAAGATTTATGGCAACATGCTCACATCCATAACAAAACTAAACACATCAATATATGTTTATTTCAGTTAAGCCCTGACCTCCATATCTCTGGGTATATGCTTTTATAAAATATTCTTTACCTGTGTCCTTTTTAGCTCAATACGTTTGACAATATTTTACCATCTTTTAAATTTAAACTCTGTAGATAATTCTAATTCCAATTAAATAACTGGGGTACATAATTCATTACAAAAAGATAAATTATAGCAATTTAAGTATAAACAAATTTTTGGTTTAAAAGTTAAAGTAAATCATAATATTACCTCGCCTTACATTTTATAAATTATAGCTTTAAAATACAATCACGGAATTTTCAGAGAAGGAGATTGTAAGGTTAAACGTATTCATCAGTATGTTTTTCTATACATGTTGGGCTTGCCAGTAGCAATTATTTTTCCATTTCATGTTGCAATTCTTCATTTGCTTTTGTTATTAAATATTAATTAAAAATAAAGTCTATTAACTGTTAACTTTTGTTTTCAGTAAAATGTGCTTATTGCATAATAATTAAACGCGGGAGGTCAAATTATTCCATATTAATTAAGAAGAGCAATTGTAACGTTCGTGAAACTTTTAGTGGAACTGTCTTTTGATATTATAACAAATAAATTAAAATTAGTTTTTTCTTAAAATTTAAGAAAGCAGAAAAAATGTTTACAAGATATAGACGTTTTTCAAAGATCCCAGAATAAATAAGCCACCAGAAAATATAGTTTTCTGGATTGCTATATCCTTCATCAGCATTCTTCGCATCTTTCTACCTTAACCAATTATATTTGTAAATAACAAAATGAAGAATATTCCTAATTAATCAATTGTAGTTTGGTTGGACGAAGTCCACATATAACCTAAGGTATATCTTCGTAGTTCTCTTTGCAACTCGTCATGCACATTTGTTTTGCCATGTTCTTACCATCTGTACAGCCATAAAATGCATACAAGCGTAGAATTCGAATCCATAATCAAATCTTATTGAGGACGGAATTGCACTGACTGCAAACTGCGTTCGTTACAGGATCGTGACAAAGTAACTAATGGATAGCGTAGATCTGAATGTCGTGTTGTTGTTGCCACACCGTGCATTTTTTGTTTTTGTTTGTTTCCAGAGTAAAATAACTCTCGAAATTGTTATAACTTCATGAGATTGCAAGTAGTGCAATTTTATACTTTGTACATTTATTGAGCTACAAACAGATTCTTGTAGATACTTATATTAAGTTAACTTAATTACTACTTAAGTAAGTAGAGCGCCTACGCCTTCACTAGAAAAACTTAGTGGGCCACTAAGTGATCTGGAAGACTGTGACTGTGACTGATGTAAGATTCCAGAATTTTAATTTAAAGAACAAAAAGTATTAACATGAATTAACAGCGAATTTTTTAGTAATTTTTATCCACTTTATCGTAGACAGGGATCAAACCCAAGCTTCTTCTTGAAAATTCAAATGTCCGTAAATTTAAGTTTTTGTCGGAAATTCGATTGTTTGTAAAGTTTTGAAGTATCGATAGTTTTTAGTTTTTAAACACTTTTGTATTTGACTGGACCTAAATATTAGATACAAATAAAAATTTTTAAGTTTAATTTATTTTTTTTATCATTAATTATTCTTATTTACAAAATTAGTTGTTTAAGTAGAAGATGCTTACAACGTACACATTCTTTAGATAGAATGCCTACTAAGAATATAGCGATCTAGTGTCTTATTTATCCTGTTCTCCTTTAAAATATAAATATTTTTTAAAATTATTTTTCTTGAACTTAAGCCGAAATAAGAGTATTTATTCGTGATAATTAAGGTTTTTGGCAAAATTGTCTGTTATTGAGTTAACTTCTATTTTTGGTAGTCTAAAGTTATTTTTTAATCTTCGATTTTCAATGCAAAAAAAAAAAAAAAAAAATAATAATCATAACACAAGAAACACTAAAAGAAAATAGAGGCATTCGTTGTTTGTTCCAACATTTGTTTCTCCATCGGTTTTCAGTAGCAAATCTCTCGAAATTATTTAACGGATTGAAGGACTTAAATGTTTTGTTGCTATTCCGGTAAATTGAAAAAAATATTTTCAACGTAAACATGGATAAAAGAGTAGGCAGATAAACAGAACGCGTTAAATTGATTTCCCTATATCTAAGGATAATTTGGATCCTTATCTTATGGGCTGGGAATAATTTTTAATATAAATATAGAAGTTATAAACGGATTGCTAAAGTTAAATATACAAAAAGTTATTAGCATAACTAAAATATAAAAATACTAAGTTGTGATAAAAGAGAGCGTTGTGCCTACCAAATAAACTAAATACTTGCTTCCGTTCATCTATAGAACATGACAATCCTTGAACTTGGTGCTTTTCTTGCGTTTGGACAGATATTAATACACTATCTTTCTAAAATCAAGGAAATGCAGATGCTGATTTTTTTCAATAAAAATTGAGTCCTGGTAGTTCAGCAAGTTAAGTCCAAAAACTTTTTACATACAATTTATACAAAATCTTTTGTTTTTGAAATATTTGCAAACATAAGTTTTTTTTTATATTATTTATTATAATTTTAAAAATAATTAAAACTTTTAAAGCTTTCAAACTTCTAAATTAGTGACTTAGAAGTTTGAAAGCTCACTTCCAGAAAGAAGGAACATATGGAGTCACATTTTTTTGATAGATTTCTCATGCATTTGGAGCAGAGCCCCATCGCAAACTTTATATATTATATACGTTTTTAAACAAAGAATTATTGTTATTTATTTGTTTAGTGACCACTTTAATTGATCTATTGTTGAATGAGAAAATGTATTCTTTTTATTTGAAACATTTTTTCGCACTAATCTCAACAAATTATCGTAAAGTATTTAAGATATAACATTTGTTTAGAAAATTGTATTTCTACCTAATTTTATGAATTAAACTTTTAAAATTGCCACGATTGCATATAAAAAACAAAAACAAATATTTTTACTTCGTAAATGTTTATATTTCAAATGATAGCACTTTAACCATGCCCAACCCTTTTTTTTTATGAGCCGTATTTTTATTCTTTTCCTTCTCCCATTAAAATCATGCCAAAAATATTTTACAAATAGAAAAACAACATAAAATGTAATGTAATGAAAGTTAGTTTTTTAGGAATAGAATTTCGTTAAATGTCTATCGAATTTGTATATTTTCAATCAATTTTTCAAACACTTGACGCGCTTAATTGTTTGTAAAAAACTGGCAAAAAAAAACTTTCATAAAATTATTTAAATCAATAGAGGCAAATACTGTTTACTTTGTGGCGATGAGTTGCATAAAAAGTGAGCATGGAATAGGTGAATGTATTTGTGCTTATTTACATAAGAACGTGAATGTAAATGCATTTGCCCTGTAAGCTAAATCTTTCTCTAATTTACCACATGGAAACTGACATATAATTTTTAATAAAAACTAATTAATATAAGCTTTATTGGTTGTAAGATTTTATATGCCAGTGGTAATATTTTATGATAAATTGGTGCAATTGGTAGCCTTGTATTTTCTCTAACCCTAAGTAATTAAACTATTCACCACTAATCGCCTGCTAATTCTCTTACTGTAAATACTGCAAGAAACTATTTTTATAAGCTTCACCTCAGATGGAAAGGGGTATATCTAAGTTTGTCATCCTGTTTGTGATTTCTATAATATCTATTTCCGACCCCATGAAATGTATATATTCAATTTAGCGACGTCTGTCTGTCCGTCCATGTTCGTGTTCAAATCAATTTTTCCATGCTACTAGATGTGCTAGAGAAAATTTAAATGCCGCAATCGATCAGACAGAGTTTCGAAAATTTTGTTATGAAAACTCAGAAAGACCAGTTCATGTTTTTCGAGGCAGCGGGCAAAATACCATGCCTGCCACTAATTTTTATTCGTCCGAATGCAGAACTTATTTTTATATTTATGGCCACAGAACTCAGTTTTAAAATTATTTTCTTTATTTAAAAGGTTATGCTTACAGATTTCTCCGGTTTTAAAAACAGTTTATAATTTTACATACAACATACACGTATGGTACTTGTATTATATACCGTAAGGGGCACCACTTTAAAATTTAAAAACCTTTTGTAAAGCAAAATGTTAGAAATAAATTGACCTATGTATATGGGCCTATCCTTTCACCCGTTATTAACAAACGCTTGAAAATTGGGCAGAATGTCGATTACTATAACTGCTATAATAAAAAGTGTAAATATTGAAAATAATAAATTAAATCGCACTCCAATAGATCATTTAAATTGATGTATGTGACCATACTTTAAACAATTGTAGACAGACGGTTGAAGTTTACAAAGAATCTGTATAGCTAACTCCGCTATAAACGCAAGTACAAAATTCAGAGATGAAATTTAAAGGGTGTTGCAATAGTTGATGTAATTTAGGGTATATGTGTAGACAGACCATTGAGATTTATAAAGATCTTGTATTGCTAAGTCTGCTACATAAGCAGGTATAAAATTTGAATTTATAAATTGAAAAGTGTTCCTATAATTGATGTTACTTAAACTATATACCCCTATATTTTGAACCGTTATATATAAACGATTGAAAATTTGACAGAATGACTTATACTTTATCAAATCTAATAAGAATTATAAATATTTAAAATAAAAAATAAAAAAAACAGCAAAACTCTAGCTTATCGTTGACGCCTTGAAAGTTTATGAATATACAAAAAAAAAAAACCAATAGATATATGAATCAGTGTGTGTTATGCTAAAAACAAAAAATATATAAGTTTATTAAAAGCAGACAGTGAAAAGATTTTATATTGCTAATAAAGTGGAAAATAAGGTTCAGTTGACCGAAACGAATCAAAATATAGGTTCATTTTTTGTTTCTTTTAGTTAGTTAATTTTAATAGATAGAAGCTATTAAAGCCCTGATTGTTCCCAATATCTGAAAAATCTTAAGAAACATTTTGGCTGCACATATAACATGCGACAATAATGTCGATGTTGTAAACAAGTTTAAGTTTATTTACCAAAAATTCAATCAATTTACGTGTTTCTATTCTTAATTTAATTCTTATTTTAAACTTTTCCTTACATACTTAGTATTTTCCAAGGACTTAATTTATTTGTACTATTAAATATATTTATGGCTTAGCCATAGAATATAATATTTTATAACGTTGATGTTTCTTATTCTTAATAATTTCCCAAAAAATGGAAAAAGGGAGGCACTTAGTATTTAAAGCTAATAACAAAAACAATAACTTACAACTAAAAGAAAAATATATACAAAAGTTGGCAAAGGCCCTATTGCCCAGTGTTGTACACTACATTAAAAATATCTAAAAATAAAAAGAAAAATAATAAAAATATCTATATGATAAAATAAGAGGTTTGCACTCTCATAAAGGAGACCAGCTTCGTTAAAAGCAAGAAGACCAATCGATGACAAATATCTTGTCCTTTGAATGGACTCCAAATTGGTGGTCCTTTCAAAGCATTATCGAAGTAGGCCGTTATCTAGATAACGAGCTCTTTCGGTGAAGCAATACCCGATGCCATTATAAATGCATAAATTTTCTCAAAGTCAGTAGCAGCATAAATTGAGATAATAATGATAAGTTAGGAGTTTTGCATAAACCAATCACAAAAATTACGAAAAAGATAATCGAAAGAGGAACTAAGAAAAGCAAAATAGTTGCAAAAAAATTAAAAATATATTATGTATGTATTTAAGTAAACAACTGATTTTTTAAACTTCTATGTTCTAACTTTGTTTTTTATTTAAATATTTAATTGAATAAACTGATCATTTTTGTTTTCAATGTCTAAATTTTACAGACCGTTATTTGTATTTGATTTTTCATATTGATGTATGTATGTGATTAAACCGAAATGGTTTTTAAAAATTTTTTAATCATGTAGTTATGTTGAAATAAGCTTTTAAACGATTGATCTCTTATAAAAATTACAAAAATGTAATTAAGTTCAAACTATTTAATGTATAATTTAATAAATATTTTGTTTAATTTAATTTGTTATTAACAGTTTTAACTTCTCAAGAACATCGAAAAGGTAGGTAAAAATCTTAACCAAATAGCTGTCAATTCTGAGGTGGTGCATTTGATTGTGAGTTAGTACCGAATCTACCTTTTATGGGCCTGTCGGTCACTTGGGTGTAGTGCAGTACATATCATAATGTACCCTATCGATGAGTAAAGGTTATGCGGAGATCGGTCAATTAACACCTTCGAAGGGCATTGTCATGTTAAATTTACCAGCTGCCTGCGTAGAATGTAGGTTGGGTTGGACAAGCGGTAGTTCTTTAAGAGCTGTCGAATATATACGAGCGGAGCAAGCAACCTATACCACTGGGAATCTTAACTTAATTAACGTAAGGTATCCTTGGTTCTATCAAAATTAAAAAATTTATGATATTCTCATGAAATGTTTTACTGCGAGAAAAGTATATTCCACTGGCTACTGCGGTAGTGTTCATGGAGGTCGTCGATGAACTCTACCCAAATATTGCCTAGAAATATCAAGACTCTTCTGTCTTAAACAAAATTTATTAAATAAGAACTGTATTTAACCAACCAAAATTAAATATATAACACAGTAGTCATTGAGAAACCATTTTTACCTTTTTCTTTAATTTTTTAAGCATAAAGGTCGACATTGGAAGCCAATCGTTTGTATTAAGTATTAGGAGGTGATTTATTGTCAGTAATTGGTCCTTTGCTGAACATTCAAACACACGTCAATATGTATTCTTAGCCTTTAACGTCAACAGCAAACAAATATCGTCGTCTTCTGTCAAGTCGTGCAGGTATATTCCATTATCAGTTATCAGCTTTAAAAGTGCTAAAAACCGAAACTTGTTTTTATAAATATTTAAAACCTTTTTTTGGTTTGTGTTTCAAAGTCGATCTAAATTTATCACCCTCGAAAAATGTTTGTTTTTAAATCAACATTTATTCCATATCAAAATACTTAACCTCTAATTTGTCTTTTCTTTACATATCTTTGCGTTCAGGCTCGCATAACCTAACATCTAAATAGGCTTCTGATACTCTTATGTGTCACAATTAATTCTATTTTGATTCTTTCATTTTCGAATCTGGAATTAAGTCCGTTGGTTTGGGTTGTTTACAAACTTCGCATAACCAAATTATTGCTTATTGGATATAAATAAAAATCAACACAAAAATTTTTAGAAATAACTTTTCTTCTTAAATAAATAAATAAAATAAATCTAGAACTTAAAGTAGACGTGAACTTAAGCCAGATTAAGAATTATTCCGTTAGATTGCTTTAACGGTTTTCATCGGTTTACAGCAGCTCCATTTTTTGAAACAAGTCTTAAATCCAAAATATATCGATTATTTTGTTTAAGTCTACTCAACAGTTTTAAAATAATTTTCATTGATATATTTTGAGGCGCACTTAAATGACACAGGTATTCAAGGATTTTCCCCTCCGAACTTTATGCAGCATTTTGATAGGTATTGACCACTAAAAAATTTCAGAAAATTTCCATCACGTATAATTTCTGAGAAAAGAAAAGAGGCTTTTTGTTTTTCTTGGAATCACGATATACTACCAGCAGTAAGATCAGTTTGTTTGTTATTAATACTCCAATTAAAAAAGTTGCACGTTAAACTATGAGGATATGTGGACATAGAACTAAAAAATTGGTCGATTTGAATTTCAACAGTGGGACAAAAATTTATGTTATCAATCAAAGTTTTGATCATGAATTAAAAAAATTCTACGAGCTAGAAAAAAATTGAAAATGTATTTTATATAAAAATATATGAAAATATTCGGAAGAAAATAAAAGTCTCATTTTACATACCTGTGTTATGTATAGAAAAAAATGGTAAATGCAGTACTCAGTTGCCTTAAATAAGAACACCTAACAAACCTAGCGCGGTGTTTTAAAGTGCGTTATTTCATATGCAATCTTATTAACGGATGATCTGTTTAATAACGTATTCTAATATATTATTCTAATTCATTTCAAAAATTAGTTTTAATTAAATAGTCTTACAGGGTATGTATGCATACACTGTATCTTTTGTTTACAAATATTCGCTTATTTGTGAACATTCTTAAACAAAAATACCAAATACAATGAAATGACTTCACAATGCTTTCCAAAAACCCAGCTATGATTTGATGAGTGGCCATCTCAATGACATTCTAATACTCATAACAAAAGTTGTTGTACTATGGTTTATCCTGCAATCAATGAAACTAGTTTCTCGTTAAGAATTTTTTAGTGAATAGGGACTGTCTCAATTTTCATCATAAAAGAAATGTAGATTTTGCTTTTTGAAAACTTTTCCTAATTTAATTTTTGTTTGTTTCTTATGAGGCAAAAGCGTAACTAGATGTTTTTTTTTCGTTGGGCATATAACGCTCTAACGAAGAGGAAGCTTGCGCCATTTATTAAAAATTCCATAAGAAGGAATTATTTTGGAAAATTTTTTTGTGACGGTGGCTTAGTCTTCTTTAGGCAAGCATATCTACACTAGTAAAACTAAAGAATTATATCTTAGGTGACTCATTCTTTTATTAAACAACCCACAAATAACTACCAACGTAACAAATTCGGTTTTATCCTTTTCTTTTGGATCTTCGTGTTGTTCGCATGTTTTTCCATGTTATTTGCATTTGAAAAAATTGTTATGTATTTATTTCACTAACTGTAGTCTTGTGATTTTGTGTGTATTCAATCACCCAAAATTCTATAACAATTTACGCGGTACTGCATTGGGACTATGAAATAAGTCATTTAGAATTGTTTGTTTTTTTATTTTTATTTCCTCTCACAAACTTAGCTAAAACACAAAATTCTGTATGAACAGATTTTAATGGCTTTACCTTTATTCGTAGGTACACAGTGAATTCTAAAACTTAAAAACATTTTTTTAAATCTTTAAAATAATAACTGAAAATACTTTTTTTTACTGCTTAAAAAAGATCTGTTTACAATATGTACGTCGCTTAGCCAAGAATTTTTCAAAATAAACACAAACAAAAAAATTAAAAAAGTAACGGTAAAAGTGTTGTATTGTTTTAATATTTTTCTATTATTTTTACAACAACTCCCAATAGTATTATAATTATTTAATTTGTATTTAAGTAGAAGAATTCGTCAAAATATTATTGACTTTTAAAACGTTTTAAACTTTTAACAGAACAAACAATGATTCTAAATGAAGTAGATTTTAATATACGTTTTTGTTACAACAAGTTCAATGAGATTTTAAAAGAAAAACAATAAAAGAGTTGCGAGATAAATAACCGTAAGTGAAATCAATGGACTCTACGAGTATGCAATTTTTGCGGATGGCACTTAGTTTAATAATGAAATGAGAACTGGTACGGACAACACGTCATAAATATATAAAGTGATAAATTGTTAAAACTTTTAATTAACTAAAGTGTGCAGAAAAGCAAAGAAGTACTGTAAAAGGGGAACCATGAAATCTAATATAATATTTGTTGAATTAAAAGATTAGTTTAAACTAAATGTATTTTGTTTCATATTATTTTTTGTTGTTGTCAGTAGCAATAAATTATTTTTGTTTAATCTTTTTTTGAGGAATTTCCTCAAATTTACTTTACTCACTGTATGTAGCTTTCAAGCTGCTACAAATAAATTAATTGAAGTTTGAACCGGATCGTTTATTTCAATGATGAATGTGTTTCTAACTGACTTAAATATTTTGTTTTTATCTCTGTAGTTGTGAAATATTGTTCAAATAATTTTTTTTTTTTTTTTTAAGTTTTTTATAAAGAGTTATTACTATGAGAACTGAAGAGCAATGATTCCCTTAAGCCACACAATTAATTAAAGTACATAATATTAAAACTTTTAGGGATCTGTAGTGCATCATATGCATAGATTTTGCCTTCCTGATGGAAAATAATTTCATGTTAAATAAAATTGTGAACATCAAGGCGAATGAATTTGGACAATCTAACAATATAAATATAACAAATATTTGTCAAAACTATATCGCATTAAAAAATTTTTCCATCGTTAATGATAGCTCGTTTGTTAGTTGTAAAAATTAAATAACTTTTATATCGACTGCTATCTTTATTTATTAATTTTTTTTAGTTTGTTTTTTAATATACAATTAATCTTCTGCTTTTCACTAAAAATATATTGCACTAAAGAAATTAAAGTTAAAACAGAAAATTCTAAAAAAAAAAATGCAAAGCGAATCCCTAATGTGATTGCTTTGAACAGATGTAAGAATGTACGTGTAAATTGTCTGCAATTCGTACAGTCAGAAAACATTCGATATTTTTGCATCTGTGTGAGTTCGTCAGCTTTCCATCGTCTTCTGCCAAAAGAAGTTAAATTATATTTGTTTTAAATCAAGGTGCAAAAAGAATAATAAAAAATGGAGTAAAATTCAAATTATTCAAATTTAAAAAAAAAAATCAGAACATGTAAATACATGAAGACGAACCTTGTGTAGCGTTTCACACCATTGAGAAGTTGAAAAGATATAAAAATTCACCATGCTTTAAATAATTTCAATTTCACCAGCGTTATATTAGATGCGCAAGTAATTGTAGGGTTTAGCAAACAGATGGTCAAATTGTCTTAAATCCAATCTATTGATCTACTCAGTGAAATGGATTTTGAGCGTCGTCTTATTAAAAGTACTTGTAAACAACAGCGAAATCATCCAATTTATACGAGAAAAACTGTGCGTAACTAAGCTCTAGAGCAGCAAATGTCAGTCAGGTAGATCAGCTTTTTTTAACAAAGTGTGATTCAATGGTGCTTTGAAAACCGGCAACTCTTTCTTCACACCTTCTTTTAAAAATCGATATCACTTAAATTTGTAATGTAACAGTAACGAAAAACATTATATTTTTGAAAACTTTTGATTAGCCAGTCGCATTTAGTGGCATGAATATTTGAAATAGCCGAAATCAATATTTATCGTTCACAAGGATATCACTATGGTGAGAATAATAGGAGAGGTGCTGCAAAGTATTATAGCGCAATCATTTAAGAAGTAAAAATGTGACTAGAGAAACGCCACGTGAGTAAAAAAATTTAATTCAATTTTCCACTATTTTCACTCTACTGAAAATGTTCCGTCACGGTAATGTTACCTACACGGTAATCTCTATTAGTTTGCGTGAAAATAGGCTAACAATTTTTTGCTTATATGAAGAAATGCACATACGGACAATTACACATCAGATCAAATTTCTAGAGATAAGTAAAAGGCTGGCGAATTTTGCTTTAACAATAATAAATATTTGTATTTATTTTTAGACTTTTCCTAGGATATATATCAGAATCCCAGAATAATTGTCAGTTTTTGGAAGATACATTACCAATTAGATTACGTTTGTTATTTTTGGTACTTCCCAGCCAAAAGGATCTTATAATAATACCAAACAAATTGTTATGAACCTTACCTAAAATACGGTAATTTGTACGAAATGTCTAAGCTTTCAAAGCTTTTTTAATTGAAAATGTCAGAAATACATCTAAATAATAACAAAGGCTTTTTTACTCAATTAGTGGCGATCTTAAGGTCTTTATTGCTACTTTTTTAGAACACATGAAAATAGCGAATAAGTTTTTGGAATAAAAACGTTTTGTTCTTAATCGTAACTCGTTTAATTTTACAGAACTTAAAGGATTGACTAAAAGACAAATACCTGCATTATGGTTCTGTTACACAAATGTTTATCTATCTGCAAGATGTATTCTTTAAATACTTCTAGAACTAGTGATTATCAGCACTTAAATTTGTATAAAAGATTCTAACCCCGTTTGCACTAATGTTTACCCTTTTAATAATTGCAATTATATCTTTAAGACAATTAACGCTTAACCTCCTGCAGATATTTAAAACACAGAAAGAAACAAAACCAAATGACATCAACTTGTGTAATGTTTGTTTTTTAAGTTGCTTAATTTGATAGTGGCATTTCTGTTAATATTAAATAAAATTCTGTATTCATTTTGTTTTAAAATTTCTAACAATTCATTTCGCAATACACAATATGTTCTTTTTAGGTCGATTTATAGCCCGCCTTAATCGTTTATACTTAAAATGCATTCGTTTTGCTTTCATAAAAATAATCTTTTATTGTAACCACCACAAATGTTTATGATCTGAAATTTTTTGTTTCCCTTGTTCATGTTTTATTATAGGAAATCATTTAAATTTATTTTCAAACTCTAAGAAATGAAATAAGTAAAATGCAACTACATAGATTGTATAAGAATGAAAATAAGAATTAAAAGCCAAAACAAAACAAAAATAAATAAATAAATAAATAAAATTTTTCTAGAAACGGAAGGAAGGAACTCAAACAACATCAATTTTGATGAATAATAAAAGAATTTCTTTGGGCTTAAATAAAAAAGAAATATTCAGCACGAAGTTCTTTGGCTTTCTTAACTTTCCAATTCCGTTATTTTTGTTATTGCTGCTGTTGCTGTAGTTTTTTCGGCTGATGCTATGTCCTAATGGATTTTAAATGAGCATCATAAATACCAGTTAAAAGCGAATTTCTTTAAGGGGGCTTACATATAAAAGAGAGCACGCAAACATGTTTGACCAAATTTTATTGAAAGATATGGTGGTCGAATCCGAATCTGTTTTCTTGTGTCTTTTTAAGAAGCTCATATGAAGTTTACTTTTACAATAATGATATTGCTCTTTTTCTATAATGGGCAAGTCAAACTTTTCCTTTTACTTTACAATTTAGTTGATAATAAAGTTCTTTTCCATTTAATTGTAGTGTTTAGCTACTGTATTTAAAGAACGGCTACAACGTAAAGATGTATGTTTCATCATGATTTTTTTAATGATCTCTAGTAAAAATTAAAGACGGACGTCATTTATTTTTGATATTGTAGTATTTGCTTTACAAGTCTTGATTTTTATTTTGTTTAAAATTTTTGTAAACTTTAAGACATAAATGGAAAATAACATAAATTCAAGCAAAATACATATTGTAAGATTTTTTTTAATTGTATGGTATAATTACGAAAATAAATCATTATCTTTCCATACATTAATTCACTGCATTCGTCTGAACAGTAAGTCTTAGTTCTAGATTTTTTCATCAAACTTTGATGAGATATAGGAACAGAGAAACAAAATCATTATATTTTATTAGTCAATATTGTGAAGTTGTTTATGAACCTTCAATACTCCTTAGTTTTTTGGTTTACTAAGCATTATTTATTATCTGAATTTTTATTTTTATATGAATTAATTAAAAAGAACATAAGGGGTGTTCTTTTAGCTTTCTAAGCCTTTCATCTATTAAGAGATTCAAAAATTCTATTCAATTCGCAAGATTTTTTTTCGATGGAATATATTTAATCAAGATTTATAGAATATTTAATATAATTTAAATTAAAAATTATCAAATGGTACTAAAATGATATAATATTCTACTTATCATTTTTCCTTTTGTCATAAAATGGTCTTAAATTTTGTTGACACTTCTAAGTTTAAAGCATAATTAATACATAACGATACTCGTTTGAGTTCCGTTGAATAACATAAACATCAATGTAATGTCATACAACAGCAGTTGCTTTTAACTTTTCTCAAGCTTAAATTAAAAAAATATAAAATCAATTCAGTCATACTTCTTGTCAAAATTTAGAATTTTACCATATAGTTATTCAAGGATTGTTTAATTCTTGATACTGGATAATTTTTTTGTTCTTAACACTTTTTTAAATTTGTTATGTTTGTTACGGACGGAACTAATGATTTTTCACCAAAACAGTTGTTATTGTCTAATATTTTATGTATGTTTCACTTTTCCAAAAATAATATAATTTCAAAATTTTAATCCAAATATGCAAAAAGGTTAAGATTGTTTGCGTATAATGGGTGTTAAGAATTGTAGAAATGTTATGTTATTCTGTGGGTTTATTTAAACTACGATTTAACCCTCATCAAAAAACCAATTTAGTAAATGTACTTTTTTTTAATTTTATACAGAATAAAATTTTAAAACAAACTTTTATTATTTTTTAAAGACAGATATCTTCATTGAGCTTAATTCCAAAAAATCTATAAATTTTGCATTCCTTTTTTTTTTGTCTACTGGTGAGCCGGGTCAAAGCCAAATTTGAGAAAAGTTTTGCAGATTTTAATTTTCCAATCCATTTAAAATAGTTTCAGTCAATCAATCATAAGGTTTCAACAAAAGTTGAGTGTTTTTTTGTTATAAATTAAACTGTGAGAAGTATTAATTTTATAATATTGTGCTCAATATAACATCTTCGGTGAGGCAGAACTGAAATATTTTGAAAATAAATTCGAAATTTTCCAACGGTTTGAACGAGCAGCGCAATTAAGTGCACAGGCAGGATAACTTAAATATGCAAATTTTTGTGATGCTTGCTATTTTAGAAAACAATTAATTTAATTTTATTTTCTATTTGATTAAAAGAGATTGCATTCGAAAACTTTTAAGGTAATTGCCCTCGTATAAAGGTCTTCTTAATTGCGAGCAGTATCCAAAGTTGAATTTTTGAATTATTATTCAAACATCTTACTTTGCTTTCAATAAATTCGCTCGTATATTCGTACAACTAAAATGTTAAGTATCTATTTATAAGTTTTATTTAAAGTAGTAATAAATTTATTACAGTATGATGACCCTTATATTTTTAAAAATTTATTCTTTTATTTTATGAGGACATCCTTTTAGTAGCTGTTATTATTGTTGCTCTTATGTACAAAAGAGAGATTTATCAAGTTTCCATTTTCAAGTAAGCGCCGTAATGGAAAACATAACAGGAGTTATAAATAAATGTCTTGGAGTGTTTTTAGTGTCGTTTTATTTGTTGTTAGAAAACTTAAAAACACAGAAAAATGAAAATAAATTGTATATTTTTCGAAACACATGTTTTTATATGAAAAAATATTTTTTATGTTAAAATAAAATACAAAAATAATACTCGTTAATAGCACGCTTTCGTTTAAAAATATATGTGAACGAGTAAGAGAAAAAGATATTTATGTTCATACATGTTTGTTTGTAATAAAAAACAAGGAGGCCATTATAACCGAACTACACTTACGCTTCCCAAAAGTTTATTTTTTCCAATCGAAAGTAGCACTTATTTAAACTAATATTTTCAGTCTATTAATATCCATAGAATAATACGGATGAAGTAGTGCCTTCTTCAGATCGACATAGTATTTGGTTGGTGTTAGGAAAGGTACAAAAAACTTGTTTAAATAAATAATAATAATAGGGTTAGTTTACTCTTAAAGACATTTTTATACCATTAAGGTTCGAATATGAAATGTGACTGCCATATGCTACTTTGCACACTGCGTTACTTGAACACATACATTTTTCGCAGAAAATCATTTAATAGTTTCGCAATAATGCATCGAATATTGGCTTCTTAATTTTTTATCATTTTTAAGTACCGACGTATGAAGGCATATTTAAATATTCACATTTATTCTGTTTGACGTCATTAACATCGTCGTCAATTTTAAGACAACATCAATTTAACACAACATTAATACTAATTTGGTATTCCCTCACAGCTTAATGACGACGTTGACTGTTTATCGATAATATAAATACACATATCTAATATTTGTGACATTTGATTTAATTTGTTTTTTATTATCTTAAGAAAGTGTTGTGGAAAGTTTAAATTTTCTAAAAAAATGAGTAAAATAAAAAAAACACTTAAATTAAATAGTCCAAAGGCTATTATTGCAACTTGCCGTTAGTTAAAGGTGTAAATTTTTCTGTTTGATAAAGAGCTTTGCGTTAATAAAACTTTGAATTTTTAATGTTTTTTTTAACGGATAAAAAAATAAATGAAGTTTTTAATATGCAAATCCATTTATCAGTCCGATAAGTTGTAATAATGGCGCTAAGCGTAATTTTTTCAATTGTCCACTGTTCCTTAAAATCACTAAAAACTGTGCCCCTGAGAAATACTCTAACTCTTCCATTAATTTTTCAAATTGACAGGGGTTAATAATTTAACTTTTTCACATTTCTTTTATGTTATTCTTATTTTGCTTTTTTCAATATCGCCGTACGCTTTTTATTTGTTTTAAATTTTCTAAAGCACACGACACAACACAATACTAAACATGACGGCGACAAACTAAACGGCACTATCGACATCAGTTGTTCTTAAGGAATACTAAACATATGTCGACAGTCATCGATTAATGACAATATTGACAACACGAATACCGATTAACAACAAACGAAGAAGAACGACGTCGCCTTGTGTTGACGAAGCCGAAGAGAATAAGGTTGATTTTCAAAGAAAATATTAATGGAATCGAAATCCAAATTAATTGAGACCAGTACGGCATATACCCTATGGCCATACTGAAACAAAATGTCTAAAACAATAGTGCCTTCCTTCCGATGCAGTGATTTTGCTGGCTAAAAACGATCACTAATTGGGGGCTATTTCTGGATTTTATGGCTAAAGGATATTTTTATCGCTTGCAATGATATCAAAAACCAGTTTGATTGCAGTTTGTAAATGTTTCACACTTTTAAACTAAGTTTTAAAAATCAACAGAAAGTTCAACGTTAGCAAAAATAAAGAAAAAAGTATTTGAATGGGCTTCAGCGGAGTCCAGTGACGCCAATAGCTCAGGATAAAACTCAGCTGTAAGTAAAGACCAAATAAAAACAGCTGGGTCACTTCCACAAGCAGGTTGCGCTACTTTCTAACAGGGCCGTTAGTTTTTAAATTTACATAAGTACATATAATTCATTATATGTATTATATGGAACTTGAAACTAACAAATGAGAAATAAAAAATTAATACAATATGTAACATTAAAGAAATACAATCAAATACATAAAATTTAATAAGGAGGCAAAAAATAGAGCGGCAACGAGTTTTGACGTTATAGCTTCATAAACGGTCATCATTCAATTCACAATCATAAGCGTACAAGTTAGATAATTATATAATGACATGACAGCAAACAGTTACACAATTGTACGCATGACGTTGTAGGGTAAAATAATATATATATATATATATATATATATATATATATATATATATATATATATATATATATATATATATATATATATATGTACTCGTATTTACATTCAGATCTATCTGCATGTTTTTTCGAAGATATTTGGAGACTCTCAGTGGCATATGCAGTTGTGCGGAAACAAATCCGGAGAGGATAAAAATGACTGCAATTTATGTTTTCCTTTGAAATATATTTTATGCATTTCGTGCTTGGTATTCACTATTACTGTTATTACTTCTTTCTAATACTGCTACTACAACTTATTTTACCATTTATTTATTTTCACACACACACAAATTTTGTTGACGTTATTGTTATTTTTATGCTCTTTATGTCATCCAGTTTTTCATTCTCATTTTTTATTATTTGTTATTTTAGCTACTTTTTTGTGTCACTTGTTGTCTTTATTTTATTTTATTGCCCTCAAGGCACAATATTCGCACACCCATTTAAATAAAAATAAATAAATTTTATTTTAGCATGGATATGTATAAGTTTTTTGTGCATGACTATTTTTACTTTTATATAATCAAAACAAACAAATATTTATCAAAAACAAATAGCAACACCTTAGTGGAGTATAATCTCGAATACTGACTTAATATTTTATTAAATTTTAAATCGTATGATACTGATGTGACAGTTACAGCACGCAACTGTGGCATAATTGAAGGTTTAAACAAACAGGTTATGCATTAACTTAACCCCACCTTACACAATTGATCATGTGCATATTTAGTATTGTGTTTTCATGTTGCCTTTGTCCGGACATGACATCTTTGCTTAACCGGAAAACATCTGCCTTAAGAAATTAGGAAGCTTTGGACCCTGTCTTACACTTGAAATTTTTTATTTAAATTACAGTAAAGTTTGTAAAATTGGTTGCAACTCATCTCCTCTTGACAATATATTTCACCGTATCCCCCTATTGTAACTATGCAATATAGGCTTGTAGCATGATTGTTGGCTCATTAAACAACGTCTGTCCATCCATGTTAGTGTTTAAAACAACTTTACAAGGGCATTATATGATCTATAGAATATTTTAAAATGCCAATCGACCAGACATAGTGTCGAAAGAGGCGCTATTGAAAATTATCATCTCGGTCTATGTCCCGCAAAGCAGTGGGCTAAACTCGACGCCTGTCTCCAACATTTCCATATCGTTTGGAACTATGAAATAATTTCAATAAAAAAAAAACAAAAATATGGAGCGATAGAGATTAAAAAAATAAGAAAACAAAACACCAAGTAAAAAAATTTACGCTCACCCATATTTATCGAGTTATGAACGTCTAAAATTTTTTTAAAATAGTTCGATTTTCAATATGGTCAATATGGGTATCATTTAAAAGCTTTTGAAGAGATCTTTCAGTTAAATGCTTAACCCATTAAGAGTCAATAACATTTTTATGTGAAATTATATATCGTACGTAAATTTTTTTTTTATTTTTTAATTACTGTCATCGCAAAATTAGTCTGTTTTATAGGATATTGTTATAGTTAATTCATTTATTTATTTCCACTGGATAACAAACGTGAAGTTTAGGATACTAAACTTTGCTAAACGGCTTCTCATAAATATGAGTCTTTAATTTTTATATATTTATTTCTTCAATAAGAAGCCAGAAGTTACAGCTAAAAACACTGAAATTTTTGTATACTTCAACTTAAACTTAAAATCCCAAAGTTGTCCAGGTTAGAGTAAATGATGAAGGTTCTTAACATTATCCACTTAACCATTCAATTGAAACGAGAAGAACACAAAAAACTATATACACTACCAAGAGCTTTTATTTTACATCTACATATGTACTACACTAAAGTGGTTTGATGTTAAGGACACTGGTAACACATACAAAGATCATTCTTTATTATTACCATCAATTCAAAATAATTTTTCTGACTAAAAATTATTTCTTTGTTTCCATTCTAAAAAAGTTCGACTAATAAAATTGATTTACAAATTCTCTTTTCAAAATATATAAAGTTTGTACTGCCTTTTTTAAATAAGTAATGAGGCCGCCAGATAATGGAACATTTTTTCCGATGAATACTTTTTTTTGGTATTTTACCCGAACTTTTGAAACACTATTAAAATCGGTTTTTGGTCCTACTAAAAACACAAATTTTAAAATTCTAGAATAAAGAATTAAGTTTCAAGCTCTTTTTAAGAACTTGAACTTTTGAAATAAGCGTGAAACTGATTACTGAAAAGAAAATTTCAGAAAGAAATAAGATCTTAAAAAATTTGAATTTGTTATTTTTTTTCTTAATATACAATAAAAAATAATAAACTTTTTAGGTGTTTAATATGCAGAGTATTATTGGCTACAGATTCCTTTATTGTTATGTTCTTAATAAAACTATTTTAATTAATTTTTTAGTCATACTTTAATTTACTTTAAAGACGAATAAATATATTTAATAAATAAAATAAAATGACATTTTCCATAGATATTTGGGTTCGCAGAGGTGCACTTTTGCAGTACAATCTTTGGAATGCAAAACTTAATGAGTATAATGAAAATAACAAGGCTATATTACAAATATTATAAAAAATATATTTAAAAGTATAATAGAGAAAAACAATATAAAGATTGTAACTATAATGCTGTAGTATATTTCTTTTTTCTTTTTTCACAAGAATTTTTGTAACAGGCTTTACAGATATGTTCATAAAAACACATAAATACATATACCAATGCATATAAAAAATTCTGAGCTTCAAAGTGTCAGGGTATTAGCATCACTATCAAGAAAAATATAAATTTATTTATTAAAATATTCGTAAATGCATTTTATCGTATTAAGTGTTAAGTCTTTGCATGAGTGTGTATGTATGTTTAACAGAGAGTATTGAAATTGTGAAGTAAAATGTATAAAAGTTATAATTTTATTAGACGACATCCTGTAGTCTGTTGTAGTTTCAATTGCTTGGACGTTGTCGTTTCTTGTTTAATATAATTCATGGTATACTTACGAGTAGAAAGCAACTAACAATATATGAACTTTTCCAATTTAATATTCAGTTGGGTTTTTTTTTTTTGCCTTGAGTATATCACGTAAAGGTAAAATCATATAGATGTATTCCCGACGACACATTTAATTTCTAAAGAATTTAGAAAAAGAATTATAAAATACGTATACATCATTCACTTTGCACAGAAAATTATCCCTCCTATTCAGTTGATTAACTAAAAATATAACTTGGAAAAATTTTAAAGAAACAAATTTGTTGTAGCTGAATGTGCTCTTTGGTAGAAACTGTATGGAATTCAGCTTCAAACTTATAAAAGTTGTAAAAATAGTTGCAGTCGCTCCCTAGGATACATAAAGAAAAACTTTAAATATTCACAAATAGCTGTAAGCGTAGTTGACTGAAGTAGGAATCGCGATTTAAAGAACGTTAAAACACATCCGCGTTATATCGTGGTCAAAGAAACGCAAACTAATGGTTGCAAACACTATAAAAATAACTATTCTTCTTGCCATTGGAATCTGAATTTGTATTGGTATTTCAGAAATGAATTTTGCAGTATTCATAGATGAAACTAGACACTCAACGAAGGGAAATTATTATGGCGTTGTTGGAATTGTTATTATTGAAATTATTCAAAGATTTCACCCTTAAAGGCAGGGATCATGCTAAAAGCGTATCACAATATGAAAATATTTTTTAATTGTTTGTTTTCATGTTTATTTGTTTGTCAAAGCAGAGCTAAACAGCTAAATCGATTTTAACTAAATTTAATGCACAAAAGAATAGAAGCAAAAAAGGGAACACAAATGCTTTTTCTATAAAAATCAAAGAATTTCTTTGTTCGCTCATGTCAAACTCAGAAATTAACAAATTAAATTATTCTTTGTTGCTTGAAATGAATTTCAAATTTTTTAGCTTGAAAGTCGTAGGTGAAATCTGAAATATTTTAAAAATTTTAATTTGCGATAATCCGCAAATATGTCACTTACCGCATTGCTATTATCATTATCTATTTTGATGGTTTGAATAAAATCTTGTCTTTGATACCAGAGTTGATAGATTGTGTGCGATATGTTGCTTTTATGTTAAGATCTTAACAAGCTTTATATCTCCGAACTTAAAAAAAAAAAAAATATTTTCCTGTATTAAGCATCGACCCAGATTTTTAGAAAAGATATTAAAGATAATCATTTTCACCAGTACTCAACATGACCCCAAATTGAGAAATACTGGATACATTAAAATCATTGTTTTACCTAAGGCAAATATTGATGTTTTCATGCAACAAAGTTAATCTTTTTAAGAAATTAAAAAAAAAAATTTTTTGTAAATATATTAAAAATATCCTTAGCCACATGTTTCTTTCAAAATCAGAAATCTGGTTCTTATTAAAGAGAATGTTTGTTGATTTTTGTCTATTAAAATGCGTCTAGATGAATTTATGTAAAAATAAATGAATGGAGTTTCGTAAGTTCATATTTTTTTTTAAAATTCAGAAACAATTTTGTATTTAGTAAACTTCAAATGCAAAACTTCAAATGCAGAATTCAAAACTACATCGAAACAAATATACAATTGAGCACAAGACCTGGTACATTATTCACACAATAACAATTTGTAACATTCACAAACTTCTTAGTTTTTGTACATACATATGAACATTCATTTGTATGACATTTTTTATCTTTTTTCCGTTTTTAGTTAAGATGTAAATTGTGTGTTTGAATTTAAAAAGCAATTAATTTTCCTGTGTACTTACAGTTCACATTCAGGGCGACAGTTGTTTCCAATGTATGACCCTCGGTCATGGCACGATTCCAAACGACGCATTTATATTTGGCGCCATCATCAACCCGCCTTGGTAGTATCTGCAATGTAGCATTTGTATAATGATTCTTTGAACCGCCTTTTAAAATGTACGACTGTAAAGGAACTGTACTGCCCTCACGATACCAACTGCACAGGGTTGTGCAGAAATAAAGTATGAAATAAAAAGAATTCAAGAGTAATAAATATGATATATTTCATTATTTTCTTGCTTTGATATTAATTATTAGAAAGTATTATAAAGTAATAATATGCTACAAAGTAGAAAGTTGAATAATTCATGATGACTTTGGAAGAAAGAAACGAAAAAAAAATTAACGAAAGAAATGAAAGTGTGGAAGATTTAAAATTGATGGGGAAATATACAAAGTTATTTGAAAGTTTTAGCCATCGTAAAGAAATTGAATTTAAATTTTAAAGTTGCAAAATTGCATTTTCTCTTGCAAAAATAATGACAGTTCAGAAATATTAATTTTGAATTTAGTTTAAAAAAGCAAATTTGTAATTTTAGATTTTGTTAAACAACCACCAACGCATTTATTATCATATCATTTTAATTTTACTTTTCTTTTTAGTATAACTTCCCTATAATTTATGAATTTAGCCTTAAACGTACTTTTCACATGAATTTTTCCTCATAAAGAGATCAGGCGGAACTTTTTGTTAGAGGCTGTGTTTTGACAGGAATCATGGCACTGCATAAACAATCTAGCTCTTGGATACTCCGATCCATTTCACGTAAAAATATATAATTTCTGTTATTAATAGCGGCTTATGTGTAATATTGGGTAGCGCATAAGTCCTGAAGATGGGACTTTACGACCCACACTAACGCAATTATTTGCACGAAGTTTACCTGTGATCGTTAAAACGTTTACCTAAGTTTACCACTTTTAGAACGATAGTTTTGTTTCCTCGACCATTTCAAAACGCTTAGGTGACATCACGGTGATGTTTTTAAAAATTTCTAAGAAGTCATTATTGCCACTTTCTCTTTCTGCAACGATGTATATCTGAACATCGCAAACCGGCTGCACATAATCTAAATCTATGTTATCGCCTTGAAGCAGATTGATTTCTACAGCCTGTTCATCAGCACCGGCCAACAACGTGCCTAACCTTTTTTTAACTTGATTTCTATATTTTTCCGATAAATTTTGATGTCTTGTAGCGTGATTCAGCACGTTCATCAAGCTATCACCGATACTAGATGCTGATTTCCGTTTTCAATGTATTATTGTACCAACCCCATCATCATTGCAACCAAACTTTTGTTGCTAAAAGTTTTGATATGCAAAATTCAATACATAAAATATCTTTGCATCTTAATTTTTTGTTACGTGTTCAAACATAATTGAACTGACAATAAGTGTTCACATGTTCAATCCTGGTAGATGTAATAAATTTAGATTTATCTCTATTGTAGTCAAAGAAAAAAGGCAATGTCCCTCCTTATTTATTAAATGTAACCATGATCGCTTAACATGTTACGCGTCTACGGGCTTAGTTGTGTCCCAAACTTCTTTAAATACGTTGAAACATGTATAGTTATTTCTACTTCAATAAATGACATGTTTAGATTTTTGTAGGCGTTAGAGTTTTCGAAATTCTGAAGAGGTTATCAATGACAGTATCTTGTTGTTGCGCTTTTAAAATTTCCTTGTGGAGTCAAAGTTTTGCACATTGTTCGCATGACCAAAGTAAACAAAAGTGTATAATCAGTCAGGCTGAGGAGAGTTCAAAATTATCCATCTTCTAGTGTGAATATTTTATCAATTCGAGGATGTATGCAAAAAAATAATAAATCGCTTGGGCTAAATGAAGTGCCATCCAAAATTTTAAATTAATTAACGATAGATATCTTTCAATTCCAGTCAACATTTTAAACAAAATATATGGAGGGGGGAATTATCCCTGCAAATGGCTAAAATCTACTTTTGTTGCTCTACCTAAAGATAGCAACTTAGAAAAATTTATTAAATATCGAGCCATTAGTCTAGAGTGTCACACTATCAAATTGTTTTAAAAATTATTTTAATTCTCATTTACACGAAATGCGAATTCTCAATATGCCAATACCAATTCGAGTTTAAAGACATGGCTTCTTTACTTGGAAAACTTCATTTTGTGCTAATGTGCTGGTACGAAACTATTAAGACATTCACAAGGAAATATTTTTATAATTTATTGATTACTAGCAGTGCCCAACACTTCGTCTGTGTATCATTTCTAATTTTCTTAAAATTAAAATTTATAAAAATATCTTTTTAAACATTTGTTGTAGAGTTCTGTGAACAGTGTTAAGAACTTTCCATCTACAAAAATAAAATTTACTGACAACTGTTCTGATAACATTATATTGGTAAAATTGCGTACTTCCACACACAAAATGACATATTTTTATGAAAAAAGTATCCTATATTTAGACAAGGATTCTGAGGGTTCCCCTTTCAAAATTTTATTCAAATCCATCCAGCAGTTTTTACGTGATGCGAACACAGACACACTGACGGACAGACAAAGCGACAAAAATTCCAAAAATAGGTGTTTTGTATTTCATATCTTACTATTAACACCAACAACAATGTTTTCAAAAAATATTTCAGGTACAGAAATAATCCCGTTACTGTTTTATCATATGCATAGATGAAAAGCATATGATACTTCCCAGCACGATAAACTTATTCGTATCCTACGCACCATAGAAATAAGATGCATTTGAAATCTATATGGACGACAAACTGCTTTAGTAAGGACTACGACGAGGATGCGTGCTGTTACCGTTATTTTTAATGTGAACGCATATTTCAAAAAGCTCTTTCGAATATAGATGTGGGCTTTAAAGTAAACGGTCAAACTATGAACAAAATTAGATACGCTGATAATACAACGCTTGTTGCTTAAAGCCTAGAAAACCTTGAAACTTTATTTAATTCATACCAAAACTTAATTCGTAATTGTCATGAAAGAGTCTATTAATTTAAATGTTTGGTTGCTGGGTAGATGCTAACTCAGATAACTTAATGAACATAAAACACCGTATTGTTTTCGATATAATTTTTAATCGACCATAATTTTTTCTCAACAAATATGTTACTAAAAACCGAAAGTTTCACCTGAATCTAAAACTTAAGTTTTTGAAATGTTATGTTTATTCTGTTTTATTATATGGAATAAAAACCTAGAAATTAAAAGTATTCAAAATAATCCGCTTAGAAGCATTTGAAACTGATCACATAATGAACGCTATAATTCTTGCAGTTATAAAAAGAGACCGTGAATTTTTAAATTTAAGAAAGCACATTAAAACTACATATGTACATGCATGCGAACTAAGTAATGTAACAAAATGCAGTTAATATCTAAAGAGAAAATTGAAAGAACGCATTGATAGGGTACAAAATTTATTATGACTTTGCACCATAAAACAATTTACTTAATTTAGTAAGGGACAGAAATGCATTCGTCGAAATCATTGGTAATATTATTTAGCTTAATCGTTTTGTATTATCCTCTTAATTAAAAACAGCTTACATAGATCAACGTTTCAAATACGTCTATGAAAATATATTTTCATTCCTTAAATTTGATCGAGCAATTTAAATTTATTAACCTTTATGAAATTTCTGCAATAAGGAACTCTGGTTACGACGAACATAATTTTGTCAATTTAGTGTCATCACTTTTAGTCAGAAATGTAATCAGGATTTTATTATTTTTTGCACAAGATAGTATTTTCTGTACATTCACATTCAAATTACTGAAAAGGAAGTGAAAAAATCCCTTTAGAATATAAAGTGTTACAAAATAAGCATGACGATTAAAATCATTATATTCCCACGCTCAATGGAGTTGTAGAAAAGCATGACAGTAAATCTTTCAAACTGCTTACCGGCGAACAAAAAGACTTTTTTAGTGTGGACCACAGCTCGCTTGGCTAGGCTGGGTGCCCTATATCGAAAGTAAGCTGCAGTGTTCAAGATTTGCAACGTTTTGGCAAAAAGGTACAAGCCTTACTAAATATTCAGCTGCTTAGCCACGACCGCGTCATTTGTAGTCAATTGTGCCGTAACCATCTTCCAAGGAAGCTAGGGCTTATCTGACAGAAGTTGATGTGAGTATGCTGGCCCATCCTGATAAAACGACATAATGGTTGGCGTTCGCACAGTAAGTATGAAACATTTTCTTAGCTTTATTTTATACAAATTTAAATTTACAGCCGTCTCGCTACTCCAATCATAACTAATGCCGACGCGCACACACATAACTTGCACTCTGGTAGCTTAAAAGTAAATTGAAGACAATAGCAAATAGGAGTTCAAAACGCACTTTTGTAGTTAGCAAAGTGAATTTTTGTTGTGCACATAAAGCTGGTAAATGCTGATCATTTAAACTATTGTGTAATTATTCTTTTTCGGTATTTTTAATATACAAGCCAAATTTTCTGAGAACTCCATGATCCTCCATGCGGATCTGCAGTAAAGCATCGAGCTCGATGATACATACCTTGCCAGCATTTATAATGCTTTCCTAAAGTATTCCTCCAATGAGCCTGGAAAATTTTAATTAGAAGAGTACTCGCATGAGTGGGCGTCTGTACAGAGAATAACAAATATTTGCCCACAACAAGAAGAAAAGCCATTTCTCTTGCGCATGCAATTATATAGTTTTAATGCAATAACGCAATAACAATCTGTTGCTCAAATTTTGTTTCTTAATTTCAGGACTTTCAATTTCTGTAAGGAAATTAAGATGATTTTCGAAAATTGTAATAAGTTTTCTCTTTAAATATAGTGAATCAATGTGAGTGTAATTTCACCTAATAGAAAAATTTGTAAACAATTAAAAACACGTAATCGTCAACGAGTATTCATTTTTGGTTCTTCCTAAGCACGTTCTACCTTTTATGAATTTTAGAAAGTAAACAAGAAAATCCCTAAATTTTTTCCTGCAATTAATTTAAAGTTTATCTTGTCTCGCTTATTACACTTAACTATTCTTAACTTGTTAGTTTTTTCCATTTTACATCGGTTTCAGTTTTATTATTTTTGGCATCCTGTTGTGTAAACATTTGTTGGCTCTTAGAATGATTGTGTTTCCATTTTTTATAATTTTTGTTTGTTTCTGTTCTTTATCGTCTTCTTTAGTTAGTTCCTTTTGATATTAACTTATGGCGAACAAATGAAAGAATGAATGAATAGTTGTATGAATAGTTGTATGAATGAATTCATGAATATTACAAACAAAACCCCACTTAATCTGCATCTAAATAATAACACAAAAGAACACTTAACCAACCTCACACACATTGAAGAACCTTTTGCATGTACATAAAGATTTTATCCAGATAATCATAACTCTTACTCTCCTGACACATATAGACACACAAACAGCAAGGAAAGAACAAATAGTAGCAATATGTTTAAATGTTTGTATCCTACACAGATGCTAGTCAAATCCTGTTTGGTGGAGATTGCAAAATCGTCTACTGCTTCAAGTGAAGTATCACTTAAATACAACTAAACTCTCATCACCGCAATTTACTGTAACAAAAGCATCATCATTGTCATTTTTCTTTGTTATTTTTATATTTTATTTCCTGGCTTTCATTTCATTTTTGTACTTAATTTGGTCTTATTTTTATTTTTTTGTCTTAAATACATAAATCTACATTTAAAGGACGACAGGACAAAATTAAATGGACGATTACTTACGTTATCATTGGATCTGGCGAACCGCCAATACTGCTGCATGTCAATTCGAGGGGTTTGTCTTCAGTGGCAACGGCAATGTTGCCGGGTGATATGATAGGCGGATGGGGTGGTGTCAAAACTGTCAAATTGTAAAATTCCTGATGTACATCTGCACCTGTACCTTTGGCCTTTATGCGACACTCAAAACGTCCATTGTCGCGATTGTATGATGTATTTTTAATTTGTAAGTCATAAATACCACGTCCAGGTCGGAAGTCCAATCTATTAAAATGGAATAAAAAGCAAAAAATGAAAATTGTTGACACAATAGAAAAAGATTACAAAATAAAAATAAAATATTTAATAAATGGAAGAACATTTTTGCTGCTTCACAAAACAAGAAAAAAAAAACATGATTAAAGCATTTATTTATTTCTATTTCACGGAAGTATGAGTGGTGAGGTCTACCGATTATAATCATAACGAGGAAAACATAATAAAATTAATTAAAAATGTGACAAACTTTACTACTTTAATGCATAAACAAGAGTCGTTTGACTAAATGAAGCGAATATTTTTTATTTTGTTATATTTTATCAAAACTTTTAATATCGCTTGAACTTGTTTAGCTTACAGACATAATTCTTGCTTGTGTTTTGTTTATATCGCAATAAAAATTCCAATAAATGCAGGTACAAAAAAATAAATAATGAGATTTACTCGTGCTGAGATGAAACTTCAAACGTTTAAATTTGTTAATTCAAAAAAGTACACAGTAATATAAAAAAGATTAATTTTTTGAAATAATTATGTTATTTCAGAAATCAAAAATTATAATAATAAATCTTCCCAATAATTTCGCTGCTATGTTTCACTGACTTCACAGTTGCACATTTCCTTACAAGAAAACGAGGATCGTGGGATATCGCTATACAGATTGGATAAAATACTTTTATAACTCGAAAGCTGATTTATTTATTTCTTTACATATGAATGTACATTATTATATATTAATTTGACAATTTTCATTTTGGCTCTCTTTCCATTCCTATACCAATACAACGTACTTCTAATTATTTAATTTATTTTTACGCTTTATTTATGGAGAAGCAATACTGTGACAGCTACGAAAAAACAGATAATACGGTGGCTAGCCAAACAGTTCGTAAGTAGAATTAGCTGTCTGCAAAATTTTTTCTTATAAGTTTTAATGCTTTAATGTCTGAAATGGAGAACACTCAAACACATTTAATTTCAATATAAAAGAAAAACGATAAGATATTACTTAGAGCATTAATCTCTTAAATATTTATATTAATCTTTAAGTAGTAAACTAAAGTATGAAGAAATTTAACACACGCGCTCCGATTTAGTCACTTAATCAATTAGCTTATCCTTATGTCTTATTATTATTCAATTGACCGGTAAACAAAATGGTAGAGTGCAGCAAGGAAAATAGTGGCACTTTCGGTTACATCCGCAAGCCACATGATATCAGACCAGCTCTGCTGTTTATAACTGGCAAAATCTTAAAAAATCTGTACGAATCAAAACGAAGTAAAACATTGGATCTAGTATCAAAACACTGTGACACTCTAGCTACAGCAAATGTTCACACGCATTTGATTATGGAACCTTGGGATATATAGTCAACAAACCCAAGAAATGCTAAGAAATGGCTTAACAGAAACTGATTATTACCTGAAGTAGATGTTTTAGGGTCACATCTGAAATAAATTTAAGCAATAGCCTTATCTGCTAAATACCTCAGTAGTAAATTTTTAAATTGTCATCTATAAAAAAATAGACATGAAAAAACTCCTTTTTTGAGTGTTTAAGTATGTCGTGTTTTTGTTAAATTACATCGGAATATATGTACATCAGTTAAGAAATTTTTTCCTATCATTAAGTTTTACTGTTCTGAAATTCTTTTTCTTAGGGTTGTTGTCCTATTTCATTTGTATTCTTAGCACTTAGTGAAGGCAACCAACTGCAGGAATACAAACGAAAGTATTTGCTAAGTACATAGAAATAAAGGCATCTACCTGAATACAAACTAAAGTTGAAAAAAAGATATGGAAAAGTTAGAGAAAGACATGGTGTTTTGCCCGCTACGTCAAAGAACTGGGTGAATCTTGCCGATTTTCAATAACAACGCGTATTAAAATTTCCTGTAGCTAATCTAGTGCCTAAAGTGGCTATTAGGCTTTGAATGTGAGCATGGCTTGATGACATGTCATCAAACTCGTGTAATAGGATAATTTTCGTGTTTGTCAGCGGCGCTGAATGGATTTCAAAAATTCACATGCAAAAATTGACCTTCTAGTAGCCGCTTAAGCAAAGCTGATTTCAACACGAACTAGGACGGTCTGATGGACATCTCTTAATCGACTTCTCCGTGCATAATAACTCAGAATTTATATGGTCGGAAATTGATATTTTAGGAATTACAAACGGAATAAGAAACTTAGATATGCCCTTTTTACACTTTTTGTGGTAAAGATTATAAAAGCTACACAAGAAATGAAAACGTAACACTCGGTGGCTAAAATGAAATCAGAAATGAAATGACATAAACCAAATTATAATTGTTGGTGCTGCAGAATAATGTGTAATAATATAAAATATGTTAGAGATTATTAAAAATCTGTTTTCATATCTTTTTAAAAATTGCTTAAAAATGTTTTTTTTACATTTCTTTTAAAATTTAATTGTATATTTCTTGGTGACTGTGTGACAAATAAACACACTTTTTTGTAAGACATTGTATCAATAGATATTCTTGTGAATGAATCGTCCGATTATGTTTGCATCAGATGCAAAGTAGATTTTGTTGCTTTCAAATTCGAAAAATGCTGTCGAGAGCAATAGAGCTTCGTTTTAGAGACAGTAGAGTCATGAAGAAAAAGCTTTAAAAAGAACTGCAGCAAAACTTTCCAAGAGCCAACCAATTGGGTGACGAGATAACTATGAGGAATACAAATTAGGCGTTTTAGGACTTTGATAAAGCAGTTGTCTCGCAGATACAAATTTATACGTTTTTAGAGCAAGGCATTTTGAGGAATTTGTTTATAAATGATCACGGTTGTCTGATGTAAAACACGGCGTGTACGCAATGTATGTCTCACTAAGTCTATTATATACGAACTGAAAGTTTGATAGTAGAAAAATATATGGGATTGGGTGTTGTTTATAAACAACTTGTTGAGACCCATTTTTCATTGTGTTTAAGGCAAAACTAATTTCAAATATAAGTACGACAACTTGATTTAAATTTTAACTGCATTCACGTTTTTCTGCTTTCCCCAACCTTTGCGATCGAATCTTTTATGGTGTGCCAGCAAAATTTTCGACTTTATTGAACTTTCGAATTAATATTTATTTCATCAAAGGACAAATTGTATCGAACTAAAAAAAAAACTTTTAAGAATAGAAGCAAATTCAACATTAACCTTTTGTAAAATTTTTTAAAGACTTTTTCTCGTTTACAAAATTTGTGCTACTATCAAATATTTTTTTAAGCTTACAGCTTGCGAATAATTTTATTTAACCAGACTACAATGTATGTTGGTAAAATTTAATTGGTGCTGGAATATTTCAGAAGATAAAAAAGTACTAAAATTTACCATAAATTCATAAATTGACTTCAATAAGCGTTTTCTTAAACACTACTGTGAGCAATTAGAAAATAAATTTTCTTGTTCCATAGTACGATGTAACAACTATCCTTTTAACCCAGAAAAAAATTGGTAAAGCAAAGTTGCAATATTTATGTTTCGAATAGGTTTAAAAATTATCTCCTTATTATACCAACGTACCTATTAGAGTTTGTTTAAAGGATTAATTTAATTTTAATTTTTATATATTACAATTTCTATAACATTTGTTAACGTTAATAATCGCGCAAAAGTTTAAAACAATTATCGCCTAAATATTGACTAAAGTAAAAAGAAATTGACTAAATTAATTGCAATTGGGAGAGGGTCATACATAAAAAAGGTCCGAAATATAATAAAGATAAAAAAGATTTTAGGACAAATTAAAGCTAATTTGAAGTTGTAATAAGGGGAAGAGATAATAAAGCAGAAAATATAAAGTGATTATTAAAGAAAAAAAAATATATATAAAATGTTTGCTCGCTGGATTTTAATTAGTTTTCTATTACATTCTTTTACACATGGAAACATATTTAAAAATTTGTCATTTAGTTTATAATTTCTACTTTTCTGATACTTGCAATCCATAAAGAATAGCGCTCCACGTTTCCCCGGTTCGATAATTTGCAGAATTCTGATACAGACTGTAATAATTTGTTACTTTAGAATAACCTATTTTAAAACTTTTAAATTTATTGGATTGTCTATTACTGCAGGTTGGTGTCCTTATAAAAAACGCAATGGAGTTTAAAATTAAGAGGTAGTCACAACAAATTTTCATCGACTGCATATAAAACGCAATCAAAATTAAAAGTGTTCGTAGTGTATGTAACTTTGGCCGATAATACATAAAATTAAAGGGTTTCCTTAAAGAAAACAGTAAAAATATACACATATGATTTTTAACTATGGCCGCTCAAGCAGAAATTTATTAAATATAAAATTAAGCGGGTATCCCTATATAAGAGTTTTGACCGCAAATAATAAGCCGATAATTAAATAACACAGAATGTGAGCTATTCTGTCCGATTATACAAGAAACTTATAGAACTAAATGGTATTCACATAAAGCGATTTTTACGTATTAGGCTCATCCTCAACCGTAGAAAGCAGACATTTGTAGAATTCGCAAACTGTGGCCGACATGCGTTTGTTTAATTAAAGATTTTAAATAATTTTAAACCGGCTTTCTAATAAAAATTTTTACGTTATCTTGTATACTTGTTTTTGTAAACAGATAGGAAAATATAGAGAGAAATAGAAAATATGTTTAAACTGTTTATATATTTACAAGAAGTTCGAATAATACATTTTTTGCTACATCGAAAATGCCAAGGTCGGAGAGATTTGGCACAGATAAATCAAAAATATATAATGCGAGCAAGATTATATTTTCTCAATTTGAGGGTAGCAAGAGCAGATCAGATGCTGATGGATAAGATACATAAAAAATACATAAACAATTTCCAACAAATAACAGGTCTTAAATATCAAGTTTTTTAACATTTGTACCTAAGTAATTTTTAAAGCACTAGGTGAGTTTTCAAAACTAAAATTTTGCTTATAGTTTTTTAACTCTTCAAGAATTATAACTTGTATTTGAAAAAGTATAATGCAATAATGCAGATAATTTTGTTCCCTGTTTCTTGAAGATGCTACCCAATGGTGTGGCAAAACATTGTGGAAATAAAAAATAATAAACAATATTTTTATTTTAAAAACTGACCTAGTGCTTAAAAATTATAACAGTTATTTGATGTTATTAGATTGAAATTTTATTTATTTCTTAATCGACTCAATTATAACTTTACTATTTACTTATAACTATTTTATAACTGAACTTGTTTAAACTTATTAAAAAATTTTAATCCGAAACTTTTTCCGTGTAAGCATTATCCTCACGCATTTTTTATTCTATTGCATTAAAAAAATGAAGCAAATAATCAACGACAATTAATGAAACGATATTGCACTTCTTTGTTCGGAGCAATTTCATCACGGCAAAAAATAGACATTTACGTACTGCACTGTAGTACGTAATTTTAAGCGCGCTAAAAAAGATTAAAAATTAAATTATTTACTATTTTTTATAAAACTTTGATATTCGCCTTTACTTTTTAATTCTATTCTTTTAAATTGCACAGTATGCTTAAACGAAAATCTTTAATTTATCTAAAAAATTTCCTTAAGAGCTAAGTAAGCGATCACGGTATGGCAATCGCAATGTGCTTTCACATGCAATGTCGATATCGGTGAATTTAAATTATTTAACCGTGAGTTCGGCACTGTTGTATTAGATATAGAGAAGGAAATTCAACACATGACTAAAGGCCGGGGCACATAGAATCCGTCATACGTTGTACTTTGACAAATTCAACTAAAGTCAAAGAAACGACGGATGAGGTTGGCACAATGAATACTTTGCTGACGGATGTTAAATCAAAGTTTGCTCTCTATTTTTATTCACTTTTAAATTTAATTTGTATTTTATTCACTTGCTAATTTAATTAAATTTCTATTTTATTTTTTGCCACCAAAATTGTTTTATTAAAATCACAAAACACAATTGAAACACAACAAGAGTTAAAAGAAAACAGAGAAGAAGAAGCAGTTGATAGTTGTCAAAGTATTCAACATACGTCAAAAGTTAAAAGTTGACCAACTTTCGTACTTTGAGTTGGCGGACACGTATTGATTGTGACAACGCTCATAAGAAAACATGTATTTTAACTGACTTGTCAGTTGAATATGTCAAAGTTTAACGTATGACGGATTCTATGTGCCCCAGCCTTATCGATTTAAAATTTTAATTCGAATGTTTCAGCAAGTATGTGTGGCGACCTGCACGATGCGCATAAATTTTAAAAACTATTCTTCCTAGTATTTAAAGGTATGAAAATTTAACTGTAGTAAAAAACTCTATGATAAGCTAAAAAAATATCTTACACTTAAAAATTTCAAAGTCAAAAATAATATTTTTAAGATTTAAACGATAGCAACAGTAATGGGGATTTTATTTTTCTTACATTCTTTCATGTTTCAAATAAACACACATATGTATGCAGAAGTATCTTTTTTTTTGTAAAATAAAGGAATAATGATGTTGCTGCCTTTAACGAATACGCATAAATATCTGTCAATTATGTGCTTCAAAAGAGCATTTTTCTTTAAAATTTCTTACACATTTAATAATACAGCCATATATGTGTGGGCGTATGTGTGTGTGCTATTTCCTTAAGTATGTACTAAAGCACAAATGAAACAAGTTTAATAAGCTTTCTTTTACTACGAACACACTTAACAAGCAAAATAATGGAACAAGTAAAAATACATGTGATGAAGGTGTATTCATTTCTATGAAGTAAGTGCATTAAAAAGCAAAGGATATGCGTCACTTCAACGATTTAGTGTGAATATAAATGCACACAAATGTAATACATCCGTTTATGTACATGAATTTTATCGTCTGAATTCTTAATGGAAAATACTTGGTACCCTACACGCACAACATTTCATTTATTGAATCTTAGGCCAAGTACTTGATGTATAAAATTGTGGTTTGACAAGACACTTTTGTTGCCAAAAATTCTAACAAGTCCTAAAATCTTTAAAAGTTTTATTTTATTAAATTTTTAAATTTTAATTTTTTTTAAATATAAGGGGAGATCTTGGTTTTCTGCCAATGTACTTACGTAAGTGTAAATTTCAGACCTGGAAAAATTGTTTTGCAATCCAACAGGAACTTGCACTTGATACAAAATTGCGTTTGTTTATTTTTTCTGCCGAATTCGACATTTCAAGAAGTCTGGTACGACGACGAGAAAACAAAACCCAGAACGAAAATTTAACAAATAATCAGCAGCAGCAATTTTATATGCCTTGAGTTTACTTGACTTCATTGCTTGCAGAGATTGAATCACATGTACTCTACGACATTACTTTTATTTTTAGATAGAATACAATTCACAAACTGAAAACTGTTTGTTTACCGTCTTACTTACTGATACATATAAAAGCCAAATAACGAGTTTACTATTCCGAATAATAGATTGAACCATAACAAATTTTATTAGAAAGAACAAAATATAGAAAAACTTTGTATGTTTTTTAATTTGATCCCAGTATTTTATGAAGCTACAACTTTTTTGCTCCAGTCATTAACTCTACCATATGCTTTTTTTTTAAATACAATAATTTAATTAAAGAAAGCTTTTACAACTATTATTCTTTTATCTATTTATTTATGTTAGATAATTTTATACGTTAGTGTTATTATTAAGAACCGAATTATAGCAAATGATGTTCTATGATAAAACTCGTAGCCACAAATTTATTGAACTGTTAAACACGCATTCAATTTCTTGCAGACGATTCTAACGATTGACAACATATTTGGGTGCCACAACAAAATCTTTCCTGTATATATTTACTGTAGTGTGCTCATTTTGAAACACATATAAAAATCTCCAGACTTTTCAAACATCAAAGACAAACATTGCTGTGCTAAGATATTTAAATCTCTGTTATCCACATAGTTAGTTAGAAATTGCAACACAATTTAAATCAAAAATAATTTTCTTTTTTTTATTTTATATTTCATATTCAACATTCATGTTTCTAGTGATTTCCTGTTGTTACGGCTACATGTCATTCTTTATATCACAGCAGAGCTGATACTATTCTTTTTCTTTATACTATTGCTCGAATCAAAGTACCAAACATCTCTGGTAACTTTATTAACCGTATGGTACTTGTCTTTTTTCTCAATTAGATATTTTTTTAATAAATGTTTTTACGACTAACCCTTATGAGTGTGTTGGTGTGATTTTATTTCGTCAAGCGTAAGTATACTTTTTATTACAGAATTAAAAAATTCGCTTCCTTTTATCAAGATATTAACAAAATTAATAAAACAATATAATTAATTGTGAACGATTTTTCAATATTAAATATTTCGTGATATTCTCTTTAATTATTTATTTTTCATATTTTTATGTTTCATTTAATATTTCAACCTTTCAGTAGAAAAATAATAGAAATGTGTAAATAGTTAGTCAATGGTTACCGTATTTTTGTATTAAAAGTTTTTGATTTTTTGTGTCTGTTTGCTTTGTTGATTAAATGTAATTAACATTTGATTAACTTGGCTTCAATTACACAGGTATGCAAAATGAGACTTTAATTTCTTTCTTTTTTTTAGTTCTATATCCACATATCCTCATAGTTTAACGTGCATCTTTTTTAATTGGAGCATTAATAACAAACAAACTGATCTTACTGCTTGTAGTATATTGTGATTGCAAGAAAAACAAAAAGCATCTTTTCTCAGAAATTGTACGTGATGGATATTTCCTGAAATTTTTTCCGTAACCTAGTGGTCAATATCTATCCAAAATGCTGCATAAAGTTCGGAGGGGAAAACCCTTGCATACCTGTATTATTTATAATATATATTTGGGTAGACCTACTGACACGACATGTCAATAGAAGGGAAATGGTGATATGAACATCCTTTCCCCACAACAACACATTTTATAGGTTAGTTTGAAATAACAAATATTTCATAAGAATATCATGAGATATTTATGTTTGAAGAAATCAAACACAATTAACGTAGATGAAATATTATAAATTTTAACAATCAGGCTTTTTCCAAAATTCATGTTATTTTAAATAACAAAACGTTTTAAAATCGCGACTGATTTAGTGCTGTTCCGCTAATCACACGATTTAAAATTTTTCGACGTTTTTTTTTTTCGAAAACACGAAAGCAGAGCTGATTTTTTACATTACTGTTTTTATTTATGTTTTTAAGTCGTGGTTAAAATTTTAATGAAAATACGAGCCAGTCAAAATCCCTGATGCTAAAATAAATTAGTAAATTTTTATATATTTATAATTTATATATATGAATGTACTTTTTTTTAATTTTCTTATAAAAGATGAAAATTAAATTTGCTCAACCCAAAATTATCTAAATAACATTACTAAATAAAGCTAAACAATTATTTATAAAACAACTAGTGTCCTCAGAAATTTAAAAATATTTACGTTTTATGTGTTAAAACCTATTTTTGTTACAAATTAAATAGAGGACATATCATTTTAAACAAAATAGCCTCTTTGTTAGAGACTAAACAAAGTATCTGAAAAAGCCAGTGATTTCAAATCGGTAGTTAGTAACCCGTTTCAAAATCACGTGATTTTAATATATTTTGTTCGCAGAATACCTTTTGCATTATTTGAATCAGTTTTTCAAAAAGCGAATTACAGAACAGGTCTGAATAACACAAAATATTAAACTGCGAATTTATTTTTTTAGTTTCCCTCCTTTGACTAAGGTTACATAAAAACTTGAAAAGTTAAAGAATTAAAGGCGAACCACGTTGGTCGTAAAAGCTCTACTCACAAAAGATTTATTTTAAAGCATTTTTATGATCATTAAATAATATCTTTACTTGCTCTTAAAGGATAGAAGTACATAGTACTATTCCAACGTTTTTTGTTCCATATATGCATGAAACTTTCCATCTCTAATTGAAAAACATATAGTACACCAACTTTCTTAATGGATGCCATTTAACAGGAAATGTAGCTTTCTGTAATTTGATTCAGTTTTCTATGCAAAAATTATTAATATCTTTTCTTTATTGCCTTTTTGCCATTAAATAAATAGCTTTCTTAATGTATGCAACTTATCGGTATTGAGAGATGGTTATGTGTGTGTTCTGGCTTCTGAAAGTCCGCTTTTACACTTCTTTAATAATTCCCGCTATCACTTATGAACAAAAATCCAGTCTTTTCATCTAAGCAGGTTGCAGAAGCAAATCGGATGCGATTGTTTTATTTAATATTATGTGCGTTGTGTCTGTATATGTGAAATGAGCTTATAGCTTAATAAAACTTTTAAACATTGCTATTAGATAATTTTTACTATCCAAAAAATACTATTTTTAAAATCCTAGTTATCACTTATTCTATAAGTGAAAAAGTTTACATGATTGCATATTAAATATGTTTGTGTATTTATTGTTCACTGACTACTCAACCGATTTAAAAAACATTTGATTACAGAAGAACCGCTTCCCAGTAATAGGTAAAAGCTTTTAACTTCAACTTTTTTAAAAAAAAGCTCTGCTTTTGTATTAAACTTTATAGATCCGTTTAGATTCTTATCGCATTTTTTAGGCTTAATTCTTGTTCAATTGTTTACGTAAATGAGATAAATTGTAATATAATAATTATTAAATAAGAAATTAAGGTTTTGTAGATTGAATCAAAACTTACAGTACTACTTTTGATCTTATGCCATGCATAAACATATGTAATGATACTAAAAACTTTTACGACAAACACAACAATTTTTTATTCCCTTTTTGCTCTATTTCAAATTACAGTACCTCGTTTATTTTTTATATTTATATTTAAATAAATTATGCGAAAACCTTCAGGTTTGCTTTACAAGCTTTAAATCACTTTTAGTAATTATTTTTATATTCATAAGTAGCAAAGTGCATAACCTTTCAATTATTGTTTAAAATTGCAAAACAAGGAAAAGTAGCTACCGATACTAAACACTGGATTAATAAGAGATAAAAAAACGTTTAGACAAATCATACTTTACATACTAATGTTATATAATTTAACATCATAAAATTAAATTGAGGCATAAGGCAGAAGTTCTATTAGATAAAAATGATGGAAAAGTTAAAATTCCTTAAGAAAAAAAATTATATTTGATATTTCAGTGAAAAAATGTTCATCCTTTTAATACCCTTTTTATAGCTTAATTTGTTGTTAATTGTTTGTCTATGATTTTTCAAAAGTTTGGCCTCATGCATCAAATTACATCAACTATTTCCAATTTCAAATTTTATAGTTGCTGTAATAGCGGAATTATTACAAAGTTTCATATTAAATAACATCCGTCTGTCTATATAAGACATTCTGTTTAATTTTCAAGTGTTTGTATATAGGGATGGCCCTATTGGTCAAGTTATATCAATTATGAGAACACCATTTAATTTCTTAATTCAAATTGTATACTTGTTTTTATAGCGGGCATAGAAATATAGGATTCTTGTTTATTTCAATTGTGTTTCAAAAGTTTGGTCACATTCAAATAATTATATCAACTATTGGAGCACACTTTGGTTTCCAAATCCAAATTTTATACTTCTTGTTATAGCGGACTTAGCAATACATATTCTTTGCAAATTTCAACCCTCTGTTTACAAATTTTCAAAATGGAATAAACTATTGTGGCACCCTTTAACTTAAATTTATATTGGGCTTAGTAATAGGCATTTTGTCCAAATTTCAAGCGTTTTTCTTTAAAGATCCAAAAGATCCACACAAGTCAATTTATGTTACCTATGGGTACACTCTAATTTTTAGATTTATTTTTCTATTACTTTTTGCTATTGGTAGTTATAGTGATACTTAGTTATTTTAAATTTTATAGTGGTAGCCTTTACGGTTAATAATACACTTAAAAAACATATATGTTACATAGTACACCTTTTAATTTTTAAAATTTGAACTGCTTAAAACGGGACCAATCTTCAAATTGGTTTTGAAGTAAATGAGTTATGCAGGTATGAACACAAAAAAGCAACATTCAGTCGAACTGGTAACAGCCTTCTTTTTTTGCATTCGTATAAAATATGACGTGCATCTGCAAGGACCCTTAACAAAATACTTGAAATACAACGCCGAATTAAATTAAACGCATAATTGAACTATTCATCAATGCACTCATCCATCAGATTGTCTACTTCTAAGTCACTAAATTTAAAAGCTATGCTTTTAAGCTACAAAGTTTTCATTATTCAAATATTATAATATGTTTAACTAACCATATACCACTGTAAAACAACACGCAATAAAAACTTTTATTAACTAGTTTTCACATACAATAAACATTAATCTAAAATGTTATGGTTATACAATATATTTTGACAATCTTGTTTCAAAAAATCTCTGTTATACGTTGATATTTGGCATACAAACAATACATACATATATACATACATACATACATATATATGTGACTTATATTCCTAAAATCTTTCTTAAAAAAATTATATGTAAATAAAAATTATCGTATGTTCTAAAATTTTGCATTAATGAACTTTCCCTACAGTCTTAAACTTTCTTATGATTAGTTGGTTGTTTAGCTTTAGAACAGTGGAAATTGCCGCTTTCACTTAAAGCAGGCGTTGATTTTTTGCTTGTCTATTATAAACCCTTCAACAATGTAAGAGTAATTTTAATATAGTTGAGGGTTGATGGAAAAAGTGGATTGATTTACGTCTCAGTCTTATTTGAACTTTCTGATAGAAATTTTGCTAACGCTATACCAGGGCAAAAGAAACGTAAGAACGTTAGAGTACCTCCATAGTTCGAATAAATAAACAAATAAATAAATAAATAAATAAATATATATATATATATATATATATATATATATATATATATATATATATATATATATATATATATATATATATATATATTAAAAATTTTAAATTTTGAATTTTAAATATTATTTTCGGCGCAAAGTATGCTTTACAATTTTTGCTAAAAATTTAATGTGAAATGAGTTCTTTTTTCAAAGTGACGTTATTTTAAAGAGGAGGTATTGTACAAAAGTTTCTAATCTACTCATCAAATAAACTAGTGAACTAAATGTCTAATCATGTTGAATAAAGTAGTATGAACTAAAAAGACGATCGATCACTTTAATAAAGAATCGAATATACAAAAAACTTTACTTTCTAACAGCTCATTACTTCGTAGCACATTAACTGCTTATATTATTGTCATAAACTTACATAACGGTACTAAGTTATTGCAACAACTGTGTAAATATTTTACTACATTTAAGACTGATAATTATTTGAGTGCAACTCAATCTGCGCTTTCAACGTTTTATTCATGGTGCAAAGTTTGCGTTGTCGTTTAAGGCACACCATGAATCGAAGAATTTTTCAATATCTTTTAAAGATAGGTGTTACAGCGCTAACAAGCTGCTCAAAAGTGGTAACTAGCGCCAGAAATGTCTACAAATAAGGCGTTCTAATTGTTCAAGATATGGTCGAGCACTGCCTAGCTCAAACGCGTTAGTTATACACGACAACGTTCGACAATAACCATTCCGTTTGATGTAAATAACTCAACTAGCTGAACTTTTAGTTCATCGATCTTAGTGATATGTGATAATGTTGTACCATGTACCCGTCTATCCAAGTTATATATATATATTAGCAGTTCCCACGTGGTTTTTAATATTTATTGTAGAGTTCTATGAAAAGTGTTAACAATTTTCCATATACAAACAGGTAAATGTATATACAGGTGAAAGTGGGTTCTTTTACGTTTCTTTCTCTATATTCTCTACGAAATGAAATTGCTTTTACGGAAGAACAGTATTCTATATCGAAGAAAAATTTTATTTAAATCCATCCAAGAGTTTTTACGTTATACAGACACAGTCAGACGGGCAGACAGACAAAAATCGTAAAAATAGGTGTTTTGTATTACAACAACAAAATTTAAAAAAATATTTCTTGTATATAAATAATGCTTCTACAGTTTTATTATGTGTGTAGATTACGTTTTAGATTATAATAATGGCCTCACTATATATCGCCTTCCCGGATACTATGCAAAACCACGTATTTCTTTAAAGTATCTTTTATCAAGTGAAAAATACTTACGTTGAATCCTATTTAGTTGAAACAAAATTCGACACTTTCCCTTAATAAAGAAACAATTTGGTATTAAGTTCTTATTAACAGATAAAATTAATTTAAATTTTTGACAAAGATAGATCAGGTCTCACTATCAAAATATTTTGTGTGAGGTAATTTGAGCTGTTATTATTGTTAAACTTCAAAAAGGTTGCATGTGTTATTGTCATTTTTTAAATTTAATATTGGTCAACTAAATAAGCTCTGTATTTGAGTATTTTTGTTAATTTTATTAGCGTTTAAAAGCTTACTGAAATTACGTATTTTAAATTTTATTTTAATTTTCTATTATCTCTCTTTTTTTCTTCTAGATTGTAATAATTTTTGTTAAAAAATAAATCTTTTGATTTTTTATCTTTGTGATGTGTGTTGATTCTTTTCTTATTTTACACATCCAACACACATTACTATTTCAGATAAACTTTCATCTACAGTCTAAATTTTTAATGTCACCTTTTAATTTTTTTATATAGAACAAAAGGATTTTGTTCATAATATTTGATTCACATACACATGTATAAATAATAACAAATTAGATGAAAATTTGATTTGATTTATTTACTATAACATTTTACTTACCATTGGACTTTTGTATATAGCAGTTTCATGTTATTATATATTATTTCTACAAGTAAAGTATTTGCTTATATTTTTAATTACTAAAGGCCGAGGCACATAGAAATCGTCATACGTTAAACTTTGTCGTATTCAACTGACAAGTCAGGTAAAATACATGTTTTCCTATGAGCGTTCTCACAATCAATACGTGTCCGTCAACGCAAAGTACTAAAGTTGGTCAACTTTTAACTTTTGACGTACGTTAAATACGTTGACAGCTATTAACTGGTTCTTTTTCTTTGTTTTCTTTTAATTTTTTCAGTTGTGTTCTGCGAATTTAATGAAATAAATTTGGTGGCAAAAAATAAAATACAAATCAAATTTAAAAGTGATTAAAAATAAAGAGCAAACTTTGATTTAATATCCGTCAGCTAAGTACTCCTTGTGCCAACCTTTTCCTTCGCTACCTTTACTTCAGCTGAATACGTCAAAGTACAAGCTATGACTGATTTTAAGAAAAAAAAATAAGACTTTTGCATTTACTTGTACAGCATTATTGTATGTAAACAGACATGGTTCTGTTGTATGTTTGTTGCTTGGTGTTGATTGTTTAAAATTGCGTGCGAATATCACATAACGGACGATAAATCGAAAAATTAATGAGATTTTTTAGGCCATTTAATGTTTATCTTTTAAAATTATAATTAATACGTCAGTTTATTGTTATATAATGTTTTTATGTTACAAGATATGTGTACAGCAATAAAGGAAATTTGGCTGCGTCGTGGATCATAAAATAATGTTTTAAACTTGATAAATATTTGAATAAAAAGACGTAGTCTCTATACAAAGTTAAGAATTATTGTAATTAAATTCAAATATAAAAAAATCTAAGCAAAAATTAAAAATTAAAACAGACGGAGATTAAGAATTTTGGTTTTTAATTTTCTTAAACAGAAAAAAAATTCGTTGTGTGCCTAAATCAAGAATATGACTGACTTTATTTGCCAAATTCCTAATCTTAAATACCTTAATTGAAGTTTACAAAAATGCTTACTAATAATTCTTATGAACTATTGGGAAATCGATTGTTTACAAAAGAAAGTGCAATAATTCCAAAGAAGTTTATGAAGTGGCGGCAGAACAGCAAGATTTTCTATAAAATAATTGTCTGGATATCCAAAGATATGGTTACACTATATTTTGGCAAAAATATTAGCTCTTCTGCTAGGTTCCGTTATTCTAAATATAAACAAAAGGAAAAAAGTAAAAATATTTTAAGGTAATAATGCAAGTTGACTTTAAAAAAACACCAAAAAGACCGTCTAAGATTTTGTTATATTATTTTTGCAAGTATGTAGATTAAAAAAATTTAAATTTTTGTCCCCCGCGTCCCCGCAGTAAGTTTTTTTTTAACAATTTCAGTGGTCGCGTAAGTAAAAATTCGGTAATTATTTGAAACTTTCTTCAGGAATAATATAATAAAAGCAGCCCAAGAAGAAGCGATTATATTTTTACAAATTTTGTGTAAATCAAAACTTGTAAAGAAGGAAATTAAAGAAATTTCTTTTATATTAGTGGAAATGAAAACTAACTGGCAAAAATGCAATTATGCGAGAAAGAGGCTTGAAAACAAATTCCGTTCGTGACTAGATTCTACCTTATTTATACAAGTAATAGATGAAGACTTGAAGTTTGTAGTAAACACATAATAAAGATTTTATTTTCCAATACAAAATTTATCTCTCAGTAACCAAGCACTACCACAAAAGGTAAACCATTAGCAGATTTTGATAACTGTTCAGAAAGAACTAAAATAAGAAAAGTAGAAGAATTAGCAGACTTAACAAAACCGAATCTTTTGCAGAAAGCTGCTAAAAGGGTTTCAGACCCATCAACTCGAACGTCTATTTCAGTAGATAAAGCCCTGCCATTATTTATAGATATAGATTTATCTGTCAGGCAGTATAATCTCATGAGCAAAGTATATAATGGTATTCATAAAAACTGTTTTCCATTATATTATTCATTAGAAAATGCTAAGAAAAATACATTCCAGAATTAATCTCAGTAACAGAAACGTTTGTTAAAATTCCTTTGCAAAATTTACTTGACATGATCTGTAAGAGTTTTTTAGATTTAAATTATTTTGAACCCCAAAATCAAATGGGGGTTTGATGGTAGTTCAGGTCATAGCAATTATTATTATTATTTGTTTTTTCTGTATTTATCGTTATTTTTTGAGTTGAATGAAAATGTTGGTTTTTTGTTTCATAATTAAACTTCAATTAAATATGTCTGGTGCACAAAATTATTTTTTTGCACTTTTTGCTTGGGGAATATATATAATTTTTGGTATGTATGAAGACTTAGGTCCTTGATTGTATATTTCTAAAAAATAAACATAAATATACACTATAAAATGCATCTTACAATGATAGATGGTGCAGTCTTAAACGTGCTAACTGAAAACAAAAGTAGTGTTTCATGTTTTGTTTGTTTTGTTTTTAAGCGAAATGTGAAATCGGAAGAGTTTTATAAGTACGGGTTGTAAACATTACATAAATGGATTAAGTTTTTTGAATGTATACTCCATATTTCATATAGACTGTCACTTAAAATTTTGAAAGTAAACCTAATAATAAAATTATAATAAATGAGAGAAAAGCAATAATTCAATCCGAATTCAAAGATATTATTGGATTATAAGTAGACAAAGTTAAAACTGGTTATGGTACCACTAACGATGGAAACACGGCCAGACATTTTGTTTTAAATATTGAAATATCATCAAATATATTTGAAGTAGATTCTTCTCTATAAAGAAATTTTGCACTCATTTTGAGGACTCCTTCAATAAACATTTGCAACTTTAAAAAACTTCTAAGAAAAACTTGGGAATTGTATATAGAAAAATATGACTGGTATTATATGCCAGCAACTGTTCATAAAATATTGGTCCATGGTGCATTTTTTATAAAACAGTCAAAAATACCTCTAGGAATGCTCTCAGAGGAGGCTATTTAAACAACTCATAAAATTTTTAGATTAAATTATGCGAAAAAAATAGACGTGCAGCTGCAAATAAAGATCTCATTGAAAGAATGATTTTACAGTCTGAGCCAAATATAACACTTTTTCGACAGGTAGATTATAAAAAGAAGCAAGATTATGATGGAATAGAATGTTTTGTTGTTGATCATGATCCTGATGTTAAAAATTTAGTAAAAAGTCAGTATGAAGAGAGTGATACGGAACATGATAGCTTGAGTGAATAAATCGTATTTTTAGTATTAGGTGTTCCAAATTGTGTTTCTTATTTAAAATTGTTTTTAAAATAAATATATTTATGATACCCAATTTTTTATTAAAATATCAACACGTAATATTTATCCTATATTTTGAACTTCTCGTACCATAAACTTCCGCGATATTGCTATTTGTTACTTAACAATGTATGAGTGTTACTTGTTTAATTTTTATAAAATTTTTGTCCAGATTTATTTATTTTTATAAACAAGCAGTGTATAGAAAATGAAGCTTTTTTCAGACTGTTTGTTTCCGAGTTATTGGAATTTTTCACTTGTGATTACATGGGCGATAGGTGTGGCACCTATGTAATTTTCATTAAATTTTTTCCTAATATTTATTTATATTAGCAGTCAGTATATACAAAATTTCGTTCTCTTCAGACCATTAATTTCCAAGTTATTGCAATTTTTCACTTCAAAATGAATCCTCTTCCTTCTATTTGTATATGAAATAGCTACACTGTGCGTCGTTTTTAATCTGATTAGCATTATTTTGATTTCGATATGCGTCGTCTTGTTTTCGATTTGCGTTATTTTTTGATCGATTTGCGTCGCCAAAAATGGTTAAAGTTCTTACCATTTTTCGCATTTGTATTTCCTGAATTAGCATCTTTTCTGTCTTATAGAAATTTTACAACTTCTAGCAACACTCATCGTCACCTGTGCGTTAAGGAATTTTAAAATTGCGTGAAATAAGGGGTACTCCCTATGTTTTTTTATGTTTTTTCTTAATGTATTGTTTTGTTATTACTTTATAATAATTATAAACATTTTTTAAAGAAAATATAATAAATTAAAATTATAAATATTTGCTTTATATTAAAAATAAAATTTTTTTGTTTTTTTTGATATTTTCCCCAATAAATTTCAGTGCATTTATATGAAAAAGGCGATTCGATTTGCGTCGCGTTTCTCCGGTCCCCATTTTTAGCGCATACATCCATACAAGAACAGTCACCATCATTCGATCCATCAAACGATAATCACTGATGATGGAAATAGCCATCACTGCGTAAAACAAAGTTTCTATCACATTTTTAACGGAAAAGTAAAAAAAAAAAATAATAATTAATTAATTAATTTTTTAATAAAATTTTGCCTGATCTATGGATAATATAATTTATAAAATTTTGAATTTTGCTAATCAAGTTTGTATAAACGCAAGTTAAAACCTAGATTTAATTAACAAAAATAAAAAATCATTTATATTTAATACAAAAAGCCGTACAGCGGTAACGCCGTTTCAGTATAAATTTATTACTAATTCCTTACTGGGATGTTTACTCACAGTGTTGTGGACAAATAAGCATGTTTATTATTTTCATTTTTTAATGGAAGAAATTAAAAGAAAATTTAAGCGTAAGTATATTTACATACTTATGAATTAATGTTTGATTTTAATATTAAATATTATATAACTCTTTTCTTTATATTTTTTTTTTTTTTGGTTTTATTATATTTGTTTTAGTGTAGATTATAAGAGAAAATAATATGGATAAAAAATATAGTCTTAATGATTATTTTATTATGGAATAGAATTTCCTGTTTATAATTTTTGAATATTTTTGTGTACAATATGTTTCTTGACGAAAATTAGCAAGCTTTCAAGTTTTTGGTTTTTCTGAGTTTTTTTTTAATTGCAATTTAATTTTTTTTTTATTCTAAATATTTGATAGATATTTTTATTATAAATTTTTAGCAAAAATGTAACATTTTGGTTAAACTTCGCTGGTTTAGTGAAGCTTGAGATTCTTGGAAATCTAAAGTTTTTATACGTTTTTTCAGTTTTCAATAAAATAAAGTAAAAATAACAATAATGTCCAAGACGAAAAAATAAATATCAAGGCGTTTAGCATTTTTTACTTAAACTCCAGCATTTATGGACCCATGTTGCTAAATTTAATAGCAACCATTTTGAAAGTAGGTTTGATACATTGCTTCCATCATATGACGTTGGTAAAATTGATTTAAATCCAGTTAGGGGGAGACTGAAATCGTTAAATGGACTTATGTGTTATTGTCCAGAATAAATATGCACACCTTATGTGATTCGTGAAAAATACTGTTAAAATTAAAAAGCGAATTAATAACTTATATCTAACTACCCTTTCCAACTGAGGCGAAAATAAAAAGGTATCAAAATCTTTGAAAGTACTTGGAATAAAATAAAAAAACAAAACCTTTTTCGCCTTCCAAAAAATTCTTTATTTAGATCCATAAGAACTTTCCGCTGTAATTTGAGCTAAATACAAAAAGCAAATTAATGCAGACAATAAACATTTATTTATAGTGAGTGGCATTGTATTATGAAATTTTGTGTCACAGTTTGAAAAAAAAAAAACAAACAAAAAATAAGTAAATAAACATGAATAACAGACAGGACATTAACAGCAAGTACATGTCTTGGTTTTCCCTTTCTTACAATTTATTCTTTTCCTATGCGGATAAAGTGTTTTTGCTTTTTTGCATTACGTCCATAATTAAAGTTTTGCAATAAAAATATATCTTATGATGCTGCTTTATTAAGAGTGACAATTTTCTTCACCTGAATAAACTAGATTTGGATTAAATAAGATCACAACATAAAAAATTAAATTGTTCAAAAGTTTATTACTCCTATCAATGCCTTTAAATTACTCAAGAAATAAGAATATAAACATTCTTGAGTGATTTTAATAAAAATTATTATGAATTTGTTGCAAAAGCTGCATTTTTAAATCAAACTGATGAGCTGCTCATTTTACACTAAAAAAAAGTATATTATTTCATGGATAAAGAAAAGAAAAACAGCAAGCAGAACTTATAGAATTTGAAGTTAGATGATTTTATTTATTTTTCTTTTTTGCATACTCATATATTTTAAGAATCATTGGATGCTGGATGTAGTACAAACTCTTGTAAATTACCGTTTAAAGTGGCGAATGAAAAGTGAGACATCACTTTATATGCTTTTAATATTTTATATCAAGTAGTGCAAAAAATATTAAGTTGTTTTAAAAAATTTAAAATGGTTACAACTGTTTAGTCATAATAAAAATTATCGAATTCAAAAAAGACTTTTTTAAGTAAAATTTTTAAACATAAGCTTTGATTAGCATCACTAATTATTTGTTAGGTATTTTGTAAGAAATTTCACTCGATTACTATATGAAATAATGCTTATAATACACGATATTCCTGACATTTATCTGTTGATGCCCAAAACAAAAATTTCAAGCTAATTTTTATTTTTTTTTTACATTTCACTATAAATTTTAAATTTGTTTATAACTTTTTAATGAATTTTCGATCTATCGTTTTAAACGAAGTTCGATTGAAAGTAAAAACATAACTCTCAGAGTACTTTTTATAGCTTGATATTTTTTGTGCAAGAAGTTTATATTAATATGTTTTGCTTTCGTATAATTCTTTCGAATAATTATTTTTATGATCAAAGAGCCATTGCTGGCAACTGATGGTAATGAACAGAACATTTTTTCTTAACGAAACACACTTTTTTAAGTGTTGATGCACTTTCTTCCATGACTGTAAATTTAAGATATTCTCGTAACAAGATACACACCGTGTTGCTATTTACTTATAAGGATACATGTGCAATATGGTTTATGCAAAGTTAAGCTTTTTTTTTTACTTATCCACAACAACAACAGCAACACAAACAAAAAGTTTCGTTGTTGCCACATCCTTAACTGAAGCTTTTGCTGTTTTGCTGTCAATGTTGTTGTTTGTATATGGAATTTTAGCTAAAATAAATTTTAATGCACACTGACAGTTTATCATTGTCATCAACATACAACATCATCGCTGTCATTACTTATACAAGAGAATGATAAGCAATGAATAAAGGAAAATATCAAAAGCTGTACAAACAAAAAAAAAATACATAAAAATATATACATACATACATGCATACACATACATATATGAAGTACACATGCACAGTGACTTGGAAACATAATGTTGATAAGTTAAAATATAATATATTTCTATACTTTATGATAAATACAAAACAAATATTATTCAACTTGCCTCGTACAACACTATACATTTGTATGTATGTTAGTCATGCACAAATAAATACATCAACTCAAATGCATGCAAATCATAAATTTTTTAAGTAGTTAAAATTAATACTAATAAATGTATTGTTGTTTTTGTTCGTTTGCTTTTTTATTTGCATATGAGTATATTACATTTACACATACCTATTTCGAAAAAAAAGCTAACGGTTAACAATGTCATTCTATGCTTGTAATATATTTTTTACATCCGCATACACTCAACGCACACACTCAGATATAACATAATTTATATCGATTACTCGGTGGCATAGTGTCCATGTTGCTTTGAAACACACAATAATGTCCATGGACATTGTGTCGCTTTAGTATGGACAAAGATTTTCTGGGGGCCCTTGCCCGGGCGCAACGACTTTTTTCTATGGGCTGAACAACACTGGCTGTATAGCCAGCCTTTGGCCGCGAGCAAAGGTTTTCTCCTCTATTTTATAACCAACACCGGCCTCGCTCATCGTGGATGTTATGACATGGCACCCATTACAAAATTACACTGGCCGAAGTGTCAGAGTTTTTGTTAGTTTTCGGAACTTGCATGCAACATGAAACAGTGAAAATGACAAAGGAAATAAAAGAAAGAAAAGAAAGCACTTGTTAAGTTTCACCGCTTTATATCGTATCGCAGAAAGAGTTATCTTTGACCGAAAAGACTTTTTATACTAAAACACCAAACTTATTAGCCACTACGTCATGATTTTAATTTTACGGGTGCTATGACGAAAATCTTTATATTTTTGCAGAAACAGAATCTTTAACGAGTTGCTTTGACAGGTTTATGAAGCCCTATAAGCTTCTATTTACTTTCTTGATTAATAAAATAGTTTTCACCGAAAACGTGATATATGTAATTTTTTTTTAATATTAAAATACTACAATAAAAAGGATATATATAGAGTTTGTGTTATAATAGAGCCAAAGCTTTATTAAATTGACGTAATTCAAGGTTAATCTAATCGAAAACTTGGAGTGAACGCTTTTAACTGATTTCAGTGCTGCTTAATTTTTTTTTATAAAAATCTTTTATCCAGCAAAAGAAATAAAAAGTTGATTTTTTGTAATTTTCCAAAATATTTTTGGAGTAGTGGGATTAACACTAATCGTTTCATAAATTCCTCTTTCTTCTTTTTGCAGTACAATTTTCTATATAATTTAATTTCATATTTTGGCAACAATTATATGCAATAATATTCTCGCTTAAAGTTATAAATGAGAATAATAATATAACTGACCAGATTCATTATTTGCTTGCACTAATCGTTTTTTACTAGATTTCTTACCTAAAAATAAAATTGTAAATTTCAAAATTTTTTTTACATTATAAGTCTTAATAACATTATTTCTTCTTTGAATGTAAGTGTGCTGAACTCGCAGAGAAATTGTAAATTATATTTTATAATTTTATTTGGTACATTATTTCGATTTTTACTTTACTCATTAACTAAACTTTTATTTTTAATTTTTATTATTATCAATAATAATAATAATAATAATAATAATAATAATGATAATAATAATAATAATAAAAATAATAATAACAAAAATAAAAATAATTATATTTAATGAATAAAAAAATAATTAGTGAAGTTCTTATAATACAAGTCCATGTATCGGTCCGAAAAGATCCTGCCTTTAAGAAGATTATCAGGGGTGTTCTGAAAATCATTTTTTGTCAACGTGATTTCAAACCACGCAAAAGGTGTTCTGTACACAAAAAATATTGAAATCACGTGATTTAAAACGGGACAGCTAAATGCCTACTGGTTTGAAATCACTTGCTTATTTATTCTAAGTAATTCGTTTAGAATCTCTAAAAAATGTTATTATATACTTCATATCATATGTTTTCTATTTATTTTTGTAATAAAATTATATTTTATACACACAAAAACGTAAATATTAACAAATATTTAAGTACACTGCTTGTTTTGTAAAAAAATATTTTGCTTTGCTTACCAATGTTCGTGATTTACTTTTTCTCTTTAGCAGTCAGCTGGTTTGTTTTTTCGAAGATACTTCTGAGGTTGCTAGTCGTTATTTTTGTGCAAATTTAGAAATAAGTAAGTGCAAAATGTAAGCAAATTTCAGTGATGAAAGCAGTGGCAACTTCGTTTTTTAAAATCATTTTTTTTGCTAAAACTTAAAATTTAACTTACTGTTGTAAATTTTCTTTTACCCCCACAATTTTTGCTTCGCTCTCCAATACAAAAATGTAAGTAGATTCCATAAACAAATGAAAATCATGTAATCTATAATAATCTACTTTTCTTTACAGGGCAAACATAAGAACAGCGCACAAGTGGAAATTTTTGTAGCGTTCATGGAAAAGCATCCTGACTTGGCCAGAGGATTTGCAAAAGGCGATAGGGTTCTTTTTGAACAATTGTGGGTGAAGTTTACAGAAGAACTCAATGCAGCGGGACCTCCAAAAAAGGAAACGGTAGCTTGGAAAAAGGTAGGTTTGAAAATGATTTACGTACTTATAAAGGGTTGGGTCTAAAAATATGTTTTAGGTGTGGTCTGATTTAAGACTAAGTGTCAAACAACGACTGGCACACAACAAAGTTGAAGTAACCAAAACTGGTGGTGGCTTATTTAATAGACATGTTATATCGCTGTTGATGAGCAAATTGCAATCATCTGCGGCATATACACATCTGTAGATGGTATAGACAACTGCAAAATTTACGGCGTGCCAAGTAAGGTGAAATCAACCAAAAGCTCAATATCAGCAACGACTACCTCATCAGCAACTGCTTCCATATTAGCACCGACTTCAACATCAGCAACTGCTTCCATATTAGCACCGACTTCAACATCAGCAACGACTTCTACGCCAATATTAGCGCAATTTGAAGAGGTACTTCAGGAAATTGCATCAGTAACAATTGATTTACCTGTTACTGAAATACCTGTTACGACATCATCGCTAACAACATCATCTCGGGCAAGCAGTCGCAAACGAAGAAAACATATTGCTGATGTTGACGACGTTTTAAAAATGGAAGCTGAGCATTTCTCAAAATTATCTGGTAATTTAGTCGACATACGAAGAGAAACTAAAGAAAACAGAAGATATTTAAAGGAAATAGCTCTAAATATAAAAGATGTGAACAAGAATCTCAGAGAGTTTAAAATGCTTAAGGAGCAAGAATTAAAGGAAATGACAAGACATAACTTCGTAATAGAAAAAAATTAACAAGCTAGAAATAAAATTAAATTAAAATTTTTAGAGCTGGAAAAAATGAAGGTTGGTATAAAACCATCACCATACTCATCATCATCAGAATCTCGGTAAAGTACCTTACCTACATATGTAGTACGCATACAATGTACCTTATTAATTAAATATACATAGAAATAAGTTTTTTGTTTTGTTTTTGAAAAAATGAATTTTTAAATAAAATGTATTGGTTTTTTATTGTTAAATTTTTTAAGTTGTTTGAATGTAGAGATTGAGCTATGTTATCCCTTACAGTTGCTGCTGTGACATCATCATTATGTTCTGAAGGGTCCTCATCATTGTCGATGTTTTTAATAATATCTTCCTCAAATGGTACAGCAAAATGTTTGCATACATTATGTAAAGCACAGCACACTTGATAAGATCCGACGGCTAGGAATCTAAGCACAGCCGCTAGCTGTATATTTGCAGGAATACTGCTCTGTGGTAACTTCGGTGCTAGATCTTCCAATACCATTTGGAAATATCTTCTGTTAAGCCGGTAAAACGAGATGAAGCTGGAAAAGAATTGGACTAGACCTTTTACATCATTTTATTTGTGCTTACCTACAAGGTTTCGCTTGTATCCATAGGATTTGAAAAGTCCCGTAAATGACGTTTTTTAATACGCTCATTTTTCAAATGCTGTTTTCTTAAAGCAATTACTGCCAATAAAGTAGCTCCCGGCATTTTTTTACTTAATTTCCACCTTTTATTGTAATTAAAAATGTAAGAATATAAACAAACAAAGCATAAATGTAAAAAGTCAGCTGTTTTCTCGTGTTTTCGAAAATTTAAAAGCACGCCGAAGACCGTAAATTCGCGTGATTTGCAGAACAGCATCAAATCGTCTGCGTGATTTTAAAATATTTCGTGCTTTGAAACCACGCCGTTTTCAGAACAGGCCTGTATAATACAAATAGTATCATCAGCTAATTTACCAAAATTTTTAGCATTTGTCATAAAAAAATTATTCCTTCTTATGTTTCCTCATTTAAATAAACGAAATTGAGAGCTGTTTACAAAGTAAACCTTCACGGTCCACAGCCTGAATATGGTCAGTCCTATGTATAACGAAATCGATTGAGCGATGTCCGCCAATCCGTGCGTGTTCGGGTAGTAATCAACTTCACCAGGGCATTTAACGGCTAGAGAAAATTTAAATACTCATTCGATCAGACATAGTTTCGAAAATGTTGCTGTTGAAAATCAGCAAGATCAGCCTAATCCTTTGAGGCCGTGGGCAAAACACCACGTCTGCTTCTAATTTTTCAACATCATTTAGAACAAATCTAGTGAAGTGAAGTGAGTCAAATAAGAAGAACAAATATATGGGACAATAGAGAATTAAAAAATACGAAAAAATATCCAGTAAGAAAATTGGTGCTCGTCTATATTTTTCGAGTTATGGTCCTTTGAAGTCTTCATCATATTAAAGGAAAAAAAAAATCTTTTTTTTAATGCTAAACGCATTATAAGCCGATGACATTTTTAAGATTTTATGTAGTAAAAAATTTTTTTAATATTTGCTTATTTTTTTAGAGTTACTTCACTTAACTAGATTTACGTATATGGTGTGGGGTATATAAGATTCGGCATAGCCGAATATAGCACTTTTACTTCTATTGTTGTGAAAAAATTTAGAGTATTTTTTGTGTATTTCAGAGGTATTAAACATTATATTTGTTTTATAAAAAAATATAGATTAAATATTAGACATACCCGGTTTTTCAAGTATCCGTGCCCAAAGGATTTAAACGTAACCCTATTATTTTCTCTGTCCTCCGGCGCAACGCTATATCTCTAAAAGCGTTAGAGGAAGGCTCTAAGAATTTTAACAGAGGATGTACTACTACATATATTATAATACCAAATACTTTAATCGAAAGGCAGCTACCATAGCGACGTGATATACATACATAAAAATATTTTTATTTTTTGAAGTGTAATAGGCAGATACCTCAAGCATGCACAGTGTCCGTAAAACTATATCTACTGTACCAAATAAAAGAAAAGTTTTAAATTGAAGAATGTCCCAATAGTTACATGATTTTCACTCACGCTTAGATGATTTATTATTTAATTTTGAGCGTACTTTCTTTGTTCAATCAACAGAATAGTTTGGTGGCGTGAAGGTTTCTGAAATAAGCTGCATTAATTATGTCTTGATGGTTCGTTGGCAACATTTGTAAAATTTTTGCTATCCTGGAACTTTAGCCTTTCTTGGCCTCTTACGTACCACTTTTACGGCTGGGGTGAGTTTTGGTTCGCGGTTTCTTATTGTTTTGCTTTATATTATTTTTTCTTAAATAAAAAATTAAAAAAAAAGCTAAAACTAATAATTTGTATGGTCTAGCTATCAGTTATTACCCTACAAAAAATAAAAAGGACGATAAAATGCGAAAGAAATACCTAGTGGTTTTTATAGAGGACATTAGTAATCTCATTTGAAAACATCAATCCATATATATCTTTGCAGCGACATAAAGAGGCTATATTTAAAAGAAACGCGGTCGTGAGGTTGATTAAAACTTAAGACTTTCGCGATTCAACCAGTATACTTAGCTGTTTTTGAAAAGGTATATTAAGTCCACAGCCTTTAAGAAATGAAAGATAATAGAATTAAATGACGAAGTTATGGCAAGAAAATTGCTCTTTCACGAAGTAAGATTCGAAGTATGCTGTAGCTTGCTATTTACTTAAAAAAAGTTTTTAACTTTTTTACTATCTATTAAACCGAAGCTTATTTCACAAACACACAAAATTTATTAAAGAAATTGAAAACTCTTCAGAATTTTAATTATATTTTCGTTTTAAAATGAGTAAAACATAAAAATACTTTGAACCAATTATGTAAAAAATGGACAAATTTTTAAACTGAAGAATTAAAAGCAACTTGAATTAAATTGAAGAATGTAGAATATTCAATAAAAAGGATCTATGGACGGCGTGCATAGAATTTGCTAATGGTTATGCAAGAAGCATTTAAATCTAGAAGTGATAAACCCATCTGATGTTGAAGAAGAAAATAAGTTTTAATCAATTTGAAAATAACATAAAAAGTTAATTACACATTTTCTTTCTGTTGCAATAAATAATTACATTTTTCTTATTTTAGATTATGTAACAATCTCAAGGCCGCATCGAATAATAGTTGTTTTTTGTTTTAATTAATCTCTTTAACAAAGTTTAATAAATATGAATTTCTTTTAAGCTACTTTCAAAAGCTTTCTGACTCATTTGTCGTTCAGGGAACATTCGTTTATATTTAACTAGTTTTCTTAAAATTCAAATTTAGAAAAATGTGTTTTTAGCTATTTTTTTCTAGAGTTCTGTAGACAGTGTTGAAATTTTTCATTTACAAAAATAAAATGTGTTGACAGCAGTCTTTGTACTATTATACCGGTGAAATTAGGTGCTTTCACATTTGTATTTTTATTTTCTCTGCGAAATTACTTATTTTTACAAAAAAAGTATTCTATATTTAAATTAAATATATCCAGGAAATTTCACATGATGCGAAAACAGACAAACAAACAAAGTTTTCAAAAAAAGCTGTTTTGTGTTCCATATCGATTACTATCTACGACAACATCAAATTAAAAAAAATATTAAATGTACAAAAATTAACCCTTTACAGTTCCATAGGGCGCTGTTCAAATCCGGCTCGAAGGACCAATGTTAAGGCGGGTTAGGGAGAAACAAAACTATGTCTTGTAGACAAAACAGAAGTTTTTAGTCTTTTTCAAAAATGTTATAATACTTACATAAGTTTAATGACCTTTTATGTTTTCTTCTTTAGGTACAAGGTGATGGAAAGGTAAGTAAATAAGTAAGAAAATTGCTTCAGAATATTTCGCATGGTTCCCGTTTAGTATTAAAAGATTTCAACAGGGATATATTGTGCTCTACAGGGAAATCTTTTTTCTTAATTTGGATTATATTCATATGTAGTAGGTTACAATACTACTCGGTAGAACATCTATTAATTGTGTGTTTGGTTTTTTTCACTTGAAAATCGACATACTGATCATAATATTGTTAGTTGCGTGCTAAAATTTAACGGATATCAGAAGCGGTATAAGCTTAAAGAAAAAAATTCAAAAATATTTTGTATATAATCTTGTATCACCTTGATGATCGGTTGGAATGATTCTCTAAGATCATTGCTTCCATTGAAAAAACATAATTTTTCAATGAATTTTTTTGGCAGCAAGTTCTGTTTATCGAGGGCTGTTCCTGTTTTTCGCCATACCATTTTTCTTCCTTTTATGCCAAAAATACAAAACTTGCTTTCAAAGCTTTGCCTATTGAATGGCACTCCCCATTTACGCATATTCACGTTGGCCAACTTGGTTGCTTTTACCTAGCAATAGCAATGTCGTTTGAAATAAGATGGCTTTTAAGCCATGTGAGCCTTTCAGTCACCATTACCGTTTTTATGCTAAATTCCGATATAGGAATCTTCTTTTTTTCTTTTATATCGAATGTTTTTATAAGATTAAATTCCTCAACAAGTATTCGTAATAAGTTTTTATGTATTTCTTTGTTTTTCTGTAAATAGGTAATACAAAATTCAATTGTATTCTTAAAAATATAAAGTTCAACTAAGATTTCTAAAAATGAACTTCTGAAAAGCTTCGAATGCTCTCTTAACATCTTTATTACAAGCTTAATGGTTGTTTTCGTTCGCTGGCATTATTTTAACACTTAGGCGACCAAGCTTTGAAAAAAAAAATATTAAAATTTTTTTTTTTTAAGTTAATAAAAATTCTGTTTAATTCGCAATCTTTATGTTTTATATATGTCGTTGTATTATTTGCTTTACTTTGTTGTTATATATAACGCCTAATTTATTTATTTAAATAGAACTGTTATTAATTTTTGCATCTATATTGCAATTATGTAACTGCGGAATCGTGCTTTTTCAATTACATTACATGGATTTTTTTAAATTACAAATTGAAGTAACTGTAATTTTGATTTTTCAATTAAAAATTACATTTTGTGTAAAAAATTCAATTGCAAATTAACGTAATTAAATAATTGCATGTGTATTAATTACAAAATGTAATTAACATTCCCCAAGTCTGGTATATATATATATATATATATATATATATATATATATATATATATATATATATATATATATATATATATATATATATATATATATATATATATATATATATATATATATAAAAATGCTTGTATGTATGTATACATGTATGTAGTTTCAAAGGTACAACAGGTATATGTTAAAATGATTAAAAGTTATAAGCTTTAAATAATTACAGAAAATCTAAAATATTTTCCGTTTTTTCTGCTTAGATCAAATTTGTGTGTTTAATAAGTACTGTACTTTCGTTCATTAATGGCAAAAAAAAAAATAATAGAAAATTGCAATAAATAAAACATTGGAAAAAGTAAGTAGCGATGGTTTATAAGAAAATCATCACTTGCGCTTTTGAACTGCTGGGTATCTTGTTTATTCCTTCATTAACTGCGAAATAAACAGAGCTTTTATATCTTATCTAAAATACCTTACGGAATGTTATTTAAAACAGCGCAAAAGAGTTTGAGAAACTCAATATATAGAAGAAGAAGCTATTTAACTGTAAAGGAGTAACACTTAGAGGAGAAAGAGTAGCTCTTGGCAATCAGCCTCTGCAGCTATTTTTTGTTAGTAGAAAGCAAAAGTATTAACTTTGATATATTTCTGAAATTAATTTTCTTTATTATCTTATTAAAATACAAAACCACGGGCATTTGTAAATGTTAAATTTAATTAACCTATCTACATATAAACAATACATAAATACGAACGTGTACACATAAATTATGTACTACTCAACAAGGGTTTGTGAAATAAAACGAATATCGTATAGTTAAAAAGTAAACAATTATTAAAATTTTAAACAAGAATCATTATCGTTTGCTACAGCTCTATGATTATAATAATGTTTTCCAAGTCAAATAATAATTGAATTTTTTCAATTACAAAACTTACACATTTATAAAAACAATAAAACGTACGTAATGCTTAACAGTTTAGCGTGCCTTAATTGGAAAATTTAATTTATAATTAATAAATAAATTTTAATTTGATTCATTACATTGCCTCTATTGACTTATTTTATTATTTTTAAGTACAGAAATAAATTTTATTAAGTATTATTTAACAGAAAGTTTTAAAGTAGCCGTCGCATCAAAAAGAGTAACAAAATCCCAATTTACACAATTTTTTTTTTTTTTTGTTGCAATTAAATCTGTATGAATGGCTTTATGATTGTATGTATATGTAAGTCAAAAGAGAACTGTCGAAATGGTTAAACTTTTTAAGCTTTAAATAATTGTTGTTATATTAAGATTTATGCAACTTTATCTTATTGATTTTCTTGTTCTTTACTCCAAACAGCATATTTTGAATATTTTGTCAATATCAATAAGTGAATCGCTATCCGCAAGCTGCCTAAATTTATCGTTTGCTTTTTACTGCCATTTTCATCAATAACTCCTTTTTATTGAAAGTTTATATTTTCAAGTTTTTAAGAAAAATTTTCTCAATAACGTTTAAAGTAAAAATATTAAAGTAAAATAATCTTGCACAGTGGAAACATCTGCAGTTTTTATATATTTTTAATTTAAAAATACATTTGTTATGACTACTAAGCTTATTGCTAATTTTGTCGGTTAGGATTATTATTTTAAATTTTTTTGATATAGCTGAAGTAACTGTTGTAACCGCTTGAAAAAGTTATTCGAGAAAGAGAGCAGTAATTGCGACTCAATCAATGACTCAAGTGGACATCTTGGCCAGCGGGTCTTCGTTCGGCAGGTTCCTCTCTAATCCTATCGCACCCTCTTTTCTCTTTTTTTCCCTGCTATTTTCCTTTATTTTATTTTAATTTATTTTCTTTAATTGCTGGTAGCACAAAAGACCCAATAAGTGGACCCAAGTAGGCTGTGGCTAAATAACATTCTTCCGAACCTTACCTTACCTTAGTATTGTTATGTAATAATTCTCGTAATTAAATTAAATTAAAAAGAAAACAAGTTGTTTATTATTATTATTAATTGAGAACTTATTTATTTTTTGTTGTCTGCAATTTAATAATTTGATACCGAACATGAATAACTATCATATCCGGTGTCATCTCTAGTTGCGTTTTATTTTGTTTGAAATTAAATGTCTAAACACACAAATTTTTTATAAAAATGAAAAAATTGGTAGCAGCTATTAAACCACGGTTTTATTAAATAAATGCAAACTTTTAAAATAAAAAGTGTAGCATTACTTTTAACACTGATGGTTTTTAAAGAAATTCTTTTTAAAAATACAAAGCCTACAAAAACATGATGAGGTCGTTTCAATAATAAAAAAAACACATTGAAAAAACTTATGTCATTAAAAAACATGAAACCAAACAACCAAAACTTAACAAACTGTTGTTGTTGGCACAATATCGTGTTGCTTTGTTTTTGACATGAATATTGCTGTTGTATGCAAATAATGTAAACAATACATTTAATTTATGCGATGAAAGGCGGACCTTATGTTTCCTTTATTATCCGTAACATTATAATCATCATAACCGTTCTACTCATCAGTAATATTATCGCAATTGCCATCATCGTTACTATCGTTATCACCAAATGTTGATGATACTTTTATTGATTTATTAACCTCATTGTGCTCTTGTTCCATTTTTTCCATTATTTGCTCATAATTGTTAAGGCCTGTTAGCACACAATGAATTCTTAACTGGTAGATTTATTTAAAAGCATATGACCACCCACATAAAATGTACAGAAATAAAAAATTTTTTTATTCTTTTATTATAAATTTTTACTCAAAGATTGCCATGAAATTCACATGACGTAACGTACTTATAAAGAATTACATAAGTATATACTTATTTGAAGAAAATTATGTTTATTTCGGGCTTTTTTATGCTAAATTTATTCAAATTTTAGCTAAAATATTAATAAATTTGACGCAATAGTTGGTTAAAAAATTTCAACCGAGGATTTTGCGATGAAATGTAAAAGTTTTAAATGCTATTCGCATGTTGGTACTCCTTGTTTCACACTACGTGCAACCAAATGATTAAGAAATTTTAAACATGTTCTTTAAAAGAAGTTTTTGATTCATAATGAATAAAACTTATTTTTAAGCTCTGATTTGTCTATTGTAGCTTCAAAAGTTATAATTTATGGTAAAAAGGGGACTGTATTTTTAATCTTAAGTTAAATTGTCATTTCTTTTAGCTGACCACTAGCTCAAAGCCGCAGAATTTTAGGTAAAACTTTTGTTTGTATGATTTTTAATAACAAAAATCTATAAAGTATCAAAAATAATAATAAAAGAAAAAAATATTTCTTTTGTCAATATGTATAACATTTCTACATTAACATTGGGAATGCAAAAAGAGTTACTCTTGTGAGTTAGACTTACGCACGAAGGGACCCGTTCTAGGTATTACTTTATTTTTTAACTTTCTAAAGCGGATTTAGTAAGACGCACTTTGGGTAAATTTAAAGAATTCCCGGTGAAAGTCCTCTTAATATTGAAATAACTTTTATTTTAATTTTTTATAAATGCTTTTATAGCGACTTTACATTAAATATCCCTCGTGAAAGTTTAAACGAATGTTTATAACGTTTTAAAAGATGATGCCTTAGTCGTCAAAATCAAGGCCTGTTTATTTCCAACTTTAATTTTTTAGTGAACGTATTTGTATATAACCTGTGCGATTTTTAAATGTCAGCCTGCTATGGCTGAAAAACTGAATCCACATAAGTGAGAAAATCACGTCAATAATGGATTACCCTTTAATTTTATTTTTAAGTTTTATTTTTTCTATTTGTTTCTATAGCGCATATAATTTTACTAACACTCTGCAAAATTGATGTGTCACAGTTTAAAAACAACAATATTTTTATGAAAATCACGTCACTTTCAAAATACCCTTTAATTTTGTTATGAGTCTGCCTATTATTGTTCTAGAGATAGAAGGTTGTAACAAACGGACATTTATTGGGACAAAAACAATAGGGTGACATTATTAAACTTTGTGTACGAAACCTTTAAAATATTAAAATTCTGAAAAAGTAGATTGATATCTAGAAGGCAAAAATTAAAATAAATAAAAAGGTTTTTGCATGAAACATTTAATACAGCATTGCAATAAAAGCAAAAAAAAACTGTAATGACGGATTTTTAAATACGAAGGAGAACGAAAAAGAAACTTTAAATAGGATAATCAAATGCAAAGGATAATACAGAAAATAAACAAAAGGGACAATGTGTATTGGGTATCAAATAATTTAAATTATTAGTGGTCCATAAATTACTTTAATGGATGAATTTATTTTGAAGTAGCACAAAATGTTGTTTTGTAGAAATAAAGTCTAACAATCCTAAAATTTTTTAAAATAATAAAAAAGTTTTTGCGAAAGACTTTATGTTTTATTTTTAAAGAAACATAACAAAACGGTATTTGTTACAAAACAGCATAAAGACGTAGCCGGCAGTCCTTTTGACGCTTTTTTGCAAAAAATAAGGATACCGAAATTTGAAATGCACTGATTATGAGATTTGTTTTTGTGGGTAAACTCACAAAATGGGGAAAATCTAAACAAAAAGTCGTAATATTCACTACATTAAAATAAGTCTCATAAAACTCACAGACCGCCAAAAAAGGTCAAATTTAGCCCAGTATGAAATAAAAAGTTGCCCAGGGTTTAAGAAAGGTTATTATCCCTTTCCGGAACGAATTGTTTAAGATATGACAAAATATTCATAAACTCTTTGGGAATACGAAACTTTGAAAATATAGGTTACCGACGATTTTATCGTTTTATATTTTCTTATCAAAATTACTTTTTCTACCCCAGGACAAACTTTTGTTTTTAAACAATGTAACTTAACAACGAAACACAGTTTATTTTTTAGCAATATCATGTTATTTTACATCTCGAATAAATAATTAAATAACAACAACACTACGATAATATATTTTTGTTCTGTGCGCGGGAACTCGTAAATTAATAAACTAAACTAAACCACGGGAATATTAAATTATTAATTTTTAAATAATATCGTGTTATTTTTATTACGATTAAATTACTAAATCTCCGCTATTGATTATTGAGGGTGAAAGCAATAATTTGCGAGCGCCCGCAATAAATTATCGTAGTGTTGTTGTGATATTTTATTTTTCATCATCTTTTAACTGTATAAAAGAGTCGAAAAAAGTCAGCCGTATGCAATGGATAAAGAAAAAAAATCAATGCTGATTATTGTTAATTTTTTCTTAAACTTTGATTCTTGTCTTTACTTTATTGTTTGGGCAAGAATCTTGAATTAAAATACTTGTGAGAAATTTTCTGAAGAGATACGTAAGCAGTTGCGAAATGGCCATCGAGACGTGCTTTCACCGTCAATAATCAATATTGAAGGGATAAAAAATAACACAATATTTTTTTCAAATTAATAAACATACTTTAATATTTCCGTGGGTTACTTTAATTTAAAATACATTTTATTTTTGGTTAAAGCTACAAAAAAACTTTTTTCTATTAAAGATTTAATAGGTTATTAAACGTTTATGAATGCTCATTTGTCGACTTTTGCTTATTAAACTCCTAAACTGACGGAAAATTGACAGCGAATCAATAAAGTTTAGGAACACCATCATTTTCAAACAAATAAAATAAAAAAAGTTTAGGCACACAAGTGAAAAGTTTCGGCTTATTTTCTGATTTTGCACGTCTAGTACTTGGTTGAACCTCTCTTTGCTTTTAACCGTCGACTCATACTACCCATACTTCATACTATGTTAGAAATGTTAGAAGCATTAATGTTTTCCCACTATATAACATAATGTGACGTATCTTTTTCGCCAGTAGCTGCAAACGATTACGAAGGGAGTTTCAACTATTTGCTGTGGTATATAAGCTATTCCCGCGCAAGATATGAAGATTTCCGTTTTGGTCGCTATCGTTTAACACTTAATAATAAATATTATTTTAAAATATTTAAATAAGACGGCTTGTCCATTTTATCATCTATAAAGACAATATTTCCCACTCCAAATGCCGCCATGCAACCCCAAACCATAATCCTGCCGCCACCATGCGTAACAGTCTTAATAAGATTATTTTCTTGAAGTTATTTGTTTGCTTTTCGCCAAATTTTTTTGTGGACCATCTGAACTAAAAATATTAAACTTTGGCACATATCAAAATATTTCGTACTTCCAGGAGGTTTGAGACTGGTTAACGTGGAGGTTTGCGAACTCTCACCTTTTTTTTCTTGTTGATATTTAAAAGACACGGTTTACGACGGGGAACTCGTCCGTGATAGCCAGCTCTTTGCAGCGTATTTCCTATTATTTGTAGATTAAAGTTTTCATTGAATTTTTGCTTCATTTCCTGGCACAATTTTACAGCTGAAATCCTTAGATGTTGAATCACTGCAGCAACAATAATCCGCTCCTGGTATGATATATTTTTTTTTTTGGGCGTCCACTTTTTCTCCAACGCTCTAAACTTCTAATTTTATTATTATATTTCTTTGGTTTGTTGCTGTTATTTGCAGAAAGAAGATATTTCCTAAATAAAAATAATACAAAACTATATAAAAATGCCTATAATGTAATTTGTATTTTTGTTATAAAATTATTTAAAAACTAGCTGTGCCCACGACTTTGTTCACGTATCATTTATATTTTTCTTAAAATTCAAATTAAGAAAATGTGTTTTTAAATATTTGTTGTAAATATCTGTAAACACTGTTAAAAACTTTCTATCCAAAAAAACAAAATATGGTGGCAACTGTTTTAATACCATTATGCCGGTAAAATTGGATGTTTTCACTTTTGTATCCCTTTTTTCTCTAAGAAGCGACATATTTTTACGAAAACAAAGTACCTATTTCAAATTTAACCCAAGTTCTAACAAACCTCCCTACAACATTTTATTAACAGACAGACAGACAGGAGTTCCAAAAATAGGTTATTTGTATCCCATATCGATTACTATCTACACCAATAACAAAATTTTCAAAAAATATTTCATTTACAGAAATGATCCCGTTATTATATGTATAGATGTGGAACATACATGCACAAGTTCGTTAAAAGCTTATTTATGGCAATGTTTATTTTGCACTTTGGTTTTTCATTTAGTTGACATTGGATGTTTGTTCTCTATGGTTTTTCGTTGGTATACTAACAATGCATTTGCAAACATTTATATGGCTTGTTTTTTGAAGAATAATTTGTATTGAGCGGGCCCTAATGAAGCACAAATTTTGCCAAAACAACTAAAAAGGACATGTTAAATGATAACTGTCGTATTAAAAAAAAAATAAATATAATAATTATAAGTTAAAATCTATTTAAACTTAATTTTATAAAAAGAGTTGGTTTCGAGGAAAATTCAAACAATTTTGCTGAATACGGCAGTAACAGGTTATTAAAGACAGAATATTTAAGGCGTTGTTTGAAAAATATGTTAGCTAAGTTTTACGTTATGGTCAGATTAGTCAAATATTTGACCAAAAGAGCGTAAACGCTATTTTTTGAAATATTTATTTAATCGTTTTGATACGTATCAATACGAACGACGATATATAATATAGCAGATATGATATCTTACCTTTTAAATTGATTAGGATCTGATATTTATTAATAAGTGTTTAAGAGAGACAATAATTGTTTTCCAAAATTTAGTGGTTACGTCTTTTTGGACAAATATTTGAATAATCCGACCGTACCTTTAGCTTTTTCTTTTAAACTAGAATAATACACAAAGACGTTGGAGAATCAACAACTACTTTAAAGCAATGAATTTATTACTGGGTGAAGTTGGAAAGGGTAAACCGAATTTTGTATTACTTTAGATTCTATAAAATTCTGCTCATGTAATGTGTACGCACAAGCAGGTCATGCATTCAATCGAACAATGTATCTAAAACAAACAACCTGTTAAACTCATATTAAAGTTTATAAAATATAGTGCAACAAGCTCTGGAAAAATGTATTAATAATATGCAGAGAAGGGTGTACTTTGTTAAAAATAAACGTAATGAAAATATCTATAGAATCTGGAGTTTAATTGACGGTGACAAGCAACAACGGATCAACTAGTATAACTGCCTGTGAATGACCGACTTGAACGATAGAGAAACTTTTCCAGGAGAACTCTTTTTGCAATCATATTTAGGCCTCTTTACAATTTATTAGAATGATTTAGAAAAGTGACAATACCCTTTTGGCCAGTTGGATCCCACTATCATTAAATTTCTAAAAATGATCGTTATAGAGCTGTAATTTTGGATTGAAATTGTGCAATAACTAACCAATTTCTGAAATGCAGAAACTAAGACGTACGCAAGGCAAAGATTCTTTAATCAATGTCTTACATTTTCATTATTAGTGCGACAATAATTGGATCTAATGGCAAACGAAAATTGCGTTGACATAAAGTATTCATTTCGCTAAAGTCTTTTAGACATATAATGAAAGTATAACTGAAGAACCTGCCTTTCGTTGCAGTTAGAAAATCGAAAATGTAAATTGGCTGCAAGTAGATAAGGAAGGCTGTCTGATTGGAACTCCGATGTCTCAAATATTTAGAACATATACCTATAGGTTCTTCTGACAAACAAATTTTAAGAATTACATGCCATTTTCAATCTATGGGATATTTACCTACTTTTACTTTACACTACAGGGATAGTAAACAAAACTTAAACTCTCATTGACAACTTTCATAGGTTTAACTTTTCAGATGGAAACTATACTAAACAAAATAATTAACACCAAAATAAGTAAATAAAAACAAATTAAGTATATTTATATTTATTAATAATTTAGAAATGATAAGAATTGCATTTTATAATTATTCAACAGCTGAATTAAATAAGTTGCTATTGATTCTAATTAGTTTTTTTTGGTGGTTTATGCTAAAACATCTTTTTCTATATTCACACGTCGGCGTGATGTTATTTTCGTAGCAATTAGCGTTCTCTTAAACATATGCTTTTTTATACCCTTTACCACAGGTGGAAAACCAATATCCATTGCCGATCCCACAAAGAGATATATATATTCTGAGTTCTTATTCATTGCGAAATCAATTGAGCAACATCAGTCTGTCCGTATATGTTCGGGTTGTTATCAACCTTACCAAGGTTAGTAAGAGAAAATTTTACTATTAAAAGTCAGCAAAATCTTTCGAGGCAGCAAACAAAACACCACGCCTCGTATCAATATGAACAAATCTAGTTTAGTGAAGTTACTCCTATTAAAAAAAGACAAAAATATGGGGCGATATAGAATTAAAAAAAAGCAAAAAGCATAAAGCTAAGACATTGGCGCTCGCCCATATGCCTCCGAACTTTTTAAAGAAAAGAACGATGCACCATATCTTTTAAAATATCAATATTAGTGTCATTTAAAAGCTTTTGAGGAGATTTTTAAGAAAATGCTAAGAACCGAAGACAGTTTTATGTAAAATTATATGTAGTGCTTAATTTGTGTTTGTTTTATTTTTTAATTCCCTTTAAAAAACAAATATTTAGTTTTTTTGATTGGATTTACTTCACTAAACTAGATTCACATATATGTTGAAGGGTCATGACGAATATACCATTCTTACTTATTAAAACTAATGTTATTGTTGGGAACAGGAACACAAATTTGCAAGTTACATATACAAAGAATAGTAAATCATGAACCAGAATTTTTTTAGTTAACATATAATATTGCGTTCGTGTACTGTTTTACAGCCTAAACAAGGAAAGAACTTGTTAAGACTAAATAAAAATGTAGCAACCAAAAGAGAGTGCTTAATATTTTCTGTAATGAACTGCAAGAGAACATTGCATTTTAATTGCAGTGTTGTAGCCTTAGAAATGCAGCGATACATCTATACATATAAGAAAACAGTATTTTCATTCTGTCAGTCATTTCTGTACTTGAAATATTTTTTGAAAATTTTGATGTTGGTGTAGATAGTAATCCATATGGAATACAAAATACTTATTTTTTTAATTTTTGTCTATCTTTGTTCGCATCACGTAAAAACTGCTGAATGGATCTAAATAAAATTTTGTAAGGAGGTCCCTTAGAACATTGGTTCAAATTATATTTTCTTTTAGTAAAAACAAGTCATTTCGTAAAGAAAACAGAGATACAAATGTGAAAGCTGTCGTCACTATTTATTTTTGTAGATGGAAAATTTTAAACACTGTTTACAAAATTCTCTAAATTAAATGTAAAAAAATGCATTTATCTAAACGTGAATTTTAAGAAAATTAGAAGTGATGTGCGGACGAAGTTGTTCGCTCTGCTAGTAAACATATAATTTCTTAACTCGTAAAACACATTGTAACTGTATCTACTAAAATCAATGGCGAGTTTCCAACGGTTCCAATAACATCCAAAAGTACCAAAGTTGTACATCCCTGATTAAGCTGCCATTAAAACAGTTAAAATACACAAAATGTATTGTTAATGGTCTGATCACTGAATACAAACACATCGCTTGGGATGTTGGTTGCTGCGGTTTAAATTTATCACTCACTTGCGAATATTCCAGAATTTGTTGATGCTATTTATTATTGTTTTTTTGTTGGGTTTTTGTTTTTGTTTCTGTTTCTGTGGTTGTTGCCATAATTTAAAGATTTTTCATTTTTCGTCCTGGTACTTGTTGAGAGCCATGTGTTTATATTGTTTTTTTGGGTTTGAGCAAAATGATTGTTGATGGGTCAGGAGCTCGAGGAGATGAATAGAGCAAATAAGTAGAAAACGCTTGTTGCTAAATAAGTAACAAAAAGAAAAACCTCTATTGAAATGATGGTAATCGTGCGAAAAATACTCGCAATAATAATTTTAACAAATCATGAATGACTGAGTCTTTTATTTCGCATGTTTTATTTTTTCTTCCTGACTCGTTTATTCATTCTTTTTTATTAATCGTGCGTTAAATGTTAAAATATGAAATATAAGAGTAATAAGTGATAATTTATTTCACAAAGTATGTGTTAAATAATACAATTACACAATCAGTGTACGGCAATCAACAAAAAATAATGCAAAAAGTAGCAACAACAATTTTGGATTTAAATTGAGATTAAATAAATATCACATGTGTCTTCACAAATAGCAAATTATGAAAGAGGGCTGAATAGTAGTTGGTGCTAAAGATATGTGCGATGATGTCCGATATTGATGTTTTGAGAATTCTGTTTCCACGTAGAGGATTGAGTTTTTAATTTGAATTTACACTCTAAGATTATGTTTTAAATTATTTGACGAGGAGGATTTTCATAATACGATATTAAAAATGAATGAATGCGTGTATTGTTAAAATACTATTGTTATATTTGTTGCACAGTTTGCTTTTTAACTCAAATTTCTCTGCCATAAATACGTCTTTTCTTAACACCATTTCGCTACAGACACAGTTGAGGTCTATTTCACATTCCGAAAACTATGGGCAGTCCTTGTCAGCATGATTTTTTTTTTGGGAAAAAATTTTTACATTTTTTGGCACCAGCAAAGTTAAAATCTCTAAGCGATCCGATGTTTTCTCAAATTTATTCGGTTTCCTACGAAGGTAAAGCATCTAGTGGGCTTCCTAGTTTAAATGTATTTACCCACTTGTAGAATTGTGTCTTTAATAATTTTAATTTGAACTACAAAAAAAAAACTAAATAGTTTTCAAGTTTTCCAGATTTTCTTTTTAAAAATTAAATTTAAATAAATTTAAAAAATAATAAATTTAATACTGATGTATTTTTTTGCACATGCTTTACTTTAAAAGTACTCAAGATACAGATCTTATTTAGGTTTTAAACAAAAGCGGTTATTGCTCCTTCAAAATGGCATTACACTTTTTTTTAATGTTAAAGGTTATTGGTTCAAGCTTAAATTTTGGAAATCTATATCTCAAAAAGCGCTATTTTAAAAGTTTTAAAGAAAATTTATAATTTTAGCTTGCTGCTGAGATTAAATATGACCTTGGAAATTTGCTATCGCTTTTTGTTTTTGAGAAAAAAATGGAATCAGTACATAGAAAAAGCGCTTTGAAAATACTACATTTGTGTTTTGTACTGATAAATATAAGAAGCTGTTAGCTTTTTGTTTTTCATAATTATTTTTTTATTAAAATACGACATAGAAAAAATTTTTTTACTAAATCAAAGCAGATGCCTAAATCTCAAAAAATTTGCTTTAAAACAAGCCCAAATAATTGGTTTGAATTATGTGTTAACATATTGTTTTCCATTAAATCTTTCCACTTTTTTAAATATGCCTTAAAGTAAATTCTTTATGTCTCTTGGCGGAAGCTAGGTTTTCATTTTCGACCCATACTTTCTTCGGGTGATTTTCTTAGAATTTAGTATTGATTTCGAGTCTGGTATGCGCCTATTTAAATAATTTATGATGGGTTTTTCGTAATTCCCCCCGATTTTTGAAATTTATCGGGCATCCTTTATGTAATTTTATTTTCATTTTTGCACTTGCTCTTACAACAGACATAAAGCAAATACTCTATGCAAGATTCATGTGTCTGCCTGCAACGGCTTAGCAGATAATGCCATATTAATCCTTCGCGACCTCTATGAGGACATCTCTTTAAGATTGAAAAGCTTAAGGCATTTCTTTCTATGACTGACAAAAAAAAAAAAAAAAAAAAAATACTTGCGCACGTGAAAAGCACTATCGGGACTCAAATTTTAAATTTTATTTTTGCACCTATTGTTATAGCGCACATAACTTTACTAACACTGAACAAGTTTGACGTATCTGTCTATCACAGTTCAAAAAAAAAAAAAAATAATAATAATAATAATAATAATATTTGTATAAATATCAAATTACTTTAGGGATACTCTTTAATTTTTAGTATTTGTTGTTCTTACGTCTATATAGCGACATTTATAAAATTCTTGTTTGGAACCCTAAACAGCATTTACTAATATCTTTTATATTGTTGCATATATAGTTAAAAATTTCACAATAGTATTTTACACATAAGTAATTCACAAATACATTTCAGTTAAGTTTTGTTTATTTTTATAAAAGTTTCATAAAATGTTTTACGAACATCCACGATTTTAATGCTTGATTTTTGCTTGTCGTTATTATTCAGGTTTTTTATGTTTTGAGGCCATTGAAGTTGTTTTTGTTGTTTGTTTTAAATAAAAAAACGTTTTAATTGAAAGTGCAAATACGGTAATTTGTTCAATAAGAAAATAATAAAAATGCCACTCACATCTCTCAATAATATTCCACCGAGAGCGTCAAAATGGCAACAATTTAAAAAATGACGCGAATAAATTATTTAAAAAAACCTACACATGAAAATAAAGCATGATAATAAAATGAATTAATTTTAAAATATATTTTAAATTTCTGATCACAAAGATTTTTTCGGGTAAAATGCATGAGCAGTAAATTTTAAAAAGAAGCGGTTTATTTGTTTAAATAAATTAATTAAAATATTGGGCATCTGAACATCAATGTTGATGACGTTTCATCTCATCATCATATTTTTACTATTAATTTTCCTTTCTCATACGATGCTGCACTTGGACCGATATGACGTATTAATAAGAAACCAATAATCGAACTACTACTATATATAGGAATATCGGTCTAAGATATTAGAAACCCTAGACAGTGAATAGCGACATGGCCTGTTCTGTTTTGGATGCACTAGAAGTATAGAGCGGCGTAAAACAACGACTTTAAATAATGTGTGTCAACCGAAAGCCTAATTTTGGGACTTTGTTATGTGGTCTGATTTTCCCAGGATGAAAGATATTAACAAGGTAATACTTTTTCATGATGCGCTAAGAGTGGGTATGGACTTTAAAGCACCTAATAGGATTCAATTATAAAAACAGTACTTCTGTAGTTGTACGATAACAGCTTTTCAGGTAGGCAGCAGATTGTAACTTTTCAATAAGACATTGAGTTACTATCACCATGCAAAAAGTTTCGTCCCATTTATTAATTATAATTTAATTTTTTGCTTTTATAGTTTGATGTTCAAAAGATAAAACAATATGGCTGTATTAAAATAAAATTCCTTAATTCTCAATTTTATTTTTATACTTGCCTTTGTAGCTGATGTAAACTTTGTGCTTATAGCAGCTTAGACGACATGACCACGTGGTAAAAATTACGACTTTATCGAAACATTCCTTATTTTACGCTTCAATTTTTTTCATGTTCTCATAGCGATCATAGTCTAGAAACTCTAATATATCTTATCATTTGGTAGTCTCCTTGAATTTAAAAATTGTCTATTTCGAAAAGTTCCGTGACTTTTTTATACTCTAAGTTTCAATTATATTGTTGTGTTGCTAAATTATAAAATTTAATTTAAAATTACTGCTTAAGTCTCTGTTACTGTATTTATTTATTTTTCTTTTATATATTGAATATAGTCGTTTTTATCAGCGTTTTAAGAGAATTTACTAAACGGAATAAAACGCCTTAAATTGTACAAGATATATTGAGGTGCCTAAATTTGTTTTCAAAGTGACTTAGTCCTTACTAGGCAGGCATATCTACGCCTTTAACTTTTTTCTTTTGATTTTCTTTTATTAAGTTCGCAGCGCACATATTGACACTACGAGTACACACTACCTACAAAACATGTCTTTAAAATAATTTTTTATATTTTTTTGTCAAAAGGCAAATCCAAACTCTAATGTATCTGTAGTACATACGTGTTTTCAGATAAATCTTCCATAAAATTTTATTATTTTCGTTTGGCTTATTTGGTTGTGTAAAATATGAAAAACATGTTCAATAACACATGTGATAAATATTTTTTTCAAAACAATCCTTGCACACAAAACAATCTGCAACCAGATCGTCTTATATTTCCATATTTAGGAATAAATTTATATGTGTAAGACCTATTCAAATGCGAGCTTAATATTTTACAATATTTATTTATGTAAATATGTTTTCTGTATTTAAGTCTGTATTTTTACTGCAAAAAAATAATTTCAAAACATTTTTAGTTAAAAGTGTTAAACCGTTGCAGAATACGTTACCATGTGTATGTTTTATTGTAAATGAAAAACGTTATATTCTTCTACAATTGTCCCATATCAAGATGAAGAAAATGTAGTTAAAAAGCGTTAACAATAAAATATCTCGAACTAATGTTTTCAAAAATTTAGAGAAAAATGTTTTTAATTAAAAAATTATTTTAATATTGTAACCTATTTATAATAAAAATTTGGAAAACGGTAAGTTTGTCATTCTGTGTGTAATTTATATAAATTCTGACTTCTTAAGCACAGCTAAGTCGATTGAGCGATGTCGGTCGGTCCGTCTGTCTGTCCGTGTTAGTGTTGAAATCAAGTTTGCCGAGGCAATCGATCAGACATAGTGTCGAAAGAGGTGCTATTGGAAATCAGCATTATCGGTCCATGTCCTTCGAGGCAGCATACAAATCACCACGGCTACCTCTAATTTTGTCATGTCATTTGGAACAATAAAGTAACTCCAATCAAAAGAATAAATGTATGGGGCGATAGAGAATTAAAAAATAAGAAAAAAAAACATTTAGTGAAAAAAATGGCACTCGCCCATATTTTTCGAGTAACGGGGTTCTGAGATTTTCAAATTTTTAAAAATATCATTTTAAGGCTTTTGAAGAGGTCTTTAAGGAAATACTAAAACTTTTTAAAAATGTTTAACCCATTACGAGCAGATGTTACTTTTGTGTAATATATATATGTATCACCAAAAATTTTTTTATTTTTAATTCTGTGTCACCCCAATAGTTGCTTTTTTGATTAGAGTTACTTTTCTAAACTATATTTATATTTGCATAGCCGAATATAGCAATCTTACTTGTTTTTAATATTACTAAAACGTGAACGTAATTCAAAAAAAATGTTTTTAATAGAAATGAAACTGTCTTTACTGTAACATTTCCAAAATATTTAAATGAAGTTTCATTCATGTGGCCCACTGTTTTCTGTTAATTGGGAGGTGCAACATAACTTCTTAAGCACATTAGTACCGAAATCAAGATATTATTTCTTCTAAAATTTTTTTTAGAATGAATATCAAATTTATACGCACATGTTATAGAACAATTTTGAAACATGTTTAATCCTAATCCTTATTCTCGTAAAATTAGAGAGCATTCCCTATTCAGAACTTTACATTCCTTTCAAATATTTTAAAAATTATTTCGTTAAACCTAGCAGCCTCCAACTCCCTGGATAATTGCGAGATTTTATTTATACATGTCAAAAATACCTGCTTACTTAAAATTGCTTTTTATTGGCATACGAGTTTCCACAACAATACAAAACAAAAAGGAAACTATTTTTAAAATATTCATACATTTTTTCATCTAGCAGATATAAACACATAAAAAAACTCACACATTTCATCTATATATTGTACACTACTGAAAACAAATAAATTTTGAAGTCTTGTGTGAAGTGACATAAAATCGAGAGTTTTTTTTCAGTAGCATAAATAACAAAAATTATTGTCTCACATCCATCAACTTGACTTTTTTGTTATTTTATTTTCCTTAAAGTTAAATTACTTTTATATCTTTTCTTTTTGTTCGATGCAAGATATAGATTTATTCCTATAAAAAATTATATTTGTCATCTACAATTTTTTTACGTCATCTTTCGTTGTAATTTTTTCTGAAAGAGTTCTTGTCTCTCAATTTATTTATGATTATATGAATCTACATCTGAAAATATTGGACTTCTCTTGTGAAGGAATGCTCGTCATCAATTTCAATCATCCATTTAGGATTTTGTTAGTTTTCTCAACTGTATATAGACATGTTATTGAAAGGATAAATGTTAGTCAATGTATGTTTATATATGTGTGTATGTATACCTTTTGTATGGCAGTCATATGTAATAGGCTAAATAAAGACATTATGTTTAAGGATCACTTCAATCATGTTAGTTCACAAGAAGAGGAGAAAAGCCAACCAAGTTTCAAAGTATAGAAAATGAAAATAAAAACAGTTTTTCAAAAATATTCATATTATTTTTTATACTATCGTAGTTTAATTCATTTAGATTCTATACAATTTCTCCCCCTACTTTCTGTTCTTCTTTCTTTTAGACTTTTATTCTTAAGTAAAAATTATTTACCCTGCTTTTATAAGTTATGGTAACAAAACTCAAAAAAGACACACACATGTCACCAACCTTAGACTCCTTAGAAATTTTTATTCACAAAATTGATACACTAAATTTGTATTTACACACATGTTTTTATAAACGTTACATGCCCTTTGATACTAGATTAAATAAAATTATATATTAGCTCTCTTGGAGTTTTTTTAAATTTTAAAAATATATTTTATTAAAATCCAGCACAGCACAAAAAATAAAATAACAATGGGATAAAAAATGTTTTTTAAATTTATAGCTTTAATTTAAAATTGTATCTACTTTAATCAATATAATTAGTTAATAATTAACAATTTTTAAGAAATTTTTATGTTACTGATTTAAAAATATTCAACGAGCTACAGATATGTTTGTATATAAGAAACAAACAATGATTTCTTCTTGAAACAAATATTTTCAAAAATACCCACCCGTTTTTAAAAAATTATTCATAAACTTATTCGCTGTATTTTAAATATAAAATAAATACTTATTTTCATCAGGAGAAGCTAAAGGAACTAATCTCTACAGTCTGTTGTTGTTTTGTATAACTTAACTATCTGTAAATGAACAGAGCGAACAGGGGACAAAGGCAAATGTCGATTTATTTAGAGAAGTATCAAATGTTGAAGCTTAATAACAGAATAACAAAGATTCTGTAAATTTAAAATCCGTTTTTCAAACAAAATCGTTGAGAGCGTTATTATCATAAAAATATATAGAAAAAATAAAAATATATAGAAGAGAAATAATTGGTGTCTAAATTTATTTCCATATTAGTTAATTAGTTTTTAGTCATTGAAAAATTTTATATTTTTTTAATGTTTTTACTGACTTTCTATTTCGAACAAATTTTTCAAAATAGTGAGTTATGTTGCAGGAACTCTTAGAAAAATTTTTTTTAACATATAATAGTTTTTACAGAATATTTAAATGGATTATAATTATAAAGTTATGTATATTCCTTATGTATTCTATATGTGTATTAAAGGCCTATTGCATAGTTTAAAATAATCAAAGAAGTTTTTAACTCTTGAACGTAGATCAAATATTTTTAATAAAAATAATTTTTTTTTTAAACTATCAATTTATGTATTATGTTTTGTTTCTACATTTAGCTTAAAATGTCTTATTTGACTATTCTTACGTTTTATTTTTTTTTCGGTTTTTTAATTCCACAATAAAATCACTCAATTACTATTTTTTTACTAATCCTGTGCAACTTGTCAGTTCGAAGTTTTTCTTCTAATTTGCTTCTAGATTATTACAATGTGGATCTGGCTTGTATTCGTGTTATAGTTTAGAAATAGAAATTTATTTTCTTACTTTCCTAACAATATTATTTACGTTAATAGATTCCTTCAAAATACTTTCTAACACCAGTCGTATTATGATGTTCTTACAAAATGGACGTTAGAAAAATCGCAGACAAGTCATGATGGATAATCACTACAAATAAATGTTTATTTTTTTATTGCTACCAACTAATTCATTTCAGCAAATAATTGTTAATATTGGTTATATAATGACTTTCAGTTTTCGAATAAATCAGATTCATAAGCATCACATAATTATTGAAAAATAAGACAATTCTTTAATTAATTTTCTTTAACCTTTCAATTACATTTCTTTAAGTATTCTCTCTTTTAATTAATGTTCAGCACAAATATAACTTGCCTTTTGCAACATTAGAATAAACTCGTATAAACTTTATGAGTACAATATAAGTAAATCGTTGAAATATACACACATCCATATGTTTGACTTAAAAGTTTTTATATTGAAAAAAAGTTGATGTAAGTGACAGGTGGCCCTGTTGTGTTACTCACGTTGTGCGCGTGTATATTCTTACGTTGACATAAATTTGTTTCCTCAAAAAACGAAATATTTATGAACTTTTCAAGTGTAAATTTATGCCTTCCGTTGAGTGATTTTTGACGGTCATTTACTTTCATATTTTATGTTTTTCTCATACTTCGCCTACAAAAACAAAGGTGATGAAGTTGAGCAGCGGAAGTTATCACCATATAACAATGAATAAATAACACTAAAATGTTGAATTTGTTTGCTGAAATCTGCGTGGTTAACAGTTGTAGCCGGTGTAGGACTCAGTATTTTACTGTTTACCTTGCATGACCTTACATGCAAACATCGATTGGAGTGTGGATATTTGAATGTGTTTGTACACATATATTTACACATACACATTTGAATATTTTGTTTTAGGTTCTGATTTAAATTTTATAAAAAAAAAGCCAAACTATTCTTGCAGTCGTGATTTGAAAAAAAATAACCTGTAAAAACATTAACAGTAACACACGAATATTAACCCTTAACGGTCCGAAAGAATTTCAAGTTCATTTCTCACCAGGTCGAGCTATTTTTCAGACGAAGAGAAGCTTTAAAACATTTATAAATCAAGTATGTAAAAAGTAAATATTTTTATTTCAGTAATATATAGTGGATAGTAATAATAAAAATTTTATTTATATCTTATTTTTCTTTAGAGTATGGTACTTTTCGAAGCACTCTCCAATATGAATTTCTGGTTTGTCGGTGCTTGTATTCAAATGACACAAAAGTGTATGTACAAAAAATACAGAAAAATATACATACAGAAAAAGAATATAGATAACAAGAAAAACAAATCATACAGAAGGCATGACACAATTCTTAATGCTTTAGTTGTAAATATAGCAACAGAATTGTAATAAAATTAATAAAATAGTTTTTGCAAAATAATAACACCCAACTTTTACTTCTTTCATTAAATTACATAATTAAATTACACGATTATCTACTTATTCGCGATTAGTGCACCAAAATACGCGATGGCGACTTTACCACTTTTGTAGCGAATAAAACTGTTATACTGTTAAGGGGTTCTTGAATGTCTTAGAACTTCTACCTTCGCACAGCCGCACATCAGTGATGCACTCCATTTTCTCGATATTTGTCCAGTGTTTGCGCTTACATTGCTGGACGCTTTGAAAGAACATTATCTATCTTATATTTTTCGCCTCTTGAATGCACAATACTAAAGTCATAGCTCTGCAGACGTTCAACTTAGCATGCTAGCTGCCCTTCAGTGTTCTTATACTGTATCAACCAATGCAATACGAAGTGGTCCGTCCTTAAGATATAATGTTGACCATAAAGGTATTTGTAGTAATGTTCAACACACTTCAGAACTGTCAACAGGTCCCATCATATAACGCAGTAGTTTCTTTCAGGCATGGACTGTACCCTGCCGTAGTAGTCAATTACCCTTTTCGTTCCATTAATCTCCTACTATTCCTTATCCACTTGCATCTGTCCAGCCTTGCTTCTGTGACTTCCTGGTCAATTTATGCATGCTTACAGCCACTGGAACAAAGTTTGGCAGTACTACGTCTTTATCAGTGAATACTCGCTCTGCTGTTATGTAATTCCACAGGTATTTGACCACCTTTTTAACACTTAGTTTTAATGCTGCAGTTGTTATACGCTTAAATGCTTCATCCATGTTTTTAAGGTGTTCATCAAAAGTTCTCTTCATTATGATTATGTTCTTCAGATACATCAAGTAGGTCTTCCAATTGGCACCCTCAATCACACGTTCTAATTAACACTCAAAAGTAGCTGGAGCGATGCAGAGCCGACATGACGACATCTTGAATTGACGTAAGGCACAATTGCACTAAAGACAGTTTTCCCCTTGTTTTTATCGCCTTTTTCTACTTACCAATATCCACTCTGCAAGTTCAAGGTAGTGAACTATTTCTATAGGCAGCGGGTAACTGCCTTTCTTGGAGACATCATTAAGCTTTCTGTAGTCAAGGCAAAACCTGTTACTTCTGTCTTTCTTCTTTACTAAGACTATTGGCGAACTCCGCGGACTCAAGGATGGTTCAATGACTCTGCTTCGCTCAATTTCGCTGACCCGTCATTTGACCTTTTCTTGGGAAACACTCCAGGGCGCTTGTTTTATAAGCCTTGCTTCGCTAATTTATCTTTTATTATTTAGGGCGAAGACCGAAGTAAATGCTTTGCATTGTTTCTGTCAGGAGATGCCAGTTCTGCTATTCATTTTTGCACCTGTTCTGCTAATAAATATTGTTCTCTGGCTGTTGTTTTAAGGCATACTGAATTCGCCGACAATTCCTTAGGGCTTATGCTGGCTGACGTCACCCATCTCAAAATTTCTGTAAATAGACTCTTCGCTATTGAATAGCTTAAGTACTCTCACAGGACCACTCCCATCCTAGCGTATTTTTACAAGGACTTTAGCTGCTATAATATCGCCTTTCAGTTCTTTTGATTTCACAACCTATAATCGGTTATAGACACAATCTGCCTTCACACGTGCCCATACCTTAGTTTCCACCTGAGGTCATAATTTCTGGCGTTCAACGGCATACCATACCCTAGGTGTATCTGTACATTGCGCCCGATCATTATTTGCTCGCCCATGTGCAGATAAATACGGTAAGCTATCACGAGAACTGCACCGATAATAACTTAATCCACTATGTCAACGACAACAAATACATGGTCAGCACTGCTGTTTGCAAAAGTCTGTCTTACCCTGGCTCATCCATGGATCGTGGCTGAGTATCCAGATGTAGTGCGCAGTCGTACATAATTAAACGGTTCCACTGTTCTTTTTACTAAATCGAGCCTAATAATGAACTGGGACGCTTCTGTGTCTATGGTGAAGACTTCCGTTGATAAGATTGCAAACAGTTAGGTGCTGTTGGACAAGGGAAATGGAGATTTTGGGAGCAAGCATTTACCGCTTAGTGCTAGCTCAATCTAGTTAAAAAGTGACTCATGCGATTTTGTGTTGTTCGCCCGCTTGCTGCCTTTCGCTGGCGAAGCCAATGTTAACCTTTTCTTTGTGAATATGCAGTTGCACTGTAAGTGACCACAGTTGAACTATTTGGCGCGAGACACTCCTTTCACCCTCCATCATTTATTTGATCAACTTCTTTATCTCGCTCTGTCGTGGTTATAAGCATCACCAGTGGGTTCGAGGTAACTTTTGCGGTCACCTATGCTAGCGCGTACAAGATGGTTTCTGCTAAGGATGATTTCTAATAGAACAAATCTTATCTTATATACCCTTCAACCTGTATGTAAATTTGGTTTACTGAAGTTACTACAATAAACATATACACATATTGGGGCGACAGAGAATTAAAAAACAAGAACAAAAACAAGCACTGTACATAATTTTACACAAAAATGTCACCGGCTCTTAATGGGTTAAGCAAATTTAAAAAAATTTTAGCATTCCCTGAAAGATCTACTTAAAAGTCTTTAAATGATACTCCTATTGATATTTTAAAAAATATGGTACAACATCGTACTTTTCTATAAAAAGTTCAGAGGGCCATAACTCGGAAAATAGGGCCAGCGCTATTTTTTTATTTTATTTGACGTTTTTTATTATTTAATTCTCTATCGCTCTTTTTCTGAATTCTTCTACTATAGAATTTTATCAATTACCTTTTACAGTGTGCGAAAATTATTTACGTGCTAACTAGACGTAGATTATTTTTCAATATAAAATTTAATTGTATTGTTGTATGTATTTGCAATTTGAATAATTTTTTTTCGTTTACATTTGTGCATTTTGGTGTTTTGAATTCTAAATTTGTACTTTCATTTCATAAAATAAGTTTGAGACATATAAATGGAGGATTTCAAAATTCTACAGGTGAAGCAATTGCCTTTATCGTAGACTAAAACGGAAATTTTTGTTCATGTGAAATTCATGATTTCAAATTTTGTTCTATTAAATTCAAAAGCTATCTAAAATAAAAGACGCTAAATTTAATTTTAAATTTAAATTAAATAAATTTTGCATACTCATGCATCAGTAGGTAGGTAAAGACAAAATACAATAATTTCTTAATTGAAATAAGTATTATTTAAGTTTATAAGTTGAATAAGCTTAGTATTGTAATCAAATGAATAATTTTAAATATGGATTAAGTTTCTGTATATTTTACTTTTTAAATGTAATAAGCAAGAAAAAGTAGTTAATTTTAATTTTTAAAATAAAAAAATTACGAAAAAAAGTTAAAATTGAAGCAATACCTATACCACAAGAGAAAGAAACTAAGCAGCAAAACAATTGGTTGGACTGTGGCTAGTTTCTAAGATAGATCCACTCTATTTATCTTAAAAAGAGCTTACTTTTATTATGTAGAATTCTTTCTTTAAAGCAGATTCCTATAGTGGCGGTTTAAATGGATACAAAAAGACGAGTAATTTAACACACCTGAATTGTCTGCATGGGTGTTCCAATTTCCTTCTCAACCTTAATTTTTTTTAGAGAAGTAACACTTCAGGAAAAAATGCCTATTTAATTAGTGTAACCGTGCTACATTCTTTAGAAAAGGAAAAATTAGAAACGTTAATAATATCTGCAAGCCCAACCCAGACTCAGAGGAAAAAAATTAGATATACGAGCTATGACCTACGGCTTGACAGATGATAGTGGAATTTAAAACCAAAATAGTTTCTTATGCATGACGTTCAGTGCTATCACTTGTTTCCGTTATCTTTTATTCTATACTTTGCATTTGGCCAACGCAGTGCAATAAATTTTTTATCTTTGATTATTTAAAAATTTTTTATTTTATAGCTGGACTACAGCTATGGAGTGAACAAAGCGTATAAAAAGTTATTTATTATAACAGTCCCTATAAAGACGGTTTATCTGCACTCAAGCAATGTCGGATAAACTCAGCTAATGTAATCTAAAAATATAATTGTTTCTTCAAAATAATGTAAAAAATAAAACTTTTTGATTTATCAAACTCTGGTTTCTCTCAGTATTGAAATGTTAATAGAAGTAAAACGTGAAAGTTTGTAGTTCATTTGTGCATAAATAAAATGTGATAAATTTCCTTTAAATTTTACAAAACACCTTTAGAAAATCCAAACTAAACATAAAAAGATTAAAGCGAAGCAAAACTTTAATAATGATATTTTTTAATTAGTTTTACTAATCGCATTTTTTACAATAGGAAAACTAAATTTTAAAATCTAATCCAGCCTGCCTTAAGGACCTGTTTGTGCACGTAATGCAATTCACGAAACTATAATTTTTCATAATTTTAAGAGAACAGTTGCTAAGCGGAACCATCACCTGAATTCAGTTTCATGTAAAGGAAGTTGTCGCAAACAAAGGTGCAACTTGTCGACGTGTCCTTCCTCTATTCGTTGTTTGCTATGAATTTGACTGCCAAAACTGTTTCAAGCTTTTATTATAGAATACCAGAAAATTTTTAGTTTTTGTCGCTTTTTCAATAGAACTGGAGTCAAAACTTTTTTTCTCTTAGAACCTTATTGTTTTTGTTGTTGCTGTTATTTGCTATAGAAAGAAGGTTGTTTGTCCGTTTGTTCCTACAAATTTAAAACAAACTTTATAAATAATTCAAATGAATTTTTGAAAAAAACCTGTCTGCAATTCCCACAAAACTTTATCGAACCAAGAAATAAAAAAAGAAACTTTTAAATATTCTGCATCGCTTGAAGGATCCATATGAAAAATTGACATTTTTCTTCTTTTTAAAAATTTGTTCAACAATAGAAATTGTTTGTAGAGAGCGCAATAGATGTAGTAAAAAGTTAAATGCAATTGTTATAGTTACATAATATACGGACTGTTGTGCATTTGAAGGTAAACTCTAATACAAATTCATACGTAAATATTAGTGAAAAATTGAGTCTTCATTTCAATAGTACTGTAAATCAATTTCATGGAGAAAACAACTATTGAAAATACATTGTATTGCAACTGAAACATTAAATGGAATAGTGACTGTTAAAACGTTATCGTACGCAAAGTAAATAGGAAATTAAAACAACTCAAGATAAATAGTGTTTAAAAGTTTACGTTAAATTACATTACAAATTTCATATGTTGCTCTTTTTCAGGCTGAATTAAAACATGAACTTTTTTTATACTTTTTTCAATATATAAGTTGTCAAATTTATATTTTATTATGTTTACGAAAATCATGAGTTACTAAAAATTTTTACGTTATTTTAGCAAAAATGTTGGTAAAATAATAAACAAAATTTTAAACATATATTTTTTTTTGTTTTTATTGGACAGCGGGTTGCTAATTGTAACATGGATAGTAAGGAGATCAGATAAAGTGACGTGCCTTTTACATTGTTTTAAAAGCCAAGGCACTTGAATTGCTTAGAACATTAAGAGCTTCTGGTCCCGTATTATTTATTTCATTTATCAATCATATTTGAAGATAGCGAAAAGATCATCATTAATTTACCGTCTAGTACCCACAATATTGAAAAGGTGCGGCCCACTGAAAAATTATTGTAAATGTCATATGCTACCATCACCTGTGAAAAAATAGAACGGGTTGGAAATTCGATAAAAAAAAGGTCGTTTAAAAACATAAGAATTTGAATTTGTTAAATGCGATCCCATCTATAGCAACTCGTATAGTGCAATCTCTAAAAAAAATATGCGTTCCCTGTAAAAAGGATTGGCACTATTTTTCATAACACAAGAACAACAAGAGTTGGAATCTTTATATGTGATCCGCTTATTTTGAGAACAAAATGTGTCGGCAAGCGAAAAACTAGCTCTTAAGGAAAGGACACTTACTATCCTATGCCTGGATGGAGAACGAAAATATTGAGTTTCGGCAAAGTTTGTGTATTTTATTCTGAAGATGAACAGCATCGCCAAAAAAAAGCTTTTAGTTAACATTTAGTAAGAATAGTGGTACTCTCTAAATTTAGCGTAGGTCATAAATTTCTGTTGTTAACAAGAGCACTCGTGTATGTCGGGAACTATTTTAATAGGAAAGTAGTTTCGTTCATTCTTTTATTTTTAGCATTTTGCAACCATATCGACGTAACCCCTTGTTTTTTTACTCGGCAATGCCGAACCTTATAAGCTTTTTTCGAAAATTGTAAATTTTGAGTAAGCCCAATAAATTGTGAAAAGCTCACAAAGTTTCCCTACCTTTTTAATTTGTTTAACATAAAACACAACAAACTGCAGAAATAAAAACTAAAGTTAAAAAAAGATATGGAAACATAAGACGCAATAGTGGTGATTGGCCCGCTGCCTCGTAGGACATGGACATGGAAAGAATATTCATATGGCCATTTCGTTACTGCTGAAATAGCTCACTAGTGGATTTTACCTAAATTTTTTATTAAAAACTAAAAAGTCTTATATCAAATGCCATTAAGTAGAAAAGTGAAATAAAAACTAAAAGTAGTTACGCCATAGTTACTGTGTCTTTTGTATAAAAATAGTTTTGTCATTTTGCTTTGTTGATTTAATGTAGTACTCATTTACTGCCGATTTCTCTAAATATAAAAAAGGACCAAAAATCGTTTTTGTTTTTAATATAAATATGTGAAAGAAATGTTCGTTCGCATGTAGAGAAACCGACAGTTAGTTAAGTTGGCTTTTGATATAAATTATAAGTTATGTTAAACTTATCATATTATACTAATTTTTAATAATCTACAACACGAGAACTCGCATAAACTTAAAAATTTTTTTCAATAATTAAGAATAATATGGGGAGTATCTTGACCACTTTTTAAAAGATACTTTATAAAACCGTATGTTTGTAAACAAGAACTAACTGCAACTATCCTCTAGTTCTCCACTCTCCATTTACTTTTTAATGTTTACTTTAATTTTTTACAGGTAATTTTAGTTACAATAAAAAGCAAAGTATCGCAATGTAATACATACAATACAGTACATACTAAATACATTATGTATACGTACGTACATGTATTTCTCCGTTATACAAATTCTCAACGAACTTTTTAAAGGTGTTTCAACTCTAAAATATTGAATTGTTAAAATGTTGCTTTTTATCGTTTAAAGCTTTATTCTAAAATAATAACGGCTTTCCATAATCCATACCATAAAAAGTAATTATTGCTTGATAAATCACCTTTCACTGCCAAATTTATTTGACACAGAAAAAGAAAGAAATATATTACTGTTTACCTACATATTTATGTTTTAGTATATAAAAATATGAACTGTAACGTAACACAAATATAAAACACTAATTTTCGTGAAATTGGTTGCCTTTCCTTTATTATTATTCATTATTATTCATTAAATTGATATTTACTCCCTTAAAAAAAAGAAGTATAATAAAATAAAAACAATAAGTTTATTGATGTAAAATTTTTGTTTGTAATTAATTGATGTTAGTTAGCCACTTATAATTTTTTGAACAAATATTTGAAGAAAGGAAATTGTATGTCTGACTGAATAAGATACTAATAATTATATACGGGTTAAATATATTATACAGAAACAGCTTTTTAAAGTTGAATATTTTTTATTTGTGATTCCTCTGCAAAGTTAAATTAAGTAAATTCGAAAATATATTATAAGTCTTTTGGTGAATCAATCACGGCTAAACGGCAAAACCGATTTTCATGAAATCGAAACACGGTTAGGCCTTTATTCTAGTGGTTAGATATAGTATATATATTTTCAAATAATGGGCCAGGAGGGCAGAAAACTCCTCCTTTTCCGAAATTATCACGCATCCGTACTGATTTAAAAAATTTCATCGATTTTAAGGAAATCCAATACGCAGTGTCTGCTTCCATAGCTAGAAACAACGTGAGAGAAGAAGATGAAAGTCGAGCATTTTAAACTGCGACTCTTTTAATAAAATTTAAGACAGAGATAGATATTTATTTAAGACTGTAAAAAATTTAATAGCGTCAGTCAGCACTAAAGGCTGCGGGACCAAGGAACATGCTTCTATTTAACGCACACCATAAAACCAAAAAATCCAATGTGGCCATCCAGAGCATTTGCTTTTTGCGTATTTAAAACAATTTTTTACCTTTTATCACCCAATTTTCTGGCCGCTTACTCGGTGCTGCATAATTACTTTGTTGTTTATTTTGTTTAATATATAAAATAAAAAATTAAAATTGCAAACTTTTTATCGTAAAAAGTAAAAAAATTTACGAACCCAAAAATATCGATTTTTTTTAAGTCTGTATTATAATCATCATATGTAATTAACTCATTTTGATAAGCAGAACAAAAATCCTTTAAATAGGAGTCAAATAAATGAAAATATCATATAAAAAAATTTTGACCAAAAAAAAAAATAATAATAATAAACAGAATTCCGTCTTAATAAAATGCATGATTATATCTTTGAAAATATTATTTGAGGTGAGGCAGGTGCATATCCAATTCAATTTTATTATTGCTAACTTTGACAACAGACTTAATAGACTGGACTTCAAAATTTATGCCTCGTTTGCGGTAGATAAAATTTCATCTTTGTAATTACTTTTTTCTTCTTCTAAGAAATTTTTTCTGATATACTCGAAAAGATCCACACAGTATTAAACCTATAAAAGGTTACAAATTGTGCTTAATAAGAGCCTTAATTTAGACCCAGGCAACACCGATTATAAAAAATTCTTTATAAATAAATTTCCTGCTGAGACTCTTGAAGCCTCAAATACTGCGGATTTTATGTTTTATTAACGTTAACACCTTAAATGAGTTTCGTAATATTAAGATTTGTAACTTTAATTTATTAACCCAGTTGAGGGTACTTCTTTACACCGGTGCATATATCACGTTAGCTTCAATCGAATATATTCCACGTTTTAGTTGTTTTACCATAGAAACTACGATGCTTCAAAAATGTGTAATTACTAAAACAATAAGTGAAAATTTTCGGCTTAATTTTTAACTTTATTTTATATCTACTATATTCGTCATTGTAGCGGCCATTTTCGAATAAATTAAAAAAGTTGTTGAAAATTCTTTGTATTGAGCCAAATACTTTTTTATTATAGTACTTTTTTTAAATAACAGAAATCGTTATGTAGAAACAGAGAGAGAGAGAGAGATAGAGAGAGAGAGAGAGAGAAAGAGTGAGAAACATTGTCAGAAATGAAAATGACGTATCATAAGTTTGGGTAAGTTCTTCTTTTTAGGGTTAATTTTATGATCTTTCACTTAACAGCTTATTATTTCAAGCTGTAGCGGTTTTTAACTCTGTCGTTTAATATGTAGCCTCCTGAAAAATATTAACGAAAATTTCTTTTATCTGAAGATTTCATGAAATCTTGTTTAACCATCCCTTGTTAAAAAACTATTAATAATGCTCGTCTTCTTTTTATATTAATGCAAAAACGTACTACCTGCAAAACATGTTCTTAAATCTGTTTTTAGCAAAACATTAACATTTATTATCCGTGTTGCTCTTTCTGTTTTACAAGTGATGACACATAAGCCAGAAGACATTACTTCTATTACTGCACTTAAACATAACTGTGTGTTGGGTCTGCGGTAATAGTAAATCTATGCAATAATGAGAAGTAAAAATTCTGTTTAAAACTTAATAAGAAGGATATCTGCTGTTGTGCCAAAATTTTTTTCTAATTATACCAAAATCTCTGTTTAGATTAGTAAATGTGAATATTAAAAACGAATTCGAAATACTGAATAAAGTAGTGCCGAAAATAAATAGAAAATTTAATGGGGATTGTTTTTTGAGTCATTTAAAATTTTCTAAATTTAAAATGCAGCTCGTGCCCTACAGTTGTGTTTCACAAAACCAGCTTAGGTCAGAGTTTCTGCTAACGTGATCCTATTATTTTCTCATCTTTACTTCACTTATATATGAAGTAAAGTTAAAACTCATTAACACTTTATCTGTTTCTTCAGCTACTTTTTCAAATAATATATAGCCATGTTAATAAAAAGTAGCAAAACTATGTCAAATAAAATGCTGGTTTGCATATCAGTTGTTTCCAAAAGTATAATACAATATGGGTTCCAAGACTATACCTTGAGAAAAAATTCCTTCTTAAAGAATGAAGTTACTAAAAGTTAATTAGCTTTCTAGCGATCAACACTAGTAAGCCCTTACGGCATACTGTGTCCAAAGCTTGCGAAACTTTGATAAAAGGCGTAAAACAATATATTTTGCTATATATATATATATATCTGTATATATATATGATATATATATAACATTTTTGTTTACATATTTACGACTTATTATATTTAGAATATAGCGCTGTGTTTTTTGAATCCCAGTCGGTGATACGGTCAATGAGTCTAAATGATTTTTTATGTTTGGTGCAATAGTTAGCAGTGAAATCTTCAACACACAAAAGAAGTATAATCAAGAGTAGTCATCATTGTCTTTTTAATTTTTCGAAGATTATGCATAGGCGGCTCTGTTTTAACAGGTAAAATTGGATATCAGACATTCCTTAACTCTATACACAGTTTACAATTTTGTTATTCTGTTTTAGAGCTTTAAATATCTCTGCTATTGTCACCTACACTGAACACTTGAAGTTAATATAAGTCTTACATCTACAGAATAAATTTTATTATTTGTTTAATTAATTAAATACATAAATGTTGTCCTACAATTTGGTCTTAAATGTTTTAGATACTTTAACTATTTCTTTTTGACATCTACACCGATGACTCGAAACAGGACGACAGAGTCGGTTGCGGAATTTTTTCTAACAGTCTTGGACTAAGCCTCTCCCTTAGACTCCCTGATTACTGCAGTGTCTTTCAAGCCGAGGTAATGATCATTCTAAAAACATCCGAAATAGCGCTTAGGGACGATCTTTCGGATCTTGCCACTCGGATATTTTCGGACAGTCAGGCGGCAATCAGGGCGCTTGCTGGTGCATACAGTACATCTAAGCTAGTCCTCAGTTGTCGCTCATTACTGAATACTTTATCGGAGCGATCACAGATTGACCTGCTTTGGGTCCCTGGTCATAAGGATATTCAGGGTAACTGTGAGGCCGATGATCTTGCTAAACGGAGCACATTGCTTCCTAACATCTTCTCGCTACCAGACGTTGGAATTCCTCTGGCAACGGTGAAAATGGCCATAAAGAGCCACTACCTAAATTTGGCTCGTCAATTATAGGTAGAGGAAAGTTCCTGTTGTGTCTCCAGACAACTGTGGACTACACTGGACCTCAAGCGGACCAGGCAGCTGCTCAGAATGGACAGAAAATCCATAAGTATCACGGTCTCGGTAATTACTGGACACTGTCTAATAGGAAGGCATGCTGAAAGACTTGCTCTGCCTTTTAATGATTTCTGTCGCAGCTGTGGCTCGGAGGATGAGGAAGAGACCGTACTGCACCTCCTGTGCCACTGCCCATCCCTGGCTCGAAGAAGACTAAGAATTCTGGGCTCTCCTTTCTTTGGAGCTCTTACGGAGCTGTCATCCCACTCTATACGGGACATAGCGAAGTTCATCCGTGAATCCTCATGGTTCTCGTATGGGTAAAGGGAGTCACGCCGCCTGCTTTGTGGTATCACAACGGGCCATTCGATTGTGCTCAAGTGAGCTTCGTCGCGAGAGGCTGCCACTCCCAACTAACTAACTAACTACCTATTTCTTTAAGGGCCTTAATTCACTTTAACTTAATCGATGCAAAAAAAAACTTGGAAATTTCAAAAACCTAAAATAATTGGTATTTTTATAATTTTTAGTAATATTCTTAACAACAGCAAAATCAATTACATTAGGTAAATTTTGACGGTCGGTAAACCAGTAAGTTGTTTGCCGACTCGTTAGCTTTATGGAATGTTGTTTGTGCCCTAGTTGTTTTTAGAAATGGGCATCAAAACGAATAAATAAAATTTAGGCTTCGATGAATATCTTGCCAAAAATCACACAATAAATAGTGTTTATTTTGGGCTCTTTTCAGTATTAAAAAAAAATACATTAATCGGAATGGTTAATAAAAAATTTAAACCATTTTGTTCGGCGTCACATGCTTGTATTTCTCATAATAATTTTAAAATTTGTATGATATTTTTAAACATAGTTTTGTTAAAAAAAATTACAACAAACAAACAAAGCAGCCCTTAATATATAAATCTTTTTATAAAAACTTTTTCTCAACAACTCCATCACTATCATGTTCATCATCCTGAATGCCTCTGTTGTCAGTGCGAATGTGACAGCCTACTAGCAGCTGTCATCTTAATTGTCAACTAGACATTTGACGAAAACTTGGTAACGAAAGCATAAACACGTTTAAGAAATGTAAGAGCAGAGCAGAATTAATCATATTTTATTATTTTGTTTTTATTTGTTCTTTCTCTTCTCCTATTTGAGGGACTCTGTAGTTAAAATGATGGTATTTATTTTACTTTTGGAGGTGTCACTCTGTCGTCCTCGTACCGTTTGAAGCTTAAACGTTCTTGTAAATTTCAGTATATGTTTTTGTGTTTTTGTCACTTAAGATGTTTTTTGGTTTTATTTTGTCATTTTCTCTAGATTTGTTGCTCACAGTTGTTGATCAGCATGTGTTTAAAATTTTCTTCTATCATCATGCAAACACTTTCGCTTATGGGGCCCCAAGGCCGTCTATAAAAAAAAGCAAGATGCAACAACAATTTAATTTGTTCGTAGCGTGACATTCTTTTCATCTGTTTACAGTAGCATTATCCGTTGCAATTCAGCCAATTGGAATATACCAATGTTTACTTAATTTTCATTTTACTTTTTATAGTTATTTTTTTTTTTTTACTTCTGTTTCAGGCTCTTTCAGGCAGTTGGCTTTCACGCCATTTGTTGTTTGCTTACATGTTGGTAAAAAACGTTTAACACCTTTATTTTCGGCAGTGTAACATGTAAGCAAAAAATCTAGTCTTTGGGTTTTGATGTGCCTTTAATGACTGTTACTAAAGTTTACTTATTTATAGTTAACTATATTAAGTTTTTAGCAGTTAAATATGTTAAAAAGTCTTTCGATTAATATTTATTTATCCCACTTAATATCTAGAATTATGGAACCTTTTTTATTTAGTACTAAGGTATGGCCACTTGTCAAGCCTATAGAAAATAATTCTTGCAAAAGAGAATCTTCATTACACACAGACAGGCAGATGATAATCTACTCCATAATAAAAATTTAAATATGACTTATGACTTAAATATGGTTATTTTTATGATTGAAAAAAAGCTCTTATTTTTTTAATCATTTTCGCTGCGAATATGTGTAATTTTTAAGTGTCTATTTATTAGAGATTTTTCCCAATTTCTTTAAGTCATTAAGTAAAATATATTCAAATATTAATATTAAGTTTCTTTCTTTTTTTGTTTTAAAAAATAAAAATTTGTTAGTAACAAGGAGTAATAGTGCTATATTCGCTTATACCGAGTCTTTATACCCTGCAACATGTATGTAAATCTAGTTTTTTCTTTGTTTTTTGCTTGGAGTTACTTTACTAAATTAGATTTGTTCCAAATTATATATAAAAAAAAAATAGAGGTTGGCTTGGTGTTTTGCCCACTGCTTGGGAAGACATTGCTATTCCGCGCATTTAAATTTTCTTAGCTTTCCTTAATACGAACATATACGGACAGACGAAAATTGCTTAATCCACATCGCTATGCATAAGAACTCAGAATATATATACTTTATGGGGTCGGTAATGGATATTGTAAAATTAGAAACGGAGTGATAATCTTAGATAAACCTCTTTCCACCTGTGGTGAAGGCTATAAAAATTTATATATTTTCGTTTTTCAAAAGTTATATAAACAACTTTTGACTGATATAAAATGTTGTAACAATTAAATTTTATGATACAATAAAAAAACCTTTTGGTTAAACTAACAGAAATTCTTGGTCCAACAGATTTATAATAGTAAATAATTTTTTAGCTTTCATTTCGACATACAGGCACTACTTTCTAAGGGCACTGAAACAACCACATAAGAATATAAATATTCAGAATAGTGTTTAAAGGGTAATAGCAGCAAAAATTCAACTTTTCGAAATCGGATGGAAAATGAAAAATTAGCCAAATTTGAATTTTCATACCCTCGCGATGCCCTTTCTTATAATAGTGAGCTACTGTCCTCTTGAGCAGTGTTGACGGCTTTAGCAATTTCTCGCCAAACGTAGCGATAAAAAAATCATTTTGGCGAAAAAAATTATATACTGTATTTAAATTACTTTGCGAAATTTTTTGGCTATTCTTGATGATTTTCTCTACGATAACTGATACTCTAATTTTACAAAAACCTTCTGTACTTTATTGTACGAAATTCTGCGTTTTAGTATCTTAAATAAAATTTTTTGCAGTTGAAGGAGTTTATAAAAGACTTTCAGACCCAAATTGGACACAATATTTCGATTATTATTATTACCAGGATGCTGCTGGCACTTACTTACTTAACGATTTCTTGATGGCCGTTCTTAATATGTTGGTTATTTCTACGCGTAATGCTTATGCCGAGAGATAACATGCATTATGAACTTCTCATCTCTTTAGTGGTGGTAATATCATACATGAATATATGTATAAATAACATATATTGTAAAACATTCATGTCTACGGAAGTTAACTAGGTAGATTTAATTTAAATGAAATGTTCCGTAGTAGGAAACTGAAGAAAATATTAACATTGAACAAAATGTGCATGAGTGTTTTGAATCAATAATTTATATGTTTCATAAATTTATTTAACAGTTATAAAAATGTTTTAATATGCCACTATGATACCGAAGTTTATGCTTTAATTTTAAAAATAACTTAAATCTTACACATTGATTGACCTTACATCTTATACCCTTTACCACAGGTGGAAAAAGGTATATTTAAGCTTATCATTCTGTTTATAACTTTTACAATATCCATTTTCGACACCATAAAGTGTATATATTCTAAGTCTTTATGCATAGCGAAGTCGATTGAGCGATGTCCGTCGGTGTAAGTGTTAAACTTTACTTTGCCAAGGCAGCAGGCAAGACACAGAGCTTGCGAAAAACAATTACAAAATAAAAAAAAACATGAAATCAAATTGGCGCTCGCTTATATTTCCAAGCCGGTCACATTTTGATGTTAAACTATATATATTGCTTATTATTTATTTCTATTATCTCAAGATTTGTTTTTTGTTTGTTTTTGATTAAAGTTATTTCACTAAATTAAATTTACATATATGGTTTAGGGTATACAAGATCTTGCATAGCCGACTATAGTACTTTTACTTGCTTTTAAGTAAGTTATTTATTTTTGTGTTAAGTTTTGTTTAAATGTTATGATAGAATTCATTTTTTGAATGAAAACTTTTTTTAAGATTGTCATAAGCAATGATAAAAAGAAGCAAATTAAATAAAAATGGTTTTATTTCTAATATAATTATATTTTTATATGTGGGCGATATTTGGCAATTTTCGACAAGCAATTTGGCGAGAAGCTCAAAAAATAGAACTGGCAACACTGCTTCTGAATAATAAAATATACAGATTAGAATATTTGTCAATCCAGGTGTATTTTGCATCAACAGATATATTTAAATATCTAAACCCTAAAGAATTTTCAATATTAAAAGCATAATATTATCAGTAAAATAATGGAAATGTATGTGTGCCCTTAAATAAAATCTAAATATAAGACATTACCATGCAAACACCTACAAATATTATGAACTGTGGCAGGCATGTCGTAACGTCCACAGACATTATACGTATATTTTATAATTTTCTATGTAAGGAAGATGGAATTTCTTTTTTATTATTTTATTATTTTAGAGTTACGGCCCAGAAATTATTATGAACAGGATATTATAAATCGAGCATTTTATTTAAAAGTAGAATTGTATGGGTATCAAAGAAATGGTAATTTAAAGTACGGATTTTCTGTAGATCATCTGGACATGTGGCAAAACTGATTACAATCTGATTACGGACAGAGGGACTTCGCTATGCATAGGAACCCAGAATATAGTATATAATTTAAGAGGTCGGAATGAGTATTGTAAATTTACAAAGGAATGACAATCTTAGATATACCCTTTCAACGTGTGGTGAAAGCTATAATATTAGAGCATAATCTATTCAATAATATTATTATTTAAAGCAATGCTTAAAATAGAATACTAAGAAATTATAACTGTTAAATTCAAAATTGGTATACAACTGTTCATTCAGGCTATTTGAAAGAAAAGTATAAAAAATTAATGGGTAGTTTTTTATTTCTCTTGTCCATTTTGTATTGACCTTCTAATAGAATTCTTATTGCGTTTCTTTTAACTTTTCATATGTCAAAAATATTTCTAGATTTATGAAAAGTTTTCTAATGTTTGATTGAGCCACCAGTAAAGCACACAGAGATACCAGCTTATCTTCATACGTAAAGAAGTTGTTTTTTGGATTTGTTAAGGGCTGTTTTGGGTCATTACGTTAATATTAGTCAAAACTAATTTATTTCCAAAGATAATTTTATAAATATAAGTTTTTGGTTTACAAGTTTTCTGTCATAAAATACCCTTTTGACCTACAAATATAATTCATGATTTATGTATAAAATGTATGAGTTTAAAATAAATAAATATAGAAAGTTTGGTATGGTATTTAAGTAACACAAAATATTATTGTTATTTAGAACTAAAATATCACTGACTCTCATAGAGGTCATTATAAATGCAAACTTGTTAAAAGAAATCCATTTTAAAATATTCTACAGGCAAAATCATATGAGATTCCCTAAATATATTAACAGTGGGTTAAAAAGATAAAACGAAGCTGGTAAATTATTTAAATAGCTCTTTACTCACCTGTAATTTGAATTTAGTTGGACGTCTCCAATGGCTACATTTTCAAATTGTGTCGGACAGCAAGTCCAACGTGCCCAATAAAATGTGAAATCTTTTGAATCATAGTGTTCCGTAAATCGACATTTAAATATTAAGTCAGCACCTTCACGCGTATCAATGGATTCATCAGCTTTAGAACATGACAACAAAAATGATAAAACTGCAAAAGAGAGAAGACAAAAAAAACATCCTTTTATTTTTATGTAAAAAAGATGTAAGGAAATTAAATTCGACGTAACACTTATTACAAGCTATTTTTAAATAAATTTACAAGAAGATATATTTATTAAAATTAATATTATTTATTCTGTCAGCGTCTAATTTTTCTTGTTTTCTTTGGAAAACGTCCGCATACATTTAAAAAAAAAAGTTTAATTAAAAAATGAACCAAAGCCGAAAAAGTAAATTTTAATTGATTTATATTATTTATTGTAAATATATGTCCCAAAAATATTTACTCATAATTTTTATTCTGAATACTTAATTGCGCCCGGCAGCCATAAATCAGTCAGTGGAGAAATTTTAAAAAGGTGTAAATAAAATTGTAGTATCTAAATTTAAACGACATGTCTAAATAAAAAATATCTAATTATTTAGCCAAGTCTATTATCCTTGGCTGAAAGAAAAACTTCAGTCACATGCTGCAGCAGTTATTTTCAATAAACTTTTTGCAATATATTTAAGTTTTTGGAACACAACTTGATTCGCTTCGCTTATATGATGTTGTTTTGTGATAGTTGATTGCGGTAGTATTAGAGACGTTGTTCATCTTTTCATATTGAAAGAAAAGAACAGCTGGAATGAAGGCATCAAAAATCGAAGATGACCAAGAAACAAAATTCGGTAGTTAAATCCTCTTTCAATTAAAGAAAATACATAAAGAAAGTTTATTGTGCTCAAAAAATACTGTTGTAATTTTTTTTATAACTCGTGGAAAAAATGAAGCGTTAAAATTATTTATTTAAATTATGTGGACAGAAATTTTATTGATTAAAAATTTTATAAGGAGCTTATCGAGATCAGCAAATAAAAATAACAAAAAAGAAGAAAAACTATTGTTAGAAGTTATTAACTAGATACAAGTTGTTTTAGTTAAATTTATTTTAGCAGTTTCCCCTAAAAAATAAGGAAATTATTTAATGCTTTTTCTTTGTCCTTGATATTTGTTTATTATCGACATATTTATTTATTTCATTTAAAGTAAATTTATGAAAAGAACAAAATTTATAAAGCAAAAATAGACCAGTTACTTTTATTATTTGGTTTATGATATTAATTCTCTGTGTAAAGGAAATTTTTGGACATTAACAATTTGTGCAGAAAATTAATTTTAAAGCCTTAAATCGCTATAAGCTCTTTGCTTTAAGATTATCTCTAAATTAGAAAATGAATGTTTTATTATTCCTTTTTTCTTGCTTTTTCATTTTAACAAGATGGAAACTTGATAATTTATCTTCAAAAGGACTAAGTTGAAAGTTTTAGTGGTTCCACATGATGTATTCTGTAAGTACAATATTTTGATGTTAATTCTGTTACAACCATTTTATTTAGATGGCTTGAAAAAACAAACAAAATTTGAAAAAACTCAAGTAAGAGGAAAAAGCAACAACTTTGTTAAAAGTTATTTAATACTTTTCACAAAAAATTAGTTTCACTCAACTGGAGCTGACGAACTTGACTAAAATACCATAAATTATAAAAAATAAATAAAAACAGAAGAAAACAAAAAGAAAACATAATTTAAAAGTGTAAAGAGAATTTTAAGTTAAAACTTATGTTTTCCTAACATAACTAAAGCTTTTTGCATGTGAGAATCAGATCTTTCTTTTTTCGTACAGATCTTTGTAGCTCTAAAAATCAGACGTTTGGCCGTAGTCATAATTTACATGGTATAAACACAATCGCTTGAGCGCAATAAACCCCAAAAAAATTATTTGACATGAATATATAGCAACTTGTGGTATTGAAAAGTATTTCGAAGCAAAAGCACATTTTAAGCTTTGTGCGATTAAAGATAAAAATATCTAGAACTCAAACAACTCACACGTTTGTCGAAAAAAATATTTTATTGTTTAATGGAGATTTTGTACGTAAGACTTAGTTGGACTATATTTTTTTAAAAATGAGACTGATCGAACACTGCTGATTTCTTAATACGATAACAAAAGAGGTTTTTTTTATCTTAACGGGATATTATTGTCGTTCATTAAATAAATTTGATGCGTTTTTCTTCTGAGTTTTGTGTATTTTTGTTGTTTTGTTGTATGTAGCTAATCAAAATACGATGTTTGATCAATGAGTTGAAATTAAAAGTTTCAATACATTTTGGAATATTGATTTGGTATTCTTAACAGGTATTCGTCTCTTCCAAAAGTCTTCTTAGCAGGTTTCGACAATATTCCCAAAATTTGTTTGAAGACTTTGGCAGAAGAATCTTGCTTCGACAAACTGGAATTTATCTTCCGTTTAACTCCAGAACAACACTCGGCGTGATTTTTATTTTGATGGCCATCAGTCATTACACTTCTTCGTGATGGATTAATATTTTTCGTCTTGTTATTGCCATTTTAGTGGATGTTATCAATTTTTCTCTGCGGCCATTCCACATGCCTGCCTCGAAACTGGGAATAAAAAATATATATAAAAATTAAAAAGCATGTAGATAAAATTCTTATAACGTATTCTTTCTTAATTTATGTATCTTCTTTTACAGGTGGTTTAATTTTCTTTCGTTGTAATTTATTTTATTTTTGAGGATTTTAAATGAGTCTATATTTTCCCAATAAAGATTCGATGGAACACGAGGCTAAGCCTCACAAAACGTATATAACCGATTAATAGAAGTCGCGGTTGATGAACCTTAAAACAGAGAAACATTGAAAATGAGTATTTTCGTAAGAGCCTTCAGTATAGCTCCAAGAGGTATCGCAGACGCTCGCAGTTAGAATCTTCTCAAACCTAAGATCTTTGCAGTTCGAGTGAAGACTTACGCATATGACAATAAATCCAAAGCTCCTCTTAATATATTGTGTAGGAATCATACAGGCGTCGTAATCTTTGAAGTTGTTCAACCCGAAAAGCAAATATTTAAAATTATACCGAATGGTAAATAAATAAATTGATTAAAATATTTCATGTTAGAGGTCCGTCTAATCACCAAAATACAGTAAACATATATAATTAACGGTGTGTTATGAAAGTTTACAAACAGGAATCTGTGACATTTTTTGTGCACATTTCCGACGGATGTTATTTCTAGTATTTTGATTTTGAACAAAATCTGTTAATTAATGAATATTTCCTTTCACATTTTTCGAACGTCATCTTCTTTGTTCATTGTTGTATTGGCAACAAAAATTTAAAATTATGAGCATTTACTAAAAAAAATTTAAATGGCACCAAATATCATACTTACATTGGAATTTCTTAAATGAAGCAAACTCACAAAAAAAGATTCTAATAAGAGTACTCCGAAATCATAAAAATAAGCAAACAACACATACTGTTGGACATTACAGAAACCCAGGATACCTGGTTCGTAACAACAATAACCTTCTTTTATTTTGTTTAATGCATTTAAGTGGTTATTCCAATCAAATACCGATAAAATCATAATAAAAATTAGTCTGGCAACGCCAACGTGGGAAGTTAAAGAAATAACGTGTAATAACGTATTTTACATATGTGAAATTAAATTGTCATACGAATCTAACTAGTGCATTAATAAAAAATACATGGACTGTATGTATAAGTGTGAAAAAGTAAAAACAAGAGTTGTAAGAAAAAAAAACAAGAACAAATTTCTTTACAACACGGCCATCTTATGGTTCAATATTGTGTCTAAGAAGCAGAAAAGAGATTAATACATAAATACATAATTTTTTTTACAAAAATTAAATGCATGTTGTGGGGTATGTGGTACATACTTCCACACAGAATTCGCGGGCATCTCAGACGAAATGTATGGAATGTAAATGTTCTGACGCAAACAACTGTAACCAGGATTGAAAATAGATGTCGCAAAATGTGTTACCACTTTCCAGGAACAGAAAAAAAAAATGAAGTAAAGTGCTGTAACCTGTTGCTTAAAAACGACAGGATAGAGAATCGTCTGAATAGATACGACGTTTTGGTTAGTGGATTGAATCGCACCATACACAACGTTCATTAAAATATTATTAAGATTGCAAATATTGGTGGATTAGACATAAACGTTTCAGATAATTACGATTGTTGCTACTTCGCTGGAGTAAGCACTTCTTAGTAATATTCAATTCAGTTCTATGGCGTGACACTATTATGAAAAATTACTTTAAAGCTGAGTCAATGCTGTTAAAAGATATTACTGGTGGTGTTATTTAGTCCAGAGTATATTTAAACGATAATTTGTCTTCTGCATCTGACAAATTGCAATATTTATGCCGCAAACTTCTGTCGGGAAAGAAAATTAAGAAGTTTTATCTGTTCAATATGAATACCTCTAAGGCCATTAGATGGCAAGAGTTTAATTTTAAGTAGTACACAGTGTTTAAATTTTTTGGACAATTATACTGATGAAGTATATAATATATAACTTTATATAATAACTTTTTATTTAATTTGTTTTAAATATTACTTTTTAACATTATCAATATGTATCTGATATTTTGTCTTATACTGTTTTGTTGCACATGCTTACTGATTGTTATTTTAAATTGAGCTAGTTGACAATCTTGGCGAAATTGGCTTAAATACTAATGCAATAAACGCTGTAATAGGTACAGGAAACTTGAGTATTTTGCATTTCAACACTCAAAGTCTTGAAACACGCGAGAGTTACGCTAAATTTGACGACGGATCTCTTAATGGGAGAGTGAAAAGTAGATGCCTTCAGTATTACAGAAACTTGATATTAGGATTTTATATATGACTCTACTGTTTCCGTGTCAGGCGATGAACTTTTTAGGAAAAATCGCAGCAATATTATGGACGGTGGTATTTGTCTTTACATTAGCTAGTATAGATAACCAGAATGATGAGAATATAGAATATCTTTTTGTGAAAGTTATTTTAAATAATAATGTAATAATCGTTTTTGATGTTGTACCTTCTTACGGAAATTTTTCTATGTTTACAAGAGAAATTTCTGCTCTTGAAATTTACAACCAGTTATCATTAACTGTAGTCAGAACTCTTTGCCAAAACATTTTTCTCCTAAGCAAAGTTTAAATTCAATGGCAACGCCAAATTCCCGCATTAAATTCATTTAATGCTGCAGGTTTTCTCGCATACAATATCTCTAAAGATATTATTATGATACTTTTCTCTTCGAAGATTTTTTTGATTTTTTTTGCCTATTGGAATTGTTGTGAGAAAAAGTGAAAATGACTGGCTTAAGGACAATCCAATTTGTATTGCGAAGCGCGAGAGATTTAGCATACCTTGTATATAGGAAGAATTGTCAAGAGAAATCTTTACTACACAAACATTAATTAATTAATCTGCTATGAGGCGAGTTCGAAGAAATTTCTGACTCAATTTTTTTGCGAGTTGTAACCAGAAGGAAACATGGAGAGAGAAATATAGGAATTCTTAAATCACATTAAAATAAGCAGGCTGACTTGAATTTATTAAATCAATCTTTAGAACTATCTAGCATTTAAATTAAATTTTTAAAGAATTTTTTCTATTACATCTAAGAACTCAGCATTTATTATTACCATAGTTTTGACAAATTCTACTGTTCCCTGATTTTGGAAGGTGGGCAGAGTAACACCGAATCCTAAAGTTAAAAATCCACATCATTGTTCCAATTTTTGTCCCATTAACATCTTGTCGGTCTGTTTTAAAATTTTACATATTATAGATAGCAAATGTTACTTAATCTTAAATTGAATGGTTTAATTCATACCAACCAATAAGGTTTTAGGAAGAGTTACATCACTATTGGTATCCTATTAAATGTCCCGGAAATACTTAGAGAAAATTATGATCACAATTAAACTAAGATATTAATTTTTCCTTGAAGTATTTGACTCTATTAGTCATAAACGTTTAGTTGATAAATTTACTAATGTGTTTAGTTTTAGTTCCTCTGCCTGTAAGCTTACATCGTCTTTTGTCAGAGCGTAGAAAATTTGTTAAGTTAGGGAAAAAAGCTTCACGCACAATTTCGATCTTTCGAGCCTTCAATTATAGGCTCTTTATTGTTTTTGTTGTTGTTGTAACCAGATTACAGTAAATGACATTTTTAATGATTTACACTTTTAAAACATGTTTCATGTCATCAAACATAATTAATTGGCGTTTTGATTACCTACTACAAAATTTGTCTTTTGTAGGTCCAACAGAACGCATTCTTAATTATGTCCACCGGTTTTCTGCACAAATGATAGAAAGATCGCTCAGTATTCCGATATGAAGATTACGAAATACGTTTATTCTATATCATTATTGTCGATTATCTAACTTTAAAAATATTTTTCTAACTCATTTACAATACTGCTGTTATACCTTTCGGTGAAGACCGTCGTCACTGGCTGTTTATTTGGTACGATTGGCGAGCGCTTTCGATGTAAAGACATCATTTTCAAGCCGCGTTTTGATTAGTACTGGTTAGATAGTGTAAGGTATTTGTTGCATCATTTACATTGACATTTTGCGCTTATACAAATTGAGATTTAATGTTCAAGTTACTGGAAACATATAATTAATAATCTTGCAGTTGAGTTTTGTAATCTTACGTTCATACAAACAAGTTTTTTGTTCTGTATTCACGTAAATACCATAATTTCGCCTTTTCACAAATCGAATGGTCTAACTAATAATTATTAAAAAATCTCTAAGTGTGTGCGAATAAAATATGTTTAATTGGGATATAATGCATCATTCATTATAATTTCTAAATGTAAATTAATGTATCTATTTACATATGTATTGATTAAATATTGACTTTGATGAATATTTTGGACTAGTCACTTAGGCCTTAGGGGCTTCCGTATTAGTACATAAAATTACTAAACAAAAAAAAAACAGCAAACCCTTTAGAAAATAAAAACAATGACTGGTCACTCTAAAAATTATTCATAACATCACTGTAAACGGCAGCTCCAAATCTAACGAATTTGAAACAGAAGTTAAATAACACTTTATTCAAGTTTAAATAAAAATTCTGATGATTTAAATGTTTGTACAACTTAAATTACTAGTCTACTACTTAAGTGGATACTACAGCAAACTTTAAGCAAAAGTACTTTTAACATTTATGCTAAACAATCCGATGCACAATCCCGCAAACCCAAAACCATTCACAGACCAAGCCAATTGCTTGGACGAGAAGAAACGATATTATTTAAAGTTGTATAAACAGAAAGTGAAATAAAAATAAAAAATCAGCAAAGCAGCGAAAAGTACGTAATTTACGCGCGAGTGCGTACGCTTAATTTGATGCTTAATTTTATTTCGCTTTTTTAAATTTGCTACAACTAAGACTTGCTAAACATATTTTAGAATTGTGTTTGTATAGATGTGAATGTGTATATATTTTTATTATCTGTTAAAAAAAATCAACTAAAGTATTTATAATTGCAATGATTTTTTTAGGCAACTTTAAGAAGAAAAAAGGCGTAAGCGACGTTTTGTTAGGCAACGGTATCAAAACAATTAATAAATCATTTACCTGGAAATTAAAACGTGCTTAACAATTCGAATCGCTTTTTTGATTCACCTTGAAATATTTAGAGTAATGTTTGCAAATCTAGATGAATTCAAATCAGCAGAAGATTGTTTCTATTCTTCAAAGTAAATTTGTTTAATACTCGCATTAAGAAAAGTAAGAAAACTTAGCTGTTTCAAGTTTTTAACACTAAACGTTCATTTAAACATCAATGCTTAGCGAGAAAGTGATGAATATTTTATACTTTTATTTGTTTTTTTTTTGTGTTCACTAAAATGTAATATTAAAAAACAAGTACTTGGCTATGTCGAATCTCATATACCCTTCACCATATATGTGTAACCACAAGTATCATACTGCACATTTCCCATATGATAGCTTATAGAAAAATCCGCGTAAGATATTCTTTCCTACCATAAGGTTTTCTGTTCCAACAAAAGCTTTTTTTAGAATTGTAAGTTTTTCTTAGGTTGCTGTATCAGTCAAAAGCCAACCAATTTTTAAACATCAATAATAACAACCACCTGCAGAAATATAAACATATAAAAGTTTGAAAAAATATAGGCTTAAATCCAGCTTAGTAAAGTAACTCTTATCCAAAAAAAAAAAAAAAATTAAAAAAATATATTTTACATCAAAAAAGCTATCAGCTTTTCGATTTTTGCTTTTTGGCTTAAGAATTTTGTAAACATTTTAGAATTTACTTAAAGATCTCTTTAAACCACACGGACCATATTGCGATCGCACCTTTCAATGTAAAATTTAGAGTCGTGCGCCAGTTTTTTTACTCGATTTTTTGCTTTTTTTATTAAAATTACTTTACTAAATTACATTTAAAAGTAAATTTTAAAGTCGATAGTCGGCTGTAAATTAAAAACCAGATATGTATTTGTTTTTAATTACCTTAGTACCGATTAGTCAACACAATTCTATGACATAAAATTTCATTTAAAGTTTTTCCGTTAAAATTAATTATTTCTATTTCTTTTGAACAATTTGCACACATTTACTTCCCTTGTGTCTTTTTCATTTTCTAAATCAACAATTTAAGGGATCTGGGACGGATAATATATTTTGTTATACATCGTGGGCAAACATTTTCTCCCAGTTAAAGAATTTTTATCTTAAAACACATTTTACTTTTATTTTTATCATCAAAAATGTTAGTAAAAAGTTTTAAATTAAAATAGTTTCTAATAGTAACTGTCTTCAGTGTATGATAAGAATTATGGGTAATTGTCTCTGTTCTCAATGCTCTTTAGCCTTTTTAAGCCACTTGATTCAATATTTCCCAAACTTTGTTTTTAACATGTTGGAGTTATTTGTTTAGTTTAATACAATTAAGGATTAATTTCTTTTCGAATATTAATTTGTTCAAAAATGTTTCGTTCCTTAGCACTTTTTTAAATTTTCCTACCTGTTCCAGTTTAAACGATTGAATGAATGATTTTAACCTGAATAATAATAATTGTTGCAATTTGGCTCATATGCTTTATAATTTTAATCTTGCGCATAATTAGAAAGTTTAATTTTCGTAACTAATATAGATTTGAAGATACACGAAAAAATTATTTTTTTATTTGTATGGGAGATCCAAGCTCAGTGTGTCCGTATTGTTTCTTGGGAATTTGAACTTATTTTATCTTCGTTAAAAACTCTTTAACCCTTTTTTTAAATTAAGTACTTAAAGATCTTAAAATCTTAATAAACATTTTATAGAAAAATATCCATATATTCTAAAAGTTAACAAATTTTAAAAGTATAAAAAAGAGTTTTTAAACAATATAGGTCTCTTTTTAAATTTTTTTCTTCAAAAGAAAATATTTATTAAATTTACTCATTTAAATAATGAAGTATCTCTTAAAGTAAAAAGCACATTCCCAAACTAGCACAAGAACACACATGCCATTGATATGATACACGTACAAAAACACAATCGCACTAACAAATACACATAAATACACAAATAAAAATACGTAAGTATATTTGCTCTTTAAAATACTAAACAGAATTCTCTTAGATACAATGTCGCATAAATATTGAATACGGATTCTTTATGTCTAAAATATTAAAGCACAAACCTCGTTTTATATTCTTTGCTGCCAGCTAACACAAGCAACATGGAAATTTGCTGTTTTCTAGATTTTTATATTTATTTGCATCTATTTCTAGTAAACAGTGTGTCTGGTGTGTTACCATACATTCATATGCAAAAATACTTATCTAGGTATGTGAACAATTTTATTAAATTTTTGTTTTGTTTGTTTTATACATTTTATGAAAAAATGATTTGGGTTCTCTTTCGAGACTTCATAGAAAATTATAATAAAAACAAATGAAACATAAAAAATTCTCAACTAGAAAAGGAAAAAAATATATTTTGCCAAGAAGTGTCGGTTATCATACAAACACCATCCCCAAAGTATCCTTTTGAGAACAAATGATATCGGAATGTTTTTTGTTTGTTTATTTATTTATTTATTTTTTTTTTTTTTGAGGGCTGTTTTAAATGTATCATCTCGTTAGTAGGCAAATTGGCAAATAATAGTTTGAATAAAAATATTTGTTTGTGCCTGTGTACGTGGGTGTGAAATGGGATTTCGAGCTTCCAGGGTGTCATTAAATCTTGATCATTAGTATTAAAAACCACATCTAACGCAATATTTAATATAAATATACATATTTATTTTATTTTACATATATTTTGTCTTTCTACGATACATTTGTTAAAGTTTTTTAATTCTGTGAAAGTGTAATCTTTTCCTATTTATCTGAATATTGATATATTGTTTTTGATGTTTTTTTTTTAATTGCAGCTGCCCCCTTTTGTTTTTTTTTTTTTTTTTTTTGCAGTTGTCCCTTTATATAAGTTAACACAATAAACATTTTTGTAATTTCCCTTAGTTAACACAATAAACATTTCGCAATTTCCCTTCTTATATTTTGATAACCTACTTTGGTAAGAACTGCAAGTTCAACGTCTGCAATATTGCAATTGCGACAACTGCAATTCTTACTAAATTTGTTTGTTAAGTTTAACAGGAAATAATATCACGCCACTTCATTAATTAGGTCATTTACAATATTATAAAATCAATAATTTGTAAATTTAGTTTTAGTTTTAATTTGAACTCTTTAATAAAAGGTCGTAAAGACCGAAAATAAAATAAATTGTGTTTTTTTAGATTTTGCAATTAGCAAAATCTTAAGTGGCGCCCGAGCAAATTTTTAAAAGCCTGTTTCGGTAACTAGGCTCCGGAGTAGTGTTAAACAAAACGGGGGTATTATGTGCCAGCCTGTCCGACGGCTCTAAAAACAGTGAATCCGTAAAGGATAATAATAAACAGTGAATCCGTAAAGGATAAAAATAAAAAGTGAATCCGTAAAGGATAATAATAAACAGTGAATCCGTAAAGGATAAAAATAAAAAGTGAATCCGTTAAGGATAACAATAAACAGTGAATCCGTGAAGGATAATAACCAGAAAAGCCGTAAAGGATAAAAATAAAAAGTAAATCCGTTAAGGATAACAATTAATAGTGAATCTGTGAAGGAAAATAAATCCACAGAAAAAGTAAATCCATGAAGGATATTAATAAATAAAAGCTATTGACAATAACATTAAATAAAAATAATTGTTCAAGAAATCCTTTTTAAATAAGAAACTGTGAAATTAATGTTTATCTTTGAAAAACTGTGGCGTAAATAATTATACTCAAGAAACTTTGAAATTAATATTTATCCGTGGCTATGAAATTCATTATCACCCTTGAGGAAACTGGAACAACTATATTGAAGAAACTGCTATAAATATTTCGAAGAAGCTGTGAATAGTGAAGTGACTTGTAGAAGAAACCTATCACCCTTGAGGAAACTGGAATAACTATATTGAGGAAACTGCTATAAATATCTCGAAGAAGCTGTGAATAGTGAAGTGACCTGTAGAAGAAACCTATCACCCCTGAAGAAACTGAGTTGAAGCCGTAACCCAATCTACAAATAAAATAAGGTAGATTAATACTTTTTCTCTTTTATACGGTATTTCCAAAAGATATTTGTAATACTTTACCTTAGTTTAAGATATTTTGTTATTGGAAAAATTGTTATAAATAATAAAAGTGTAGAAATTCCATAAATATTTCATAATGTCAAACCCTAGCAATTTAGTTCGACCGGCGGTCCTTGACGACCCGGCTGCTCCTGTAGCAAATGCAAACAGGCAGCTAAGCATAGAGGACTTAACCTCTTTAATAAACTCCGTAGCTTCAAATCTGTTAAGACAGCAAGGACCACAAATCATACAAGAAGTTTTAAATCCTAATACTAACTTCCTCAATGTGACAGATCAGGTAATAGAAGATAGACACAGGAACAATTTAACCGACTTAGACAAAATTCCTGACATTGTTAAATGTCTTAAGAAATTTTCAGGACAAATAGGGGAATTTAGCTCTTGGAAGAAGAGCGTAGACAGGATATTATCAATTTATGAAACATTAAAGGGTACGCCAAAATACTATGGTATATTGAGCGTGATAAGAAACAAAATCGTAGGGAACGCAGATATAGCGCTAGAGTCATATAACACGCCACTCGACTGGCCAGCAATATCAAAATGCTTGGCAATGCACTACGCTGACAAGCGCGATTTATCCACATTGGAACACCAAATGACAACGATGGTACAGAGAAGTAGCTCAATCCCAGAATTTTATCAACGGGTCTATACACATCTATCCCTAATGTTAAACAAGCTAGGTTGTTCGCAAATGAGCAACGAGGCATTACACATGTTAACCGAGTCATACCGTAACAAGGCTCTCGATACTTTTATTAGGGGTCTTAACGGTGAATTACCAAAGTTGCTCGGAATTAAAGAACCTGTGGATCTCCCTCAAGCATTACAGCTCTGTATGAAGCTGGAAAAAAATTTTAATATAGTCTGAAAATATGGCCTACGTCTTTTTATACCTATTTTTTGTTAATTCTATATATATATATATATATTGTAGTTACTTTTTATCTTTTTTTCATTCTTTTATTTCTTTTGTACTTCTGCACGTTGTTGCTTATGTTAAAAAATTGGTGATCTCTCACCTGATGCAGCAACTGTTTCGTTTACTAGGTTAGGACAAAATCCTCAAGCAAAACTTACAATTTTCGAAAAAAAAATTTTATTTGAGCAGAAAAAGTTTATGCTAGGAAAATATATTTATTATGCCGATTTTTATTTAGACTATATAATGGGAGAATTAGTGTATGGAACATGTGGTTAGACATATATGGTGAAGGGAATATGAGGTTCGGCAAAGCCGAATATAGCACTCTTTTTTGTTTTCAATTAAATTTACCAATTTATTTACTTTGTTTTTTGATCAAAAAATTTTTTTATGTTTATTTATTTTTAAAGTATCTTAATACACATGCAATATTACAGGATTTTACAAGATTTTGGTTCGCGTTAAACTGCTAAGAATCAATATTGAAAAATTGCTTAGTAATATTATATTTATTGGTAATTTCTATGAAAAAAAAAATACAAAAACTTAAATAAATGCCAAAAACTACTTAACAGCTTTTAAAAAATTATGTAAAAGTGACCAGTTAAGTTTATATATTAAATAATATATTTCATATTGCCGTAATGAAAAAATTTTACTGTATTGCAATTACATCAATAATATTATTTTTATATGATTAAGTTCATTATTCGAATTCTACTTAAAATACTGCTTTACTACATATAAATATATAATATACATAACCAAATTGTTTGTCTTTATATCTTTAAATTTATTTCATATATTAGTTTATATTTAGCACATGTTTAAATTCATGAAAAAAGTTAACTAAAGATTAATATAATATTTTTAATTTTGTTGAACCTTTTTGTTAACTTGTTTAAGTTTTTTCATTTAAATAATTTCATATGTTGTTATATTTATGTATTTTTGTATTTTATAAAGAATTTTTCTAGGTTTTTAAAATTAATATTTTAATTTATTTTTATACAAATCAAATAAATAAATTCCTTTTTTACTCTAAATTAAACTTATTTAATGTTATTGCATTTTAAAGATGGTCATGGAAATTATTTATAAAATCTCTGTGGCTTAGCCACAAAAAATCTACAAACCCGCCTGAAATTTCATAATTAGCCCTATAGTGATGATTGACCTAATGAATTATAAAATTATTCTATTTTACCTATTTCAATGTTGATTAAAATTTGTATTTTCAGATATTTATTTATTTAAGTTTAAGGGAATAATCCAAAACAGACTTAAGAAATAAAATATTTAATTATCGCTAAATTGTTATATAAAATAATTTATAATAATATAATGCATAAAATTATACAATATTAGTTTAAATTTTACAGCAGAACATTTTTGAAACAAGTCTTTGATGCATTGAATTCTACAGTACCATTCAATAATTCAAAGATCTATTTTTTGGGATATTTGGTACATAATTTCATTGGTGGCTGCTGTAGTCAAAGTGGTAAACACGTTGACTACAAACCTGGTTGGCCAGAGTTCAACCCCTGCGTCAACCAAAAAATAAAACTGTTTTTTCTCTTTAATGGTATAAATACATATTCAGAATTGTCATTAAACAAGCCGGCGAAGTAAAATAATTAATAAAATAGCTATATCTATTTTTCTCCTTTCACCACCTGTCTGATCTCTCATCTATCCCTTTCCTAAAGAATGTAGCATGGTTACAATAAATAACTAAATAGGCATTATTGCCTGATGTGCTACTTCTCTTTCAAAAAAAAAAAAAAAAGGATTTTCTGCAAAAGTTCCGGGTAATCAATATTTCCATTTATCAAGTCAAATATAAAAAGCATAAATTGTACTTTGCGTTTTTTTTCTAAGGAAATTAAACCCAGACGCAAGCAACGAGACAAATAAGCAGGAGCCGGACAAAGAAAAATGAATGAAACGTTTCTGCATCTTTTCAAGACGATTTATATGAACGGTGCAATGAGGACTACAAATAAACGCGCCATATTTCAATTTAGATCCTTCGTAAGCCGAAAATAAAGATTTAATTGTATATGGGTCTACGAAATCTGCACTGTTTCTTTTTATAAATGCAAGCATAGCGTATGCTTTATGTATAAGCTTATCTAAATGATGCTTGAAAGTCAATTAAGCATCAAATAAAATACCTATGTCGTTGATTTCATTTGTTTTTAATATATTAACATTAAAAAAGTGATAAGTTGAAGATAATGGGACGACTAATCTTGTGTAAGATACATAAAAATATTTACTCAAGTTAAATATCAGATTGCTATCATTAAAATTGCTTATACTATGAAATACTTTAATATAAATATAAATCATCAGCATATGGTAAAAAATTTGAATATCAAAAACAGTGAAATATATCATTAACAAAAATAGTGAATAGCAAAGGACCTAGAACACTTCCTTGAGGAACTCCAGAAATTTGTTCATATTTAAAGGATTGATACATGTCTATCTGTACAACACAAATCCCATTACTTAGATAAGATAACAACCAACTGTAAAAAGATGAATGAATACCAGTTTTAAATAACTTTTTTAACAGAATTTCATGCGAAATTTAATCAAAAACTTTGGAAAAACCAAAGTATATAGTGTCCACTTGCGGCCCTAACTCCATTTGTGAAAAACAAAAATCAGTAAAATTGCAAATATGTTCAAAAATTTTAGAAATTGTTGTTAGATTAGAAATTAATCTCTAATTGCAAACAACATTACGATCTTTAGATTTAAAAATAGGGGCCACAAATGTCAATTTCCAACGATCAGCAAAAATTTTTCTGAAAGAGATTTATTAAAAATTTGTAAAATTAGATTAACTAATACCTGTGTAGATTTCTCAATTAAAAAGAACACAAACCATCAGCATCTATATTTAAAGAGTTCCTTCCACGAAAAATAACATTAAAGACTTGTTCTTTAGATAGAGCTATTTGCCCTAAATTCAGGTTGAAAAATATATTCAACAAAGAATCCTTTAGATGAACTAGAGTTAAAATTTGATTTTAAAAAAATCGCAAAAAAAAAAATTACAATAACTTGGGGACTATCAGACGTATCATCTCTGTAAACCATGAAGGAAGGTGCATCAGGACAATGCTTTTTTGAGCGATTATATGACCAAAAATGTTTTGGATTTGCTTAATGCTGTTTTCAATTCCAAGTAAATATTGCTTGTACAAAAACTTATTAAGAAAGTTAAATTGTTTAGCACAAAGTTTATATTTACGAAGAACATCTTCATTACTCGATGATCAATAGCGTTAATTTGGGTTATTTCTTTTATTTTTCAACATTTTCAAACCCTTAGTGTACCAGCGATGCGAGGACGAAATATTAACTTTAAAAAAATATACTGATTGAAAGTTTTAAAAAGCTTTTGTAAAAAAATATCATAAGATAAAATTAGTACATTTGCAATCAAACAAATTATTCCAGTCAACCTGCATTAACCAAGAACCAAAATTATTTTTATGTGAGAGTTTATGATAGATGTGGTTCTATCATAAAATTTCTTTTTTTAATCTTTAGAATTTTCTTGGATATTTTTTTTTTACTTTATAAATCATTTCTATGATTTTTCATTTCATTAAAACTACGCCCAAAATAATATAAAAAAAATAAAATTTGTTGTCCGTCATAATTCTAAAGGACCATTTTTTTGGTGGCATGTCATAACGTCCATGGACATAATGTCCATCAACATAAAGTCGTAACGTCCATGGATATTATAGGTATATTTTATGGTATTCTTTGTAAGAGATGCAATGTGTTTATAAACTGGCTTACAAAAAATGTTTGGTAACCGAAACCGGTGTTGATTATAATATGGAGGAAAAAATCCTTGTGCCCGGCCATCTATGCATGAAATCTTTGGAAATCGAAGCCGTTGTTGTTTTAAGTGTGGGTATTATCACACTTTTATAAGTGATACTATGTCCATACTAAAAAGGCCACAATGCATATAGACTTTATGACGTTTCTCAAAGCGAGATATTGGCTAATTCTATCGGTAACGCATCCTCCGTATCATTACATGGAAGCATTACGATAATTTATGTTGCATAAGCTGCCTTAGATTCGACATGTTGTGTGTAGTTAAGCTCTGGTCGAATTACTTTTACATTTCGATGTTGATAATTATTTTCTTATCAGTTCATTGATTTTCTACAAATTTTTTATTTTAGAACAGTTATTGTTTTTTTGTGGTTTAAACACATTACACTATGAGGACAATTTGCACTTGAAATAAAAAAAGGCTAACTAGGATATTCTGTGCCCTTTCTTCTCTTTGATCTGAATATATTTGTTTACTTGTTTTCGCATTTTAAACTTTCCCCAGTATAATATCTGACATCTCTCTCATTGTAAGCTCTTTTTATGATATTTCTGGTTTCAACCCATTTCAAATGTAAAGATTAAACTTCATCTCATCATTTCAGGTGATTGAAAATTGGAAATTCCCATTAACCTTAACTCGATTTGAACACATCTCATCTCTCATTAACAAATTGGAAATTAACAAATTGAAAATATTAAAAAAATACACTAAAAGTCGACACTACCAATATCAGTAATTTTATGAATTTTAATTGTTCTATAAAATTTAAAAATATGCCAGTTACTAAAATTGTAATCTAATTTGTTTTTTGCGTGAAAACATGCAAGCATTTGTGTATATAACTATGCATAACTGGTGCACACTGATCTTCAACTAAAGTCGCCGCATCTGGAATAGAAGTTTAGTAAAAAGTGTTCTTTATTGGTAGATGATATAATAATAATGATTTTTTATAACAGCATAACACTTTAATATGAAAATTATCCAAAAAATAAAATTTCATATTGATGAATTTGCATGTGCACTTTGAAAAATAAAAAAAGTTACTCAATGATTACCGTTTTCTAGTGTAAAAATTTTTGAGTTTTATATACAAAATTTGGGTAGTATCCTCTAATGAGCTACATGAGCAATAACGAAATGTTTTATCTTTAATTAATATATATTTCATGACAATATTATGAAATCTCTATATTTGAAGGAGTCGAACACAATTAAGGAAGATTATTATAATATTATTTAAAGCAGAAACACTTTAGTATTTATTTTTCATATTTAAAATTTTGAATGTTTTGCCTTCAACAATGAGTTTCACAATGAATTGTTGAACAATTACATTCAATAGGCTTAAGCGCTTATTTCTGCATTTTTCCAACAAGTTTAATGTATGCCCGCAGTCATTACATAAAAAGTATTATATTCGGGTTTTAATTATCTGTTTTCCAGTAATCCACAATTTTAGCAAAAAGGAGAATAAAGAGAATAAGCTACCCAAGGTTGAAGTTATAAATAAATAAACTCAAAAGAATTTTTAAACATTATACATATAAAAAAAGCAATTAGGAGTATCTGTTATGCCAAAATGGTTTACTAGTTTTTTTTTTTATTACAACATATTTTTTAATATATTCCTGGCATTAATTTTTTTTTGTTACTGAAATTTTTTAAGAAAACGAAATTTTTTCACATTTTTCTTTCAGTGCAATCACTGGCAATGTAACAGAAAATGGATACTTTTTTAATTTTAGGCGAATCCCTAACTGAAGTGTATGTAAGAATTTTTCCAGACTTTTAAAAACAAGCGTGTTAAGTTTAACTAAATATTATACTTCTGATTTCTGCTGTTTTGAGTCCTTCGTAATTCTTTAATCCAACGTAATATAAAATTAATAAATAAATTATTTTAAAAACTTTTAAAATTAGAAACAATACGTAAGCCCTTTTGAAATTAGAACAACAGATTTAATACGTTATATTATGCATTAGAATTAAAAAAAAATATATATAAAATTCAATTCGCTCAAATTAAAAAAAAGAAAATTAAAAAAGTTAACGCCCCAATCAATCATTAGTTCATTTTGATTGAAAGTTATCTATACCCCTTTACCAATTTACACTATCACTGAGGTACTTAACGTTAGACTGAAACTATAACATTATTTTATAAAATTGTTTACGAAGACGTTGCAATTAAATGTATGTTTGTACGAATATATAAAAAAATTTATAGCAAAACGATATGAGAGGATCAAAACTTTGTATTCACAAAATAATTGAATTTATTAACAGCATCTCTGTTTGGCCGATAGTTAAAAATTGTTTGCTTGGTTGACTGCATTGCTTCTTAATTATAAGATTTTATTTCTCTTCCCACTTCTTTTTCTGTTTCCCCGTTTACCATATGGACTTAAATCCAGTTTAAAATTTACTTTATACACAGCAGCAAAAAAAAGCTTGAGAAAGTTGCTAAAAAAATATCGATATCATAATATTTTTATATGGAGCTAATTTACACTATAACATTTTTCATGAAACTAGAATGAAACTTTTGTTTAGTGGTGAAGCAAGAGTGGATCTTCTTGTTAAAAAAAATTGCCTCAAAAATGGCAAGGTAAAAGTCTGGATAAAGTTAAATCGTACAACTTTTTTTTTAATTTAATATAAAATAGAAAAAAAAAGAAACTGGAAAATTTATAAGACGAGGAAATGAAAAAGATGAAAATGAAATCCAACAAGGATTGGTCTGTTATTAAAACTGAGAAAATAATGTGATCGAAAATAAAATGGAAGAATATTATCGGGACATATCACTTACAAACGACTAAGAAATTATCCTGCTTTAAGTCTAAAAAAATAAAGTGGAAAAATTATATTAAGAGAAAAAATTATATAATGCATAATTTCCTGAGAAAAAAGTATGAAAGAATTTAATTGTATTCATGCCTTTACCGATAGTTGGCAGAAAGAAAGAGCAAAGCTGATACTACTTAGTAAATTAAATGAACCCTGGTTGCGTGTGAACTTCATCCAACCAAATTATTACTGATTAGCAAACCAGAAAATGTATAATGCAGCATTCTGTTTGTGTCTAAACTATGCGTTTTTCTAAGGAAAACGTTCGCATACATTTGCATTTACATGAAATTAAGCCTAAACTAATTCACTTCATTTCTTAAATTCTTTAAAATTTTTGTAAAGTTCAATTTCGATTTTTTATATTTCAATCATGTTTTAACCTGATTAACTTTCCCATTATTCCATGCGTAATTTAATAGCCCTTGAAATAAGTTATATTATACCATAATTGAACATGTTTGATCTTGGATGATGCTTGAGAGAGAAGTACATATCAAAACACATTTATGTATCGTTATCTGGTCAATGGCGAAAATTAAAAATTTATTTTATTTTTCGTAATCAGTACCTGTTAATTCGATTAACTGAAACGGAAATTTGCCCAAAGGCAACTACTGACAATGTGGTGTTAGTCGATACTGCGTCAATAAATATTGAAAATTTATATAATTTTGTATATTAAATAATGCAAATAAAAAGGAAACACAAGGACAGACTAACAAAAAATTGACTCTTCATAAAAAAACTAAAAGATTAAATTTTTACCAACATATCACAAAGTTATAAAAATTATATTATAAAGTTAAAAATTACCACGCTCTGCCGAATATCTCATTCATGATTGCTTTTTTATAGATATTTAGATTCAGTCGTCTTTAATCTATTTAAAATTTTCATAACACCCTTCATCACAAAAAGTTTGTCAGTCCGTTTGAAATATCTACAATATCCATCTCAGGTATATACATACATACATATATTTTGAATTCTTATGCATATTGAAGTCAATTAAGTAATGTCAATGTATCCGTCTGTCCGTCCGTGTTACTGTTAAAATCAAGATTGCTTAGGCATAGAGGAGCTAAGGAAAATGCAAATATGCCAATCGATCGAACATAGTTTCGAAAATTTTGCTATTGAAAATTAGAGGATGCTGCAAGGTCAAAAAGGCTTGAGAAATTCAAGGTCTATTTGGGGTAAATAATCATGCAGGACAGCTGAACGTAGGATCAGGTATAAACACACGTACTACCAAGTTAGTTCAGTTGCAATTTAAATAAAAAACACTTGAAATATCTAATTAAGGTTATGTTCTATAGTTGAAGTTCCATTTAAATTTTAAATAAAAGTGATATTGCAATTCTTTTAAATTATAATTAAATAGTGTTTGCACTAAAAACCCCACATACATATAAACACCAAATCAAATTTAAAAAATTATTTTTTAAATAAATAAAATTAATTATAAATGAATTTATGGTTAAAAAAACATTTTCTAAAGCTACAAAATACATTAATAAATAAAACTGACTTTTGTATGCGCTACGTTCTACTAAGTAAATTCCTTAACATTTTAAATATTTAATTGATTAATTTTAAAATTTTTCCCGGAGCCTTTTTAAACCGATTCAAGAAATTCGATTTTTTTGCGATCAAGATTTATTTTTTATTTTTATCATGACACACTACAATAACTGTGTTCAGCTGACTTTGCTGTAGTTGAAAGTATATGAATAAATTCATGTAACGTACACGTGTGAGGTAAAACCACACAGTCTGAATATTATTTAAAAAAATATTGTAGTTTTCAAACAATAAAGTAATTTGTGAACACATAAATGCATTTACAAGGTTTATAGGTAAAAGGTAAAGTTTACATATGTATATGTATGTATTATATAATGTTTAGATTCGTGTGTACCTGCACATGTATATAGATGATATATGTTCATATAGTAAGTGTGTACGTGCATTTATTTGAGTATAACGTAATTATGCAAACATTAATTTTAATTGAATTATTATGTGATATGTTTACCGCATACGAAATTTGTTATTGTAAAATTTATTACTTAAAATTCTACAAATATGTTTAATTAATTTTCCACATATTAACAAAGGCAGACTCAAAAATTAGTTTCATTTGTATATTGTTTTACACGCAAACCAAGATTTGTATTTTTCAACTATATAAAAAATCTTTGCTTTCAAAACTAATTGGGATGAGGTGAAGCATTTTAATCATATGCAACAGTGTGTTAGTCAAATATCGGACGTATATCACGTAATTAGTCGGGCGGATAGAAGTGAACTGTTAAAAATAACACTTATCACATCAGAACATGGGGCAAAATAAGGTATTCGTTAGAAATTACCATGCCCCCATAGGTAACGAATTTTGCTTATGTGGACCAATCTTTTAAACCGCTGCAGAAGAGCGTGGCTATAATATTAAGTATAAATATTTAAGTTTATACATTAAATGGCAACCCTATACTTGCTGTAATTTAATGAGGTCGTTTTTTTCTGCAAGAAATATTTTGGTACGATCAGTAACATATTTAGTCTCAACAATTTATATTGCTCGATTTACATCTCTTGCCTTTTTGATGCAAGTCATTGCTATTAAAAAATGTTTTTTTTTTAATAATATTTGAAGAAGTTTTTGGACAGGCCTCGTATGCATGAACGTGTGATTTAACTAAATAATGTTTATCAATTATTACTGCTCTTATTTGCTAAAAGTTATTAAGTCTAGTCAACTTTATATTGACGTCTGTATTAAATTTCTTATTTTTATCATGAGAGGGTAAAACTGCAATCCGTTTAATAGCTTTTTTGGTAGATTTTTTTGATTGACTTGAAAAATTCCCAGCATACAAAGTACTTACTACTTATTTGGACTGAGGCTGCTGTATTTACGGTAGTAAGCACGTTGATTAAAAATCATGTTGGCCAGGGCTCAACCTCTGCGACAACCAAAAAATAAAAATATGTTTTTTTCTGTTTAGTGGTATAGATACACATAGAGAATTTACCAATACAGCACACTGCCTCCTTCGTCGGTACTTCTACATAGAACATTCGCCGGTGAATTAAAATAACTAATAAAATGGCTATAATTTCACCACCTGTCTTCTCTCTCTTCTATACCTTTTCTAAAGAATGTTTCGTGGTTACACTAATTAAAAAAAAAACAAATGAATTCTTTCTTTAGGCCTCATTAAAGATAATTTAATTTGTTGTTGCATTAAATATATCTGTAAAAGAACGATTTTAATCTACAACCATTAATAATTTAAGTTTCCTCAGAAAGCATAAATCAGGCATGTGGTATTTTTATTTATATAATTTATTTTAACTCTGGTTGATGTACACGTAATGGAAAAATTAATGAGAATTAATTTATTTTAGAATTTATAGCTCTTTGCAATAGTTTGCACTGCAAATACGTGTGTGAAAAATATTCATAAAAGAAAATTGCCATTTATTTTATATGGATGCATGCGTGCACAATTAAATATAATTGCAATACAACGAGAGTTCAATCATTGTTATTTGAGTGTTGAATTTGAATAATTAAAAAAGAAACAAAACAATTGATAGTAATAATTTTAAATAATGAAGACAGTTAAAATAATGAAAATTTAGAATATCAATATTGAAGAAAATGTAAGAAGTACAGTTCTCCTTTCCCAGGGCTGGTTGCAAAAGTTAGTATACAATATAAAAATGAATTCTTCAAATCTAGCTTATTTCCTGCTTAAACAAATACTACGAGAGTTGTGAAAGTTTGGCTTAAGACAACAAGTAGACTGAAGAATTTCATTATTTTTAACATTCGCGTTTGTTCATTTATTTATTATTTAACAATTAGAGATTCAGGTAACAAATAGGTATTTGGTTAGAGGACTAATCAACATTTGCAATAAATATTTTTTTTATTATTAAAAGCAATAAATATTTAAATGTATATTAATTGTTTATTGGTTAAAAAAACACTATAGAACCTTCACAAAAACAATAATTCTGAAACTAGTTCAAGTGTCAAAACTAATCGAAGGTATTAATTAAAAAATAAGAAAATAAAAATAGAAAACAGAAAACAGAAAGTAAATAAAAAGAAATAATAATTAAATACCGAAATTGTTATTGCTTTATATAGATATTTACGTCTTTTATAAGCATTTTAATTTTAGCAATTATTAAACTTAGACAATACTTTAAAATCCTGATAAAGTTTTATCAAGAAAAAATCGGTTGTCGAAGACAGTTGAGTAAAAATGTGGTCTAAGTTAAAAATTTTAGATCTAACAGGTGCCTTGGATAATAAGTACACCTCATTCTGCTCTTACAAGGCTTTGATTTAACACGGCATAGAAAATGAAAATTTTTAATTTTTTCCCATTTAGCGCTGTTTAGAACATTTGGACTTAAGTTTTTTTTTGTCCAAATTAATTTTGTCCAAACATAAATGTTCTTATTACTTATTTGGGGGAATTTCCTTTTTATGAATAAGTTTCAGCTTTTACCTGTATTTTGTTTTTGTAAAATCTTCTTGAGCTTTTATAGACGTGCATGCGTTTTTTTAAAAAATTACTGTTTTAAACGTAATTTCAAATGCTTTTTTTATCTATTGTCGAAAGTGTTAAAAAAACAATTTGTAAAATAACAATTAAAAACACAACATCAACGGCAAGTGTTCATATGTGATAAATTATCCAGATAGATTTATATTCTAACCAAGCAATAAACCAAATAAAGGACATTTAATAAGGCATGAGAGTCATATTAAAATACATCATGCAATAATTTTATTATTTAAAACAAAAAAAAAAAAAAAAACAAAAATATGAAAAAGTTTATAGTTTTATAATTTTTTCTTAAGTGAAATTAAAGCTTTCTTTTTTATCTATGCGAAACTAGACAAATAAAGTTTACACGTTTTATGCACTTAGCTTTTACGAAAAAATTTGTTGTTTTTAAATTCTTTTTTTAGTTTTTTTTTTGTTTTTTTTTTTTTTTTTTTTTTTTTTTTTATTAGAATCAGCAACATCTAATTTAAAACTTTTTGATTGCCAAAAATGTATACAGTAAGTTTAAAACAAACCATATTTCACATTAACCACGTATGGATTTCAAAAATAATGTTGCATTAATTAAAAAATATCTAGGAAATAACCAGGAGCGTAAGTTCACCTCCTTGACTTGATATACAACGAATCAATTTCATTTTTATAAAAAAAATTCCCTGCAGTTTAAAGAGCATTTAATATCGTAGACTCAAAAGTTCTTATCCCAAATCTAAAATAAAATTTATTCTATATTGTTGAGGAAATACATATTTTTGAAATGAATTAGCAATGCGCATACGTCCCTCTGTTTAAAATTAAGGACGCTTAGACTTTAGTAATTTTTTCTAAAATTTCAAAAATAAAATTTTCCAAGGAAAATCGATGGTAAAAGATCTATGCATAAGGGTTCTTTTATATGCTGAGACTTATTTGAAACCACGATAAAAGTTTATACAGACTAAGAGAAATCATTTTAAAATCCGTAATTGGTGCAACATTTTAGAAGAATGTATAACCATGATAAATAAAAAGATGAAACATTTCTTTAGATGCAACAAATTATTTATTTAGTCTTCAAATGTTTTAACAAAAATAAGTAGAAACTGTGCTGTTAACGCCTGCTTAATAGCCATCTCTATGATCTAAATGAAAAATCATTTAAGTAGGGTGGAGAAGAAACTCTACTGACTCCCTACATACTGCGCCTAATACAATATACAATACAATATTTTTTAACTGGAATAGAAAATTATAATTTTTAAGCCGTTATGTACCGGCTATAATAAAAAAAAACATAAAAATAAATTAAAGCGCGAATGTTTTTTCCGCAGACCTTTTTTGTTTCATTTTTAGAACCGTCAGAGTCTTATTGGTTATAGCCATCATTGTTGCTATCTATAGTCATAATGATCATTGTCATAATGTACAAACAATGATCGAAAAATAATCGAAAAATCTGTTGTGAACAGAATTTATCACGGACTTACAAATACCACACACCAGCTTCAGATTTAAAGAATTTTTTTAATGAAATTGTTAGCTATAGCATGGCTTTATAAAAAAACAATTTTTAACATTTGCATTTTCAATTCTTCGGGTAGACAAGAGAAGTCAGACTCTGCTAAATACTGGCGTAAAAGCGGTGAAACAACTTTAATTGAATTTACCTGGAAACTTACTTACGTATTATACATAGTTGCAAATGTGGCTTAGACTCTTTATGGAAATGCAGATTTATCTTATAATGTGCCATTTATAAAAAAGTGTAAAGTTCACTGAATGACTGCTTAAGATTAAGTCTTAAGTAAAGATAATTTTTGTTTCCATTATTGTTATATTGCTACATGTATGTTTGTGTACCATTGGCCTCAAGAATGAAACCAGTGAAAGCATATTTAGTATTTAATACAAAATCACAAACTGCAACATTTACATATTATTACATTCTTTGACAAGAAGAATACAATATGTGAGTACAACGTTGTAAAAGAGAAACAAATGAAAGTGTCCACACAATTTTTACCAATCGAAAAGGTTACAAGAAAAATTAAGTTTTATAAAGTTTATATATGGTAACCCTTTATTTAAAAGTATAAGTGAAAAAATATATAAAAAATATGTGTATAATAAATATTTTGAATAATATATATTTTTATCGTATAAAAGATTTTAAGAAAAAAATTTATTCCAAATGTAGGCTTACGTATTCAAAGAAAACAGTATGTAATGCTGAATTTTCTGGATCGCTACATCCCTATATTATTTTTTATTAAGTTTCATGTTTAAATTTTTTCCCTTCACCTTATATGATAAATGTTTATTATCTCTCCATAAATTTTGCCAGTACTTTACTAAAGCATTAACGGTTAATATTTTAATCAAAAAAGGGCATGTTAAGTCGTGGTCATGCAGAGGACGTCGAAATGATTTTTCTTTTCAACGACGAAATTAAAAATCAAAATTTAAAAATTTCTAAGACGATTCAACCGATCTTCTGGATATTTGACAATATCATCAATCAAGTTAAGAAATCCACCAACTTGTATATAATTTATTTACTGGAAGTAGCAAATATAATTTGGAAATTTAGTTTAATGTCATATTTTTATTTGGGGCAAGCAATAGGAAGTATTATAACTAAGTTATAAGTTTATATCTGATACAACAAATATTTCATTAAAACGGGAAACGCTGATTTCTTTGTCTTTGGGTAAAAAATAGTAAAGGTGCGGTAAGATTAATCAGATAATTGACCAAAAAAGCGTAACCACTATTTTTATAAATGTTTATTTATACATTCCTGACACATATCATTTCGAATGACGATGTGATATCTTACATCTTATATTGAGTGTGATTTTATATTTCTTAATAACAGTTTAAAAAGCATAAACAATTTTTTCCATAATTTAGTGGTTAGGTCTTTTTGGTCAACTACTTGACTAATCTGACCGTATCTTAAGTATTTTTTTATGCCAAGACTTAATCTAATTTAGTTTTTAGTAATACTAATACCGCCGCATATCGAAGCAATATTTTTTGGCTCAAGTCGGACAAAACAAGACCGACTTTTTATGAGGCTGACAAAAAATTTCAAATATTTAACGAATTCAAAAGTATCAACCATGATTCTAGATAAAAGCACTGTTTTATTCCGATATTTTTGAGCACATGGAGCAATAATTTATTTGGTCAGTGCAGTCCGGCAGTTAAGAAGTTTTTATGTATGAACTTTTATGATATTAGAAGTCAAGTTACACCTACCTGATAAATTCTTAGTTCAAAAAATCTATTAATTTAGACTAACACATTTAGATATGTAGCCAGGCGTGGACATAAATAAACGACAGTAAATTTTAAAACATGATAACTTAGTTTCCCATTGCTTTTTTATTAATTTATTTGTTTTCTTTTAATCTGCCTGTTTTTCAAAATAACTTTTTTTTACATATAACGTTGTTGATAGTTAAAACATACTGAGCGCAAAGACGTCACTTCGCTAGTAAGCACTAAAAATGGCGGAAAATATTCAAAAGTATGCTGGCCAGCAAATAAACTTGCATAAATACACACGAAGTAAAATTAGCATTTAAAAATGGATTTTTTTTGTTAAGGTTAATGCAAACATAAACGTTCAACATAAATGCGTTGCCTTACAATACTACGTTATTTTTCATTGCATGTCTGAGATTGTATACGTTAAGCCAATTGGCTGTTACACAGCCATAGATAAAATGGATATTAATTATTCCTTCCAGTAAATGAATAAGTTTTAATTTTTGTATATTATAGCAAGGGATAACTGTAGTATAAAAATAGTGCATTGAACTGTATAATTTAAGTAATACGAGTAGTATTTGTATCGTGTCTTCATATTTATAATAGTGTTTCTATTTAAAATATCAGATAAAATTAAATGTTGTTTGCAGTCAAATGAATTTAGAAGATAAAAGCTTAAAAATAATTATGTACTTTTTACATTGCCTGTTTCGTTTAATCAAAGTTTTATATTAATAATAAGATATGGCAATCACTACATGTCTGAAAATAATATGGGTATAGAATAGCACGACAATTAGGTAACATCTAGGTTACCGCTAGGAATTTTCCAAGAGTGACACAGAAGGTCATTTTAAATAAAAAAGGCAGCACAATAAAGTCATTTAAACAAAAAAAAGTAACTTTAAACTTTATAAATCGTGCTGATTATCCCGACCGAATGATTAAAATCACCGATATTGACTATTGAAGGTGAAAGCACGTTTCGATGGCCATTTCTCTACTGCTTACTTAGCTCTTCAGGAAACTTCTCACTTACATTTTAAATAAACTAAAGATTTTTGTCCAAATAATAAAGTAAAGACATAAATCAAAGTTTGAGCAAAAACAACAATAATCAACATTGATTTTATTTTTCTTTCAATTTTGTTAATGCACAAACGCCGCTTCGTCTCTTCGCACTACGCATTGATCACATAATTTGTTTTCATGGGTAAATTCACAAAAAAGGGGGGAAAGTTGCAACAAAAGAAAGAAAAAAATTTGTTTAAAAAAGTCTCACAAAAATTTATAGATCCCATAAAAGGGGAAAATTGCGAATATAGTTGACGAACGGTACTCTGCTGGCTACCAGAAGTTGAGCCAATTCAATAGCTGCATTAGGAGCGGTGTGTGCTTGCTGTGAAACAGAACATCAAGTTGATGAGTACGAGCCTACATCGAACAAATGTACGTATTTGTAAAGAATAAAGTAATGATTGCTGCAATATAAGGCAATTAAAAATAAGAACCAGCAGTACAAATCTCTAGGAAAGTAAAGAAGATAATTTAGTAAATCTGTCTATTTAATATTAGTATAGCAAATAATGTACAGCTAACAGGAATTTCTACAGACTGTTGCAAATTTTGTAGTTTCTTTTCAAAAATCAAAGCTTCAGAACTATTTAAAGACAAAATTAAATTTTAAAATTTGGTATTTGCTTCAAAATCAAAGGTACCAAGTAAAAAATTGTACAGTTGAACACAAAATTGTGTAGATTGAGAGGGCGGTTAGGGCACCTTTCGTATATAGTTAAAGCTTATTTTTACAGTCTCTTGATTTCTTTTTACAAATTTCATCATAGCATGCTTTGCAAAGCACACTGGACTCCAGCTTGTTATTACAAATTTTAAAATTTAATAACGAAATTTATTAAAATATTTTTTTTTCAACTAACAGCAGAATAGAAACATTTTGTATTTTTCATACAATTAACAATGTGGTTTAGCTGTCCTAGAAAAATCCTTCCCGATAGTATAACGTTATGTTAAAATTTCAAGGGTGATATTGACATTACTAAGGTGCCTTAGAAGAATCACGAAAGCCCAATCAATTTAGTTGTATAAAAAATAAATTTTTCTAACAAATAATAATCTGCTGTGCACTTGTTATTTAAAAATCAAACAGATAAACAATACACATAATGTGGAAGATAATCGAGTTATCGAAGAATATTTAACCAAACTTATGTTTTTTTGTCTGTTTTTTTTATCTGGTGTTAAAGTAAAATTTTAAGATCAGTTAGATAAACAGTAATCAAATGCTAATATGGACACGCTTTCTAAACAGGAGTCCATATGATTTCGGAAACCAAATATTTGATATAAATATTATTATTGTAATAAGGTCGCAATTTTAATCCCACTTTTGATAAAAAACAAATATATATATTTTTCCTATCCCTCTAAATACAGAAAGCGATTGTAATTTAATAAGGCACTTTAATTTCACGTACTAACACAAATTGCATAAAAACATTTGTTAAATTTTATTCGATATACGTGTTATACAATTTTTACTTGTTTATGGTTAATCGGTCGATCTTAAAGGTGCAAAGGGGGAAACCACGACATTATTATACGAAATAACCTAGAGTAAGGACAAAAACTTATTGAAACTGATTGAATAAGTTTTAATACACAAATAAGTAGATAACCGTCTACAAATTTTGAATTGCTATGGATTTATAAGAAAGAAAAAAGACAAGGCCAACTTAATCGACTTAAGCAAAATATAAATTTTTAACGAGATGGTACAAAATGTTTTGTATAGAAAACATTTTTTGGCTTAGCAGATGTCATTCAAATTTGCAGCATAGAAAGATTTTTGTTTATTTCCTTCGATTTCTAAGCCTTGGTTTATGGAAAATATATAGGAAAATAACACATAAATATATGAAGCCGATCTTTCATAATCTTTTATCAGATATGCGATATGCGGTTGATAAAACAGAGTAACTTCTTTTTTGATATTTCAAGTTAACATAATAGCACTTCCCATACAAACTGAATATTTATCATCGTGTAACTTGGTATAGGTGTGTTTAGACTACGTGTGCAAGTCATATGGAATGTCAAAATTGCTATCCATATATAATTTCGTGTGCATTTCAAAATCAGTGTTTAACATGTGGTTTATAATCTTCATGTTCAAACATTGCACATAATACGTACAAATGACATAACCTCTGAAAAGAAAATCAAATCCTTAAAATAGTGATATCAACTATTCATTTTTTTAGCGATAACTATTTGGAACTTCACAATTTAAGTATAAGCACAAGACTGTTTTTCCTTATCAAAATTGCTGTTTAGAACTTTACGATAGAAATAAAGAACATCTTAACAATGTATTTTCACATTTAAAATTCTTGGTTGTCCTAATAAAGCAATTAACATACAATTTTTGCTCATGCATAATATCTATTAAAGTATGCAAGTGTCATTCATTTATTGTAAAAAAGAAACAAAAGATTGCAAAGAAGAAAAAATTTTTTAAACAAGTTTATTTTTAGGGTGCTTTTTAAAGTTTTCGCTGCCTGTGAGATTTACACACATGTTTATCTTAAAAAAAATATAGAACGCTGGAAAAATTCAAACTCCTAAAAAATCCACATACGATTATTAAGAATTCATAAAAACTAATCATTTCCAAGAAACAGTGTAAAATTATTTTAAAATATTCTTCGCACCAAATATGTAAATATGGACACGAACTTTGAAGTACTCTACTCGAAAAAAATAAATTATCTAAGATGTAATATCAATAATTCAGATTTTTTCAGATTTTAACTTAATGCATTTAGCGGTATTCTCCAAATACTAAATTTCAATATTTCTTATTTTTTATTATAATAAAAAAGGTTTAAGAGTTTCTGTTTTTTCTCTCGCGGTTGACTTATTCATGGAATTGCCCAAATATTACTGTTTAGCCTACGATACATTGATATATTACCTAAAAAGTTCAAAAAATATTTTTTATATTTAGAAATCTAGCTTTAATCGTCTTAATATTTCGGGTAAGCATCACCGAAAACATCTGTTGTCATATAGTTTTACATATCAAATAGAGCGTACTCTAAATAAAAAACTAACACATGCGAAAATAACATATGTTATGTTTCATGAGGTTTACACTATGTGTGTTGATTTACATATGAAAAATCTGACATTCCATATAACTTGCACATGTAATCTAAACACACCTTAACTGTAATAGGTATAACATTAAAAATTTTTCACATAACTCTCTTATTTTTATTCATAATTTAAAAAAGAGTTAGCTGGATTATTGATGTGGAATAATGGGAATGGTACCTCACATAAAAAGTGATAAATTATTATCTTGTTTTTGTACAAAACTACAAATTTTAATCACATACTTAAGTCGAAGTGTTAATATTCTTTTTTTTGGCGAATAATCAATTAAAAAGGTGGCTGACGCATTAGAAATTACTGTTCAGAGATCTAAAATTGTTGTCGCTGAAATAACTCGTTCGATTTAAAAAATTGTTTTTTCTTTGTGGGGAGCTTCAGCAAGGACCCAAGCTATGAAAGGTTATTAATAATTTTCAGAAATACGAAAACGTTTAAAAGATCCTACAGTTTTAAACTAAGTCATATTCAATATATATAATTTTTTCATGCTATTTTCATACCCTTCACCACAAAGAGTGGAAAAAGGATAAAATTAATTTTACCATTTCGTTTGTAATTTCTACAATCAGTATCCATTTCTGACTTCTTAATCATAGCAAAGTTGATTGAGCGATGTCCGTCTGTCCGTCCGTGTTAGTGTTAAAATCGAGTTTGCTAAGTCACTAGATCAGCTAGAAAAATTTTAAATATGCCAATCGATTAGATATGGCGTCAAAAGGCTATAGGAAATCAGCAAGATCGGTCCATGTCCTAATCTAATTTTTGACATCATTTGCCACAATATATTAAAAAAATATATGGGGCGATAGAGAATTAAAAAATAAGAAAAACATCATATATTTTCCGAGTTACGGGCCTCTGCAATTTTAAAAACTGTAAAGCTTTTGAAAAGATCTTTAAGGAAATACTAATTTTTTTTGTAAATGCTAAACCCATTTTTTTGGCATTTTTATGATTTTCTTTTTTAATTTATTTTAATCTCTGTTACCTCTATGATATTTTTTATTGCATCAGAATTTGAACATTTCGCCTTTAATTTGATATTCTTAAAAGTAATTGTTAGTGTAATTTCAATCAATACACAAAAAACTAAACGTATGCAGCGAACGAACACGAAGCTAGGGATGGACACTGTAAAAAACATCGATGTTTTTTTCCAAGCGATACATTGCAAACATACATCGATATTTCATAAAATACATCGATGTGTTTTATACATCGATTGTTTTTTTTTATTATTTATTATTGAAGTTTTGATGTTTTTTTTTATTTTTAATTATTATATTTTCGAAAAATCTTAAGTTTATTTTATATCTCCCAATAATTTTTTCAATACACTTTAGAAATAAAAGTTTACCAAGTCTTTCACCTCTCAATCTGTTACACCGCTTGTGAAAATAGTCCTTCAGACGGAAGCGATGTTTCAACCATTGTAAGGTATTTAAAAGCGATCTTGTGAAGCTTATGAGACTGCGATTTATAATCCTTTCAAATATCCAACGGATTTTCGTTCAGCCTTCCAACAGGAGTCCTCAAACAAATTGAAAGTTCATCAGACAATATATCTTCACCCTCATTGCTTTTCCAATTTTTATGAACACGTCTATATATCAATCTACACGTTCTGTATACAATTTGTCATTTCGATGCATCGAAAAAAGCATGGATGTTTTCCGATTGTTTAGGAGCAAAAAAAAAACATCGGATTATATTGATGTTTCGACACAATACGTCGAGTGTTTTTAAAACATCGATGTTATTTGTCCATCCCTACACGAAGCAAGTGTAAAAATAGCTCCTAAAATATCAAGTCATGCCATTTTGCTTACCACAATTGCTTCACGATACGTCTCGCCAACAAACACAAATTTTTTGAAACTAGTAAAATGGCTCTAATTTGTTAACTTAAGAAGAAATACCAATATCCTTTTAAATACATTTTATTTATTTCTTTATTGCTTTTTTATAGAACAGCAGTGTTCTATTAAAAATCAAAATGAATCTGTTTTCTCACAACATACATCAACCTCATATGTAAATATGGTTTCCCATAGATATGTATGTTTGTGTGTACCTTGTGTGTGTTTATGTGGCCACATATACTTATGTTATTGTACGCAATGATTGTCCTTTTAGTGTTTAAATGTTTGTTTTTCTTTTAATTTAACTTTTATTCATTGTACTGCTGTTGCGCTTGCTTGTTGTTTGTGTCGAGGAGGACCTTTCATTGTTAGTTTTTTCTTCAATAATATTTGCTACTTGTGTCATAATAGCACTCAGACGTTTGCACTCACATATTAAGACTATTTGTGTGTCGGAAATGTGATTATGTGTGTAATGAACTATTGATTGTTTGTTTTTCTGTTTTATCGTGCTGTATTTTTTTATTATTTTAAGTAATTTTCTTACTAAAATTCTTTTGTATGTCACAATGTTGTATTAATGCACGTCTAGATGTGTGTACACGTGTTCTTTACAGTTGACCATATGACCATATTCATGCACTTGGGTGTACACATATGAATGAATGTATAATTGCATGTTTACTCTGTCTGAAGTTATTGCCAATTTTTGTTTTCTTTTTACTTTTTTTTTTGTGTTCATTTTCATTGCATTTTTGAATGAGTTTCAATTGTTTTGCAAATACTGATTTTCAGGTTTCGCGTCATTAGATCTGAATTATTGCTACGATTATCGCATCAATAATATATTGAAATGTTTTTATGGTATTTCCTTCATATTTGTATGTCCGCACATTGAATTAAATGGTGTACCTTGTTTTTTTAACTTTTATTTTATTTTTAACTCATATTATTTATTTATTTAGGTTTTCTTTTTATTCTTTTTTACTAATCGAAAATCATAACCATAACTACGTGTATATGAGGGATTGCATCAAAGCCATTTAGGACAAAATAAGCCACAAAAGTTAATAAAATATACATGATATTTTCTGTGTTCAGTAACTTGAACCGTCACTAGTTTTATTTTAGGGCACGCGTGTTAGTTTTAAATCTTTTTATTCTGCAGAGATCTGCTTTTCTATTCAACATGCAATAGTTAGAGCGCTAGCGATTTCTAAAAACATTATTACAGGTTTTAAATAACAGCATTTTTAAAAACAAAAATTGTGCGACACTTGGAACGCGAAAACGTGTAATTTTGGCGAGACTAAATTACGCAGTGGCTCCATCGAGACTTTTCACTTTTGTCATGTTGTTGCTTTCTTTACTCACTTATGCCGTGTTAAATTTCGGATCAGAATGTCCTTGTTTAAGCCAAACAGGCTTCTTTACCAACTTATTGGTAGTTTAAAACATCTTAACTGTTTTACTTTTTCTAATATAAACATTAAAAAAGATTTTAACTGCTGCTTTTCATTTATTCATTTTTCATATACCGTAGCTACACAGCAACAATTACAATAGGAACGGCCAAGTAAAGTTATGATCTGAACGACGAAATAAATGTTTAACTCTCCTGATTTACCTTAAAGGTAAAAAAGGGCGAAAAACTATGAATTGTCTGATTTAAATCTCAAAATTTAGGTTGGGCCTTACAATAAATTTATCTTACAACTCAATATTTTCTGAATGAGCGTTTAGCCAACAGAAATATATCATAAGGAAGTGCATTCATATATTTATGGCTTATATATAAAATTTAAACGGTTTTAAGGCACTTTTCAGATTGCCCATATACTGTCATGCATGCATGATGGTGCATTTATTACAAGTATTAAGATTATGTGCGAATTATTTATTGTGGTAAAAAAGCACACTTTGATTAAATGCCCTGAGGTGGCTGTGTGCAGTTTTAAACGACATCAAAGCAAAATCGAATATATAAATTATGGAAATCGCAATTACTTTTGGACATGCATCCATCACATGAAAGCTTAAAATTTGCAACAATATTTAGTTCCTTACCCAGTGAACATTGCTCAAAACGACTGATGAAAAACATTATTATATTATCAACCCCATAAATGTGTGCTTTAAATAGTTGTGAAATTAAATTTCGTAAGAATTCACAACTTAAAAAGACAATATTCTGTGTGCCAGTGTGTATGTATGATGATGTAATATCTCGTATATGGTAATGTCCTGGCACGAAAATTCGACAACGCAAAATTGCAGTTTTCAATAGCAGATAATACTTGGGAATTTTTTATTACTATTGTAATTTCATTGGCATTATTTGAAATAATGACAAAAAATTTAACTCCCATTTTATGTAAGTGATTTTTTAATTATATTCGTTTTTACTAATGGCAATGAAATTAAAATAAAATTGATTAATTACTAATTAAATTTGGAAAACAATATTTGCTTTTATAAGACACAAACCCTTTAAAAAACTTTAAATTAAACACATCTTTACACTTTTACGGATAAATGTACATTTAAAAATCTTTGTTATATAGCAATTGCGAGATATGTTTACAACTTGATTTTTGGTCTCGAGACAATTCTACAACATTTTTGTGATAGCAATGCCATTTTAAAATAATACACAGGTGTTGTTAGGAAGTATAAATTTTTATTCAATAGGAAAAGAAATATTTTATTTGCAATTGACAGTTATAAGCCATAAAATATTTATTTTCTAATACCAAACAGTTTTGCGACAATGCGTTACTGTGGTTTTTTATCAAAAGAAAAAATTTCAATGGTTAGTCTATTTTTTAGATATATTTGTTATAATTCTCATTCATTTTCATTTTTTTACACTTAAGTATATTCACTTTCCTTGTCTTTTGACTAAAAATTTCGATGACTTTTCGAAAAAAAAAAATAATTGTTGATAATTGTTGTTGATAAGTTATCAAAACTTTTGCAATTAATTACAAACAAAATAATGTATTTTTTCATATATAATCACAAAGAGAAACACAAAAACCAATTAGCTCATCCTGCTAAAGTTGTTATAAATGAAGACTAATAAAGTCCACTAAAACTTTTTTCTCTCAATTACCACGCTTCTGAATAAATAGACTTTCCTTTGAAAAGACTTAAAAAATGTAGTGAGGTGCTGTCCAGTACAGGTAATATTATACCAGATAATCAACTAGTTACGAGCTTAGTGACACTTAAAAGTTTTTCCTGTACAATCGTTCTTGATGAGACCACAGTCATTGACCTGCGCATTTTTCCACGCAATTCCATTTAAAAAATGAAAGGCTTATGAGTAATATTTTCGAACAAATAAAATTTTCTATTTATATTTTGTAGAACTGAAATATCGTCACTCAAATATATGTAAATAAAAAGTATTTCATTGTGTTTAATTATCGTTTTCATTAACATCTTTCTTGGTATCTCTAAAATTATTGACAGATTAAAAAATAACTACTATTTTACTGATCCTGCATTTGAAAACGGACATATACTACTGATTAATTAACTTCTTTAACTCAAACTAGATTGGGGTTTTTTACAATTATTTATACATTTTTGAGATGTCTTTTGGTTTATAGTATTTTTTTTAATCTTATTTAAACCTTTAACACACAAACAAAACATTTTAGATATTGAAATACTTTTAAAAATCTTGTTTATTTCTATAAATGGTTTAATATAAAAAATCCCAATTATATTTTGTAGAAATAAAAAACTTGAATTATTAAATTTGCATGAGTTTATTACACACAGGTATGTATTTACATAAGTGTGAATATGTATATAACTGTTGCGCAGGCAAATTAAATAACTAGACATACAAAACAGTGTGCATTTTATTCATTTCGGATTTTGGGTTATTTTGTTTAAAGTCTAAATAATAATAAATATTCAAAAATTATGTCTATTATGCACAGATTTAAAAAACTAATATTTTGTTGCTGTGTTGCAAAATTTGACCTGCATTTGATAATTGGTATAAAAAAAGTAGAAAAACCGTCTAAAATATTATTTTCAACTCAATTGGTTTTATTATTTTTTTTTTAACAATTATTTATAAATTTTTGTGACATCTTTTGGTTTATTGCAATTTTATTTAATATTTTCTGAATTTTTAACAAAAAAATCGCCAACAAAACCTTTTAGATAATAAAATATTTTTAAAATTTTTCGTTTAATTATATAAATGGTTTTATATAAAACATCCTTGTTTATATAAAAAAACGATTAAGAATCTCAATTATAATTTGTAGAAACAAAAAACGTTAAATTAAATAAATTTGCATAAGTTTATTATTTTAAGTGTATATTTACATAAATGTGTATATATGTATAACTGTTGCTTAAACAAAACAAAAAAAAAAAAAAAATAGTAGACACAAAATATAATGTTCATTTCATATTTGAGGAATTTTGTAAAAAATTTAAAAAATAATAATTATTAAAAAAAAATATGTCTAGAAGCATTTATGTGTTTAGCAAATATTTTTCGTCAACTTTTAAAATGTTGCTTATATGTTCTTCAACAATAGGCGACAATACAATCATTAAGTACCAGCGTTCTATATCCTTGATTTAAGTTACAGGATCAACCATAAAGAGACAAACTTAGTTTAAATGGTCAGCAACAGATAATCAAATAATAAATCCTTCTTTATTAACAAATAAAAACATGAAATACATTAATGTTTTATTTAATTTTTATTTAGAAGTCATCTAAATAAATTTTGAAAAAGCAATCTGTAACAAAATTCGTTGTTCTTTGATGATTCCATATGCGACGTAGTTTTTAAATAAAAAGAGAAAGCCTTGATGCAAACATTTGGTTGACTTTGGTGCATTCCAATCAAATTAACTCCAATCCAATCAAAATAACAAATATAGAGCTGACAGAGAATTAAGAAATTAAAAAAAAAAACTACATCAAAATTCCATCTGCTCTTACTAGCCAAAGCGTCTCCTAAAAATTTTAGTATTTCCCTTCAAATTTCTTCAAAAGCTTTATAATGATACCCATATTGATATTTTGAAATTCTTGAAAATTTCAGAGTCCCGTAACTCGGAAAATATGGGCGACAGCCAATTTATTCACTTAATGTTTTCTTTTCTGCTTTCAAATTCTCTATCGCTCCATATATATTTCTTATTGGAGTTATTTCATTGCTCCAAATGATATAAAAAAATTTAGAGGTAGGCGTGGTGTTGTGCCCGTGGCAGCATGGAACGATGTTGCTGATTTAATAGCACCTCTTTTGACGCTATGTCTGATCGATTGGAGTATTTAAATTTTTTCTAAATGATTAAGTGCCTCGGCAAACATAAATTCAACACTAACACGGACGGACATCGCTCAATCCACTTTGCTATGCAGAAGAAGTCAGAATATACATACTTTATGTGGTCGAAAATGTATATTGTACAAACGGAATCACAAAATTAATTATACCCTTTTTCCACTTTTTATGGTGAAGGGTATAAAACTGGAGAGTTACAACTTTAGCTAAAAGAGTTTGCTTGGATTGTAATCCTGCACTTATTTCTACACGGAGTATAACTGTAGAAAAATTAAAAACAGGATGAGTAAGAGTGCTATATTCAGCTATATCGAATATTGTATACCCTTCACCATGCATGTAATTCTAGTTTAGTAAAGTAACTTCAATCGAAAAAAGAAATACTGGGGTGATAGAAAATAAAAAAATAAGACAAAAATTAATTAGTATAATAATTTTTCATAAAGGAGACATCGGCTTTTAATGGGTTAAGTATTTTAAAAAAAATTTTAGTACTTCCTTAAAGTTCTCTTCGAGAGCAATAATATCATAAACATATTAATATCATAAAATAAATAGTGCACGATCGCACCTTTCTATGAAAAGTTTAGAGATCCATAGAGGTCGTAAAATATAGACGAGCGGCAGTTTTTCAACTTAATGTTTTTTTTTTAATTTATTATTCTATATCGCCCCACATATTTGATTGTTTTTATAGTAGTAACTTCAATAAACTAGATTTGTTTCAAAGGCTATGGAAAAATTAGAGGCAGGTGCGGTGCTTTTCCCGCTGCCCTGAACACATGCAACAATCATGCTGAGTTTCTATTGCAAAACTGATGGACAGAGTGACAGATGCTCAATCAACCACGCTATGCATAAGAACTACGAATATAAACTTTATGAGGTTGGAAACGGATATTGTAGCAATTACAAATGGAATGACAAACAGATGTAACCTTTAGTGTCAAAGTGAAAAAATTCTTACGGCAAACTTAAATTAATAAAGAACTGCATACTGGCGACGTAGACTTTAAAAGATCATTTATTTCAACAATTTATTTTTGGCATATGCTCCCTCTTACAAAACTTTATTTCACATTGTATACACCTTTTAATTATATCTTGGTTATTGAATCTATTAAAATAGTTTTTAGGCTAATCTAATCTTAAACGGCCTTACAAAATAATTTTATATTGATTTTTTTCTAGCAAATAATCGTTAACTTCTTATTTCAATGTCTTGAACAAAACAAATGTATTTATTTGTGTTTTTGTGGATATTGCGTTATTATTGATCCTAAAGAAGTTGCTTGCTTGTACAACAAATACATTCGACGACACAACAACAAACTTCCCACATAGATCCTTCGCCTATGATTTATTTTCTTAGTTACGGCCCAACACATTGCGTAATTCCTAATAAACGGAATAAGCTACAAGGAAAAATCTTATTATTTTATTCTTTGCCTTTCTAAAATAGCGCACTGTTGACTTCTATATGTTTTTAAAGCTTTAATAGCCTTAAAAAAAGTTTTATTGCTTTAAGATATCTAGTGCTAAAATAAGGTCTCGCTGTATAAAATAGATGGCATTCGTTATTATAAACGTGACATAAATGTCTCTCTTGTAATCCCTTTTTTTCGATATTTTAACAAGTGACATATTGAAATTATTACTGACACCATAAAACACATAAAATGAACTGTGTACACCAACAAACTAACTTCAAATGCCTTATTCAACTCACAAATTTACAGCTTTTAAAAGCTTTAGCACTTTAAAAATTCACTTCTTTAGTTTAACCACTTAAACAGAGTAATAAAAACCAAAAATAAAAAATAAACCAAATAAATGAAAAGAAAAAAATCCTAATAATAAATCCACTTCTACCCACAATCTTACTGCCACAATCTTGGAATGAGCTTAGTGAACATAATAAAACAAAGTGCTACCACAGTACACACAGTACACACAGTACTTCAACAACTACATAGTACGCCTTTTAAATACAAATATTAGAAACACAAAAAAAGTAAAAATGTTCAACAATTTATGACCTGTTAAAACATAAAATGATTCTTATATTAAAAGGTAAAGAACTATTATTTTATGGCTACATACATATGAGTGCAAACATATTTTGTTTATTTTTGGCCTTTGCACACTACGGTGACTTTAGAGCAAATTTAGTTGAAGTATAAGGTTGTTTGAGTTGCTGGTGTCATTGACACAATTAAAAGGTATCAGGTTGCGGCTTGTGGAGTAAAATTTAATAAATCATTGATTTAGTGATTTGTTTTGATTTCTACATGAAGTGCCATTATTTTCGTTATTTACTACTTAACATCCTCAAATAAAAGTATACAAAAAGCTGATTAAATAAAACAAATTAGCTAAGTTTCCTACTAGCATCCCCCTTTTTATAAATGAATAGCTCTACTGCTTTTTAATTATTGTTCAGATTTATATAAAATTGTTATAATGGGGGTTTTCTAAATAAACTGAATCTTATGATATTATTTTAAATAACACTTAAAAAAAAATTTTTTTTTGATTTATAAACTTTAAAATTGGTTCATATTCCTATATTCGGCCCAGACTAATCGTATGTACTCTTCACTAGTGATATAATATAGATATCGCTTTAGGCTTTTATGCAAAGGTTTTGCTTTGATTTTTATTTACTCTTACGGTTTTCAACTTCGTTTTCACAACTATAAAATAACAATTGATGATTTACATGTACAATTATACAATTATTTACCTAAAAATTAATCAATAGCCGATTTTGCGCTGAAAATATTTTTGTTGTTGTTTTTTTTTAACTTTTAAAATATAAACAGTTTTTAGTTTAGTTTTCTTAAACAAAAAATCAAATTTGTTAATTGAAATTTTTTATAAAATTTATTACGGTGAATTTTTGTTTGTAAAGGGAAATTACGGCTTCTAAGTTGTATCTTTTTTCTACATTTCCGGTTTTCAATACAAAAATTTAAAACAATCTTACAAGGAAATGAAATAACATGAGAAAAACTTAACAAAAATGGGGTAAAAGTTTTTCTGTTCATCTTTCTACCGTGAATACAGAGATTTTACCGATTAACCGCTTGGGTCTTCTGATTTTATCTCATTAGAGTTTTTCTTTTGCAGAGGAATTCTTTGCAAATAATTCAAAATCAAAAAACAATTTTTAAGGTGTACTGGTCTGAGCCATTCGTGAGATACAACCAGAAAACTTCCGCAATATCGTGGAAAATTAAATTGATAGGAAAAGCTATTTTGAAACCAGCTGCAGCAGTCAGCGGAGTAAAGATTCGTGTAAGTTTTGCTTTTCTCTTCTCTGTCGGTACTTTAAAATATAATTTATTCCTCTTAAATAAAAAAACACTAACTTATTCTACTGCTTATCCTTACCGTAGAAAAATGTTTAAGGAACTGGAATCAGTTTTTAGTTATGAAATTTTCTTTTATTAAGATGAAAGATAAAGTAATTTATAATCTTCAAAAATATAAACAAGGAGTCTTAAAATGAATATTCATAGCGTGAATATATTGCTAAGAAAAAAACAAACTAAAATAATAATTGTGTAATACGGTACATCTCTGTGTTGCAGAATAAGTACTTTTTAGACTAACAAATTGAATAATTTTTTCATTAATGCACCTAAACACACAATAATAAAGTTATCATCACCTCCTGACTGAAGAGAAACAATAATTTCTCAAGCCTAATTATTATTTTCAATTTTTATTTTTAAAAATCATCATGAAGTTTTATTGGCATTGTTTGAAATTATAACATTACAAAAATTTAACTACCATTGAATGCTAATAGGATTATTTTAATTACAATTGTTTTAACTGATCGTAAAGAAATTTTAATGAAATTGTTTAATTATGAATTAAAATTGAACAACAAAAATAATAGTTCATGGATGTAAAGTCACATAACATTCTAGCAGCTAGCAGATCTTATTACTAACACGAAAACAAAAAAATTGTACTTAACGTGTCCAATTTTTCCGAGAATGTTAAATCTATATCCGGGGGAATTCCTCCAGTATAAAGCGGGCGGTACCTGGAAATTTTTGGCATTTAAGCTAATAAAACCAAACTATTTTACGACATCAAACAAAGCCGCACTCATCTTCTTCATTCTACAACTGTTGACTTTTTTCTTAGAGAAAGAGAGAATATTAACACTTTTTCACTATTAAAACGACAGTACCAACAATATCAGTCACTAAGCACTACGCTTGATTCTTCGCAGAATGACACTGGATGTGCGTCAGTGTTGCCACATGCCAGACTTTGTCAAATTCCCCGCAATGTTTTGAATTTCAAGTTTCATAATATTCATTTCATGGCAACTAAATCAAACAATTAAAGAACGGAATGTTCACATCAAACAGATGTTTAGAGATATTACGTAACGCAACAGCGAAACTTACAAATAAAGCGCACCGATATACCGAAGTGTGCCTTAGATTAAAAACGTTAAGAAAACAACGACTAGCTTCGACGGCTCCAACCACCAAACATCATAACCAGAAAGATAGGGTAGGAAGCAAATCATTATAAGCAGTAATAGTTAAAAAATTCCATATAGAAAAAAAAACAAAATCCTGATTAAAAGAGAATAATTATTACAAGAAATTGGATATAATTTAACGTGTTGCTTATTCTAGCGAAGTAAGGTTATGATTTTCCCCCTCCCGGGAATTCCCGGGAAAAGTCATCAACAATTTAGCTCAACTCCCAAGAAACGGGAATTTAAAATCATTAGCACTTAAAAAATACACTGATTGTTTTTCAAAAATTTTGGTTGTGACACTTAAAAATTTTCAAATATCTTGTCTCGTGTGAATTCTACTACATCAATACATGAAATATTTTTTGAAAATTTTGATGTTGGTGTAGATAGTAAGCCATATTTTTGTCCGTCTTTCTGTGCTCGCATCACGTAAACACTGCTGGATAATTTGAATTAAGTTTTATAAGGAGGTCTCTTTAAAGAAATATAGAAGACGTTTCTTTTGATCGACATTATTGGTTTAATTGACGTGAAATTAAAAAAAGTCAAAACATTCCGTAAAAGAAAGTTATGATGAAAAAAAAATTAATACAGTCTGATAATTTTTTTTAAATAGCGCAGACTTACCTATATCCACGAAGAATGGATTTATACCGATTTCTCAAGAACTGGAGCCAATCTGACACTTCCAAATGTACCTTCGCATGCAGGGGACTTCCCCCTAATAGTTCGAAAAGGATTTATCGAAGTACATTTTTTATGGGTCAGAAACTATCACAGTTTTTAATTTTTTAATGTTTAAAAGTTTTATTTATAATGTAAAGGTTTGCTTCTTAATTCATATAATTTTTTTTTACAAAACAGTAAAATAGTAAAAAGTATTAATTTTAACGAATGAAAATTCTTTTTACTTTCCTTTCGGCTTTTGTACTTTGCATATGTAATATGTAGTAAAAATTCAAAACACAATCTGCTTTATTTACTATATAAAACATTTTTCTAACGGAAAGAAAACTTACAAGATAACAAAAGAGTCATAAACTTTAAAGAAATTGTTAATGTTTTTAGAATGTTATAGCCGAAATGTTTATAAAATGTGAGAAAAAATTTATGATTTGACAACATATTGTGTGCCTATTATTATGTTATTATTGTTATTGTTATTATTTTATTATTTTTACTTTATTTTGATTTCATATTGTATGGTCTTACGTGGTTAACGCGTAAGTTTTGCCAGAACACAAGAAAAGCGAAATATATCTCCGGTGTACATGTGCACCAAATTATTATATCTTTGTAATATTAATTTTTGTGAGTTTAAAATACATTAAAAATTGCATACACATATACACACACGTATACGAAACAATAGTTTGTGTGTATTTAATATGCACATAAATTTTTTGTAAATAAAAAACAAAATAAATACACTGGCAGAAATGGATCAAGTTAAATTTGAATACCACATCAACGGGCAGCATGGATTGTAATTGTAATTTTTAATCATCAGTTATAACCAACAAGAAATCTTATAACTTTCTTATTATAATTGAAAGAATATTCTAAAATGGTAATAACATTAAACCCTAAACTGTTTTATAATGTTCAGCAATGTTTATGTATTGACACAAATGGCAACCATAAACAAAAATCACCAAAAAATTGATTTAGGCTTTAAAATACCTATTGAAGTTTGAGATTTAAAGGCAATATTTGAAGTAAATTTTAAACTTATGGTTTACGCAAGACTAACATACGGAAAATTGTTTAATATATCGAAAGCTACTGACGACATATATTTTCTGAGTATGCAAAAAACGCCGCGAAAACACGTTGAAATAATGAAGGACAAATCCTATTCAAATAAAAAACACTGTTATTCAATTGCTTTTTTGGACACATACATTTGAATTTCTGCACTTCAATTTAAACGTTCATAAAAGATCTAAAAAAAAAGCTAAAAGTGACGTATTGAAATTAAAAAGAATAAAATAGAAGAATTTACCAACTGTAACACATTTTAAGGTTTTCAGCTTAAGATTTTAGCTTAAATTTCACTTCAAGGAAAAATGCAGATTTAAGATTTAAAACTGACTTTTTATACCTATTTCAGGTTATGAATTCCATGAATTTTGCAAAAAAAAAAAAATGCATTTTTATTTTTTCTATGATCGAAAGTTAATTTTGAACTTTATTTCGTTCATTAGAAAATTAAAATGGGTTTTAAAAACTCCAAATATTGAATTAAAATATTTTATGAATTTTTTTAATAAGGAATTTCTTAAACAAATTTTTTCAAAGCTAAATGTAGCTAAGCCGTCTTGTGGTAGAAGTGCAATAAAAGTTTTAAAGTTTATTTTAAAACCATTTGTTTTATAAAGAATTACATTTGTAAATTCGTGACGTCTCGACAATCTTGTTAGAAATCAGAAGATGTTTCTTAAAATCATTGCAATCGTGAAAATAACAGTGTGATTTCAATACCTTTAATACCTGATATATCTACTGTGGAACTGAACTTTTAATTCAGATATACATATCGTATTAAAATAAAACCAAGCTTAAAAACCTTTAAGTTGAAATATCTGAAAAAACAATATTTAAATCCATTTAAGACCACATATTTATTGTATTAATTTTTTCCAAAGTGTAAGTTAAGTTTTATATATTTATGAAAGATTTAATGTTTCTTTAAATGTGTTTATGTATGTGTACGTCTGTATATGTATGAATTAAGAAACTGCACAATAAATACAAAACAAACACATTTAAAGGAGGTCGAATATAATACATAAATATTTTATATATAAAATGATAACAAGGCAAGATTTTGTTAAACATACAAACACACTCATGCATACAAACGCGACATACATAAACATTCTTTGTGTGCCTCTGTATTATGTGTTCCTATTGTAGTCACATATGGCATAATAACTGGCAAGTCTGTAATTTTATTTTATTTCTTTTTCATTCTATGTTTCCTTTTTTATTTTGTGTTATATTTATGGCGTTTTGTTTGATATCAACTTAAAAGGATGAAAAAAGCGCTCGCTTTTATTACAGTGAGTTTGAGTTTGTACGAAAAGTCGAGGGGAAGCTTAGAACTATTGAAAACCCTCTTAAAAACTACAGATCTTGAGACCAAAGTTTGCTTAGAAGTTGTTGGTTATTTAATGTAATGTAGATGATATGTGCACTTGGCTTTGAACAAATTAAGAGCTGAACGAAATTCGACTGCTGTGAGTTCTGCTTTTTCTCTCTTAAAATAGCAATATATCTAGCAATAGCTTTGAGCAAGATAAAAGCTAGTTCCTATTGTAAGGAACTATCCTAATCGTAGGTTAAACCTGCCGGAGAATTTAAAGGTTATAAGTGTGAACTTAAAGATCCCTCAAACACCACAGTACTACAATCAAGATGATTCTACAAGATGAAAACTGATCAACGTACAAAATAATGTAAACCTTTAAATGCACTAATAAAGTCAATAAGAGATGTATGAAAATATATGGCGCAAAAAATAAGTCACGATAATAAGCTGTGTGTTAATATTTGATTATTAAACACTTATTACGGATATAAAATGCAACACGATCGATTCAGACTGAACATGATAAAGCCCAAACTATAATCAAAGTTTAAAACTACCGTAATACAATCTAACATTTGTTACAGTTATATTTTAAATAAACAGAATGTGTTGCGTCTTACCTCAGTCATTAAAAAGCATCAGCAATGAACAAATAATGTAAAGTTTAAAAAATTCATATTTTAAATTACCCTTTTCGGTAGTAAAATAACTAATTGGAATATAAAGAAATATATTGTTTGAGGTTTTTCTTTATTAAGAGGTTAATTCTTGATCACCCTCGTATGTACAAAAGTAAGCTAGCTTGTTGCTTGTGTAAGTATAAACAATTATTTTTGTTGTTATTATGTAAAAATATATACACAGCAAAAAGTTAAATATCCTTAACAAAAGTTTCTAAGTTTCTTGAAATAAAAATAATAAAAGTTTGTAACGAAAAAGAGGTTAAAATCTAAAAATAAATGAAACTTTTACCACACAATATTTCTGCATTTTGATCCTTAGATTATTGTAATTTTCTCAATTCTACGCCCTTTTTCACCTGAAAAACACTCAACGAACAAATAAACATTTTAACAAGTTTAAAACAAACGTTAAAAGTTTGAAAATTTTTTCTTTTTTGTTGTTGTTGCTGTTTGTTAACATTTATTATATTTCGTTTTTTTTTCTGAATCCATCTCTTTCAATCCTGTTTTCATCATCTTATGCTTCTTATTTATTTATTTACTTATTTTTTTTTTTTTTTTTTTTTGTTGTCAGTCTTGTAAATGCACTTACGGATGACTTTTCTTGCAAGATTTTTAAGTGTTTCTTTTGTTTTTAAAGTTTCTCAACAACCCCTTTTCCCAATAATTTTACATTTATAAGAATGTGTGTGTGATGTTTATACATACACATACAGGAATTTTATGCAATACTTAGCAAATTTTTCATCATTCACGCATCTAAAGGTAAAACTGTATGTTAAATTTAATATTTTGTGATATTTTTATCACATATTTTATACACAGTGAGTTCTTAATTGTATGTATATGTGCAAGTATGTTACATTAAAACTCATTATTACGAAATACAAAAAACATTTGATAACATGTGCAAAGAATAGTTCAAATTAAAAAGTTTTTAAACAAATTAAAATAATTTATAAGAAAATATAAAAATATTAAATTTTTTTTTTATATAAAACAGCTTACTTTCAGAGAGATCTTTTTTTTTTTTTTGAAGATTTTGCTTTAAATTAAGAAAGCGTAAACAACTTAGGACGTCTTTCTGTTCTTTTAACGCCATTTTAGTTTTTTTTAATAGTGTATCTCTCAAAGTGATTCACAATTAGTTCTTAATGATTTTCTTCGAGAAAGTGTACGGTGTTTTAATGTAACCAAAAAGATGATTAAAGGTATGTTTACATTATGTGTACAAGTTATATGGAATGTCAAAATTGCTATACATATGTAATTTCGTGTGTATGTCAAAATCAGTGTTTAACATACGGTTTATAATTTTCATGTTCAAACTTGCATATATTATGGTCTGCATCGAGTATGTTTTTGTTGTACATGTGAAGTTTCTTTTCTTTTTGATTACAGTACATACTTTTTTCTCTCTCAGAAAACAAGTACCCACAAGCATGTAGTCGCAGCCAAATACGAACATAAAAATATGTGAACATGAGAAAAAAGGTACTGCTAAAATTATGTTCCTTTTTTGGTACATCGTACTTATGTGTGAAGAAGAAAAAACTGAAAATAATATTGCTTAGCTCTTGATGGCATTTACAATTTAAATTTTATATGTATCAATTTATGTATAAGAGTAACATAATGAACAATTGTTAAGAGGAAGTTACTTATTATTGGCTTTTAATTATTGTTTCTGCTTTTTTCAGTTTAGGTTTTAAATATAAAAGCGTGAGGGATTTTTGCAGATAAGAGAAAGAGGTAAAACCATAATAAAAACAAATATGTTTATTAAAAATTGAAAAATGTGCTTAATTTGTATGTTCGATGCGAACCGCTAGCACTTCAGTAGCCGTATCTTCATACTTTTTTTCATAAACCTTTATAAGTATTGATCAAAACGTTTAAGATTTAAACATGGATCATTTCATATTACTTTTTAATTTTAATACAACAATAATTTCAATATTTTAAGTAATTTTATATAAAATAATTAAATTCAATTTCAAATCACAATTATTTTTGGTTAAAAAAAAAACTGAATCTTATTTATTAAACACAAGGAAATAATAATAATTAAAAAAAAACAAATAAACAGAAAATTAATCAGTTGCACAGATATTTTGTACTTCATTGTAAATGCTAGTTTTTTTCACGTTGCAATGCAAAAACATTATTTGATTGACAGTAACTATATTAGTTCCAAAGACAGACCTTTTATCTAAAATCAAATTTTTTGCCATTGAAAAAGTTTTTTCGGAAGCAGCACTACTTGCTGGAGTGGCCAGTAGCTTACAGCTTACTCTATGTAAAAAAGGAAATTCGGTTTTATGTAGGTTCCACCAATGCAAAATATTAAATTCATCATTAAATTTAACATCAGTATTTTCATAAAGACATATTTAGTGTTCAATTTTATCGTCGGTTTTCAATGACGCTGGCTCTTGAAGAAAATCAGAGAGAAGCTCAGAGTTAAAGTTTGATATGTTGGATGTTGACGATATATTGTCATCTTCTACACTTATATTTTCTGCTCATGTCCTCATTAAGTTTTTACATTCTCTTTTAATAATATTTTTCCATTTTCCGAATATTGTTTTAACTTATTTGTTGGTGGAAATAGAAAAAGTGCAATTTTTTGATAAATATTCACATTTTTTACAACTATTTAATTTAAACAGCAGCTCAATTTTTCTTTTAAAACATTAACGATATCGAGATCGTGTTAATTTATACCACAAATTTTCCTTAGTTGATCAATATGAATGTATACTCAGTGCAATGCAGCATAATTCTCACAATGTCGCATAATTCTCACGAAGTTTCTTTGAATGAAGTTATATATAATATATTATTTTTCGTTTCATAATGACTTGAACATATTTGAGGGTTATAAAAAAGTGAGTACATAAATTTAACATGGGTATCGTCGAATATTCTTTAAAAAATAATGTTCAGTTTTAAAATCGTTTTATGTGCTTGACACGATTACCTAAATGCAACATGAAGTTTTGAGTTCGTTGCATGTTCCTCACGCGAACGCAACCAAGTACCTAAGTAATAACAAAGTTCGTGATATGTACTTTACTCTATCATACATATTACCTAAAAACGATGACCACATACTTAATGCAAGCGAGCAAATGCGAGTAACAACAATAGCTGTTTGACAGCTTTGTTATAAAAAAATTGTACATTATTCGTTTGATACTTCGATTAAGTGTTCATATTTCGCCACTGTACGTGTGGTTCATGTATACAAATAAATTTGTGCAGACCTCTATTATGTATATATGACATAACCTCTTACTGTCGAAAAGAAAACGTAAATACTAAAATCATTGATATCAACTAATAAATCTTTTTTTCGGATAACTTGAACTTTACAATTTAAGTTTAAGCATAAGACTGTCTTTCCTTATGAAAATTGCTATAATATATATTGGAGGTCTGCACTTAGGTACTTGGCTATGTTCATTTTAAAAAACACGAGCTAAAAACTACAAGTTGACAGGTACGTGGCGTAGTTCGTATAAAGTACATCTTACCAATGTATTTTCACATTTGAAATTGTTAATTGCCTTAATAAAGCAATTAACATACAATTCTTGCTCATGCATAAGTATGCAAGCGTTATTGATAAGTTGTAAAAAATAAAAACATTTCAAAAATTTCCATTGTAGAAAGGATTGTTCTAAACAATTTTATTTTTAGGATGTTTTCTGAAGTTTTCGCTACCTGTAAGATGTACACACACCTTTATATAGAAAAAACCACAGGAAGCTAAAGAAATTTAAACTTCTGAAAAACCAACATATGATTATTAAAAACTAATAATAGCTTATTATATCCATGAAACCTTCTATTAGTTGTTTAAAACATTTACATATAACAATATTATTTTTTTCTTTTACACACATACAATACTAAAAAATAATTGTTAAATACTCGTTGCACTTCTACTAAGAAAAAAATTAGCAAAAAGAAGGTAACAAGGGCAATAATTCAGATTTCAATTCATTTTTTACTATATACTTTTTCGCTGAGTTTGACTGACGTGGTTGCCGTATTCGTGGAAATGCCTATATATTACTGTTTACCCGATTATAACAACAAAAATTAAAAAAAATATTTTTTTTTAGAAATCTAGCTTTTATCGTCTAAGTATTTTGAGTGGAAATTTTAAGAGTAAAAGTTAGCATCACTGAAAACATCTGTTGTCATAAAGTTTTTACATTTCAAACAGAGCGTGCTCTAAATAAAAAACTAACACATGTTATAACACACAGGAAAATAATATATGTTTTGTTTCATGAGGTTTACACTATGTGTGTTGATTTACATATGGAAAATCTGACATCATATATGACTTGCACACATAATGTAAACAAACCTTAAGAAATTACCATCGAAGTCTATGTGATTAGGCGTCTCGTTATTAAATTGATAAATGGAGAGTTGTTAAAAGCAAGAAAGGCAATTACTTGATCGACTAGGCTTCGACCAAGTGAAAAAAACGTTTTAAACTAAGATAATATGAAGTTAAAAACAAATTACTCAAAAAAAAAACTACTCGAGGATACCCATTATTTTCTCGCTTTCTTTTAATAAGCCGCATAAAATGATGACCGAAGGAACTATTAATCTATTTAATTGATCCACTTACGCTATTATTTAGTTTTAATCCGAAGCGGGTGTGGTTTTAAGTCTAATTACTTGTTTTATTTGTCATGTCAAACAGTTCAATTGACAATTTTAATAAATTAAAAGTATATGCAATTTTTGATTGGATGACAAATCAGTTTGTTTCTTATTTTCAAGAGCACTAAAAACATGAGAAGGGAATCGTAAACAAAACCAACGAATTGTTTTTAATTACACCTAAGGTTTAAAAAATATAGAAGAAATAAAAAAAGAAAAAATTTTGAGAACTTTTCTCTATTATTAAATCATATTTTTTTTAGTTAGAAAGATTTAGAAAATGATTGATAAGTCTAAAATAATTCTTTTCTTCTGTAAAAACAAAGTTTTTTTTAAGATGAGAATGCAAAAAAAAAAAACAATTTTTGAGTAAAATAATAAAAGCAAAAAATGAACAGACTGCACGAAATAAAACATTTTGCGATTTTGTGCAGTATTTTGGGCTCAATTATGTAGAAGCAGTTACTTAATCACAGGCATTTACATATAAATATGTATATAATTTTCTCCTATATAGGAGTTTCTAATATACCATCAGTGTTTATTTAAAAAACGCCACATACACAAACATTCACGAAATATAGAAAAATCCTGTCTAAACAATATTTTTGTTTAATTTTCGCTTCTGTGCATTTTTTAGTTTTACGATTCTAGTCCAAATTTAAAATTAACTGTTTAAGAATTTATGCATTTTTTTTTTTAAATTTGCCATTTTTTGCGATGCATTGATAAATAAAAAAATATTTTTTTTTTGAATTAATGATTTATAAAACTATTATATTTTTATTTGCATGCGTGTATTTTATTTTTGTTAACAAACCAATAAATTTTTATGCATGCAGAATCCTATTCTATAGAATTGTACATCTTTAATTAAATAATATGAATTGTTGCAAAGAAATATGGGTTTTTCGGATAAAATAAACAACTGCTACCATTTATATGTTCAAGTAAAAATGTTATTGATTTATAACTACAGGTGGACTAGAAATTAATTTAAATTAATTGAGTTGAGTAACTTAAATCGATGTTCTTGATTTTTTTTATAACGACACAACTAGCGGCACTATTTGTGATAGTGAATTTGTTTAAGTTAAAAAAAAAAAAGCTAAAACATATGTGTGTTTGACCCACATCTGATATGAATGTAAGTGTACAAGAAAGTTTTGTGCACGCGACTTTTAGTAGAATGACTCCGTGTAAAATGTACCGCACAAGAATTATATATCTTTAATATTTTTCCGCATTTTAAGAACAAACACTTATAAAGATTGCTTTTGTCTCCTTTATTTGCTTAAAAGAAGCATCTTTTTTAATAAAAACTTTTTTTAAATGAAAATATATTGGAAATAAATATTTATTTATAATAACAGCCTATGTGTCAGCCAAAGATATTATTTATTTCTTTAAGTATGTAAATCTGAGCAAATTATTTTTTTCTTTTTTACACCCTTCACCATAGTTGAAAAAAGGGTTAATCTAAGTTTGTCAAGTTTGTCATTCCGTTTGTGATTTCTACAATTTTCATGTCCGACACCATTAAGTATATTTTGAGTTGTTATGCATTGTGAAGTCAATTGATTGATCTTCGTCTGTTCGTTCGTGTTCGTGTTGAAATGAACTATGCCAAGGCACTAGATGAGCTACAGTAAAATAAAATATGTCAATTGATCAGACATGTTTTCGAAAATTTTGCGGATCAGTAAGATCGGTCGATGACCTTTAAAGCAGCTATCAAAACACCACGTCTGACTGTCTGTATCATGTGGAACAAATCTAGCTTAGTGAAGTAACTCCAATCAAAAAAACAAATATATGGGGCGATAGAGAATTAAGAATATAAGATAAAAATTATGCGCCTCAGAAACTTTTATAGAAAAGTACGATTGTGAACCATAGTTTTTAGGCTACCAATATGGGTATCAGTTAAAAGCTTTTGAAAAATTTTAAAGTTTTAAAAAATTATGTATAATACGTATTTTTTTTATTTTATAATTCTCTTTCACCCCCATTAGGATATTTAATATTCGCCAATTGTAAATATTGATTCGAATATAGCATTCTTACTTGTTTTAGAATAATCACAAAATCGATGTTATATTAGACAACAAAATATTTTCCACAAATAGTTTGATAGATGATTTTAAATTTTAGGCATTATTTTAGTTTGCATTACATAGAAAAAACAACAAGTTGGTGATTTTATGATTATCAGAACGAAGTTCAGGAGAAAAAAACGTATATGAAGAACTTTTAGTTCAGAAAGGAAAATTCTTTTATAACATTTGTGAAAGTTATGAAAAAGAATAGTGAAGGCCTTAATTTTACCCCAGCGATGCAAAATTTAATGAAGATTTTGTGCGTCCACAGATACGAGGGCTTATTAAGGACTTAAAGACTATATAAATTACAGGAATTAAACAAAAAAGAGCATGATCAGGTTCGGTGTCACAGTTTACCAGAAAGTCGATAATATGCTCTTTAATAAAAATTTTTTTTGATCGCTTTCTTTCCTGAAGGTTTTTCTTCAATTGATATGGAGAAGCGACGCAATGGATTCAACGAGAAACGACAGTATATAACGCAAGGCAAAAAAAAAAAAAATAAATAAATAAAAAAAAAATAATAATAATTGTGTTTAGTATCAGATTCTATAATTTTACTTTTGAAAAAAAGTTATTACAAAAAATAACACACTTTACCTACATATGTATGAAAAAATATGTACTTGTTTATGATTTTAATGAAATAAGGCTTTAAAACAATAAGCTATTCCCAGTGCGCTTCACTACCCCAATGGAAATAGTCGTACCACGGCCTTTCGTAATCCTTAAATTAATTTTTATATGATTTTGCACATTAATATAGAAGTTACTTGCAAGAAATTGTATTAATTTTACTTTTTGTATGCATATAAACAAGAACAGCTACTAATTATCATCATAATAAATATGTACTTTGCATGAGAAGTCCCACGCCTACGTGAAATAAAAAAAGTACTTTATTTTAACAACCACATATCTGGAACGAACTGTGATAATTCCAGGAAGATTAGTCGACTAGTGTAGGCAGGTATAGCTTTTTGACAGACAAACATATAAATTTAGATAGATAAACGACAAAAGTTAATATTTTTAAAAACCAATTAATTTCCGAGTAACACATAAACTGATAGGCAGATAAAATTTTATGTGTGAATTATCCAAACCAGATAAACCAAGGTATAGTGAAGTTTATCAATGTGATCTCACATTCCTTAAAAATGCTTTTACTTGAAAGTAGTTTTTTTGTTTTACTAGTGCTACTTTTTAAAAAGGTTACTTTATGTTTTGCAAAATATTTTAATCAACGCACTGACCAGAACTTTTAGTATGAATGCTAAGAAATTTTCAAAAATATCAAACCTTTTTTTACTGTTTGAGGTGAAAAAAGAACACATTGATTTATATTTTGGACAAAACTAAGGCCCACAATAAAAATAAAACTCTTGTTGGGACAACACACAATGACATTTAAATATGCTATGGCATTCTAGTGCTTTTTGTCTTTTAATAAACGAGAGGAATTGTAATAAAAAATAAAATTTTTTTAGTTCGTTTTGAACAAAAAGAAGACAAATGGATGTTTAAGAGAGTATACATTACACTTTTTGTAATACACAAAATATGGTCATAAATTTTAACTGGACTAAATAGAAAATATTGTCAGGGGTATACCAAATACATACATATGTAACACATTTTTAATGCTCAAACATAAACAGCGAATGCTGGTACATTTTTATTCATGTCCTACACGTATACAGTAGCGGCTCCTAAAAGTTGAGACGAGCAAAAGTTAAGCAGCTTTCAGTCATTTTTATTAAATTATTATTTTCCTATTTCTATAAGTTAATTGTACTTGCCGATTGAAGAACTTTAATTTGATGAAGGGAATATTTTTGCTATATTTATACACTTAATGTCATAGCAACTATCAAGGCTCCTTACAACGATGCAATATACGCGGTAAAAAATAAATGGAATACGTACAATACAAAATGCTCAAAAAAATATATAGTTCACAGCCTCTTAAACCACATCGTAATATCGCATTTGGTTAAAAAGCTCCGTCAGAATAAGAATACTGATTACTTTACCGCAACAAACATTGTTTAAATGTTATATGTATGATTGTACGTTTGAAGGTTAACACATAAATAAATAAAAAAGTTAAAATTACAAAAAAATCGTAAAAAACTTATAAAAATTAAATACATATTAAAAAATATTTATACAATGTTTAAATTCATGTATAATCAAATGCATTTTTTGTATTACTAAACGAACTGCTTAACTTTTCGAGCGTTTACTGTAAAGTCATAGAATATAACTTACCTATAAGCAACTTGCTCGTGCACACTCCCTTTATAAATAAATCTACTTCTATCCATATATTGGTGTATTAACATTTATATTTATGAGCTAAACAATATCACTTAACCGTATTAAAAGTAACGTAAAGCTCTAAACACATAGACGACAGCAGGCTTCACAACTTCACGGCTTCAAATGCTGCCAACTTCAAATGCTGCTTTGAAGTCAGCTTCATAATTATTTTGAAGACAGCAACTACAGCTGTGTATTTTAGCAATTAAAATTTCAGGGATGCCGCATATATATTTTATAATGAACAAAATAAAAGTTTTTGAAAAAAAAAAAAACGTATTAACATCACGAAAAACTATAAAAACACATAAATTTATTTCCTTCTTGTATTTTAGTAATGTTCTTTAATGTTTAATATTAAAAAAAAAGTTTTTATTCTTATTTTTATAATTTACATGTATAATGGCAACACTATATTTGTTTATTGCTGCCCGTCAAAATAGAAAATAGCCTAAGTTGGCAGCAGCAGCAAATGCTGTCGTGAAGTCGTGCTGCTGTGAAGTTGTCAAAATAATCGTTTTCACTTAAACACATGTATTTTATTTTTGACAGTTTGCTGTCTGCTGCCTGCTGTCGTCTATGAGTTTAGAGCTTAAGGCATGTTATTTTATTTTTTGTATAAGTAAGTCGCATAAGTAGTCATGTTTGTATAAGTAGTCATGTTTGTAAAATTGTGGTAAGCAATATTGTTATTTTTTTAGTACACACAACTTGGTTTCCTTGATTTTCTTTTTATTGTCGTTTTCTAAATGTTATACAGAAAAACATTAGTACTCAATTTTTAAATAAATATAAATGCTTTTATTAACCTTCGTGAACCCTTCTATAAGCAGCTGCCAGAAATGAATGACTTCGGTTGAGGTATAAATTTTCGACAAAAATCTCTTTATTATTTTTAAAACATTCAAACGCATTAGTGTTTGTAAGTAAACATTTAAAAAAAACAAGCTCAAAATTTAAGGGTATCATGTGCAGAAGGTATTTATACTATATGATGTTGCAAGTCCAATTGCGTGTGATGTGTACGAGAGCCATTATCATTTTATATGTATGATAATTTTTACGTTTATGCACTAGAATAAACATTCTTAATTGTGTAATGTTCTAGAAAGGGTTTTATTAAATTTGACTATGGCTTCAAGCATTGAACTATAAATCATAAAAAGTCTCAATGAGTAGAACAATTTTGTGTTGCTTTTAATTTATCTGAATTTCAATTATTTTTAAAGAATTTTTCGCGCTAATCCTCGTATTTTGGGATTTAAAATTGTGTCCTGAAACTCATGATGTGCTTTTAAATAAAACCCTTTTCAGAAAAAAAAAACTCAAAGTATATTTTTTATATATTTTTAAAGAAATTTTAACTGCTGTTATGTATACTTTCTAAGAATATTCTAATGGGAGTACCACCATAATTATTTTGACACTTAAAATCCAGTTAGATATACATTTTTTACTGTTGCGTTAAAAATGTTTTAAGTATGTTTAAATTTTCTTAAGTAACTCACATACTTAAGAAAATTTAAACTCATGCATTAAAGAATTAACTAATTCTTAACATTTATAACATAAAAACAAATAATTAAAACAAAAATTATTGTGCGTTTATTTTTCATAAATAAATGCAGGCCTATTTTGGTATAATAAGAAAATTTAAATAATAAAATTATTTTCATATAAATCTATTCCCACGATGAAATACTTATTATTAGAAGCTAAAAATTGGAATGTGGGGAAAGCATATCCCTAAGGCAAATTCGCAACTGCGTATGTAGCTCATCAGGGAATTCTATTGAAATTTTGTGTGAAAAATTCAAGAGTCTTATATGTCAAGCCAAATTGAAACTGAATGAGAACTATATTTAATTAACAACTCTGGACACCAACAAAAACTCAAAAATTTTTCACAAAAAATCGTTGAGTAGCTATTTTTGTTTGTTTTTGTTTGTTTTCAATAGCGACCATTATAAGGAAAACCGAAAAAAAAAATAAAAAAAGTTTAAAACATCTGTGAAACATCCTTATTAAGAGACTCAGGTACTGGTTTATTCTGTAGCAACACGAAGTTCGGCTTTAAATACATGCTCAAACACATCACTGCTTTTATTGTATGAATATTTTAAAAGAAGTAATAACCTTAGAGAGTTTATTCAAAGTTACTAATTGAAAGTTACTAGAAATTGGATTTTAGATTGGTTAGGTTTCCGCATTATTCTTGTAAAGATCCCCCTTCATCCTCACTAAGCCTATTTAAAACATCACATACAAATTTTTTGAAACCATTACAATTATATACTTCTGCCTTAACTTAAGAACCATATTTGGTTACATATAGAGGTGATGAAAAGACCTTTGGTTTTGAAACATATTTTACAACAAATTTAACGAAAAGGCTTTTAAGTTAAAAAAAAAAAAACATTTATATTACCTTAAGAATACTGCTTTATAATTTGTAATTAGTTCATATTTATGATACAATGAAGCGCCTATAAGTCTATGATCTGCAATATTCGAAAATTTAATATTTTAGTCGTTACTTTATGCCTTTTTTTTACAGTTAAAATTAAAACAACAGGCCTAAAAGAAAAATACAAATAAATTGCGAATGCCGTGCAAACTTTTTTCTTTGTAATTGGACGTTACTTCTAAGGATTACTAAATAGATTTTCTAAACTCAATTTAAAATTGTTTTAAAAATAAATAATAAAACAGCGTAATTCAAAAATTAAATTTTATTTCTTACACTTTATAATGTGTTCCGGATAAAACAAATAGCAGTATAAAGAGGAATTGCTAGAGCAATGAAATTTAAAACTTGATTTTTTATGATTGTAAAAATGGCAAGTGCCCTGCTTATAACTTTTAATTTTACTTTTTCTAATATATTTCTATGTATAATTTTGGTGATTGATTTTTGTCAAAATGGCCAACGGTTAATCGCAGCACACATGTTACCATTTTCTCTTTACAATTTATATTTGCTCTATCCTTCTTGAAAGCATGTTAGTAGCGTAGAGTAGTCATTGTACAAACAAAACATTCAAGCAAAATTAAATACACACAGGCATTCATAAGTTATTAAGTTTTTGCTCTTCAGATTTCAGAATAGAAGCAAAAAAAAAAATTATAAACAAGAAAAAGTAACTGAATGAGTTAGTTGTTGGTTAGAATCACGAAACCATAGTTAATTGTTTACGTGTGGTCAACAATGTGGAAAAGTCAAAATCAGCCCAAACAAAGGATGAATTGTTGACAGGTCTTTACCCAAAACTTACAATGTGTGACTGTAACACATGTTTTAAATACCAAATACATACAAATAAACTTAACGAGCTGATGTGTGTATGGAAGTAAACAACATAAATTTTGAAAATCATTCCATATTCTATTTATAAAATCAAGTGGAGTGGACATTATGGAATTATACTTACACATGTATCAAGCACGCATATATATTTATCAAATGGAAAATGATAAGCAATAATTCGATTTATGCTAAACAGTAGAACAAAACTTTTGTCTAATTAAATATACACAACCAAAGGTCGCACTCATTAGTAATGGTCTCCTTTTCATCTATAGTATAATCTATGTAATGTATAAGAAACACTAGAGGAAAGAATTAAGAAGCAGGAGGAAAGAATTAAGAACCAAAAATAATCATTTGTGTGTGTGTGTAGTTTGTTTAGGTTTTCAGAAAATTTTACTTTAATACTTTCATAGAGTAATCCATACATTAACTTTATAAAATGCATAAAATATTTTTCTGTTTAGATAAACTAACTGTTGGATATTTCTGTTTCTAGGAAAAGAAAGAATCGAACAAATTTCTTAATAAATAATAAACAAGTTAAATAGTGAAGAAGATTGGATTTTGCCAAAAACTATAAAATTACTACACAATTAAAATTTAAATTAAGTTTCGATAAAGAAAGAAGAAGAAAAAGACTTCAACAAACAATCAACCACTTCTAGCCAATTAAGATTTCAAACACTAACGAAATCTCTGCAAAAGTAGAAAAGTGTATATACAAGTTCGTCATCATATTCATTTCCGACCCCATAAAGAATATATATTCTGAGTTCTTATGCAATCCGAAGTTAATTAAGCGTCTGTCCTTAAGTTTTTTTTTCACGTCCCCAAATGAGCTATAAAAATTTAATGACCACTTTTTTACTTTTATTAAAAACCGAAATTTAAGAAGAAAAGAAAATAACAAAATTTATCAAATAATTGGAATATGACAAAATCATATAAATTTTACTAAAAACAAAAAATGTTACCAACATTTTACAAAAAAAAAAAAAACGAAACTTTGTTACAAAAAATTGTTTTTTCAATAAAAAATGAAATTTGACTAAACGATTAAAAATCCACAAAATATTTTTTTATGAAAATTTTACACGAAAAATTTAATTAAAAAAATGGTACTTGCAACAGAAAATGCACAGGAGCTTTTGGCGAAGATTTGGCACAGTAAAATATGGTACTTTTAATCGTTTAAGTTTCCACTTAATCCACTAATGATGTGAGAAAAATCTAAATTTTTCTATTAAACCAAAAATATACAGATTAATGGAAATTTTACAACTATCGAAAATTAATAAAAATATGTAAAATAAACATTTAAAGTAAATTTTACTATGTGACGGCCGTTTGTAACCTTTTCCTTTAGGTATATCTCTGACAATATTTAATATATACATGAAACAAAAACGTGCCTTTTTCCACCCAGATTTTGTTACACATCTGAAAAGAAACAACAGAATAAGTCACGTTCATCGTATGAATTATTCAAGTTTTACCTAGCGAGACGATGAATTTACGGCACTAAAAATGAAGAGGTCATTTGACGCATACCTACTTGATGCTACAATTAGTTAGCATTTCATTAGAACTTATGTTTTATCTTTCACAACTATTTCTTAAGCTTGACGCAGATATAAATAGATAAGTACATCAATAATAGGCTTTCCTATGCGTATTCATGAAAGACTTCACCTTTAATTTTAAACCAAAGTATTAATGTTTTTTCCTTACAAGTAAAAAAACATTTCTTTTATTAAAACAGATTGTTTTCGAAAAATTGTTAATAAAAATTGTAAATATACATATATTGTATTGGCATTTTATTTATTAAACACAAGCTCCGCAGTAATATGAATAAAAATGTCCAAGTCTAGAAGAAAGGATTATATTGTACTTTCCAACACTTAAGCTCATTATTTATATCAGGGCATTTATTTATTTATTTTACTTTTGACCTGGGCCTACTTGTAAATTTTATTGGTTTCTAACATAGACATGATGTGGTTTTTAATATTGTTTAATATTCATTGATTATTTATTTAATGGTACATATAGGAAAAGTCATACATTTAACACACACGTACATAAATTTACTTTCAGAGCTAAGTTCGCACACATGCATACATATTTTATCGTATAATTTACATGCTCAATAAGAAAGTAGATATTTTTATAGAATTGGGAAAACTAAACTTGTATTACGTACGCACAAAAGTAAACATCTAAATTAATGTGAACACTTCGGCAACCCCATATGTCTTTTATATACTTGATTAAATAAATTTATTACTTTTACTCTAATTTTCTAAGGTGAAAAAGAGTGCCATTTTTTAAAGTTGCTTTTTGATTTTTTATTTGGAATCGCACAGTGGTTTAAAAGCGATTAAAATTGGACGTAATTAGGTATGACTGATACAAAATTGCAAAAACAAATGTATAAGACAAGTTACAAAGAGAACAGCGAAGACATACTTTACTTTGTGTGTCGACTTCGTCTAACCAAATTAATATTAATATGAACATTCCTCGTATTCTTATTTAAAAAATTTGTTGGTTAAAGAGATAATGTTTACAATATACACAACTTAAGGTAGATAGATGTGAAGAATGCTGATGATGGATTTGGCGGTCCTGAGAATGCGGCATTACATTCTGCCAGCGTCTAATTTTTCTTGTTTTCTTTGGAAAACTTCCGCATACATTTGTAAATAATTTTTCTTTCTAAAGGTTTTTAGAAATGAAATTAATAAATGAACCTAGGCCAGAAAAAAAAATTTAATTTACATAAATATCCACGGTTCAAAACCTGAATAGAAAAAAACAAAAGTCTTAAATTCTTAATTTCACAGGGACAACACCAAGCTGCTTTTGACTGCAGCAGCACCCTTCACCTAATCGGCCGCTTAGGGTAAATGGGGGCCTCGGTGAAGGCCACCAAAGTTAGGTACTTCGGGCACATAATTTTTTGAAAGTATCACAAATTTTTTTTTTTTTTTATTTCAAATGTAAAATTTTTTTAATTAACCTATACTATGAAAATATTTATAAAAATGTCCTCATATGTGTAGGTTATCTCTTTTAGTTTGAAAAAAAATTGGCTTGCAATTTCTTTTAAATTTTTGCCAACCTTAACTCTGTATTATTGCTAAGTGCACTTACTAATGATCAGGTTATTACGTTAACACATTTGCTATAATCTTAAAATATCTTATACTGCTCAGTTTAAAATAAATCGTTTTAAAACCCCTTTGAGTCGTGTTGTTGTGGCGATTTCTCTTCAAACGAGCTGATAAAAATTTTAAAATGGCGAGATTTATAGCGATATTTAAAAATTTGTCGATAATTTTGGCTATTCTGTATGATTTTCTTTATTGCAACTAAAATAATAAAAAGCATTACCGCTTTAATTCATGTGTCTTTGGTCGAATTAAATGACAGGTGTATGGGCAAACTAAACAAGTTTGCATTGACTTCTGTATTTTTAGTTTACCTTGTAGGTACATATATATTAATTTTTGAATTAAATGTTGAGTGATAAAGGCGCTAAAGAAAAAAGGCAGTGAAAAATAGTAGCTGGAGATAAAGTACCATTTTTCTTTGACATCAACGGCTAAAAACGACAAACCAGCTAAAAATATTTACAAAGAATTGTGTGATGAAAAATATAGATTTCGTATACAGAATTATAAATTAAATAAACAGTTTGAAAATGCCAGTCTGACTATATGGATGAAAGAATTATGCATTAAACCACATTTGCAAGAAGAATTTTAAAGCCTAACTTTTTAACTTATACAGAAAACAGCGATGAATTAATAAAAAAAATCTAAAATTGGAAATGCATATACAAAAATCGTTTTTGAATGCGGATAACATTCATTTTAGAACAGAATTTGAAACTTAATTGAACAAAAATATTTTAAATGTTACTGGTACGCTGATTTTACAAGAAAGTCGACTTCCAAAAAAAAAAAAAAAAAAAAAAATAAAATAATCTCTTTTGAAGTTCGTTGTCAATTTTCAAAATGCTTTATTTCAAATTATTCCTTATGCAGTTTAAGAAGTTTTAAAAGATTTGGAGACTCTTCTGACGTACTTGGTATATATTATGGTGAAAAAACTTCCCTTGATAATTTTTTTTCTGAATATTTTAATAATAAAGTACGGAAATGCTTATACGAATTCTGGCCCAAAGTTTTTGACTACCAAGATCAAATATGTTGATGTTTTTAACAAGTAAAGCTTGTATCGAAAGAGCTTTTCTGGTAGTAATATAATGTATGAATGTTAATAACATATGAATGATATAACACATTCATTCCTTCGGAAGATATGTGAAGTAGGTTTAATGCAAATGAAATGTACCGCCAGGATAAAAAAAGACAATACTGACATTGAAAAAATGAGTGTAAAAGTTTTTATTTAATAATTAATACATGTTCCTCAATAAATTTTGTTATTTTTAATATTAACACTACAATTTTGATGTTTAATCTTTAATTACAATGACCTTACTATTTTCGAACTAAGTTATGTATTATTAAGTTTCGTGTTTTTTTTTTTTTTTTTTTTTTTTTGTACATTAATATTACTTAAATGTTATGTTCATATTGTACCTTTTACAAATAAATTTCATTTTGTATTTTTTAAATGAGAAATTGTTGAGATGGTTATAAGCAATACAATTTTTACATATTACGATATTTTTTTAAATTAAATTAAATAAAAACGTTTTTATAACTAATATTAAATATTTGTATAAAAATAGTCGATATTTGGCGATATCTGACAAGCCATTTGGCGAGAAAGCTCGAAAAGAACTGGCAGCACTGCTGTCAGTTGATAAAAAAAGGGAATGTTCATAAACCAAAGTAATTCATACAAATAGAAATGTACATATACTTGGCAATTGAAGTATTCTTTAGTTAACTAAGTATTAGAAAATAATCTTGTACGCAATGTAATGTCTTCAGTAGGAAGTTTTTAATTCTAGTGCTTTAAGATAAATATTAATCTTGTAAGATTTTCCATTGTTTTCTGCCACGGAAACACATTTATAATCTCTTAGAAAATATATGCTTCTTTGTGATGATTATAGACTTTGAAGAATTACGTTTATTTTTGATTCCTTATAAAAACTAACAGTATTCAGCAATATATAAACATAATTAAGCATGTTTAGCTTCAGCTATTTTCGCAAATGTGTTAGCCCTTTCCAGGCACAGCGCAAAAACTTATAGAGAAATATTCGGGTACACTCTCATACATCAAAATATGAAAATCAATTATACATCTGCCTGGTTAACTACAGGAGCAGAATGTCTTCTACTTCATTTCATTTTTTAAAAAGTAATTTAATTGTTAAAAAATTCATAATCTTTCCATATTTTATCGTTATTCTTATCGCTATTTTTTTCAAATAAAGTTTTTTCATTTTATAATGAGTAAACTTAGGAACCAGTTGCATTTTTATTGTTTCTGTATGTAAATAAAATGTGTATAATTGTTTGTTAAAATAACGAATTAACAAATAATCTGATCACTCGAAATACAAATAACTAATATGGTGTTCACACTTATGTGTTTAAGTAAGTTTTAAGTATTTAGGTGTAAAACAATTTGTTTTTGAGAAGTCTTCTTATAGAGTTACTTAATCTTGTAAAACGCTTGAAGCACGCAAAACACTTTAAATTCATGGTTCAGATATACTCGTGAACTGTGTTGAGTTGTTTTTTGGATTTTGGTTTTTCGCTGAACTGTATTTGTAATGGCGGCATATCAAAAATTAGGCGTCGTGTCAAAAAGCGTAAACAAAGTAAGTACATACAAACATATTTCTAAAGACATTAATTTGCAATTAGAAAAATGAATTTAATTATTATATTTTATTTTTACTTAATGGAAAAGGATTTAAATATTCACCCCTATTCTGCGTTTCGATTAAGTCTCCGCATTCAGTTACGTTGCGATCGAAAATTGGTATTCTGAAGAAAAACGGAATCGAAAAAAAAAGAGGAAGACAACAATGTTTACAAAATTAATAGCATCACTGTGGAATGTGGAAGTGAAATAGCAAAATAAGCAAGTTTGTTATCATTTTCATAAACAAATGTCAAATTTAATACAAAAAGTTACATATATGTATAAATAATTAAAAATAAATTCTTGATGAAGTTCAATAAAAAATTGTTAAATAAAATGATAAAAATATAAAAATAAAAATTAGTTATTCATGATGAAGTTCAATAAAAAATTGTTAAATAAAATGATAAAAATATAAAAATAAAAATTAGTTATTCATGGTAACTAATTTTAGTGCTGGCATTTTTGTTGGAGGACCTGGTGCATTGAGGATTCCTGCAATTTCCTCTCAAAACGCTGCTACTTTTTCCTTTGATCGCTGGTGGTATCCACATGTAATGTCTGCTTTAGATGGCATTAAATTTGCCAGTTTTTTATACTGCTCTGGTGTTGTTGTTTTTGACCGGTAATACATAAAAAACACATCAGATTCAAGTACAAAAATTAACAATTTAAAACAAAAGAAATTGAATCAAATTAAATAAATTAGTTAGAAATCATTTTAAGGGTTTTTTAAACCGTTTCTGAACATTTTATCTCATTTTCATTTTTTTTTAACTAAAAAACACAAATAAGGAAAACTCCTCCGTTAACAAAAAAAAAAAAAAAAACAACTGAGAAAAACGGAGCTCCGATCGTAATGCAGAATACATACAATCGAAAGAAACTGAGCGGAATCGAAACGCAGAATACCAAAGTTGTCAGACGGAGAAAATTTCGATTCGAATCGAAACGCAGAATAGGGGTGATTGTAGGCCTAACAATTTCTAAACTGTTTTGCGAAATTCTAGCAAACGTGCACAAACTGTGTATTTTTAGGACCCTCTCCAGAAGGTCCAATAATATTGTCGTCCGAAATTGCATTTGTTATTTTTGCAAACATTTCAGTTTATTGCAAATTACGTGGAATGTTTATCGATTTACCTGATTTACATGCAAAAAGTTTTAATCCCTTTTTCACTTAGCTCATTCCCAAAATGAGTTTGTGAGGTACTAAAATTAACAAAATTATTTTTTTAATAAAAGTAACTATCACAGATATTACCAATTTCAATTGCTCTATTCTCCAGTCCAATACAGTTATAGATTAAAGATTTTATATATAATTTATTTTTTATTTTTATCTTAAATAACCCTGTCTCACTGCATTATTTATATAATCTCCAAATTAAGGCTTTTACCACTTTTCTAGAAATTAGAGGCTTTAATTTAATATCTAATATCTCTTAAAACAGCTGACCAAATGCCAAATTAATTAATTACAGTGTGAACGCCTGTCCTTAGTTAATAAAATATCTCGCTTAAACACGTTGGAAACTCAAAAGTGTGAACGGCATATCGGATTGATTTATCCTTCATTTGAAAAGAAAACCATAATATTTTAGCTTGTGATAAGGATTTTAAGCATTCGTAATTTAATTAGTGAATGTCAAGAATCAGATTAAAACTGATATTTAAAAAATATCTTCTGTACCTTTTTTAAACTTTCAAAAACTAAAAAAATAATATTTAAATAATGATTTGCAACGTATCCAAATTTCTTTTGCTCAAGCTCACGATTGCCGCCTTATTTACAATAGCCTTAAAAATGCAACGTTTATAAAATATGTTGTGAGTTTTTAGAAATTATCTACCACCGATCGGCCTGCTCACAATATTTGGACCTGCATTAGCTATCCTTACATTATGGAAATCAAAACGTAAACTTTAAATCCTTTATATCTAAAGTTATATTTATTTTATAGAAAAAATTTAAATCACTTTATGTCATTTAAGAAAGCAACAGGCTTTAATTTTAAATAGGTTCTAAAGCGGGCTTAGAAAACTTTATTTTCATTTTAATTACGCTCGTTTAGAGGATTTTAAAGACTTGAACTGTAAAATTCCAGAGAACGATAAATTTTCCATCTGTGATGGCAACTACTTTGCTTAACTTGGAGTCTACATTAGAGATAACATTTGAGATGATAACGTCAAATTCCATCGCTGAGAGAATTTTGTTACCTGTAGATTTAAAATTAGTGTTATTGCAATCTTACAAGAATTCTTATTAGAGCATTGTTATGAGTTATCTCAAGGAACAATCTTATGAGATCAACTGTCAAATATCAAAAAAACAACTATGTATTTGTAAACAAAATGCAGCCATTACAAATTTGATGCACAAATTATTAAAAATATCTGCCTCAAGAGTACAATTGTATATAAAATGATTTGGTAAAAAGAAAATAATTCGTTATTTAACAAATGTGTGGGAAATATTCATGAACATGTATATATAAGAATATTTTTAACGAGTTGCAAGCATGTGTTTTCTACGAGGCTATCAGTGGTTTGTGAATTTTTATAAGATTAAGAGAAATACGTGTTTCCCTTGTACGTTATTAAGATTAAGATGAAAAAATGCTCTGCCGACGTTTTCTCTCATCTTATAATAAAGTTAATCGCAGTTGTAGACTCTGTGTAATGGGCTTTTTAAATAAAGAAAGAAAAGAAAAAAACACATTTGTTGAAGAGCAAAAAACCGATCATTTTAGAAAAAAGTTAGCAATCTGAACTTTTTTATAAAAAAATTTTATATCAAGAGTACTCTCCAACAAAATGTTGTTTTCTATTTTTATTCATTCAGTGTATTTAAAGATTTACAAATAATTTTTGATATTTAAAATTAACAACAAAAACATATTATGAAGCATATTAATACGCCAATTAACTCTAATCACAGTTTGTTTAAATTTTTTAAAAATAAGGACGGTCTGTCAATTAAATATCTAAAAAATTGAGTATAGCAAATTATTTGCATCCAAACGTAATTAATTTCTGCAGTAGTAGTTGTATTAGGAATTCAGTTAAGATACTATTAACGTAACGTACCGCCAACATAAGAGACTTCAAATATAATAAAAAAAAATATTAACTTGTTTTTACGGTGTTAAATGCTTGCTTAAGATTTTTTTTTTAATTTATTAATTCTTGGAAACCTCTTTAGGCTTGAGAAACGTGTCATGTCTTTTCCTTCGAATGATATTTATATTTTACACACAAGAAATACCTTTTTCAACTGCATCTATAAGACCTTAAGATGTGAACTGGCAAGCTTATCGCAATTTTTTTACGAAAAAAATAATTTTTGGCCAAATCTTTGGAAAGATATTACTAACGGAAGAAGTTATTTAAGTGAAGTGAAGAAATTTACTCATAAGAATTTCTCAGTGAATACCCAGTTGTTGTGGAAGATAGACTAATGTGTCGTGGGAGCTGGCCACTGAGCCAAACACTGTGATCAATGAACAATGACTTTTTTCAGTAAATTCTAGAAAGCGGCAATTTTATCTCAAGTGGGCAATTAGCACCCTGAGGTATCCATGTTTAAACTTTATTTAAAGTTCGCATGTTTTCGTGTTCCTTTTTTTAGCCCTGGAAAGGCTCATAATAATTCCGTTTTTTAGGTTGTTACGCCTATTTTCATAAATAGTGTTGCGAAGATGCTTTATTTAAGTCATAAGAAGAAGTAATAATAATAATTGTCACCAAAAAAGTAAACGTAGTGGTATATTGTGTTTGTTTTAAAAGTTAGAAGCACAAAACAAAAGCAACTAACATAGAGCGAAATATAAACAAACACAATACACATTGCATTGCATTGCACAACATCAAAACGAAAATGGCTACACAGAATATATAACAAATACGAAATAAAGAAATATTCTGCTGCATAGCAAAAGAGTTTCTAGTATATTAAAGAATCCCTTAACATTGGGTATATAAAAGCAAAGGCCGTTCATTCTGATTGTTAACGTAATGTAGTGAAAATCTTGTAGTACAACATTTCAATCCGTTAAATAATTCTTAAAAAAAACTGAATTCAAAACAGACAAACTTAAAATCATATTTCTTCAGGACGTTAGTTATACATAATTATATTTTATTCGAAAGAAATTAATATTGACATAAATACTCTTCGTATTCGTATTTTACAATGTACACAACCTTAGGTAGATGGATGCCTAGAACGCTGATGAAGGATGTAGCGATCCAGAGTATGAAGCATTACATTCTGCTGGAGTATAATTTTTCTCGTTTTCTTTGAAAAATGTCCGCACACATTTGTAAAATAATTTTTCTTTCTAAAAAAAAGTTTTTAAAAATCAAAATGAATTTAAGCAAAAAATAAATTTTAATTCATGTTATTATTTATCTTTAATATGTTTTAAAAAACAAGCTTGTTTTCAGTTTCTGGCAACTAATGCTAGCTTTACATGATATGTATTTGTCATCTGACTTATCACTTTTCGCGAGTGTACCGATACCCTTGATATACTTATATCCTATGCCAACTTGTCTTGACTTCAGAAATTTAATTTAAAATTAATTCCTTATCCAGTTATATCCAATTTTTAAAATTTCTTTGTTTCTATTTTAAACAAAAATAATTTAATATTATTAAAGAAATTGGCTTTAATACATTTAAGAGCAAAAAACAATACATTGTTTTACCTTCTTCTTAAAAACCTTCTTCTGAAAAAATTCAACTTAGTGCAAGATATAGTAAAAGAAACATTTAAATAATTTTGTAACACATCTGCAATATTTTTTTAGTTCCAATATTCGTATAATTTTTTTGCTGAGTAAACATTACGAGTCTTATTTCGTTTTTCTCATTTTTTTGTGATATACATATGTTAAGATATCTTTGGCACACAATATGTTAAAAACACTAGAATAAAATTTTGGAAAAAAATATACTTCAAGAATAAGATAAGTTATAAGTTTGTTGTTAACACTTCGCAGTAGACTTTTACCGGTGTTATAGATGAGGAACCTTTATTCATATTCCTTTTTTTAATATCGAATAACACTTTATTTTTTATTGTTTATTAAACTTTTATAAAACTTTGAACTTTCTGCAAAAATCACATTTTACATCACATTTTTTCTGCATTCAATTTCATTAACCTTTCCTTTTGATTTAAAAATGTAAAAATATTGTTGAAAAATAATAAAAATAAATCTTATAAAGTCCAAGGTAAAGATTGATGTTTTCTGTATTCGTTGTAATCAAGTATACGGGCTTTCATAAACAATAAAAACTATAAAACGAAAAAACCTAATTTTTTAATAAAATGAAAATAGCAGTCCTTGGAACTTTCCCAGCTATGTTCATTATAATAATTTTTACAAAAACATTCATGTTTTAGAAACCCAAATAATTGTGCTAATTTTTCAAAATGAATTTTTAGTAACTTTTTTCTAATGCTCCGAAAAATAATTCTCGTTACAACGAAAGACACATTTAGAGGAAAGCACCACTGGTTAACAGATCTTGTTGTACCAGCAGTTTGACACCGGCTAGGAATTCAGAGTCTGTAAACGGATCTATGTAAGAGTTTCGGATCAGGCAAAAAGCCATGGAGATAGAAAGTGTCGAAATGAAGATAATACTTTTAAAATTTTGCAAAAGGGAGCAAAAAGATTGTTTAGAATTTTAGTCAGAAAGAAAACTTTAATTTATTTTTGGAAAATTGAAAACTCATGTTTTTTTTATCAAAAATGATATAGATAATTTCATAAAAGACTTAAAGATAAGAATATTCTCATATTAGTGTCCTATTTTCTACATGCTCCAGACTTAAATAAAAATTAAAAAATTAAAGTTATTGGCTTTGATACGCCTCACAGTGGTTCAGTCGTAGGACATAGTGGTCAAATGATGATGTTCGATTTTTTCGCCGTTAGTTCGCTCTGATACTCACTATTAGTGGTACTACTAAAACATGCAAAAATATTTGCAATCAGTTATTTTTTACATTAACTTTTGTGCATCGGAAGTGAACAAATCAAAACAACTTTCCTTATCTTTTTTAGCGGTGCTAATAAAGTTAATTTCTAGTGCGTGTTCTTCAAAGAAATGTTTTTGCCTTATTATTAAGAACTTTTTTTTGAATGTAGCTGCATCAGCTGAAATAACTGGCTTAAATCAAGCAGGTATTGATCGGTGTCATCATCTTTTGCAATGTCTTTCGTCGGGATACAAAATAGTGTAGAAATTAGAGATTACTCGTTAGGAACCGCGCGAATGCATTAGTACGTATCCATGGTATAATTTGCCTACTTCAGTTTATAGAGTATTAATTCATGGATCAGAAGTAGTTGATCACTGTCTAGTTTCTATAGACGAGCTCTCTAACGAAACCGCTGAATCATGTAATAAATTATTTAAGCATTTCAGACAAGACAATACGCGAAAAATGTCTCGTGTTGTCACTAACACTGATCTTTTGCATAGACTTCTTCTAAATTCCGACCCGTTGATTTCTTCTTTACGTAAATTACCACAAAAGAAGAAGTCTATGCTATCACCTGAGGCTTTACGTATGTTAAGTTTTTTAAAATAATAAGCAAATGTTGCATCAAATTGTCGTTATAAAATTTATTATTTCTTATTTAATTGATAAATATAATTTTTGATAAATAAATTATTATAATATAATATTTAAAGATTTTTCTATCTTGTTTTACCCTAATTGGCCCATAAATACCGGAAGTTTAAATATTCATATTAATTTTGATGAATATAGTTGAGTAAACTACGTATGACCGCCTTCCTTAGTGGTTCAACTGTGCGCCTGTCTGAAAACTATCACTAGAACAATTTTAACTTAAAAAAATTTTTTCACCTTATGAAAACTCTAATAGATGATAAAATTTTTATCTTCTTTAAAGGCTTTTTTTAGTGTTCTTCGGAAAACCAAAAATATAAAAACGTTTATTTCCACTCAAAATTTTAAAACCAATAATTAAATTCAGTTATTATTATTAAAAGACCGCAGACACAACTACTAATGTTTTTTGTAAAAAGGCAAAAGATTATAAAAATCTGTATTTCATTAAGTTAAAAAGCCTCACTAAAATTAGAATTAAAAGAATTAAATTTAATTTTGAGTTCCAGTTTTAAAATTATGTATATATGGGAATTTCTCCATTACCGAATGCGCATTCGTACACATTAAAAGTAAAATATGTCAAAATATTTTAAATTAAAAAAACGAAACTTCTAGCTCTTCTTTAGCACTTTAATTGGTGGTAAAATTAATTTGAGGTAGTTGGTCTGTTTAATGGCAACACCAAGAAAATGAACAGCTCAAGCACTGATCTAAGCGAAACCTGATGGAGTATTTAATGCAACTAATTTTAAAAATTTGATGCATTGATGTATATGAATTAAATTTTTTGTTTGATTTAAAAAAATTAGGTTGTTTATTATTTATATAATTTAAATTACAATCGTATGCTACATGTCGCATGCGACATTTCTTATGCGCTTGTTCGAATTTTCATTTGAATATTTAATAATATGTTATGAATAATAATAAAGTCTTTTACATTAGTTAAATTTGACAGATTCCCTATAATAAAACATTTAAACAATATGCTTTTATTGATTTTGAGTTTTTGCATGCGTGTGGCATTTCTATGGAAATTAAAATGGAACAACAAAATATTTTTACACAAAGTCTTTTTCATTAATCCCGATCTCTTTTGAAATCAAAAATATGGTAATTTAGTTTAGAAAAATGTTGAAATAGTTCAATGCAGTTAAACAATCAAAAATTTTTTTGTTATTTTTGGCGCTTAGAAATCATTAAAATTACAAAGTTTTTTCATTGACTTACAGAAATTTAATGCGTGAACATTAATTCATGTATGCATCACTGCCTGACATGAATACTACGACTGCCAGCATAAAAATGTCGACCCAAATATTTTTTAAATGAGTAGTTTGGCAACTTGCTGCAAGCATTTTGAAGTCAAGTTTGCATGCTTATATCACTCGTACTTTCTTTTACACATTTTACTGAATTTTAATATTGTTTTTACAAATTCAAATGGGCACAACTTGAAGTTCCTTTTTTTAATTCCCTTCTTCGCTTTTGTTTTTCCAAAATGAAAGTAACAAATGCTGTGCATTTTTATTCCTCCATGATGCTCTCAAAAATGCCAATATTAAATGTTTACAAAAGATCTCAATGACCATCAAGAGCCAGCTATTGAAAAAACAAAAGATACAGAAAATAAAATACTTTGCGAAAATAAAACTACAATGAAAAAGAAATAAATTCTTTAAAATAGTTTAAAGTGGCACTTAGAGCAATTGCTTATTTTTTTTAAATAATAGTGGCAACATTTTTAACAGTTCGATTTAAAGTATCAGAAAAATAAACTTTAATTAAAACATTAAATAGTGAATAGAAAATTGCCATTAAAATTTGCCATAATAGTTTTCTATAATTTGCAACGTTCTGCTAAAATAACAATTAAATATATCCAGCAACTCTGAACCTAGAACGAACCGAAGGTAAGTCCCTCTTACGCGCTAAAACAAATTTTCTATGGTTTCAAAATGTTCACTGTGCCAATAATTTTGTCTAACTTAGGAAAATAAATAATTTTACATCAAGACTCACTAAAATTAAATGAAAATTATATAATTTTTAATTTTTTCCTGTTGCACTGCATTCCACAAGACAAGCCCATTGGAATTGAGAGCGTGTACCTTTTCAAGGTAATCCATTCGCTGAAAGGAGTTACTTTATTTGACCCACATACGATACAAACGCGGCACACAAAACTTGTAAAAATTCTTCTTTTTTTTGCTAACTTTTTAAAAAAATTTGTGCTTAATAAAATGTGAAACGTCTGATTTAAGAAAAACTATCTTTCTTTCTTACATTTTTTGTTAAGAGGATAGTTGGCACATGTAAATGTTTCTATTTATCAATTCAAATTATACTTAGAATGATTGGTAGTCTTTTAATTATACTTTAATATGCGATTTAATATTTTTATCTCCTTTAAACAACTTTATAAGTATACGATTTTACAGAACTGCTTAATTACTTTTAGTGAAAGTTGCAAAATTAATCATTAATTAATTATTTATCACAGTTCATGTATGAGGTTTAAAGTCTCCAATTTGCATGATATGTTTTTATTTTAATGGCTTATTGAAAAAAATATTGGTAACTGGAGTAAAACAAGAAAATCATTTCCTGTTTTTTCTTGCTTTTTTTTATTTGTTTTAGAGTAATTTAACTTAAAAGTGTTTACCAAGAACTTTACTTAATTAACACTTTAAAAGATAAGCAATAAACGAAGTATGCTGTGTCAGCAAACACTTAAAACTCATAATGCACAATGGGATATCTACATAATATTTACTATGATGTTAGGAAACAATCGCATGTTCCACTTAATATTCCCTCTTGTTTCCCTAATGTTTCCTAACATGATGTTGCCTTTCCTGTATCGATGTTTATAGTTTTTCTTATATTTTTTAGTTAAAATCTATTTTATCTTTCATTTTTTCGTCTCATGTAACTTTATCTCAGATTTTTTTAAACCAATTTTTTACCAAACTGTTTTAGCATCCCCTACACAAAGAGTAAAAACTTAGCCCTATTGTTTTCGTCATAATATCTGTCCGTCTACCCGTCTGTCTCTGGAATGGTAATTGGCAGACTCTTAAAACTTCACTGTAGCTGCCATAACAACAAATACTTAGATTTAAATGGTGTTCTTAAAATGACGTGTTATTTATAACAAAATTGTTATTTCTTAAACTGTGATTACAGGAACGTCAAGCTTGCAACAAGTTATATTTTAGTCTAAAAGATCTCCTAATCATGATGTGTTTTTTACTTATAGAGCTTTAGTTTTGCACCTCTAATGGGTAGTAATTTAGAATTCACACAGAGTATGTGCAAATATTAAAAAAAAGATACATATGCAAATAAAAAAATTATGTCTATGTAGCTTTCGGACAGTACATTTTGGGTATGATGGGTGTATTTTCTGATTTCTGTTAAAATGTTTCTTGTGTCGTTGCCTCTTCTGTACAGAACATTGTCTCTATGACATGTTTCGTTTGATGTTTCCTCCTATGAATTTAGCTTAATATCTCTTCATAACTGTTTCGATTTATTTGACGTTTGAATTGTAAATAAGGCTTTTGTTTTGCTAAGATATTTATCTAAGCATTCTTCTACTATAAGTTCTATGATATTTACGAGTTTCGAAGAAATAGAAGTTACAGCCTTAGTGTCTTTATAGACACTAAAAAAGTTATTGATTTAAGTTCTTTTTTTATTTTAGTTTCTAAACATTTTTAAATAGAAAAATTATTTACAAATGTATGCGGACTTTTTTCCAAAGAAAACAAGAAAAATTAGACAACAGCAGAATGTAATAAATCCTTTAACAGCATTCTTTACATCTACCTACCTATAGTTGTGTACATTGTAAACATCATCTATTTAATCAATATTAATTTGGTAAGAAGAAGTCCACACACAAATCAAAGCATTTTTTCGCTGTCTTTTGGTATCTCATCTTGTACATTTGTTTTTGCTTTGTACCAGCCTTCCATATGGAAGCGAAATGAAATCTTAATTTGGAATCATTCGTACTTGTTTCCTCTTATTATTTAAGATGCTGTTTCAGGATTATACTGATTGTTGCGAATTAAGTATGAATGTACATGCGCTGTGCCCTGTGATTTTTATTTTAAGTTTTGATAAAACCAGGATAAAAACTTATTAATAAATCTTAAAAAACTGATATATAATTTTTATCCGTCATGCATCGCAAACGCAATATAAAAGAATATTATTCGCGTAGTATTTAAGTTTTAAATTTATGTTTCTTTTATTGTTCAATATTCTCGCTATGATATTTATTTTCAATTGATTCCTTTTGCTCATTGAACTAGCCACTGCAGAACACCGGCATCACCCAAAAGCAAAAAAAAAAAAAAAACATTAATCATAAGCGGAGATTAATCTTGTTTCTAAAAGAATATCGTGGTTAAAAATGCAATATCCTATACCAGAAGCCAGATTGCCTTGATTTTGCTAGAATAAATAATATTTTTTAAAGTCCAGCTAAAGACACAAAACAATAATTTTAATCTCCGATCTCTTTGCGCTGTTCAGCAAGAAGAGATTGATGAAAGCCTTTTTTAAAAATACTGAAGAAAACAGAATGCCTCCTGTTTCTGAAAATCTAAAACTTATAACTTACCATTTTGAGGAATTTTATTTCAATTGATTTTTTTTTATTTATAATTAAAAAAATATAATTTTTTTCTTTTTATATTGCAATCGGTAGCACTGTGCAATGCATTAAAGGATATAAGAAGGAATTGGGAATATGAAAATAAAATTGCTGTAAACTATACAATGTTTATGACGTCCGCTCGTAAAAGGATTTTATTTCTTGCAATTCTTTCAATTTGGCTATAAGAATATGTCACAAGTTTATGACAGTTGTTAAGTCACATTGTAACGAACAAATACTTGTTAGTGACTTAATGTTATATGTAGCTGTTTTTGTTCATTTACTTGGTATGAATAAAAAGAAACGTACTAGTTAGTGGGTTGATGCTTATTACAATGTGTTTATACAGGCAAAAACTAAAAACTGTCATGCAAACACTTTAAAATGGTAAAAATAACAATAACGTCTGCTTACTTGAAGCAGTATAGCAGGTGTAGTCGAAGTTAAAATAGATGTTGGTAATTCAATGGCATTTCTTACAACGTCTGTGAAAATAAAAACCACTAACCAGTATATTAAAGCTGAAATTAAATTAAATTTTTCAAAGTTCGAAATTAAAAAATATTTAAGAAACTTTCATTTATTGCACAGAGAAATCGGATAATTTGGAAAGTATGTGGCAGTGTCGAATGGTGGCTATGGGTAGAATGAAATGAAAAATGAAGTTAACAAAAAACTTTTAACTATTAAAAATAAGAAAGTTTTCCTTTCTTTGAACGAAACTCAAATGAAATGAAATATAACAAAAAAACATAAAATTATTTACCTGTACTATCGGGAAATAATTGCACACATAAATGACCCTCTTTAAGCAAAAAATGACTAAGTCAATCTTTTGAAGTCTTTGATCTATGATAAACTTGACAAATCAATAAAAAATAAGCACTGTTGACATTTATATTTATCTTATTTCAAAAGGTTTTTGATTAACTTCTTATTTTAAATGGAAAGCGCAAAGGTGATATAATAAAAATGCAAATTTTAGTCAGTCTTAGAAACGGAATTTATTAAATTTAAAAGTCCGTTGTCTTTTCTTGAATTCTAAATTTTGTATTTAATTAACACCGGCTACTAAAATCAAGAATACTTATTATTTTTAGATTCAGATGCAATTTTCTATGTAGTGTTTCTGCGGTTTGACATTAATTTGTGTCAACTTTGCATTCATAGAGTCGTTTGCTATTCTCTGCTTACTAGTAAGGCTTGCTAATGGGCATTATATTTTTTAAATCTCAAAAGTCTTTGTGTTTGAACAATATCAAAGTCAATTAAGAATTCAGAATTTCTGGTATTTAAGCTTTATGTTTTCCGAGCAATCAGAACTGACATACATATCTTCTAATTTTTTTAGTGATTTGAGGCTTAAATTTTTATTATTTCTGCGAAATACTTGCTTACCACTCTCACATAAGAATCAGATATTTTTCGACAGTTTAATAACATTTGTTTCTTGCTCGCTGATAAATTAATAATATGTAACTCCTTACTCAAATATGGCAAAAAGGTACGTTTGTTTTCTGAGCTTTAATTGAAAGTGTTGAAGCAGAGATATTTTTTTATATGGATAATCTGATCATTCAACGTTAAACGAATTTTCGTTTTTCTTTTTAATTCCACATATTATTTTTTGTTTTATCATAAAAACTATCATAAAATAAGACAGCGATAAATAAAACTCAATAATTTTAATTTCCAGTAGTTAACCAGATTGTGTAATAAGCGGCTCATACCATTCTTCCTGTGTGTTCGGATTTGTGTGTAAGAAATATATCATTTATCACAATTTTCATTTAAAATCTAAAGAATAAAGTTTTAACCGAACTGTAGTGATAAGAATTGTTAAAAAAGAAGAAAAATTAGCAAAATAACAACGGAGGAAAATAAAAAGGAAAATCGGACTACGGAAATAAAACTTATTAAATTGCTAGTAGTTCACTTACATTATAACGAATATTTCATAGTTAAAAGCACACAATATTGTATTTCCGTTTCCTGTGCTTAGTTTTAAACTTTTAATATGGTGTTTTTTTGAAGTCTATTCCAGAGTATTAATAGTTGGTAAATTGCCTAGGGCTGTGGTGAACACTAACTTTACACAGGTGGTTGGCTTGTTTAATGCAAAACTTTTATTTTTATTTTAATGAATTTATTTTTTTTTATTGGAATTGTTTTAGTATTTGTAACCAAAAAAAAAAAAAAAAAAAATAAGGTGGTAGCGGTAAAATTATGCTGAAGAAAAACTTTGTAAATAAAATAATCTGTAGAAGCCAAAAGGAAAAAGTATTATCACGTTAAAAAGGTTTGAAAATCTTCTTGTCACTTAAAAAGCATCATAAAATAATACACATTTTGAGGTGATCATTTAAAAATACTAAATAAATTTAACTAAAACATTATCCATTATAGTGTAGTGTTGAAGTTTGAATTATAGCCCTTTATTTATTTTATACAACTGAAGGGTTCCAGCTCATAAATAGGTGATCACAAGAACTGCAAATTGTTGAAGCTTGAAAAACGATACCAGGCTGATGTAGCCGAATTAAGTTGGATTAATCAAGTCTGGTTTATTCTGGGTGTGTAACTCTCTTTATATTAAAACCACATTCTTAACATAGCCTTTCTAACATATTATAAGTTTTTACTAACACATAATTGTTTCTTTTCAATGGCATGCATTTGAATTACTTTTCTTATGTGGCCAATCAATTACTAGATAGAATAAAGACAATCAAATTAATATGATGCTCTAAAGTGCGTTACTCAATTTGTGTATGTTCATTGCTTGGGTTAATTGCATTTGACTTGTCACTTGTTACTATTTGTTAAGGTATGCATTGGATATTTATGTGGTACACTACAATAGGATTTTACTATGTATCATAACATATTTTGTATTATACTGACTCTGTTAAGTGATACTTTATATAAGGTAAATGAAAAAGTTATGTTTTTTTATTAAACTGTGCGGTTTTATTTACTCTATTTCGTTTTTTTGTCATTTTCTTTTAGTTTGACAATAAATTAAAGAAAAATTACCCCAAAGTTTTTCTCGAAACCTCATCAATACCTTAGAAACTATAAGTAGAAAAAAGATTTAAGTAAGAGAAACTTTCTGATTTTAATTGTTAGAAAACCCTGAAATATATTTTATAATGATATTGGATACATAATTCATTTGCAATTTAATAAAGTTGACTTTAAAAATTTATAAAATGTTTTATAACCTACAAATTTCTCAAAGAATTTTTGAAGAAACAGGAAAGAAGAATTTTCAAATAAATTTTTATGGGAATTAACATATTTTAATGTTATACAATTTTTTGTTATTAATCTTATGTAATGAAATTAACATTTTTTAAGAAATTAATACAGTTGCTAGAAAATAATAAAATTAACTATTTTAATCCTACAATTGCAAAAAAAAAAACACTCCCTTTTCTGTGACGAGTAATTAAATAGTATGAATTTAATTAAAATTTATTAATTAGATCGATTCGTCGTCTGCCGCACGTCCACTACATGGAAAATGTTGCGCAAAGATCTTGGCCTACACTCATTTAAAATTCAGCTAGTGCAGGAATTAAAGTCACGAAATCATTATATGCGTCGATCTTTTGCAGATTGGGCTCTAGAGCAGTTAGTAACTAACTAGTTGCTTTATTGCCAAACTGGGTTCAGCGATGAGGCTCATTTTTGGCTTACCAATTTTGCTAATAAGAAAAATTTCCGCATATGGAGTAGGGCCAATCCACAACATGCTATACAGACTCCATTGCATCCATGTTCGTGTTATTTGTGACATACGGCCAGCAAAAGTTTACATAATAAAATGATCGAGTTTACCAACACCACATATTTTAAAAGAAACGGTTAGAATTTATTAATATTAGTATTATATTAATAATATTAGTGCTCTAAAACTAACGCTCTTAAATTTTTTATGTGTATTTCAAGAACTTAATCATAATAATATATTCGCCTCATATGGTTGTTTTCCTGGTTGGAGTTCTCTCACTAAACTACATTTGTTCCAAATATGGAAAAACTAAAGGTAGACATGGTGTTTTTCCCACTGCCTCGAAGCACACGGACTGATCTTGCTGTTTTGCAATATTTTGTCTATGCCTAGGCAAAGTTCATTTTAGCACGAACACGGAAGTACAGACGGCCATCGCTCAAGCGACTTCGATATGAATAAGAATTTACTTTATGGGGTCGGAAATAGATATTATAGAAATTACAAACTAAGATATACCCTTTTTGAACCTGAGGTGTAGGGTTAAAAATAATTCAAATTACTCAGTCTATTGAGATATGTGAGTTATGAAATGAGTAATGCGTGTTTTTTTTTACATATTGACACAGACTTAAATCATTAAAAAGCAAGGAAAGATATGTATTTTTTATATCAATAGAACGGGCTTTATTGGAAAATTATTTTATGAATTTATTATTTAAATATGATTTCTGCTATCTGGTTGCTCGTAGAAGACGATATCTGGAACACCAATTTTCAACAGCTTTTCGTAGCATTTGCTGCCGCATTATGCTGATAACTCTTCAAATGTTGATTTTAAGGCTTTTAATTATTTGTGATTTATCGAAGTAAACGCCACGACCTTGGTGGCCAATTGGTTGGGCCATAAACTGATCCTGTGAGTGAAGCAAATGTACACCCGCTGTATTGCATGTAAAAATGCTACAGTTCCGCTTGTTTACATAACCGTTTAAACAGAAATAGGCTTCATCGGAAAATAAAATTTTAAATTGAAATTCAAAATCAATATCAATTTGTTTTTCAGCCCATTCGCCGAATTAGCGGTACATACGATAGTCGTTTATTTAGGGACATAGCCTAGTTGCTGAGCGCGACGAGGAATTGATAGATTAGGATCATCTTCAATGCTTTACTGTTCAGCGGCTTCAGCTTTTCCGGTGCGCATTGTACGGCGTCTCGCAGGATGCACATTATCAGTGCCAGAAAATATTGTCCGAAAACAATATATTGTTTTTCGAATAGGCCGCTTCGACGGACGATTATGTGCGCCGTAAAGTAGAAAATTTTTAAGATGTATTTGATTTTAAATGTTTAAATATTTTCACGCGTAGCTTTAGTGTAAGTCAATTCATAATGAAATTTTAGCGCAAACTAAATAATTAAGCTATCGGATGTTTAATAGGTGCTAAAAAAGCAGTGAGGCCATTTCAAAGTCGTAACAATATAAAAAAAGTTTTACATGTATATGCTTATTTTGCCTTTAATTATAAATTTACTTATATATCTGTCAAAATCGTTTCAGTTTCATATATGTATGCATATTTCGTGCACAAATATTCAGGAGAGACTGGTTTTGAAAATATGGTTGCAATTGTACTACCAAATTAAATTCAGTGTATAACGGTTTCATTACTGTCAAAATACAGTTATACAAAAGAAATTTTCATGGGCCCTAGACTTACGAACTGGTTAAATAGATAATTATAGAACAAAAAAGAAATGCATTGGGCTGTATGCGGGCTTCGTCTAACCCACTTAATGTTGATTGATTTTGAATATTCCTCGTATTCTTATTTTCAAAATTAGTTGGTTAAATAGATTGTATTTACAATGTGCAACAAAAACATATAAATGTTTTTTAAATATTTTTGGCTTTTAATGCAATAAAGATCTAAGCCTCAGGCAAGATTATCGGCATATTCTTTATAACAACTTGCTTATGTCAACAATGGCAAGGTGCAGTTTTCTGTAAATTAATTTTGTCTCCATAGCTTTGACCTGATTAATGTCCAAGTTTTCTCGTTTTCACTTTATTTATCGTTGTATATACATATCTTATAACAATTCTCAGTCAAAAATAATGTATGTCATCTTTAGAAGACATCATCTTCTTTACATCCAACAAACCTGATATACATTTTCTGGATTTTGAAAGTTATATTTAATATGTTTTTCGAAATTTCTTGTTGATCTACTTCTTAAAGCTACATTTTTCCTTGTACAAGGACAACATTTTTGAATAAAACTTAAGTTTAAATCTTTCATAACAAAACAAAATTAGAAAAATTTCATTTTACTATTTATCATGGTTGCTTGAACAGGTTTGCCACATCCCTCCAATGTTTTTGAGACGAATTGTTAAGTCTTTCTTTCCAGTTGAAATATCTTCAGACATTAAACTCGGTTGTTTTGGAATCTGTGCTGACTGCTGGATGGACGTTGTTGAACACTGCGGTCTGAATGAATTAGAAACCACCTCTGCTCTGGATGAAAATGGTGATGATGGCAATGTCAGTTGAGCTGTCGGAACTTTTTTTAAATGGCTTACATTCCTGTAATAGTTCTTTCCTTCGTTAGACACTTCTACGACGTTACCTGATCTTGAATTCACCACATACTCTGTTGTGTCAAATTTTGTTGTCAATTTATGGGGAAAAACAACATTCTTCATCAGCACTTTGTCTCCCACCGATATATCTGTTTCCTTTGCCATTCTGTTTTTGTCAGCTTACTCTTTTCCGTTTTGTTTTTCAATACAATCACGATCCTTTGCGGCAGAGTTCGTGTATTCTCCGGTTAAGTCTTCTACTCCAGGCAATTTGTCTCTGATTACCTTATTAAACATAAGTTCTGTTGAGAGAGAAAAAACATTAGATATTCCTTTACAATTAAATTAAATGTTTCGACCTGCGTTCAACGCATGACCTCTGACCTTTGTCAGATAAAATTTTCTTTTACGGCATGTAGCCTCTGATTTCCTTATCAGATAATTACAACTTCTTTCCAGTCTGCTTTATAAGCACGACTTCTGACATCCGCCAGATAGTGATTCCTTATCAGATAATCACATTTATTATCAGTCTGCCTTACAAAGCACGACTTCTGGAGTTTTCCAGATGATTAAATAAAAAAAAAACACATCTGTTTACAAACCATATATTTTTCCAATAATCAAAGCACTCACAATCTATTATTTCGTTTTCTAAAGCCAAATTTAATTTTGGTTTATGGTAAATCCTCGTCGCCAATGTAAGAACCCGTAATTATTGGAAACACATCTATTCGGTTGCTTATTTAAAACAAAAGTAATTATTTTATTCATTTCATTTTCTATATCTCTTCGACATTTCGTCACCGCCTACTTAGAACTTTTATTCGTGTTTAAACTTTGACAACTATTTATCATGGTTGCTTGAACAGGTTTGCCACAGTTAGCATTTTAAATTTAAAATTACAAAACATTATTATTGTTTTAGAAATCAAAAGCCAAATTTTCTTGTAACAATCAAACAATTTTTTGAAAGAACAAATCCAAAACACATTAACACGTTAAATAAAGTATTTGATTAAATTATAACCCATTTTCCTATTCTTTATGGTACAATTTTAATTTATTTGTTGGATGTGATTTGAAAGAAAAATCGTTGAAATAATGAATTCCAAACACAAGTTAATTAATCTATTTTTTAATTTTGTGTATGTGTTTAATTCAATGTTTAGCTCTTATTATTTATATTTTAACAATGAATTGACTCATTTTTGTTTAAGTTCCTTTCATTTTCTTTTTAAATAATAAGAAACTAGTCTATATGTATACCAAATGAATTTGTGTCTTTATTTATCGTTATATTTAAAACAATTTTTATGATATAAAAATATTTTAAACTAAATTAATGTGTTTTAATCATAAGCTTAACTTCGGAATGGTTAATAATAACTGCATTAAAATTACTTTTTAAATCTGCAACTTCAACGCCTTGTTTAATTCTGTTTTTCTTCGTATTTAACAACAACATATAATCTAATGTGATTTGACTATTGAAAAATAAATTCTCATCACAGAAACATATTAGGATTTAGAAATTTGATAAAAAGTAGTACAATGTTGTTAAAAACCACCTGCATGTCTTCAGTGACATGCCAATGTAAAATTCATATGTTTTTTCATAATTTTCCTAACTTGTTTTACTAGGTAAACATCTAAATTTGAAATTAATAAAAAAATCAGCCTAAATAAATAAATATGAAAAAATTTATGTTGTTTTATTAATTTTTCGACCTTTTTTGTGTATCTTACTAAATTTTGATAATTTATTGTATATAAATTATACTTGGGCTTTCAAGGTCACTTATTTCGTTCCTTTCAAGTAAATAAAAGATTATTTTTTTCATATTAATCCGACGTTTCGTTGGTATTTTCCAACTTCCTCAGGGATAATTTATTAAAAATATATAATCTTTTTTTGTTATTTAAAGTTAATTTAGTATGCAGTAGACAAGACACAAAACACAAACTTAATAAATTAAATAATATAAACTATGGAATATGGAATATCACAGACAATTTTTTGTATACATCACAATATCTTCTATTATACTCTCGAAAAAATTTTGTTCCTTTTAAAAATATTATTAATTGAAACTTTAAATTTAATAAAAAAGTTTATCTTTCTTCCATCAGTATTCATATGTCAAAGAAAAATTGATAATTGTTTTCATATAATTATTTTCTTTTTATCCAATATTTGCAATAGCAAAAAAGAAAACATAGAAAAAGAAAATTTTGTACGTGCTAGATCTTTTTTGTTTTGGCAGTTTTATATTTTTAACTTTGTAATAATTATAACGATTTGAATAATATTCGAAATATTTTCATAATTCTTCATTCTCCCAAAGCAGGACAAATCATGTATCTTTACAACACTTTTAACATCTTTAACAACAAAATCTAATGTTATTGTCCATGTCTGTTTGGTAAATAGAGCTAAGGAAGTTTTTGCTTCATTCTCACTAGAGTCACAGAGTATTATACCGTGGATAGTTGCCATTATGGCGAAACAATTACCAAGTGGGAGCGATGACAAACTCTCTCTCCCTAAATGTCAAACACCATAAAAAATTATATAAATTTTATATATGGAGTTTGACAGTAAAGATATCGGCAAAAATTTATGAATTTGCCATCGCTACCACCTGGTAATTGAGTAATATGGAGAAACAAGACCTACGAACTAAAAATTTAACCTTGAAAATTAAAATTATTAAAATAGATACATATAATAAGCAAATGAAATAAAAATAACTTTTATATATATAATTAGCAAGAAATACTTTTTTTGTTGTTGGATTTAAACTGAAGCGTAGAAATAATAAGAAACTTAATTTAGTTTATCAAAACGTTGCTTAGCATCTATAACATGGCGCCCATATTTAATGCATTGAATGAAAAATCTACACATATAATACAACTGTAACAGGATCATTCCCACTTAGCGTTTGAAAGATTGTTTTTACAAAAATCACCCAAGTGACTACTCATGATGACTGAAAAGTTATTAATTAATTGTGCGTTTAAAAAGAGACTCGAATATAATTCCTAGAAACGAATAGAAAGCGACTTGCTTAAAAAACAAAAAGTTAAGAAAGCAAATGGTCGAAATGTGACTGTTTTTAGCAATATCTTAAAGTCAAATTTTACTCAGCCTAACGATAACAAAGATTCAGTTATTTCATTTACCATTTTATCCCGACAAAGCAATCATTTTCAAATTTAAAACGATTGCATGAACGATTATTATAATCTTAAAGAAGAGTCGAAAATGACTCGAATATGATCAGTCATTTAAAAAAATGCTAACTGGTCTACTGTTCTGTATTTTATCAAAATTTTGATGTTGGAATACAAAACACTTATTTTTGGAATTTTTGTCTGCCTGTATTAATAGTATTAAAACACAAATTATTTCTTTTAATAGAACATTTTTAAAGCTTTTTACAGAACCAATAAAAAAAAAACATTTTTTTTAATTTTAACAAACTCAGAATCCAGGTCTTGGGCGCTGCTAGTATATGAAAACTATATAATATAATTCTACATTTTCACTTTAAAATTGGTGTAAGTCCATATGCGATAAGAAAATGTGTTTAGTTTATCACGTTGCAAAAATACATCAATTTAATATTTAAAAAGCATAAAAAGGCTATAAATCGTAATTCACAATTTGATAGCCTGCGAATTAATTATTATAATCCTTAGGTTATTACAACACAATATCAGCTTAATTTTAAAATAGAAATAATAAATGGGAGAAAATGCAATTTAATAAAATCTTCAAAAAGTTAAATCGTGATTTTAAGTCAACGGTATAATTTAAACATGAAGTATTAGCAAGCTATCTTGGACATGACAATTTTAAGGCATGTATTTTTTTGTTTTTTTGTTTTGTTTATTATAAGACAAGAAAGGTTCTTTATCTTTTAAACTTGGCCGGTTGTTTTAACGACATGCTCTAAAAATCCAAAGCCTTACAAATCTATAATTTAAAAATTTCAAATAATTACTAACTGAAGGCCTTGTCAAAGGTTTTAAAACAAAAAGGCTTTTTAAATATAATGAAATACAATTACTATAACTCATAAAATCCAGAAAATATATTGTATAATAATTGTGCACGACTATTATTCACATTTAATTGTTAACTTAAGCCTAACTGCAAATAATAATTCAGAAATAGTAAGAGCATCCCTCGCGAAATGAAATTATACGTCAAAAATTACCAAATACAAACTCTTAAAGACAATTGATTTCAAATTATTGTAAAGATAATGAAAATATAATACTTCGAAGGAAAACATTAAAAAGTCTTTTGAGGTCATAAGTTACTTTTTCAATAATACGCTGAAGGAGATATATGTTTTTATCTTCTTAACTGTTTAGTTGTGTGTTATTATTTTTAAAATACGAGTAAAATATTACGAAATGTTATCAATGAATGTAAAAGTTTGTTATAGTGTAGTATAAGTATTTGAAATGAAAGTGCATGGCAAATATGAAGATGTGAATACGTGTATTTTTATTCAATTGTAAAAATATTTTATGTTTGTATTTCATTTTTACAGCAGTAAGACAATTGATATGAGAAGCAAAAAGAATAAAGAAAACAATCTTATTTTCTACAGAAAAAATATGGATTTCTTTGAACTAAAATAATGTAAAAAAAATTATTTATTCAATCACTACTGATATTTCTTAGATTTGGCAGTACTTTTAAATGTAAAATATCTAAATATATACTTAAATATAAAAAAACTGAGATTATACTTGATCTCTTCCAAAGTCATATAAAGTTCTTCAATATTACTTTTTTGAAAGCTTTTTATACCATATTTTATGTTATAAAAGTCTAACGGTCTAATTCATAAAAAGGTTTTATTTTAGATTTAAAGTTTAAAATAGTTATTAGGCACAATTCAGTTTTTTTTATTTATTAAGAAATACGCAATAACAGTTCAATAGCTAATCTACAATTCAAGCAATTTAACGTTTCTAGCTAGCAACTCCTACTATATTTTAGTGCTTTTTAAACCCAATTTTGAATTAACCCAAAACCGAATATGGTTTATGATGCAAATGAACCTTTTTAGTAAAAATATAAATATTTATATGTTCCGGTTACTTCAAAATACATGAACCAGAAACGTAATAAACAAATTTACAAACAAATATGTCAAAGGTAAAAAGAAAAGTATTCGAATAAAAAGTTCTATGGCGATATGTTTCCATTATATATGCTTCACTATTCAAACAAATTTGTTTAATTTGATTTATATTTAATGGAATAAGTTCAGGTTAGCATAGAAGCTCCAAAAAAAAAGAAAAATGAAAAAATTGTATGTGATTAATCCTGCGCCAACATCATCAGACAAAAATTAAAAACTTTGGGACGACATAAATCTAAAACTACGGATTACCGTAAATGGCTAAGTTATTTCCAAAAAATTGTAATTCTGCCCCACTGTGCATTAATGTTATCGAGAACATATAGTTGCATTTTATTAGTTAATATTTAAAATTTATGAAATTAAATATTTATGAAACAAATTATTGAACTGTTCGGTATTATAATAATTAAATTAACAAATAAGAGCTGATGGCCTTAGTAGCTAGTGCTCCAGCTGATAACTTTATAATAATTTATTATTATTAAGTTAAAAAATAAATAAATAAATTAATAAATTTTAGCTTAAGTTCATTTTTACTTTAATTTTACGACTTTTTGCTGTTGTCTATTTTCCCCGTTTTCAATTTCCCGTTTCTCCGTTTAAATTCAATACATTATATGTGCTATCAAATATATATCTCGTAGGTGCACATGTTGAAAGCGAATAAAAAACAAATATTAACTCGTTTAACCCTTCAAAAATGAATCATGTTTTTAAATAAAGAAATTTTTAAGCACTTGGCCAATTTTTAAAATGAAAATATTGTTTATTATTTTTTATTTCAACGAAAAAACAAAAAATTGATCAAATATTAAAAATTAACAATATTTTTATTTAAAAAACTGAACTAGTGCCTAAAAAGTTAGAAAAGAAAATTAATTATAAATGTAAAAACATTGAAATTTTTACATATCAGTTAGAATATAAAAGTATGAGACTACAAATAAATCTTCTAAAATCACTTCATACTCCAATAATTCCACACGAATAATACTGTTTAAAATTATTTTCTGTTATTTACATTAATTTGTAATTTCTGTAATATGGACTTATATTATACCTCTGCAAAATAAAAATAAATGCAACAAAAAATGAAACGCCCAAATACTTACGGTTATATTTAATAAACGAAGGAATTCAATTAAGAAGTTTTACAATTATAAAAAGCTTTAATGATGAATGATTACATTAAGACAGCGCGCCTTAACTTGTAGTACTTACACAAGGAAGTCACTATGCCTGCCCCTGCATGAAGGGTTAGTGGCAGTGGTGTTGCCTTTAGTGCTTTTAAATGGAAATGATGGCTGCTAAATGCGTTACTAAATGACTCTCTTTTGGGTTTCAATAATTTTGATTAATGGACTCTTTTTCATGTTTTTCTATAAATTGCTTATTTTTCAATGTCTTTCGTATTGTAATCAACCCAATAATATCTTTTCTGTGTTGCTTTAGTATTTATGGCGATGCTGTACCTCTTCTGCTGCAGATATAAGTGAAAATAATTTGATAAAAATGATGATGATGATGATTGTGTGGGTGAAGGCGGTAATGGCTGTCATAGATACAAACTTATGAGAGCATAATCAATGTTAAATACCTTTTAACTTTATATTGTACTCGTAGTCATTGGTTGCAGTGTTGCACATATCACGGTTACATAATCTTACCAAGCTGCTTACACTGTTAACCGACTGCCAACTTTTCAAAAAAGCAAAAAAAAAAAAAAAAAAAGAATTACCAAACATTAATGTAACAAAAAATATGCAGACACTTCCTTTGTTATTGTAATATTTATTGAGATAACTATATTATACTTAAACTAATAACTTACATTTTTCTTAAACTGCCAAAGTTTCGAAAAACACATGTACTGATAGGGTTTGGAAGTATCCCCAGTGCTTCTCTTCAAGGAACGATAATCACCAAGTCGATAGATAGCAGTTAATCTCCTTAAAAAACCATAAGTGCTATAATGTGGGCTCTGAACACCACTAAACTGTGGTATCCAGGTGGGCTCATTTCATTCCTTGTTATATATTTGAGTAAACTATAAGGGCTTAGAAAGAATTTCTACGCGAACTTCCAACTATAAGAATATAAAGTAGAATAAGGACAGATGTGTAAAGCACACAATAAGAAAAAAGTCAAAAGAGCGCTACATGCTTTGTACTATTTTAAACCTCAAAAAAGTCATGTATTATTTAATGGTACGAACCAGCAAAAAAAACAAAACTCATTACATTATTTCGCAAATCAAGGAAGTAGAAATTGAACTAGTTCTTTAAGTTTAAAAAGGAATACCTTAAATTTCGTACTGATGATTATTATTATTTCCTGTAATAATCATTGTAATCAATTCTCAGTAATGGATTATAAAGGTTTTATGCCTTGTTAAAATCATTAGGTTTGCAATCTAGTTGGGAAGATCTTTCGCCAAAAATGCTTAATTCCACACTCGATTACCTTTATGAAAATTTTTGCTGGGAGTTTAATTAATGGAAATATATCTGCATTATTTACAAATCAATGAAACGTTATTACCTTTAAAATATTACGGCAAGAATATTTATATTTAAAATTTCTACTAATCCACATTTTAATGAAACGAGTTAAGTTTTGGATGTCTTGGAATAAATTAGCTATGTAGGGACATATAATTTTGGTGTAATTTTATCTGGTGGTCATTATGCAAGTGTAACACTAATTTTCATTTTATTTGCAATTCTATAAAAAATAGGTCTATGCCAACTAAGGATAGAACGATACCACTAGGGTATCGATATTTTTACTCGATACAGTATCGATTGAAAAATATCGATACGTACTCAATATCGAACAAAAAGTATCGATACCTACTCGTATCGGTCGACTACTTCATAGAACTAAAGCAAATAAAAATACATGTTGCTAGTCTCATTAAGTTTTTTTAAGATTCCAATACATTTTACAGAGGTACCACTCGTCAAAAAATTTTAATGCATTTACATTTCAAATATTACATTGTGATAAACACAGTTTCTTTTATGTTTTTACTCCCTTCTGTAAAATTACGATTCTGCGAGTTAGGGCCTTTCTACCAGCGATATGCAGTTCCAAGTGCGTTATTATAGTTAGTGTGTAATAGTTTATTTTACCTTCTCAGTTTAAACAAGTAAGAGTGCTATATTCGGTTATGCCGAATCTTAAACTAGATTTACATACATGGTGAAGGGTGTACCATGTATGTAAATCTACTTTAGTTATATAAATCCAATCAAAAAAACAAATATTGAAGTGACAGATAATAAAAAACTAAGAGAAAAAAATTGCATAAAAATGTCACCGGCTGTTAAGAGGTAAAGCATTTTTAAAAAACTTTAGTACTTCCTAAAAGATCTGTTCAAAACCTTTAAAATGGTACCCATATTGACATTTAAAAAAATTGAGAATTTCAAAGCCCCGTGATTCGGAAAATATGGACGAGCGCCAATTTTTTCACTTGATGTATTTTCTTATTTTTTAATTTTCTAACGCCTCATATTTTTTTTATTGGAGTTACTTTATTGTTCCAAATGACATGAACAAATTAGAGGTAGGCGCGGTGTTTTGCCTGCTGCCTTGAATGACGTAGACCGATCGTGCTGATTTTCATTAGCACCTCTTTCGAAACTATGTCTGATCGAATGACATACCTATTTCTTTTTCTAGCACATCTAGTGCCTCGGCAAACTTGATTTCAACACTAACACGGACGGACCCCCCAGGGGTCCACGGACTCCCATTTGAGAACCGTTGCTTTATGTGGTCGAAAATTACACACGGAATGACATTCTTATATATAACCTTTTTCCACTTTTTGTGGTGAAGGGTACAAAAAGAAATATCTTTTTGCAAAATAAAGACAATTACATATATGTATATATTCCTTTCAATTTATTAAAAAAAAACAACAAAACAACAATATTTCTATAAAAAAAATGCGTGTAAATATTTACATACAAGTATGAAAACCTATACAAAAAAATTTTTATCTTGTTGCACTCTACAAGCAGAATAAAAAATAATAAATTCCAATGAATTTTTTTTTACAAATATAAAACGAATGAACTTTATAAGCCAAATATTTTCTTAGTAAAATATGTATCTATTGAAAATTTCTTGAAAATTATTTTAATAGAAAATTATGAATAATTGTGGGTGAAAGCTAGATTGAGAATTACATTTATTTTACAGATTCAAGAATACTTAGTTATGCACATTTCATAAAGACTGTAATGGCGTCACGTTTAACATGAACTTCAAGTTATTATACAACGAGAATTTTTGACCGATACGAGTACTTTTTTACCGATACCTACTTGGGACTCTGTGCAAAGTTTTGATATGATTTTTTTTTGTGGGAGAGAGGGAAAAAGAATAATAAGCAGTACAGACTTTGATGTACTCGCAAAGTTGCTTTGTTTTTCGTTCGTTGCTTGTACACAGTTGTGTATATCTAATATGTGTTTAAGCACCAAATGCTAAACGTCCAAAAATTAAGAACGATCACACAGAAGAAAACAAAAATTTGTAAAAGAAAACTTTGTGTGTCTGAACACCAAACAAAGTTTAAAAGAAAATTAAAAAAAACTTTGTCAAAGTAAACTTTGCTTGTCTAAATGCACTCTAAAAGTACTTGGTATCGAGAGGAAAGTATCGAATATGTACTTGTATTTACTCGTATCGGTTTATCCCTAATGCCAACAACATAGAGTAAAAACGTCGTTGGTCACAAGTTGGATTTCCCAGTCAGTTGTGGTATCGGTTGTTTCATTATCATATTTATACACTAACGATAAAATTGTAACTGCAATATCTATTTTAGTGTCATTTTACAAATACAAACTTGCCTGACATTTTTGTAAAAAAAAAAAAAATAGAGGTTTACTTAAGGTCAAGCGAATGTTACTATAGTGCCATATATATTCGGTACACTGGTATACAATACGACAAAATTTTCTTTGAAAATAAAGTACATTCCAAAATATAAGGTTATCCTATATACGAAAGGCAAAAAAGAAAAAACAGTATAGATATATTTTTGTTTTGCAAAATTTGGCGTATAGAAACTAGTACACAGACATTTTTAGGTATTAAATGCTTTTATTTAAAACATAACAATACTTCTTAAGCTTCGTGTGCTTCGGAGGGCATGCAAAAAGTGAAGAAGTGAAAGTGAAAATGAAGAACTAATAAAAAATCATTATTCCAAATAAAAGGTAATAATATATTAAGTTATTTATTTTTGAAAGTAGCGTAAGTTGACGAGATACTCGTATATAAGTTTGTATATATAAATTTGTTAAAGTTATGTTTTTATTACAATAAACTAATTAAAAATAACACATTTAAAGAACTAAAAACTAGAGTAAATTTAAGCCCGTATTTTTTTAAATTAACTTTGCTTGTTTAGATTTGTAATATAACTAGTAAGTGTGCTATTTTCGGCCATGCCGAATCTTACAAACACTTAATCATATGTGTATACCACATGTACATATAAAAAGGCGTGAGAAAGTCTTTACTACCATCCAAAAAAAGGGTCGAAAATTTTGTTTTGATTAGGGTTGTTGTCCCAATAGCTTTCGTTTCTATTCCTGCAGGTGGTTGTCTTAAGGACTGAGTACTACCAAGTATTAAGAAGTCTTTAGTACTAAGTTGTAAAAACAAGTAATAAACTGACTTACCAGTAGAAATTTAAACGAAATTTGAAAATGTTTTACAAAAAAATCGACTTCAAATCTGATTTCGGTCTTGTTTTTATAGCGAACTATTGTCTAAAACTGTTCCAAAGTTTCGAAATATACATTAGACTATACCATCTATAGAGGCAATTCAATTTTTACACTTACCATCAGATCTTTAGTAAATTTAACAGTATATCTATAACGGTTCTAAAGTTTGGCAATAAACATCAAATTTCATTTAAATATTTATATTTTTTATTATACCGAAGAAAGCAGTGCACATTCTGCCTAATTTTCCACGGTTCAAAAGATAGAATAATTTATCTTAAATTATAAAAAGGAATATCCCTTAATTTATAAATTAAAATTATCTACTTGTTGTTATAGGGGGCTAAGCAATACAGATTCCTTGTAAAAAGCTGTTACCTATAACCGTTCAAAACCTTGACACAAACATCAAAATACATAAACTCTTTAGTTTCCAAATCCATACTTTATACTTGTTGCTATAGGGGACTTAGCAATGTATTCTTTGTAAATTTAAAATTTCTGTCGACAACTGTTTAGCAGTAACTCTAGGGAAACCCGTTAATTTGTAGCGGACTTTGCAATTCATGATCTTTGTAAACATTAACCGTCTTTCTATTCATTTACATCAAATTATATTAACTATTGGAACAGCCATTAGTTTATTATCCTATTATATATTCTGATTATACCAGACAGAGTGAAGGTCATTCTGTTTAATCTTCAAGCGTTTATATATAACAGTTTAAAAGATAGAGACACATAGATTAACATCAACTATGAAAAAACCCTCTAATTTATAAATTTTAATTTAATACTTGTGTTTATAGCTTAGTTAACAATACATGTTCTCTGTAAGTTTAAGCTGCATGTCTATAACGATTAAAAAATTTTGGCACGTACATCAAAACTACATCAAATATTGGGGCACCATTCAAATTTCGAAACCAAATTTTATGCTTGTTGTTATAGCAGACTTGACAATACAGGTTTTTTGTAAACTTCAACCGTCTGTCTACAAATGTTCAAAATTATAATTTTTAATACCTGTTATTCTAATGGTTATAGCTATCGACATTCTGTCCAATTTTTAAGGGTTTGTTTATACCGGTTTAAAAGCTAATGCCACATGGGTCATTTTACGTCAACTATGGAAACACTTTTCAATTCTTAGATTTACTTTTATATAACTTTTCGCTATTGAGAGCTTAGTGATGTAAAAATTTATTATATTTAATAGGGGTGCCCTTAATGGTATATAATAAACGTAAAAAACATGTATGTTGCATTGGAACACCCTTTTAATTTTAAAATTATAAAGTGTTTTTAAAACGGGAGCGATTTGTTACTATAACCTTTTAAAAAACAAAAATAATTTAAATCAGTTCAGAAATACAAACATAAAACAAGAACATTAAGACGAATTTAAAATAAAGGATAGGCGTGTATTTTGCCCCTTCACCACAGGTGGAAAAAGGATATATCTAAGTTTTTGATTATTATTCCGTTGGTAATTTCTACAATATCCATTTCCGATGTCCGTCTGTGTTCGAGTTTTAATAACTTTGCCAATGCACTAGATGAGCGAATCATTTTTTTCTGCACAATTGTTTTAAATTATATTTTTTTATTGAATCTGTATCTTATTTTTTAATAACCAGTTTATTTCATTCGTCTCGTAAAATTCGGCACGAGAAAAATTACGAGATGATAAAAACATGAATGATTTAAAACACATATTACCAGTTAATGTGTTCATGCTAGATACTAAATTTGGAAACCCTAACACAATATACTTGTTTTATAGAAATGTTTTTTAAATATATTTATAAAAATATGATCGAAAATGTATGATCTTTTCTCTGTGCTTAGTTTTGCATGCACGATCTTGTTTTTTCGCATCCTTAGCGTAAATCATGAAATTTCATTCCCAAATACAAATTATTTTTGTTACTAAGTTACATAGATTTGTCAATTGCATTTTTAATTTCTTACGTACGCACGATTCGCACATAACATAAGTAAACATGAAATTCTGCATTCCGTTACGTTTTTTGACTTGTTCTCAGTTCATATTAATATATATTTGTTAACATGTTACATTTTAGATATTCTCTTTTAAAAATTATATGGGGCATGCAATCAGAAAAAACAAGATCATTCAAAGTTGAAACGCTAAAGTGAGGCCGTCAATTAAGTGATTGTGAAATTTGTAAAAATTTAACAAGGACATTATTTTTAATAAAAAAATTAAAGTGCGTTTCCAGTTATGTGATTTCGTCTAAAAGACTTGATTTGCTCAAATCAAGTGCTTTGCTACTTGATTTCCCATATATTTTTCATGCTACCAAAACCACTTAAATCACTTGATTTATTTTAAATCATGTCGAAAATTTATTTTTTCGAACTGATTTTGTCTTTGCAACACTGCGTTGTGTCTGGGATATTCAAGTTTAGCTCCGTGTTATCTATTCAGATTGGATGTTTTCATCGAAAAAGTGACATTTAATTTTAAGTTTTTTAAAAAAATAAACCTTATGGTACAAAAATTGTGTTTAAAAGAACATATAATTAAGTATGTGTAAAATCAAAAACAAACAAAAGCACGCACTCGATTTTTTACAAAAATGAAATAGGGGTTGTTTTTCTTTAACGGAAAAAAGTGTCAGTGTTACATCACAAATTCGAATATACAAAACAGTTTTGCTCAATGGAAACACTTCGAAGTGTTTTCCTCAAAACTAGTTGATTTTAAGTCAATGGAAACATAGTATAAGTGTATGATAAAGTTTAGAACACAAATAATTACTACACTTTTTTTTTACCCTTTTCAATAACGTTTTTACTAAGATTCGTTTTTTAAATTGATTTAAAACTCTTCTTACCATTCTTTTTTAAAGAATAATAAAAAAAGAAATTCTGAGATATAAAATGACTCACTTTTGACAGCTACTCTACACATTACAAAATTAAACAAAAAATTCTCAGCTGCCGCAACGATGCCACCTGGTAAAATTAATTCGCCTTGATTAAAACCTTAAACATATTTTATTTTATTTTTATTTTATAATTAATAGATTTATTAAAAAAAACTGAAAATTATTTTCTTTTTTTATCTAAAATAATAATAAGTGAAATCAAATTTTGAAAGCAGAGTATACATTTATTATTCTTTTTATTGTCATAACAGCATTGTAGAAAAACGTTCTCAAATGAATACATGACTACACATAGATATAGAGAAAAGCACCTACATAGCTCCACTCAGAACTAGAAAATTAGGTTATGCAAAGGGGAAAGAGGGATGTTCAAGAGAGTTGTATACCGTACTGCCACCTATGAGCCTCTTCGCCCTCTACCGTAAGCGGTCGAGAATTTGAATGGTTTTACAATTTTTATGTACACATTACATACATTTCTCAAAACAAATATTTTTTTAAACTTGTTTAGATTTAGAAATTTGCTTTAGAAATTTGAGGCTGCTGTAGTCGAAGTGGTAAACACGTTGGCTATAAACCTGGTTGACCAGGGTTCAACCCCTGCGGTAACCAAAAATAAAAAATGTTTTTTTCTGTTTAATGGCATAAATACATATTCAGAATTAACATTAAACATGCAGCCTCCTTCGTCGGTACTTCTTAATAGCATATTCGCCGGCGAAGTAAAATAACTAATAAAATGGCTATATCTATCCTTCTCTTTTCACCACCTGTCTTACCTCTCATCTATCCCTTTCCTAAAGAATGTAGTACGGTTACAAAAATAACTAAATAGGCATTATTGCCTGAAGTGCTACTTCTCTTTATAAAAAAAAAACTTGTTTTTATATACTTTTGCCCACCTTGTAATTTGTTCTGGTATATTTTTAATAACTTTTGTTTCTCTCCTAGCCCACGACACCAACCCGTTTGGCTATAGTAATATCATACCAAAATCAATGGTGATTTCAATCATTTTCGTAAATGTGAAACTTCATACAAAAAAAAAAAAAAAATCAGTCTTAAATTTTTAAAATGAAGTTTGACATTTTTTCTGGAACGGCGAAAATAGCAAATTCGCCAGTGCCACCACCTGGTACATGATTTCGCCATGGTAATACTCAAGGCAAATTGAATACTAGGTAAAATTGATAGCCCAGGTGATCGAATTCGCTTTACAAATTTTTCCTAACAAAAGTCAAAAATTATTTACATTTTGTTAACGCGCCATTTAAAAACACGAAAAAATGTTCAATTTTAAAATCGAAAAAATATTTTTAAATAGCTAATTTGTTGAGTGTGCGAATAAATCATTGCGTGAAAAGAAAAACGAGTGTGTGTGCCCAATTGAAAACAAAAAACAACATTTATTGCAAAAAAAATGTTTCTTTAATAAACATTTAAAAAAGTTGTTTATTTGTTTCGTTAAAATATATGTATGTGAGTATGTATATACATTTATAAAAATTATTTGAAGAAATATTTTAGTGGCTTGCAAAACAAGAAATGCGGGAGCGGAACTTTGTTCAAAATGCTAAAAAACACCTAAGGAAAAATAAAATGAAGTAGAATTTGTTCAGCAAATTTCGTTTTCTTCTTTGTTTTTTTATATCATTCATCACTTTTTAATGATACGTACACGTTATTTTACACAAACAAAATACACGCGTTTTTTGTTTTTGTCCTGATGCGGTTACCCAGTATGCAATTTGCCTTGGTAATACTTTTATTAAATTCATAAAATTAAAAATTTTTTTATCATATTTATGAATATCATATTTTCATTTTTTTTTAGCCTGATATTCAAAAAGGACGTAAAAAGGATGTGCGGGTGTAACATTTCACCGCAGAGTATGTCAGTTACTTGAATACAGTTGATGTTTCTAAAACATTGGACTTAAGTCCATATTTTTTTTAATTGCATATATATATACCCTTTACTACAAAAAAAGGAAAAAGGATACAAATAAGTTTATCATTCCATTCGTTATTTCTACAATAACTATTTCCGACCCCATAAGATATATATGTGTATTCTAAGTTCTTATGCATAGCGGCGTCAATTCAGCGATGTCCGTCTTTTCGCCTGTCCGACTGTGTAAATGTTAAAATCAACTTTACCAAGGCACTAGATAAGCTAAAGAAAAATTTAAATAAGCCAACCGATCAGACATAGTTTCAAAACAGTTGCCATGAAAATCAGCAAGATCGGCCCATGCCGCTCGAAGCAGTTGTCTTAACACCACACTTGCCATACCATTTGGAACAATAGAGAGAGAACTAAAAAGATAAACACATAAAGTAAAGAAGTATGCGCACGCCCATATTTTTCGAGTTTTATGCTCTTAAATTTTCATAGAAAAGTACGATTTTGCAACAAATTTTTTAAGACATTTCTATGTAAAATTTTTTAAAGCAAATCATTTATTTTTTCTTTTATTTTTTACTTTCTGTCATCCCAATATTGTTTTATTGATTATAGTTACTTCACTTAACTAGATATGCATTTATGGTGAAGGGTAATAAAATTCGGCATAGCCAAATAAAGCACTCTTACTTGTTTTAATTAAAAATAAGAGATTTAAATAAATTTAAGGGCAAACATATTACGCAAATAAAAAATTGTATTGCGACTAGAGTTGCACATTTATTGTAAATTCTTTGAAAAGTCAAACTTTTAATTGTCATCCAACACAACCACATTTAAAGATTTCGTCAGTAACCTTTACTGGATGAAATAGTCAGCAATTGATGATTTCAAAATCCGTTTACGTTATTTAATCGGTTCTTTATAAATTTTGTTTTAAAATAGGCTAGGTTTGGTTAGGGCTAGAAGGAGACCTGTTATAATTTTTTATCCAATTTTGCTTTCATTCATATTTCTGTAGGTTGTCATTAAAATAAATAAATCGTTTTCAAACTACTGTGCATTGTATATAAAACTGTCCGGCCCTTATAGCTGAATATCGCTACTTAGGTTTTAATAATTTTTAAACTGATTGTTAATTAACTATTTTACTGTCAAGAATTTTGAAATGATTTTTCACAAATGAATTAAATAAATTTTGGCTCAAAATAATTTTTTCCAAAAATTAAAAAAAAGAAAATTTGTTTAGATATAGATGCGAACAAATACAGTTTTGTAACTTTAATAAAATATTGATAAAATATTATTTAGGGACTGCCCTGAGATATTTCTCAACTCTAGAAATTTGATAAAAACAAAAATTACAACTTGGATAAAGTTTTTTACATCCAATTTGTAAATTATTATTTGTTCCACAACGTGGTTACTGCATATCTGCTTTTATAAATATGTTACTACTTTTTTCATGAAGATATCTAACATTACGAAAACAATTAATAAATTAATAATCCATATTAGGCATTTTAAATGATATATTTTATTAACATAGAATCTTGTCCGACGTGCCAAAACTCATTTCGTTTTCTTTAAAACTTGTATGTAATATTTTCTTAATTTTAAATTATATTCGTAATGCTTTAATAATGATCCATACTAAATGTTTCATTGAAAAACTATAACTCTATTTACTTATCCATTATGTTATCACGCCGTTATATCAGAATTTATAATATTTATTATAGAAGATTAAGTGCAAGTATATTAACTTGGAATACTTATCTTGTCTATTTTCCTTTACTGTTATTTTGTTAAAAATTTTAAAGTTTTGTTTTATTATCCATTTATCTTATTGCCAGAAATGGTTTTAGTATAATTCTTGCCATTATGGTTGTATTTTTAAAAGATTTATGTTCATGTGCGTAGTTTTTAGCCAGTTCTTAAAAAAAAGTAATACTTATTTTACATATACGAATGATCCCAAGTACACAATTTCTTCTTACTTGTTTAAGTACAAATTTATTTCTTTACAATTCTAGAAGCACATTATTTTAAAAATAAATTATGTTAAAGTATTTAAACTAAATATTAAATACTAGAAGCAGAGGAGTAATTTCAAAAATAAAAAAAAAAAAAAATATTAAATAATTATTTTATTCTTTGCAAATTCTCTCACTTTAATTTCTTTTATGTTCTTTAACAATTTAAAACATCCACTTAATACATTTATACACTCTCACAAATGAATAACCGCATCTGTGCAAGTGTTTATGAAATTGGATGTGTAGTGTGAATAATCTAATGTTTTTTTTGTTGTTTCTTTTTTAATAATTAATAATGAAAGCAACATTAATTTAATAAGAAATCTAATTAAAACGTACAATAAAACAAGAAACTTAAATGTCTAGCGGCAAAATTGTTTGCGATTTTCTAGCAGTTTTAATGAAATTCATTTTTCACTTTATTCAAGTGCCTATTTGGCAGAGACCAATTCAGTTGGAATGTGTGTTTGTATAATATCTACACGTCTGAATATGGCAGTGAGATTATTTAACTGTATGCATTAGAGTAAAAGTGTTTATATGTGTGTGTGTTTTTTTAAAAACCTGCATAATTCTTCTATTTGAAAATGAACCAACATTTTGGGTGGTTTTTTTTCTTTGCTTTATGAAACTATGGAATATTTTTTAATGAATAATTAAATTAAAACTAACATTAAATAAATGAATGACTGCATTAAAGTACAAAATATATCAAAACAAACAAACGCACATATTCATACATATAATATATATTTAATATGATGTTGCAATACAAATTGTATTTTTAAATGTTGGCACACATTCACACAAATGCAATCGTTAGTCTATATTAAATCAAAGTTTGAGGCTTTCAAGAAAATTTAACATATTCACAGGTGTAATAAACCAAATCCTAATTAAATATACACACAACATACACACATACGTACTTGCATTCACATCTTCATTAAATTATTTATAATGAAAAAATTATACTTTTTTTTACAAAACATATTAAAACAAATATGAATTTTTCATTCCTGGTCGCCTGAAGCAGTCATTTGATTAGAAGGATATGCATGCATTTGTAAAAACAACAAATTATTTAATGTTTAATAAAATTTGTAGATTTAATATATGTATGTGTGAGAGCATTTTAGAATGTGCAGCTGGTGTTTTTTTTTCCTATCCAAGGTTATGTTTTTAATAATGTGTGTTTTAAAATACTTAAGGTAATTTGAAAAAATATTTAGGAGTGTAATATTTTCGCAAAAAAATTTAACTACGCTTTATTTTGTTTTTTGAACAATATTAGAATATTTTGGTATTTACAATATAAATACCCTTCCACTTCAGCCAGCTTTATATTTAACACTAGATTTACGGATGTTGAATATATACCTATTTTTACTGAAGTGAGCCAATTTGACTCATACAAGAAAATTGAAGTTTTTCGCAAAGAAAATAGTTCGAAACTATTTTATGTATGATGTATCGATAGCATCTAGATCATTTTCAATTTCAGAATCAGAAATAACTCTAGCTCTTTTTTTACTAGGAGCTGTGTAACGAAAAATTTCATCTTCGCTTTCAGTTTCAGAATCAGAAATCACTCTAGCTCTTTTTTTACTAGGAGTTGTGTAACGAAAAATTTCACCTTCACTTTCAGTTTCAGAATCAGAAGTAACCCTGGCTCTTTTTTTGTTACAAGCTATATAACAAAGATCTTCATCTTCACTGCTAGAAGATTCAATTTTATTGACTTCGTCCTCTAATTCAATTTCGTTATCACTTTGGTCTATATCAACTGCATCCGATTCATTATCTGATTGGTCTTTCTTTAGTTTGATTAGTTTTTTCAGCAAAAGACAATTTTTCTGATTCTTTCCCATAATAAAAACCCTAGATAATCACATAAAGTAAATATCAGTTGTAATACCTTTTACAAATAAATTACGAAATTACCTTTGTGGATCAATTTTTCTGGCAAAAAATGAATTTTATGAAATTATAAATTATATATTACTTCACTGCACTGCTCACACGCGATGTATAAATCGAAATGACGACAGAAGTAACGGAGTAACGAAAACAAGTGATAATTACTCCAACATACACACAAATATTGTATGTGAGTATTGCCAAATGAGAAGAGGTAACGGAGTAACGAAAACAAGTGATAATTACTCCCACATACACACAAATATTGTATGTGAGTATTGCCAAATGAGAAGAGAAACAAATCACGTGCGACTTGACTGTTGTCCAGGCCTGATAGGACCAGTAAATTTCATGTTATGCGATTAACTGCTAAACCATTCTACGAGTCAAATTAGCTCACAATCGTGAAAATAGGTATACCACATTCGATAATGCGAAATGAAGGGGTCTGCGAGGAAGAGGAATAAGCGTTTACATATATTTCATTACTTTAATTAAAAACCAACGTATGTTTTTAAAAAGTAATATTAAAGTTTTATGTATATATAGTGATCAAATTTTGAATGAGTCAAATTGGCTCGGTCCGTAAATCTAGTGTTAATAAAAATTTGAACATACTGCCTCTTATAGTTCCCTCTTCGTATTGGGAGGTACCACGCTCAATGGTCCAATTTAGCCTGTATTATACAATACTGTGAGTAACTTTAGTTCTCCAGGGTATCACGTCTATTATTCCCATTCAGCCAATTTTTCTTTGCATTATGAAAACTTATTTGGAAAAATGTAAAAGTGCTACATACATTACAGTTACCAAGTAACATAATGATTGATATTTACTTTGTATAGAAATTGCTAGGCATACGCGAAACAGCAGAGAAAAAGAAACCTACTTTGCCAACGGAATATCTGATATTAAACTTTTGAACTTTCGACAAACAAACAGATATATAGAGAGGTAATATTTGTGAGTAGTTCAATATCCTTAACACTCTTCCGCATTGTTGCTAATTAATTGGACAAAGTATTTCTGATGTGATAAATTTATAGCTAATGTGTTTGTCTGATGGTTACTCTATCAAGTATACACGGCTAATGAGATTTTTAAGCAACTTAAATCTCAAATATGGTTCTAATAGGGCGTTAAAATAAGTAAGAATTTTCAGCTCCAAGTATCGAAGTATCATCTGACTTTATGAACAGTATTGCTCTGCTTATTGCTTTTGGGCAACGTACGAACTCTTTTTTGTTGTTGTTGTAAACACCAAAGTGCCCAACTTTCTCTAATTCCTACTGTATGGCTCTACCTGGCAATACTTTAATCGGGTGGCTCCTTGTTTACTATACATATTTTATTCTAAACGCAGCTCTTCACGCTACACCACTGTGTTACTTCGACGAGAAATAAACAACTCGACGCCTTTTTTAGTAAACCAAACCATTCATAGATGGCAACAACACACGTAGTTCATATTCTGCACAGTGTGGCAAAATCAAAATATTTTGGAAATAACTCAGCTATTTGTAAAGACTGATCAAGAACTTGGCACGAGCGGTGCAGAGGAGTATTTGAGCTTAAGTTTTGAAGCTAAGTACCATCCACTTTGCAGGGATGGCGCTACGTAGTTGTAAAGTTGGTTACCTCGACCTTGAAAATTTTTCTAAAGCTTGATATTTCTTTAAACTATTTCTGATTTTTAAAAATTATGCATGATCCTAAAGTTCTCATCCAAGCCTATAAAATGGAGCTTTAACCTGCATGTTAAAACAAGCATGTGTTAAACAAGTATGAGTGCTATATTCGGCTATGCCGAATCTTATATACCCTCCACTATTTATATTAATATAGTTTAGTAAAGTAACTCCAAGCAAAAACGCAAATATTGGGGTGACAGAGACTTAAAAAATAAAAAAAATTTGGTACTCCATATATATAATTTTACATAAAAGTGACATGAGCTCTTAATGGGTTCAGCATTTTTTAAAATTTTAGGGTTTCCCTAAAGACCTCCTCAAAAGCTTTAAAATGATATATTAAAAAATTTGAAAATTTTAGAGCCCCGTAACTCGGAAAGTATGGGCAAGCGCCAATTTTTTCACTTGATGATTAGAGTTACTAAATTGTTCCAAATGACATGAAAAACTTAGAAGTAGACGTAGTGATTTGCCTGCTGCCTCGAAGGACATGGACCGATAATACTGATTTCCAATAGCACCTCTTTCGATGTCTGATCGATTGACGTATTTATTTTTTTGTTTGTGAAATCAATAAAAACACGGTCGGACAGACGGACAGACGGACATCGCTTAATCGACTTCGCTATGCATAAGGATTCATAATATACATACTTTATGGGGTCGTAAATGGATATTGGACACACGGAATAACAAACTTATATATAGCCTTTTTCCACTTCTTGTGGTGAAGGGTATAAAAATGATCGAGTTATAAGTATTTTAAAAATAAAAATTTAGATTTTTTCATCCCAGTTTTTCAAAATATTGGGTACAATTTTTCGCAAACTTGTTAGAATTGTTTGCCGTAGTTAGCGAGCAAAAGTTAAAATATTCTGAATTTGAAGATCATATCTTTTAAATAATTGCCTTTTTGTATATTTTAACCTAAAAAGGGACACCAATTTTATTAAAAAAAAAGGTTTTATGTTTATATCAGCTTACTATATGTATGTACGTTTAAACCAAATTTCGTATAAAAATTTGTATATAATATATTCTAAAATCCCAAAGTTACTATTAAAAAAAGGAAATATATTCTAAATTGTTGCCTTATTCCATAGCAAAAATTCTAAACTTGGGATTCTTAATTTTAATCTGTTGAAGTTGTGGGATTTCGTTTACCTTAGTGTTGCAGATTTTTTGCCTATATTTCTTTAATATTAAAAGCCATCATCAGTAAATGATCTGCCATAAGGCTTCACACGATAATTGTCATTTTCTTTCCGGGACGTTTGTACTGCTACTGGTCAATTTTTAGTTGCATTGTGCTGCTACAATATAATTTTTCTTGTGCACTCACGCATGTCCGATAGTGGGGTCGAACTTATGATCTTTCATTTTACAGAACGCACCTCTGCCAAAGCAGACTTTATTTACATACAACTATGGCGGTGGAAGTAACTTGTTCAAATAGCTTTTTACCATCTTCTATGGACAATAACAGCAAATAGTTAATTAATAAACACTTATTCATTTAAATGGTAATGATTTCATTTTGATGCCGCTTATTTAAACTAAAGCTAATATAGTTTAAATTTTATATAACTCATATTAGCTTAATTGAAAAAGGAATAATATTTGAAAATTTTTTTTCTTCATAAACAAAATGAAACTATATTGTTGGCTGCAATTTAAAGTGGTATGAAAACTAAGTTCATGTCATCTATCAGAGTTTTCAGCCGTTTGCAAAAAATAATAGCTCCACGAATTATTAATTAGTAACAATGTAAGGCTCTTAGATAAAAATAAGTAAACATATGTATTGATGGAGATATATTGTAACGTCGCGCCGTACGAAATGTTTATAAAATAACTATTTTAGTATTTCCATCCCTTCACCAATAAATAAGCGAGATAAAATGACGTGCATTTTATTATTTAAAGCTTGGACATAATTCAACATATGTGACGTTAATACCAAAAATGCCACTTGACTCAAAAGTAAAGTCACAACATAAGCTAGTTCCAAATGTATTAGAAAAAAATGAGCTATACTTTTACCATGAGCTCTAAATGAACCAGCAATGATTTTCGTGCACTGCAACTCAACAACTCAAGAGAAAAACATCGCGGTGGTTACATTGAAGAATTTAAAAACTTACTACTTCGTTGTAAATATCGCACGTAGTAGTCATATTGACGGAATGTAATACCTAATTCCATCACATGATTCGGAATAAAAACCACTCCGATCGGAGCAAGGCGAATCAATTATGAGGTAAATGCGATGGCGAATTCATTACTTTTCGCCGTAAGCCCTAATGTCAAACTACATATAAAAAATAGCATACAGATTTTTTATACATGGAGTTTGAAATTTTGGCTACTAGCGAAAATCAATGAATTCGCAATCGCAACCACCTTATAATTGATTTGCCTTGAATTGGAGTGTGTGGCATAACTGCCAATTTTTTTAACAAACTTTACAAGCATCACGTTCCATTGAAGCTTGGAGTAATTATATAACTTTTACTTTACTAGCAACGGAAGAGTAAAATAAAAAATTAGCAAAGAAAATTGTTTTGGCTTTCACATGACCATTAAGTTTTTAAAGTAAAGTACTAGAGTAAAAAATGTACCACTATATGCAAACGCACTAATGTCAACCCATAGAAAAAATTGAAATTATTACTCTAAGTAACTAAATAGCAAAACCAAATGCCTTTTGTTTAAAGCTTTTGGGACCTAGCGAATTTAAAGAAAAATAACAAAACAATATTATTTTAATTGCCAGATACTTGTATATGAAATCAAGTATTACATTTGATTGTGTAAAAAATATAAAGCTTTAAAATATTTTTAAACAAAATTAGTAAAGACTGTTGCAATGAAACGGTATTTTGAAAAACAAAAGTTTCAATAGAAAAGTGATATTCGGCACACTGCAATGTCGTGGAGTAATTTCAAATATATATATATATATATATATATATATATATATATATATATATATATATATATATATATATATATATTTACTTTTCTCTTTCTAAATATGAATAAATGGTGCGAACTGACCACGAAACAAATTTTATTTGTAACAGCTTCTAAGTAGCAAAAGTATTTGCCTACCAAAACCTTAAAAGTCAATTCCTTTTATTTAAAACGCTTTCATACTGTTCGAAATTTAATTCTATAAATTCAAAAAGAAAAAATCCATGATAAATTGTTGGATGCATTTTAAATTAAACATTTTATTTATATGTGAATGTTATAAATTTTTTCAGTGAATATACTTCTGTACCACGTTATAGCAAAAAATTAATTTCTAGCCTTTTTTTAACAAATGTTATATAAATCTTATTGTACAGTTTTACAAAAGATTTAATTATTCACACAATTTAACAATAAACGACAAAGTAAGTAAATTTAAATTTATATTTTGTTTGTTTTAAAAAAAAAAAGTTCAGAAAGTTTTATTTAAGCTAAAAATAAGTGCATGAATCTAAATATCGTTGTTTATTTACAACTGATAAGACTTTTCAAATGGATCTTGCATGATAAAATTTCTTTTGTAACCATCAATAAAACTTATTGTTAAATTTTAGAAGGCCAAAAAATTTCAGGACTTAGGACAGAATTAGCTGATTAGATTATGACCATAATAAGTTAGAAGTGCATAGCAATATCTGTATTGATATTACGTGGGAAAAAGAGTAAAATTAACATTCAGTATTATTGGGACAGTTAAGCGAAAATGTAAAATAAATAACCCTCTGAATTTTTCAGAAAAAGCAAAAGCAGTTCTTGCGTTTAAATATTTCAGTTTTGATTTTTGAAAAATAAAATTGTGTTTAAATCATGTGCAAATTTTAAAGAAAACAAGTAAAATTTATACACTAGCAGCATTCTTGGAATGAACATATCAAGTTTAGATAGTGTAAGCTATAAGCTTAATCTTTTAAAACCCCCTACTTTAGTAAAAACAATATGAAAATGATCTCATTACTCGTATCAACCACGTTCAGTTTGTTAGAAGGAAGTTCACATATCACTGAAATCCCATTCTTTTTGTTTCTCTATCTCTTATTTGTACTTGCTTTTTACTTCAGCAATACTCTTATGTTCGCGTCCCTTTATGCTTAGAATTTGTATATTCTATGGCCAGACAGTTTTTTTTTCAAACGAACCAGAATATTAGTATTCGACTGTACCTATAGTTATACTACCAAGTTAAACAAACACGTTAATGACTTTTCCACAGAGTTGTATTGTGTGGCAACGACTGAAGGCCGTAATTTTAATCTGTTCCTGTTGTTGTCATCGTATATTGTAATAATACGTACATATGTTGTTTACATTTTCACTTAAAAACAATAAAACGACAGCAACAATAATAATACAGAAAAGAATATGTAACTAAAAAAACTGAAAAGCATAAAGACAAACATTATTTGTTCCGCAGCAGAATTAAAGAATTAAAGGAAGCAAAAACAATTGCAAATGACAGTTTTACTAAAGCTTCCTTTGTGTTGTTGTTTTGTTGCTTTTTATGAAAAGAGTCAAACATTTCTGTGAGTGGTGGCAGTGGCATTTTATTTGAAATTAACAGGAATAGAAATTATGTACACGCAAGAACAATCATTCGTACACTTGTTCACTGTTTGCTGGAGTTTATCCTGCGGGTTTAAGATGCCACTCATTTTATGCATTCAAATATTGAAATTGAATGGCCACAATGATTAAAAAGTGTGGGGCAGAACATTGGCATCTTTACAGTGGTCGGCTTCTGAATCTTTAGTAGATAATATTCAGAAGCATGAGGGTTATCTTAACTCACACTTAATTTTACAACAAATAAGAAGACTAGTGCTTTGAATTAAGTTTTTTTTTTGTGGGTTTGTTGGCAGGCAGGCAGGACAGGGTATGTATACATGCTTGGATACACACAGTGAACAAAAAAAATAAGCCCTTTCGACCCGGATAGTACACATGCATACCAATTAAAATTTAAACACTAAAATTTTCAAATTAAATGTTGCTAGGCTGTGAAAGGACCCTTCTCGTCTTAGAATTCTATTGAACACATTTTAACATGATCCGTTATATATTTTTGTTTTTTTTGCGTTGTGTTTTTTTCTTTTTAATGAGTAAAAGCGCAGGCAAAGTAAAGTTTTGATTCCGGCTTGAATGGTAGCAAAAATTTAGAAGACGACACAAGCTCTGAAAGTTTTAAAGAAGATGAGGCTGCGGAGGATATACTTGTCTTCAACGAGCCAGATATAATATCATATCATTTAACTGTTTTTGTTTTATATACTTTTTATCTGTAGTTTGTAGGAGTCCTTTAACGATAAAATTAAAATCCCTACTTAAAATTTCCAATTTCATGTCGACAGATATCATCAAATTAATTGTCGTTTTGTATTTATGTATATATCTAATAAAAACATCTCCTTGTGACATAAAATGGAAATAATTTTATTGTTTTGTGCTTTTTTTTTGGCGACTTCAAGATCTTTTTTTATTTTGTACCTTTTTCTTTTAACAACCAACCCCAAATATTTTACGTCATGTGTGTTAATTTATCTTTATTTTGACTTCTTATTGAATTTTTATCACAAGAGTTATTTAATTAACGTTTTTTTTTCTCTTTAAGAATCTTTTAAACAAGAAACGAAATTCCGGATGGTAATTCCAGACATTTCCTATACCTTAAATAGTAAAAAGATAAGTGCTTTCAGTCTTACAATTTTTTTAATCTTTCGAAAATTTAATATAAAAAAATGTTTGTACTATTATTTCAACTCTAATTTATTATTATATATTATATGATTTTAAAATACAAAATATTATGTTAGTTTTATTTTTACAATACTGTTAATGTGCGCATAATAGAGCAATGGATGTATGTATTAATAAATTCACCATTATTGTCATCAGCATTACAATTCCTGTTGATTTTAATATTATGCCTGGATGCAAAGTTACAGTTCCAAAGTTTTATGCTATTTTGCATTCATAAAGACAATTACTTTTTCTATTTGCAGTGATTTGAGCACGTACGGTTAAATATAAAATAATTCTAAAAAATTCATAGTTATAAAACTTTTTTTGCATCAACTTAAAGCAAGGAATATAAAAAATAGTGTTTAGTCCTCGGAAGGATTTTCATAAAATGTTTTTAATTAAAATAAAAAATATTTATAAAAAAAAGTCAGACAAATTTGAAACCATTTGTAAATTCTTGATATACAATTGCGACATCTTTTAGTCTAATGCGAGTTCTTTTTACTTAAGCCTCGCAAGCTAACTTTAACCCAATTTTGATGTTACAGTTGATTACAAATAATATTAAGGATCACTACAATTATTCTAATACTGTTGTCATACCTTTCGGTGAAGACCGTCGTCACTGACTGTTTATTTGGTACGATTAGCGAGCGTTTTCGATGTAAGGACATCAATTTCAAGCCGCGTTTCTTCTAAATTATCTAGCACTACAAGTTATTTAAGCTTCATTCAGATCTTATAAACTTCTACACTCGATTTAAGTCCGCGATTAAATATATATTGAATAAGACTACTTAAATATTCATGTTTTTTTTACCTTCATAATTAATTTTCTTTTCCAATTTTCTAAGCACTAGCTCAGTTTTTTTTTAATAAAAATATGTTTATTATTTTTTATTTTTTTCAAAATGTAAATATATGTATATACATATGTATACTGTTTTTTGTATATTTTAAGATTTTAAAAGTTTTAATGTATTTTGAGTATTGAAATTTTATTTGTATGTTTACGGTAAAATGTTTTAATTTTTTGTATGTCTTTTTATTTTTTTCCTAATGATGCCACCAAACGATGTGGCGAACTGCTAAAAAAATAAAAACGATAAACAATATTTTTACTTTTAAAAACTGACCTAGTGCCTTAAAAATTAGAAAGAAGAAGAAAACGCCTTAAAAAATATTGTATTTCCTAATTCTGACGGCTAAGGGGGAATACTTTAATTTCAAAAATTTGATCTGCTAAAGACGGTATTGTGTTCCAGCTTTATAGTCTGTAAACGAGCCGTCTAAAATTATTATAAATATGCCATAACAAAGAATAGTTGAGAGAACAATATAACGTAGCATATTTTAAATATTATATGCTGCAGCTTGTGTCCATTAAATTTATTAATTATTTCAAACAATCACAAGTTGATAGACGCTATTAATAGCCGAAAACAGAATTTTACCAAAAATATGTTTTTAACAGATCAATGAAAAAAAATTTAAGAGTATAACATATGAAAGGTGCCATTGAAAAGAGTGTATTTGCAACACTAGAAAAGCAAGAGTATTATTTTTGTGGGCCTCTCAACATCTTACTATATGACGACATGTATGTTACTGATTTAAATTTTAATTTAATACATTTTTAGTTTTATATAATTTAATAACACACAAGTATACCCCCCTTCAACAAATTTATAATGCAATCGTGTTCAGGGAAACTTGACCGTTATACAGAAATTTTTTGACATGTCCTATCGAAAATGACCAGCATATAATTCAAAAAAATATTTGCCTTTATAATTTACTTTTTAGTGAAAATAAAGTTATATTTAAAACACTTTTTTTAGCTGCATAAAAAACTTTTAGGCAACGCACGCTACTTGTTTTGTCAGTGTTGTCAGATTACGGTATTTATCGCCAAGCTGGTAAATTTTTTTTCAGTACGACATTGCTTAAGACAAAAATGATTAATTGACAGTTCTTCAATGGATTTGGGCTTTTATGTTAAAGAGAATCTAATCTTTAGTTTGGGTTTTGTCATTAAGGTTGTAAAAGATATGATTTTTAAGCCTAAAAAGTTCATTGCAACACATGTTGAAATGATTCCAATCAAATCTTATTTTTAAGGCATAAAAATATCTGCTCGAAATAAATGATTCGATCCATACAACAAAAAAATTTTGAACAAAACTGTATACATGTCAAGCTTTACTACCAACAATAAATTCTTTGTAATTTTAACATTTTGTTTATTATATTAGCACGCTGAAAAGTAAACTGCTATTTTTTCTTTTTTGGATTTTTGGGTCAGTTTGAAAAGAATCTGGAAATCCTGGGTCTTGTTTCTAAACAGAGAGTCCCCTTGAAAAAATTTATTATAATTATACGAAAATATAAAGTAAAGGATTCATGTGGGAATCTAGTTTACAAAAAATTGCCGGCTTAATCAACCAAATTAAGGCACATTGAATATTTTCATTGCCAAAAAAGACGTGGTTGTTAAAGTAGTACAATATCCATTTTGCTTAAAAAGCTATTTTATTTCAAAAATCCAACTTAATTTTTTCGCTTTCGCTATAAATTTCAAAGTATATACTTTAAAACTATAAACCAAACAAATTAGAATGTTATATTCGACTGTTCCGAATCTATTAAAAAATTCACCATTGCTTTCCAATTTCGCTGCAAAAAAACCGAAGACATTTTTCTTCTCAGATTTTCAACTTTATTTAGACAATTAAAATAAATGTATATATGTGCCACATTACATTTTAATATCGTTAATTTTAGGTGAGTTTTAGATTTTAATTATCTTATATAAGAAAAATAAATAGTCCATTGTATAGATAGCAATCAAATTTTGGCTGAAATAAATTTTTTTTATTGGCCTCAGCTCCACTTGTAAAGTTATAATATTTAAATGAGATAAACATTATTTTGTTTAAGAAACTGTCGAAATTATGTTAAAAAATCAACTTTAAAAAATAAAAAAAGTAAAAAAAAAGTATTAAGTTAGGCGGGTATCGAACTCAGCCAAAAATTAAAAGGTTATTTCAGTTTTATGTCATGTATGGCCTTAATATCATAGAATACTTTTGAAAACAACTAAAGACAAAGAAGGCTTTCAAAACTGGTTTTAATTACTGGATACAAGTTTTGTGATTTAAGCACATATAGGCTTAAAAGGAATTTCGTAAGAATTTAATACAAGAAGTAGTATATTTTAGACCCTAAAGTTTAAGCTCTAAGCCTTAGTTATGATATCCTTTGCTATCATCATTATTGTTTTAGAAATTGATAATTTACATAAGAAAAATTTTGTGTCTGCCCTACCATGCATTGTTCATCAAATAAGTTCAATGATATTGTTTTCTTTATTCATCTATCTATCGTCCTAAATTAATTAGTTTCTATTCGTACAAGAGTATGATGAAATGAGATTATTATACCTAAATTGAATTTTCTACTTAAGATTATATAAATGGTTTTATTTTGTTGTCTTTTTTTAGAGAAAATATAACAAAAGTATTGATTATAATTTGTTTTTGTCTTTGTTTTTTTTTTAATTTATTCATACGTTCACTTTTCAATAACAATTTTAGTTTCATTTCAACATTATAAATTGCAGTTTATAAACGAATCACAATTATATGGACAGACAAACATCATCTTTGGTTTATTTTATTTCTTCTGGGTAAGAGTTGTTTACTCAATTACGTTGTTTATTGCAACAAAATGTTTTGAAATATGCATTCATAAATATAAATGAATTTTTGCAATTACACCCACTATTGATTGTATTCAAATTTAAAATAATGTTAGTGTTCATATCGTAAGTTAAATTTTTTTAATACCCAGCAAACGCTATATGTCTGTTTCATTGCCCGTCGGTTATTGGTCAACTTTTTAACATCTTAACGTTATTATTTTAAATTATATAAACAGGAAACTTCATAAAAAAACATACCTCTATTAGTAATGTACATTATTTACTCCATAGGTCGAGGTTTGGGGTGAAACACTGAAGCCGGCATTGGTATGCAGAGATCAAAAATATAATAAGTATGAAGGATTAAACTTGTTTATTAAAAGTCTGCTTTCAGTTTCTTAACTATAATAAAGAGGTATCATTGGTAAATTTTACCATATTTGATTGATGTGGATCAAAAATATAAAAGTTGTTTAAAATAAAGTTTCTAAGTTATTCCAACAATAACGGCAAACAATTTTCTTTTCGTCATTGATAAGGATAAAGATATTAAGAATAAAATAGGGCGTCCATATTTCAGCAAAATCGACGTAGATATTTTCAATTTGTGCACAATTATGTGAAGCGGAAATATTGCAGCGGAAATACTGAAGGTAGAAGTAATTCTTTATGATCTTTTAGATTTTAAATTGTAACACTTTTATATTTTGTGATCTCATTTCAACTAATTTCACTCCAAGGAAATTTTGCCAAAACTTTTATTATAAAAAATCTAATCTCCTTTTATCCAACAAGTGGTTTGGAAGACAAAACCTCAAATCATACCCCCTATGAACAAAGATAGTGCAGGTTTCTAGTACTTTAAGTGTTAACTTCCCCGCATATGCGATGCAGATATAAAAGAAGAAGGTCATGAAGGGCATAAACTTCAAAATGAAATTTTAAGAAGCAAAATAATGGTTATGGTTTTTTGAAAATCAGAAGATTGGAAATCTACTATAATTTCTGTTTACTAAAAAAGCTATTGAATGTATTTTTCCCTTAAAATTAATTCTTTGAATAAACCTATAGATTTCTTCCATGTAAATCTTGATGAAACAAGAGAGGAACATAGTAAACGGTTTCACAAGAATATATTGGATACAGAAAAGCAATAGAAAAGAAAAAGTAACAGATTAATATTTATTTTCTGTACGGTTGTTTACTTTAAAACTTCACTACAATTTATCACAATTAAGCCAAAATAAAAAAAATAATTAATTTTCTAAAACATATAATAATTTCCTAAATGATTAAGTGCTGGGTAACTACTCGTATTTATTCAAATTAACGGATTTTTTTGTAAAATGTATTTCGTAATAAGACTTGTTATTAAGACTAAAAATTATTTTGAAATAAATAAGTTAAAATAGTAGTTACGTACGGTCAGATTTTGACAAAATTTTCTTTTTTTCTACTGAATATTTTTACATTAACTTGAATAAGTTGAAATTAATTTACTTTAATCGTGCTTGATTTATTTATTTATTTATCCGCCTTATACAAAAATCTAGACTTAAGGCCATAAGCGGTCTTACAATACCACTATGTTAATAACATCAATAAAAATTTTGTATAAAAAAATTCATAAGTACAATCTAAGCTAAGAAAAATATAATAGCATAAAATGAAACATACTCGAGTAAAAATTTGTGATAATGGCTATTCGAACCCAAAAAAAAGCCCATAAAACAAAATACAAGCAAAGGGACAAAAACACACAAGAATTATTCTTTTAGCATTTAATTTAGGTGTAAGCACAAGAAAAAACAATATGTCTTTTTTATAAGTGCCAACAGAGCAATTAAAAAAAATCTCAACAAAGCCGGCAATTAAAATCCTTTGCACCTCTGACGTAGAATGAACATTCTAGTAAGGAAGTCAATATCGGTATAATCAGCTGCCTATTTCTCTGCCACCTACTAAACTTAAATAATTCAACTATACACATTGGAGTATTAGACTAGTGGTTTTGTAGAAGCGTATCAGATTTCTAAATTTAAAAAAATCAGCAAAACCTAAAACTGTAAAATATAAGATGAGACATGTTGTCGCATTCTTAGTGAGTACAGATATCTCATAACTCTAATAAAGGCCAGTTTTATCCTCTTCCATATATAGCCTAGGCTGCCCGAATACACTCCATTGCATATAGGAATAAGATTCCTTGAAATATAAATATTTAATGATATTCTCACGAAATGTGTTACTGCGGGGAAAGCATATCCATTTGGCCATTTCGCCCATCATTGGATCCTACCCAATTTTTTTTAACTATATAATCTTATATCTAACGCCAAGTTGATTAAATGAGAACTACATTGAATCAGCAAAGCGAAAAGACAATAAAAACTCAACAAGTTTTTAATACAAAAACACAGCAAACATTAAATAACCATTTTTATTTCTTCTTTCGTTTTTGAAAGATTTGATGAGAAAATAAAGATTGTAAACAATTTTTAAAAATAAGCAATAAAAATAGTTACTGAATGTTTGCTGTAAATTTAATAGAAACGAAATAATTAATTTTGCTTAAATTCACTTTTAATTTTATTAGGTAACTAATTTGAATAATTTTATGCAGGTTTACTAATACTTTCAAAAGATAAACAGTAATTTTTATTTATTTTTTTTTTTTTGTTGTAAAATTTGAGTATGGCTTTTTGAACTGAAACAAAGTATGTAGACAAAAAAAATTTTAAAGTAAAAGTAATTTCGGTAAATTTAACTTACTAATTTCAAAAATATTTTAAGGAGAAATGTAGGGCAGAAAAATTTATTAATATTCTTCAAATTTTTTTTTTTGTCACAATGAACGACTCATATAACATTTTTGCAGTATTTCATCTTTTAGCGACTAAAAAATAAATTTTTTCAAAAGCAACGCCAGAAAATCGTTTGACCAAAACCTTTAGAACATGATTCCAAGTAAAAACGATCCTTTTTATATCATAAAGATATTTTTCGTTACAATGTATTGGACAGGAGTAATATAAATAGAATTAACTGAATGAAATTAATAGCTAATTGAATTATCTATTTTAATATAACATTTTATCATATATGCAGCCCATTTACTAACTAAACGAAGATCAAAGATATTTTTACAATGTAACCAATTTTCATATTTTTCTATATTTTACGAAAAACATTTGTAGAATAAATAAAAAACCTTTTTTATGTGTCAGGCATACAGTTTTTTTCAGTTCTATACACAATTAAATATAAATTTTTTGTTCAGTGAATGAGCAATGAGAAGTTCTTTTCGCCACTTATTTCGAAGTAATTCAGAACTTGTTGAGCTGGTAAAGTCATTGAGTTTATACAAGTCAAAAGTACCTTTATCACGCATCTTTAGATTTTACATTTCAAACTAGGGTTTGCAAAACGGGAATTTTGGCTTAATTCCCGAAAAACGGGAAGTTTAAAATCGTTAGCACTTTAAAAAAATACACTGAATGTTTTTCAAATATTTTGGTTGCGACATTCAAAAATGTTTAAATAATAATAATGAAATATTTTTTGAAAGTTTTTATCTTGGTGTAAATAGTACGAGTAATTAATATGGAATACAAAACACCTATTTTTGGAATTTTTGTCTGTCTGTTTGTGTTCGCATCACCTAAAAACTGCTGGATGGATTTGAACAAAGTTTTGTAAGGAGGTCCTTCAGAATCTTGGTTCAAATATAGAATACTTTTTACTTCATAAATATATGTCATTTCGTAGAGAAACTAGAGATACCAATGTGAAGTCACCCAATTTTATCGGTGTAATGATACTAGAACAGTTGTCAGTACATTTTATTTTTGTAGATAGAAACTTTTAACACTGTTAACAGATCTCTACAGCAAATGTTTAAAAACACATTTTTTCATATATTTATTTAAACAAATTTAAAATAAAACGGGCACTGCTGGTAAGTTATAAAACAGAACAAAAGATAACTAATTAGTTTAAAAAGGAATTTGACTTTTTCGAAGCCACTAACATTTAAAAGAGGAACATGAATAATCTTTATAACGCGTTGTTGACAACAAAACCTACCTCAGTAAAAAGTCAAAGGATTTTTTCAACTGTTGATATGGGAACACCCTTTAATTTCTAAATTTAAATTTTATATATGTTGTTATAGCGAATTCAGCAATGCAGGCACCTTTTAAATTTCTACTATCTTTCTATAACAGTTTAAAATTTGGCCACATACATCAATTTAAATTAACTATTGGGACATCCTTTAATTTATAATTTTTAATGTTTATACTTGTTATTATTACGATAATAGTAATGGACACCCTATCCAAATAAGTTAACTTACGTCAGCTATGGGGACACCCCTTAATTTTTAGGTTAATTTTTGTATTACTTTTTGCAGTTTGGGGCTATAGAAATACTCATGTTTTTTTAATTTTAAAGAATTACGCTTTACGGTTCATAATACACTTAAAAAGATGTATGATGTATGCGGACACCCTTTAATTTTTTAGATTATAAACTGTTTTTTAAACGGGACCAATCTGTTAGCGTAACCTGCCAAATTACGAAAATATTTTTAAAATCGGTTCGGAAATGACTGAGTTCTGCAGGCACAAGTCGGTTAAAAATGTAAACTTTATTTGCATAACAGTATAATTTGCATATTGCAAGATCATATCACTTAAAGATAAGATACCGGCATGGTTTGATAAGATCCCGTTATACTAGTTATCTTAAGTTTGTTGTAGCCTAAGTTCGTAACCCAGGCACGGTCAATTTAATAACTTTAATTTTTCTAATATATATTTAGGCTTGTTATACTAATAGGCGCTGCAGCATTGTTTTGTTTTTTTATCTATGGCTCTTCTTCACTATCTATATTCTCTACTTTATCCCTTTCCAAAAAAGGTTAACTTATTTAAACTAATAATTGGCCAATGAAGGTTTTTATATTACTGTTTTGAATAAATAGATAAATAAATAATTTGTAAATAGGCATACTTGTCACTTGCATGTGTGTTACTTTTCTTAAGAAAAAAAGAAAATCAGGGTGGGGCATTTTACTATCTGCGAGCAAAAATTTGTTACTACCAAAAACACTGGTTCAGAATGTCTTGAAATGTAAACGCATTGATTCTTTTTGTGTGTTATTATATAAATTTATTGCCGACCCTAACGTTTGTTGGGTCTGAGCAAACTGTAGATGTATTTGAAACCAAAACTTAATAATAATAAGAGAATAAAAACTATAAATTAAATTCAGTAAATAGTTGAGTATTTCGAATTATTTTTCGATTATGATAGATGATGAGAATTTTGAATACAAAATGAATTTGAAAAACTGTTTTTAATTATAAAATGTGATTTCTAAAACTGACATCAGAGTAATATAAAAACATAAGAAAACAGAACTTGGTTTTATATATTATATAACGATTTTCTCATAAACAAAACAGAACTAAAATTTTTAAGTTATTAAAAACAATTTCTACAATTTTTCTACGAATAAAAACAACGCTTGGCCATATGATTTTGATTTATTTCATGTTTATTTTACTGTTAAAAAAAACTTTCAGTTTTTATAACAAAATTAAAATAAAATCAATCTTCCAAATTGCGCATCGAACGATAGATAATTTGGTTTAGTCGGATACATAGTAACAGATCTGTAATTTAAAACTAAGTCTTTATAAAAATTCTCTAATAAAAGTAAGAAAAAAGTGTTCAAAAACACAAATACGAGAAATAAAAATATATAATATTTTTCGTGAACACACACTTATTAATATAAAAATGCAATACAAACGTTAAACATTTTGACTGTAAACCAGTGTAATATTCTTAAAATATTAAAAGTTACAGTAACAGTTCTAAATTATCGCAAACAAAACTCTTAAGTTTTTAATATATTTATCATGCAATGCGTAAGAGAACAAACCAAACAAGAAGCAGACGAACTCATACACAGAGCAACAGTTTTGCAGTTTTGCTTATTGTTTGGAAATACGTTGATCAATGTAGTACTCGTAACTATTTTAAAAACGATTAATAAGTTACTATAAAGTACTTACATGCCTACATTTATTTAAAAAATTAATTGTATGAATAAAATTTTATTTTATACATTTTATACCATTTAAATTAGCATCATCACTACGTCTACCCATTGCCACGCGATTTCCTTAAATAAATCATTTAAAAATTAATTCTATTTACATAATTTTGAAATCAATTTTCAGCAATATTAGGTAATTTTTCCCCATTTTCAAAATATATTTTTTTTCTAATTATGACAATTATTTTTTGTTTTTTTTTTTTTTTTGTTTGTTTTTAGAATTGGATTTCAGTACTATTGTGCTAACTGTCAGAATAGATTTTAATTAGGACACAAATCGATCAGCTTAACTCTGTTAGCAGAAGTTGAGACGAATCTTGAAAAAAATATCATAATCCAAAGAATATTTTTATCAAGATTATATTTTATCAATAACGAAAATTTTACTTTACATTGGTCATTAAATTCTCAACATATCAGCCGATTTTTTTACCTTTTTTTAGTTTTTATGAAAGCAAATAAGAAAATTTATTAGTGAAAATCTAGTTTATGTTTTTATTAATTTTTCTTTTAGGAAAATTCAACTATAAATATTAGCAAAAAGATATTTTGTAAAGCATAGCAAATGATTAAAAAAAAATATTTAGGATTGACAGTTCTCTTGAATAATATTTTTAAATTTGAAATCAGTTTTCAGAGAATAGCACTAGAAGTTGCACAAATCTGTTACGTTAATCTAAGATACCATTTCGAAAAATTTTATTTTAATTAATATAAACTGGGCAAGATTTATTCAGTTTAGTTATATTTTTTTTTTGCAATTTTATTTTTCCCCTATTGAAACATTCTGCGTATTCAAACTATGTTACCTTGGCTCTCCTACCTAGTTTCACCCTCCACCTGGCCACCTAACACCTAATGTTTCTATAGGTAACCTGTTTCTAGTCTTCTATTTGTTCGACTTTCTTACCTGCGACGTAGTATTAACTTCAGATATAAAAACGCCCACCAAAAAAAGGAACACATTTCCTTTCCATAAATTTATTTTAAATATTCCTGTGGTACCAAATAAGCCTTAAGTTTAAGTCCCAAAAGCTGCAGAAATAGGCACCATTTTACTCCAAAAAAATTTTTGTCGCTGTTTTTGATTTCAATGCTAAATTGTTCAATAATGCGTAAACATATTTAAGATTGTTTGTCTCCTGTTTTTCCAAGAAGTCGATGTGGTTACTTATTGCGATTTTGCGAAGCATTCACATTTATATTTTAACTTGGATTAGTGCAAAATAGTCAAGGAAACTTTCAAATAATGGTTACAAATTTTTATTAAATTTAATTTCCTTTTGGTTTTTTTTTAATTTACTTAAAATCTTGTGTAAATAATCAGATTTCTTTTAATTGTATAATTATTATTTTTCTTTTAATCACGTTAATAGATTTAAGTTTGTGCAATAAATAAAATATGAACTTATTATCGCAAATTTTAAAGGCGTTTATTTAACAAGCCTTAAGTACTTTAATACAAATTAAAAGTTTATTTTAATTTAAAATCGCGATTTTAATTAGGGTATTCATCTTAAAAACCATTCCAAAAGAAACTTTTAGAATTATTAAAATTTGCGTTAATATTCTCAATACTGAAATCCCATCAAATTTAAAAAAATGTATTTCTTAATATAAAAGAAAAACAAAAGGTACGAAGAAGAAATTAACACTTGGTTAACAATAACAAACAACTATAAGAAAAAATAAACAAACAAGTGAAATATTTTCAATTTACTTTTACAAAGAAAAAACTAATGACAAAATCTTAAGAAATGGAGGTTTATATTTGAATTCTTCTGAATAAAGGCTGTAAAAATAGCAAAGAAAACAATTCACAACAATGCTACAATAATAAAGAGCGACTATTATTACTTTTGGAAGCACGTCAAACATATATGAAAATGCGTCGTGCTGAGATAAGTCACGTCGAACCTGTACTTTTTAAATTCTTCTTAGTGCAAATTTTAGCGTAACGAACGTAAATACCCATCTCTGCAACTATCACTACAAGCTAGCTATGCCAATCAGGATAAATACATGTTAAATATGATTATGATAAAGGTTAAAATGTTTCCTCTGCTGATAAACACAAACACTATTTTTCTTATTTTAAACGTTTCCTATAAAGCCAAATGCTTTATTCTTCTTTAGAGTTTCGTGTTCTATAGTTTTAAAAACGTTGCGATAAATTCATAACAAATGGATTGCCAATAATTCACGCAATACTTTTTTCTATTAGAGTTTTACTTCTTTTGCTTAAGCTTCTTTCTATTATCTTTCATTAACTGTAACTTCTTAGGTTTCATCTCTTTACCTTCTTATAATTTTAACAGAGGAGATATTTTAACATTACAGACATTTTTGCCTTTCTGTATCTATTATAAGAATTTGAAGTATTTGTTTAATTTGATATAATAAAGTTCTTTACTTCAAGAAGGATGCCCGCTTAATGTCATAAATTTGTTGTGCAAATACAGATAACTAAAGATAAAATTTAATTTATTTTATTATTGTCATTTAAGCAGAAAATGGAACGTTTTCTTTCGCATAGCTTTTACGCGGAAATGACATACCTAAACAAAAGCGGCAACGCTATGTCAAAACCATAAAAACAGGGTTATTAAAATAATAAATATAATCTCTCTAATAATTTTAACATGAATATCATTTCATTTTCTGCTGTGTAAATTAAAATGTTATATCAAAAACAAAAATGAATTATTTGAATTTATATTTCTTTAAATTTTTATTTAACGCCTTGTTAAAATTGGATTTTCCAATGCAAAGTGTTGCCTTTGCGTTGCCGCCGCCTTATTTCGGTATGCTTATACAAAATGTTCAAGCATGAGAACTTTTGACAGAAAAAAAAACGCTTTCCGCTTTTCTTTAGGTATGGCTGTAAGTTTTAAAAAAGAGGTTTTATATTAAATCGACAAAATCGGTAGTATTATCCCGATTTGGTTTGTTTTGGTTAATCATAGACGTTACACAATGGGTAATTTGAAAAAAGATGTGGCTTTCAAGCAATTCCCTGTTATTTAAAATTTAGTTAAACAAAAAAGATGAAATCGAAATTTTAACTTTAACTTTTGTTTTTTTTTAATAAATATTATACAATGGAACTTAAATTTTTTTGTGTGTTTGTATTTGCAATCATGACAACCAAAAATATACTGAGACATACAACACAGACTTAATTTAGAGTTTTGACGCAAGGTTTAGGAAAGTTTGCAAAAATAAATATATTAGGAAAGTTCTGCTTTTAGAAGTATCACAAGTTTTAAACACATTTTTCTATATAAGTAACTTTATGAAAAATTTAAACATTTCAGAATAGAATTAAAAAAAAAAAACAACACATAATACTGATTCGAAAATTTAAAAATTTTTTTAATGATATGCTAATAAAAAAAAAAAAAAAAAAAAAACGGAAAGAAATAATAGGAATGTTATAGTTTTCAATATAAATATTGTTATTGTTTTGTGCTTTGGAAATATATAGGCACTATTATTTTACACAAGGAAATAACTTATTTTTAAATTTTAGAGTTTTTACCAAATACACTAACAAAGCTGCGAATAGTGTAACAAACAAAACTAATGGCGTTTTCTTTTCTGAAAACAAATGTTACCCAACAATTACATAGAATGTTTCGCATGTTGCCTAAACCCTGAAAAATTGCTACACATTTTATATCCACAATAGAACAAAAAATGTTGAAAATTGAATTTTGTAATTCCTTTGCATATCAGTAAAGTTTAATTAGCGTTTCAAACATAAAGCAATATAACACTGTATTTAGAAACAAAAGCAAACGTCACTTATTTTCAGTAAAAACTATTAAAAAAAAGTGTAGCATACTTACCCTTACATAAAATTGCGGGTAAAATATGCAACATATTATAAACTTTTTCGAGGGAATTATTTTCAAAAGTACATAATTTGAACACAAAGGTGCAGAAAGTGTAAAACATATGAAACATGTTTGTCAGAAAAGAAAACGAAATAATATTATGAAAAATTGAGTTAGAAACCATTAGCCAAGCATATTTAACAATTCTCAAGGTAAATAAATGTGAGGAAACAAACTTATGTAGGTTTCAATATTTAGATTGCAGAGTGATAGAGGTTTTCGTATTGATTTTTCGGTGAAATTTCTCCAGCGCTGTACAAAATGCTTCGCTCAAAAAAAGGAAAGTTTATCGGCAATATATAAAATTTCAAAGAATATTAGTATCTCATGAAAAAGATTAAGATAGGTTTTGTTTTTAAGAAAACTGCGTGCGTGCAGAAGCACACCTTCTTCTTTCCATACAAGTATCAGTAAAAACTTGGAACTGCTTTAGGGGTTCCACTCTTATGACTTAGTCTGTCGAATGGGAATACTTTTTTGACGAAAAACCAAATAAGAGACATGCGTTACTAAGATGATTTAAACTATTTGAATGATTATATACTACAGTGTGCCCTTAGATACAATAAGAAATTATTGTATTGGATTTACAACTGCAACGTGTTTCCAAAATAAATTAATTGAGCTGAGTTTGAAAAAATTTTATTATCAGACAATATCGGAAACTTCTGGGAATACAAATGTTTTATTTCTCTTAAGTTCATTAGTATTAAAATTGAAAAAATTAAACAAATTTATAATTCGCAAAAATAATAAATTATACTTAAAATAACAAAATGTTTTCTTCTTATTGATTAAGGCTCTCAGCATCATCCTTTTAAATATGTATAGTTGCGACCGCCCGTTTGTAAAATAAAATGTCAGTATGAGCACACAACATAAGCTGCTATGATGAGTATAGAATAAACTAAAAAGCTGTTCGGTAAATCTATTATATAGACTTCTCAAAACATAAGTATTTAAACAATGACAATTATTTCTCCTTATCTAGGCTTTTGCTTTAAATGGCAAGAAATAAGTGTCTGTATAAAAACTCTTTAAACATCCCTTGCTATAGTTGCTAAAAAGATGTTTATTTATTGTTGGCATTGTTGTCACAGTGGAACAATAAAGGAACCCAAATAAAAAAGTGCAACAATAAAGATTCATGACAATGAATGCACCGTTGCGCTCGAAAAATAATGAAAATGAGGAAACATGATACAGAAATAATTGAAAGAAAGGTGTTATTTACAGCACTTACCGTAGTAAGACAAAAATATTTACAACATAAACAACAACAAAAACGGCTTGAATATGAACTCTCGTTCAAGAAATTTCTTATGAATATCAATCGTTTAACATCTTCAAGTGACAAAATAAACGTGGCAGAAATATGAATAGAAACAATAATGAAGGAAGAAACTTGTCTTCAAAAAATCAGCCGTCTTAGCAGTTAATAATTAAAATTACAACAACAACAAAATATTAATTAAAACTAAAACAAAAGGAATAAAAAGTGTTATTTGAAAGGAATTTAAAAACACATTTTAAAGAAAATAACACTTGCTTCTGCATCAAAATATACGAGTATTTAGTTTTTGATAAACTAAAATGTTTTATAACCTTTATTACAAAAAGTGAAAAAAGGGTATATCTGGGTTTGCCATTCCATTTGTAATTTCAACAATATCCATTTCCGATCCCATAAAGTGTATATATTCTGGGTCCATAGCGAAGTCGATTGAGAGATGTCGGTCTGCCCGTCCGGGTTAGTGTTGAAATCAAGCTTGCCGAGACACTAGATCAGCCACAAAAAATTAAATACACCAATCGATCAAATATAGTTTCGAAAAAGCTGCTATTAGAAATCAGCAAGAGCGTTACATGTCCTTCTACGCAGTGGGCAAAACCCCACGCCTACCTTTAATTTTTCTAAAACAACAATCAAGTAACGTAACTCAAGTCAAAAAACAAACATATAGGGAGATAAAAAATTAAAAAATAGGAAAAAACAACAAGTGAAAAAGCAGGCGCCTGCCTATATTTTCAGAGCTATGGGCCTCGGAAATTGTCAGAAAAAAGTTGGATCGGTAATATGGTCAATAAAGTTATCATTTCAGGAAATACTAAGATTTTTGTAAAGTGCTTTATGAGCTTAATTGTGATTTCTTCTTTTAGAGATTGTAAACAACAATTAAGAATAACTTTTACTTAAAACTTACATTTATACGTATTTTATTTTTGCATCCAAATAATAAACCGCTCTTAAATATATTGTTACGAAAATAAGATATGGCAATCCCTAGATATCTGAAAACTAAAAGCTGCCCTTGTGGAGAAGAACAAAAGAGGCGTCTGTGTGTTATTTCTAATCTTAAAATTTTAATTTAGATAAATGTGTTTTTAAATATTTGTAGCAGAGTTCTGTAAACAAAGTTAAAAATTTTCGATTTTACTTGAAATAGGGTTGTAAGAATCCTTCTCACAAAATTTTATACAAATCCATCCAGCATTTAATTTTTATTTGATGCAAACACAGACAGACAGACAAAACTTTCAAAGTAAATAGGTGTTTTATATTCCATATCGATTACTATCTTCACCAACACTAATATTTTCAAAAAATATTTCATGCACAGAAATGATCCCGTTACTGTTTTAGTAGATAAGTTGAGCAACCTCAATCGCTGTGTTAGTAGAAGTGTGTGATTGCTGTAAAACAGAAGAGCAAGAGTTTCGTGAGTTCGAGCCCATTATTGGACATGCGTTCGTGCGTGCGCAGAAAAAATAAAAATTGTATTAGTATTCGGCAATTAAAAATAAGAATTCGGATTACAATTATTTATATACACATACATATATTTTAGTTTACTATGAATTAGAAAATATTAAATTCACAAAAAATTAATTGAATTAAAAATATTTCTAACACGGTCCCTATTTAATTAAAATAAAGATAATGGAATTTTCACGTCGTTTTTTATCATTTTAGGCAATCTCACTGATTTGCTAAATATATTATAATGAATAAATTTTTGTGAAAGCAGGCTGCTAAGGGTTTTATAATGCTGCGCTTAGCCACAGAACGTTTTGATTCTTCTAAGCACTGTTAGGTGCTCAATTAGTTACTCTTTTGTTGGTTACAAGAAAGAGTCTGATTTTATTCAATAATTCTTACCGCTATTTATACTAAAATTTTATTTTATTATTTGTTATTGTTAAATGTGTGATCGCGAAACTTCAAATCAGCAAATTCAATTTTGTGCAATTTGATTCCTTCCAAATTCTTGACAATACAATTTGTATGTATGTCAGTGCAATTGATTGTTTACGTTCTTGAGTATGGGAAAAAGAAAATATGTTAAGTTCGCACTTTTTATTTTGGAGGAATCAATTGTTATTTTAAATAGTTGGAATATTGTGAACAACTGTGGATGAGTGTGACCAATACACTACAATATTTCTTAAAATATTGAATAGAAAAACTTATGCTAAAAATACATCAAATTAGTGTTGTGTAAGTATTTTATGGTTTTTCTCAGTAAAGGGTTTATTTAAATGTCTAACAAACCGAAGAAACGCACAATATGCAAATCCTGAGAAGGCGACAATAGTGTATTAGGTAAAAATACAAATTCCTTTTGGAAATAAGATTTGCAAGTCTTAAACGTTTACCCAAATCATTCACACATTTATGTTTGTAGGTAGATAAAAGTAAACTTAGGAAGAAAACTTGTAAAATTATGGTTACATAGGAAAAATAAAAAATCAATTTGTTTAAAAATAATGCTTTTGTTTTCGGCGTACATGCCTTTTTATGTATTTTATTTACTTAATGATTTTCAGACTTTTATAAAATTTCATACCACTGTAAAAGAGCAAGGCGCATTTTATGCGCTTTTGGCTCTTTTTCCTCTTTGCGCAAAATAGGCGCAGAGCGAAAAATGCGCAATTGATAATACCCACTCTATGCGCTGCTCTTTTCTATGCGCAGAGTAAGCGCAATATTAAGTATGCGCTGCTCTTTGCGTAAAGAGCACTTTATGATTTATTTAATTTATTGCGTTGAAGAATGACGTAGTCTTCAATTTCATCTGCAAATCTTGTAAATTTTAATTATTTGTTTTTTGCTTGAAATTATATATATTTGGTTGCGTGCCCCGTACATTAAATAATCTTTTAAAAATTTAAATTTTAGTATATAATAACTGTTGGCTTGTTTCGCTAAATTTGTGATTTTTAATAAATAAATATTAAATTCGAAATTAATAATTAAATTTTTTTTATTAAAATTAAATTTTTGTAACGTTTTGTGAAAACTTCCGATAAAATTTTTAGCCCCTTGATGACTTTTGTTGTCATTGGCAGTTCCTGATAAAAGGTTCCTAAGCTACAATGCTTCCAAGAATAAAATTTTAATATTTTCAAAGCAGAAATATAATGCAATAGTTTAGCTCTACAAAGGTGTATTTTCAAACGAAATAACAAACCTAAGCCTAACCTGCTGCTTAAATTAAAAAAAATGTATAACGCTATTTATAACTTTCTGTGGAAGGCAATATTATACTATTTCCACTCGAAAATATTTTCAAACCAAGCCTTTCATATTGCCCTCTGTTGTAATAGCAGGCTTACAAAATTTGATATAAATTTTATTCAAGTCAATTTTGTGTCTCTAAATTTTTGGCATTAAATTTTATTTTACTAATAAGCAATTTTAGTAAGTGATCTGCGTGTTTTGTGATAGAGAATTTTACGATTGTGGAACAATCGTTTTTTAGTATTTTTCGCAAATCAGTTTTCTGGTCACTTTTAAAATTTAACAATTTAACAATTTAAGATTCCTTAGGAATATTAAATCAAATGTCATTCTTTCTACTAACGATATGCGTATATGTTTCGTACACGTATAATATCATATCCCTATGTTTAATAATAAAAAAATATGTATGTGTGCGTCTATTTGCCTTTTAAACGGGTGACAACTGGTTGATTGATGTAATTGCCTGTAGTAGGATTATTTATGTGTTCGTTGAGTCATAAAAAGGACAGAAACAAAAGAAGTAAAAAAAACAAACTGATTACATCTAATGTTTTACATTGTATTAAGACGAATTATTTGAGACATACATACAAATATAAATTTATTTATTCATGTGCCTGAAAAATACAATTATTTATAAACATGAACATATGTACATGCGATTGATTGCATTTACACACATTTATTTTGTTAATAATTTTCCGCTAGTAGGTTTTACAGATAAAAAATACAAGAAAATAAGTAAATGACCACATTCATTCATCGATCAGATTTTAGCGAAACAATCCATGTAGTTACGTCAAGATTCATGCTTTGATTAAATAGTTAAATAGAATAAATTTAAGGAAAAAAAGAAAAACAAAAACAACTCCCTTTAAAACTAATAGTAATATTATGGCCTAGAACGCTACAGCTTTAGAGGTTACTTAAAACTGAAATCCGAAATATTTCACATCGGAAATTTGTACTCTGATATTGCATTTTATATATAATACAAATTTTCAAGCTCTTCCTTTAAGTTCTACTGAAGTGTTTTTTTTTTCAGTTTTTATATGAATTAAATAATATTGTTACATGCACATTAAAAACGGGACCATAAAACAGCATGCAAATAATTTGTGCTGGCTTTTTTTAAGTTTGCTGCCTAAATGATTTTCTTTTTAAATTTGACCTTTTTTTTGTTGTTTTGTAAGCAGCTATAATGTACATTGTATCTGTTAAAGATCAAGAGATATAGCCCTATATCATACTTCCATTGGGAACTGCAACACAATTTTTTTTTGGGAAATTTCCAGATAGAGAATTCGGAATCAGAAAACTGTCCAAGCTAACTTTTATGTGTTAAAAGCGACTAATATGCCAATGCCGTTCAAGAAGATTAAATTTTCCGAATGTTAACTTACGATTATTTGTTTACTTCAATACACTGTTATTCTAACAGTAGGAAAATAACATTAATGCGACTTTAAAACGTATTGGTCTATTTTCTACCCATTTTTTAATGGTGCTGTATGATTCCTGACGAGCTCTGCTCGTCTAGCAACAATAAGCGTATAGGACAGGAAAATTATTCAGTCAGTTAATACTCCTCTTATAGTTGAGTCTCTCCGTTAGCTTTCCACGGTGTGAAATTTTTTACACATCAACAATCGCCTAGTCCGCTGATGGACAACTTTGATTTAAGCATGTTAATTGATGTTTTCTTTTTAAACAGGGGGCCACCATAGGAAACTTTATGCTGCTGTACTCGCAGGTATAAAATTGTCGCATTAACAGAGGACGGAACGGTTTCAACCACAGGAAATTTATAATGGTGCCAAGTTTGTACGCTAAATGGGTGAAAAATCATGTTTGGCTCAAACTAATGAGATAAGCAGGGCCACTAAGGTAATTGTTCACTTCATGATCTTCGCATTACAATAATTTACCTGCTGTCACTGGACTCCCGGTGCAAAAAGAAAATGGATACAAATTCTGCCATCTGTATCCATTATTCCTTAGAGTGCAATGAACACGGGTCACTGCACTGGAATGTTTTGAAGGAGACATCCCTGCATCGAGAGGTAATTTTCATCAACCCACCGAAAATGCCACAGTGTTCTTGCAATCCCCTTTCTAAAAACAAAAATAGCTTTCGAATGTCGCTGAACATTTTGCACTTAGACCATAATTGAAGAACATACAGCAAAATGCTAAGGCGAAGAAGAAAACAAGAGTATTGACTTTCATTTGTTTTTTTTGGGCTTAGAAGGGAAGAGTGTAAATGAAATAAATCAGTTGCTATCAAGTATCTGTCTTATGTCGATAAAAGCGCATAATGACGTGGTTAAAGTTTTGAATGGAGAACAATTTCTATAGGATTTTTAATATAAAATGTTAAATATTTCAAAGTAGAAGCCTATCTCTTTCTATTTAGTTTCATTATTTGTAAAATGTTAAAGGAATTTAATGGATATACATAAATTGGAATGAATACAAACATTAACTTAAAAAATTTGCATTCCATGCAAAAATTATGTTAAAATTGATTGAACCGGCTAGCGTGAAAGCATCGAAAGGAAACATAATTCATTTATTTATATTTAGCCTCATTAAAAATATTAAAAAACCATTTAATAACAATTATAAAATGAAAATATTATTAAAAGTAAAAAAGTAAAAATTTTAAAATTTCTTTTCTTAAATAACTTTTTGTTTTTCTGTACATTATATCATCAAGTATTTTATCAATTATATTTTGTGTCTTGTGCAAGAAAAATTATTATGAAAAAATCAAAGAGAACATTATAAAAATTAATTTTTAGAGAAAGTTAAACGAAAGAAAAACGTCCCTTAATCCTTTAATAGTTATGACGAAATAATCCTCATGCATAAAATTTTCACAGTTTTTAATTGAAATAAAAAATAAACTTAAACTATTTTCTACAAAAATATCTTTATACAACAATCTCACAAGGAGTAGAAAAAAATGTGCTTAGTAGCCAGAAGAAGCATCAAGAAGAAATATATAGTTTTTAGAGAACTTTTTCTACTCTTAACTATGCAGCACTTTTTTTTTCTGCTAAATGACATGACCCAAACGACCTAAATATCATTTAAAAAATAAAGGAAATGACAGAAAAAAATTATTTTAAATAAAGAAACCTTATCGGATAGAAGAAAAAAGGGAAGGAAATACACATAATATTTATAAAAAATTCATAACACATAATGAGTGACAGTAGAGCGAGCGAGCGAGTGTATACTTAAGGTTTTTTCACTAACAAAATACCGGAAAAACAAACACTTTGCGAAAAGAGTGCGTGGCATGCTCATACAAACTCTAGTTCCTCATACATACGGATACACTCATACACCAGTCTTACTGTTGTTAGGAGATAGAATGGTAGACTTTTTTATAGTTTGCATTAACCCGAGTTAAAAAAATCACAATTAAAAAACAATATGACAGTTCAAAGATGTGATAACGGGGACGACAAGTGAAATATGCCGCATAAATAATGAGTGTAGAAAAACGAAAGACGTTAATTAAACCGTACACGTTTCTATTTATTTGTTCATATGTATTTGAAAATGCATATGCTATTACTCGTATTAAAACGCTTGTGTGTGCGCGCATTAGAGTATAAACAATTTTAAGAAAAAGTTCAAGAAGAAATAAATTATTCTTGAACTTTTTTTGTATCCAGTTCAATCTTGTTTGATTTGTACCCTATTTTGTTTGGCAAAACCAAGTAATCACAGTTGTTTATAATAAAATGTGCTTAATTGATTAACAGTTTATGATCTTTTGAAACACCTATTGTCTAACTGCTGTAAATACGAACATTTATTTTTATTTTTCAATTCAAAGTTTCTTTAAGAAACAACTTTTTGTTAAAATATATGGCCCTTAAGTAAGAGTTGTTATTCTTCTCACTTGTCTTTTCTTGCGTATTTTAAAACTACTAAGATGTAGCAGATCTCCTAGCCATTTGAGCCAACAAAAAAGTTTTACTTCTTGCATTGCTTTTAATTTTCTTGAGACAATGTAACACTTGAGTCCTCATGCTAAAACGTAAGTGTTGCTCTGCAAATTATGTTGCAACACAACTTCCTCTTTTATGTTTTCAGTCAGTCATACACTTTGTTAAAGTTTCATGTTTTTATTTTCATTTTGTTATAGTTTTTTTTTTCGAAGTTTTCTAAGAAACTTTGACGTCAACATAAAAGTTTTTTAAGCTTAGAAATAAGTTTGATATGAAGTTTCACAGCTGATACTTCTTTGGTCTTGCCCTATAACACACACAACCGCACTTGTTTAGTTGGCACTTTCACTACACGCACCGAAACACACTCAGTGAGCCACAGTCGTTGAAATTTTTAATTTTTAACAGTTGAGTTTCATATCCTGGGAATAAATAATACTTTTTCTGTTTAACTTTAAATCTAATTGAAAGCGATTTGTAGAATTTGTTAAACTGAAGCAATTTAATTGCCTGAACACTTTAAGTTTAAATAAATTGTCATATACTAGCTGGTAGTAGTTTCTTCAGCAGAGAAGTATTCGACTTTCATTTTAACTAGAATTTAACCAAAACTTTTAACAGCGATACTATGCACTCTCCAGGTCAAACTTAATTTGGAGTTCTAAATAATAACATAAATCGAAAAAATCGTAAAGAGATAACAACTTGAATCCAAATAAAGTTTTATTGATCGAAAGAGTTTCAGTGTTGACAATACCAAGTTTGGAAAAAGCACTTCTTAGAGTTATCGGTAGCCGATGAGTGGAGAAAGTAAAACCCGAATCAGAATACTAAATAGATTTTAGATTTTTTGATATCTGACAGCATAATATAACATTTTATACCTATTGATTTGGTGTTGACTTCGACATAGGAAATACTTGTTCTTTCGCGTGAAGCTTTACTTTTGTACATTTAGTTTTTAAGTCCCATTCTAGTTTCCTTTAGGTTCAAAATGTATCCATTTTTATTCGTTTAAAGGTACAAGCGTGATCCAAATTTGATCACAATTGAGTTGGCTGTCTATGTGAGTTAAATTGTGCAAAATTGTAGAATAGCAAAATTGAAAAAAAAAAAACAAATTTATAACAGCGGAAGTGTTGCTTCATATCAAACTTAACATCCCTTTAAATTTTTTATGTTTAAAAACATCTAGGTGTGAGCAACCTTTTCTTCTATATTGTAAAGAAATCTTAAGAGCAAGATGCAACATGGCGCTAAATATGAGAGCTGTTTTATACTTTTGAATAAATGAATTTGCAACAGCTACTACAGTTCTGTAGTACACCATCTACAAAGTAAACTAATGATGTATGTATTTTGTTGTTTTCGTAGATTAAATTTAAAAATATTAACTAAAGCTACAAGATGTAAAAGATCTACAAGAGTAAACTGTGTATTTCGCTTACATATTGTCCAATCGTAAATATTTTTGACTGTTTTTATTATTTTAGATAAATTAATTTTTTGAAAATTTTTTGATTTTTGGAATTTACTCTAAAATTTACTAAAAATTCTTATTTTTGAAGGCTTTACGGCTACCGGAATAAAATGTTTAATCTAATTAAATTTTGTGCATGTTCTATTTTATCACCTAGAGAAAGAAAATACAAAAATATGGAAGTGATGTCCAAAAAGGAAAAATATAGTTGTGTTGCGAAAAGAAAGACAATGCATTAAGAGGAAAGTTGAGTAATTTAAAACTAAAACTATTCATTGTTATGGTACTAATAATGTTGTAAAACTATTATATAAAATTAAAGAGAAAACTGTAACTAAAAATGAATCTCTATGTTGTGTATGAATAACTTTTTTAGTAACTGCTCAAAAAAACCACAATGAAGAAACCAAATAACAAAATAAAAAATGGAAGTACAAAGGGATAAAAAGATATTTGTCAAATTCAGCAAAAATTTAAATATGGTCCAGTGCTAAGTTTAAGAAAATTTTTAGCTGCTACAACTGAATTAAATAATATCAGAACAAATTTAGTCAGATACCGTAATTTAGCGTCCTAGTTTCTGACTTCTCTTCACTGTTGTCTACTTAAAACAATCATCGTATTAATTTTTAGAAAAAAAATATGTTGCGTAAATTTTTTTTTAAACTTACTTGTTACGTATTATATTGTATATTATTAAAAGATTCGAAAATTTTTTTTAATAAAATTGCATTTTTTCTTTACATTAATTTTTTACATTGAAAAATGGCAAACGATTTCCAATAAGAGAAAACTTTTTGCATAAAATTTTTCAATTTTGTTTAGTGCACCTAGAAAAAGTTAACTTAAATCGAGTACATTTGGACGACTAAAAAATGCTTAATAATACTGTAGGGCTGTAGCAAAAGTGAGTTACAGCCCTACCTAACCAGGCGAGGAAAGTGTTTATTTTATTCTTGCTGTAAAAATTTCTTATGCCTGTACGCTGTTTATTAAGCATACCACCGTGGTTTGAAAACAATTCATTTTTGACAATATTCGGTATCTCTTGAGCTACTTAAGATATCGTAATAAAATTTTGAACGAGTGAACCTGTGAATTGTTAAATCCGTAGGTAAAGGGGCTTCTCTATAATATAACTTTTTTTTTAAATGTCATAAAAAAATGTTAAGATTTTTTGAATCAAATAAGACCCTCAAAAGTATCTATAAGATATGTGCTTACATGAATAGGTTACATCTTTTAATTTGGGAAAAAATTATCTTACATTTTTTTTAATTTTTGGCGATCTTAACTTGTCTTATTAATGATCAGATTATTATTAATAGAATATAATAGATCAAAATTTTGTTCTGAATGTGCTTTTCGCTAAAAAGTTACAAGCCTCTAAAAGATTTTCTTAAAAAGGTCGTATTGTTTTTTTTTTTTTTTTTTTTTTTTTTTTTTTGGCTATGTATCTTAAATTTATTTTGGTACTAGTAAATTTTTTAAACCATTTTAAAGACAACTTACAAAAAATGAGAATGAAATAAAAAATAGGTCAAAAGTTGTAATGGTTTCGCCGCCAGCCCTATTTTAACCTAACCAAAATTAAAATAAAATTTATAAGTTATTGTGAAATTCCGACTAAAAAACGTAAACGTACTTTTAAGTCTCCAATTGTTGGCTACATTCTCCGGAAAGAACTTAACAGCCCCGTAAGTAATAGAGGCAGGGCAGCCTTTTTTGTAAATAAATACAAACGAAAAATAAAAACTTTTTGTATTAACAAGAATCATAAAGAACGTTATTTTTGGATGTAAGGACGCGTTAAAACGTAGATACCCTCTCATAGATAGATATTTGTCCCTGGTGCATAGCCGGCGTAATCTTAGTCATATTGTTGTATTATTTTCCAAAGAAGTTTTACCAGCTTCCTTACAATTTTGGTCATGCATTTTACTCTTTTCGATTACTTTACGTATCAAAACTTAACATTCGAAATGATTTGTAAGGACAGTAACTGATCCTCTAATATCAGCTCTAAGCACTTTCACTTATCCAACCAACAAATGAATTGCATTTTATTTGAAAATGTTATGGGATTATTAGCATAATATAATAAATAATAGCTCCGTTCCCGTACTTTTTGGGTAAAGTTCAGTAAAATGAGAGAAAACATAAATTCTTCTCAATTAAAGAGAAAAATGCCCGAAAGTACGGGAACTCAAAAAACCAAATTTCTATCCTAAAACAAGATGTCGAGCAAAATATACATGCAGTTGTTTATATTGAACATAAGAACACAAATATTTTGTATGTTCTTGAATTTATTTTAATATTTATAGGAATAAAACTTACAAATAACAGTTTTGCGAAACATTTGCGTGTATGAAACATAGAATTTTTTGTATTTGCTACTGCTTACTTTTCAATCAGCTGATTGTTTTTTAGTTTACACAAACTTACCCAAGGAAAAAGACTGGGCTGTTTCGTGCAGAAAGAAGAAGAATTTTTTTCTCTCAAAAGCTCTCTCTTCTATCCAAACTTGTAGTACGAGAACAGTTTTCGGTAACATTGGGATCCCGCGGGATCCAAAAATTGAGTACGGGAACGCACCTAATACTATAAAAATTCCGAAAATTATTTTACAAATAAAAATTTTAAATTTATCGAACATTAAAAAACTTGATTTGGTTGCCTTTAAAAAAGTCCCAACTACATAAATAAAATTAATAATAAAAGCAGTCAACAAATCATATCTATAAACAAGTAACTGTTTACTCTCTAAATTCCCAGGTTATGTGAACTGAATTTATTAATATTTTTCATTTTAGACATTGACGTTTTATATTGCGATAATATTGTATGCTTGTGTGCCTGAGTTGTTCAAGGTTTAGTGGTATTGGTAATGACTTTGGTAGGTTTCTTTGATTGACTTCCATAATTACGTACCTTAATAGATGTAACCCCAACGGACATTTTGTTGATTTTGTGGTTCACACATTTGTGTAAAAACATTTGTTTTTATTCATTAATAAATTTATGTATTCAACAAAATGTTGTGTCAGTAAAACTCAAATCTATTGAATTTTGTTTGTATAACTTGTATTAAATACATGTAGTGATTGCATACACAGGAAATAGGAACCCACAATCACAAAAACATATATTTGTTTAAAGACACTCAACGGTATTTAGTTTTTGTTGTTGTAATTGTTCATGTGTACTTTTACTTTTTTATTCTTTGAATATATATTTATTTCTTGTTTAATTTGTGAACTCTTGTTACTTCAAAGGATAGGTTTGCTGCTATAATTTCGATAATATGTAAAAATATATATACGAATACTGGAGGTGAGACGTGAAATTTGGTATAGTTGCACAGATGGCCAAATCGATGTATGCACCTATTTTTTTATATCAAACTTTTCACATAAGATTTACCGTAAATGACTTTGCCCTGAAAGTTTTACCGATTTTTTCTATAAATAATAATAATAAGATACAAGAGACTATTGCTATAAGGTTTTATAATTAAAAAATTTATAGATAAAATTGTTGACCGTGTTTTATAAATGCCGACAACTCATCGTTTCAATCATCGCCAGGGCTGATTCATACTACGCCTTTAAAGCACAAAAATATTTATTGAATTTAGAAAGATGGGAAAAATTTAAGAGGACACGTCAAAATTCTATTCAGTTTAATAAAATATTTCTTCAAAACATGAACAACTGGGTAATGAGATTGTGTTTCCCAAGTGGATTTTATTTCTTCCCCATAAACAAACATACTTTTACACTTTACATCTAATACAGCATAATATTTTTCAGGTGGTAAAACTTGGAGCATTTTATTCACAAACAAAAAAAAAATATCAACACAAAATCCTAATATGATTGTATAAACAGCTGATATTGTCATTCCATAACTTTATCATATGATTTACAAAAAGCAGCTCAAAGAATATTTATACATATATTTTTTATATGTATATGAAGCAAACTTCTCAATTGAAAATAAACTAAAATTGAATTTTGTGTCTTAAATGTTTATATTTTAAATTGACTTTGCCAAGAGCTTCAGCTGTGTATAAGGTAAGGAATCAAAAACATGTAAGTCATGTCTGTATTTTATTTTTGTTATTTCCGGCCAACCATTTGTTATTTTTTAATCATTTCTCTGCTATTAAATTTTACAACAATAAATGCCAAATTTGTATTTTTGATTAAAGTTTAAAACACTTGTCCTTGTAATAGAATTTTAATGAAATGTTAAACATTTTAAAATTTTTTCAATAATTTTCCATTATTAGTTTTAAAAGGCTTTTGTGTTTGGATTAATAGTATGTGTTTCAACATATAAAACCAAATTCAATTAAGAATGTCTAAAGGGCTTTAATGCCTTTATGTATGTGTGTATGTATGAATTTTGAATTTGAAAATAGAAATTGTTTTTTGTTAATCTACGTTAGTATATCCAAGAAATTACTTTTTTTTTATTAAATATTATTATTTTTTTCCTGTATAATTAATTTTAATCTTATTTCTGGAGCATATTGTTTGTTACTTTTTATTTTTTAAATATTTCGCCACACCGTTGGGTGGCATCTCCAGGAAACAGGAAACAAAATTATTCAATCAATTAATTTAAAAAATATCGTTATATTGTTTATTTCGATTGAACTAATAAATCACCGATTGAGAGTGAAAGCACGTCTCGGTGGCCATTACGCTACCGCTCACTTAGCTCTTCAGTAAACTTCTCACAAATATTTTAAATAAACTAAAAATGTTTGTCCAAGCAATACAATAAAGAAAAAAATCAAAGTTTAAGCAAAAAACAACAATAATCAACAATGATTTAAGTTTTATTTATCCACTTCTTTGTTATCTGTACAAAAAAGCTGAAAAAAGTCAGCCATTGGATAAAGAGTCAAGTTCTCTCGATTTTTGTTTCCTGTTTCCTGAAAATGCCACCCAACGGTGTGGCGAAATATAGAAAAAAAAAATAATATTTTTATTTTAAAAACGGAAAAAGTGCTTAAAAAATTTGAAAAGAATATTGATTCTAAGGGTCGAAGAAACATGATGTTTAATAAATAAAACTTTAATCCTATTTAAAAAATTATTTCTCATTTCTTAAAACTGAATATTGAGCATTCAAATATATGAATCTATTTAGTTCAGGAATTTATTTAAAAGCCTCATGCATGTCAACAATGGCAATAATTAATAAATTACTTAGCATTAAATTAAATGCTTTATTATTTGAAGCACTTGCTGTATGAAAATGGTAACTATAAAAGCTAAAATAAAAAAACAGAAAAACGAATTAAAAAAATTCAGATACGGATTAAATTCCATCTTCTTAGAACATACTTTTGATAACTTGACATGCTTGGCAGTCATTTAAATTGCGTTCTGAAAGTTATGCGGCCAGTAAGGAATTAAATTCCTTGGTATGTAGCACTTTTAATTCAAAATTAAAAAACAAATGTTTCAATTAAGAATCATAGAATTCCAAATAAGCAGACTACTACTTAAGACATTCTAGTCCAAATTAAGATTAAAAGAACTAAAGTATTTAACTGTCGCATGTTTCTTAATACAAATTTTGTTAACCCAACAAGTTTTTAAAATGTTGTTACTAAAAGTGGAAATGAAGAATCAAACAAAATACGAAATAATTTTAACATTCACCAACCGCAAATGAATGTTACACATGCTTACATACTGCAATGGTGCAATTTTTTAAAGCAACAGCACTAATGAAATTTTTGTGTTATAGATATAAACATAGCAACACGTGTATGATTTTTCTGTCTAATTTATTATTTCATTTCAAACAATCGTCAAAACGGAATTTAAACTTTTAACACTCACGTTTGCAAACACATGAATGAGCACACAGGTTCTTAATTTATTTATTTGTCTGCAACCGTCGAAATTTAGACAACTTATGGTCGCATGTATAAATATGGATTATTACAAACAAAATACATTGGTGCATTTAAAACATACATTAAATGCGCTTTAGACTTGTTGAATCAATACAAGATCGACCTATTGTTTAAACAAATCAGGGCTAGCGAAACGGCCATCGCGATGTGCTCTCTACTAAAGTGATCAATATTGGTGAGTATCACGAAATTAAAAATTCGTGTTCTTTGTGAACACTCTAATTTTGTACCAGAAGCTTAAAAAAGTCGATCAATAAATCATGCAAGGAATTTAATAGACTGAGTTTGAAAACTGTAGATTCTGTATTTTACTTGTTAGAAATTTTACAAATAATTAAAACACAAGTAATATATTGAATTTATTTATAGGCAGACACAGATGTATTCATTTATTTAGTAAATGTGCTGAACCAGATAAAAGTAACAAAAAAGAAAAAATCGTTGCTGAGCCATTTTGCTTAAATCTTATAGAAGATAAATATAAAGATATGACAAGATAAGATATATTGTGGTCCCAGCAATGAAAATCTACGATGGTTTAATCCTTGCTCTATTTTTTTTCGATCTGTTTGAAAATTAGCAATTAAAAACTCGTATTTTTGAGGTTTTATTTTTTTGTCGGAAGTTCTTATTTTTGGTGAAATTTGTCTGTGCGAAATTTTGGCAACTCCAGAATGTACACATTTCATGTGCTTGGATAAAGGTATTACGGTATTTACAATTAGGAATGACAAACTTATTTTATATACAATCTATGCGATCCTATCGTTGTTATTTTGTTTTCAGTTTATTCCACGCATTGAAGCATCCGAGTGTATGTATCTGTATTTTAAATATTTGCAAATTAATTTGCTTCCTACCCCATCGATGGCTTGACGTTTAAAAGTGAATGTGTGTGATTCTGTTAATGTTTCATGGTTGCTTTTATTTATAAAATAAATAATTAAAATACACATTACAGACCACAAAATTACTTGAACAACAATCTGGCATTTCACAATCAAAACAACAAGTCATCACATATTGTCCAGCAACAACCTCAGGCCGTTGGCACTTAATAAATAAGAACTCCAGGCTGTATGAAAAATAAAAATAGAAAATAAAATAATAAAAACAGCTTCAGCAAGTCCATCGAAGATTACTTTGACACTACGAAATCCAAACAAACTGTGGCTGACTGTATTTGACTTTTAGTTGATTGTGGGTGGATGAAACATCCTACAAAGTTTTGTTTTCTGCGGTTCAAAAACTGTATAATTGTGTGGCTTATTAAAAGTCTATAAATTCTATTTTATTTCATTTCGTGAGATAAAAATGATTTATTAGTTTTCTTTAAATGTATAGTGGTCATTATTATTAGCTGTTGTCCAAGTATTTAATAAATTTCTTTAGATTCAATTGACAAAAGGAAAATATTATACTTTTAGTTTCAAAGGTAGTTTATAAAATATCCACAATGTGTTAAATGTATCCACTTAATGTTTTAAACTACATGTTTAATGCATAAAGTATAACGGATCTCGAAGTGTGAAATATTAAGAAGTTTGTCTTATATTGAGACTTAACAATGATTATTTAAAATATCATACAAATAGTCCAGCCATCGTAAACCTATAATATTTGGAAAAGCATACTCGCTAAACTAAAGACAAATCTTCATTTCAAGTTTATTTCATTAGGTTGAAATATCCCATTATCATCATTTGCTAAATCATTTCTTATTTCTTGCCAACGTAAAGAAAAAATATTCTAATTGGTCCGTACTATTTCAGACGGCATAACGTGGACATTATATAATTATTAAAAACGAAAAAGTTATGAGGTATTTGGGAAATCATCCACTAGTTCAGCTGATTTAAAAAGGAAAGAAGTAAGAAAAAAAGTCGAATTTAAAAATGTAAAAAAAACGTGTCACGAATTCTGTATGTATGTGGAAAATGTAAAAATTAAATGTTGGCAATTGAAAACACCAAAAAAATACATATTTGACAAATTAAATTTAAAACACGGAAATATTAAATTACATTAATTAAATTATAATATTTTTTTTGTTTTTGCTTTTTTCCTGATATTGATTATTGGAGGTGAAAGCACGTCTCGATGGTCACTTCGCTACCGCTTACTTAGCTCTTCAGGAAACTTCTCATAATTATTTTAAATGAATTAAAGATTTTTGTCTAAACAATAAAGTAAATTATTGCAAGTGCCTGTGCATTAAGCAAACATAAAATATCATAGTGTTTTGCGATGTTTTATTTGTTGTTTTCATTTTTCAACATCTTTAAAGCTGTGTAAAAAGAGCTAAAAAAAAGTCAGACGTATACAGTGGATAAAGAAAAGTAAAATCAAAGTTGATTATTGTTGTTTTTGCTTGAAATTTGATTTTTGTCTTGACTTCATTGTTTACACAAAAATCTTTATCTCGAATCAAGAATTTTCTATACGAAATCTTGAAAGAATTCACTGATGAGTAATAGCGAAATGGCCATACTTTCCCCTCTGCAATATATTTCATATTTTAGTCAGTGCAGTTTTATAAGGATATCATCAAATATTTATATTAATAAACATAAATTTTTTAATAATAGAGTATAATTGGTTCTCAGAAAATTTAATTGATATCAGTCATATGCAAAATATTTCAGTTATATGAATGTAAATATTTGCAAATGTTATTGAGCCTTTTTGCTAGGCAATTAAATTTGATATATTCCAAAATTTCTCTGGCGAAAATTTAAAAAGTGTGAAATTATCATTTTCGAGTACATGAATTTTTTATCATTCAAACTAAAAATACGACGAATAAATTTTTTTTAAGTTTAGCTTATCAAAACTGCTTTATGTATTTAACTAAATTACTATTTTATAAAAAAGTTTTTTCTAATATATTTCTAAACAAGTGTGTGAATCCGGCCACAAAAGACATTGAAGCCAAATTAAATTGCTTATGACATTAAGGTACATATGAAATTATGGTGGTGCTACATATAATTTTTTATAAGACCTTAATGTATTTGCTCCGTTGAAAAAAGGGTTTTAATGTTATAAGCGACTAATAAAACTCCTTAATTTTGAGCAACTAAAAAAACCAAGATTTTCAATTTTTGTAAACACACTTATGTAGTATAATGCAAATAAAATGAACACTTTTTTCAACTTTTGTAGAAAGACATACCTATAATTATACGTTTAACACCTTTATAAATGAGTCCCTATTGAGAAGACACACACATACGCACTGTTAATAAAGAACACATTAGAGCCCGGTTAAATAATAAGAAAATGAAAATACGAACCACAGCAAACAAGTAGGATTTTTTTTGCTACTATTGTTAGTAAATGTGTGGCGAGAAATGATTCCTAGTTTTATGGGGTCACGCATAAAACTTAAATCTCATATAAATACCAGGTGAGAACTTTGCTACACATTCAAATTTGTTTTTTTGTTTTTTGAAGCTAAATACCTTTAGGTTAAAAATAAATTTTTCTGTTAGTGCTTGGTGTTTGAAATAAAAATAAAACCATTATTATATGGGTCAAATGTCAATCACACTGGGAGAAGAAAAGAACGTACATATAAATTATATATAAACGCATACCAATGTATCATTTTGTTTAAACGTTTGGACATTTGTGTTGCATGCGGTTGTTAAAATATGACAATAGCAACAACGAGATAAAATTAATTCACTAAAAAACTAAAATTGCTACTATCTGAAAATCAAAGAATGTAACAGAAGTAAACCCATATCAAGGGGATTAAATAAAAATATTTTTAAATAATTCGTTGCCTGTTTTAAAAAGATTTTTTTCAGCTTCCTTAATATAACGGAAGTAATTAATCAATCATTCAAAAATTAAAATAAAGCTATTGCAAATCCTAGAACTTAAAGTCAAAACAAAACATTGTAGGCTGGCATATGGTGACTGGCTTAGAAGTCCAAATTTATGCCAAATTTATACTTGAAACATATACATAAACACGGTAACCATTAAATAACTATTTTTATTTATTTTTTTTTTCATATAAGAATCTTTAGTTTTAGTTACAAAATTGGGGTAAAATCCACATTAAAACATTTTATTTTGTAGTTTTAAAAAATAAATATTTCATAAGAAATTAATGAAGGAATCAAGCAATATTTTTTAATTTGCTAAATTCGTTATTTTTTTCTAATTAACAGAATAAACTCATTTTTATAAATTATTTATTTAATATAATACGGTAAATCGATTTTCTCAATTTTAGAAACCTTAAGTAGTTTTAAAAATATTTCTATTATTTCAATTATATGAAAACCGGTTTAACTATCGATCAGTCTAATATATGCAAATGTGTAACCGCATTACATAAAAGAATTATTTGATTTTTATTATTTAACTGATTCTAGACTTAAAATACGTGAATTGTTTTTAATATCAAAACATTCTGAAATATAGTTTTCTATTGAATTAATACGCATTTTTAACTAATTAATAATAATGTTTATGTTTTTTTTTATATTTTACAGTGTTGCAAATTTAGCGACCATTGCGAATTTTTAAAACAAATATTTAACATAATAAAAACTACTTACCGACAATAAACAACTTAACGAATGTCATGGTGGCTGCTTTTCTGTTTGTCTCTTGTGAACAGTCAGTTAAATTTTTACACCAAGTAGTCAAAATAATATTATTGTATGCTGCTTCTATAAACAATATTTTATTGAATGATTTTTATCAATTTACTGTTATGTTAAAAACTCACTTATTTATTTTATATTTTTAAAAAATCAATTAATTTATACTGAAATTTTATTGTTTTTAAATCTTTTCACTGATTTAGTATTTAAATTATATAGTGGACTACATACAACTATTATAGCTGGTTAATATCATTGTCCCGTATTATATTGAGATTATTTTGTTAACGATTTTTATAAACATTCGCTCGATTGTTTAATAAGTTTATTTTCAATATAAATTTTTTTTACTGGTTGTAATGCGACCATACAACCGGTAGTAAAGTAGGAGTCCTTTTTAAATGTTCTTTTTTAATTAAACAAGTCCAGATAAATACATTTAAACATTTAATTTGGATTATTCTCTCACACATATTTTTCCTTTTTTATAAGTTTTATTATTGCACACAAGTAGAGGAATAAATTTGCTGGTGAGTGTTGTCAAGCAGGTTTTTATTTATTTTATTTTTCATAATTTTAACATGTTTTTTTGTTCATAATGTGAATAATAAATATGTCCATTTAATTTGTAGAATTTAAATATTTGATGATTTTTTTCACTTACTGCCAGGGTTTTTTACAACTTAATTTGTTGCAATTAAATTAAATTTTTATGTTTCACTTTTATTATTAAACCACTGTAATGCGATCATGATTTAATATTTCAGTTAAGTTGGAGTTTTTGCGCTTATTTCCAGTTTTTTTTTATTTTCAAGTGGAATCATTACAACTTTTTACAAATGAAGCTTGGTTAATGTTATATCTGTAATTGTTGTTATTGTCAGCGATGCTGTTTAAATAATTCTCTCTTTATAATAATGTCATCATTTTAAGCTGGAAACATCTGCATAAATAAATAAAAAGATAAGTAGAATTTAAATGTGTGCACAAAATAATTCATTTACATTTTATTTTATTGTTTTTAATTTTGTTTTACTTATGCTTTTTGTATCATCTACCATTTGTAGATTTTGTTTATTGACGGCAATAATCGTGAGTTAATTATTATTTTTCTTATTTAAATCAATACGAAAAACAGCACGAGTACAAAAATAATATAAAAATAAATATCACCTTTATCCTACTTTGTTTAAATTAATGTTATTTTTACTAGGATTAATTGTCTGTTAATTAATATTTTAAGGGTGAATAATCTTTGAACTACAAGTTCCCACGCGTGCTCGGATCATCAATTTTTTTGCTGAAATTTTTTATTATATTTTGTCATGACTGTAGTTCTGCTTTCGAAATTTGCGACAGTATGTTGTTTCAAGCTCCAATTTATTTAGGGCTATTAACATTAATTTTAGTTATCGATACTGTTACATTGGGAGATTTTGGTAGTCAAATTGTTATGGAATGTACGAATAGGTTTTTTTTAATAAAAAATTTGTATATGCCCTTAGTGTCAAAGTAGGATTTCTTGAAACGTTAGAAAAAGCTCTAAGTTGATCACTCCTCTTAAAAGAATCATACTTTTAATACAGTTAGAGATTCATATGCCAATTTATCTCAAATAATTGAGCTCTATATCCTGCCGTTGGAATAAACCCGCCACATTCGCATTTGCTTTAGCTAATTTATAGCGTTAGATACCCCAATATCGTCGATGAATATCCCTGACTTTTAAACACCGTTATCGTTATGTAAAGGACTCTTTTACTTGAACATTGAAGACGAGTGTGCAAAACCAAGTTCTTGAAATTAAAATATTTTTGTTGTGGTTTTCGAAATTCATTCTATGCCAAGACAGAAATTTTTGTTTTCAAGTTTCTTAAATGTGTATTTTGCAGCCTGTTATAATTTTAATAAATTGTTTATATTGTATTGTATATGTTATGAATTAATAAATTTTATTAAAAAATAGATTTAGCAATCAGCACCCAATAGATGTTTTTTCGGAATTTTTATATTCCAATTTATACTGTCACAGTTTAGTCTCTCTTGCTTTGAGCTTCCGTTTGCCTAGCAGTTATGGCATTTTAACATTTTGTTTAATATTTTACCTTGTAACTTTTAGTTAATTTAGTACGAAATATTTGGATGGAAGAAAATTTATAGTTTTCAGTAAAACATAGTATAGTATTAGTATGATTGGATGCCTTTTGTGATTCCTCTATAGTTTTATAACATTTTTCTTATCCACCATCAAAGTAGTCATCAAATAATACCGTTAATTATTTTATCAACATTTTTAATGAAATGTTAAATGAAAACAAAACCTTTTACATGGTGAGTAAAGATACTCAAATCAAATTTAAATACTGTTAAAACGCATGTTCAAGCTTTGGAAAATAATAAGAGTTTATTTTAGAAATCAAAATATCGTTTTATTAAAATTAGCACGTACACCACGCTGATGCAATAAAAGCACTAGAAATACTAAGGTTAGCCTTAGAGCTGTAAATACATTATTATTTTTTGATTTTAATTGTGAATTAACTAATGAATATGTTTCCAAATAATTTAAAGGATGAGTTGTAATTCGTTTCCAATTCAAACGCTTTGTAAAATGAATTATAATTCATTTCCAATTCATTTGAATTGAATTTATTTTGAAAACATTTTAATGAGTTAGAACAATGAATTACAATTCAAATGAACGAAATAAAAAATGAGTTGCAATCAATCAAATTCCAAAGCAGATCTAAGGGAAATTAGAAAAAAAAATACTACCAAGCTAAAAATATTCAGTGAACAAAGATCAAAGAAAACATAAGAAAATTACCGCATATTTACTAAGAAAATCGAATCTAATTTCAAGCAATGAGTTGATTTTAAATTGCTAGATATTTTTTTAGTTCATTAAAATTTATTCAAGTTCAGTTCAAACGAACTGGAAATGAGATGCAGTTCACTTTTACAAATTCATTTAAATTAGAAAAAAAAAATACAATTCATTGTAAAAATTCATTTGAATCAGAAACGAATTACAGTTTATTCAAACGAATTGCATTTCATTCCATTCATTTTTCTGTGTGTGAAAAGAATTAAATCAAAATTTTTCTAATTTAGTCGATGAATGACTTACGACTTAGTTAAACAAATTTATGATTCATTTACAGCTCTGATTAGGCTTTATATTATTTTTTGTAATTTTTAATTAAATTACTATCTGATGGCAAGTGTGTTATCTGTTTTACAAATTTTTATTTTAATGGGCTTAAATACTTTAATTAAGAGACAATTATTGTTGGGTAGATTCTTTTAAACTTTAAAAAGATTAGCTAAGTACAAGCTGCAGTCACACCCGAAGAGCTCTATACCATTAATAGATCATCCTTTAATTTCAAGTTCTTTGTTTTTATTCCTTGTTAAAGCTTCCTTTTGAATCTAAGTTTTCTTTAAAATAACCTATGAAAGATAGACTGACGAACAGACAGTGTAAAGAATACAGTAAGATTCTTTTTGCATTTAAGTACGAAATTCTAAAAAACACATACTTTCTACGACTAATAGGACTTTTAATTTGAATATTTATAAATGTATTTATACAAGTAAGAAGAACAAAAGCAAAAGACTCTAATTGGAGTACACAAAAGCATTCCTCTTATTTTTGTTTAAAAAAAAATTCAAAAATAAAAAGCTTTATATCTGTTATTCTTCTGCATTTAACATGTGTATATTTTGGCAGCCAGTAGATGTAAACTTAAAATCAAATGTAATAAATATTTATTTGAACAAATACCACAATGTAAGCGGATATAAAAAGCACATGAATATGCATTTAAGGTTTCACAAGTACCAAATTCACGCAATGTTTGAACTTGTTAACATTTGTGCAATTTTTTCAAAAATAGGGCACTATATAAAGGATAACTATTATGGAATAATAGCTAGAGAACACTTATTTAAAAGTCTTTAATTTATTTCAAAATAGTTTTTTATAATTATTTGTACATTATTGTACAAAACTCAACACTGCATCAACAAAATTTGGACATAAATATACATATCAGCAAAGGCTTTGATATTTTTGCACAAAAAACTTTTTTATATATTGCGCTGCTCAGCGTTGTTTATGATCCAATTAAAGGAGAATAGTTCATTCTTTTCTACCTTATATATTTTCTTACCGAAATTTTAGTTTTATTAAACCAACTACATTGGGAAACGTGTTGTTTGGGATTTTTTTATAGCTATGCTGAAATTTTTTAAACAGTGTTGAAAATTGGAGCTTTCACATTTGTATCCTAATCTTCTCTACGAAATGATATACTTTTACGAAAAAAAGTATTCTTTGCTTAACGGACAGACAAATAACAGACAAACAACAAATCCAAAAATGGGTGTTTTGTATTCCATATCGATTACTATCTACACCAACATCTGAATGAAAAAAATATATTTTAGTTACAGATAGTGACCCGTTACTTTTTCTATTATATTTATAGATTTGCTTTTATTTTGTTTTCCTATTTGGTATTTGAGAAAAGATATTCAGAATACATATGGATATCAACTGTAGCCTCCCAAACTTATAAACACAAATAAGTATAAGATAATTTACAACAGTTTTTTGTAAAAACACATGTTCTGATGATCTGTTTTTAATTAAATGTAAGTGGAAATAAAATGTAACCACTACCGGCTTTTAAAAGGAAATTTTATCACAAAATGAACCAAAAGGTTTATATGGCTTTCACCCAATATGGAAGTCTTTTTAAGGAAAGCAGCAATTTCAAGGCTTTTTGAAAGTTTCGATATTTATTTTATTTATTTATTATTATGATATTTAAATTTGGTGCGCAAGACAGTCTAAAAATATATTTTTGTTCGATAACTTATTTTAAAATAACCAGAATAATTAAAAAGCATTCTTTTATCTTAAATGTTATATTATGCTTCATATAATGATCTTTATTCTTACAAAGGCATATACGCATACGATGATGGCAGGCAAAGGTTGTACCGATAAGGATAAAATTTTCTCTCATAGCAATCACATTTTGTAATTATAAAATAAAGCAATAAAATAAAACATTCTTAACCTTTTCCTAGAGTGTAGGACTTAATACTTGCAAAGTATACATTTGCAAAATATGTGCACTAAAACAATTGTTATAAATGTTCATTGAAATTCACTTCATAAAACCGTATGGCATTATTTTAACATATCCAAAATTTAACTGTGGAAAGAATATTGCGTAACAGAAAAATTCTTTTTCTTTTTTTAGAAAATATGCTTTAAAATTTTTTCTTACCCTTTAGAAAAAAGAGTTGGTTAAAAATTTTAAAGACTCTAGAATTCGTGCTTTGCGTGGGCCAAGAGCGAAAAGGTGACAACAGTTTTTTCCTTTAATATCACAAAATTTGTGTCAGTACTAAGGGACTTCAAGGACTTAACACAAGTATTTTTACTCGAATGCATCAATTAAAAAAAATATTATCATATTTTAAATAATCTTTAAACACTTAATTTATTATTTTTTTTCATACCCTCTGCAAGTGGAAAAGGGTATATCTAAGTTTGTCATTCCATATGTTATTCCTACAATATCCATTTCCGATCCCATTAATCATATATGTTCTGAACCCTTAGGTATAGCGAAGTTAATTGAGCGCTATCCGACTGTCCGTCCGTGTTAGTGTTGAAATCAACTTTGCCGAGGCAATAGATGAGCTAGAGAAAATTAAAGTACGCCAGTCGATCAGAAATAGTTTCGAAAATTTCGCTATTGAAAATCAGCAAGATCGGTCCATGTCCTTCGAGGCTGTCAAAAATGTCAAAATGCACGCTTGCCTCTGATTTTTCCATATCATTTAAAACAATAAAGTGACTCAAAAAAAAAAAGCATATGATGCGACAGAGAATCAAAAAATAAGAAAAAAATATCTAGAAAAATTTTGGCGCCCATATATCCCGTGTTATGGGCCTTTGAAATTTTCATAAGAAAGTTCGATTTTCAATATGGTCAATATGGGTATTATTGAAAAGAGGCATTTTAGAAAATACTAAAATTTTTTAAAAATGCTTAACCCATTAAAGTTGGTAACATTTTTTCTTATATTTTTATTTTCTGTCCCTTTACCAAACTAGATTTAAACACACGGTGAAGGATATATAAGATTCCGCATAGTCGAATGTGGAACTCTTACTTGTTAAAACTGTAATGTAATTTATGTTTCGTCACATTACAATATTATTTAAAAATGGGTATGACAGGAAAATCAGGTAGCTTTCTACGCAGAATATGAATTCTAGAAGCATTGTTTACAACAGGCATCCTTTCATGGTTTCAGTAGTAAAAGTTTGCTTTGTGACGCTATTTAAAATAATTACATTATTGAAAAGCTAACTGGAAGACCTGTTTCAAACAAAATGTTATTAATATTAAACCAATAAGCACATGGATAAATAAGAATCCTAAAGGACTAATATTCTTCTTAAATTGTATTCCTTACCTGCTCAATTTTTTAGATGTTTTTATGGATTCTATAATAAAAACAAATATTTCTATGGACAAAAATTTGTGTCTTTTTATGCTTCTAACACATATATGAAAGTTTTTTAAAATATCGAATATTTGTTACTTTAGAGCCAAATTAAATTTGGTTCAAATTATTGTCATTTACCCCGCAAGACAGATAGGAAATTTAAATATATTGAGGTAGAAAAAAGAATCGTTACTTTTACTCGTTTAAAGAAATTTAAATTCTTTGGTGAAAAAGCTAAATACCCAATAAAAAATTTAGAGATCAGCAAATAAAATTTGCATTTCCTAGCATTTAATATTTTAAGGTTTTAATAATTTGTGTCATTTTGAAATATTTAGTTTATTTTAATTTTATTTTGTTTTAATTTCTTTATTTATTTATTTTATTTTTTTTTCAAGATTGTTGCATCCATTAAACTATCGTTTTAACGTGTAAGAAAATAGATAAAAAATAAATATTAAGAATAGAAATAGAAGAAATTGGAGGAGAAATTGGAGTTACTTGATCTGATATGATAATTAACTTTAATTTTAATTTACTAGAAAATAATCGGTTTTTGCCGTGCTTTTGTCCCAACTCAAGAACAATAAAATTAGATAAACTTCACCTTAAACATACATCAGTTAAGATTCACAGTAATTTTAAAATGAGGCTATGGAAAGCCCTAACATGACAATAGAATTAACACTTTATTTTGTTTTAAAATAGTTTTAAGATGCACAAGGTAGAGAAAGTAAACTTTATTTTTTATTGTTATAATCCAAAAAAAAATCTATTTTTAATTTTTCTACAAGAGCGTTGAAGACTCGTATTTATTTTATTTTTATTTTATTTATATCGTACTGGTCCTTTACTATTTTGATTTGCATAACTTATTAATTAAAAAGTCTTTTTTTCTAACTTTGTATCTCTAGTTATTTTCAGGCTGTTAATAATATAAATACATAAAGCACAAAGACATATTGCCACATGGAGACATTCGTCTTATAAATATTCATTAAAACTTATTTTGCATAAAATTAAAACACACTCACAGGACAAAGACACAGAGATACTTGACGAACACGCATAGGAAAAAAATTTTCAGACGTGCGACCTACACAGAGATGTACTTACAGACAACTAAACAACACAATTATCACTAGTTGCTCATGCTTTAACTTTAGTTGTTGCTGATATTACTGTTAGTATGAGTGTAATTTAAAATTATCCTTTTACACATTTGCGTCTGAAATGATGTTTGCTTATGTTGGTTATTGTTGATATAACGGAATGACGGCTTGTAATGTTTTTATGTAAATTCCAAACTTTAAATGAATTGTTGCGGAAGTTTTCAGTATAACGCAGGGACAAAAATTTATGTTACAACTCCATTTTACGTTTGCAAGGCTGTGAACCTATTTTTCCACTTTTCCTGTTTTAAGTTAATGTTTTTGTTTTTTGCCGCCTTTTGTTTTACATCTTAAAATACTTATAAAACTGCATTTAATTTTTTTAACATTTCTTTTTTTTAATCATATGTGCGAATTAATGTTGACAGTGTAGTAAACAAATTGCAAATTCTACGCCGGCTTTAACACATTTGTATTTGTTGTTTATCTGTCTTTTACTGCTTTTAACAAATTAATGAACTATTTCAAATTATTTTATATATTTTTATCGAATTAAACTAATTTAAATCATTCATTTTTATTTTACTTGGGCGTATGATTAACATTTTTCATTTGTCGGAAATTAAAATCACTCATACGAATTTATCAGGTCGTATATTAATTGAACACTTTTTAATTATTTTGTTTTTAAATTCACACATTTTGACATAATTTTTTTTTTTTTCTTATTCGAAAACTTTATCACTTGAATATTGTGTCATTTTTGTTTATTTAGTGTAAATGCAGATATCAACAGACGACATTTGTGCCCGTAGCTAAAGGACTCTTCATAACAACTAAACACCGACTAAAATTTGTAACTGTTTATGAATTGTGCCATTCGCCACAACGAGCTAACAAGCAGATTTTTAGCATAAAGATGTACAAACTTATATGAAGTACGATTAAAAATAGTATGTGAATTCGCCATTATATGTTCGCGCGTTCAGCATATTTTGACACATACGTCTCGCCGTAGCCGAGTACTTTAAGTATTCTATTACAAAATGTTATTGTTTTAAAGAGAGAAGGATTATTTAGAAGAGAGTAAATATTAAGTAGGCGCATGTCACAAAAAACAGCACATTTAGAGTTCAGAAGGTGAGTATATGTGTTGTTTTTTTAACAAAAAGCTTTTTTATCGGCAAGCTATGCTCTCTTAAATATACAATTGTTTCTTGGCTAGTGTAAGATAATTTATGGTGTTGCCTTAAGTGCAAAATGTTTGTCTTTACTTGTGATACATTATTAATTGTCTTAGGTTAGTTAAAAGGAAGTAAAGGATTTGACATTTAATTAAAAACTGCACGCAAGTGGCTAATAAAAAAATTGCCATTGAAGCAGTAAAAAAATTTGCCACTGTAAATTTATTTTGTATTACTATTGGTACAAAACTCTTTTTAATTATCTTTTTCTAACAGCTTTACTAACAAGCAACCTTATTTAATTTTTATAACTGCTGTTCATATGTGCCCAATTTTTGCTGGCATCATCATAAGTTTGTCCATTTTCCCTAAAAAAAATAGATGAACCAATAAAATGCACGAACAAAAACATATTTTAGTAGGTTCTTATTGTAATTTCCCAAAAAAGAACTGGGTCATTTAATTCTGTTTACATTTGTTTTATAGAAAAGTCACAACGATTTCATTACATTCACATGTGTTACAGTTTTGGTTTTTGTTTTGTCTCATTTTCAACTTTTGTTACTGTTCTCTTTAGCATTCTTTGTTTTTTTTTCCATCAGATTAAATGTTATTAAAACTTATTCTTAGACATTTAGTTGTTTTATGAGTAAAGTTATAATTATGTAATTCCCTTTTAGATTTATTGCCTTTGCTTACCATTCTCATTTCTCTTATATCAAAGCAGAGCTCTAAATTTAACTCTTAAAAATGTAGCATAAATTAAAACACGTGGTACTTACCTTGAAACTTTTATAGCAACATGTTACCGGATAATGAAATAAAATAATTATTTCTCATTGTGAGAAGAGTTTCTAAACAAAATTTCGTATTTTTAGTTAACCAAAAGCTCTATTCGATCTGCCTTTCTTTATAAGAAGTGCATCAAAAAACATGTTAAAAATAACTATTAAAAATTATAATAATGTTCACTGGGTAAAATTCTTCGGCGACTCGTCTTTAAGATGGTCACTAGTTTTCATGGTTTATGTTGGTCGTTTTGTCGATAGAGCCTTAAATTTATATACAATTTTAATTTGTGGCACAATTTAATTTTAGGCACAAATTACATGCCTTTATTGACTATATTATTGAATTTAGAATCTGCACTACGTGGGCTAAGTCTCTGGTTTCCACAATAATTATGATAAGTTACATGTAAGTCTTGTCATGATATTTACAAGTTTTTTTATGGGTTTATGTTATGATTTAATGCAAAGATAGTAACCATTCTTTTCTCCATATTTTTATAATTTTTTTTATTGTAATTTAATCCACATCTTATTTTCTGATTTTCAAAATCTTGACGTTTTTAAAAGTTTTACAATACAAGCTGCAGCAATGTGGTCACAACTACTCTGATTGTACTTGATACAAAAGCTTTTTAATTGAACCAACACGTTATATGCTTAGTAATTCAACAGAGAATTTAAAAATAATAAAAACCAAATTAAGTACTGTATATAATTTTATACAAAAATGTCATCAGCTCTGAACGGAATAGGCATTTTTAAAAACCTTTTTATATTTTCTGAAAGATGTCTTCAAAAGCTTTAAAATGATACCGATATTGATATCTTAAAAACTATGTTGCACAATCGTACTTTTCTATGAAAAATTTAAGGGCTCCTAACTCGGAAAATATGGGCGAGCGCAAATTTTTTCATTTGATGTGTTTTTTTCTTATTTTTTTAATTTCCTATCGCTCCGTGCATTTGTTTTTTTTTCTAATTTGAATTATTTAATTGTTCCAAATGTTTTAATGTTCGTTGTTCCTTTACCTTACGTATTATTTGCCACAGGCTTTAAATACTCAATACCTACACATTATGACTTAAAATTTCAATCAACTTCCTTAATTGATTTTTTTTTTAGTTTCTGACATCTCAATAGTCTGAAAACTTGGACAAGTACAGTGCCCAGGTATTTCACGTCATTCTTTAAATTTTATGGAATTACCCTTCTAGTTAAAAGAATTAAAATTTTGTAGAGTACTATGATTACAATGCTATCAACAGTAAAGAGAAATTATATGCTGCAAGTTCTTGTGATTTTCAAACGCTATTTAAAACCAACAACGTAGACCAACATGTAAACATTTTTAATATTTTTCTCTGTGAGGTACATTCTATTGTTCAGTTAGTAGAGAAGACAATTGATATTCGTAAAACAACCTGGATAGATTCTCCTGAAATAAAATACTACTTATCATTACGTAATTTGGCACATAAAGCTTAAATAAATGAAAAATCAAATGAAAATTGGAAAAATTTTTCGTGAAACGTTTAACAGGGCAAAATCGATAATAAGAAAACTCAAGAAAAAGTGTAACTCTAAACCATTTAATAATCTTAACATGAAACAAATATGACACAGATATGGCACAGATTAAACAATTTTGGTTTAACTGGCAATACTAATGAAATGCAGACCTTAGATGTTGAGGGCATCAACAACGTTTTCGTCGATTCTAGTGTCAATAATGACGGATCTACCAATACTTTTGTAAATTTAAACTTTGATAGTTTAATGTTTAGATATTTTACGATCAATTAGATCTAATTTTGTTGGCTGTGATCGGTTTTCTTTAAAAATAGTATTTCCTTTCTTTACACACAGTAAACGGAATTTCGACTACCTCTTATTTTTCTAAGCAGTGGAAATATGCTAGGGTTACACTTATTAAAAAACATGGGGTATCGAATCATATCTCTCCGACCTATTTTCAATTTGCCCATATTAGCTTAAGTTGTTGAAAATTTTATTAAAAATCAAATAAGTGATCCCTTGGATATCATTAGAATGCTGCATGACAGTCAGTATGGCTTCAGGAGTGGACGTAGTTCTACCCGTCTTTTACTTAAATTGACTGATAGTATTCGAAATATCTTAAGTGATTGACGACTAGAAATATTACTTTTACATAATCTGAGTAGAGCATTGGATACATGTTAAGCTTTTTGAAAACTTAGCTCACTATTTTCAATTTTCAACTAGTGCTTGTAGGCTAATTTCCTCTTATCAATATGTATCACTGAATATGTATCACTATATGGTAAATCTATTACTGTTTTATCAGTAGTATCTAGAGTGCTACAAGGGTCAATTTTAGGGCTACTTTTGTTCGAAATGTTTTTAATAATCAGTTTAAAATATACGATTGTACTACGAATAACCTGACGATTTACAGCTTGTAACGTTGGGTGATGAACAGTTCTTAGATGTTTTCAGGCAAATGATAACTATTACGTTGATCAGACAGTAAATTGGATGGATCAACATTATTTAATAATCAATGTTGATAAAACTAAATCTGTCTTTCGGTAATTCATCGTATATGAATAACATATCCGTAATGTTGAGATTGAGTCTGTAGTGAGATCAAATTGCATATATATTTTTACAAAGATATATATATACTCGTATATATATATACGAGTATATATATAGTGGCAAAATTATATAATGCTCCCTCAAAAGTATTAAAATCATTTTCAAGTTCTTATGTTTCATATAAACGCCGCTTAATTGCATTTTTCATCTAATTTACACTCCGCAATTAAATGGAATTTTTTAAAATACTAGAAAATTGAGGTATCTATCGCCGAAAGTTTTTTTTATAATTTTTGCTTATTCGAATTTTATTGCACATTAACTTAGTTGTTACGTTGAATTTGTAATTTATACCAAATTGGCACCAACAGACTTTAAATTGCGATAATGTATGAATAAGTAAATAAAAAAATTAGAGGCGTGCATGGACCGATCTTGCTGATTTTCAATAGTAAGTCTTTCAAAACTTTGTTTGATAAATATTTGTATGTAAATTTTCTCTAGCTAATCAAAAAATAATTCAAGTACTTTTAAAAATTACTTTTGATTATTTTTGATGATTATTTTTTTTTTTGCGAAAATATGGCAATACTGTCAATATATTTTTCGATAAAATTAAAAAAAAAACTAAGCGGCCACTATATATCCAACATAAGATTGTATGTCGCAGAACACAGCGTGTTTTTTTTTGCGTTGGATCTCATTGTATGACGCAGTCCAAAAGCTATTTTGCTATAAAAAAAGTTAAATAATCTTTGCGATAAGTTGACTTTTCTACTTCTCTACTTCTACTACTGCAAGAGACATACAGTGCCTGAAAACGTACAATTTGGTAATGGAACCAATTGTAAAGGCCCTGGACTTTCTTCAAGGATAAAGCAACATTATTAATGATATTTTTACATTTTTCTTCTTTAAAATACTCATTTATATTAATATTATTACACGATTTTTAATACCAGCTCCTATGACACTAAGTAATAGCTGCATAAACTAGGCAGCAACAGTACTAACTTAAAGTATCAAAATGAAATGGCTCAAGGTGTCGCAGGGATTAAGTCCGAAATTACCGGAATTAACTGTCGAGAATATAACCAGCAGATTTTAGAAGCACTTTACAGTTTTTACGCCGAAAATTGTAAAACATTTTATTTTGAAACGAAAATTAATAATGCATCCAATAATGCCCGATTTTTTCGTTTTCATTGATGATGGTGATCTTAAGCGTACATTTATTTTGTTTTTTACTTTAAAGATTTGACTTTGCACATGATGAAATTAAAGTAAGCCCTTCTACATAAGAACAGATTAAAATTGATCAACGATCCGCAATAAAATATCAGTTATTCAGCTGTTTAAATGATAATGCAAGTGCTGACAAGATTTAGTAAAAATATGATTTACTAAGGGATGCTTTTTTTTAACACACCCTTAACGTATTCAGCTCCAGTTGAACGACTGTTTTCTTTTGTAGAGATCGTCAATAGTCCAAGGCGGCAATCATTGTCTAATTTTTCTTTTGAAAATTTTGTTGTAATGAAGACCAATTGTATATATATAAGACTTTTTTTGGGGGAATTGAATATATTGTGGTTGTATATTTTCTCGTTATTATTTTTTTACGTATTTTTTCTTTTTTTTTTTGTTGATTTAAAAAGTACTAAACTTGTTATTGGTTGTTTTTTTATTTCAGAATTTTTTTAAGTTGTAAGTGCGAATTTTTCAAAATAAAATGTATATGTAACATGATGTAAATTTTTAAATTAAAAAAAAAAAACAATCAAAGATAATCCCTGAAAATAGTCAATTATTTTTTTATTTTTGGTTATTTTCTTGTAATCCTAAATAATCTTGATTAATCAGGATTTTTTTAAAAGAGAATTATGTAATCAACACCATTGGTTTTAAAATGTAATCTAATTGATTACCAATCGTAATCAAAGTTTAACAGCTGTGGTCCACGGTGATTTCAACATTTACGCAAATAGACAAATGGACAGCGCTCAAACGACTTGGCTATGCCTAAGAATTCAAAATATATGCACTTTATGGGGTCGGAAATAGATACTGTAAGAATTACAAGCGGAATGAGAAACTTAGACAAATCACATTTCCAACTTTCTTGTTGAATGGTATAATAATAGTTAAAAGAAGTCATGCCCGCGATTTTTAATAGATTATATTGTTTAAGCCATCTATTCCTATTAGTATGATCAGTACTATATGAAACAACCGGCAGCGAATAATAATAATAAATAATAAATTGTTAAATTAATCACTTTGATCTGCGGTACCTTTTCCACATTAAATAATATGCTATAATAATTCGTTGGGCCTCAAATCATACAAGTTTCAGTATCTCATTTATAATAAAAAAATTTGATTTTGGTACGGTTAAACAGCGTTATCCCGGGTGATATTATTAAGAAACATTATGTTGAAACACATACCCTAAGGGTATGTGATTTGATTGATGGCAGTGGTACTGAAGCTCGCGATGTTGTTGCTGGATGAAGCACCGAGTACTCTTTTCATATTATATTTCACCATTAGCCAGTAAACTAAATAGTACTTGCTAAATGGTGATAAAATTATCAAAGTTACAATGTGGATTTTCTGAAAGCTAAATTATCCTTGTTACATGGCAATGAAACTGAAATTTATAATGTAACAGTGTCTTTCTCTGAGAAGCAACAGTAATTTGCTTGAATGATTTGGCTGATTTAATTAGTGATTTTCTTAAGACTTAAAACTGGGTACAATATTTTAAATATATATTTTTTCAGAAATATATATATATCCCTTGCCTACAAAGTTTGACGTAATTCTGTTATGTTTAGTTTTTCTATTTGTATGATTCAAATAGTTCTTCCTAAAATTCGTTACCTTAAAGACGTGTATTTTCTATGCTTGGGTTATATCATTTGGGTCTAAATATGATATGGTGATATTTATCCCACAGAAAATTATTTAGATTTTTTACTTTTGTAGTACCTAATGCGTTATAAAATTTTCTTTGATGATTTTATATTTTAATATAAAATGTTAATGATTATTTTTTTTTTAAATTTTGAAGGCCTTACTTCTTATTTTTTTTTTTTTTTTTTTTTTTGTAATTTTATATTTTTTTCTATTATGTTTTGTTTAACAGCAGTCAAATATAAATCAAAGTTAATTTAAGTCAATATAGAAACATAGATTTTTTAAAATAAATAAAACTTTGCTTATACTGCGGCTTGTACAGCAAGATGAAGAATGGTGTTAAATGTAAGCAAAATTAAAGAAAAAATTTGTTTCAAACAATATTCAAAATATCCAGATTTATTCTATTAATTTATTTTTTATGGAAAATGTTTGATTAACGCTTTTAGTTTTACACTCCTATTTATAAAGTATTATGAAAAATGAAAGTGTGAAAGCAAGTATATTAAATATGTCAAATAAATTTGACATCTCATTATAAAAACTAATTTTAAGAAATTTTGCTAAACACTATGGTTTTTCATTTTATCAGGGTTGTTTTGCTACTCATAACCCAAGCAACCATTAAATCATTACTTTGAAAATAGGCTTTAAAAGAATCCACCTAGGGAGTTTTTACGGAGCGTACCTTAAAATGGTTTGCGCCATGACGTCTATATAGCACTCAGGTCTATAGATGAAAAAGCTATTAACAAAAAGTTTTTTTGAGTGAGCCGTTTTAGAACATAAAAAAGATTTAAATACTTTTTGAATCAAGTTATCCAGAATTAAAACTAAACGATTTGTTTCATATATGTAGATTTATTTTCATGCAATAATGCATTTAAATAATACAAATTTCGTCATACCTTAGTCTACAAGACGGTGTAATTTAGTTTCATTAAGTTTTATTGTGGCGTTATCTTGAAGCAACATATTTATGAAAAAATCTTTGCGATTAAGGAGCACATGTATTGCAAAATCATTGAGGCCATTCGTTTGATAAATGTTCCATATTTTTAATAGTAAAGTTTAGTTGTCCTGTTGCTTAAATAACTAAAAAATTATGAAAAAGCCCTTCATGCTCTTTCTTTCACTTCAACTTAATTTTAAAAGTAACATCCTTCAATCTCTCTTACAAAGGAGTCTACTTTTTTTGCATCGTTGCTGTGAGTGAATTTAAGTTTATATTATTAAAATATTTTACTAGTATTTTTTATAGCTAAATTCGAATTTTCTTACCTCTTGCACGACTATCTTATTCGCTTTTTGAAAATGTTTTTGAATTTTCACTTAAAAAATACTTTTTGAACGAGAATAATTGTGGATTTATGTATGTTTATTTTTTTATTATTAGAATCATAAAAAGCTATTTGAATGTTTACATTATGTTATAAAATAAAACTCTAGTTTTCAACGATACATATGTGCATATGAAATTCAAAGTTTGTTCAATGATTTTTTCTATTTTGTTTTTTTTTTTACATAAATATTTGCCTTTTCTTACCTGATTTTGCAATAATTAATTCTGTTGCTGTGCATTCCGATTCAAAAAAAAAGAAAAAAAAGAGTTCTTTTGAATCGAAATATAAACTAACACTCTGTAAAAATATTGAGTTGGAATTACTTAAAAGCAAATATACTTATACCTATGGCAAATATATTAATAGGGCCGCCTAACGTACGTGCGTACGTTTTTGTTTAAAGAAACATTACTCTTTGCAGAATAGTGTTATAAGTGGTAGAAAATTCTAGATACTTGCTTTCGTAAAATTTATTTAGTTTTAGAAAGCTTAATTAAGCCTTCGAAATTGTTTTCTCTATAATGTTTTTCGGTGTGGTCGTCTGTTACTATGACTTCTAGCTCTGGAGCCTTAATAGTTTGACTCTTAAATTTTGACAGGTCTATTCCTATAGCCGCTGTAACATCAAATACTAAAAATTGAAGTGCGTTCCACAAAAAAAATTTTTGAACTGTGTTAGGTAGACTTGTCAAACTTGCATAGTTTGTGTGAAACAAAGCAGACATAGCAACCAGCATAAAATAAAGCGTTGAATTGCTATAAATGAAATTGTAAATTAAAGATGCTTAAAATTTACACAGAGCTTAAATTGCATTTTCTAAGGACAAGTAAAAACAAATGAAATTAAATAAAGGGTGTCTTGATAGTAAGGTGATTTTTACGTATATGACAATATACGTATCGTTTAAATAGTAAGATGAGAAACAGTTATTTCAAATATTTAGAAATAAATAATAAAAAGGAAAATTAAAATGTGGCTCATACATTACACCCTTTATGTGCAAGTCCTTCACCAACTTGGCGAATTTTTATTTTTTTATTTTAATTTCTCTAATTTTTATTGTTAATTTGCTTTTTAAACTTACATTAATAGTCTTAAAAATACTTATCTTGACTAATGTTAGCAAAGCCAGGGGTCAAATAACGGCACTCGATATCGGCTGAAATTTCAGTAGAGTTTAAATGTAAGTTTCGATCGATACGGAATGCCGTAATCGCCCACATGACTGACTTCACCATAGAAAAAGTTTTGTGAGTGATGGGTTTGAGAAGTGTTTCCGCCAAAAAAAGCCATTTTTTTCATCTAGTAGCTCAGCAAAAATCAATTTGTAAGAATTTCTAAATTAAAAAAAAATATTTTTGAACATATTTACATCAAGAAAAAAATTTAGAGGAATTTAGGTACAGTCTTTATATCGACTACAGTCCCGCTTTTGCAACACTAACTTCCTTTTTTTATTTTGTCACTGCAATTGGGATGTAAGAATAAACTATTCGAAATATTTTAATATTTTTAAAAACATATTAATTAAGTAAAACATTTTTTTTTTTTGATAAACTCCTGACTTTGTTTTTTAGTGAATAAATATGTATGGATGTGTTGTAGGTGTTTGGATATGTTTGATTAAATTTTGCTTGCAGCAGTCATTGTTCTAGGGTATTTTGATATCATTCCGTATTGCGAATGAGAACTTGCAACAATAACATTTTGAAAGGATAAAATAAATTTTGCAAATTATTATGAAAATACCTGAAGGCATTTTATGTTTATTTTGTTTTATTTAATAGCAACTGTTGCAAAGAATTAATAAATAAAATTATGATAAAGAAAAGTTGTTCAAAGGGGTTATCTTAAAATTATAATATTTTCAAATTATATCATTTAATATTCCTTTACTTCCACTCTCAGTTTAAATTTTAAGTTAAACAGAAAACTCTTCTAAATAGTTATTTAATATTACAACAACAAAAAATATGCTAGCGAAAGCAATTTATTAATATGCAACATTCTGTAGTTAATTATTCCGATAAATTTAAAGTATTTACGTTATTCTGGAACTAGATCAATCAGCAAATAGGGCTCCTAAGTGTAACCGCCCTCTCATGAAATCGAGGTTGACAGTAAGGGCTGCTCTATAGTAAAAAAGAAAATTATAAAAAAGAAAGTAACAACATAACACTGTGTGGCAGTCTCGGCTTATTTTGTTAAAAAGCTCATCAGTTCATATCTCTTCGGAGCCGGAGAACAATGTGGGTTAAAAAGAGCGCCAGTTGTAATCATAATGACATATTTGCGTTGTTACCACATTGTTAAACGTACGTGTTCAGTAAACAAGAAATCTTGTCTATGAATTATGCTGTATTTAAACAGAAACAGATGCTTATGTATTTGCAATTAAAAGACAATTAAATGAATATTTTGAAGCAAGTGGTTTTTTCTCTTTCTAAAGTGAAATCTGTTTTTTCGTATTGTTTTTTATATGTTGTTACTAGTTATAAAAAAAATCTTTATTTATGTAGTTTTTGTTCTTTATTTAAGTTTATCTATAAAAGTTTTCTTTTAAGTTTTTCTAAACTTATCAATGAATTGTTTTAACACGTTTACACTAATAGTTCATTCCAAAAGATTTTACTAGGATCAATTCACATTCCATGTATTTCTCCTTTAACTCGACTAAATGAAATGAAATGGGTTATCGCTTTTGAGTAACTTCTGCCAAAATTTTATGGATATTTTATTGGAGGTGATTTTGATTCCAAATATTTTGCATAAGCCGATTCACTGCGTAATGCTGACGGTTATATATTTTTTAAATTTTTTACAACAAAAACTCATTATATTTTGATCGCAATTGCCATACTGCGACAACATTTCCTAATAATTCCACTTTATAATACCATTTCTCAGTAATTATGTGGACTTTTTAATCATAAATTTTAAAACATCTTCCTTACCTACTTTTTCAGATTATTTCATACTGTAGCTTCAAACTAATTTATAAAATTTTTTTAATTATTGTACATCTAGCAGATAATTTACAATTTATAAAAAACCTGGAAAAACTTTAGGAATGATGTAATGAAAGAATTTTAAATTATAAGCCCTTTTAAATGAAAATCTCACAAGTGCAGAATTTTCTTACATTATTTTCTTATTCTAAACAATACAATTATTAATTTTTATCATTAAAAAACAGGTAGAGCTTAAAAAATCTATTTCATTTTTTTTTTTTTTTTTCTAAAACTTGCAGCAGATTAATGCAGCTCCTGACTCACATCTACAAATTTAAAACATAATTGGAGAAAAAATTAAAACTTAAGGAATTTGTTTTTCGTGAACTGAAAAATATTCTACAGCTACCAACTCATTCTAAGTTAATCAACAACATAAAAGCCTGAGCTATGAATAAAGTTTTCAATTTTAATATAAAGCAGCTTCCTATAAAGGGATAATAATACCTCTTAACAATGTAATGTGTAATTGGATATTTGCAATTAAAAATTAAATGTATTATTTGTTTATGATTTTGTTTTTTATTTTTATGATTACCTTTTTTAAAGTAAAATCTGTTATAAAAATAATGTTTTTATTTTTTATTTTTGATCGTTTTGTAAACTTGAGATACATTTTGAAAATAATAAAATTGTAAAAGAATCTTTAATGTTATATTTTGTACGACAGAGTGTTCGACTACGGATAGCTAAATTATGTTACTGAATGTATGAGAAACAACAAATAAAAAATAAAAAAATAAAAAAGTATTATTTGTTAATGATTTTTAGTTTAAATTTGCACCGGCAGTGAGACCATAATTTCTTTTGTGCTAATATAAAGCATAATGCTAAACTGAATTCTTTTTTTAAGATACTACGTTATTGTCTTAAGTAATACTGTAAAAATTAGTTCAATATATTCAACTTTAATAATTTTAACCACAAATGAACTCAGTTTAAGAAATAATATAATTAACATAATTATGGAGAAAAGACGCGCTTTGAGGAAAGCAGCTAATATGCAAAGTTATTCAATTACAAAATTGATAAAGTGGAATATTTGAATTTTATATACAAAAAAGATATGGTTTATGTTATTTATTTTAATATACAGACTGCTGCATATTTTAAGGAATTGTAAAATTAAAATTAAAGTCTCATGTAGACAAAGTTGTTTTGTAATTTTTATATATTTACCTTTTATACCTTCTTCTAAAGCAGCATATTTGATAAAACAAAATTTATTAAAACTTAAAAGAAATTATTTCAATCTCTACATATGCCCGAAGCGTGTTCAATAAAGCAAAGGAAAAAGAAAATGAAATAGCATTCGTTGAAAAGAGATTTGAGTTATTTAGAAAACAAGAAAATCCCATATACATGAATATGCAATTAATGATTTACTCATTCTCTTAAATCTTATTCTGTAAAAAGTTTGTACGAATAGAATATAAAATTTTCTTTGGAGTTTTTTGATAAATATATGTAGGTAAAAATGTTATTATTTTTCACAAGTTGCTGGACTGAGTTAAAATTTTTTTGTTTAGGTAGATACCCGATTACATAAATTTTAAATGTTTTTAAATTTATTTAAAACCTGTGTTTTGCAGTTGTCAGTGCAGTGTTCCACAAATTTTATCATGTATTTTCAATAAACGGAAGTTAGCGTTAAGTATGTTTACAATGATTCTCTGTCTCACAGACAGATAAAAACTATTTGTACAAAAATGTCAAAAAATTATGTTTGACTTTTATTAAATAAGCAAACGAGGTTTAAAAATATAATTATTATGTATGATATAAAAGTTAAATTTATAATCTTAGTAAATTTAATGAACTTTATGCAAATTAAAATCTAATTATAAAATTTTATTTAAAAAAGTTTTTTGATGCTACCTCATCGGTCGACATCTTAAACCAAACTTAACTTATTTTTCACAAAGTATTTCTCATTTCTATCTTAGCTTATTCTTCTTGACAGCAAAAATCACATTTTTTATTTTGCTTAAATTTGCTGAGAAATATTTGCAAATGCTGAAAGCATATACATACATACATATATATATATATATATATATATATATATATATATATATATATATATATATATATATATATATATATATATATATATATATATATATATAGATGTAATATATATATAGATGTAATCAATGTTACCGAAGGCAGCATAAGACAAACCATAAACTGATTAAGAACAGATTTCTAAACGACTTACATAATGCGGCAATTTAAAAAAAATGATGTAAAGATAATTTTTTTGCTTTGAAGGCTTCCATTGCGGCAATGATTTCCTTCATTATCTGAGATTTAGTGTAATGATACTTATAAATCTCTAGTACTCTATTTCTTAAACTACTTACCTATATTCTTTTTAATATTGTACCAGGCAGCCCGAATTATTTGAGTGAAAATATTTATTATAAATTATTAATTTTAGTATATTTACCTTCCCCTTTTTTAAAAATCCGAAGGATTTACCTATAACAATTTTATTTACTTGTACAAAGGGGTGCCAGATGAGTTTGTTAAAAGAGTCGGCATATTTGCACAAAAAATCAGTATTATCGGCAATTAAGTTTTAAGAAATCAGCCAAAATCGGCAAAATATAAATATAAATTTTAAATATAAATAAAATCCTTTTTATAACCAAAATATAACAAAACAGATCAATTCAGTCTTAGAAACTGTTAACAACATATAAAATAACTCAAAATCAATAAAAATAACCGTTTTACAAATTGCTTTCGTTATTGGTCGTATACTACATAAATATATAGTGGAAATAATCGAATATTTTCGTATATGTTTGGTCACACAAAAGCAATATTATAAAACATCTTAAAGTTTCATTTTCTAGAATTTTTTCCATTGGACTTAGAGACAAATTCACCAGCGGTCTTTTTTACTCTACTTGTTATTGACTCTTTCGTTTGCATAGAATTCGTTTGCTGGAACATTCGTTATATGAAAAATATTTTTTTGCTGCGGTTTTTAATCCATTCATAATAATGATGAGAGATGCACAAATAATTCTACTTTTCTCATTTTCATATCTATTAATTGAAAATCACGTTTATTTGGTAGAAATTTGGTAGAAATTACTGGATACCAAAAAATTCTTGTCTATTATTTTAAAAATATTTACCGATTTTTAATAACTCGATTGTTAATTTTTGAATTTTCTTAGCTTAAAGCATATTAAATTTATTTGGCCCCTAGAAATTAATTAGCTCAGTTTTCACGAAACATCATGCTTATTAAAGCTCTTTTTTTAATGTTACAAGTGTAATATATTTTACTTAAACATACAAAGTTACCGTGTTTAAGAGTTTAACAAAAAAAAAACGTCATTTTTGGATCGGCAAATCGGCAGTTTGATTGTTTTAAGGTTAAAATTCAGCAAAACGCCGATAAATCGGCAAATCTGACAGGCCTGCCTATACAGCATATTTGGTCAACAGTTCAAGCCGCTAGAGTGATTGTCGCTTAAAAAAAAATTTAAAATATCATCGGACTGTTAAATTATTTTAAGTACGTAGAATTTGAACATCCATATTTTTATGTGATTCGCATTTCATAACTGACCTATGAAAACTAAACATTATTGTTAATAAAGAACCAATGGATAGCTTTTTATAATGCAAAACAATTCACTACATGTCTTTTACTTACCTTTAAATTCGCTTACTGTTAAGGATTATTTTAATAACAAATGTAAATACATATATGTATGTATATATATGTATATATATTATAAGTTCATGATAAGAATACACTTCCTTTAGTTTTAAAAGATCATTTTATGAGTAAAGCATATAGCAATGACAACTCAACACAACAATTAAAAGGTAAATTCTGCTTTAAACTTTAAGACAGATCTTGGTGTTAACGAAGCCAGTAGTAGAATGCTACAAAAGTTGATCCATGTATCAGTTAAGTAAATTATTTTTCTTTTGTTATAATTCCATGCTGCCCCTGTAGTACTTGCCTAAAGAGTGGAACATTTCTTTGATTACGCTTATACCAAAGTAAAGATTCAATAAGGGCAGAATCATAAAGAATTTCAGAATTGTATCAAGCTTGTCAGAGCTGTTTGAGCATTATAATATATTAACTGAATTCTTCTCGAGCTAGTTCTTTTGTAAAAAAAAAAATTCAATATTAATTTCTATTAATTTCCAAAAAACACTGTCTATCCGAAATAAAATTCCATCTAATTTACTTTTGATAAAAAAGGAAGGATATTGCAGACGCAACGATCGATAATTTAAATTTGTTTGTTTGACTCAAAATAAGAATAATTTTTCTTTTTAGTTAATTATTTTCATATCATTTTTTTCGTGATAGTCGTTAAATAACAATAAAATGTATTATTTTGGCTGAACTGAAATTATAATGACGATCTCTAACATTCCCGCTACGTCTTTCATTAGCATTCCTCGAATCTATCTACCTTGGATTTTGTACATTGCAAACATCATCCATTTAACAAACTTATTTTGTAAATAAGAATACGAGGAATATTCATATCAGTATTAGTGTGTTTTGACGAAGTCGACACACAAACTAAAGTATTTATTCCTGTTCTGTTTGTAATTTGTTTTGTACACTTGTTTTTGCTTTGTATCAACCATCGGTTGATCACGAATTCAACTTGTATTTTTTCGTTATTCTTACTTGTTTACTCACAACATTAATGATGCTACATATTTTTTTTTTGACATTTCAGATGGAAAATCAATTTTTTCTTTTTTAACAGTAGCATCAATGCCTTTGCAGAAATGATTGTGAGAATTTAGAAATAAGAAGAAAAAAATTAGTATTATATATAGTTTTACATAAAAATGTCATCGGCTCTTAATGGGTTAAATATTTTTAAAAAATTTTTAGTATTTACTGAAAGATATTTTCAAAAGCTTATAATGATACCAATATTGCAATCTCAAAAAGTGTAGACGACCCTAATTTTTTCCGTTTGATAAATTGTTCTTATTTATTCTATCTCTATCGCCTTATATATTTGTTTTTTTCATTGAAGCTACTTAACTTAAATTGATTTCTTTTAAGTGATAAGGAAAAATTAGAGGCAGGCGTGGTGTTTTGCCCGTTGCCTCAGAGCACATGGATCGATCTTGCTGATTTTCAGTAGCAAAATTAAACTATATCTGATCGATTGGTATATGTGAAAGTTCTCTAGCTCATCCAGTGCATTGGTATACTTGATTTCAACTCGAACACGGATGGACAGACGGACATCGCTCAATCGACTTCGCTATTAATAAGAACTTAGAATATATATAATTTATGGGGTAGGAAATTGATGTTGCAGAAATTACAAACGGAATGACAAACTAAGATGTACCATTTTTCCACCTGTGTTAAAGGCTATAAAAAGCAAGGAAAAAAAGTAAATAAAAAATTCACAACATAATCATCCTCAGCATTATACTTGTACGACTTAAGAATTATTGGAACAAAAAAATAAAAAAAAAATGAAAAAGTCAAAAAAAAGCAATAAAAGTTTAAAGTACTTTTTTATTTAAATAAACAAGAACTGTAAAAGTAAATTTGTTTAACCCTTTTCATAACTTTGGTTTGTTTTTTTTTCGTTTTTTTACCATTTTACTAGTGTTTTTCTGTTTTTCCGGTTTTTGTGAATTTTTAAATTTTTAAACGTTTAAGAGCATTGATAGGTGACTACATAAATATCAGAAACATAACGATAGCAACAGACAAAAAAAGTTGTTAAAATAATCCAGCCAAAATTTAGACAGAGAACACAAAAATTCTTTTATGACAACTTAATTTCTAAACAAAAGAAATGATCCAAACACACATACATAACAGCAAACAATCCTACGGCACGTGTACTTTAGAAAATATATGAAATGACATTTACGATTGTTACGTCGTATGTTAACTAAGTTAACCTACAGCATAATTCACAAACAGTACATACATAAGTACAAGTGTAATACAAGCATTTACAGAAATTTTAAATATGTAAAAGTATGTAGAACACCTTTTTTGACAACGAATTTATTTTGATTATTTCAATGTAATTACGCCATGTGCTGCACAGTGGTTTGATTGGCTGTTTTTATTACAAAAATTTCATCTTTGCATTGTAAGTTTAATAACTTTTTAATTTCCGTCGAAAAACTTTCAAATACGAGCAGATATTTTTTTAAGTATCACTATCAAAATTCATAACTTTGAGAAAAAAGTTCCATTTTATAGTCAAATTTCCATTTAGAATTTTATATAACTATATATGTATGTAAGTAAGTACAAATTAATGTGTGGTTGTTTGCGAAATTAATGAAAAAGCAACAGGCGATTTATTTTCATTTAAAGTATATATATATTAATATGTGTATACTATTTATGTATGTTTCTATTTCTGTTGAGTCCTGCACAGGGTAAAAAGGGTATAACTTTTGCTAGATTCGTCTATAAATCTTATCCTACCGGTGAATCTCCAAAAGAACTAATTCAACAAATTTACATATGTACTTCCCATTGTACATTGAAGTTAACATAAGCTGAACTGTGTTACCCGAACACACAATGCTTCCATTTTCTGTTCAAAGTTTGCCCGCATTAAGCTAAATTGTGAACAGACAAAGAATACATGTTTCAGATCTACAAAATTTAAAAAAAAAAGTACAACTCAAATGGAGAACTTAATAAAAGCTGGGTTAGATCAAAATAAAGGTAATTATATTTTCTATTCTATCAGACTTTAACATCGGGTATTAAATAATGTGTTTATATACCTGTCGTACCTAACGACTAGTGCATTCTGTGATACTATCATTTGTGACTGCACTGAAATTTTCTAATTGTCGCTGTAGGTCAGACTTATCTTTTGACCCTCTTGTCAGTATATTAATCGGTATAACAGACACAATAACAAAAGCTACATCTACGGACACTGCACTATACGCATAGCACACTAAGAAAAGAAGATAAGAAGCGATTTCTAGACTGCAAGTCTTGTGCCTAGAGGACTATTCGTACAAAAGGATACTATTCACATTTTGCTCATACAAAATTGTTTTCATATCGATCTTCAAGCTGAATTAGAGCAGAAAAAGTTGACGTGCGATTTGCTAGTCGGGTCACATGCCTTGCCTTCAGAACTACCCTTTTTACTACGCATACGGCGTTCACCACACCTTTATGCTGTGGACTGCAATAATGCTTTTTATGCATTTTAAAAACTTAGTTTTGAATTACTGCTACGCTAAGTTTCAGAATAGCGTCAAACCATACTTTAAACTATCGCCACACATTTTCCTCTCAGTTTAAAATGATTAACCAGTGTTTATACAAGCAGTTTTTAAATTCCGGCATCATGGGCCGCTCTTTAGCTTCAAAATCTTATTAAAAAGATCTTTCAGATAATTTGTGTTTTTAAACAGGTATTGCTTAATATTATAGTCATCTTCTTTATTTTTCATGCTGTAGTCGAAGTGGTAAACACGTTAGCTACAAACCTGGTTGACCAGGGTTCAACCCCTGCGGCAACCAAAAAAAAAATGTTTTTTTCTGTTTAATGGTATAAATACATATTCAAAATTAACATTAAACATGCAGCCTCCTTCGTCGGTACTTCTTAATAGCATATTCGCCGGCGAAGTAAAATAACTAAGAAAATGGCTATATCTATCTTTCTCTTTTCCCCACCTGTCTTATCTCTCATCTATCCCTTTCCTAAAGAATGTAGCACGGTTACGAAAATAACTAAATAGGCATTATTGCCTGAAGTGCTACTTCTCTTAAAAAAAATATCAGGTAAAACTTTCACAATTATTCTACTTTTTAAGGTATTTAAAAGAAATAAATGTTATAAGTAAGAGCTAACGGACAGTCGACATGAAAGAAATTAAAAAAGAAAAGTTATATGATATATAAATAACACAATATAGTAAAATTTTTAATCATTCGTCTAATTAATTTATATTTATGAACAAAACAACTTTTGCAGATTTTCATTTAACAACTGTTTCTAAATTGGGATAAATTAGCTTACAACCAAAATGGTAGGAGAAAAAAGCATTAGGCTGTCAAAACAAAAGTTAAGAATAATCAAATTGAACAAACATTATAGAATTAAACATACGTATATGGTAAAAAAGATTAAAATACCTAGAATAAGATGGTAATGTTGAAAGCAATAAGTATTTACTCAGCCAAAGTTAGATTATTTAAAAAACAAGAAACTTTGAAAAAAATGAAGTTATATGATTAATATTTAATTATATCGTAATCAGGAGTTATTTGTTGTTTGATTAACTTGTTACATTTATACCCTACAGAAAAATAAATACTTTTAGGTTGCTTTAAAAAATTTAATTTTTGATACAATAAATTAATATGTACCTCTCTTAAAAGCATTAGTAATATATAACAAAACGCAAGTATACCTGAATACACTACTAGATTTCCTCGTGAAAAATTTGAAATTTGAAAAGGCTCTTCTACAGAAACATTAAGACATTAAACTGGCTTAGGTCCACATCCACTCAGGCATAACATGAAATGAAGTACTTATTACAAATTGTAGGATCCTACGCAATAAAAACGGCAAATCATCATTCGTAGTGCAAAAATAGTGGTTACGTTTTTTTCGGTCAAATATTTAAATAATCTGACCGCACTTTTAGTCCAACTACAAAAATGATAAAATATTATAATTTTTTTTCTCTTTTTTAACTATTTTATCTTTATAAGGTAATTAAAAAATAAAAAATAAGTTCTATATTGCTTTTATATCTATATTTACAAATAAAATAACAAAGACCTTTCTATGCTTTAAGAGTTTTCTCTTCAATTAAATATAATCAAACGATATACAAACAAATATTAGCTTATACAAGTTATCTTTAAAAAAACGTGTTAATATAAAGCCTTTGTTGTATTTATGCAAGAAAGATTTTTTAAATGTCTAAAATTTTGCTTTCTTAGCATGAACCAATAAGTTTAGTACCTACAAATTTCTTTTATTTTACATAACTTTATTAATTTATGCTCTAGCTTGTATTGTGTTTAACTGAAAAAACATAAAATAAAAACAAAATAAAGACTGCAAATACTTGTAGGAAAAAAAAAGAACAGCAACGTTTATGCAGGTATTAGCAGAGAAATATTTTAATTTAATGTCGTAAGCAAAACTCAGAACATATCAAAATCGCATTCCACCGTAGAATTTCTGAACACATGCTTTTTATTTGGTTTACATCCGCCTTCAAAATATAAACATACAAAAACTTGTAGATGGAAGTTCATCTTCTTGTAAAAATATTAAGGTCCACAAGTTTTGTCTACCTTTTTACTTGTTACATAGCAGTGTAATTCAAATAAAAATATAATAATAAAAAAATATTTTATTTTATTTATCGTTAGCGAGTAGTTTTTACTTAGCCTTATGGTAATAAATGGATTGATCTTATTAAAAAAAGGAAAATCAAACCATTTCTTGAGTTTCGGCTATGCGTCACCGAATGGAAAAAGTAGTAGAACTATGACGCCTTAACGTTAAATTTAAGCATTGTTACGTTGGAGAAAAATGTGTAGAATTACAACTCGTGCTGTAGTTGTTCTGCCAAAACACTTCATTGTTATCGATAATAATCTACTGTTGTTGATAATAATCAAAGCCATCATGGTGAAATATTATTTTTTTAATTGTTAAATTAGCTTATTTTCAAAATTACTTTGTAACATCAATCATAACATACAGCAAAAATATGTTTTGACCCAAAAATAAATTTATAAAAAATTATGCACAACTTTTTTTATCTATCATCTAATTAGAAGCTTAAAATAAAATGTCGCTTTTTTATTTTATTGGAGCACCTACTCGTGTCATCATGATCCAATTAAATTTTAAGATAATTATTTACTTTGGCAAAAGTTGTTTTTATATAAAAACGTAAACTTTGTATTTATTATAATTGAATCTAAGTTCTATAAATTGAAACTTGAAATTTTACGCCTGATCTATTTTTTATTAGTATTTGAGTTTGTAAGAAAAATACGCACACAATGGTAGAGAAATTAATTGCCGAACCGATGATAAAATATTTTTTAAATATTTTATTTATTAATGACATGACCTTGAAATATTTATATTTCTTGCAAAAAGTGATAGTCATTACAAAGGGATAAATATCTAAATAATAAAATAAAATAACAAATTAATTAGCCTTTGTAATTGAAGATTTAGTGGGTAAAATGGAGAAAAGTTAATTATATTTTAATACTATTTGATATGTCTCCTTCTCATAATTATGTTTGGTAGTAAAGCGTCTAGTCATTCATATGAAGGTTTCATTGCTTAATGTTATTTTAATAATTCACTTTTTTAAGTATAAATATTACTGCAAATCCTGGGATTGTTCATTTATTTAATTTTATCTTTATTTCACTGTAGAGCTAAAATGGCTTTTGTGTTTTTTATTAGTGACTCTTTGATACAAATAAGAATAAATCGTGAGCAACATTTGCAATAAATAGACCAAGATTTTAATATTTTGTGCACGAGATCTGAATACGAACTCAGACTTGGGTTTGGGAAACGGGAATTTCCGGAGGGAAAAACAATCCACAATTTTCCAGGAAAGTTTTGGCTAAATTTCCGGGAAACGGGAAGCTTAAAATATTAGCACTTTAAAAAAATACACTGTTGGTTTTTTAAATATTTTGGTAGTGCTATTAAAGAATTTTTAAATTTCTCGTTTCCTGAGAATTCCACTTCATCTATACATCTGCACATGAAATATTTTTTGAAAATTTTGATGTTGGTGTAGATAGTAATCGATATGGTACCTATTTTTTGAATTTTTGTTTGTTTTTCTGTCTGTCTGTCTGTCTGTCTGTGTTCCCATCACGTAAAAACTGCTGGATGGATTTGAATAAAATTTTGTAAGGAGGTCCCTTCGAACCTTGGTTCAAATAAAAGATTTTATTTTTTTTTTAATAAAAAAAATATGTCATTTCGTAGAGAAAGCCAATTTTATCGGTATAATGGTACTAGAACTCTTTAACACTGCTTACAGAACTCTACGACGAATGTTTAAAAATACATTTTTCTAAATTTTATTTAAAAAAAAATTTAAAATGACACGCGGGCGAAGTCGTAAGATATAAAACAGAACTAAAGGTTACTAATTTGTTTAAGAAGAAACTTGAGTTACTTGCTTCGACCACTAACATTTGAAACACGAACATAGATATTTTTTATAAAGCAACAACAAAATCGTCCTCAGTTGAAAATTTAGGGTTTTTTCTATTGTTGGAAATTTTGCGAAAAAAAAACAACAGTATGTCTAGAGAATTGTTAAATGCAGCTCTAAAATCATATATTTTTATCTTTGTTATCTTTCGTTATTAATACAAATGTACATACATATATATGCTTTGTCACCTAAATTGTTTTTAAGTTTTATTGTTTGTTTACGTTTTTATAAAACTATAATTTTTTTAATATAATTTCATTAAATAAACAGGTTTTCTTCAAGAATTGCCATTTTCCCGGGAATCCCGGGGAATCTCGGGAATGCAATAGTTTTTTTCAGTTTCCCGGCAAATAAAAAACTCGGGGAAATCCCAAACCCTAACTCACACAATACAGAAATTCATTACTTCACAAAAACATTTGCTTAATTCACAAAACCCCTTGTATCCATGTATACTGTGTATTGTTTAATTAAAATACAATACTGTATGCTTGTTGTTAGAAATTTTCATATAAAATTTCAATACGCCAATACACTTTTATTTTGCATGTTTTTATAAAGTTGTATTGGTAATCGTGTTATCAACTACATGTGAATTCCATATTACATTGAGAAGAAGAAAATAGCATATCAAAAGTATACTTTTCGCATAAATAATTTTAAAATTTTGCTTTTTCAGTTCTATTGTGCATTTTACTTCCTGAAAGCCTTCTTCTGAATACCTATTTTCTCTTTCTTATTTACTTTTTAACGTTTAATACACAAAATAAATTGATACAATAATACACTGCGTGTTCACATATAAACAAAAAGTGTATTCAGTACAAAATACACTATACAAGATTTTATGAATTAAGCAATTGAAAACCAGACAACAACAAAAAACTCTTTTTCATAATGAGACTATTGCGTTATAAAAATTATTATAAATCGGTAACAGAAATTGAAGCAACACTTGTAGGAAAGAGCCTTCACTATGATATATTTTGCCAAGTTCAAGGAATGTACCGCCCTAATATCTTGGGGTAACCATTTAAACATCGCGAAACTATTTATAGGCCTGCTAATCAATCACAGAAATAAGATAGTTAACTCGCATATCTAATTTTAAAATAAAGATATACTTTTCATTAACCAAAAGACTGTTAGTACTTTTGAACATAAACTAAATTTTAAGGAACGAATAATAAAAATATATAACGATACCTTCCCATAAGAATGTATTAAGCGACACATTTTTCGAAAATGATTTTTTGATGTGGAACTATACTAGAAGTTAAGCGCCACATTTTGGCCTGGGTTCCGCTGCCCTATCATGGATGCAAAGGAAACTAGAGAGAAAATAAAATTGTATCAACCGCCAACTTTTCTCGCTGTAATAATGTTGCTTCCTGAAATTTGTATTATCCGCCAAAAAAATTATGCTAAGAACATTTTTTAAAATCTAATTCTGGTAAGCAACAAAAGGTCCGCACAAAAATTTTGTTAGATGTCGCTTAGTTTAGATTATTATTAGATTACGATTAGATTAGATTGTGATTGTCTCGAAGCTTAAATAATTTTTCTATGAAGTAGGCTACTGCTTTTTCCATTTATTTTGTGTTTTTTTTTTGCTCTCGTTGGTTGTAAATACCTTTGCACAGATAATTTTTGATTTTGTTTTGAGTTGTTTTATTCATTTTATTCTCGTCAGTTGTTATCGTACTTTTTGCAGTGAGGAGTTAGTTCATCGTTTCGTGGTATTTTTTTTAAACTATTTCTAATTTTATCATGAATGAAAATTTGCCAGGTCCAGGATTGCAAAAGCCGTGTGATGTACTTGAAACAGATGGGATTTCATTTTGGCATAACGATTCCATAGATAATTCAAGTGCCGATGAAATACAACAACGCCTAAAAGTAAACAAGAATTCAAAGCTGCAAGTCATGGCCACTGTGGTGTAACCATGGGTTGGGGGTAAAACTAAAAAGAGCTCGTGTTGACAAAAAACAAAAATCTGCGTAAAGAAAACCATGCAAGAGCTGCCACATTAAGTGAGTCGCAGAGGCAAGAAGTTTTTGACTTTTTTTGGAAACTGCCACATACCCAGCAAATAATTTGGATTTTATCCTGTGTTGATCGTGTTCCTATCAAAAGGCAACGAAGCAAAGAAATTGAAAAGAAGACAGAAAAAGGAAAATATTTTATAAATTTTAAAGGGAAAAGAATACAAGTATCTATGCAGTTTTTGCTGAAAACCCTTATCATTTCAAGTAGAGTTATGATATATGCCCTTGAAAAAACAAAACTTTTAAATACATCGGAAACAGACAAAAGGGGTGCAGCAATGCTTTGTCCGCTGATTTAAAAGAAGCCGTTTCCGCTTTCGTTGTAAGCTTACCAAGGGTTCAATTCCACTATTGCTGTTCTAGGACCAATAGAACTTACTTGCCCACCGAGTGTTTCAGTATTTCTCACCTTTGCGGAAAATTCAAGGAAATCCAAGTGGAACAGAGTATAAGTTTTGTTTCCGAAAACTTTTTTCGCCGAATGTTCAAAACATACAACATTGGCATCCATGTTCCCAAAAAAGATATGTGTACCTTTTGCGGATCCTTTAAGGACCGTGAGTTGGATGAAACACAGAAAGTAAAAGTGACAAAACATTCTCAACAGAAAGAGACGAGCCATAAACTGTTTATGGAAGATCAAGAAAAAGCCAAGAGTTCACCATCATTTGTTTGTGCTAGTTTTGACCTAAGCGTTCCACATACGTAGAGTATGCAATTTTATTACTAGAGAAAATACTCGTTTTATAACCAGACAATTTATAAAAGTGAAACACATAATGGGTATGCTTCTGTGTGGGGTGAAGTTGATGGAATGTGAGTAGCAAATGAAATTTGTACAATTTTCAATAAGTACTTGAAAATCGTCGATGAGATAAAAACTGTTACATCTATTGCCTTATACTCTGATAGCTGTCCTAAACAAAATAAAAATCATAACGAAATTAAATTAACAATTCGACTTTCTGGCCATTTCTACATGCCAGTGGATTCTGTGCATGAAATACAATTTGGACACCATCAGAATGGTTTACTCTGATTTCCAATGCCAAGATAAATCCCAAGCCTTATGAGGTGGTAGTGTTGACATACAAAGATTTCCGCGATTGCAAAAAGGAAACGCTTAAATATTTTCTATAAAAACCAAGGAGCGAACTAATTTTAAGATTACGGAATCTAATATATTCATTTTTTCTAAGTCATCCCCCGAAATAAAATATCTACAATTTCAAACACCTTCTCCTTTAAAAACCCTGGATTTTTGTCGCACGCGCAATCATTAAAATGCCTTTAAGAGTTCAATGAACCAGACATTCCTTATTTTTCAAAACTGCCACTATCTGGCCTGAAACAAAAGGATTTAGAGAGTCTTCTTAAAAGAAAGTTTATTCCTGAACGATACATACAAGAATAAAAAAAATACATTTGGTCAGAAATTTCCGTTTTAATATCTAAAATTAATTTAAGTTGATTCTTATTTATTATATTATAATCAATAGTCCTTAAATGTCCTCTTTGAATTATTTTTTTGAAATTAATGTTATGTTTCTTTTAATGCAGATTTTTATTTATTTTATTGTTTAACAGAAAAAATAAAAAATGAATTAAACGACACAATTTATTTTAAACCTTTATTTTTTCTGTCCATGTCAATGTTTTAAGCGCCATTTACCATTGTATCAAGCGCCAATGTCTTGACTATGAAAATGTACTGAGCGATAAAAACTTCTTATTTAATTAAAATTTTAGTTTTATATTGATGCCAAGTTTTGTATTCTGAAAATCGCTTTCCAAGTATGTTCCTTTCAATAAAATATACAAATAAATAACTAAATGAGACGTTTTTTTCGTTTCCTGAACAATTTTAGAAATGTCGCTTAATACATTCTTATGGGAAGGTATCGATATATATATATTTTCAACCTAAACCCTATAAATATACTCGTATCAGCGATATACATTAGACTTGTGCCATATAGTTCAATTTAGTGATCGCTCTTTTTAGTTCAAAGTTTGAAAATGAACTAGTTCAAAATTTAGTTCAAAATCTCTCTTAGTTCAACTTTCAACTTCTAGTTCAAACGCTTTCTTTCGTTTAAAGCTCTTTTAGTTCAAATGTTCTTTTTAAAATATGCTGGCAACAATACTGTAGCATTGCCATAACGAATGGTCAATTAAATGTCGGAAATAGTCAACAAGAAAAAAAGACATGGATTCTAGTTTTTCTTGTCTGGTAGTTTAAATACAAAGTATAGTTCAAAAATGAACTAGGTGTACTTAAAAGTATGAACTAGTTTACTTAGTTCAATCGATGGATCGTTTAAATAAACTAGTTCGTTTATGAACTACACAATTCTAATATACATTTATTATTGATTATTCTTACTGTTCCTAACATGAAATATATTTTACTTATAAAAATGCTTTCTATCTTATTTTGATTTTTTAATTACAAAATGAAATTTCACAATGTCATAACAAGTAGAAGGTTATTTACCCTATAACCACTAACAAAATATTTCTATAAATACAAAGTTGTAACGAACTCATTACTGAGTAAACATTTACTTTAGTGAATAAATAAATCACAGGCCAACACCTCTTAAATATTTACTACAGATGAAATCAAACAGAGAATTTCTGTCAAGTTAACAAAAATAATAATGCTGACACTTTTACAACTGAACGCATGCACTGACTTAATGAATGTTTTCATCCTTAAAATAATTTCAATATTACTTGTTATGTCTTCACTAAAAGTTTTGTCACAATTAAGAAAAACAATACCATGAATAATAAATGGCACAAAATAGAAAGAAGTCATGCCTAGTCGACATTAAAAAGTCTTTTATAAAACCAGGCGTAAAAAGTTTAGAACCTTTCTTTTACTAAGACAGGATTTTTTTAAGCTGAGAACTCACTGAGAGTTAGCATTTTATCAAATTGTGTATAAAAATACCGATGGCTATACGCTGAGTAAAATTTAACCACTTTCACAAACCCCTTCCAAAATCTCTTCTAACGCAAAAAAAAAAAAACATAAATTAAATTATAGGTGTCAAAATATAAAATTTCTGTTTAAAACGTTAAAAACTATAAATTTATATTTTTTTTAGAACAGTTCGGACTAAACTTAGTTCAATAGGATCCAGAAACACAACGAAAAAAGAGTACCGAAAATTAGGAAAAGGCTTAAAAGAGTATCTGCCAGCAAGTATGAGACTTTCCGGAAGTGTTCCACGAGGTTTCAGATAGGTAGCCACTCAATGGATTTTACTTTTTGCGTTAACTGCGATGGCAAATTGTATACTTTCTGAGTATGTGATACAGCCTTTTCAAATAATTAATGCGCCAAATACGTTAAGTACTATTTTATTTGAATCTGTCCTGATAAAATTGAGAGATTACTTGAAAGAGTGGAGTAATGTTAATATAATTGAAACGCTGGTTTATTTCAGTTGTTTTGAGGATTTGATCTGTTGTTATTTAAAAAAAAAAATTTTTATCGATTAAAGTAATTCTAAAACACCATTTCTACTTAGAAAAGTGAGAAGAAATCCTATTTAGTACAGTATTTTAAATCAATTAATTTTTTACCAATTTATCTTGGCTCACTTTCTAGTGTAAAGTGTAAACATTCTTAAATGTTTTAATTAAAATAATGTTTTTATTGACTATGATAAACTCACGTTTAATTACTGCCACGAATACAGCTGGTATTTGCGATAGCAGATACATCTTGGACATCTAATAAATCAGTATTTTAAGGTTAATAAATCTGGGTGAGTAAAACTTATTGTATCACAATTAAAATAAATTATTTAGTCTCAAACAAACGGAGGCATTTTCCAACTGTATTTATAAATGTTAAAGCAACGAATGAATGATGTTAAAGAAGGGTGTAAAATGTATTGATCAGTTAGTTGCGTCTTAAATGTTCAATTATGTGTAAATTAGTGACAACAACATAATCCCCTAAATGTATGCACTTATAGAGAACTCTTATCGCAAGTGTGTGTGTGAAAAAAATTTACTTAGTCAATGAACAGTAAATGAAAATTCAGAATGTACGAAAACAGAACCATTCATAAAGTCTGAGAATGCCGTCCCAACCCTTAAATCCAAAGCGAACTTGACATAAAACAACAAGATATACAAATGTTTGTGCACCAGTGTGAGTCTCATTTGTACCTCTTGTTCGTCTTTTGAATTTACATTTCCTTTACAAATTACTGCCTTAATAAAACATTTCCTCCGCTATCATTCACATCCACACGTTTCCCTAGTCTCATGGAATTTCATTGAATTGTGATTTATGTATGCAATTTAGACTATGAGGAACTATTATTTATTAATATGTATGGCTGTGAAAATATGTCAGACAAACAGAAACTCTTATTTTTTTATTTTCATTTTCACCTGTCATGTCTTGTGTATGACATTGCCTTTTAAAGGCAATAAAGAGAGATTGCTTCATACTCAAGTAAATATACACAGTACCTTCTAAATAAGCATTCCGGCTGTGACCTAGTGAAACATTACATATTCATATTGTAGCCCATAGAAATTTCACAGAATTATTAACAAATTCTTCAGACTTAACTCATTGACGAAGGTATAAGCTACGCAGGTGTCAACAAATCTATAAATCGAAACGTATATTTGTTGTTTTGAATACAGTGACGAGTGTAATTGAAAGGCGAGTTAAGTAAAGATTGATAAATATTACGGTTTTTTTTTAATAAATAAAATAAATAACTTATTGTTACTTTACGTCGTAGCGAGCAAGACAGAGACCAATTAATTGGAAAGGCAATTATTTGGAATGTATTGACTTTAATTTCGAGATTCATATGAAGCAGAATACAGCAGAAACTATTAAAAAAGATATGAGCGAAAATCGATTTGGCAGCTACCGATTGCTTTTTGGTTAGTTATGTTTTATAGTGAATTGAATGAAGCTAGATTACCCTTTGAAATTTATTCACTACAACAATTTTACAGTCGTCGTAATCGTCCGGGGTAGCACGATTAACACTTGCACTTTAATGTCCCGAACAAGCAATATCCACTGAATCAAAGTGCGTGGACAGTGTGTTTCGCAAAACTTGTTTCGCCTAAAACTTGTAAGCTGCTGACTTAACTTTTCTAAAATTTGGAATGACCTTACAGCCATATATCAGTATCAATGTTGCTAAAGCCGGGAAAAGCCATCCATAATTTTTGGGGAAAATTTTATCTAAATTCCCGGGAAGCGGGAAGTTTAAATTATATGCACTTTCAAGAAACATACTGATTGTTTTACAAGTATTTTGGTTGTGACATTTAAAAATTTTCAAATATTTTTTTTCGTGGGAGTTCTACTATTTAGTTTACAAAACAAAACTGAAGTTTCCTAATTTATACTAAAAGGAATTTGAGTTATTCCAAGCTACTAACATTCGAAAAACGAACGTGAAAGATCCTTATAACACATAGTTGATAATAAAGGGTTGAAAGGGTTTTATCTGTAGCTAGAAATTCTGCAACGAAAATCAGAAACAGAATGTCTAGTGAATTATCAAACGAACTAACAGTTCTTAAATCATATGTTACAAAAAAAAAAAATTAACTAGTAACAGGTCTATATTCGGCTATGCAGAATCTTATATACCCTTCACTATCTACGTAAATATAGTTTAGTGAAGTAACTCCTATCAAAAAAGCAAATATTGGGGTGACAGAGAATAAGAAAATAAAAAAAATTTGGTACTGCATACATTTTGATATTTTAAAAAATGTAAAAATTCAAAGCCCCGAAACTCGGAAAATATAGGCGAGCGCCAATATTTTCACTTGATGTTTTTTTTCTTATTTCTTAGTTCTCTATCACCCCATACATTTATTTTTTTGATTGGAGTTACATAATTGTTCCAAATGATATGAAAAAATTAGAGGTAGCCGTGGTGATTTGTCTGCTGCCTCGAAGGACATGGACCGATAATGCTTTTTTTATGTTTTTGTGAAATCAAGTTTGCCGAGGACCTGCAGATGAACAGACGGACAGACGGACATCGCTTAATCGACTTCGCTATGCATAAGGATTCAGAATGTATATACTTTATGGGGTCTTACATATATATTTAGAAATTACACACGGAATGACAAACTTGTATAAAGCGTTTTTGCACTTTTTGTGATGAAGAGTATACTTTTTCAGTATTTTTAATCTTTATCCTCGTTATGCAGTACAAATGTGGAGACGTTTGTTTGTCACCTGAATTGTTTTTAGGTTTAATAAGCAATTTTTTTTTTATTGTTTGCTTATGTTTCAATAAAACTACGAAAATATTAATTTAATTTTATTAAATAAACTAGTTTTCTGCAAGGATTGCTTTTTTTCGGTAAAACCGGGATCTGAAAAGTTGCGGAAAATCCCAAGCCCTACTTGTAACTTACTTAAATGTTATCCGATTTGAACAATTAAAAGTTCTTAGAGTTTTGCTAGAAAATATGAAGTAATAATTTTTTTTGTTATTGTATCTCTAATTGCTTAAAACAAAGTTTGACTTTAAAAATAAAATTATTTTCTGTCTTTGCTTCGTTTTAAGTTTTTTGCTTTTAAGTTAAGGGTTTTTTTTTTTTACAGGCACCATTCGATTCTTCGTAAGTTTTAAAGGGAAAATAAGGTAACAAGTTCTTTATTATCTGCATCCTTCAAGTCAGATATAATGTAAAAAATCAATATTTTGTACTTGACCTAATTAAGATACTTTACTATTTATTAAACACATTCATTTTCTATTATATATCGGTTAAATTATATACTGTTGCGAAGATGCTTTATTTAGGTCATAAAAAGAAATAAAAATAATTCTCACCAACAAAGTAAAACGAAATGACTTATTATGGGGGAACCATATCCATTATAACGAAGAGAATTTTCAAAGTATTCTTACGTATACAAGAAAAATATATATATTGGCCAAGCGAAAATGGACAATCCAAAATAGTATCGGATACTTTTGACGAACTTCCATTCTGCATGGCCTACATTGATGGGACCGAGATAAAATTGGCGGAATCTGCAATCGAGGTTCATACATCATATTTCTCAAGAAATCGCATATATTCACTAAAAGCGCAAGTAGTTTGCGACCACAAACGTAAAATTCGACATGTGCTGGTTGGTTACCCTGGAAGCTGGCATGACGCCAGATTCTTGTCCCTATTTCAAAACAAAGACTAATATTTTTCATCCTATCAATGGATAGCTGGAGATTCAGCGTATCCTTTATCAACAACATTAATTACTCCTTACAGAAGCAACGCGCGGAAGCTAGATTAAATGCCCAAATAGCTTTCAATTTTCAACATAGCAACTATAGAGTTAGAGTAGAACACACTTTTGGAATTCTTAAGGAAAAGTTTGGAAGCCTTAAACAACTTAGAATGCGACTTGATAACAAAGAAAATCATAAATTTTGCTGCGATTGGTTTCTTGTTTGCTGCGTTTTACACAATATTTTAATAGACGACGATCCCTCAACCATGAATGAAACTATTGAATTCCAAGAAACAACTTTTGAGAATCCATCTGACGCTGACGACGAATCTTCTAGTAATTCAGGAGAAATTAAACGACAAGCTATTTATTCATTATTGTTTCTTAAATTTTTTTATTTAAAAATAATAAAAACTTTAAATGTTTTTATAACATTTTCAGTTCTATTTCAGAATAAATTTCTAAATTTAAAAAAAAAACTAAAAAAAACCTAACTTAAAATAAATTCATAGGAAAATGAAAAGGTATTTCAAAGTCTTTTTGTTTTGTACGATTGTATTTATTTAAACAGGTACTTTTCAGGTCCTTACTTTTTTGGTTCATAGAATGCTTTTGGTTTATAGAGGGTCTTATGTTGATTTTGCTGAAATTACAAACTACTTATGAAATTAAAACTTGTATCACATTTTAATTTCATATTTTTTCAGTCTTTCATCCTTTTCTAATTCTAAAATTTTAAGTTTTTTTCTTTTTCTAATTGTAAAATTTTAAAATTCTGTTCATTTTTGGTTTTTTTCTTCCTCCAGTTTTAATTTTTTTCACTTAACGTAAATTTCTTTTCATGTTTTTTCTTTTTTCCATTCTAATTTAATTTAAAGCATTTCTGTTCTGTCAGCTTGGAAGGCTGCTAAGTAAGCGGTAGATGTTTTGGGAGCATTCTTTTTTAATTTCTCAGCAAAATCCTTACTCTTTTTTGAATATTTGTTGATGTACTTTGAGTTAAATCAACAAATGTTTGCGTGGTGGTAGATTTCTCAGTTGTTTGAACTTCTTAAAGGGGAATTTGGCTCCACTCCATCTATACGGTGTCAGCTATCGCATTTGATTCCAACATAGACTCGTTCATAGAGTCCTCTATTGAAACAATGTTTCCGGTTTCAATAATTACAAAGTCTCCTTCCGCATTCTTTTCACCAAAAATTTCTTTCAGTTGGCGGTAGTAAGGACACATTTGGAGAACTTTACCTAAAAATTAAAAAAATAAAAATAAAGTTTGGTCAATAACTTTATAGATGATCTACTCTACATAAAAACATGAATATGTACATAGTATACGTATGTGTTACGAATATACATAATTTTATTTACCTTCAACGCTTGATGTTCCAGCATCTGATGATAGAAGACCAGCACCGGTGGATTGCCGCCAGTCATTAGCTTTTTTGAACGAAGCCTTAAGGTGTCTTAACTTTCAACGTAGAAGTTCCCATGTGACGTCAATATTACATCGTTCCAGGAGCTTTTTATAAAACATTTGAGCCGTTGGTGCTTAGAGTATCAAAAGAAGCACTTAATTTGGGCATTTTACTTAAATAAGACATTATTTTACTTACCTCTATTGCCGGAGCTTCTTGGAGGTAATTCAAAATAATTGTGACCTCCTCATCAGTCCATTTTTTATTGGGTTTATCTATTTTTTTTTTTATTATTTTGTCTGCCATGTTAAATTACAAAGTATGTGCTATTTTTCTCAATTCTTTAATTTTATTGTTGTTTGATTGTTTGGTTGATGTGTTCTGACGGAGTGAGGGATTGTTTGATAGATTGTTTAATTGATTCGGTTTTTTGAATATAGTTATTCGATTATTTGAATAGAATTATTATTATATTAATGAATAAGAAATGTTTTTCCTATGCATTAAATGTGCTATTATTTACTCTTTATGTGTTCCTACAGTTAAACTTTAAATATCATGTCATTTTTAGCTGGGGACCTAACCATTTCCCTACATTAGTCTTTTATAATGTTTCATGATTTTATGATCTTAACAAAATCAAGCGCTTTTTTAGAAACAAATTGCCAACATTAATTCATTTGCAATGAAGCATTGTATATTCAGTGCATATAAAAACTTCGGTTTTTACTGAAGCATATTTGCAAACATGTAGCATTTGCATTTATTAAAATTTTGTTAATGTATTGTAAAAATATTTGCAAATGCTACGTTGCTAGACTATTTGCACGTGATTGTGAACTGGGCTAATAAATTTAAGCAAACGAATAACTGATTCTTTTTTGTGCATGTTCATTTTGCTTTTCTTATTATAAAATATAAACAGTGATGCTAAGCTGCTGTTTGGATGTCTTGCAAAAACTGTCTGCAGCTCCAGCTTCTTTTTTTTTCTAAGAGAAATAGCACTTCAGGCATTAAAACCTAGTTAGTTATTTTTCGTAACCGAAAAAAGGAAGGAAGAGGGATAGATGAGAAAAAAGACAGGTGGTGAAAGGAGAAAGATAGATAGAAGAAGTATCGACGAAGGAGGCTGCACGTTTTTTAATGTTCATTCTGAATATGTATGTATAACATTAAACAGAAAAAAAACATTTTTTGTATTTTGATTGCCACAGGGGTTGAACCCTGGACAAGCAGGTTTGTAGTCAACGTGTCTACCGCTTTGACTACAGCAGCCTCTTTTTCAAGGCAGAATATGTATTGAGAACCTAGATTTTAGTTTGCACTTTGCTATTGTTAAACTAATTAGTTTAATCACTTTAAAAAAATATGAAGTTGTAAACCTGATTTTTAATTTATTTTATTTTTTTAATTTAACTTTGGATTTCGGATTAAAATTGTTTTTACCAACACTGATTTATTTTTTTAATTTTTTTAAAAATAATGTATAAATGTGAATACCCAAAGCATTACTGAAAGAGACATTTAATCAGTCGTTTTCTGTAATATTTTTAAATACTCTTAAAATTATATTATAACATTAAAAGTTCTACCTATTCTGATTTCAATAACTTACAAGTTCTCGTTCATTCATATTCACTTATAATACATCAATTAGGATTATACCATTATTTAAATGTTAATGGCAAATTAAAGAAGCTTAATTTGAATAATAAAACGTGGAGACCAGATTCAACCAAATAATTTTGTAGACGAAGTGTAATTTCTTATTCTTGTTTTTACTGTATGAGAAATTATTTTCATGCCAGGTACCACCTGCTGCTTTGCAAGTCACATAAATTTAAGCACCATTTCACTTACTCATTTATTTAGTCTTATCAATCAGTTCTAATAAGTGGCACCTGTCGCTCATTAAGTTTAACAGTCAGTTGAGTCGTCTCAGGAAAACACTAAACTCTTTCATACATATCAATCCAAGAGAAAACGTTTAAGTGTGTGGTATAAAATATATTTGAATAGCGTTGTGATACATTCCAAGTTTTAATAAATTCATGACAACTATTTGTTGCTTTGAGAACATAATTTCAAAACTTGCTATGCTTATTACTTCATAATCATTCAATACAAAGGTAAGAACAAGCAACTGCATATGTATGTTTAGTTACAATATTTCACTTTTAAACTTAATTCAAGCCAATTGATGGAAATACAACTGCACACATCTTTGGTTTCCTTATTGTAAAGTTAATCAGCAACACCATTATCATCACGATAGCAGGCAGCTAAGAGTAATAACATTTGTTCGTGTTTAGGCGCATTAGGTCACATTTCCTTTTTTGCATGTCGTGTGCAATTTGGCATATTTCAGCCGATATGCAAATTAAGTTGTTGCACTAAATGCCAACTTCACCACTGTTTCACACACATATTTCAAAAACACACTCCTTTAAACATATATTTACCACTATAGCCACACTTTCTTATGTATTAATGTAAATTCATACAGTCATTAGTACATACATTCATGTGCAATAAATGTTGAAGGTATGTTTGCAATTCAACGATATAAATGCGGCCGCCACCGCCAATAAATTTTGACGACTACCTACACAAACCTTGATTTACTTAATATTTTTCAACTTACGTACATTAAAAAATGTCTTAACCCAACTAACAATTTAGTTCTGTTTAGAAAATTAATAACTAAAGTCAATTTAACGCGTCAAGATGTCTTTAAAGGAGCTGATTAAACGTACAGCTATCAAATTAATATATCGTGTAAATTACTAATGCTGATTTCGTTTTTTTTTCTAAATATTGTTTATTGAATTTTTATATTACATACAAATCTTTCATTGAATAATTATAAACAGCAATTCAAACCAATAAAAATCGGTATCTCATGACCAACATTAAGATATTTTAATGTTTTTACAAATAAAATGAGCAAAAAAAAAACATGATATAAATGTAAGTAGCATCAAAAGTAAAGGTTATGACTACAAGATTAATAATATTATAATGATTTTTTTTCACGCTCAATTTTTTTAATGGCATTAATCTTAAAATTTGAAAGAAAAAACACGTTAGGGTGGTTTTTGAAAAATAAAATATAGAATTATAATTGCCACAAAATCAAAACGCATAGAAATATTTTTATAAAACTTTAAAAGCATATAGATAAAACAGTTTATAATCAAATGAAGAAATATAACTTACTTTTTGACTTTATCAGAAATTAAAATCTGGAATAGGGAAAAAATTGCCAAAAATTGCCTACCCAGTCTTTTTTAATCAAATCCTTGGGGGTTTACGTTCTTTTTAATCTGTGCCTTGTACTCCAAGGAATTTTTACAATTGGCTATATTTGAATAGGGCTTGAGAACCGTTACATTTTTTTACCTAATTTTTATTCGCATTTGCTATACGGTTTTTCTAATGGTTCGAAAATTTTTGTTAGTTTAGCTATAAAGCTAAATTACATAAGCAAAAATATATCACCTTTTAGAAAAACATTCCTAAAAAATTGTGTTTGCTGCGTTTTTTTAAAGTCTTAAAGTAAAATTCTGATACATCAAAATTTTTAAAGATATTTTCAAAGATAAACATAAACTTTTTATGAACGAAGTACCCAACTTTGGTGGCCTACCCCAAAGACCCTCCTTAACCACAGTGTGCCGACCTAAGAAACACCATAGGACTTCATTAAATTATCTTAAGTGGTTTTTGGGATACCGAATTTTGAACAAGAAATCGTTTATAATCCACTGTGCAGCGTTAGGACAAAAAAAAAATAACTTCGTTACATCTTAAATCGTTTAGATCTCAAATTTAGTTCTTAACTTTTCGAAACCAAGACTCACACCATACTCGTTGAAACAGCCCTGATTAATATTTATAACCAAAACTCGGTATACACAAATACGAAAAATTTATTAGCCAGACCCTCTTTATTTACTTGAAGTCGGTTTAAATTCAACTATAAGCAAAATGTAAAAACTCAAAACGACAACAAAACCTAAAACATATTTTTGGTTAACAGAAAAAATTTGGACATTTTACACATTGCATACAATTGTAGCTGGTTATTTTAAGGAAATTTGTTTTACATATGTATATCGAATTAATAGCTATTTGCTGTTTTACTGCTGTTATTACAAGCGATCAACTCGAAAAACTGAGTGCTTTTTATACAAATTATTCAGATGAGTTGATCGATTGTATCGTTGTTTTTTTAAGTCCGATAGAACCTGAAATTATAAAATATAACACCAAAAATTAAATTTTGATGAAAAATTTTTCTTTTTATTTTCAGTAAACTCTGGCAAATCGTTATGAATAGACCCACGCCGAAACAACGCTATCAAATCATCCAAGTTTACTTTAAAAATCACTCATCTAGCGCAGTTATAAATTGACCCGTTGTTTTATCGCCAAATTGTGTTCAGCGATGAATCTAATTTTTGGCTTAACGGGTTTGTTAAAAAGCAAAATTGCCGCATATGGAGTAAGACTGATTCGCAACATACTCTTCACACTTCGTTGCTCCCAGGAAAATGCACGGCTTGGTGTGGTTTACACGCTGGTGGCAGTAACGGACCTTACTTCTTCAAAAATGAGGCCGGACCTCACGTTACAGTCAATAGAGATCGTTACCGCACCATGATTAATGAGTTTTTCTTTGAAAATATAAATGACATTGATCCGGACGAAATGTGATTTTAACAAGATGGCGCTACGTGTCATACGGCGACCGCAACCATCGAGTTATTTAAATCGAAATTTGGCGATAAGTTGATTTCGCGAAATAAACCTGTCAATTGGCCTCCAAGGTCGTGCGATTTGACACCTTTCGATTATTTTCTGTGAGAACACGTGAAGTAATTGGTTTATGCTGATAAATTTGCAACAATTGACGCTTTGGAGGCCAACATTGTTTGTGTTTTTCGTGACATACGGCTTATATTACAGAAATAGCACATAGGACTTTGTTTTTATTAAATATTCTTATTTTGACTCCTAAGTATCACAAAACTAAGTTTCAAAAATAAAGTTAAAACTGATCTTTGCCAATGAAACGAATGCTTTCGTTTAAGCCATCACTTCACAACTATAGGTTTAAGTCTTAGGCCGTATTTAATAAGTTTTAAAGAATTAAATGGGTTGAGTGACACTTTGTTTTTTAATTTTTTTTCTATAATTAACCACATTTGAAAGATCTCTTAACTTCTTCATTTGAAAAGGAAAACCTTAATTTTTTATAAGAATTTTCCTTAATAGAACTTTTAAAACTGTGAATCTCAATCCCGAATGATTAAATTTTTTTCATGTTAACTGATAAAAGTTTACATACTACGACATTTTTTTTCGTTTTTACAATTAAGAAATTCTTGAACAGACGATATATTTTTTTTTTTTTTGACATTTGAGAAATTATTTTAATGTAATAATTTTATTTACTTTAGAAAAAAATGCAAATTTATCGCATTTAATAAAAAAAGGCCAAAAAAGGCTACATCCATTGGCACGTGTGCCAACGTAGCTGTTTGATTATACTTCAGTTTTTTATGGTTATGGTTACTTTTCCCTAGAAATGATTTTAGTTTATATTGTTTTAATTTTTGTTAAAATATTCAAAAGTTTTCTTGAGAGTATTAATATTAAAAGTAAAAAATTCTTATATAATTATTTAAGTGAAATGTTGAATTAAACTTTTGACGAACAGAACTCAAAATTTGTATCTTGAAAACATATAATGAAAAGTCAGAATAAATGGTGATTACGCATAATATTTATCTATAACCAGATTTATTGTTTTAGAAAATTCATAAGAATGGAACTAGTGAAAAACGAAGTACCATTTGCTATCACTGAATCTGTTACGTATGCCGTTCTATACAGACTTAACCTTCGAAGATGTTTTAGTTAAAAAGCGAAGAATAAGTTATTTCACACTATATTCTTAATCCCTAAATTGGTAAAACTTTCCACCTTTATTGTTGCAATGTTCAGTTTTAAATTTTTATTTTACCATGAGCGGGAAAAGATATATATTTTCTGAAATTACTAAAGAATAGAGAAGAGCAAAACGGCAAATCTACACACCACTGACAAAAATTAGACTGTTATAAATCTAATTTTATTAAGCCCTCTTTGATTTCTTAATATGAACAAACTATAATTTTACAATATTAGGAGAACTTAAGAGCAAAAAATATATTCCAGTTAACTAATAAAAGTCATAAAAAGAAAACGTATTAAAATATTTATCAATACCAAATAATAAATTTTTCCATGAATTTTAGGAAAATTATCTAGAAATTAATATTAGATTTTTTCGAAAAATTGGAAAAAAGGATTAGAGATTTCGACTGTAAGACCGGCAAAATTTCTTTCTTTAACGGAAGCACCTTCACTTAAAGGCGTGCAAAATTTCTTTCATTAACGCTAGTGTCTTCAATTTAACAAATCAAATTTTGAAATCAATAGATTTCAAAGAATTTTATTCAAAAATTTTAATTAAAATAAATGCTTTATAGAACATAATTAAAATGTTCTTACAACATAGTTGAGAGACTACTACTTTCGCGAGTTTCAATCTATTACTAAAACTCTTTCGACAAGATTAGAGCATTCAAAAATCGAACGAGTCAAGTTTTTTATAAAAATCCTAATTTCATCTGGCTATAAAGTTTTCTGGTCTATCAAAATGAACTTAAGATTTCAAATATATTCTACGCTTTACCGGTTTAGTTATATGCGCTTAACTTCAAGCTGAAAAAAGTAACTGCAAAATGTGGCAAATTTTCTGGAGTGATAATAACATTTACAAAGCTATTATTAATTACAAAATATATCATGTAAACAAAAAGCTAAGAGAAAAATATAATACGAGTGACATAAATTTGTTTTAGATTTATAAATTTTTCGTTTCCACACAAAAGCATTATTATGGTAACAGCCAACTATTTACTTTTCTATCTCGAATTGTAGTCGGCTGGTGATCATTTTGCGATTTTTATAACTTTCGGCTCAGAAGAGTTTTGCAAGAAACATAATTCTAGGTGGTGTCTTTTTCTGGTTTGTTGTTAATTTACTTCAAATTTAATATTATTTGCGCTGACTCGGTAACACTGTTCTATTCCCTTAGACTATTGCCCTTACACTATTGTACTGTTTCTGTATTATAAACAATCTACTCGGCTGGAAATCTTACATGGAAATAACTCAAAAAAACTGAGTGAGTGTTAAAAACTTAGTCTAACGGCACTTTTAACTTGCTTAGTAAAAATTTGCATGCAAATAACATGTTGAGCCCACCATTATTACGAAAATAAAATCTGGCAAGCCTTGCATATATGAAAAGAAACAGTGTTGTTGTTTTTGCCTTCGAGTGCGTGGTAAAAAAACAGAGGTGTATTAAAGCATAGGTTTTCTTGTTTTTGTATTATTTAAAAAACAAATTCAATAACGAACATCAAATTAAAAGAGAGAAATGTAAAAATTCCGATGCCATAAAAAATTTGATAGCTTTTAAAGAGAATTTAATGTCGAATGCCTAGGATGTGAAGTGGAAAAAAGGTTGTTATGAAATGTCGGGGCAACAGCAGCGTACGTGCTCTTATATGGATGGGTTAAGTTTACTAACACAAGGCATCGATCAAGCATTCGTCTTCTGCCAGAGTAACACATTAATGAAGCATAGTTAGCTGTATTTAGAATAGCGCATGTTCAGGAAATAAAAAGAGACTGGAGGATGAAGTTATAGCCACAACAACAGAGTAAGAAATACAGAATCTATGATGTACAGTAGTAGAGAGAGTAAATTAATAAACTCTGTGCGAATAATTGCAATCAAAAAACCCCGTATGTTTATCAGAAAGGTGAAACCATAAAAAAGGTACATTTTTTTTCAAAACAGTGTAGCTATTGAATGCAAAGCAAAAGTGATACGCGCCAGACGACAACAGGTTAAACAAGTAAACATATAATTTAAACATCATAATGTCATATGCACAAAAGAGCAAGCAACATATCCGATCGCTAACTTAACGCATAGGATGTAATGCAAGTAGGATGCAAACCCCCATCTCGCGATACGGGACTTAAGGACCATGTTAATAACCAGTAAAGAGATTGTAACATCTGCTGGCTGATGGTCTCAATCGCGCAAGTATTTAGCCACTAGTCAGACTTTAAAACACTAACTTTCAGGCCCTTGCAACCCCGGGCGATTGGTATCGTGTATTTTTCAAAAGCAATAGCGATGAGGTTACGGCAAGGCTAATATGTTCCCGGAAAAATTTTCCTACTAACATATTTTGCTTCCCTCGTCTTTCTGATCTTTGGGTTATTTTCTTGCAGTTGCATAGCATGAAAATGTATTGTACTTACATAAACTAAACTACATGTGCACATATGTACATACGTATACATCTATCAAAGTTATTAATTTTATTTTTTTGTGATAGTTTGACGAGTTTGCTGGCAGTGCAGCTCCCTAACTTTTTTGGAATTAGTTTTCATAAATTTTATGATGTGTCGAGATTGATGGTATGAAGTTTCGTTTTTGATGTAGCATGTGTGAAATATGTCAGAGTAACAAATAGCACAATGCCGGCAAACACATCGTTTTCTTTTGGTGTATTAGAAATGAATTGCAACAAATTTATATTTTTTTTTTCAGAAAAAATGTATTAAATATTTTTGCCAAATATGGAAAAGAATTTAAAAGTAATTGCCTATAATTTTTTTAAAGTAGCAGAGCACAGTAGATAGTTATAGCTCAGGTATAAGTATTTTATTATATAAACATTTTCTAATATTGAATGATATGAAGTATCCTTCAATTTACTTTCATAACTTAGAATAAAATACAGCTGTTAATTAAATTAACTAAAAATGGATCACTTTCATACAGAAGTGATTTGCATTTATGTTTTTACCAATGTCTAGTCAAACTCACATCCCAACTTTTGCTAATGACACCGCTTATCTCAGGACACATGAAAACGCAAGAGTAGCTTCAAGGATATTACCGGGCCAAATAATCCAAGTAGGGAAGCGAACAAAAATATGGGGCATTAATGAGCAAAAATGCACCTATATAAATTTTATCTTTCGCAAGTAAGCTTTCTCTCACATTCTAATTAACCAGGTTATCTCTTAATACTAAATATCTTGGTTTCCATCTGGATCGGCGACTCACTTGAAAATATTATATAGATGCGAAATTGATTCAAAATAAACTGAAACAGCTCAAATTCATTGGCTTATAGTTAGAAAATCCATTTTAAACCATGACTGCAAAATTTTGCTGCACAGTATCCTCTGCTTTCAGTATTGACAAAATAAAATTCTTCGAATGATTACCGCCACCCCTTGATGTTCCATTGGTCAAAAGTAAAATCTCTAAAAAGGTGCCTCGTTATTTAAAAAATTTGGAAGCTCACACAAATCCCTTTTCTTGAGGTATTCTACACCACTGCGGACATATTCGTCTGAAAAGAATGGAGTGCTTTACTCTAAGATGTAGTACATAATTGTGTTTCTATTATTTAAAATTTAATTAAAAACTGTAATTTTCGTCCGGAACTGGCTGGTTATTTATATATTGGTAATTTTTTAGATTAGAATTTGAATACTTATTTTTAATTTATGCTTAATTTGAGATATAATAAATAATAATAAAAAAGAAAGATATTGAGGTGAATCATTTGTCATATGATAGGAAATTGCATCGTTTATACGTATATATACATTAAAACAAAAAAATATTAGAACAAAATTTGTGTATTTGTTGCTGGTCTTTACAAAAATTTTTTAAAACATTATTTTTAAAGCTCGAGGTCAATTATTTAATTATATTCTTTGTTTTCCTATTAATATGATATGATATGAACAACAAAACCAAAATTTTAAAATATATAAACACTACAGCCATACCTAAATTAGCGCGTAAGACGCAATCTATCTGTCAAAAATTCTCATGTACATACAAAATGTATGAAGCAGACCATAAATGCGCTGCGCACAGTGGCACACTTGGCGAGAGGGCGGTCAAAAATCCGTAACTTTTTATTGGATCGGAATTTTTATATGCGGTTTTTTCTGTTTGGTAGGTGGGACCTTAAGCTTTAATTTTTAATAAAAAGCATAAAACTCGACCGACAAAAGAAGTTACGAATGGTTTAATATTCGTTACCATTATTAATTAAAGTTGAGTATAAAAAGCAAGTGTTAAAACATAAAACAACAATTTTTTTCACATGTATATACTACTCTTAATGTTACAAATTATAATTATTAATAGTTTTGTAAACTAAATCTTTTCCGGAAACGCCAAATTTTTAATTTTGAATCGTCTTATTAACTGATAATCTACACCTGTGATAGATGCTGCAGTTCTTGGATCGGAATAAATCTTCTTGCAGTATTTTCATCATTCGATTTTTTTTTTTAAGAGAAGTAGCACTTCAGGCATTAATGCTTATTTAGTTATTTTCGTAACCGTGCACATTCTTTAGGAAAGGGACAGACGAGAGATAAGACAGGTGGTGAAAAGAGAAAGATAGATATAGCCATTTTCTTAGTTATTTTACTTCGCCGGCTATGAAGAAGTACCGAGGAGGCTGCATGTTTAATATTAATTCTGAATATGTATTTATACCATTAAACAGAAAAGAACATTTTTTATTTTTGGTTGCCGCAGGGGTTGAACCCTGGTCAACCAGGTTTGTAGCCAACGTGTTAACCACTTCGACTAAGGCAGCCTTCTTTAGGGTGATCGATTATGTTCTTTTTTCTTTTGGCTTTCTGCAAAAACAAACAGGTACTAAGAATAATCAGGTACAGATCATCCATCCCATGCAGTGTGTGCGCACATCTTTTGTATACAAAATTGTGTTATTAAATTAAGCAAGGAATTAGCTTACATTTAAAACTTTCATTCGAAATAATGCCATAATACACATGTGCATTCACGTATTTTATTTAAGACTTCCTTTTTAATTATTTCATTATTCTAGATTCATAATTCTTTATGATATTATTGTCTTATGATATATTTGCCAGTACCAACTCTACACAGCAAAAAATTGGACGTTACCCTAAAAAGTACTAGCCATAGTATAATGACTAACTTTTGTGATTGCTAAATTTTGTTACTCGCTTTCAAAAGTTTTATAAGACTTTATACTTTATAATAAAACACATTACATAAGTTCGCAAATAAGGGAAATTAAACTAGTTTTTTAAGTTAAAAAAGAATAACTTAAAATACGTACTAATGATAATTATTATTTTCTCCAATAATTAATGTAATCAATTCCCAATAATTGATTATAAAAGTATCATGCCTTGTTAAAAGCATTAGGTTGGTATATAGTTGGGATGTCCTTCCGCTAAAATGCTTAACTTCACACTCGATTACCTTTTTTAAAGTTTTTTTGCTGGGTAATAGGTAACCAAAATTTCATTGAAGATTTAGATTTTGCAAATGTGATAGATTTAATATAGTGCATTTGTATTTACTAAATTCCATCACAAAAGCTATCAACGCCATTTTTTAAGGAGATTTGAAAAAAAAAATTTGGCTTTAACTCGGTGCTAGAAAGTTAAAATAACTCAAAAATAATTCTGTAGAAAAGTTTTTTTTTTTTAATTTCGTATGTTCATAATTTTTGTACAAAATACCTGACCCTTGGTCAGAAAAATTGCTTTAGTGCACAAGGTCGTAGCCTGGCGCACATATAATGAGGTATAGGTGTGTAGGGGAGCTTTCAGGCTAAAACACAGAGAAATATCTTTGTGACGTGGCTTGACTGGAGAGAGTTATGCTCTATTAAGCACGAGATTTTTGAAGAATTTTGACCTTTTTTAAAACAAAAAATTAAAGAACTTCTAAAAACGTAATGACTTTATTTTGCCAGCACTGGTAACCAGCAAATTGCATGATTGAAGAAAATTTATTTTGATTTGAAATCTCTAAAACAAAAAAGTAATAGTAATTTGAAAATTAGAATTTACTTACTTAACAAAATATGCGGAAAATCTATTTTGGATCACCCTGTTTAGTGTGTTATAGTTGGAAGAGAGTTCTAAATTTTTGACTCTCGAGGTTTACTGGTATTTACTTTCAAATGATTAAAAAACACTAAAATCAGTAACCACAAACAAAAAATGATTTTTGAGCGCCTTCTCAAAATATGTGGCACTATGCGGCGTCAACGCCGAGCAATTGGAAAATCCGATTTTGACAGCGCGTAAGGTAATGAAGTTGGCTGCAAGATAATGTTGTTTACTTATTTTTTCTTATTTGTTTACTTCAGAATTGCAATTGGCATTGTAAAACAGTAACGGAATTACCTTTTTTCGGCTTTATCTAGCGTGTTTAGCACCGTTTTGCATTTCATTTTATAGGGTTTTATTAAATATGATAAATTAACATTACTGTTCATAACAGAACTTTGCTCTTTTATTTAGGTGTCATTTCAGCGTAAAAACCATACGTTAAATTGCGTCGCGTCTTACGTGCTATTTTAGGTTTGTCAGTTAAGCTTGCATTAGTTTATTAAATAAACATACAGATTTCCCTTATTGTCAAATATTGCACTATTTTTTTGTGGTGCTAAAAAAGGGTCCAAAACTTAAGGTGGAAAATTTTTGTCTAAAGGTACAAAAACGAAGTTTGTTGGTTATCAATTTTATACAAAGTCATATCGTTTGTATGATGTTACAAAAAGTCAAATAATTATTGCTCGAGATGTTTTGTTTTTTGAGCAGTCATTTGTTGACTTTAAATGAAAAACATAATATATACGAAAAGTTTGACTGTGATTTTTTAAAAAATATGCAAAGCAAAGATATGCATACATCTGGTAACGAGTTTCAACAAAACAGTGATGGTGATAATGATTAACAAAGTGATGAAGACATAAATGATCGACAAAAAGAAGAAACTGAGTTGAGCAGTGAAACGAGTGAAAAAGACACATTAGATACCCCTATTGTGATAAACAAAAGAAAACTTGGAAGACCAAAATTGTTAAAGGCTGTACGTAAGGGTAGAACAAGAAAAATTTACTGTACAGAAAATGGCCCTCAAATTCTTAATTCTATTATTAAAAATCTGAACACCGTAGAGGAGGCTTTAAATGGTAAACAATACTTGGAAACTTATTGATAAGCCAAATGGAAAACACGTTATTGGCTGCAAATGGGTATTTACCTTAAAACATAATCCTGTTGGCACAATTGAAAAATATAAATCGCGACTTGTAGCTCATGATTGTTCAGAGAAATATACCGTCGATTTTTAAGAAACTTTTGCCCTAGTGGTACGACATTCAACAATAGGATTGTTATAAGCTTTATCTGCTAAACACAAATTGTTTGTTAATTATGTTGATATAGCGGCAGCATATTTGAACGGTCACTTGGAAGATGATTGGCTTAACCGCCAATGTTTGAAAACAAAAAGTATCCTAACAAATTCTGCAATTTGAAAAAGGCCCTATATGGCTTAAAGCAAGCCGGCCTTGAGGGAAAAAAGGAATAACTGATATTTTAATAGAAATAGGCTTTTTGAGATGTAACTCTGACACTTGTGTATATTTGAAAAGAGATAAAAACAATATAAGCATAATAAGGCAGCATAACATATGTCGATGACATGTATTTGTATTTTCATTTCTATCTAGCAAAACAAGATTAATATCTCATCAAGTTAAAGTACAAGTGAGAAGGTTCATTATTACAAGATTTATAATTGAAATAAATTAAAAAATTATAAATAATTAAAAATATCTATAAAAAATGTGATGTAATGCAAAGATAGAATTTAGAGAGATAATAATAAAAATAAAAGAAAGAAAATTAACTTTATTTATAACATTTACAATAGTTGGGGAAAGAGAAACAAAATTAGCCTAAATATCTTTGAAGTTCATTTCTAAATCTGTTTCCGTTGCTGGTTTGATTTGACTTTGAGGTGTAAGCTGGCATGTTTAAGTGAATTAAAAATGAATCACATTATTACAAGTTTAAATAATTCAGTAGAGGCAATTGACCGAGGTGCTTTATATTTTGGTCTTAGAATGGAAATTAATCGTGATGGTTTCAGGGCGACAAACGAAATATACTAAGGAAATTCTAAGACTTCAAGGACCTGTAACTTGGAAAATATGGCGGCCGACGATTTTTTTATTCATTATTTAAATCCCACGACAAGCTTTTGTTTTATGAACGAAATATCTAAATAATAAAATTTAATGTATTTTTGGTTGAAAGAAGTATAAACCCAAAATTTTTTTTATTTTAATAGTTGATTAATAAAGCTTTTTGAAATTATTAATCGTTCAGTCAACGAAGGTCGGAATCTTTAAATAGTTGATACAGCCACTTATCCCGTCGTAAGTCCTAGATTGATTTAAAGTCCCTTCATGTATTTTAAAACCTTGTAAGACTCAAAAACATGTGCTAGACTTTTAACCACTATCGAAAAAGGTCTTTGGGTTTTTTTCGAATGGGTGTGAAAATTGACACCCTCCTCTTAAAGAAATGCCTTTTTCTTGGCTCAGTAAGGTTCCACACTAGTGCTTGCGATGTCTCCGAATTTTCATTTCCCGGGAAACGGGAAAAAACTAATGCATTCCCGGGATTTCCCGGTATTCCAGGGAAAAAAGCAACTCTTGAAAAAAACAAGTTTACATAGTTTTAACCAAATATAAACAAACAATAGAATAATTAGTAAATAAATGTTTTAACAGTTTATAAAACTTTAAAACAATTCAGGTGACAAGACATACATATGTACATATGTATGTACAAATATAAAAATATTGACAAAAAAATTTTTTTAATAATTTTTTGAATACTATGATTTTAGAAATGCGTTTAATAAATTTTTAAACATTCTGCCTCTTATTTTTGTTGCATAATTTCCCACAATAGAAAAAACAGTTTCACTTTCAACTGATGTAGGTTTTGTTGTCTACAGCGCGTTATAAAGATTATCCATGTTCGCGTTCTAAATGTTAGTGGCTTCGAATAACTTTAAATTCTTTTTAAACAAATTAGTAAACTTTAGTTCTGCCATCCCCGTATCATTTCTAATTTTTTTTAAATGAAAATGTAGAAAAATGTATTTTTAAACATTTATTGTAGAGTTCTATAAACAGTGTTAAAAATCTTTCATCTACAAAATTAATATGTATTGACAACTGTTCCAATACCATTAAACCGATAAAATTATGTGACTTCAGATTGGTATCTATAGTTTCTCTACCTAATGATATATTTTTATGAAATAAAAAGTGTTTTATATTGGAACCAAGGGACCTCCTCTTAAAATTTTACTCAAAAACATCCAGCAGTTTTTGCGTAATGCGAACACAGACAGACAGACAGACAAAAATTCTCAAAATAAGTGTTTTGTATTCATACCGATAGATAAATATCTACACCAACATCAACATTTTCAGAAAATATTTTATGTACAGATATATAGATGTTGTTGAATTCATACGAAAAGAGATATTTGAAAATTTTTAAATGTTAGAATTAAAATACTTGAAAAACAATCAGTGTATTTTTTTTTTTAATTTCTAGTAATTTTAAAATTCCCGTTTCTCGGGAATTTAGTCAAAATTTGCCCGGGAAAATGTGGATAGCTTTTCCCGCGAAACTCTATTCCACAAACATAAATTTGTAACGTCCTTGCCTAAAAGCTTGATATTGTAGTTCTTGTATTCTAAAGCTTTCCCGACCTCAATAATAATGCTTTTAGATGTAATATAATAAATAAATAGAGACAGCTGGTAAAAATTTAATTTCATGATTGTCATTCTTCTGAGAATTTCTTCGTTTAACCGGTTTTTTATTTTTTCTGATTACACGTCTCTTCGCCTTGGCATGACTTTCCTCTTTGTTCCTTAGCGTTGGAAATGATGTGGATTCCTCCTCCTCCTCTACTGTCATTTCCGCTATACTATTGAAAGATTCACTCTTTTCAATTACAGAGCTTCGTCTTTCTTTTTCATCGATTCCTTTTTGCAGCAAATCGTATTTATTAAGGACATAACCCAGCCCTCAACTTAGTAAGTTTTTTCATTATTAGCAGAAATAAACTCTTTCTGAAGGCCTGCAACGCCAACTCTAGCACGTTTATTAGGATCAGACCTTGCGCATCCCCCATTTTCGTTAGCAAATGTTAAACACGACTAAATGCCTGCACAGGTACCTTTTCTGCAGCATTTTTACAGTTATTCAGAAATTTATTTTAGACTGAACTTTAAAGTAGTTTCTGCACACAACTTTTTACCACCACAGTCAGCAGCGTAGCAACTGCTCAGTTTTTAATAATATAAGTCCCTTTTCAATTGCAGAAACATATAATGAAACGCTGCTGTTTTATCGGCGAAATTGTTACAGCTGAGTGTTATGATCTTTTATTATAGAGGGCGCTGCGAATTACCTAACCGTTAATTGAAAAATAAATATTGGGTGCTATTTATTCAGAAAAATAAAACTTAAATTAATACATTTTGCACATAATTCAATAATAAGAAGAGACTAAGAAAAATATAATTTATCCCAAATTTATGTTCATATAATCTTGAAGAAAATAACATAATAATATTGTTAAAAAAAAATCATTGGTGCATTGATTGATTGTAGTGGTAGGCTCGCACTAGCTGATATTAAAATGTCGACAAAAATGAAAAGACGACTTTAGTCGTTGCGGTACAAAACATAAAAATATTTTTTCTCCAAGTTTTTTTCTTGAATTAAAATATTTTGTTAAGGTTTTTAACGATACCTTTTTATACGACGAAGCCGTAGGTACTGCCAATAGCAAACCTCCACCATTTTTCCTACTGCAAATATTTCGTGAATGAAACTTTTTCTTAAAATCTGTAAATTTGTAATATTGTTCTTATCCCTAAATGGGGAAAAATGCTTATTTTTTAACTAAGATTAAAATCACATTTGATATTAACATACATACATATATACACACATACATACATACAATACATACATAAAATACAATACAATACATACAATACAATACATACATACAATCCATACATACAATACAATACATACATACATACAATGCAATACATACATATAGTTAAATGAACAGTCGTAAATTATTAACACCACGACTACCAGTCTTTTTACAAATTAGGCAAACGCAAAGCTAGAAAAGAACTAATGTAAGAATTTAGTCTTCCTTAAAAAATTTAACAATGGGCACGATAAAAAAATTAATTACAAAAAATGAAATAACCTTCCAAACTTGTAAAATCATCGTAAGTTTTATTTGAATGTAGTACACAAAGGTGAATTTTACTACAGAGTTTTAAATATTTTACATTCTCAAAGCTTTTTATATACACACCAATTTGATTAAAAAAACATTAATACAAAATTAATTTTTCATATAAATTATTATGATGTGTAGACATCATATGGGATAATTTTAAGAAGTATTGAAGAAAAAAATTCAACCAAAGCGAAAATCCAAATTATGCTATTTTTCAAAGGCTTAGGAAAGTTTGTCTTCAATTAAATTAACATCACTTTTGCTCCGAAATCTAATAATTTGCTTCCATGTAGAAAATCATCATCATCAGGATATGCAGCATTGCATATTGCAGGTGTCTAATTTCTCCTGTTTTTTTTTTTTTTTGGAACACGTCTGCACATATTTGTAAATAATTTTTCTTTTTATTTTAATCCGTTTGTTATAACATATTGTTAAATATTCGTTGTAGAGAAAAGTTATGAAGGCAGAAGCTAGTAAACAAAGGTAGAAAATAATTATTTTCTTGATCAATACTGATTGACCAGATGAAAGTTCTAATATATTTTCACAAGTATTTTCTTTAATTTTTTCAATAAAAGATAGAAACAGAAAATGCAAAAATGAAAAGAAATTATTTTCTATTTTATTTTCACAAGGCCGCTTCTTATAATTTTAAAATAAAATAAATAAGTCCTTTTAGTAAAAGCACTACATATTGTAAGCACATTTATTTGAAACTGTGAAATAACTGGTATTTTTGGCGCCTAATTTATTTTGCTCTTTTGATTTCTTAGCATTGCAGAATAAAAGGACGCTTATACTCAGATATTAAAGTCGTTGTATATTTAAGAGGATTTAAAATTTAATATGGACCCTGAATTCCGCTATTATTTTAATCAAAGTAGAAATTGTATTTTTTATCATTTTTTAATTTTTTTCCATTTAAATGATTAGATAAATGTAGATGTACATCATCTTCAGCGTGTTTGATATGATGATGTTTATGGCGAAGCATATAGGTCTTCCAGAAATACATTAAAATCTACTAGTGTCGCAAATAAAATATTCTTGTTTTCTTTTCGAAGATAATTATTCTTTTTTTAAATAGTTGAACTCACGCCTAAAACTATTCACTAATAATATGCATATTTACACCATACATATTTTTATATTCCTTGATCTTGAATCTCAAAGCGGATACATTGAAATTAAACAAATATTTGAGAAAAGTTGTTTTTAATATCTAAATATAATTTAAGCTTTTGGGTAAAACTAAATCCAGCTTTAATATCTATAATAAGGTTTTTTTAGTAATATTTCCTTCAAAAAGCTCTATTAAAAAAATTTATAATTTCTATTAACAATAAAATTAAAAGAAAATCAGCCAAGAAACTGAAAAACTGGGGTATTTGAATTTTCAAATGAACTTAATTCGTTGATTCGCTTAATTAGTACAAATGAATGTTATGAAGTATGCAGTTTTAAATAAATAAAAAAATATGAAAAAAAGCTCTTATCAATTGCGAATCAAAACTCAATTACTCTTGCTATTTATAAAAAATGTAATGATTTTGCCCCAGTGTGCACTTCAATCTGTTGAAAATGCAATCAGCAAAATATATTTATTTTGGCGCTTGTACATTCTTATTTTTGTTATTCGTTTTTTTTTTTTTAATAAAATATTGAATTTTTAATGATGACATTAAACATTCCTTTAGGATTCAGCCACAAACATTCTTTTTCAACTTTGATGTCGATGCTTTTTGTGCTTTTTTTATGTTGTCCTTTTGCATAAAAAGTGTTAAGATTTGTTTAACATTTTGCAAATGTGTTGTCAACTTAAAATGTAAATAAATCAAAGTAAAGCGTTTTTTACTTTAAATTTTATATGGAAGTAAAATAGTTTAATTTTTCTGGATTTTTAAATTTTTATAAATTTGATAAAGGGAGAAACCGAGAAATATAGCAAATATAAATAATTTTTCTATATATCTTACGTCGTTACCTTAGGAAGTGAATTAATTTACTTAAAAACATATCGACTGAAATTTTTGCTCAAATAATCAACCAAAATTAGTTATTCCAATTTCCAGTTTAAATCGTAACCGAAAAAAATTATTTGCATTACAATATCCTAACGCTAGTTATTTGTAACTCATAATAGCGGTCCTAAGTGGGGGTGATCAAATTTAATAAATGACCAACTTTAATTAATTTTTGTATATGAGCGCTTCATTTTGAAATTACGGCAAGTCAATATTCTTTTTTTATTTATTCTAATCGTAAAGTTAGCGTTCTCAACTTATAAAGAAGCATATTAATGCAGCCCCTTAATTGTCTGTCGCGCCCTTTTAAAAATCAGCTATTGATAGTAAAAGGTGAAATCTTTATTTTATTAAACATGTGAAAGTTTTGATTAGGCAAACTTTTTCATATCTTACGGCTATATTTCTAAATCATCTCCGTGAAAAAAACCTTAACTTTATGAATCATGAAATGTAACATTATAATTCTTTTTTCTGCATACTTTTGAGTACCCACTATTTTAGATTTTGAAGTATTTTGGTGACCTTTTGTGCAATTGACGTCAAAGTTTTGTGATGTCTTTACTCTTAAGCACCATTTCTGGACGTGAATTAATTTATCACAATGAAGTGCCATATTTTAGATCAAAAAAGTTCTACCAAATCGTAGATTTAGAATTTTAGCATAATTAAGTAAATTTTAAATAGTAATCAAAATTTTATCAAATTCAAGACGAAGAACTCCTTCAAAAAACTAGATTTGATTTCTATCTTAGAACGTATTTATGCATGAATATACATATGTGCATATTTGCACAGATATTCTGCACACAAATATCATATTTTAATGTTTGAATTCCACTGAACTATTTTTGTATAGAAATGGAAAATAGAATCGTCATTTTAGCGTTATGAAGATTTTAGGAGTGTTATTGTGTTCAATAATTGTTTTAAACAAATTAATTCTTCCAATATATCACCTAAAATAAACTAAAAACTGATTGTTTTTTTTTTTACTGATTATTTTATAAAAATCTATATGTATCCTGAATTTGTTTAACATATTTATTTTAACTTGTTAGAGTTTTTTAAGACTTTTATCATTATTGTGCCAGTATAGATTTGCTAGTTAAAATATGCAGCAGAAAATTAATTAAGTCTGGCATAGTCATTTATCACAAAATTGTGTTAAATTTTCATTGATAAATGTTCAATTTAATATAGTTGAATCAATCATATTCTTAGTAAAAAATGAGTTTTAAGTTTATAATTGACTGCAAGTATTTTTATTTATTTTTATATTATTTATTTATATTTTTTTGCCAAAGGTTTCGTAGTTATTTTCTTCTTCCTTAATTTGTGGATGTTTTCAATTTGTTTATTTTGTATTTTTTATTGCACATCAATGTATATGTACATGGATTTACATAAATTTATGTATGGATATTTATAATTATAAGAAAAAAATTGAATAAAACTATTTAAACATTTTTTAAACAATTTATTATTTAATAAACTTATTTAGCACCCAAAGAAGTTTTTCTTTAATAACAATCAAAAGTTTCAAAGAAACATGTGTTTACCATTATTTAAAAGTGGGGACTTAAAGAGAAATAAATTTTATTATAATTTTGAATAAGACTTTGTAATTTTTGAAAACATTTTTGTAACCGGGTAACGAGCTAGTCCGCAAGTTTTTTGTGACAGAGGCTGACTACGTTAGACTAAATACTAACCGTGTATAATGACTTTATAGCAGCCTAACAACTAATGCAGAAACTATTATTGCAGCTGTTTATTTGTAATATTAATATTTGTGTTCCCGCTATTACCGTCATCTAAGTCAATCAATTCATCAGAAATATTTCCATAATTTTAGTTCTTCCAGCACCTGCCGCTTCATTTTACTTTTTATCTTGTAGACATCTGTGCAGACATCTTGTTTCTTAAAGCTTATTTTCCTTGCGTCCAATCATTAAATGGCGAAGAGAAAGTCTCTCACTTACTCTCCATTAAATTTTCAGAATTCCTGTAGACATTTTTGTAATTTCCTCTTAATATAAAAGGAGCTCAGAATGGTTTATGGTTTAAGGCTTCATCGGACTTATTTTTAGCATTTGATAAAGATGTATGAGTAGTACTTTTGGAATCATTTCCATAGGCACTATCAGAGTGGTTTTCAAACCCCCTGCAAGACTGCCAGTTACGAAAGTTACCAAAAAATTCTTCATGTGTGAAAATTTAATTAACCACTGCCATTTATAACCCATTATTTTTAATTCTCCGATTTAAGTCACTAATCTAACCCAATTTCTAGAACTTCCGCCGAGTTTGAAAACCTGAGAATTGAACCATTTAATTTAAATTCTGAGTCGCTTTTTTCTACGCATACATAAATCATTATAGAGCGATGTCGGAGCATCAATATTCTGTATTTAGAAAATCCCTTGATGGCTAAACTACCACATCATTTGCCTGTGTCACAACTTTCCCCTAATAACAAACAAGCCGTAAATCTTATTTACTTCTAGTAATTGCACTAAGAGAGATATATTTAAGACAAACGGTTTCTTCTTGTTAGCAGATTAAAAGTCGTTATTGACAGCATACAAATATGAGGCAACATTCTCCATAAATATTTTATATGAAACTAGTCTTTTTTTTGGGAGGTCATAAAACAGTTCTTGTGTACCAACTTTTAAAATTCAATTTCGTAAAGTTAAACTCAACTTTTTCAGGCTTATGTTCAACATTTAAAACTTTCCTCTACTTACACTATTTGCAAATCTAAAAAACGTGGTAAAATAAATATTATATTCAGTCAAATTGAATAAACACAAAAAAAAACAAAATGTAAAGAAGGCGTGTATTACAACATTAAATAAATTTTGATAGAAAAAATGTCTTTGCTAGTTTTTCTAAAGTTAGATAGTACTAACATTCATACCTATACATATTATATGTTTTAAATGTAACAAATTTAGCTACTTGAGTGTACGAGTAACGAAAACATTAACTTTGTCTTTCTTGTTTTCTTTTACGTCAAAAAAGTCAGTTTCTTCTCTGTTGTGCAAAATTTATGCATTTTTTATTGCAAACGTTTCCATAAAATTCTTACGGTATTATGAAAGCAACCATCATTTTTATATCTCCAACTGCTTGTTTCCCACCGCCTTTCTTCCCATCGTCATCGTATAAGTATTTTGATGTCTTAGGAAATGCGTTTTTTAGTTGCGCACTAATATTTGCTGAGTTATCGCTTTTATCTAAAGTACATGCATATTTATATACTTTTGGCTTTCCTAGGTCTTTCTTTTGGGCGTATTATTATGTTTTCTTCGTACATTTGTAAATATTTAAAATTTCAATGCGCTTCCATTTATTTGACAGTTATCGACTTTTTGAGCTTCCATATTGCAGTTTTTATATCGTATGGAAATGATGCAATATTATTTTCAATATTTCCGTTGTTGGTTAAATATGAAGGGTATTCCAAGGAAAATGAATAAAGTCTTTGGATTATTTTATTTTTTATATATCATGCGAAAGAGTAAACCAAGGTAATTGCTGGTACATAATCACTCGTTTATATCACGTTCATCTTCAATAAGCAGGCGGTTGCACTATATATGGGGCCAAATATTATCATCATATCGCGTAAGAGAATTTATCATGCAAAAATTTACTTATTTTGCAGTTTCAGGGAGTGTCTTTTTAAAAAAACATCTTCATAAAACATCTAATCGGGAAGAACTTCGTTATCATGTTGTCAAACTTATAAAAAAACAATATTAACCGAAAATTAATATTTATATGTGGATCTTAAATTGTAAAGCAAACAACGGGAAGAAACGATAATTGCACAAGAAACTGTTTTAAAACAATTAAAAAACTTACATTAGGAATTACAGAATGCAAGTAATTTAAGAAAGCCTTTGAAAATGCCTATCACACGCGTTATTATATTTTCTACTTATTAAACATTAGTTGTCCTTATAACAATAATAACAGTAAAAGTTAATACGGTGAAAAATAATTAATACAAAATTTTTTCCTTAGCAATAAACTCTTAATTATAAGTTTTAAGCCTCAAATACCCTTGCTCTATGAATGAACTCGAATTATGTACAAAGTAATAACTTTTCTTATAGATAATTATTGTATATGTATAAGTATTCGAAGAGTATTTTGTCCACATTTATTTTATACAAAATCAGAATCCAAATAAATAAATTTAATATCTATAAATCTGTTAAACCCTTGAAAAACATTCATAACAAAGTTTTTTTACGTCCTAACTGAAGATGTCAACATGCTTGGTTTTTATAATCTTCGTTATTAAATAGGTTTTAGCCAAAAGCAAAAAAGAAATTATTTGAAATTTATTAAAATATGTAAACTGTGAACCCCCTAATAAATATTCATTATTTAGGTTATCTAGTGTATAAGCAAATTTATATGTGTATTTTTATAGTTGCTAAATTTTGACATTAACTGTCATTGCAATATTTTTTCTTGTAAAATGGAAGCTAAAGTTTCAATAAAAATTTTGCTAAACTAAACACAACAGAGACATGAAAAACTTTTGCAAAATAGTAAAACATTTAGAAATATTTAAGTGGATTTTCAATTTTTTTTTTTTTTTTTTTTTTTGCTTAGGGAAAAAATTTTGTATATTACTATCGGCATTTGATGACGCATTAAAATAAAGGATTCGTTAAGTTTTTATTTGTTTCTTTTTTGATACGCAACAATATATAAAACATTGTTTTGCTACGAAAAAGCAAAACTCAATCCGTTGAAAATTTTAAATCAAACCAGTTCATAAGTCTTTATTACTCGTAATGTACAAACCTTTTTTCCAGAGTTGGAAATAGGAAAGAAAATATGTTTTTGTTTGAAGCGAACACAGAAAACTGGTTAAAGGGGTCTTTTTAATATAAAAGTTGCAGCAAAAGCGTTCATTGCCTTTTTTAATGAAAAAAAAAAAAAAAATCAGTTCTCGCTGTTAGTGCAGGGAAGTTACAACAGGGTATTGCAAATATGGCTTAGTTGGATAAAAGGGGACTTGTCTCTGTCGGGTCAACAGTCCACTAGTGGCGTTGATAGCTTAGCTTACTGAAACAACACATCTAATGGTTAGTGTGCTCGCTGGAGTAACACTGTGGTACCGTTGCTTTGACAGCTGTGTTTAGAATAGCTCATGTCTAGTAAGCCAGAGACTGGTACGTTCAGGTAAAGCCAGAGACACAGAAGAAGAAATAGAGAATTTATAGTGAGTCATAGTAGAATAAAATAAAAAAATCTGTGCGGATTTTTGTAATCCAAAAGAGCCGTGGGAAAAAACGTAACAATATGGTAAAATTTTCATGAGTTCAGAAAAATAAATTTTCTTTATTATAATATAAATATTGAATCCGATTTTAATATGTATCAATTAACTAAAGAGGCCACCTTCGCAAGTATTTACTCAAAATGCATGCATTCGAAATATGCAAGTACCCAAAAAATATGTGGGTGTATCTTATTCAGCGAACGTATTCTTTTGATAGAAGATCTGTGAATTTGCATTGGCTTAGTTTAGTACTGCCAACTTAAAACTTACTCATAAATGTGTATGATTACATCAAGTGTACATATGTCGCTAATGTATTTTTTTATATAAAAAAGCGAATATTAATCTAAACAAATATGCATACATGCATATATGTACCTGTAGGTTAATGTTTGCTTTTTAAAAATATAAAACCAAAAGAAAAAAATAATTTGTTTTAAAATGCACAGGTTAAATACAACCATTTGTCATTAAAAACAAACAAAAAATATTAAAGAATATTTTTTGTAGCACGTTCTTCTACGTTCATATTTACATACACACTCACACAACGATGTATTATAATTTTCTTACAAATGTATCAACTTTATTTAGGCCTCAACAATTTGTCACTTTTAAATGGATATTTTTTTTACATTATACTTTTATAAATAATTAAATAAAGTAAAACAAGTAAGAGTGCTATATTTGGCTATTCCGAGCCTTATATTCCTTTTACCATATGCGTATGCAAATCTAGTTCAATCAGAAAAACAAATGTTGGGGTGACAGAGAATTAAAAACTAAAAAAATTAGCGCTAGGCAAATTCTACATAAAAATATCATCGGCTTTTAAGAGGTTAAGCGTTTAAAAAATAGTATTTCCTGAAGGAACTCTTCAAAATCTTTTAAGTGAATCTTGCTATCCTAAAAACTATATTGCAAAATTGTACTTTTCTATGAAAAGTTCAGAAGTCCATAACTCAGATAATATGGGCGAAAGCCAATTTTTTTAAGAATTCAGATGACTGTTGCTTTAGACGTCGCGCATCTTCTACATTGTACACTTCGCAAGTTTGATACTTTCAAAACTGAAACACATAATTGTCATATTCTTAACGTTCAGTCTTCTTTTCTGAAGTCAGATATATCGCAAAAAAAAGTTTGACCTTAAATTTAAACTTAAAATAAACTGCTGTGCATCTCTTTTACGAAAATACCAGTAACGAACTTACATTTTCTGACTATATTAAAATAATTGTGTGTTTTTCTTCCATTCGCTTAAAATATAAATTTTTTTGGAAAAACATATCAGTCAAATATTAGCAATGTTTTTGGAATGGTTGGGTTGTTTATTCGTTAGCCTGAAACTCCGTCTGCATTCCTTAAGATTTATTGATCCTTTTGAGATTAATTTGACCATCTTGGTTGTTCTTTTAAAAGCAACATTATGTCTAATTGTGAGTCTACCACTGCTCTTCATTGGCGCCTTTATCACCTTCATACAAATTAAAACGTAAAAAGAAGTTAATATTGATCCACCAGGCGGCCCATTATCCGTTTTTCAACAATGACCTTCTAGCGTAAATAAGTGTCTAAGAAGAAAAAGTTATGAACTTTGAATAAATCTTCGCACCAAAATTAAATTGGAGGCTTCAAGTGGGGACAACTGTCAAACCTGCTTCATATTCAGTAGATAGTACAAAGGCCTTGTAGATCACCACGTCCGAATGAACCATTTTTTACTAAAATCTTAAACCATTTGGATGAACGCTTATGTTTAAAAGCAAATTTGCTCTAAAAGTACGACAGCAACTCACAAAAGATATATTATTTTGCAAACCACTCTAAATGAGATTGTTTACCATGGACTTGAGGTCTACTTCTTTATATTGATGTTGCATCTGCAGTACAATTAAATGATAAAAATTTTTAAATTTGACAAAATATGCCGCTACTACAAGCAAAACATTGCTAGGTTCCACAGAGCTAACGCTGCACATGATCATGCTACTGATTGATTTAGCTTCAGTTTTTCGAATACACATCTTTTTTTTTAGTCAACCAAAACTACTTTCTCAGAGTGGCGAAAAATAAATGTTAATGAAAAAAGGCAAAAGAAACTGTCTGCAGGGATAATACGTACACGTTTATGTTTGTATTTGAGGACGTGTGAAAACCCATAAATGTTGAGTTTCATTACAATCCTACATTTTAAATATAATTTATTGCAAATGTGATTTACACATATATACATATTTTTACTTCTGTTTGTATTAATTTCTTTATGCTCTTGCTATAAAGTTACTTCTGCTAACAAAAAATATTTGATAACAAAAAAAAAATGTAATCTAAATTATGATTTTACTTTGTTAAAAAACCCATTTTTACTAAAATTATTAACATCAAAATAAATTCATGCGTACATAAGTTCTTGTAGTTAAAATTAATTTGCACGTTACGTAAAATTGTAAACTTTACATTAGAAATAAAATATGCAACACTTGCATATGGCTTTAAGATATTTATTAGAAAATAGTTATATTCTGCTGACACGTACTTAATTGAAGTCCTCAGTAATTAGCAAAAAGTATGTGTTATCGATTTCTTTACAAGCAACTTATGGGTTTCTGCTGCCGAGATCTTCAAAGTTATTAGCTGTGAAATATGTTATTGACTCTGGGATAAAACAATTGTGTTTTCAAACGAAGCCAAGCCCAAGACCTTGAAATAAATCAAATTACACATTTTAGATAGTAAAAAATTAGCCATATGGATATTAAAAAATTTATTGCTTTTTGTAATTAATGTTTTGTCCGAATATTATGCGATTTTCGTTTTTTTGAAATAAATTTTCAAGGAGTCAAGATCAATTAACATAAACAATGTTGCCCATCTAAATCAAAAAATAAAATGTCTAATAAAAATTAATTTTTCTAATTTCGCACAACTTTTAAGTGATGCTATTGATATTAAACTCTGAGCTTGCTTTGGCCAGTTTAGTATTTTAAATTTTTGTTAAGATTTCATAATTGGTTAACACATATGAGATTTCGTATGACATTTACAAAACTTTGCAACGAATTAGACTATGAATTAGTTTAGAACTAGATTTTGTTCTGAAAATAAGTACAATTGTGTAAGACTACAATAATGTTTTTAACTCGTCTATTGAATTAGTGTTTTGTTTTATTATTGGTTAATTACTCAATAAATGGATAGGCGTGACTAAATTTTCTCTTTAAATTAGTCAGGTGCGAAGATATATCCGATTTTCGTAGCGAAAATACTAGATTTTGAATTATTTAAAATGTAAGAAAGGAAATTTTTTTTCTTACAAAATTCGTTAATTTTTTTATTGTATTTTTAAACTGCAAAAAACAACCTTTGTAATTATTGAAATAGTCTTTGCCGTAATGAAACTTATTGCTTCTCTTGCATTAATTATTATTATTTATCTTCATTGCTTTCTTCTAGTTACGAAGAAGATAGGCTGTCTGCAAGGACTGAAACCAGCTACACCACAATGGGTGTTTCTTCGAATTCATTTGGAAGTCCAACGCGCTGAATTAAACTGATCTAAATAACTTAGCTTGCGACTTAAGATTTTCAAAAATAAAGTCTAAGGTTCCTGCATCCAAATTCAAACAATTAAATATAACGCACAAAAACTTAAAAAACTTTTTGAAATAGAGAAAAAGCTTTTCTAGCTATTTTGCTGAATACGTCGATTTGGTGTTTTGTTATAATGCTGATAACTGTGTTTCAGTGATAAATCAAAGAAATGACGACTTTTTATTGACTCATTAATGACAAGTTTGATTGCTGTTTTACTTCACAATGGCAAAAAATTTCAATCGGTCCCACTCGCGTATGCCAGAAACATAAAAGAAAGCTATCATATCATGTAGACGATACTTGAAAATATTAAATAAGTTCATAGTGCTCATAGAACATATGTGATGATTCGAAAGTTGTAGCAATGTTAATTGGACTGCAAATTGGGTATACTGAGTTCTGTTTCTCTTTATGAGAATGGGATAGCCGCGCGATAGAAAAACATTACAACATTAAAATTTGGCCGCCAAAAGTAAATTTTATTCCAGGATAAAACAATCTATCATAAGAACCCTTAATTAAAAAAAAAAACTTCTACGCTTCTTCATAAAAAGCTAAGCCCAATGAAAAATTTTGTTAAAGCAATAGAAAAGGTTGGTGAATGCTTTCTATACATTTCCTAGAATAAGCGATGCAAAAGTAAAGGAAGGCATATTTGTAGGTCCACAAACACACAAACGATGTGGAGGAAATAGCGTAGGCGGCTTTCGTTAATATGTTTTAGGGTATTTGAGAAACAGAAAAGCTGAAAACTACCATGAAGAACTTCTTACTGCCTACAAAGCTCTTAATGCAATATGTCTCTTAAAATTAATTTTTTGGACTCGCATCTAGATTTCTTTCTATAAAATTTTGGTGCAGTATCAAGCGAATATGGTGAAAGGTTTCACCAAAATATGTAACATATAGGAAAGCGTTGTAATGTCAAGCTATCAGAAGGAATGTTTACAGATTTTTGTTGAACGTTTTGGCGAGTAAAAATAAAAAAGAAATTTTATTTATATAAAACTAAGATATTTTAACAATGTTTCTTAAAAAAATTTTAATTTACTAACAAAAAATGTGCGTTATTTTAAACAAAAATTTGAGTTTTTCATTGTAATTTGAAAAATTTTTAATTAATGTATAAATCTATATAAACTGAAGATATCTGGTCAATTATAAGAAAATTTTTAATTCAAAGAGCCATAAAAATACCTTTTGTACTTCTTTCCATTACCTGCCTGCTGAGATAACGCAATCCTAAGGCGATTGACTGCACGCATAGTAACTCAATATTGGGTACTCTGGTAAAATGAGAACAAAGTCCTCATGTTTTCATGACTTATACCTTTTTTTATTTTTGAGGTACTTGGCTCTTAGAAAAATGTGTAAAATGTAAAATACTTGCTCTCACTTTTTACGAATTTTGTTAAAAAAAAAGTTTTTTTTGTCTTAAATTTTTAAAGAATTCCAAAACGTTAAAATATAGAAAAAAATATATTAAATAAAATATAACTTTGTTATGCATTTTCTGTTGTTTTGATTACGAAAGTCGGGTGATCTTTCTCGAGTTAGGCTGAAATATATCTTCGTACCTGTCCAATTTAAAGGGCAAGCTTTGCCACGCCCATCCAAAACAAACCATACATGATGGAGGAAAATTGAAACAGATTTAAGTTTACGACATCAAAATTCATATGGACCGCAAAGTTACTGAGCATTCTACTTTCCTTTTCATTGACTTTGTTATTTACATTCGATAGCAAAATTTCATATTTTTCGTTTTCCGATATGGAACAGTTCTTTCATACGTAATATCAAAATAAAAGGTAGTTCCACTTTCATTTCTCGTCGCCATATTAACGTTCTGGTCTTTGCGGAAATTATGAAAATTTGTGATACCATATTAATTTCAAAAATCCCGTTTTTTGCTCTGTTTTTTTATCTTTCGTTTTATTTGAAATTTCAAAAGGAACAAAATACATAATGTAGAAATCCTAAATCTTATACATTTTATCACCAGTTTAAAAAACTTCAAGAAACCAAAAAGCTTAAAAATAAATAAATCTTTTTAATGAAATAGAATACGATGCTCTTGAAAACTTTTCGGGATATATTATTTCAAAAATCGGGTTGAAGGAATTTGGTTTTCAAACCTTTGAGGAAAAATATTAAATTTATACATATAAATATGAAAGTGTTCTATCTGTATATATAAAGAGAAAAAAAAACTGCTTGTTAATAAAACTTTTTTAAAAGTCTTCTATTGTCGTTTTTAGTTAATAAAAAAAACTTGTTTTGGCTTTGTAGAAATTAATCAATTACGTGAAAAGAAAAAATCCACCTCTTTGCAATTTTAATTAACTAAGGTGGTTAGTTCAGTAAAATTCTTACTCTACAATTGAATTTTTAGTTAGTTAAGGTACAAAAAATTATTATTATTAAAAAAAATACATGGATATTATAATTGGGATTTTTTCATTACCATTGAAATTTTATTGGCATTGTTAAAAATAATGGCAGTGAAAGAAATTTAACTACCACGTTTTTGTTTATTTAATTTTGTTTTAATTAGTTTAAGTAATTGATTAGTTTAATTAATTATTAAATTAATTAATATTTAATTAATTTTGTTTTAATTATAATTGTTTTTACTAATAGTAATCAAACGTCAGACACGTCAGTAGGGGAACTATTATCTATATTTTATCATGTTATTGCACATTCTTTATAGCTGACATTTTCTTTCTCTTATTAAATTCTCTCTAAAATTTTAAAATTTGCAACCAAAAATTGTAAACAGATTCGAGAATTACATAGGAAGCTGAGAAAATTGCATTTATAATTTTTGGGTATTTAAAACACTTAGGTAAACATTTTGAACCACCTGGTGAAAAGCTAATAAAATTGGAAGATATAATTTTTATTTGAAAGTACAAAAAATTATTATTATTAAAAAATATATTTACAGTACCGGTCAATATAATAGCACTAGTTTCAATATTCTGATTCAAAAGATATACAAATTTCACTTATTTTTTTGAGTGTAAAAATCAGTTACATTTTTTATGCTATTTTATGGTGTGTGCATTTGTTGTTAAATTTCGTAACTGCTAATTAGTTATAACACTTTTTTATATATGTTTTTCAAAGTTCTGTGAAAAATAGGTGGAAACGGAAGGTAATAAAAATTGTTTAATATACTTTCTGTTAAATCGTGTAATAATGTTATAAAAATTTTATATTTATGGGTAGGGGAAATCATTGTTCGCCGACAAAACGTGAACTAATAAAAAAATTTGCGTCCGAGAATAAATCGTATTCACAAATAAGGAAATTGCTAGGCTGTTCCAATAAAATGATAGTAAATGCTATATGATATTAGCAAAAATTTGAATCCTGTGTTAGGAAGCGAGTTTTGTTACCCTTAACAGTCAAACGGTTAGTACGCCGGCAAGCGTGAAACTATGCGCCTCAATGCCTGTATTCCTCGAAAAGTGCCGCTCCTTTCCTCTATGCAAGTTTCTTAACGGATATCTTTGGCAAAAGCACATCTAAATTGGCCAAAGTAAGAGTGGAGAAAAGGTCTATGGACTGACGAATCCAAAATTGTTCTTTTTGGTGGAAAAGGTTCCTGATGTTTTGTCCGTAGGCCACCTAACAGCGAATAAAAGCTACAATTTACATCAAAAATGATCAAACATGGAGGTCATAGTATTACGGTATGGCGTTGCTTCTCGTATTAAGGTGTGAGTCCTATATATTGAACCAAAACCGTTATGGATTCATCGGTTTACAATGACCCCAAACACAGCAGCAAAATGGCAAAAAATAGTTCAACGATAACTGTGTCAATGTAGTGAAGTGGTCTGTGCACCAAGATTTGAATCCTATCGAAAATCTGTGGTCGGACATAAAGAAGGATGTATATACAATAAAACCAATAAGCGTTGGAGGACCCTGGGAGGCAGTACAGTAAATTTGGAGTTCCATCAAAGTTGAAAGATGCCAGCATTTAGAGGATTCCATGAGAAGGCGTTGTGGCGCGGAAATCGGAAACAAGAGGCATGCGACAAAATTTTGATAGCATACAATTAATTTATTTGCAAGATATCTGAATAAAACTTTTTATTTATTTTAAGAAAAATCACTAATTTCTGTTAAAAATTAACTGAAGTGCTATTATTTTGACTGTTTGGTTTTTAATTTTTTTTTTGTTTATATTAATTAGCGTATTATAAACTGTTGAAAACAACCAAATAATTTTCTTATGATAATAAACCAATAACATCAAAGAATTTATAATTTTGTTTTGAGTTGAATCTGCCCAACAGTTAAAAGGATGTAAACGGAGTCATTATAAATTTTTACGTGGTGCTATTATATTGACCGCAGCTATATATTGGTATTGTTTGAAATAATGACAACGAAAGAAATTTAACTACCACTTAGTGCTAATAATTTTGTTATAATTATAATCGTTTTTACTAGCGGTAAAGAAATTTAATTGAAATCGTTTAACTCCAATTAATAAAACTAATTAAAACATAAAAAAGATCAAGTGAAATAAAGTGCCACTCGCCTATACCTTCCGTTATGGGATTGTGCAACATATTTTTTAAGATATTCATATTGATGGGGGTCATTTAAAAGCTTTTAAAAAATCTTTGAGGAAATAGATAGATAGATAAATAGATAAAATTCTTTATTTGTTGTAATAAATTAACATTTCAATGATATATCTTAATTGTAAATTACAAATTGTTAAACAATAAAGAACTACGACATGGTTCAATACCGTCTGTCGGAAAAATTGGTTTATACATTTTTGTTTTTAATGAAATTCAAAAATTAAATTCTCTTATTAGCATACTTCTGTACTTTAATGAACTTTTAAGAAAATTGAATAGGCTTAACCATTTAGTTTTATTACCTCCTTTTAGTTCTTGGATTATTTTAAAATCATCTAGGATCAAAGTACCAAAATGTCTTAATCTTAGAAAGTTAAACACAGGACATCTTCCAATGAAGTGGCATGTTGTCTCGTTTTCGCCAAGATTGCACATTGAACAAATTCTGTTGTTACCTTCTTTGTACTGATTTCCGTTCAACCACAAAAGATCTCCTCGAGCTTTCATTATATAAGATATTTGCTCTTGGCTATACTTCTCTTTACAATACGTTTGGCCTTTAGAGAAATCTAAATGTTTAAAAATTCTTTGTTGACTGTTTTGGGCATTTGTAATGTGTTTTTGGCTTGTTGCAAGACTCATTGATTCTATGAGACTTCTACAGCAATTTTTCCAACTTATTTTACTCTGCTCTATATTGATGTGATTTATATTGCATTCTTGCAACTTGTCCAACAAATCCTTATACCAGTACAATTTCTTTGCTATGACTATTCTCGATAGTTTGTGGGGTAGCCTGCTTTCTTCGTAATCAAAAATTGTGTTTGAAATATATTGCAGGTGTAAACTATATGTGTAAAAGTGTCCTTCTATTTGTGCGGTTTCTAGGGCCATTACGTAATTTGGAGTGTTCTCTGGAAGACGTAGCACACGTTTAGTAAAAAACCATTGAAGTTTATCAACGTCATCAAACCATGAGTAACCCCATATTTGTGCTCCATAACACTGTATAAATCTGCATACCGCGAGAAACATATTCCACTTGGCTTTAAGTGATACTTCCTTTTTGCCAATAAAGTTTTTCCAAGTTGTGTTAATACTGACTTTAGCTGCATCATTTTTGGTACTTATATGTTTTGTAAAAGATAACTTCGGGGTGAGTAAAATCCCTAGATATTTGTATTCTGAGACTATTTTAACCTCCTCGCCATTAAATGTCCACTTTTCTATAGATCTAGCTCGGCCACCTTTTTTAAAAACCATAATTTCAGACTTTGTAAGATTAACTTCCATACCCCATAAATGACAATATTCTTCCAGATTCTGGATCATTTTTTGCAATATGTAAACATCATCAGCCACTATCACAATATCATCAGCATACATTAAAACTCGAACATTTAAATTTTCAACAAACAAACCTCCTTTCAAAAATTCATGCATATCATTTAAATATAAGGCAAAAAGTAAAGGTGATAATAAACAACCTTGCTTAACTCCTGTTTTTGTATTAAAAAAGTCGGAAAGATTAGAACCTTCCCACACTGCAGATTTTGTGTTGTGGTAAACTTGTTTTATAAAATTTACAATTTTGGTTGAAACGCACATTTGTCTTAGCTTGTATATTAATAATTTTCTTGGTACACGGTCAAAAGCGGCTTTAAAGTCTACGAAGAAAGCATACACTCTTCTGTTCTCTGAGAATTTTATGTTGACTATTGATGATAGGTTATAAATACTATCAACTGTAGAATAGCCTTTCCGGAAACCCGCTTGGTACTCATTCAAGATGCTATTTCGATTTGACCATGCTGTTTATCTTTCATTAATTATTCCCATCGTTATTTTACCAACACAATTCATAAAAGATATCCCTCTATAATTGTGGGGTTGGTTTACATCGCCTTTTTTATGAATAGGAAAAATAATGCTTCTCTGGAATGTCTCACAACTATCTTGACCATTAAGTATATTCGTATATGCTTTTGCGAGCTCGATTAAAAAAGTATTGCTGGCATTTTGGTAGAATTCATAAGGAATACGATCTTCTCCCGGTGCTTTATTTGGCTTAGATTTAGATAGTTGATCTTTTATTTCACAAAGCGATATATGTGTATCTAGTTCATAATCTTCTATTAAGTTTGGAGCATATAGTACATCCATTGTGTTAACTGCTGGATTCAGCAATAACTCAAAATATTGTTTTAGAGATTTTACATTCACTTTACATCTAATATAGTTTTCTTGTTGCCTTATTTCTCTTGCTAAATACCACCATGTTTTACCGTCCTTTACTGTATTTAACTGCCTTTCAATATACTTTTAGTAATCACTTCGCTTGGTTTTACATAGGTTTTGATAGTAATATAGCTTTTCAGTGTACTTTTGTTTGTCATAACTACTTTGAGATTTTCTAAATGCTTGTAGGGATTTCATCGAGTTTTCTCTTGCTTTTCTACATTCTTTATCAAACCATTTACATTTAGGAGCATGTGGATTTATGTAAATTTTCGGTGTTGTATAGGATTCTAAAATAAGGTTGTTTAAATCGTTAAGCTTTATTTCGGTATTTGTTGATTTAAGTGTTTGTAACTTACTATCCAGTTTTTGAACAAAATTTTGAATATTTTGCGACTTCCAATTTAGTTTTGGCAATAAACCCATTTTTTTCGTACCATTCAAAACATTATTAAATTTTATATTCAAAATTATAGGTAAATGATCAGACCATATGTGATTTTCAATAACAAAGCTCTCGACTACATTTAGTAATTCAATTGAAGTTGCACATAAATCGTTAACCGAATTACCTATATTACTAATAAAAGTAAAATCGCCATCTTCATCACCCCGTGTTCTTCCATTCAAAATTACCAAACCATAGTTATTGCAAAACTCCAAGAACTTTCTGCCATATAAATTCGCTGTTTTATCTTTTGATCTTCTTAATTCTAAACCAGATGGAAAAGATGTTGCCATATAATCATTCAAAACTTGTTGTTGTTCTCCTATTCTTGCAGTCATATCACCCATAATTATTAGGTTTTTTACGTCATATTTTCCAAGCATTCTCTGAAACTATTGAATTCATTTACCCAATATAAGCCTCGTAGATATACAGGAATTATATTATATTCGAAGTAATTACTTTTCAAAAATATAATATCAAAATATCCATAATTTCGGTACTCATGCTTCACTCCGAAGTTCAATAAATCCTTCTTGAAACCACAAACATAACCACCTATACCCCTACCGAACCTGCTATTTCTCAAGGCTGGTTTCCAAAAAGTTACAAATGTATTAAATCTGTTTTTAAATTTTTGTATATTTTTTTCTTCAATATGCGTTTCTAGCAAGATAAATACATCGTTTTGATCTACATATTCATAAAAATCCGGGTGATAAAACTTATTGGTTAAGCCATGGACGTTGTATGATAATATTTTTAAATTTACTTTATTATTGAAACAGTCTAAATTTTCTTTATATTTTGTTTGTAAACGACTATGTTTTTTAATGTTTTTTAATAGTTTTTTGACTTAATATTGACCAAAATATCATTATAATCTACCTTAAAAGCTTGTGCTTTTTCACCATATATCTCCTTCAAGACTTCCCCTCCATTACTTTGGCCACACATTAGAGTTTTACTATAGTTCCATCCAAAACTTTTTCCATCAAATATTAACTTGTCGTCTTTAACAATAATTCGTTTACTTTTATCCACCAACAAAATATCTTTTTTTAGCTGTAACATTATTTTTTTGTGCTCCTGCCGTTCCATACTTAATTCATGGTCAATATATATATACGTTCCAACAAGATTCTTAGTATGCTTAAATACCTCAGATACCATAGATGATAACTTCAGCTCAACCAATACCGTCATTTTCCCATTATTTTCAAAAATTTTTCTTGTTTGTTCAATATCCACTTTGTTTTCTATTTTAAGTACTTCTTTAAACAATTTCTTAACCGCTCCATAGGGAGATTGCTGGCTTATCAAACCTCTGATTATTAACTTTTTCCTTGATAAGTCATTTTCAAGCTGTCTGATTCTTTTTTAAACACTCTCCTTATTATTCTTCAATATTTGGATTTCATCCTGCATTTTTTTATTTTCTGTTGTCAATCTATTTACCTCCATCTGTACCTCCTTTACGTTTTCAGTTATATACCTTAAGTCATTTCGTGTGGGCATATTTTTTTAATTTTCATCCAAGACTGTAGACATTAATTTTATTAGCTCCATCGTTGACATCTTTCCAACTTCATCTGTTTTCTCACAATTTTCTGGTGATGTTTCATTTAATCTTCTTTTAGGCGTTTGTTGAATAACGTTTGAATTTATTTGTTTATTCATTTTACCAAGGCGAATAAATTACCAGGTGGCAGCGTAGGCGAATTCAGTATTTTTTGCTGGTATACACGACTGTCAAACTCCATATATAAAAAATGTACACAAATTTTTTATATATGGAGTTTGACAGTGGTGTACGCCAGCAAAAAATTCTGAATTCGCCTACGCTGCCACCTGGTAAATTATTTCGCCATGCATTTTACTTTGTGTAGAAATTCACGATCTGGCAACCCGCTGGTAAATTCAATTCGCCTTATAAAAAATAAAAACACTATTTTGTTGGAGCAAGACCAGCTGATGTACTTCTTATATCAATTGTATTCGTTTTTGAGTGTTTTTGCGAACTGCAAGCTTTCCAATAAAAGATTATCAAAATTTCACTTTTTAATAATTGTAATTAAACAAAAAGTACAACACATTTTATCCTGCGATCACATGGAATGATGGCGATCCCGGTATATTTAACTTCGATCCAATTCTTGGCAAAAAATTAGGATGTTTAATGTCACTTATTCAAAAAATATTGGGAGCGTAAGTACCATGTGTCTAACTTTCACAAAATCTCAACCAAAACTCCCTTTGAGGAAATACTTAGTTTTTTTTTTTAAATGTTTTACCCATTAGGAGCCAGTGACATCTTTATATAAAAAATTTTCTTGCTTATCAATTCTCCGTCATCCCAATATTTGTTTTTTCTTTTTTATTTACTTCACTATAAGATTCGGCATAGGCGAATATATCACTCTTGCTTGTTTTTTTTTCTATTTAGATTCAAGAAAATATTGACAAATCTTTACTTAGCGAAAAAGATGCCAATAGTATGAATTGAATATACTGCTGTTTGTGCTTCTTTTGTACAAAATGGTAAGCAAGAGTATATTTAAAATTCTTAAATTCCAGACCCATAGTTTTCAGTAATGTTCCATTATTTTTTAACAATTTTAAAACAGTTTATCTCCATAAACTTTTAAATTAGTAAAAATTGTGTATATTTAAAAAAAATCGCTAAGCATTGTTATATCAAGTGTTCATTCGAACAATGGTATAAACCCAAACCCTGGAATCATCAACGCCCCCATGTAAATGCAGCCAACTTCAACAATAACATCTCTCTCTTAACCAAAAAAGGTATCTTTCGTCAATCTTCATTAAGATCGTTCGCTGTCGGCTCGCTCCTGTGAAAATATTTATTAAAAATTCCTGTGAAAATATTTATTAAAAATTCCTGTGAAAATATTTATTAAAAATATTATACCTTAAAACTAAAAAGTGAATTAAAACTAAAATACTAGTGAAAAAACTAAATACAACCTAGTTAAAACTTATATCTAAATATCATAAAATTAAAACCTATTAAAAGGTTAAAACTTACATCTAGTGATAAAACTTAAATCTATTACTAAAACTTAACTTTATTGTTAAAACTTAAAATCTATAATAAAAAACCTAAAATCTACAAATAAAATTATAAAACCTAAAATGAATTAAAATTATCATAGTTGAATACTTACCTTAACCTAAAATTTATTTACCTATATACTTACCCTATATAAAACCTTATTATAAATACTTACCGTACAAAATATCACAGTTAAATAAATATATACCTAATTTATAATTTTTAAAAAAACATAAAAATTGGTGTTATTATTTCCCAATACCCTTCTCCCTCTAACCCGTCTAAATATGGTCCTTAAAAGCCTACTAATTACAAAGTGTCAAAAGTGAAACAGCTATACCTACAAAAAACCAAAAAAAAAAAAAAAAATACAGTCCACAAAACAAAACAATAAAAACAAAAAGCAAACGTTTTTTCTAAAAAATAAAACAAACAGTGATTACAAAGTAAATAAAAAATAAACAAGACAAAATTTTATTTCAAAAATATACATACAATTATACATAAATACACATATTAAAAGAAACCTTCCCGCTTAATAAATACACATAAATACATACCAACACATAATTTTGTAAAAATTTACAAATTAAAGAAGAAAAGAAAACTGGCAAAAAACAAATAACACATATTACATACATACATATATTAACATTTAAGTGCCCTGCAGTTCATAGGACCCTGCAGTACAAAAAATCAATACCCTGCAAATCAAAAAATTTTTTTTATAAATTTATTTTTGTTTTATAATTTAAATAAAATATATTTAAAATAACAAAAAACAAAACTTGTTTTACTACACAATACACCCTACAACATCACAACACATTAAACACATCACACAACATCAACAAACATCAATATACAACAATAACACAAATCTAAGGAGGGAAGATAAGACAAAAACACACTACATATCACACACAATTAATAACATATCACACACAATAATAACGGTTTGTACCCTACCCCCAGCAAACAAGGCAAGTTTGTAATTTTAAAAAACTTATTTTATAATTTCCTATTTTTTTTTGAGATTTTTCTAAATATTAGAGACAATATATTTAACTTACTCTCTTAATACCCATACCCAATCGCAATATATTGTTCTCACACAATTATATAAAATACCCAATAGGAAATTTTGTCTGCTGGAATTTTTTTTTCCTTTTTTTCAATTTAATACCTAAACCCAATTTCAAATAAAATCGTTTCTTAAATTTTCGTATTTTTTTTATAAACCGAAATTATGTCTGAACTCAAAACTTTGGCTTATGATCTCATGCGCTATATCAAGGTTGATATGAGTGCATTTGATGAGGATTATCGTGCTACCCCAGAACAATCTCAGTCAATACCCGCACTAAACTTCAAAAAACGTGATCTTGAGGAACTATGGCATAACATCGATGGAAAATATAAACAGATTAGGGAGTCTCCTGACATTAATGACCCTGATAAGGCGGAAGCGATCAACTTCAAGGAAATTGTTAAACATGTGAGATCAGCCAAAAATTTTTACAGGACGAGTATGATTTCGATCGATGAGTCAATCGAAGCAATTACCCGGCATAATGAAGCTCAAGCCAATTTACCCACCCCACCCCCACCCCATTTACCCGAGCCTCCTGTTAACTACAATTCCGGTGCCTTCAATGTACCCCCATGCGATATGCCAACATTTAATGGAGATTTCAAGTTCTGGGCCTCGTTTAGAGATCTCTTCAAAGCCATTTATGGCAACAATACCCGTTTAAGTGGTGTAGAAAAACTTTTTTACCTTAAACAAAAAACTAGCGGCGAAGCCAAAGAGATAGTAGACAACGCTCCTCTGACTAATGAAGGTTTTACAATTGCATGGAACCAATTGGTTTCTCAGTATGAGAATAAAAGAATGCAAATAAATGCACAATTAAAAACCCTTTTTAATTTACCTGCAGTAAACACAATGTGTGGCACCTCAATTAGAAAACTTCAGAGAAAAATAAATTACTGCATTGCAAATTTAAATTCATTAGAGATTGATACGGATAACTGGGATCCGATCTTCGTATATCTCTGTTCCACCAAATTACCCCGAGAAACTCGAAGAGAGTTTGAAAAAACTCTTCAAGATTGTGCTGAAATGCCCTCTTGGATTGATCTTGATGTATTCTTAACAAATACATTTAAGGAATGGACGTCCGTTAATGATGTCATAGATACAATTTCTAACCCAAACCCAAAGCCAAAAAATTTCCAAGAAAATAGAAATCAGTTTGATAAAAGAGGCAAAGCTTTTCATAACACAACTCAAAATAACCCACACCCACAAAATAATAGCATATTCCCAAATTCCACACAAAATCACCCAAATACCCAAAATCGACATAACAAATCAAATGTACCAAGTAACTCCAACACACAAAATAAACCCGACGGTTCAATTTGCAAGTTATGCAAAAGTAGCCACACATTACGTGCATGTTCAACGTTCACATCATTGGGAGTTACTGAAAGAATTGAATTTGTGAAAAAGAATGGGATTTGTTACAACTGTTTAGCAATCGCTCATGTAATTAAAGATTGTCGTAGCACATTTACATGTAGACATTGCGGTGGAAGACACAATACCCTTCTACACAAACCCAACCCAACCAACTCGAACACTCAAGTTGATGATAACCAACCATCAACATCAAGAAATGCATTACAGACATTTTCTACACAAACCCGATCAAGCAAACCCATATTAGATAATAGAACAAAGTTATTAGGAACTGCAGTTCTGAACGTTGAAGTCCATGGAGAAATGTTTCCAGCAAGAGCACTTATTGACCCAGCATCGGACTTTTCCTTTATTTCCGATAAGTTGAGAAGGAAGCTGCGTCTACCAACAACCCCAATAGTAGCCGAAATATCTGGATTGAATGAAGTCGTTTCGGCCCGATCAAATAAACTTTGTGAAGTTCTGTTGAGATCCAACACCCAAAACAATTTCAAACTGAATATCCAAGCAATCGTTGTAAAAACTCTTACAAAGAATTTACCCACCCAAAACTTAAACCCAACCCTTATTACAGATTTCGAAAATATTCAGTTAGCTGACCAAAAGTTCTACGAAAGCCGACCAATCGACTTTATTCTTGGCAGCGATTTTTACCCCCAAATTTTAAAATCAGGTGTTAAGAAAGAATTTCTAGACACATTAATAGCTCAAGAAACTGAGTTTGGTTGGATCTTGACCGGGCCCATTCAGAACTCACCCAATACCCAAACAGTAGTATCGTACTTCAGTTCCGTTACGCTTGATAGGATTTTGACCAAATTCTGGGAAATTGAAGAATTACCCACAAAACCCAACATTTCTGAAGAAGAATGTTCCTGTGAAGAAAATTATACGACAACAACCCGTCGATTACCCAATGGCCGTTATCAGGTAGATCTTCCGTTCAAATACCCACCCGTAGAGTTAGGAAACTCTCGCCACGTTGCAATGGCACAATTTTTGAGGAACGAGAAGAATTTAATGAAGAAACCAGAGCTAAAAGTCGAATATGATAACGTGCTTCAAGAATACATGGACTTAGGTCATATGAAACCCGTTCAATATAACCCAAACGCTTCTTCAAATACCCAGTATTACTTACCTCATCATGCTGTTGTCAAAATGGATAGAGTAACCACAAAAGTTCGAGTAGTTTTTAATGCTTCCAGCAAAACATCGAACAGCAACAGCTTAAATGATGCATTACACACTGGTCCTACCCTACAACAAGATTTAGTTGTACTTATCTTGAAATGGCGTTTTTACAAATTCGTTTTTAATGCCGACATTACAAAAATGTACAGGCAAATTTTATTAAACCCTACCCACACACCCTACCAACGAATTTTATTTAGAAAAAGCGTCAACGAACCCATTCAAGATTATGAACTGCAAACAGTTACATTTGGTGTTAACTGTGCACCCTATTTGGCTATTAGAACCCTACACGAATTAGCCAAAGACATTCAAAATACCCACTCAATCGCTTCAGAAGTATTGCGAAACAACATGTATGTTGATGATGTCTTGGCTGGTGGCCATACTGTAGAAGAAGCTAAAATTGCACAATCTCAGTTGATCTCAGCTCTTGACTCTGCTGGTTTCCCTCTACGAAAATGGATCTCCAACACTAAAGAACTTTTAAGTAGCCTACCCGAAGATCATCTTTTAGATGTGGATCTATTAACCTTACCCGAATCCAACAACGCCAAAACACTTGGAATCAGATGGAACGCGAAGGAAGATGAATTCCTTTTCAATGTGCCGATAATTGAAAGGAAATCAGCATACACAAAGCGAACTGTACTATCGGATATAGCTCGTCTTTTTGACCCAGCTGGTTGGTTAGCACAATTGTAGTCTCTGCTAAAATCATTATGCAGCAAGTATGGCAAGATAACACAGCTTGGGATGAATGTCTTAACCCTCTCACCCTAATAAAATGGCAAAAGTTTTTGCAGTTCTATGATAACATAAATCAAATTCGTATTCCAAGATGGATTAATTTTTCACCTTCAGCAAAAATTGAGTTTCATGGCTTTTCAGATGCTTCTGAAAAAGCCTACTCTGCAGCATTATATGCCAGACTTACACCTATAGACGGTCCTAATACCGTAACCCTACTCTTCGCCAAGACGAGAGTTGCACCAATCAAAGCTATCTCGTTACCAAAATTAGAACTTTGTGGTGCAGTGTTATTGGCTAACATGACACACAATTTAATTACCCAGCTCAAACTACCCCGTCATCAGACGTATTTCTGGACAGATTCGTCAATTGTATTAGCATGGCTCAGTAAACACCCTAACTCATGGAACACATTTGTAGCCAACAGAGTATCTACAATTCTGGAAACCGTTGGAGTTGACAATTGGAACCACGTTTCCTCTCATGATAACCCTGCTGATATTGCTAGTCGAGGATGTAATGCAGATGAGCTAAAGCATCACACGCTATGGTGGAATGGACCTTCCTGGTTGAAAGAATCCGCTGCAGCATGGCCAATAACACAAAAACCCTTTATAACTCAAGCTGAAGCTAAAATTAATCAATCGTTTTCTACAACGGTAAATATTAACCCTTCCTTGGAAAATACGATTAACACAAACCCAGACATTTTGTCAAGATTTTCAAAATTGTCTAAAGCACTAAGAGTCATGTCATATGTCTATCGATTTTGTGATCGTGCATCATGTACCCGGAGAAACACAGTTCGAAATGATAGAATTATACTTGATCGAAACAATTCTCATACAGTCAGTAACAGACTTGAAATTTTAACAACCCATCCAAGTATTGAGATTGATGCATTAGAAATTAAACAAACACGAGACAGACTTATCAGTTTATGTCAAAAACAATATTTTAATGAAGATTATAATTGTCTTCAAAGAAATAACCCAATACCCAGAAAAAGTAACCTACTTACACTTACCCCATTTTTAGATTCTGCAAAGATTATGCGTGCCAATGGTCGAATGGCTAATTCCAACAGTTTGTCGTATTCTGAAAGACATCCAATCTTAATACCCTACGCCAGTCAATTTGCTAAATTGTTAACCTCACATGTGCATTTAATTACCCTACACGGAGGAAATCAATTGATGCTAAGGGTAATACGGTCAGGATTCTGGATTCCCAAACTTCAGAACCTCATTAGTTCTGTTGTAAACAAATGTCTACCATGCACGAGGTATAAGAATAGACAAACTACCCAATTTATGGCTGCTTTGCCACCAGAGCGCACCCAAATTACCCGAGCCTTTACTAATGTTGGCATAGATTTCGCTGCACCATTTGACATTAAAGTTTATAATGGCAGAGCATGCAGAATTAGAAAAGGTTACGTATGCGTTTTTGTTTGCTTTGCAACAAAAGCTATCCACTTGGAGCCTACATCTGATTTGTCTACCCAAGCCTTTATGGCAGCGTTCGCTCGATTTTTTTCGAGGCGGGGAAGCCCTGTCGCCATTTACTCAGACAATGGAACAAATTTCATTGGAGCAAGCCAAATGATTAAAAAAGAGCGACAGGAATTCATCAAACAATTAAAAGGTTCTGTAACATCAATTAATAGTGTTCAAAACTTGACGTGGCACTTTATACCTCCAGGAGCACCTCATATGGGAGGTTTATGGGAAGCAGGCGTTAAAAGTTTCAAGTCCCACCTAAAAAAGCTAAACAACATAAAGTACACTTATGAAGAGTTCGCAACACTACTTGCAAGGATTGAAGGATGCCTCAACTCTAGACCCTTAAGCCCGTCAAGTGAAAACCCACAGGATCTAAACCCGTTGACACCAGGTCACTTTTTGATTGGTTCACCCTTACTCACCCCCGCAGAACCAGATTTCAGTAATGAAAACATTACCCTGGCAAACAGATGGCAAAAGTTAAAGATTCAACATCATTACTTTTGCAGAAGATGGAAAGATGAATATCTTAAAGAGCTCCATAAAAGATATAAGTGGAAAAACCCTCGACGTTCAGTAGAAGTTGATGATATTGTTGTAATTAGACAAGACAACTTACCACCCAACGAATGGTCAATTGGACGTGTAATGAAGACTTACCCAGGTTCCGACAGAAGAAACAGAGTTGTTGACGTACGCACTTCGACAGGAACTTTAACCCGACCGATAACTAAAGTTGTTGTTCTACCCACGTCTTAGTCTAATTTGTAATACTCAGACCCTAACAACTCTACTAACTTCACTGCATTACACAACACTAACCCATACTAATTTCATCCTAACACACTAACACTTTACTCATCATAATACATTAACACTTAAAAATTTCACTTTTTAAATAGAAAATGGCATCCAAAAACAATAGCCGTGGTTCCAATAAAAGTCGCAATGATCGTCCACGATCACACAGACAAAGCTCGAACAGAGGTAAAAACAGCCAACACACCCGTAAACCCAAACGTCATTTTGGATGTGGCATTTGTCAGGCGGACCATAGCTTGTCGTCCTGCAAGAGATACAACAAGTTAAATCTAGCAGAAAAATATAGAACTGCAGTCCGCCTGCACTACTGCATCAACTGCTTGGCAAGAAACCATTTAATCGACAAATGCACCAGTAAAGCACGCTGCACAAAATGCAGTGGTAAGCACCATACTCTTCTTCATGGGCCAGCAAGGATTTTAAAGGATTTGAAGGATGACCGTGAGCAAGCATCCAGTTCTCCCAGAATTGCTGAACCAACCCCAGTTCAAAGACGCTCATCAACAACAACATCCTCCATGGCAGCTGTAATCCAAACTTCTATCACTAAAACCTTTGTTCCAACTATAATACTTCAAGTGATTATGAATAAAGGAAATAAGTTGGCAAGAGCTATTTTAAACCCTAGCCTGACGAAATCCCGGATAGCTTCATCATTTGTCCGCGACAGTTGGCTTAAAGCGTTCCATATAGATAACGCAGAGTATGTCAAAGCTACAATTGCACCAAATTACAATTTAAACTTACAATTTGAAATCTATATGGAAGTTGTAAGCGATTTACCCAGAAAACCATACCCTTATCCAATGAATGAAGAAATAAAAAACAAAGTGTGCAGGATAACCCTAGCAGACCCGGAATTTTACTCCAACACTCCAATATCGATGGAAATTGGTGGTGATTTGTATACTACCATTTTGCAACCCAACACCATACATATTGATGGTGGATCCCTTGTGGCCCAAGATTCATCTTTCGGGTGGCTGATCATGGGATCATCAGCAAATTAAATGAAGTTTCTAGGCCCGGGAGAATGTTCATTCGAACAATGGTATAAACCCAAACCCTGGAATCATCAACGCCCCCATGTAAATGCAGCCAACTTCAACAATAACATCTCTCTCTTAACCAAAAAAGGTATCTTTCGTCAATCTTCATTAAGATCGTTCGCTGTCGGCTCGCTCCTGTGAAAATATTTATTAAAAATTCCTGTGAAAATATTTATTAAAAATTCCTGTGAAAATATTTATTAAAAATATTATACCTTAAAACTAAAAAGTGAATTAAAACTAAAATACTAGTGAAAAAACTAAATACAACCTAGTTAAAACTTATATCTAAATATCATAAAATTAAAACCTATTAAAAGGTTAAAACTTACATCTAGTGATAAAACTTAAATCTATTACTAAAACTTAACTTTATTGTTAAAACTTAAAATCTATAATAAAAAACCTAAAATCTACAAATAAAATTATAAAACCTAAAATGAATTAAAATTATCATAGTTGAATACTTACCTTAACCTAAAATTTATTTACCTATATACTTACCCTATATAAAACCTTATTATAAATACTTACCGTACAAAATATCACAGTTAAATAAATATATACCTAATTTATAATTTTTAAAAAAACATAAAAATTGGTGTTATTATTTCCCAATACCCTTCTCCCTCTAACCCGTCTAAATATCAAGCGTGTACTTCAACTATTTTAAAAGTCACATTAACATATTAAAGTATAACATTTTGTACTAAGATTGTAAAAAAATGGGGAGGTTTGCACAGGATATAAGTATGTTTGATGTATTTATTTTTGTCGGTTTTCTAAAAATAAACTTTTCGTGTTTATTTTATTATTGTTTTATCCTAAAGGTAGTAGTTTATATATCTTTTAAATTAAAAATTCCGGAGTTTCTCTTATTAAAATCTTTTCCGGCTGTATAATTTGTAGTATTAGTTAGCTTATAAGAAAAAGATATTTTGTGGCAATAAGATATATTTTTTATTTGACATATAATATAATATCTGTTAAATATATCAGTTATTATATTATTTAAGAGAAATAACCCGAAACGTAGTACTATGAGGAGTTTCAGATACAAAACAGTTTCAATTCAAAACATTGCTATGTTCCACAGAGTTAACGCTGCACATGATCATTCTTCTGCTTGATTTAGCTTCAGTTTTTCGAATACACATCTTTTTTTTTCAGTCAACCAAAAAACTATTTTTTCATAGTGGCGAAAAATAAATTTTAATGTACAAAGGCAAAAGAAACTCTTTGCAGGGATAATACGTACACGTTAATGTTTGTATTTGAGGATGTGTAAAAACCCATAAATGTTGAGTTTCATTACAATTCTACATTTTAAATATAATTTATTGTTAATACGATACATACATATACTCGTATATATACATATTTTTACTTCTGTTTGCATTAATTTCTTTATACTTTTGCTAACAAAAATATTTGATAACATAAAAAACTGTAATGTAAATTATGTTTTTACCCATTCTTACTAAAATTTTTAGCAACAAAATAAATTTATGCGTACATAAGTTCTTGTAGGTGAAATTAATTTGCACTTTACGTAAAATTGTAAACTTTACATTCGAAATAAAATATGCAACACTTGCATATGGCTTTAAGATATTTACTAGAAAATGGTTATATTCTGTTATCACGTACTTGATTAAAGCCTCAGTATTTAGCAAAAAGGATGTGCTATCGATTTCTTTCCTTCTTTAAAGTTATTAACTGTTAAATATGTTATTTAAAAATTCAAACGAAGCCGAAACTAACACCCTAAAATAAATCAAATTACACATTTTTTTACATATCTTATATAAAAAATATAGCAATAATTATTTGGAAACATTATGTATCATTTTTTATAATATTCGTTTGAAACATTAATTATTTAAAATGAATAAAACATAAAGCCAAATTAGATGGTGAATATCTATTAAAAAAGTTTTGATTTTGCTCTTTTTTAATTTTTCAATCCAATTTTTACTTAAATAATAAAAATTGAGACATAAGAAATTAGAACTTTTATCACAAATTTGAGCTAAATCCATTGATGAGCTCTAAAGCAATAAACAAATAGCCATATCAATATTGAATAATAATGAATGTTGCATGAGAACATTATGCAATTTTAAGAAAATTTAACATAAGCAAACTTCCCCTTTTAAATAAACAATATAATGATCTGATAAAAATTTATATTATTATTCTCACAGGATTTTTTAGTGATGCTATTGATATCAAACATTAAATTTGCCGTGGCCAGTTTAAGGTGTTTATTTTTTACTTTTGGCGAGCGCTTTGGATGCAAGAACATCATTTTCAAGCCGCGTTTAAAAAAGTACTAATAAAAAAAACAAATATTGGGGCGATATATTTTACTAAAAAATGTCATTGGCTCTTAACTGTTTAAGTATTTAAAAAAAAAATAGTATTTCATTAAAGATCGCTTCAAAATCTTTTAAGTGTATCCATATTGATATCTTAAAAACTAGTGTGCACTATCGTACTTTTCAGGGGCCCATAACTCGGAAAATATAAGCGACCGGCAATTTTTCTACTTGGTGTTTTTTCTTAGTTTTTAATTCTATATTGTCTCATATATTTACTTTTTTTACATAGTTTATGAAGTCAGAAATGGATATTGTAGAAATAGCAAACGAAATAACAAACCTAGATATGCCCTTTTTCCCCTTTGTGTAATGAAGGGTATTAAAAGCAAGACTTAAACTTTGTTCCTAATTGATTTGAAAATATACTTTTAAGAAAAAAAGTGTAAATCTAACACCCAGGTACATCATTATAAATATATGTATATATCGTGCTAAGAGACTGCTGTCAATTAAATGCTTATCATTTCTGTAAAAGAATGAAAGCAAAGAGTATCACGAATTTAATTTTCTGGAAATATTTATGCGTATCCCAAAAATTAAGAATATAACGGGGATAAGAGATAAAAAATCAAATTCAAAGAAAAAATCAGTTTAGATAATAAAAGTGTACGCCAACATTAAAGATGATGAGCGACATAATAACATAATTGCATTGTATTCTAGTGCGGCTTAAAAGCAAGGTCGAAAAAAAAGGTAAGGGGTCTTTGTCTCATTGCCATTGAACACGCAAGAAGTCTAAAAGTAAGAAGTAAACAAAGGCAAGCATGTATCAATACAAACAACAAATTTATTAGGCTTAGCAAAGGTTGTTTAACCTCACAAAATGTTCACATTGTGGAGCTAGTTCAGTAGGATTATCTTGCTTGCAAAAACAACTCGGCCTTATTTCATATCTGGTGGAGCAGGATAAGGAGCTGGTTTTACCTTTAAGTTACACATGTTTGGCACACAGAACGAATCAAGAATAAATAAATAAATAATCTGGCAGACTTTTGAGTATACCTTAGCTCCAAGTCCGTATAAAGAATGTTCGCTACATCTTATATCAAATATATTTGTGAAATCAAAAACAACATTTGTTTTGGTTTAAAATCTTGGTTTAATTTTTGTATCAAGCAAGTTTTGCTTGAATAATTGCTATCTAACGTTAAATTTGTTATTTAAGTTCAACAGTAAAATGTCATATTGTTTTTGTTTTCCAAAATAGAAATTTACTTTGCATTATTACACATACGATATATTTAAAATTTTTTTTCTCTTAGAATAATTAAAACTTGTAGCCAAAAAAATTTAAACAGTTTCGAGAATTATAAAGGGAGTTGATAAAATCATTTATTATTTATTTTTTCTTTTCTTCTGCACAAATAGCTATTGTAATTCGAAAATACAAAATTTATTTTTTAAATATATAACTGAATGTAAGAATTTTTTGTGAAAGACTTTTTTGTACTATTTTCGTACTATTTACCTTTAACTGCTGTATGATTTTGTTCTTCACTGGTGTCTGCAATGGATAAAATGCAAGATATGAATGTAAAAAGGTAGTGCAATGGTATTGAGTTCGGAATACAAAAAAATGTGTTTCTTAAATATTTTAGACAAATTTTTTGGGGCTATAAAATGACACTATTTTTAATTTTTAGAAATGGATTAAAAAACTTCCTCGATGTTCAACTTTATAACAATTTGCACATTCTAAAAACGAAGCATAATAAAAGCACTGTCACAAAAATGTGAGTTACATATCACTTACAAGTTTGCAGTCGCTGTTTGTTTTTTGAAAAAAAAAAAAAAAACACTAAAAACTTAAATGACAAACTGTTTCCCTAAAACATATTTAAATCGAAGGTATAAAGCTCTTTATGAAATTTATTGTTTACGACGACAAAATTTCCAAATTTTTTAAATACTAAAAAATAACCGCATTTAGTTGAAGCACTAAATTGTAAAGTTAATAGTTTTACGAATGATTGTGCACATTGACTAAAATTAAAACCAGGTACTCCATCAGAACTATGACTAAAGGACGTTTTTAGAATTTTTAAGATAACCATATCGTCATTGCAATTGGACGTATGAAAAGAGTTTGAATGCTCTGATTTGAGCGCATAAGTAACCGTCATCGTCACAAAAAATGTAAGCAAAAAAATAAGTAAAATCTCATATATGCATCAATGTTTTCTGATTGTAAGAATATAAGGGAACAAAAGGAGTGGGAACAAGTCAGTCGCGTTTGAGTTGTGGAGGTGAACGGTCAATTTCATGACCATACTTTTATTTATAATTTTTTAGAATGAATTGAATTACTTTTTGTTTTAATAAATAAAATTTACTTTGATTTAAATAAATAATAATGATTTTATAATTGACTCTTATAGTTCAGAAGTGGGATAAAATCACCCTAAACGTTTAAATAAAAGAAAAAACATAAAAAACGAAAAGTGGATGAAAAAACAATTTGTGTTTGAGTGTACGCGACAGTGAAAACGAAAAGAAATGAAAAGCATTGAAAATCTCTTAAGAGGAACGTTATAGGAACGAACGAAAGCAAAAAAATCTAATGAGTGAATCTAATGATCATTATTTAAATTAAATTAAGTTGTGCGCAACAACTAAACTGAAACGAAAAAATTTTAAGATCCCTTAAGAGAAATGTAATGAAAAAGCGAACAAAAGCAAAAGATCTAATTGTAAATGTAATGATCATTATTTAAATTAAATTAAGTTGTGCGTGACAACTAAAATGAAAAGAACAATTTCGAAGAATTTGAGTAGTTTGAAGCATTGAAAAAAAAGAAAAAAACGGAACGTTTTTTGTTGTATATACAAATGAATAAAATAGTTTGTGGAAATAAGAAATGTATGCAAAATGCATATATATGTTTAACGTCTTGTGTACAGTAGTAATGAGAAAGCAAAAACGGACAAAAACAACGAACAATATTGAAGTTATCGGTATGTATGTATATGAATACTTGTTAAACGCTTAAAACAATAACTTTGTAACGAAAACGTATTAAAAGCTAACGGTTACTAATGCTCGGTACAGTGGTTCTAGAACGTAAAAATTAGAACGAAAACTTAAACGATATAACGATTAATTGAATGTTAAATAATGATATTTATGAAGCGAAACGTATAGTGCTTTAATAAATTAACGAATGATTTATTAATTTAATGAAACTTTAAAGGAACAATATTGCTAAAGAGTGAAACTGTGAACGAAAGCAAATACAGTGTAACGTAGCGGAACGAAACTTAACGGAACGTATTTTAACGGTTTAAAGAATAACGTATTTTAACGTATTTATTGAAAAACGATTTTTTTTAAACATTTTAACGATTTTATTTGAAAATGGCAATTGTGCGCATAGCAGACCTGAAAGTTGTAGATCTTAAAGATCTTTTACGTGAACGGAATTTGCCAACGGGTGGTTCTAAAGCCGAATTAGTCCAACGTTTGGAAGAGGCTACAGGATGCACCGAAATCGAAGTCATTGACAAACAGGTGGATGAACAAGATGATGTGCGGGCACAAATCGATAATCTTCGGTCCATGTTACAAAGTGTCATGACTCTCGTGCAACAGCAAGCTACTGCTAATACACAATCGATAACAGGAACGCGCGGGGTTATTCCTCCAGATCGATCGTCGGTATCGCCACGAAATCGCGAATTTGAACGACGTAACGTGTTCAGTGTAAAAGAAATTTCCGAGACTCTTCCCGAATACGATCCAACAAAAGATTCGGTTTTTAGTATTGAACAATTTATTGCTCGGGTTGAGAAAGCAATGAGTGTTTACGATTGGGACGAAAAGTCGTTGATGTTGGCCGTGTACGGTAAATTGAAGGGCCCAGCTAAGTTATGGGTCGATGCGTCCTCGGAACTTTATGTGTCTTGGAGTGAATTTGCAGCTGCGCTAAGAGCAGAATTTGGTGTTGTACCCGATGAAGCAGATATACACTTCAAAATGTCAAATTCAACGCGGAAAACTGGTGAGTCTGTAAATGAATATTGTTTTAGGATGAGCGCTTTAGGTAAACGTTATCACCTGAGTGATTCTGCAATTATTAAGTATACCCGTGAGGGACTAAAACATCGCGAATTACAGGCCGCTATTGCGACAGTTCGTTTTCGGACGACAAAAGAAATGCGCGATACTCTTGAAGAATATTTTGCGAATATGGCAAGCTGTTCATCCAAAGCGAGACCAACAGAATTCCAAAAACGTAACGACTATGGAAATAAAAACGAAAACAAAACGTCAGAAGCCGTGGCTAAGCCAGCCAAACAAGAACGTAAGCCAATCGTGTGTTATAATTGTTCGGAGACAGGTCATATTTCTAGCGCATGCCCAAAGCCGCCAAAACGTCCTCGATGCAAAGATTGCCAACGCGTACACCCAAGAGGTTCACCAGAAAATTGCGGAAAATCCAATTTGCGGAATACGAACAGTGTGAGGAAGCATTTCACCGACAAGAAGATTCTTATTAACGACATCGAGATGTTCGCATTAATTGATACAGGTAGCGAATGTAGCATGATTAGAAGATCTAAAGCATCTGAAATCGACATCGTTAAGAGATCGTGTAACATTCGTATTAGTGGAGTATGTGGAGGTACGAGAATTTTGACCGAAGTAATGAAGGTGAAGCTTAAAATTGACGACGTTGAACTAGAGGTTGATTTGTTTATCGCTGATGACGACGTATTTGCATCCGACGTAATTATTGGTAACGACGTTTTTGCAGATAACAACGTACGCCTTATTTTTAATGACAGTGGTCAGCGATTTGAATATTTAAACGTAGCAAACACAATAGCTAACGATGAACCACGCGAAGAAACAACGAGTAAAATAACGGAAATCCAACACGGTGACATCGATAAAAATACAAAAGACAATTTAATAAGCTTAGTCGAAGAATATCGTAGTATTTTCGGTAATGAACTTAGTGAGCTCGGACTCACAGACGTAATAAAAATGGAGATAAAAATAGATACAAATACACCGGTCGTGACAAAACCGTATCGTCTCCCAGAAACGAAAAAAGATTCCGTTAGAAAAATGATAGATGAACTTTTAGCAAATGGCATTATCGTAAAGTCAAAATCGGAATACGCGAGCCCTATTGTGTTGGTTAAGAAGAAGAACGGTAACGATCGTCTTTGCATTGATTATCGGCGGTTAAATCAACATATGATTAAAGAAATTTTCCCTACCCCAAATATCGAAGAGCGGTTGCAAGAAGTCATGAAGTTCAAGTATTTCACGGTTTTGGATCTCAACAGTGGCTATTACCAAATACCGATCGAGGAGGCTAGTCAAAAGTTTACAGCGTTTGTTACTCCGGATGGTGCGTATGAGTTTAAGCGTATGCCATTTGGGCTTAAGAACGCACCTGCTGTGTTCCAGCGTCTAATGGCTATAATACGTGATAAAACGAATGATGGCGATGTTATCCACTATATGGATGATATCGTGGTAGGTAGCAACGATATGGGAGAGATGTTTGAAAAGTTGCGACGAGTCTTCAGTGTACTACGTGAATTGAATTTAACGCTCAACGTAAAGAAATGCAAATTTTTCGAGCAAACGGTAGAGTTTCTGGGACATAAAATTCATAACGGTGCAATGAGTCCAGGTGCTGCAAAAACGAACGCAATTTTGGAATTTCCAACGCCATCTAACGTTAGAGAAGTACGGCAGTTTCTAGGCCTAAGCGGATATTTCCGTAAGTTTGTACCTGGCTATGCTTTAATTTCTGAGCCATTACGTAAACTATTGAAAAAAGATGTGCACTTTCATTGGAACGACGAACAGAACAAAGCTTTCTTAGCGCTAAAAACGAGCCTCACAACAATTCCGGTCATAGTTGGTTACAAGACTACAGCGGAGCATCAAATACACACCGACGCAAGTACAATAGGTTTAGCAGGTGTTCTATTGCAACGAGAAGGCGACGATTGGAAGCCAGTAGCATTTTTCAGCCGATCAACTACAAACGATGAAAGAAATTATCACAGTTACGAGTTGGAAGCTCTAGCGGTTGTAGAGTCACTCGAACGTTTTCGTTATTACGTGTATGGTAAAAGTGTAACCGTCATCACCGATTGTAATGCTATCAAGACAACCATGCAGAAGAAAGAGTTGATACCGCGAATTGCCAGATGGTGGTTGCGAATTCAGGATTTCGACGTAAATATAGAGCATCGTTCCGGTCAGCGCATGCAGCACGTCGACGCCCTGAGTCGAGCACCATATGAAGAGCCACATGAATTGGATACAGCATCGATGCGGATTTCGAAAACAACAATAAGCGAAAATGATCTATTATTTTCTATGCAGTTGCAGGACGAGAAAATATGCGAAATCGTAGAAAAGGTAAAAGCAGGCGACAAAGAGATGTGCAACGAGTACGTGATAAGAGATGGCAGGTTATTTCGTAAGCAAAAGGACAAGTGTCTATGGGTTGTGCCAAAAGCCTTACGTTGGCGAATAATACAAGGACAACACGATAATGCTGGACATTTAGGTGTAGAGAAAACATTACAGAGTCTTCAAAAGCATTTCTGGTTCCCCAGGATGCGAAACGTTGTTAAGTCGCATATTAAGTCTTGTGTAGAATGCGCCTACAATAAAGCCCAGGGAGGAAAACGTGAGGGTGAGTACCATTACGAAAACGTTAACCCAGTTCCCTTCCATACCGTCCATATGGATCATTTGGGTCCATTTCCGAAGTCAGCGAGCCGCAACGGGCACCTCTTGGTCATCGTAGATGCTTTCACGAAGTACACGATATTGAAGGCGGTCAAGACAACAGCTACAAAACATGTCATTAGCGCCTTGAACGAGATGTGTGTGCATTTTGGTATGCCGACACGAATTATTACTGATCGTAGTACGTCGTTTACATCTAACGAATTCGAGCGATATTGCAAAGCCAACAATGTAAAGCATATTTTAAATGCTGTACGAACGCCACGAGCTAACGGACATGTAGAGCGTACTAATCGCACTATTCTAGGAATGCTCCTACCTTCAACCGAAGAAGATAAACGATGGGATGATCAACTGCGGCGCATACAGTGGTCACTCAACACCATGAAGAACAAAACAACGGGAAGAACACCACAAGAGCTATTATTTGGATTTGAGCCTAGAGATATTTTGCAAAATAAGTTAGTTCTTGCTCTCCAAAATAGTGAAACAACTGATGTCGATAGCCTACAAGAATTGCGTACGACTACAGCTCAGCGAATTGATGCACAACGTGAAGCAGCAAAGCAGCGGTATGACGGACATCATGCGACTCCAAAACACTATAAAACGGGTGATCTTGTTCTAGTAGAGAACGAGCCAGCAGCCATTGGTACCTCGAGAAAGTTGGAACCACTTTATAAAGGTCCTTTCTTAGTAACCGAAGTCCTTGATAAAGATCGCTATGTAATCGAAGACTTGCCTGGATCTAGTCGAACACAGCGACATTATCGCTCGATATTTGCATCCGACAAGATTAAACCCTGGTGTACACTACCAGAATATGATGATTACTCCAGTGACGATGAAGACGAAAACCACCGAATAAGCCAAGGTTCAATCGAGGTCGATTGATAGAAGGATGGCCGACTGTAAGAATATAAGGGAACAAAAGGAGTGGGAACAAGTCAGTCGCGTTTGAGTTGTGGAGGTGAACGGTCAATTTCATGACCATACTTTTATTTATAATTTTTTAGAATGAATTGAATTACTTTTTGTTTTAATAAATAAAATTTACTTTGATTTAAATAAATAATAATGATTTTATAATTGACTCTTATATGATACATAACTAGAAACTTTCATAACTGATAAGTATTTCCTGGATTTTCTTTGAAAATTGATAAATAAATAGAAGATCTCGGCACCCGAACTAATTTTTTCATTGAAAATACTTATATAATGCAAAATCAGCAAATGAATCAAATCTTTCATACTTTTAATTTTTTGTTTTCAAGATTTTTTAGATGCGATACTTTTCTAGTGGTAGTGTTCCGACCAAATTATTTCCAGCTTGCTTAGGAACAGAACTTAAAAAAAGGTGATTATTATTTTATCTTAAACCTATTATAATTTTATCTATAGCATAACTTCAAATCGTTTTAAAATTATAATCAGTTTTTTTTTATGCAAAAAAAAATCTGCCAACTTTCGACGGCTTAGGTGTTCACAACTCGAAGAGTGGACAGTTTAGCATTCATTCCACAAAGAATTTGCTACATAATATTTACACGATATTATTTTGAAAAAAAAAAATTAATTAAATTAAATACAAATGAAAATGCCATCGAAACGTTGCATTATTTTATTCATTCTCAATATCATCATTACATTCTATTACCGTCGTCTGTTCCTATACTGAGTTGGTAAAATCTAAAAATTTTAATTTTTGCTATTTTCAAATATAATAATATTGTTCAAAAATATTATTATTCTACATAAAAAAAATTCTCTTATAAATGAAAAAAACTTCAGTTTCTTATTTTCGTTATTTAAAAAGTATTTGACTGCGGAGTTTTATAAAGAAATAAAATATAAATTTATTCTCTGCGTCATTTGAGTCCGATCACATAAATATCTTTAACGGCTTTCGATATCGAGTAAAATCTATCGTAATTTTTCATTTTGGTGTAATGGCACTTAATATCAAATAAAAGGTATCGTAATTTGGAATGTTAACATTTGATATCGAGAAATCAAGTTTTTAAATTACGATTCGGTATATATCGTATGCGATGATTAGCTTACTCAACAAGTATTGTATGCGTTAATTTGAACCCTGTATAGCAACGTTGACTATATCAAAGATTTTTTGAGGACTTTAAACATCCTCGCATAACTAATCGTTCGCTTTACAACTCACATTACGGTTTTACAGTTACACTTGAGTTAATACATTATATGTGGGTTTTTGAAACTTTTAACTTAATTTTTAAATATTTTTACATGTTCTGATACACAAAGCTTATTTTATACAATATTAATTGTAATAATATTTTTACAACACGTATCTTAGCTTAAAAGCAAATCTTAGGAAAAAGAACTTTACAAGTTATTCGTTACAAGGAACTTCTGTTTTATGTAAATTAGAAACGATCCGTACGTATAAAAGATGCTTGATGTGAAGGCTGCACAGTGGAAGGTGTCACCCTCATCGATGTTGGATTTCATAGCAAATAACAGAGGTTTTTTATAAAGGAAATACCATTCAGACTTCCATTTATCGCTTTCATTTTTGAATAAAAAATCTGAAAGAAATAAAAAAAATTTTGATATATGAATTAAATCAATTTAATTTTTTAAGTATTATGCATGGAATTCAAAGCCAATAAAGTTGAGGTATATATAACTTTATTTTATATTGAAACAAGCACTAGGTCAGTTTTAGAATAAAAATAAAAATATTGTTTATTATTTTATATTTTTTTCTTTCAATATTTCGCCACACCGTTGGGTGGCATCTTCAGGAAACAGGAAATAATATTATTAAACAAATTGTATATGTTTCAAAAACAAAAACATTAGTTCAATTGAAAAAATTTGTCAAATTAACTCAAAAAAATTTTCAAAAAACAAAGACAAAAAATTCAAACATTTTAAAACATACATACTCATAAACGTTCAATACTCAAAAAACACACATTCAAATTTTAAATTTCAAAAAATAAAAAATACATAAAACATTATACAAATATGAAATGTTACAAACAACTAAGTTAAGATACATTATTATGTTCACTATTTTTTATGCACTAAATGTCTGTAACACTGCGCAACATTATCAGTATCAGCCTTAAAGTTTATTCTTTTTGTTGTTGGCACTTTAATTATTTGTAACATCTCTAACATATACCGACGTTTATAATTATTTTCTATATTTAAAACTGATGCATTTTCAAAATTAGGAAGATGATTTAATCTGGCACAATGGGAAGATAATGCAGTTTTTTGTGAATTATGAATGTCTCTATATCTCTGATCAGACTTATGTCCAGCTATTCTAGTTTTTAGTTTATTTTTAGTTATACCTATATAAACATTATTACAATCTTCATTATCATTACCATTACAAGGTATTTTGTATACTACATTTGACATGTCCCATTTTTGTATTCTATCTTTCGTTTTACTAAACAATCTATTTAAAGTATTATAAGTTTTGTATGCCATTTTATATTTTTCAGAATCAAAAATATTTGATTTTTCTATCCTGTCTGCTATTTCTGGTACGTAAATTAAAGACTTGTAAATTTTTGTTGTTGTCACATTTCTTTTGTTACTTGCTCTTCCGTATATAAATTGTTTAAGTAATCTGTTTATTACTTGCATTGGAAAATTATTATCGCTTAAAATCTTTACAACTCTATCCTTATTTCTTTTGTGAAACTCCTTATCACTTATCTTAAATACTTTTTCTATTAAATTCCTGCCCGTATTAATAATTATTCTCTTGTTATGTTTTGAATAGAAATTAATAATTCTTCCGGAAGCTGTTGAAGTATATATTGCACACTGGTCGGTATATAACTTTACGATGATGGTCAAAACTCTTTATTCAGAAATAACGAAATATATGAATTCTGGAAAAAATTTCAGTTCATAATTCCGACATTCGAATTGCCGCTTTCTCCACTTTGTGGCTGATGGACAATTTGATCCAAGTGTTTCTTGGATTGCTGCTGGATTGCTTTCTTTTCCACAAATTTGGCATACTTTTTTATATCCATTCATATTTATAAATACGAGTCAACTGAGTTTACTAAAAAAATATAAAATCTAACACTAGATGTATCGGAGAGCAGAACATACTTTGCCATCAACTATGCTTAACTTTAATCACTGCTTCACTTTTATATTACGAGCTTTCTAGACATTGACAATTGTGGGCAAAAAATTATTGACTTTATTATAGATATAAGCTTTTTCCTAAATAAATAATCCTTTGGTTTGTTTTACAAAGTGGAACCTTATTGGCCTATAATATCTTGGAGAAGACTTTTTCGAGTTCTGAAGACGCCTTATAAATTAACTGCTGAGGAATGTGGGAAGTTACAAAAATATCTGAAAAGGACTGTTAATATTTAATGCAGATTAGATTTAGTAACAGTAATCCTGTCGAAATATGCACAGCGGCTGATGCATAAAAGAAAATCACTAGTGTCTGGCGCGTTAAAAAGGGTACCGACGGCATATATATATATATTTATTTATATATATATATATATATATATATATATATATATATATATATATATATATATATATATATATATATATATATATATATATATATATATATATATATATATATATATATATATATATATATATATATATATATATATATATATATATATATATATATATATATATATATATTCGGCTAGAAGAAATCAAGGTTGATGAAATTTAAGGGAAGAGAACAAGAGAAACTTTAAAGGTTTATTGTTTTATTGCAAATTCTTAGCAGTGTTACGAAGGCTTTACCTTTTTGCATTGCAGAGGGTCACAGCTAAACTTTCTTAAATCACAATCCTTGGCTCTTTTCTCTAATTTTAGTGAAGTTTTAACACAGAGTTCAAAAAAAATATTAAAACTTGTGACAAATTGTTAGTTCATATATGTACCTTAATTATAAAAAATTACAAGTTAGAACTTCCCTAAAATCACAATAGAGCTTAAAAAAGAAGAACGCGAACTAAATTACTCATTTAAATAATTTTTTCATTTTCAGGGGCGAAATATTATTGGAGTGAACAAAATAATAAGATAAAATTTGTTCTACCTCGCTTCTGCAAAATTTTAGTTTTGTCCTATGGATAGGCCACAATGCATTGTTTAGCATAAATCGAAATGGACGAACTACAATAAATGCTAAATTTTAATAAAAAAAAACAAGGCCAGCGCAACATACACGGCAATATAGATAACGTCGCTTACAACTTTGAACAGTACTAACTGTTAAACACCATATGTTCAAATTTTAGCTCAATTGGTTTTCAACAGTTATTCCCGAAAATAGTGTACTACCCTCAGTGCAAGTACATAGAGGATTGCGAAAATAAATAGGTTTTTTGCATGTACACTTTATTATTATACTCCTGAGTTCTAAACATCTGCAACTTAGATGTCATATTACAAGGTTATAGTTCTAGAAAATGGGTAAAAAGCTTTGCTCCAGAATAAATTTAACTAATTTTAAGATAAATATCATTCATACTAAAATTTGTTCAATTTACTAACAACACGTTATATGTAAATGGAGTCTATACTTAGTTATAGCAATTTACATGGAAGAGTTTTATAATCAGAATTACCGACTGTTAATATGAAATTTAAAACTTATCTTTCCTCGAAATTTTTAAAGTTCCTGTTTGTCATAATATGTAATACAGTTTTTTGTAAAGCGTTTTCAATTTTAAATAAACTACTGGGCCTCCAACTATGTTTAATGTTTTCTAAGCATTGAAAAGTCTAAGAAAGGCACGAAGATACAACACAGAGTTTAAGAATAGATAAAAAAAATATTACAGCTCACAGTGTGTGCAAATCTTACTGAACAAAAATAAAAAATCGCGTAAGGTTGACTTCTTACTTATGAATTAAATAAACCTTCATTTAATTTACAAATACATCTATATTAACACCTTATGTTCGAATAAAAAATTACAATTTTGAAGATTTTACCTGTAGATATTGAAACGAATTATACTGATATTCACAGATCTTGATTATTCATTTTTTATTATAATCTTGTCCAAAGGAAAAATAGGAGAAACCTTTATGTCGTAAGAAAAAAATTTAAATATAGTTAGAAAATATACATGTATACAATAAAATTATCTAGGGACAACAAACGTAGTTTACACGTCATTTTCCATTTAATAAATTTTATTTTAGAGCTTCCATTATGCCGATTTTATGCATTCCCGTATCAGTTGATATGAAGAACTTCGTACTGATTCATGGTATTTATTTTTAAGTTTTTTATGAAGTCGATAGCCAGTTTCATTGTGAAGAAGTTCTGTGAAATATCTCCAATTTTTTATGTCCATGATCTTTAGACATTTATTTTGTATAATTTGTAATTTCTTCAAATGAGTTTTTGCTGCATTATACCAAATATGACTTGCATAGGTCAACGTTAAATGTTTGTTAAGAAATGGCCACAAGGCTCCGATAGTTTTTTATGATTTTTTACAGATCTCGTTTATGTGTTTTGCAAAAGTTATTTTCTTATGGAGCCACACTTCAAGATACTTGACCTCGTTTTTAATCATCATGCTCTCATTTTGAAAGTTTTATTGACGATTTGGCTAGCGTTTCCGGGATTTGTTATTGGGGACTATAATAACGTATGTTTTAGTAGGATTTATTTTTATTTTATACTTTTAAAAATGTTTGTTACCTGCAGAAAATACTTTTTCCATTTTCTTTATCAGTGCTTTTGTGATTTTGCTAGATGTTATGAGAGCGGTAACATCAGCGTAGTAAGCGATTTTAATGTAGGAGGGGGCAGAGAAACCCGATGTGTAGATTGAATATAGTAATGGTGACAATATTGAACGTATGGTAGACCAGCAGTAATTTACCATAGAGTCGAAAACGTTTCGTTAATGGCATTTGTAGTTGCCGTCTGTGAGGAAAGCCTGCACAAATATTTTGATATGATAGCTTGGGGCAATTTATAAATAAGATCATTGTGCCAAACGGTATCGATTGCTTTTTCTATGTCTTGAATAATTAAGCCTGCAGATTGTATAATTCGTTTTTTGGACTTTATTATATTTATAATAGGATTTATTTGGTAGACTGCCCTATGTTGTTCTTTAAACACAAATTGTTCACTTACTATTATTGATTTGTTTTCAATAACACTGCAAATATGATTTTAAATAACTTTCTTATATAATTTTTCGAGTTTGCTCAATAAGCTCTGCATTACTCTTGGGTTTATTTGGTTTAGAAATAGCAATGATTTCCCTTATTAAAGTGTTTCGGGACATAGTTTAGAAGGTATTTTTTTTATTAACATTTTGGAGACGTCATCAATTCCGGGAGATTTTGACGATTTAAGGGAAGAAATGAAGCAATTTATGAATTAAATAAAAAATTAATAAATATTATAAATTATTGCAAAAAATATTTTTTTTTAATACTGTGTTTTATAATAAAATAAATAATAATAAAGATAAAAAAGGTTTTTTGAATACATCCTCTGAGAATATACCTAAAATTTATGATTAATAAAATAAGTGTGTGTTTATTTTCAATAAATATTTGCTAATAACTGTTTACATGCATTTACTTTTTAAAATCAATAATACATATAATAACACATAAATACCCATAGAAATTCCTTTTCAAAAGCGTCAACAGATAATAACGAAAGAACTTCTTTGTTGCCAAACCTCGAACCCGAAAGCTATTTGAAAATATCTGTATTTGTATATATTCCGAATGTTTTTCTAATGAACACCAATTTCCTATTTCTTGCTTCGTGAGCTTGATTTGACTGTTGTCAGATAGAAAGAATATAAGAGCTTATTATTACGGTGCTTCTTTAAATATAAATTTCGCGTGACAACAATAAAACATTCAAAAGCATCTTTTTAGCAGGCTAACCAGTACCTTAAACTTTCAAAATATAGGTCTGTTCTGTAAATCACTTTTTGTCAAAGTGATTTCAAATCACGCAAAAGGTATTTTGCCTACAAATTATACTGAAGTCTCGTGATTTAAAAAATCATACAAAAAGTAAATAATAGTCAATAGGTGTTGTTTTTTGAGTAAATTCAGAAAAAAATTAAGTACAAAAGGTAAGCAAATTTCATCATGGAAAAAAGTGGCAACTTCCTAATTTTTTTGCATAAATAATTATTTTTTCTTTCGAATTTTCATTTGACGCCGAGTTTTATGAGCTTCAATCAGATCCAATAACGAAATAAAAGTACTATTATAAACAAATAAAAATTTTCTGATTTATTTTAGCTGCGTCAATTTAACTTTCTTGATTTTCCAATAATATTTTAATTACGAATTTAAAAAAGTAAAATAAACTAAACACAAATGTAAAAAATCAGTTTTTTTCTTATATTTTCGAACATTTAAAAACACGCCGTAAAAGTTTAAAAATAGTGATTTTCAGAACAGCATCAAATCTTTGGCATGATTTTAAAACCGTTCGTGATAATATGAAACTGTTTAATTAATGTTTTGGTGACACCAGTGAATTTTGAGGTATATTTTGGGTTCAGTTTTAGCTGAATAATATCGTATTGATGATTCGACAAATAAGCTAAATTGGGAGAAAGGCACAGGTTCAGAGTCTCTTACCAATCTTGTAGCACCTTTACTGGACAAAGCTTCTGACAATTTTTCACAAGTCTGGCTAAAAATCAACAGAGTTTTTCGGTTTCCTTCCAGCTTTTTTACAACTTTTTGGTTGTACGCTTTCGGTCAATAAAAGCATTTCATCAAGCCAAATTGAATTTGATATAAGGAAACGGTCTATTTAATTTAAATTATTAATTTGCAAGTGCCCGTGTATAAAACAAACACTAATTATTCCAGTGTTTTGTGATGTTATATTTGATGTTTAAATTTTATTCTTCGTCATCTTTTAACTGTATAAAAGAGCCGAAAAAAGCTCAGCCGTATACAGTGTATAAAGAAAAATAAAACCAGTATTGGTTATTACTGTTTTTGCAAAAACTTTGACTTTTTTACTTTAGTTTATTTAAAATGTTTGTGTGAAGTTCTAATTAAGCGGTAGCAAAATAACCATCGAAACGTGCTTTCACCTTCAATAATCAATATCGGTGATTTTATTAGTTTTTTCGGGATAACTAACGTAATATTTTTAAAGTTTAATCTTTAAGTTTTGTTATTGTCTTGAAGTTTTTGTTTGAGTTTACGTCAAAAGAAGGAAAATAAAATTACCATTTTTTCCAATATTCTAAAATTTACAATGAATTAATGTGTTATAAGGACTGACAGTTATTATTTAAAGGATGTTAAGCAACATAAAAATATTTTTTGTAATTTCTTTTAAAATGCGATGTGACGACAATATTATTAATGCACCTTCTGGGATTAAATATTTGAAATGTTATAGTTGTATAGCTGTTAAGTAATGATTACTAATCGTAATAATTAGTAATTATTTTATTATTATTATTATTATTATTATTATTATTATTATTATTATTATTTTTATTATTTTTATTATTTTTTTTTTTTGTTTTTTGAAAGTTAAAGTAATTATTATTTTACGATTATTTTTAGATTCACACGATAATTAATTAATAAAAATTACGAGAACGTAATAAAAAATAGTAAGAAGTAAACAAAATATAATTCGACTACTTTCAAAGATTACTTTTGATTATTTTTCTTTAATTGGCGAGATGATGGCAATACTATTACAAATATATATTTCTATGTACATAAAATTCTACGATTATTTAATGTTAGATTTTTTACATTTCTTGTTATTATTATTGTTGTTCATCGATTTGATAATTGATAACCTGTTTGCATTCTTTATAATTTTGCATTTTTCTTAATTTCTCTTAATACATTTGAAAGCAATTGCTTGCAGTATTTATTGTTTGTATCATTAACATTTTGTTTTGTTTGTTTATTATTCCGTTTTTTAACAAGTTTAAAATTATTACTTCAACTGTTTCTTATTTTAATTGCGCTTTATTTGTATAAATAAAATTAGTTTTTAGTTTAAAATGTCTGAATATGTTTTCGAAACCAATTTTTCCGCAGAGGATAGTATTGAAGATCCGGACGTTAATCCTACTATTCATTGTTCATTGTCACTTTCCATTCTGGAAAAGAAATCCTTTATAGATATTTTTCAAAGTACAGGTATGAAGATGATGTGCAGGCAAACAGCGGCTAAATAATTGGAAACAAAATATACCATCATGATTAAAAATGAAAAGAAAACAGCAGATGTTTGGTCTGATAATTACAGAAGCTTCCTTGGATATACGAGTCATTGGATTATAGACAATTTCAAAAGAAAATCTGAAGATTTAGCATGTAGAAGAATTTGTAGAGCACACACCGCGGAAAATATCTCACAGATGTTACTGAAATCAACACTGCATTTGGTTTAAACAGCTCAAATATTGTTTTGAACATTACGGACAACGGTAAAAATTTTTTAAAAGCGTTCAGAGAGTACAGTGTGGAAATTAACTTTTTCGAAGATGAAATTATTAACGAAATTGTAGTCTTTGAAAATAAAAGGTTGTTACCAACACATCAGAGATGATTCAGGAATACCTACTCTGAAATTGCTTGCTTCAACCGATTTCGATAAAATTTTTAAAACTGAGCAGCTACTGTTCACATTTTACGTTAGAAAAATAATCCTTAATTTTGAAATGAAAATTAATAGTGTATCAACTATGCTCGATTTTGTTTTTATTTTTTTATTTTACTAATGATGGTGAGCTTACGTTTTTTACTTTAAAGATTTGATTTTGCAGATGACGAAATTGAAGTAATCCCTTCCTCAAAAGAATAGATTAAAGTTGATCAACGATTCGCAACAAAACAGTTCTTCAGCTACTTGATTCATAATGCAAGTGCTGACGAGATTTGGCAAACATATAATTTACTAAAGAATGCATTTTTTTCAAAACGCCCTTAACGTCTTCAGCTCCAGTTGAACGACTGTCAACAGTCCAACGCTGAAATCATTGTCTGATTTTTCTTTCGAAAAATTAGTTTTAATGAAGGCCAACTGTAAATATATGTAATTTACAAAACTTTTTATTTTGTGAATTGAGTGTATTCTGAAAGTACTAAAATTGTTATTGATTGTTTTTTTATTGAAGTAAATATATGTATATATACATATATTTTTTACACGAAAACTATATAATTTTGTTTTATTTCTTCAGGATACTTTACGTTGTTAATGCAAATTTTTAAAATAAATTTTTTATATAAAATGATGTAAATTTAAAATTTATAAAAAATAATCCTTAAAGGTAGTCAATTATTTTTTAATAATTTTGATTACTTTTGGATTATTTGTAATCATAATTAATTAACAATCAAGGATTGTTTAAAAGAGAATTATGTAATCAATACTATTGCTTTTAAAATGTAATCCAAATTTAACAGCTAGTAAATGAAGGCATATTTGTAGGTCCAAAAATGCGAGAGCCTGTTACGGTCGCAATCTGTAAAACGAAATTGAACGATGTGGAAGAAAGAACTTGGACGGCTTCAGTGAAGGTCATCAAGTGATAAGAGTTTTTTGGGATACAGAAAAGCTGAAAACTGCTATGAAATTGTTGAAGAACTGCTTACTAGCTACAAAGCTCTAAATGTAGAATGTCTCTTAAAATTCATTTTTTGGACTCGCATCTAGATTTTTTTCGTAAAATCTTGGTGCTGTATCAGGTGAAAATGGCAAAATGTTTTACAAATATATGTTACATATAGAAGAAGGAGAATGCTTGGAGATTTTTGGTCGATTAAGTGAAAAACTTACACTGGCAATATAAAAAAATAAAAAAGGAAATGTTATTTTAGTAAAACTAAGCTTTTTTATATTTTAAAAATGTTTTTGAAATAAAAATTATAAATTACTAACCAAAAATTTGTATTATTTTACACAGAAAAATTACATAAGTTGTAAAAAATAGATTTTTCATCATTATTTGAAAAATATTTAATTAATATATAACTTCAAAGCAGCTGTTTGCTTTTTTGTTTTTTATGGCATTTTAAAGAGAAAAACTTATGTAGAATTAATTTGAATATTATTTTGTTACGCATCTTTTGGTATTCTGTTTATTAAAATCGGATGAGTCGTTCTCGAGTTACGCTTAAATAAGTCCTACCTGGCTAATTTAAAGGAACAATTTTCCCACGCCCATCCAAAGAAAACCCTTCGTGATGGAGTTCAACACATCAAAAACCATATAGTCCACAAAGTTTTATTTGAAGGAGAGCCAAAAGTTATTCTTTGTAGAGCAGTGTCATAGCCAATAGTTGAGTTATTTTTTATGTAACATGAGAAAAAATGTTATCAAATTTTATCACTGAAAACAGTAGCAGCAAAACGTTTATGCATAACTATTAATTTTTTTATTTTACGAATTTTTATTTTACCCCGAGCTTTCAGCGCTTTAATCAGCTCTAATAAGGAAATGAAGGCACAAACACATGTAGAAATAAAAATTTTCTAATTTATTTTAGCCAAAGGCATTTTGACTTGATTGATTTTTCACAATTATATTAATTACGAATTTAAAAAAGTAAACAAACGAAACACAAATCTAAAAGATCTGTTGTTTTCTTGCATTTTCGAACATTTAACATCACACCGAAAAATTGAATATGGCGTGATTTTTAGAACAACACCAAATCGTTGGTTCGTGATTTGATATAACGTGATGTATGTGTTTAAAACCAATTTTAAACAGAGATAAATATTATTTATTTTAAGCCGAATTAGCTTTTTATCAACTTCTAAATAAAGAAAGTAAAAAATAAACAACTGATTTCCAATTGACCGTCATGTAGTTAACAGTCTTTAAAATAACAATAAGTGATTTGCAGATTACACCTGTGTATAAATTTATGAGAAGAGTTAATCGCTAATAAACGTAATAAAGTATTAGAATACAATTAAGTTTTACATTCGAAGATATAACATACACATATTTGTTTTTCGCAAATTTTAGATAGATACATCTCTTTTAGTTCTTTCTTTTTTCTTTTGTAATACATCATTTAAAAGCAGTTCTTCACCTTTTTTTTTACTTTGTAAGGATATTAACCACACTCATATTAAAAAAATATATTCAAAATGAAGTTAGTCTGCTAAAGTTTTAAGGGAAAATACGCGAGCGATTTCGTTTAAAAGTTTTAAAATTATTTAAAATTTTAGCTAAATAATTTTTTAACGCCTTTTTACTTGTTTTGTTCACAAAGCAATTAACAAAAAAGGACTCAATTTTAAATTCTTTATTAATTTTAATATGAGTTATCTTAATTATAAATCGGTATTGTCTATGGGAAAAGCGAAAATCCATAAAATTATTACTATCGTAGTGCCGAATGAAAGTTTTTTATTAAAAATTTTGTCATAACACAACATAAAAAAGGAGAAATTATATTCCATGTAAAACATGTATATGTGAACGTTAAAAATATTACGGTAGTTTTTATTGAAAACGCAGCCAAGTGTTTGTAAAGGTTATATCAGACGGTGCCAATAATAAAAGTAATCATACTAAGTGGAAATTTCTTGTTAACATTGCATTTTTCTTACTAAATAAAACTAGTTGCGAATAGCAAAGAAGACAAGCAATTGCAAACATTTTTTTAGTTAAGTTGCAAGTATAAGACACTCTGCGAGACATTTTTATTTAATGCTGTCAACTAGTATTAATAAATTTAGAGCTGTCGTCATAACGAAATTCTTTTTTTTATTGTCACTATATCGACAAAAAATCGGATTTTACGAAGGACTTGCAATCTTAATATCAACTATTATAGAGTGTATAGGTTGTGAAAGCAAGTATTTTTAAATTAAACTTAACTCAAAATTTAAAAAAAGAATTTTAACTTAATTTAACTCTTTAACCTTAATCTTTCAATGCCAAGAAAACGGCCTCCAATGAAATAAGTAAATGAAAGCGCAACCAAATACGGAAACACGTTGTAGAAATTCTTGAGTGTTTAAGAAAAAAAACCCCATTGTATAAAAAAGCTGGAATTGAAAATTTTATAAGCTGGTTCATGATGGACGTCCAAAGGGAAAGATAGTTTAACCTAAATATAAATAGAGTGGAACTGTTGTCGTGCTATTTTATTTAAAAATTTTCTTACAGGAGCTGGAATAAAGATATTTTAAAATAAATGAACCGAACTGGTTACTTTCCAATAGAGTAAGCGTCTTGAAGCCAACTACTTTATTGCTTTATCAGACTTGGAGCCGATAGAATATTTATCGGATATAAGAAATCAAATATACGTGTGCACCATTGCAAATAAAATAAAGAGATGATATACCCCACACGAACAAACAAAATTATGGTAAAAATTATAAGATGATTTAAAATAAATAAAATATTGATTTAAGGCTATCAACCAAAAATTTTAACCTTGTTTCAAAATAACAAAAAAAAAAAAACATATATAAAACACATGTTTATATATATATATCTATATTTATAGAGTGAATCATTAATATAGAAAATAATTATTGTTTGACGAAATTTAGCATGTTGTGTAGTTAATGAAAATATTTCAGTAACAAGACTCGTCTGACCGTACCTTGAGAAATAGAAGATTGTTTGTGTAGAAAATACATATGTTTTACAAGAAGGAAACAGCCTGCAGCTGCTGGGTACATAAATAAATTATTGTACAAGAATTATTAAAAATACAAAAGAAGCCACAAACCAGGAAGTTTTAAAAATCCATGCAGGCTACCCGCCATCTTACAAACAATGCAGACCGACCATTCAAACGGCAGGCTTACAAGAGGAAATACAAAGAAAACCTCTATATTAAGTCCCAACTGGTTACGAACAATAACAAAGTTTTATTTTGTACTTTTTATATTATCACAATGGAAATGAAAATTACCAGAAGAACAATTAAAAGTGTGAAGGTACAAAAAAAATGCATAAAGTTATTTCGAAAGAATAAAAAAAAAAATGCAACACCAATTACACATTTGTTTTCATGTCCACAAATCTAAAGCTGTATTCTTAAACAATATTCACAATAAAACCGCCAAAAACAATGACTTAAAATACCGGAAAACAAAGCGAAAGTATCAGGCAGCAGTAGTTTTAAGTTCTACATCAGAGTGACCATTTGCAAATTGTTCAAGAAAAAATAAAGCTTCTTTAATTTGCTAAATATTTAGCAATACTGTATTGTTTTCAGTTTTTATTTGAAGCGGAGCTTTCAATTGCAAGCCTTCTTCTTTATTTCTTTCTCTATGTCTTCGACGATACTTGAACTTACGACCTGAACCAAGAAGCACAATTAAGAATTTTTACTCTTTGGTTTCGATGAGATTCGAACTTTATTTCTTAAAATATTTATATATTTCTAGCTTCTCCATGTATAATTTGTCAGGAGTACGAGACAACATATTTTGGTATCAAAAGAGAAATATAAAGTTATTTTATTAGATATAAAAATTTTAATTAAATTTAAGCTAAGAGCTTAGGTGTTTATATATATATCAAATTTTTTCAGTCAATTCCTGGCTGCATTTACTATATTTTGTGGAAGAGAACGCAATTCAGTACAAACCAGCCATAATGATTAACAATTGTTGAGCAAATAAAAAACCTTCAATCTTCTTCAGCGTATGATTTTGCATGACGTTGCGATTAATTGTGACTTAAGCTTAAGCCGATTCAATATTATAATTTTTTCAACCTGGTCACCCTGCCTACATATATATATATATATATATATATATGGCGTACATTTTACGTTTTATTTTTCCAGTAGCAAAAGCAAGTGAAGTAAACAAAAAGCAATAAGAAGAAAATGATAAAACAAAAGGCTTTCACACAATCGGCAGACCAACTACTCGCCATTGGAGTTTGTATTGTAGAATTAGAAATAAATTACATTTATAGACTAAATGCGAGCAACATAATTACAAAAACTTATAAAGGTGTAACCTATTCTTAGACCACATTTTATGATTTGCCTGCTTCTTTGTACATGTTTTAATGCCAGTGAATGGAATTTGTTTGAAGCTGTATATTGTTTCCATTAATTGCACAATGTTTCTTGAAAAGCACACACAAAGGCCTACATTCAACATGCAAACTTATAATTCACGCGATTCAAATGCAATAAAGCACAAGTTAAACGTAGAAATTGTTGGAAACACCTTTTTTCCGTTTCAATACAGTGTGGAAAAATAACAATTTGAAAGCTATAAATTAGGGCGAAAGTCTTTAAAAGAGTATTGAAAAATTCTAAGGTTTAAATAATTGGTGTTTACTCCCACTTATTACAATATTGATACCAAAATTTTTGCAAGTAGTAATGAATCCTTTTTTTAAAAATCTTAGGATATGTTTTTGTTCTCAAAAGTTTTAATTATTTGTTTTAATTCGTTTACAAAATTTTCCCATATAAAACTTAAACGACCTTTAAAGTCTTCTTATAGTTTACGGATTTCCGAAAGCTCTCTTTATTAACCTCAAGTTTGAGCGTAGACTTAGCTTATTTTACATATTTGGAAAATAATACTGAAGTCCAAAAAAGGTTAACTTTGGGGAAGGCGCCGAGAAAGGAAGATGCTGCACAAAGTGGCGGTCCTAGTCGAATAGTTTTCAGTACCCATGCCGAGTACTCAAAGTATGTTCTAGAAGCTGAGACGAAGAAGGTACACTTTAAAAACCATAACATTTTGAGCAGGAGTCTAACTGACTTGATAGGTTTCTGAGCGATGAAATTACTCTGGAAGTTTACGTATCGGTAAAGAAACTCATGGGATCTTACCCTACAAACACTTGAAACAGGAATCTACAGTAATTACCGTGGAAATTTTTAAACTGATTAGTATTAGTTTAAGGGTTCATTATTATTCTTTTAACTTTGAGTCATTTTACAATGAACATAGCTTGGAGGTCTTTCAGCCTGCTTCCAGCACACCTTTGTAAAAACTATTCTAATGTGAATTTGTGCGATAAATTAACTGCTGCAAAATAACATGAAATTTTGCAGAATTATTTAGCGGATGTTGATACATTTTAAAACGGACAACTCGCAACATTCGCTAATATATTTAAATACATGTTTGTTTGTAGTTATGTATAGACAACACAACACCTACAATATTCACCAAAGCCCAAAGGTAAAAGAACTTAATATGAATTATCGTTGTGTGAAAAGCAAAACCTCAGCACCACTAACGGTCGTGGATTGTGCTAGAAGCAATTTGTTTTAATTGCACAACTTTCACTACTAGTAGCAATATAATTTCTTTTTAATTATTTTTGCATGACGCCAAGATATTTCATTATTCTATCTTCTGTTACTCTAGTTATTATTTATTAAATTTTTTTAATCGTATCATAAAGAAAAACAATAGATTATTGATTAAAATGAAAAATCATTTAAATAAAAAAGAAATAAATATGGTTTCCTATCGCAAGAAGATAATCATTTAATGCAAAACGATTTCATTCTAATGCTCGGACGTATAAGTCGATATCCTAACGAGGAAGGTTCCCATATTTGAAAGCTTTTCCTTCTTTTAGTTTTTTTTTCAAATATTTTTAGAAATTATATTTCTAATTTGCATTAATTATAATTACCATGTAATAGATAAACTCACTAAACTTTGGCGATATAAGAGTATTAAAATGAGAGAAGAATTATTGTCGAAAATTAACCTTTATCTATTTGTCAAAACATTTTATGCATCTATAAAATGTATAAACCTTAAACATCGCGGCGTCAGCGCTTAGCAGTTATACAATTTTGACAGTGCGTTAAGAAGCGAAAAGTAAAAAGTGAATTGTTGGAAAATAACGACAATTTAGTTATTTTTTGGTCAATCTAAAGGTTTTATCTCCTTTCCACTTCTATACAGTGGGTTTTATAAAATAAAATGAGGTCACATTATTGTTAAAGGTACAAAGTTGACGCTTTTGTTTTTGTACGACATTTCAGCGTAAATAATATATGCTAAGTATCTTTGCAATTTACGCGCTAATTCTATTTCTGTTCCAAAAATTACATATAGTTGATGTTCTATCAGAGACGAGATTAAACTGCAAGCAAGATGTCGAAAAATTCGCTCAAATTTACAGAAAAATCGTTTAAGAACATAACAAGTTAACAATTTGGTAGTACATAAATGTTTACTGTGGCAAATATACACACTATTGTTACAATTTATATTACATATTTACTTTATGCGAAGCTATTCCAAATATTGGAAATAAAACCCTAATAATATAAAACACTGATAATCTGACCTTTGTAATTTTGTTTGTGAGTGCGTCAATCACGCCTATACGGCAGAAACGATTTTAATGAAATTTAAGAAACGGGTATATTTTTGTCCTCGTAATTAAATAAGGAATTTATACCCAGCAAACACTTTTAAAAAAGGTAATCGGGTGTAGAATTAAGCATTTAGGTGGAAGCACTTCCCAACTGGATTACCAACCTAATGATTTTAACAAGGCATGAGATTTTATAATCAGTTGCTGAGAATTGATTACATTGAATGCTGCAATTAATAATAATGATCCTTAGTATGTATTTTAAGGTATTCATTTTTAACTTAAAGAACTAGTTCATTTAACACTTCCTTTGCTTGCGAATTAATGTTATGTGTTCTGTAAGCGAGTAACAAAATTTGGCAATCACAGAAGAAAGTCATTAAATGGTAATTTTTTGCTGGGTATTTTCAGAAGCGAACCAGGACTTTCAAAAGTAATCATTTTATTCTGATTGAGTTCAAACTTTAATCTGCTTTTAACTTTAATGAACTGATTGATACTTGTTTTTCTATAAAGATTTTAATAATGGGTTAATAGTTTTAATAGTCTTAAATACTAATAATATTTTTAAAATAAAAATTAACCTCCTTTTTCGATATTTTCAGAAAAAAAGTTATAGTTTAAAGGAAAAAGTCAGATTCGTGTTATTTAACTTAGACTACAATTAAAATATCGCATTATTGTTTTACAAATTAAAGCATTCAGTACTTTGTAACCGAAGACTTTATTATCTGCGGTCAACATATACAACAGTCATTCTAAACTTTATTAAACATAGCGACATGCATTTATAGAATATCTGATAACTGAGGTAAAATCCAGTCTTTAAATATTACTAAGGCGGCAAATTGTGTAAATTTGTATATGGCTTATGTTGGTATGCGGAGTTGCAGAATAAAATTCCTTTAAAAATAAGTTAAAATGAAAGAACCAACCAATAAAATACCAACTTTTGATGAAGAAGAAATACATATTTAACCACAGATTTATATTTTATTTTATTTATCTCTATTCGTTTCTGTCTGTTGCGATGTATGTCAGTTCGTTGAACGATTCCCGTCTCCAGGAAAATAGTGCGTTTTCAAATAACCTTCGGTCTTCCCTGCGAGCGTACGCCTTTTTGGTTCCATTGTAGTGTTGCGTGGCATATTTTGACGTATAGCTTAGCGGAATGTGGCCTAGCCAGTTGTATTTGCTTGTACTGATTTGCATATGATATCTTTCTGCTCAGAGATATTTAGTTGAAGAAAATAGATGACAAGGCAAAAATAATTGGTTTTAAGAATAACATTTTTTTAACAAGGAATTTTAGAAAATAATTGTTATTAAAATTTACTCGATTGGAGTAAATCATAATAGAGAGGGTTGCAGAAAAAAAATAAACAAGAGTTAGAATTATTTCTTTTCAATAAATCAGGTTTATTTACAATAATCACATTATCATGTTGATGAATTTAATTTCACTTTCACTTATTGTTTTTAAAATGGCACAAAGTATAACTAGTTCTTTGCAACGCATAATCGACGACAAAAACTAATTTAGGAAAAAATTGGTTTCGTAAAGCGATAAAAACTTCAGGTGATGTAAACCGAAGTTGCGATTGGAAAAGTTAGAGATTTTTAAACAAATCAATGTGAGTACTTTGAAGGTTTTTTTCTTATCAAGAACATTAGATGAATTCATTTAAGTATTCAAAGGGTAAATATAAAAAATATAAGTTTTTAAGAAACCAGGGTTAAGCCGATATTAAAAATTAATTAAAATTGAGTTTCAGCTTATGTAATTTTCTTTTTTTAATTTCTTAATAATTTTTAGAAAGAAATGTTTGTGGACATTTTCCAAAAAATGTAATGTTGCATTTTCTGGATCGCTACATCCTTCATCAGCATTCTTCGCATCTATCTACTTTAGGTTGGTGATATTGTAAACATTATCTATTTAAACAACTAATTTAAATTTTCTTTTCTTATTTATTAAGCACAAAGTCATATTTATAATATAAGATTATTGTTTTTAATTTTTCAATATTTCGCCACACCAATGGATGGCACCATCAGGAAACAAATAATATTAATAATTAGTTTTTTAAACAACAATAAATTAAAAAACTTGTTAAACAAAGTTTTTCTTATTTCATAAAACTGGACTTGTGCTTAACAAATTAGAAAAGAAAAATTAAATAAAAAGATAAAAAACATGAATATTTCAACTAATCTAATCATTATTGATTTGAATTGGCGTTGGTGACAAATGATGTCTTGTCGATAGTGCAGAGTACTTGCGCCAAGGACTTATTGGCCTCGGCAATGATGCTTGCGGTTGGTAATGATGAAAATAATGTGGCATTGGGTGTTGTTGGTTTTCCTCTTGGCGTTGCCGTTTTTATAGATTTTTGTTTGGCCTTGTCGCACGTGAATGAAAAGGGTACAACAGAGTATAATGAGCCTTTGCACATTTGATGCAATTATGCGTTTCATCACCTATTTCTTCTTCTTCACTGTCATTTATAAAACTTTAAGGCAAAACTTTAGGTCGTGATTGGTTTTGCATAAACCGCTCTTATAAAATTTAATATCATGACGTTTTTTGTTCTTTGTATGGATCTCACTGGGAAGAGTGGTAAGATCGCGATGTATTCTAATAGTATCAAGAAAAGAAAATGCAAGATTAAAATGAATAAATTTAATAGGGAAATAAATGTACAAATCCTGTGTAAATGAAAGAAAAAGGAAGTGAGATATTTCACAAAAAATTATTAGCAAGGCTTATTAAATTAGATAAAAAATAGATTATAAAATAGAGATAGAAGTTGTAATTTTCCAAAAAAGGAAGCTAAAACAATTTGACTATTGTCATGAGCCCAGATAGGTTTTCTCTACTCTGCTCAATTACCATTCTTCAGGTTGTAGTAGTTCATCTTTAATTACTACGAGATCTCCAACCTTAAGAATGGAAGGGATCTTTCCACTTATAACGTTTGTATAGAATTTAAGATAATCTTTTCTTAATCGTAAATATAATCTTACGTTTTTTCCATCTGTTTATAAGGGAAATATTTTGGTATTGGAGTATCTCTTAAGATATGACCTGGAGTAAGTGCTCTAAAATGGGACAAATCTTGTGACAATGCAGAGATTGGCCGAGAATTTAAAATACTTTCTATTCTAGCTAAAATAGTAGGAATTTACTTGAAGTTAAATATTTGGATTTGAAAGGAAATTTGAAACTCTTGATAGCGGCTTCCTGTAAGCCGGCTGCTGTAGTCAAAGTGGTAAACACGTTGATTACAAACATGGTTGTTTAGGGTTCAAATCCTGCGGCAATCAAAATACAAAAAATGTTTTTTTCTGTTTAATGGTATAAATACATATTCAGAATGAACAAAAAAAAGCGTGCAGTCTCCTTCTTCGGTACTTTCTCATAGCAGATTCGCCGGCAAAGTAAAATAACTATCTATCTTTCTCCTTTCACCACCTGTCTTATCTCTCATCTATCCCTTTCCTAAAGAATGTAGCACGGTTACGAAAAATAACTAAATAGGTTTTAATGCCTGAAGTGCTACTTCATATATTACGTATTTTTGAGCTATGTATTGTGCTGCTGTTTTAATGAACTTTGAAAAATATTGTTCGAATGCCCGACTAGCATCTAGAAGCTCTTGCTACGAAGCGAGTGAATGCAGCTTGGAAAGCATTTGAAGAATAATCAGAAAAACTTTCCAGGAAAATAGCCTCAGCGCTAAAACAAACAATACACTGACGTGTTCTTTTATTGTGCTTGATTTCCGTACGGGTGAAATCTTGAGTTTAAAGGGCCAGCAATGTTAATTCAAGTTGTGTGGGCAGTGATGAAAAATTACATCTTCTCGAGGGTATGGGTGCCATTATCTGCAAGCACGATGTTTAAACAATGTATGAACTTTGCAGTGGCGTGTAAAGTTTCTGACTATAAGTTAAGTCTGAAAATTTAAATTTCTGATTGTAACATTCTGCACATATGGCCACATTCATCATGAGCGGAAAATTCGTGCAAAAAAGTAAGACATAAATGAAAGAATCGTGAGTTTCCGGTTAATATCATGGGATAGCGTTGAATTTCTTTACATGTATTAGTTATAGATGCCAGCCAGTTCATAAGCAACGTCAGGTCGGGTTTCAACCCTTAATTACTCATCGAGACCAGCACAACAATAATTAAAAAACAATTAAAAAATAACTAAAATAAAAAACAAAACAAAAAAAATACACTTTGCTTGACACAATTTTCTTCTCTATAGAAGATTCTTAAGTCAGAGAAATGAAATCCATTTAAGCAAATTTTATTTCTTTTTGGGATGAGCAATCAATATTTTTGACATTTTGCTTTGATTTTTTTTAGTTTCTTGAACTTCTGTGTACATTTCCAGATTTTCAACAGTTTTGAGCGGATTTCGTTTGGGCCATTGTGATGGTGTTTTATTTGTCTTTGAAGGTCCATGCCATTAGAGCTATGTGATCGTAGATGTAGACACTAAATAAAAGATTTTAGAAGTTTGATTCGCCCCATAGATTGCTCACAAAATATCGGTCCACTTATATCGAGAATATTATCAATAACGACATATATTACAAATTTCACCAGCAGAGCGGCGCTAGGGCAACTTTACTTTTCGCCACAAATAAATTTGTAAACCTGTTGTAAGAGCTAAGAAATCTTGCACGAGACTAGTTCATTTGTACACGGATTCTAATGAAACGTTTTCAATCCAATACCTATAATATACCATCTAGGCACAATTGCTGCATGAGAATTTATGTTCCAAGCCATTTAGCGGAATCAAAGAGTTTTGCTACATATGAGAGAATGCCTTATTTTGTGATTTTTTCCAATTGTTAAAGTGGAGAAAAATTTTATTTGGAAGCAAAGAAGGTCTATACCACAAAGATCTTCCTTTGAAATATATGCAAAAAGGGGTCTTTTTTCTGATCGCATAAAATCTCTGATTTTACGTCGTTTTTCAAATAAGTTCCAAAATTTAACAGCAAAAATTTAACAAAGCTAAGTTGAGTGGTTGTATCGAACACTTTGATGTTTTTCAACAATCCAAAAAACTTAGCTTGTTAATGTTGCCCTCGATTTTGCCTTCTTAACTTTCTATTAGTTTTTAATTTTTAATTATATCGTTTATTGTATTATTTACGATAGTTAATTTTATTCCTATTATAATACTTAATACTTTTGTTTATTGTTTTACCTTTTATTTAAGATTATTTAATTACTTTCATATTATAATACTTGTGAATTTTATATATCATTTGTGAGCCATAATAAATTATACCTATGATGTTGTACAATTTCAACTTTTATTCCTTAATGATTATGGTGATGCTGCGATTCTGAAGCCCACATAATTGAAGTGGAGGCAATGGCTGTAGCAGGATAGTGGATCGATTCAAACATTTTTCGAGATTGTACAAAGCAAAGTCAGACAAATTTTTGCAAGCATTACAATCTTGTATATATTTTTATTAAATCTATATAGTTTTATACATTATAAATCGGGGAGCTTTAAGCGGAATAGAGCTAATTTTAGTTTTATTGCTTAAATTCCGTCGATATATAAAATATTCGATAGGTCGATAGTTGTTTTGTTTTCGTTAGCTGTTACCAGAAAAGTTTCTGTTTTATTAAATAGCAATTTTTTTAGCAGCTCATTATATTCCCCTACGTACAGAAAAATGTATTTCACATGTTATTTAAACACACGTTTTCTCATTTAATCGTAGTTATGCTTAAAAATTTAATTATTTAACTCATTGAGAAATACAACTCCACTGATAGAAGTTCTTTGATTTATGTCTTTTAGTCGATAAAAAAAAATAAAATAAAAAAAATAATATTTATAAATAAAAAAACGTTTTTTTTTAATTAGGACCAGCACTCTGGGGATGACCCCTACTTATGCAATGCATTGTGCCAGAACTAGGAAATTAGGTTTTGGGATGGGGGATAGAGGGAGTAGTGCTTGTGAACATTTGATTTGAATCTTTGCACATTGAAAGTGGCAGGAAAGACCTCTGCAGAGAGTTTATTCCACATACGAACTGTTCGGCTAAAAAACGAATTTTCTCTGTAATGCGTTGTGCGGTTCACTGGCCAATCGACCACAAAGGAATGCGCTCTTGATGCAGATCGCGTTGCGGGTATGAAATTACGGTTTTCAGGAACAAGTTCCCTGATTTCATAAGAGCACATTCCGTTGTAGTAACGATAAAACAGTGAAACACACCCCACATTGCGTCGATGCTCCAGTGAGTCAATAGAGCTGGATACCCTACTGTCACCGATGAGTTTCTTCGCTCTCTCCTGTACGCGGTCGAGTAACTCCAAAATAGACTTTGCAGCAGTCTGATAAAGATAACATAGATAGTAAGGAGATCAGATGGAGTGAAGTATTTTTTACACCGTTTCAGAAAACCTAGGCACTTGAATGCTTCTTTTGCAACATGAAAAATGTGCTTGTTCCAACGAACATCGCATTGAATTTTCATGCCAAGAACATCGAGAGCTTCTGGTTCCTTAATATATGTATCACCCATAATTACAGATGACGTTAAACTGAACCCTGTTCGCCAGGCCCCATTCGGAAATTACTAAAAGGTCGTGATTAAGGGTATCGTCCATGTGCTTTCTCGCAGCCCCAATTTCCTGAAGGCTTGGTCTACTGCGAAACGAAAATGAATGACATATGCTACTGTCATCTGCAAAAGAATAGATAGGGTTGGAAGTCTGACGTAGAAGGTCATTAAGAAAAATAAGAAATAGGGTAGGGGAAAGGACGGAACCTTGCGGTACCCCTGAATTTAACTTGAACTCGGTTGATGAGATCCCATCTATAAAAACTCGTATAGTGCGATCCAAATCTTGTGCAAACCGCTAGTTATCCTTATTGTTGTTTTTTTTTCTCTTGTGTCAGATTAAATTATAACTTTTTTTATTTTTAGCTCGCCTTACCTTTGCATTAGGAATGGTTCTGCAAATAACTAAGTACAAAAAAAATGTAAAAAATAGAATGTAATTTTTGTTAACGTTGGTATGGACATCAAGGGCAACACTCTTGTTAAGTTTCTCTGCATAAAATATTGGTTTTGGATCTTCTAAAAATTTGGAAAGAAGTAGCCTGACTAAGAAAACAGCATAATACATATATACAACAGCCCTTTCCAACCAATTATTAAATTATATTTTCATTATACAGTTAGCGTATAGCCCGACCGTTAATTATCTCACCGAATTTCTTTCTCATGGAAAAAGTTTTTCCCACGAATGTTTCTCCAATTATGAATTCCGTGGGAACAAAACAAAAATAAAACAGTGACATCACCGTAACTTTAAAGGAGCTTTTTTGATTAACTAAGGGCAGGACTCAGAATCGCATAAGATCGTACACCACAATCTGACAGAATTCTGTACAACTTGAAAAATCATTTCAAAATGTTGTCGCAACACTTTTGTACCAAAAAGATGCAACAAATATATGTTCTCAATATTTTATTGTTTTATTTTACCTCTGATAAAATTTTTCTATAAATGCATATTTTATTACTTAAATGCAATTGTATGGACCTTGCTCTATGTATTTACTCCAAAAGGATATTCTATATTTTGTAGGAGTCCAGTTTGTATTAAAATACATTTTTGATTCCACTTAGTATTTTTACTAACTAAACCTATGCCTCAACAATTTTTTTTTTTTCACAAATTGCCCATAATCTAAAAAAAACATTAAATATCTATCTTTTAATTGTATTTTTTCCCCTTTTCTTTTTTTTTTAATTTTTTTATTAATAAAAAACCTATGGTTTTAGTTTACATAAGTTTTTAGTTTGTCAATTATTCAGGCAATTACTTTGTAATATATATTGATTGGCCTTTAAAAGGCTTTTGTATATTATTGTGAAATAAAATAAATAAATAAATAAATAAAAATAGTGTTTTCCTGTACAAAAACCAGTTAATAATGTTAATAAGAAAAAATATGTTTTATGTGTCTATTTTTAAAATATAAATAAAATGATGCCAAAATGTAATTTCTAAAGTGGAATATAATAGGCGTTTCGATTAATTTAGCTGACTGCGTTACGTTAATTAAGGCCAAACTCATTATTTAATTATATAGCGTGCGAAACACTTAAACAAGCACTGTTTGATAAACTTTGACAGGCTTGAGTTGGAATGTCATCGTGCTACTAACACTGAATTTTAATTAGTATTTAAACTACATTTTCAATAGATTTTGTTTGAACAACAAATACATAAAAATTTCGTTTTGTTAAATGCTTTGACAGCATACTCGAGCACTAAGTAACACTGCTCTGCAGAGATTTCTTCCTTTAAGCAATTTTATAAATATGGACTGTTTGTTGGACTCCCACTTAAAAATATTGGTGCAATTTCACCAAGGTCTATTGTACGTAGCAAGACAATATATAAGCGTCTGTTGGAATGTTTGAAGATTGTTGTCGCTCTCGTCAAAAAAAAAATCTAATAACAACATGAAAAGAAAACGAGTGTAACAGAAAAAAAGCATTATTTCAACCCAATATATCATTATAATGACAAAAATTTTTTAAGCCGAATGTATAATATATAATATACGAGTATGTAATATATTTTTTAAGCTTTTGATATTTTTCTTTTGTGTTTGTTTAATGCAGTTTGACATTAAATAATACATTATCAATACGTTCACCACTCAAATAGGTAGGGAGATCTGTTCTTTAAGGTTATCCTGAAAGCTCTCAGTAAAGTTGAAATGCGGACCCTGCAGCGGCCACGGCATAACTCTTAACCCTTGGTTAATAATCCAACCTTTTACGCTACTCCCTCCATTTTTATAAACAGTTTCAACTCCGTTTGGCATATTTGCCATGCAGACATGATTTACTATTTCTTGCAAGTGGGAAAAATTTTATGGATATTGAAACCGGCAAATTTCATTCAATTTGCGTATAAAACAAAGTTAAAATTCCACTTTGAAATTTGAAAGTAGTTTCATTTCGTAAAAATTTTTCGTATTTCGTTTTCTAAAGAACAAATTTTCATAACTGAATTTTCATTCGATCGGAATTGAGTTTTGTGACATGCCTGCATATTATATTTTCCGTTCTACTGTTTTTTGAGATAATTACGAAGATAAGTTGAATTAAAACATCTCTTTATTAATACACACAGGTAGAATTCCTTTTCTTGCAGAATACAGCCGTAAACTATTTTATACAATTAGCATAAAACATAAAACTCTGAAAGTATCGAGTAAATACCTGTCACTATGTTTTTGCCTCGAACTTCTTTGCCAGCACTATTATGCTGAGAACAGTTCAATGTTTTTCGTATGCCTAAAAGATTCTGTACGTTAAACTCTTAATTTTTTCATTTTTTCAAAAGAGTAAATTTTTTTTGCTGAACAGTGTAATAATCGTTTTTGTATAACTTGCAATGCCTTGAATACAGATACATATAATTAGTGGTACATGTGTATACGAGGTAGATTTTACAAAAAGTGGTTATTTTGAAACTGCGTACGTAAACTATACAACACAATTGATACAAAATATACATTGTTGCAAGGTTAAAATAAAAAAATATATTAATTTTAATCTTAATTAATTCTTTACAACCACAAGTTTTTTCAAAGATAATGCACCTGAACTACATGCCTTTTTCGTTAGGAAACCTAAGAATTTCGCATCACTCTAAGGTACGTCAAAGCAAACAGATACTCATATCACAACCGAATTTGTTAAGAATTGAATTTGGCGGCTGTGCAATTCCTTACTCGTACCTGTTTAAAGAAATTAATTCTCATATTAATATTATTTAAATAATAAACTCAAGAAATGAGACTATATATTTTTCCTATTTCCTTATGATTTTTTTTCTTTTTTACCAAATTTCTTCCATTTTATATTATACTAGCTATTCACGGTTAGCTTTACTACCCAAATGAGAATAACCGTATCAGTTTTTTTTTTATTTGACTATGCACAATTATATGGAAGTTAAAACAGACGTCCTTCTGCCTATTAAACTTTATGGATCAGGACATGACTATATTTCAAACATCCAAAAACTCTATTGTTAATAAAATCGATTTAGAGTGTTTTTCTCTTTTTAAATAAATACCTATCCCTGCTTTAAATTTAATTAAAATCGGTGCAGCCGCAAATATTCATTTTCCCCTTTTTCTGTCATGTGGGTCCCATCTCGAAGACTTATCTACTTTTCAAATTTCATCAAAATCTATTTCGTTTTTTAAATCGGTTCGGACGCGTAAAAATTTCGGAAAACGAAAAGCTTTTCTTCCATGAAAAGAGAGATGTTTCAAATTTCATTACAAACAGTTCAATCGTTTAGCCGTGATTGACGCAGCAACAAACAAATTTACGAATAGATTTATATTATAATTATAGTGCCCACGACCGCAAGTTTTGCTCCTTCCAAGCAACTAAAACTTTTTGAAACTGCATACATGTTTTCGATTATAAATATATTTTGCAGCTCGTTGTAAAAATGTTTCAAAACTTTTTTTATGCTTATATATTGTTAAAATCAAGAATTCTTCATTTCTAGAAGGACATCGAATTTTTTAATTCCAAATTACTCAATTTGGATTTCGGTAGTTGGTGCTGACACAATTGTGTTGAAAATTAGCAGGTTTACCATACAAGAAATCTTTTACTTATAAATATAGCATATTGGAATTATCACAGAGATTCAGGCTGTACAGGCACTTCAATAGTAAGTTCTAAGAAAAGAAGTAAACTTAGAACTTATTGGTGTCTAAGCAAAAATAAATTGCAGTTTTGTTTATATGCAAACACATTTCTTTAAAATTTTTATAGCTCTTCTTCGCATGATTCCGTCATCATAGTTAAAGTAAGTTTTATTAAAAAAAAATTCTGAAATACATATGCAGATACCTAATCTAAATAAGTCTTCAACAATACCTACCTTATCTAAATAAGTCTTCAACAATAAGATGATTTTATCTTTAAACAAATGAATAAATCTTAACAATTAACGCAATATTATTTTTTATGTTTTCAGTATAAGAGATTTTTAGGTACTTATTTATTTTACATGTCTTATGGTATTGACATCACTAAGCTGTTGCTGTTAAGAAAACTAGAAATTACAACAAAAAAATCATGGACAACACCTCCAATTGGAAAAAAATTAAACAAAAGTATCTTTATTTTTTACTAGAATTTGGCGGTGATGCATAGCATAGCAATGCTCATGACTTCGTGCGTGTATCATTTCTAATTTTCTTAAAATCAATATTTAGGAAAATGCGTTTTTAAACGTTTGTTGAATAGTTCTGTAAGCAATTTTAAAAAATGTCCATCCATAATCTACAAAAATATAAAGTACCGGCAACTGTTATAGTACCATTATAAAATTATGTAATGAACTTTTACATGCCTGTGTTAAGATATATTATATATTGGTTGTCAAAGTTTTGGTACAATGTTATTTTTTTACAGATTTGAAACTGTAAGAATCGGACGGTGATAATAAATAAGTATGCTTTGGTAGCTATTCTACTCTTTTTTGAGAAAGTACGTACCTCTGTGTAAAAAACACAAAATCGCACTATATGAGTTTAAAATTTTAGTGTCTTGCATTACACATCTTTGGACTTACGAATAGCTTCTTTTGTTGAATCGATGTCCGATTTTTGATCACGTTCTGCTCTTTGCAGATCAAATAACAGACATGAAAAGATTGGAAGAATGCCAGAGGTAGGCGTGGGTTTTCTTCTACAGCTCGCCCTTTACGGCAACCAAATCGATGCTGTGTCTTTAATTTCTATTGACTATCTATGGCCTCTACCGAAAATTTAACATATGAATATCAGTAAACTATATTCATATCAGAATACTATATTCATTTTATAAGATGGCATATTTAGATTGTAGAAGTGATAAAATGCAATTTACTCTTACTCACCCGTGTTGAAGATTAAAAACATTTTTTTAAGCAAGATGATCTTTCATTTTAATTCAACTCAAACAGAGTCATCCTAATGCAAACATATGTGTTTGACCACATGCGAAATTACGTTTAAACAAATTGGGTCATCGATTTTTATTGCTTAAAACACAATTGTTTTGGCTGTATTTATTCGCTATTCAACCGAGTTCAACTAATTAAAATGTGTGATTGTGTACAGACTTTTTGTTCAAAGTATTTCAATACAGTCGTAAAATTTTGCACAAATATAATTAAATGAGAAAATAGCGAATAGCAAAATAATGATGTGATGTGTGTAGATTTTGTATTGGGAGTTAAAATAAAATTTTAGAAACAATCTTTGACTTGAGTAAATATTTGAAAAACAAATGTATCCAACGCCACCAATATCAAATGTATTAACTCGCCTAGATTTGAATTTGACCTTATAAAAATTGAAATGAGATCATGAATTTATTTTGAAAGTGTAGTTTAAATGACAGAAAAATTAAAACTGCATATTTTTATGATCTTCACCTCAGGTGGAAAAAAAATATATTGCTACTGAATATCAGCAAGACTTCGGGGCAGCGGGTAAACACCACGCCTGCCTCAATTTTTCCGTATGTTTTTCAACTTTCATTTGTTTTCTTTACTACTTATTCACCTCTTTCTATTTATTTACCACAATTATACTATGTTGGGACAACAATCCTAAGCAAAACTTACAATTTTCGCCACTTGTTTTGTACAGAAAAACGTTATGGAAAGAAAGAATTTCTTATGCCATATGTCTTATGGCAAAGGGTATATAAGTTTCGGTATTGCAGTCTTACTTGGCTATGATTCTTTTGAGTGAAATTTAAATAGATATTTTGCTAGAAATAATTTTTGAGTGTACAAACATTTAAAGTGTTTTTGTTCGTTAAAAAAAATGTACGTTTTCGACCGTAATTGGCATATTAAACATTAAAATCATTAAAATAGACTCGATAAACAGATAAAACTAAACAAAAACACGAGCAACAGAAACGAAATTCTATTAAACAAATTGTTGTTCAATTACAAATTGTTTACTTATTTTGCAAATTCTTTGTCTACTAAAAATAAAACAACAAAATAAACGTCACCAAGGGATTTCATATTTACGAAAGTGATAAAAAGGTGAGTAAGAGAAAAATGCTTTAACAGTCTTTAAGGACAATTAACCTCATTTTACAATTTTCATTTTATACTCATATTCTTATTTTTAGGGTAATTTTGCGGTTAATAGACTTCATTTAACACAATCTTTACCGGTCGTAAAAGATAAAATTACAATTGCCATAAGTGACAACGGACTATGACCGTCTATGTGTTGAAAGTGTGCATCAGGAAGTACGAAAATGGATGTGTGAATGGTTTACATATACATGTATAGCTTTACATGGCTGTTCAGCATTTATTTTGTATTTTAATTAAATAGTTTAAAATAGAATGTATCAATTTTCAAAAAGTAGTGCTTGTGATATAGAAACTGATTATTTCAATATTACAAATCAAACCGATCTTGTGAAAAGTACTAACGCTGGTACTGTCTCTGAGTACTATCTGCATCAAAGATCCGTCTAGATCTAATGCTAGAATTATTAACCTGGGTTACCAAAGCAAAGGGATTTTTGAGGATAGCAGCATCAGAACTGCGGAATAAGCTATTGAAACAGCGGCTGCAACTAATGAAGGTGAACATTAGATACTTAAAGTCGCTTTAACCTTTGACAGATTGCACATTCGAGGAACTTTTTTCAATTACCAACGCCAGACAAGCGCTCTTTGTGTGTAACAGGATGGATATGAGAAAAAATGATTAAAACAATTTAAGCAAGCTCTGCATGAGACAATACCTCAGAGAGAGAAACTTGACATCTATTGATGCTGAAGTAAGAACCAATCAGACAAAAATGCTGAGAAGGTGATCAGACAGCCACAAAGAAAAACAGACTGTAAAAGATAACAACTCGACCTGGTGCTTTGATAATAGAATTATTTTCAGAGATTCTGAAAACATTAAACACTGAAGCAACGCTGAACATTTTTAGTAGAAATATCAAAATTACAACTACTAAATCTAAATAAACCCGAATAAAGGATACACCGTGCTATGGGGATACAGTTTATGACATGACCAAGAATAGCAACGGCGCTATGAACCAGAAAGAGGTTTTAAGCGTATTTAAAGCTGTGAAAAAGTGACATGAAATAAAGGACTGCTTTAAATACCAAGGGTTAAGAAATTAGGTGCATACGAATTGTAAGGAAATTTTAAAAACTCGTGAGCCAAAGGTCGTAGGTTTCTTAACCTCCCCTATAGCTTTGCGAAACAGAATACGTTAAACTGAAGTAGACAAATAAATACTTACGTAGTGTTATAGACAAATCAATATTCTCTTAAGGCAATCAACCACTGCCAACACTTTACAGAGTATCATTAAATTCTAAATTTACTGATGTGAAAAGTGCCTTAGCAGTTTTAGTTTTATTTAGTAAAATCGACAGTAAAATTGTTCAACATATAAAGTGTTCGTAATGTAGCTTTAAATGGTGGAGCTATCCTATAACGTATCACTTATTTCAATTTATGGACGTAATTTGCATTTTCTGAGACTAAACAAATCCAGTTCTTATTAAATTAACGGTATAAAAATACATCAGTCCCTATAGGAAAATTGTTGATAGTATGTATATGAAAAGTCTTTGAAAGAACTTGGAATGGTGTCAAGAATTATTGTTTCTACAGCTGGTAGTAAGTTTTCTCAATTTATATTAAACTTCTCGTTTCTATGCATTTTGTTTTAAAAAGTATCCCATAAAACAAAGTTCAGCTTAATTAAGACATACAGATCAATTCTTCTTTCACTTTACTTCTTTTGTATCCAATCAGTACCTAGAAAGGTATTTTGCCAATCTAGCCAGACATTAGGCCAAAAATTAATTTTGAGAAATGTAAAAATTTAAGTAAGCAACTTGACAGTTAACTAAACTTGGCATCACGCAGTAAACTTTCAAGGATTTTGCTTTAGATTTGTCTTTTTGGGACATTGTTAAAATTAGGAAAGTTAAGTAAATTGCATATGTTTTTACTGCCTCTATACGATTTTGAGAGGTTTGCAATATATTTTTTTGTGGCTAAATTAATAAAGATTTTGTATTAACTTTCTTTTTCTGTGAAACTCTATATTAACAGCTACTTATATTGATTTTTAGAAAAATTTTGTTTAAAATTTTTATAAAACAAAATTCCATTTGAAATTAAAAAAAGGATTTTTTTCACAAAATTTTTTTGTCAAAGAAAAAAAGTGAAAAGGTTTTTAAAACTGATCTCCATCGCGATCCTAAAATGTTATATATAACTATAAAATTTACGATCTCTATTTGTATATTGTAGAAAAAAATGTTGCGGTGTTTGAGCCATTTTGTCACGATTTTTTTATTTTTTTTTTTTTATTTTACCCTTTTCTGTTTTTTCTTATCTTGCATAGGTATATACGAAAAAGAAACTTTTTTATATAAATAAAAAGTGGCAAATAACTTCTAATGCAGACAAGGCCGTTGTTAAAGTGAGGAAAAAAAATATCAAAAAAAAACTTTAGATGTGAATTAGGGCTAATAGTGGATGTATCGAGAGCTGGATTTGAAAGCACCAACGATAGTATCTAATCCTAAATAAGCTGCAGAAATAACTGGAATTTAAATTGATATCCTATACAGAATTAAAGTTATAACTAAAGTAATATCAAGTGGTCACAAAATCCAAATTCAAAAGTTTGCCGATTATTGCTTAGATACTGCAAAACTTTATGTTTTTCTATATGAGTGGCATCCTATGACACTTTCAATGCGAGATATTAGAAGAAGCGGCTGAGGCACGAAACAAACATTTCCGACTTTACAGGCATAAATTCGCTAAAAAGTTTTCAAGGGTTCAGTGTAACATCCTAGCAAAAATTTCAAAAAAGGTAATCGAGTGTGGAATTAAGCATTTTTGGTGGAAGGACTTTCAAAAATTCAACCATGGTGCATCTAATCGTTTCTTTCTCATTGGTGCGTTAAAAGCAAAAAATGTAGGGGAAAAGTTCCCTACAAAATATTCCCGAAAATGAAAAAGAAAAATTATACTGCGGTCTCTGCAAAAAATATGGTCACCCTGCATCATATGAAGGATGCGAAAAACATAAAGAGCTTCAAAAAAACTGCACTTAAAAAAAACAACTATTGAACCAGAACCGAGAAAATACAACATCAGTCCTTGCAAATGACAAAATTAGCTTTTCTAATGCTGTAAAAATGAATAATTTTCAAAACGGAAATAAAACTAACTCTACTACCGACGCACTCGAACAGCTGAATAATTCTATGCAAAACCTATCAAATCAGACTATAAATCCGAATAAGCAACTGCAACTTCAAGTATCTAGAATGGAAAAAATTTTTTCTATCTTAGAAGATTAAGTATCCAAAATGGCTGAAATTATTGTTAGAAAACTTAAAATTTTTTAAATTAACGTTACCTCAATAATTTATTTAAGTTGAATAGAAAAATCGGTCCCAAAATTTAAGTAAACAAATTCTGTTGAAAAATTCATGAACCCTGTTATTTGGAAATTACATGCAGAAAAAAAACAAAATAGTTACAATAATTAAGAAACACAACAGATTAGAACGTCAACTCACAGATAGTGAACTCAATTTGTGGAAAACAAAATTGAAATTTATTAGAAAACTTTTAAACGATAAACTCTGCATATCAGTAAATAACTAATTTCATGAAAAACTAGGAAATATAGAACAAAGCAATCCTTCAAAAATGTTTCATGAAAGAAAAAAGCAATTCAGATCACATAATTCCCCAAAAATCGACTTTATAAAAATTCCTCGCGAACTCGAAAGGTGGCTAAGAAACGCAGAAATTAACCCATCAGACACAGAAATGGAAGGCATAAGTAACGATTATTAAGTTAGGGATGGTAAATAAGAATGTGATGTAATTGGTAGTTTTTTGGAATTGATACACTCTTATAAAGAAATTGATTCCAATAACAGTGTTCACATTGAAGTTGATACCAACTTTTCCTAGTTTTTGGAAAATAAAACCGAGTATGAAAGTAATAGAACAACTTTAGCTACACTTCACGCATACTAAAAAGCGAATAAAGTGGACGAAAATTTTTTTTACAAAAGATACAATGTTTTACATTTTTAATCAATTAAAAAATAAAATATGATCAGGTATTGAAAACATCCCTAACATAGTATTAAAAATTTTCCCGGAAGAGATGGTATTAGAATACCTTACTCTTTTTAACAACATACTTAACAACTCTTACTTTCTAATAGCATGGAAAATAACAAAAGTCGTTATTTTACCAAAGAAAAATAAAAATACTTCCGACCCTCGTAACCTAAGAGCAAATACTCCCAAATATTAGTAAAGTTTTTAAAATTCGCATCAACAATAATATAGTGAACATTGCAAAAGAAGTAAAATAATCAATGACAATCCGGATTCAAGTATAGACATTTCACAGTGCATGCAATTCAACTATTACTATTAGATATATACTGGAATCTGAATAAGACGATGTGTAAAGGAGCTTGCCTGATCGGCTTTGAAAAAGCATTATATAGTGTATGGATTCCTAGGATAATATTCAAATTGTTAAAGTATAAAGTATAAGTTAAAGTATAAATTTCCTATACATTATGTAATTTTATTACATAATATGTTGAATTATAAATCCTTTTATGTCAACGACGGAAACAAACAAAATTCAAGTAAATATATTATTGTAAATGGTTTGCAACAAAGTACTGTAATTCTTATTTTATACAAGAAATTCTAAACAAATTGGATAATATAATAGGCTTTACTGATGATATTGATATATTTCATCCGGATAAAAAAAATTAAATATATAAACAAAAATCTTCAAAAACAATTTAATATAGTGCAGAAATATGTTGCTGATTGGCAATTGACAATAAACGAAAATAAATGTGAAACTATACTTTTTCGGCCCCCTGTAGAAAACTGTAACAATAATGTTAAAAAGAATTGGAAAACTTCCAAATAAAATCAAATAATAACCTGGACATTCCTAATAGAGTGGTAAGAAGTGGTAAGATATTTATTATATTATTTATTAATAACCATGTAAACACACAGATTTTAAAGGATAGAAATGCTTTTTTAGGTATAAGAACTTGTTCTTTTCAAAATCTATTAATCCGCCCTATTTTAACGTATGGTTGCCAAATATGGTTCAATATTTCTTCATTGAATATTGAAACACTCAGAGTCTTTAAGAGAAAATGCCTAAGAGTATGTATGTCACTATATCGATCTCCAGATAGCCAATATATAAAATATATTTCAAACAAAAAATTGTACGAAAGTGCTAAGGTAAGCAGAATTAATAATTTCATTTTCAGTATGATAAGAAAACACATAGGAAGAAGTGTTACAATGTTTGAAAATAATTTAATCATGGCACCTTATTATGTTAATGAAGAGTATACTGCTAAATGTTTACAATCTGGATATGTACTACCAGAGGCTTTTGTATACCTAACTAGTAAAGGTTTTACCCAAAACGGAACTGGCGTGCCTATATTTTACCACATTTATAGGAGAGCGAACAAGAAAGGTATATATAGCAACCAAATCACAACCGATAACAAGAGATTTGGTACTAGTATATTTGCTGAGGATAAAAATATTATGCCGAACTTAATTTTTAGAAAATATTGGTGGCTTACTAAATAATCCTTTTTCTGTTCTACCTTTTGACCCTTTTAACTCCTTATGATACTCAAGAAAAGCTTTTTGTAAATTTTTCTTTATAAGAACATGCTATATACATACATAGATATTTTATTCTATAATAATATTCATCTGCTTAATTGATATAAAATCAGTACAAGCCAATTTATAGTATACTTGAGAGCCCGTTTTTGGGACAGCGTATAAAAACTATTGTATACAATAATTATTACGTTTGTTTATTTTAGTTTAAATTAAAATAATTTTGTCTAAATAAACGCTTAAAAATAGTTTAATTACTGCTTCTTTTACTTGCGAACTAATGTATGGGTTTTGTAAGAGAGTAACAAAATTTTGCAATCACAAAAGTAAGTCATTATATGGCAAGTACTTTTTAAATTAATGTCTAATTTTTTGCTGGGATAGATAAGTTCAGGCCTACTTAAGACCCAGTCAAAAAATGTCATTACTTTTACGAAATGAGCAATTTATTTTATGCTTCCCCCTGTACTTAACCTTGAAGAGGATTCAGATTTAGAAGAGGTCTTTAAATATTCAGGCAAAGGAGAAGTTATTTTAAATAAATTAATTTTTATAATTTTAAAGAAAATTTATCGTTGCAATTATAAACAAGTTATAACTGCTACCATAAAGTATTAAATTTCAAAAATATATTTATAATAACATTCTTGAGAGATGGGAATTGGTTAAGCATTGGAAAGCTTAAAAATGAATATTTTCAGAAAAATAAAAAAAAGAATGTTCACAGGAATGTTTTGGAGGTGGGATTGAAGGTATACCTCTCCCTGCCCTTTAAAAAATTGTCAAAGGCGTATGTAATCCCTTTCTTTCTTTTTAATAGTTACATCAATTTTATTAAATAATAATTTATTTAACCGTTGACAAAAAATAGTATTATAGAGGCTAAAAATAGTATTATAGATTCTTTTGAGTCCAACTTTAATTTCTTGAACATGCTGTGACCTTAAAAGATGCCATTGCTAAACAAAATTACGGAAAAATTAAGAAAAAACTTGCATTTTTCAGAGGTAGGATTAGTTCTTCTAAAGGGAATTTTTTTCTCCTTGGTCCGATTATTGTTATTTTGAAGCTTTAACATCCTACAAAAGATTTTACTGTCCAGTTTCATTAATCTAGCGGCACCCAGTAAATTTTTAGAGCCAATATAAATTAAAAAAAAGTAATATCCGGCTAGGTTGGCAAGATACCTCTATGTGCAATGTTTAATACAGCCCTGATTGCAGCGCTGGTGCTTAAATATAATAATTTGCTTTTAGTTTCTATAGAATCCATTGACTGCTAAATAAATATTTTTTAAATTAATTTCAAATCTGCACCTGCATCTGCTGTAATAATAAAATAAGAAATGGACAAAAAAGGTTATCAAATTATTTGTTTTTTTTTTAATTTGACTCATTAGGTTAAAACAATCGTTTGTAATGAAGACGTTAGGTAACCCACAACCAATTACTTTATTTTCGTCAATACGAGTATGAATTTAATGTGTGCAGAAATTTTATTACGAAAAATTAGTTGCAATAAAAAATGACCCCTGTTTGTTTTTCTCTGTTTGCTATCCATTTTTGGTTTAAAAAATAAAACTCATTCTTTCGCTCATGTAATTAGAAGGTTGACGTTCATTTGGTAAAATTCATTCGTACACTTGGCCAAATACCTCTTTACTTTTTTAGACATGAACACATGTAACCAACCACTTTTCTACCTTTTATACTTTTCGTCTTGTGCTTGCAAGTCAATTAAATATTACGACTACCAGGTATTGACTTAGAGATTTTAATTTTTGGGATAGAAAAATACGAGAGCAATTGACATAATCCCTATTGAACGTATATACATATGTATGTATTCTGAAGTTTGTTCTTGTTTCTTTTTATACCCTTCACCGCAAAAAGTGGAAAAAGGGTATATATAAGTTTATCATTCCGTGTGTAATTTCTACAATATCCATTTCCGACCCCATAAAATATCCTTGTGCATAGCGAAGTCGATTGAGCGATGTCCGTCTGTCAGTCCGTCCGTCCGTCCGTGTTAGTGTTCACAAAAAAGTAAATACGTCAATCGATCAGACATAGTGTCGAAAGAGGCGCTATTGGAAATCAGAATTATCGGTCCATGTCCTTCGAGGCAGCAGGCAAATCACCACGCCTACCTCTAATTTTTTCATGTCACTTGGAACAATTTAGTAACTCCAATCAAAAAAATAAATATGTGGGGCAATAGAGAATTAAAAAATAAGAAAAAAAACTTTAAGTGGAAAAATATGCGCTCGCCCATATTTTCGAATTACGGCTTTACCGCCACTGAAACCTGAGTTAAACCCGATTGCGCCTTAGAGTAGAGGGCAAAGTGAAGTCTTCAGTTATATTCGTTTTTAATAATTGAGATGTTAGTACAATCGGATTAAGGTTTACCAGCAACAGAATGAGTTCGAAGGCCAAAAATGATTCCTAGTTATTGCAGGCGCTGCTTATTAAGGTGAGAATTGTTAAAGAGTATGACTTCGAAAAGTTTGTGACGTAAAGAAAAAATTCTTTAATCTGGGACTTATCTAACAATTAGAAGTTTATTAAAAAAAATGTCTTTTGTGTGCAAACCATTTTTATTGTACGTATGTCCAGATTAACTTTAATTATTTGAGTTTTTATGTATTTCTTTAAACCTTACGACCAGTTATTTGTGATGAAAATTTAAATAAATTAAAATCGTCGTTTTTATATCATGCTAGCGTTTTGTTTATTTTCTAAAGAAATTTTCAGAGGCTTTCACGACACAGAGTGTTAATAATAAAATTCTTCGTACAACACAAAAACGGTTATAAATCAACCTTTAAGCTAATATCACAGAACGTCATTTGATTATAATAATAAAAATAGCAGAGTGGAGTATTGAGTTTTTGCTTTCCTTTATAGCCTAATGTGGTCGTAGGTTTTTAGCGAATTTTTTAGACGTACCAGTCGAACGTCCACCGCGGATATGTGATTCCAACCAACTTTTTTAAATATCTTCCAAATATTTTTAAGCGATTAAAGCAAACGCTTAAAAATTATCTCCTCTTTTTAATTTAGCCGAACTTTGACCAAACCTTTTCTCACCACTTCTGGCTTATAAGCTTTGCAATGTAAAGGAAATAAAATATTTATAAATCTAGTCATTTCAGATTGGTATTCAAATGGATAAGGTAACCTAAGAAGACCAAAAAAAAACACATTATACAGCAGCCACAGCCTACGGAAACATGGATTTAAATGAGCTTGCCAGGGTTAGTTCTATTTTTCCGGTTCAATCGATCTTTAAAGTCATCAGCGTATGTCCATTTTTGAAAGAATTAATAGTAAATTTAAAGCAAATTAAAAAATAATGATTATTTATTATCTACGTTTTTTTAAAAAGACATATTAGAAATGATATTACGACAACTGACATTAGAATTAGAATACCTAGTTTTTTACAAATCTATTTCACTTTTCTAACGATAATTTGTTTTTCTAATTTTGAGTATTTTTAAGATAAGAAATCTAAAGAAGGATTTTGGGCACATTAGTATTTAGGGTAGAAAAAATAACATACAACAACATAACATTTTTTAAGATTTTTTCATTGAGGGAGTGACTTACAAATCTATGTAAAGTGCTGTACATAAGTTTAGCAGATACGCAAGAAGTGATTGTGAGAAACAGTTTTTTAAATAATATTTTGAATATAAAATAAATTGTGAACAAAAAAGTTTTTAAAAATGCTTTTTACAACAAGATATGAGCGAAACACCTATTTAAAACAAAATTGATATTTTTGATCTAGTTATTCCAAAAAAATAATAATGTACTATTTGATTTGTTGTTAAATGGAGTGTGGAGGTAAAGTTTTGCATGATCTAGATTTATTCAGTTGTTTGACAATTCGCAAACTATTGATCGAATATTCTCAGTTTATGAAGCTTTGCTCAGCTGGAAATGCATTTCCTTCGATTAATCCAGTAACTTCTATTTAAATACAACCTCCGTACAGTTTATATAACTTAACAGCAGCCAATCTAAACTTAGAGTAAACGAAAACTTTGGATAAATTAACTAAAATATCTAAACGGAATTAATATTGATCACCACTAAAAAAACACCCAAAAATTACATCGTTAAACAAAGAATAGACACAAATGTGTTGAAACTATTTGATTTTGTATGTTTTAAATATAATATTCATAAAAAATTCCATTTTATAAATTTAAAATTGAGCACTAATGATCATTGTATACCTGTATTTTCAACACTTACTCGTTTGTGAGATAAGATGTTTAGATGATCATCTACTTGAGTTATTCTGAAATATAGAACTGGTGTGCACAAAAGATATACATAAGTGTGCGTGCATATTGTTTGAAAACAGGCAAACGGATGTTTTGAAAGTAAATGTTTATATAACTTTAACCGTACGGCCAAAAGTATACGGCTGCGGTGAAAACAATAGCACTAAAGGCAATGCAAATTTTTATGTAATAATATTGCTCATTTAAAATATATAACTATTCCAAGTACAGTTAATTCGAATTATAGAAACTTAATGAAACATCGGAGATCTCTATTAAATTTTATTGAAATGACAACAAAATACGGTCAATTGTCAAAACTTTGACGGCAGAAATAATAGCACTATTCAGATTTAATAATAGAAAGAGTAACAGTAATAAAAGTACAGTCCTAAAAAAGTGGTTACCAAATTCGTTTTTTGTGGCTGGGATTTTGTTGGTAAAAGCTATGAAACAGCGTTTTGGCATAGAGTCAACCAAGTACTTACAACTTTTTTTGGTAGTTCCCCAATAGGACTCCTTTACTACAGTCCAAAGTTGCTTGCGTCAGCCCAAAGATTTTTTTAGACATTTTTAATTTTCTTATAAGACAAATTGAAATTGAGTGGCATCTCCGTCAGCAAATATACGAAAAACAAGAAAGAGAAGAATAAAAACATGAGAATTCAAGCAAGGCACATGCATGTATTTATTTCTTCAATGTCAATTTACACGCATGAATACGTGATTTCTAATATGCATGTATGGAGTTTGACATTAAGAAAAGCATAATAATGTTTAAGTTGAAGAGTTGCGGTTACCTTTTCTTGAATACACTCAAAACATATGCTCATCTGTAATTTTTTTTAACAAGAAATTTATTTTTAAAATAAATTTTAAATGCTCTTAGTTAAACTAAGTAAAACAATAATGTTTAATTTAATTAAATTGAAAGCAAACTGTATTTATTTTATTTACATATTTTATTTATTTAAATATTTGTTCGAATATGTATATATTTTCTACGTTTATGCTTTTATGTATGTATGTATAAATGTACATACACATGTTGTAGGTCGTTCGTTTCGTCGACAAATTTAACAACGCAAAAATTATAGTCGCTTTTTTAACAATGAGCAACTCGCTAACTATAACAAATGGTTTTAAGCAACACCAAAAATCGTCAAAATTATTACTGAATAGCAAAATTTACAATTTTGTTGTTAAGTCAATTAAACCAAGCGATAGTCGTTAAAAAAGAGTAGCGAATCGCACTACAGGACAGGCGAGTATAAACCACCGACGAACATATTTTTGTTTTTGTGTTTGGCTCGTTGTCCTGTTGAAAGTCCCAAGACAAAAACATTTCTTTTTCTATATAAAATGGCACCATATTTTCGGATACGTCAATGTAAAGTGAATTGGTCCCACTCTGGAATATATAAAACATATCCACAATACTATGCTTGAGTTTCTAAGCTTTTCATATGGATGTAACTCTTGGATTATATACTCAATTCGGAGTTCCTCTAAGATATCAAATTGATTTTCATCTCATCCGTCTAGAAAATATTGTCTACCTACTAAGACTAAATTCATATAACTGGTAACACTGCTGCTATTTTTGCCAACATTGTACAAATATTTCGAATAATTTGTAAATCCTGTTGTTTCTACAAGGGTGCACACAAACTAAATAGTTCCCCTAGGTAACAATTAATAGATTTTGACACCACATCCATTTAACAACGACAAACACACCTACAAACATGTATGTAAAGAAAAATACTCATATGTAAGAATGTGTGTACGTATATGTACATGGTTGTCTTTATGTATTTATTAAATGTTCTTAAGAAATTGACAGCTTAAACTAAATGAGCGTGCATTGAAAAACATGAGGTATCAGAAAGCAAGTACTGCAAATGACTGGCAGTTACTTTAATATTTGACCAATTTTTACATTTTTAATTATATTATCATACGAAAGGATAATATATAGATGATGATAATAACCTAGTTTATAACCTTATTGTAAAAAGTTCTAATAATAATAATTTACTTTTTTTGCAACTTTAACTAAGGTTTACAATAATAGTTAGAAATAAAAAATATGTTTTTACTTACCTCTAACTACACGAGAAAAAATGTATATCTTAGTTTGTCTTTCAGTTTGTAACTTCTACAATATCCATTTTAGACCCTACAAAGTTTATATATTCTGAGTTCTTATGCATTGCGAAGTTGTTTGAGCGAAGTCCGTCTGTCTGTCTTCTTAGTGTTGAAATTAACTTTGCCAAGCAATTAGATGTGCTAGAGAAAAATCTAAATAAGCCGACCGATAAGGGATAGCTTCGAAAATTTTTCTATTAATAATCAGAAGGATCATTCTATGTCCTTCGAGACAGCGCCCAAAACATCACAACTACCTCTAATTTTTCCATACTTTTAGAAGCAAATCTAGTTTAGTGAAGTTACTCCAAAAAAAAAAATATATGGAGCAGTTGAAAATTAAAAAATGAGAAAAAACAACATCATGTAAAAAATTGGTACTCGGCCATATTTTCCGAGTTATGAGACTCTGAATTTTCATACAAAAGTACGATTATGCACCATATATTTTAAGATATCAATATGGCTATTATTTAAAAGCATTTGAAGAGATCTTTCAGGAAATTTTTTAAATTAACCCATTAAGAGCCGATGACATTTTTATGTAAAATTATATATAGTACTAAATTTTTTTTTCTTATTTTTTATTTCTCTGTCACCTCAATATTTGTTTTTTTAATTGGAGTTACTTCAATAAATCTAGATTATATATATATATATATATATATATATATATATATATATATATATATATATATATATATATATATATATATATATATATATATATATATATATGGCGTAGACTAAACTGAACATAGCACTCCTACTTGTTTATTCTTTTTTTTTTTAAATTTGAAACAAATAATGTTATATGTTCTTTGTCAAACGTAGGAGTTATTTATGTGTAGCAATTTTTTAATCCTCTATTTCTTACCGTATCTGTACATTTTGCTCCCATGCTATCCTGTACCATCCACAACACAACACTGGTGTACATTAAAAAGTTTTATTAATAGGCAAGACTATCCTTTGTTATCCTCTCGACATACCCTTGATGCAGCCCATGAAAAAAAATTTACAACATTTTAAAGATATTTATTTACATATGTGCGTCGGTAACATCTAATCGAATTTGATTGGATATTTTGCGCTTTTAAATCGCTTGAAACTGCTATCAATTTAAGCTCATATAATGCACATACAAATTTATTAGATAATTAAAAGAAGTATGTGTTCTTGTACAATGGCTGTGTTGTAAAAAAGGCCTAAAGAAAAAGAGATGAGATTTCAATAACGAAATGGTTTTTATTCAAAAGGGGTTTGATTTTGTATTTTACCGTTTAATTAAAGTAAAAAATGCAGGCCAATCTGGCAAATGTATTGATTTCTAAAAAATGATTTAATACTTGCAGTATGGAAATTACACAAAGGCAGGTATAATATGATGAAAAACTTATTTAACAAGCAGCTTTCTATAATATAACTTGAATTTATAATTAACTAAGTGAAATAATGAAAATATTATACATTAGAAAGTTGGAAACTTTATGTTTAATAATAAACCCCAGTTCGATCCTTTCCTTAAATCAGTTTCCAGGCTGGTATAAAAAAGTTATTTCACTATTATTTATTAAATATAAATGATACAAATTTTAAGGAAAACTGTATTTTTAAAGCAAACAACAAGGAAACTAAGTAAGAGTGCTATACTCGGTTATGCCGATTCTTATTTACCCTTCACCATATATGTCGATCAAGATTAGTAAAGTAACTCCAATCAGAAAAATAAATATTGGAGCAACAGAAAGTTAAAAAGTAAGAAAAAAAATTAATCGCTATAAATAACTTTATATAAAATAGTCATCGGCACTACAAGAGAATAGCGTTTTTAATATTTGTTGGTGTTTCCTGAAATATTTCTTTAAAACTTTTAAATAGTACCTATTTTAGTATTTTAAAAAATATGGTGCACAGTCGTACTTTTCTATGAAAAGTTCAGAGGACCATATATCCCAAAATATTGGCGAGCGCCAATTTTTTTACTTAATATTTTTTATTATTTTTTAATTCTCTATTGCATTATATACGTACATATATACATATTTGTTTTTTTTTCAGTGACGTAATATTCACTAAAATATTTTTTATGAACAGACACGTAAAACTTGCACAGTGCCAGTAAAACTATGTGCTATATAGCAACAAATACAAAAAAAGTTTAAATTAAAGACAGTCCATATAGTACATAATTTTCACGTACGAGGTTTTGCTTTTGAACTGCAGAAAGTTTAAGTAGTTTTACATCCGCTATAGGAACTACAAAAAATAAACTAAAAGTTAAACAAAAATACAAAGGATGTTCCTACAGTAACGTGATTTCGACGGATAGGGCTTTAGTCTTTTAACTGTTTACTTAAAGTATGTCCAAATGTGCAATAAAAATAAGTGTGAAAAATAATGAAAAATAAAAATAAGTGTGAAAATAATGAATACATATATGGCTTAATTTCTTAAGCCGGTGTTAAAAAAACAAAATTAAAAATTTGTGTGTGAGTCTTATTTGAGCTTGTCGGATTTATTTTATAAGCTTGTCCTTAATCCATGAAATTTCCTTATTCATTTTGGTGCTTTCTCTTAAATTACGAAAGTTATTAAATAACGAACGAAATTCGTTCAGGTTTAATAGTTAGCCCCCAGCTTAGTGGTTTTGGCTTAATAGCTCATAGCCCTCGGATATAAAATTGCACTTTGTAATTGTTTTTGAACCTCAAGTTTTGAAATTTATAATAGAAATAAATAACATTTTCTAATTAAAATAGATAAATAAAAAATACCTATTTTCCCGACATATAGATGTAATAAATTTGACAAAATTTAAATTTATTTTTCTAAAAAATAGGTAGCAACAATAACAATACGATCTCTGCCCTACCTGGATTGAATCGGAATTAATCCGAAAGAGCTATACCGTATTTACATGTTTATTAATATTTATGACAATCTTCATTGTTAAGTATTTAATAGCAGTCTTTTATTAATACTTATCCGCCCGCTCATCCTTGCCTGTTTAGAAGTTTGCATGTTGTTTTATATGTTTCTGTACATAAAACGATGAAAGCAGCAAGAACTGTAATGCTTACCACTCCCTCAAAAGTAATAAATGGAAATTTTATTAGCCGTAACCACTTGTTATGATGTGTATGTAAGCGATGCGTCTACATAAGTAATAGGGATGAGAATTTATGTTTAAGATACAAAACATTGCATGATTGTGTATTTGGATATTCGAGATTTGCTACCACAATTATGGGTTACTTTGCACAGTGGAAAACAAGCAAAATATTTCCAAAATAAGTGTACGATTTCTAACCAACTGGATTGATTAAAATTACATTTTACAGCTTAAGTATACAGCAACATGAACCTGCGAAGCTTGCTATTTTTACTTTTTCTCAGATTCAAAAAATACAGTTACTAAGAGCCCTTCACAAGGCCTTCAGCTAAGTGCAAACCGTAAAGTTAATCTTTAGAGTCAACGAGTTACCTTTATTTAAAACTTTTTTTAAATTGGTTCTATTAAAAAATTAAAAAATTGTAAGTTTTTAGTAAAAAATTAACGTTTTTCTCAAACCTGCAGGCAATAAATTTCTAAATTTAATATTTAAAAAATCGTCACTATCACATATGTTTGGTTAAAAAAGCTTCATAAGTTCCTTCCCCGTAAAAATAAAATTATCTAATGAATGAAAAATTTTATCAGATAACTTAAATTTATTACTACCGGAGTTCCTTGAAATAAACCTGTTTTTTCACAAAATTTAGGTTGTATCTGCTATGGCGTTTAGTTGTTCCAAAAATAATTTTTGGGTTTTATGAACAAAAGAATAGTGTTTTTTTTTTTTTGTAGTTCCGTCAAAAGTAATTTTTTTTTTATTAAAGATACATTGTATATTTTTTCTTTTAATTGTATGCTTTTTATTTTAGAAAAAATTTATAAACAAAATTTGTTATTATTTCAAAATATTTCGTGTTAGTCCCACTGTGCTAGGTTTGTATTCGACACTTGAAAGCGAAATGACCACTTGTCATGCTTAAGAGGCTTTTCTAAGCAAAAATATAAAAATCATTAAAAACTTCATAACAAAGTATTATAACAACAATAAAAAGGATATTATTTTGATTAAAAGGGATGACTTTACGGAAACTCTATTAGCAAAGCAATATAATGAGGCAAACAAAGCAGCAGCGGCAGTAATTTATTTATGATAATGCCTGTTGATTATTGTCTGATATAGTATGGCATCATTGTGAAAAGAATTATATCTACTTTATTCTTATTGCCATTGCTATTACCATCACTTTTTCATTGTTTGTTATTTCTTTGTACTTTTGGATATTAATTTATTATATTTATATTAATTTTTGTGTCTCCTTTTTTTTAATTTGTATAAGACTATAAAACGGAAAATCTTGATGAGGTCACCAGTACTGAGTCAGAGAATTTCAGTGACAGAGAAAAATTTAACACACTTCTTTAAGTCAAAACGAAACAAGCCTTGTGACAGCCAAACATTTACTGTTGCCTTTAAACCTAAGGGTTCATGTATCATAAAATCAAATTTTCGAAAGGAAGCCAAATATAATCGCAAGCGAGCACCCCACTCACTGGAATTCATCAATTACAGAATAACAGTATTTAGAATAGAATAATCAGCTCGGTCTTTTAATCGGCATTTAAGCTAAATTTTTTCTGCTTGTCTGCGTTCGATTTTCCTTAAATGTTTATTTCACGAATGTCGAATACATTGGGTTAGTTATTTAGTATGCTTAAAATTTGTTTATTGTTAATTAAAATTTTTAAAATCAAATACTTTTTTAAATGCTCTTCCAAAAATAAAGGAAAATAATTTGCAACTCAGTTATATGTATAATTGCTTGTTCAGTAACGAAGAAGACACCAATGATGTTGTTCTAGAGGACAAGGACGAGTTGTATGAAACAATTTTAAATTAATGCCGAAAACAAATGAAACCATTTTAACGATTATATGTATTTATTCAGGTGACATTAAACGCAACCAGACCGGTCCAATTTTTCTCAGCTGATTAGAACTTCTGTTGTGCCCAAACTGAGAAACTGTAACTCAGTGGACCTAGCAAACGTATTATCTAAAATCTATCTATGGAAAGAATTTTTATTTTGCTAGTGCCTAAAGTGCGAGTCGATCTTCTTGGACCGAATAGCAAATTTGGCCATAGAAATATTTCGGACAGTAGCAGCCTATCTCACAAATTTGCATACAACACTCTTGGTACGGCTTAAACGAATTTTTAACGAGCACGCAGCAATTACTCTGGAAAGAAAAAGTCTATCATAGTCATATGAGCCAAGAAAATATTTGCGTTTACACTAAAAGAGCATTTGAAATATGCCATTTTGTCAAAACAGAATAAAGAATTGATTCTCCCTAAAGCATTAAAATTGTGCCTTAATTCTAAAGGCCGTGTCAGATAGAACTTTTTCGCTTTGCGTGACGTTTCAAACTTTGAAAAAAAAGTGTAAAACGCAAGAGGTATGTCACAATAAAAACTTTGACAGCGCTTAGTTATTGTTTGTTTACGTTAAAAGTGCATAGTAGTTTTTATATTTTCATTAAAATAATATTAAAAAATGTTATTGGAGGACATATTGGAATTGGTTCTAATCCTAATCTTAATGAATGAAGCATTTTTATATAACTACATGTATACATAAGAATATTAAAATAAACTATTTCCTATAGTTAAAATAATTTGTTACAAATTAATACTAGAAGCCTTTTTCAAAAATAATAAAGGAATAATATTTAATAAAAAAATTACATTTTAAAATACTTACCTCTTTTACTTTAGATTTTGCAAAAAATAATATACAAATGTATAGCAGCTGATTGTCAAAGCGCGCCAAAAGATGAGTGTTGACCAACTTTGCGCTTTGCTTTGCGTTAAAAGTGCTTTATGTGACATGTTTCATATAAGTTCATACATTTTCAAATGTCAAAGCGAATTTGCAACGCAACGCAAAGCAAAAGTTTTATCTGACACGGCCTTAAGGGATTATCGACAATCACACATCTATGTATATTTGCTTATGTATAATTTCTATTATGACGCTAAATCTCTTTTATCTTGATTTTAAACTTTAAAAAACCGAGCTGAATATCCCGACCGAATTATTAAAATCACCGATATTGACTATTGACTATTGAAGGTGAAAGTTTTGCTTTAACTTTGATTTTTGTCTTTACTTTATTGTTTGAAGAAAAATCTTTAGTTTATTTAAAATGTAAGTGGGAAGTTTCCTTAAGAGCTAAGTGAGCGGTAGCGAAATGGCCATCGAAACGTGTTTTCACCTTCAATAGGCAAAATCGGTGATTTTAATAATTCGGTCGGGATACTCAGCTCTTTTATTTTGATTTGTTATTTGTTTGACTGTTACAACATTTCCATTTAGTTTTTGATGACAATTTTGTCGCAAATAATCTCAAAAGGAAAGGACAGCACGATGATTGATGAAAATTGATCAAATCAATACTTTTTGTCAGAAATTATGGAAATTATGTTATGGAAAGGAGGATAGAAGGAGTAGTGTTTGTGGTCATTCGATTTAAATTTTCCTACATTGAAAGTGTGAGGAAGGACTTCAGCAGGAAAAATCTAAATTACAAGGTTTTCCAACTTTTAACGTTTTCGGATCACCTTTTAACTTATTTCGAAAACATTTTTTTGAATTTTTTATAAACGGGGCTACTTTGTTCATATTCTTTAGAAAAACTTACTGAAATCAAAACAGAAATGATATATATGACTTTTAAATTCATTTTCCAGATTCAAACAAAAATTTATAAAGCTCTAAATTTGAATATTATATCGATTAAATTTTAATAACAATTAATTTTGCAGCAATCGTGTATTCTGAAAAAAATTGTATTAAAAGATGAAAACTTTATTGTATCTGAATAAATGAAAAAATTATTTAAAATTAGATATGGGTGATGCAAGATTTAAGTCGAGTATTTTAAGGAACGTTAATAATATTCATATTTATCACAAAAATTAAAAACGATATATTTGGCTATGCCAAACACAAATTTTGGGGTGACAGAAAATAAAAAATAATAAAAATAAGTATTAAATTCTATTATATTTTCTAATTCAACAAGCACTAGGTCAGTTTTAGAATAAAAACATTGTTTATTATTTTTTTTTTTTGTTTCAATATTTCGCCACGCCGTTGGGTGGTATTTTCAGGAAATAGGAAACAAAATTATTAAAAATTTAATTTTTTTCAAAAACAAAAATTAATGCAATTGAAAAATTGAAAACATTTGTCAATTGAATTAATTTTTTTATCTTTTTAAAGATTTCTTCCAAAGCTTTTAAATGATACCATAAAAATATATAATGCATAATCGTACTTGTCTATTTTAAAAGTTCAGAGGCAAATAACGCGGAAAATATGGGCGAGAGCCAATCTTTTTACTTGATGGCAAACGTGATGTTTTTTCTGTTACCTCGGACCGGAATTTTTTTTTGGGAAGCTTTGTCTAAGCGATTGACGTATTAATACTTTCTCTAGCTCTTCTAGTGCCTTGGCAAATTTGATTTCAACAGTAACAGGAACTGACAAACAGAGGTCGCTATGCATAAGGACTCAGAATATATATACTTTATGGGGTCGGAAATGGATGTTGTAGAAACTACAAACAGAATGACAAACTTAGATACACCCGGTCGCCACTTTTTGTTGTGAAGGGTATGATAATGAAATTAATAATCTGAGGCCAATTAAGAAAATAGATGGATATTGGAATTGTTAAAAATATGTTCCAGATTTGCAGTTTGCTTTTAAAAAGGACATTCCGCAGTTGATACGATATTTTCAGAAATTTACGAAAATGCACACTTATTTAAATGATTTAAATATAATTTAAAAAGTCTATTATAAAAATATTTAATAATTGTTTCTCTACTGGAAGGTTTTGTGTTCCATTCAGTCAAAGTCTTACAAATTTCGGTAATATTATTGAAATTCAGCAGTCTGTCAGGGCTAAATTTTGGCTCCCTCTTTTTTTATGTGACTTTCCCGATTTAAGCACGAACTCTGTAGGTTTGTCTTATGCGGACGTCTCATTGCTTTATTCCCACCAACAAACTGCTTTCCGACAGATCCCAAATCATTTAACTATAGTTTTTCGTGGTTTTATGGTTCAAAAGTGCAAAAATGTTTAATTTTTGTTGATAATGTTGAAGTCCTATTTAAAGAAAGTATTTAGTATTTTGGCATAACTTTAGATAAGCTTCTAAAATTTAATAAACACGTGAAGTTTGTAAGAGCAAAAATGTACAAAGTTATGGCTTCTTTTAGGAAAATTTTAAATAAAAAAAGTTTATCCCAAAATTAAAAATTAATGTTACATAAGACACTAGCTATTACCAATGCGCTTCGTTAGCCTATGGCAAGAATTATACCACGACCCCTCTTCGCTTCCAGTCAATTTTGTTACTTAAATATACACACTAATTGGACAGTTACTTGCAAGCGATATATTTGATTTGACATTTCAGCGATAGTAATAAGAGGTGACACACAAAGAAGTAGCGAAATATTGAACATATAAATAATAAATATAGACCTATTGCTAAAAAATTAAAATAAAATAATACAATTAATTAAAGGGTCAAATACGAATTTTATTAATTTATTAAGAGTAAGCACGCGACTGTTCTAAAAGATACTAATATGGATAAAGTATTATATTTAAAAAAAAAAGAACATTTTTATTAAATAAGCAACTGGTTTCAAATCCTCCGTCATTCAGTTAACCGCTCTAAAATCACATAAATTCAGTAATCTTTGTGAGCAGAACTTATTTAGGGTGCTAATTTAATTTTAGGCCTTTAAAATCCAAAAATTGTTCAATAAAATTAACCACATAACAGTTGAGCAGTTTCATTTAATTTTTAGTTTAAATGTTTGGTGACGAAATTTCTAAACATACTTATTTATCAGATGCAGTTCTTAAAATCAGCGAATTCAGTTTACAATTCTCGAAAATACATGCAATAATCTAAGAGGTAATGATTTTAATTGAGTTTATTTTTTTTTTTTTTTTTTGTGGTTTCTGTTTCAAAGTCTTTAAAAGTTCGTTAAAACATTAAAATTCCTCTGTAACATCACAAAAAAAAATATTTTACCAAAACATAAGGGGGATACCAATGAATAATATTTGGTAAAAATCTAGATCCGACTAAAAAAGACATAACGTAAAAAAATTAGGATAAATATAAAAGATAACCAAAAAATCACAAATTCAATAATGTTCAATTTCATTAAAACAAAAAACTCAGAATTTAAATAAACTTCAGAAATATATCACGTTTTTACCAGCTAATTAAAATACAATGCAACACAAAAATCGAACAAGTCCATTCCCTTTAAAAAAATGGGATAAATATGAAAGTGAAAAAGAGATTGCTTTTAGTTTTTTTCGGGTTGCAAAAATATTTGTTTCTCCTGTAAAAACAGAACGAACTTGAAGATGAACAAAAAGACAGCTTTAATTTTTTTCTATCACGGATAGCTAATACATTCTGCAATTAAAGTGGTCGACGTATAAAGTGAATAAAGTGAAGGTTACATTGTTTTATTGTACATGATGTGCATTAGAACAAATGTTTGCAACAAATAAAATCAAATAACACTTCAATTGCATATTCATAACCTTTAAAAATTATTCGAATAATTTAATTTCAGCTTATGTAAGTGAAGATGTATAATAAAATATAAAATTGATAGTTTAAATGATACCATTGGATTTCTGGTGAATAGTTACAAAACAAGAAAATGCTAAAAGACTTTTAAACTGCCACACAAAACCTCACGCGATTACTACACTCTCGATACAATCGAAAACAATTGAATTGAATGTTTTTTATGTGGACAATTGTACAAACCGTTTGCTGGTGGTTATTGTTGTTGCTGCCAGTTTGCTTAGTTGCATTGGGGTCCATTGTTACAGATAAAGATATTTAACCGTCTTTCTTGGGTTTTCAATAAAAATGTATACATAAATACATCCACTTGTACGTATCTATGTTTACAATATAAAACATTTCGAATAAAAAGAAAAGCCATTGAAGCTGATGACAGTTAATAGTGGTCATGCTTTTTGGGTTTTTGTTTCTTTTTCATTTTTGATAGTCAAAATGACCATTGTTCTTATTGTTGGTCTTATTGTTGTTGATGATTCTGGCAACCGGATTGGATGCTACTGACGTCATTGCTGCACAATGACCACTTGAGATGAAATTTTGTTGTTGCTTTTTGTATTTGTTTGTAAATGTTTATTGATTTTGCGTTTTCCCACAATAATTTAACTTTTTTCAAGTACAAATGTTCGAATCAACAAATAATTTATCTCTTGTACAATTGCAGCAGTCTTTTTTCCTTTAATCTCTATAACGAGATTTTTCTTCACTAAAGATACATAATAATCAATAATCTTGTTGTTGTTACAAAATATAAAAGAAACCAATTACTGAAAATATTTATTGATTTTAAATAAAAATATTGTTACAGTGCGGTTAGATACATAACATTAAATTATATCATTTAACAAAAAAATAAATAAATAAATAAATGAGATAGATTATAATTTTAATTTTTGTTTTAAATAATTAAATTAAAGTAAAATTTAAATTAAAGAATTGGTATACCAGGACAAGGTCTTTTAGGAAGAGGGGAACATAACCAAGGTATTAGAATGTAGTAACTCGAAAATATATTTTTTTAAATCTCCAAATATCAATGAGACTTTGTAATGATATACATTTCTTAAAAATACCATCAAAAATATTTAGAAATATCTGCAATCGATCTTCGATTATGTTTTTGGAAGAAAGTTATGGGGATGAGAAGTTACAATTCATGGTCCATAAAAATACAATTCTATCTGATTTTAAGATTGTCCTAAATTTAAAATATTATTTATAACATTCTTCGTGACTATCTACAAGGTAGTTTTATTGGTAGCCTAAAAGTTATTACAATTATTTGCGAACTAAAACCAAAAACAAACAAAAATCACTATTAAAAATACAATTATTTATATTTTCAACTTTATTGTTGTAGGTTCAGTACTTACAAGACACCGCCCGCATAAATTGCAAAAGTAATAGAGAAGTCATTCCTTTTAAATTGGACTCTGGAATAAATGCTCATCCAAAGAGGATGTTTGTTTAAATAGGAGGTGCTAAAATAAAACAATTTAATCCAAGATGTTGGCTAAGGCTAGAATTAAAAAATATTTCTAGTCCTATTATAAAGGTTTAGGAAAATGAAATAGCAGTACAATTTAGTGTATTCAATTTTTCTGCATCTGATAGATGTTTTAAAATATTATGCAAAAGGTATAATGTTGAGTAGGTAGAAGCTGGAAAATATTTATACCGCAGATGAAAGCTGAAAAACTTCAGCCCTTAAACACGTAAACCGCATTGGTGGGAAATCGTTGAAGCAACGACTCACAAGTTTGTGTTGCAAAAACCTTTATACAGTTTTCTATGAAAATTAAAATGTTAATTGGAAATCCAAAAAAAAAAACATCGATGACTGCAAACATCACGACAGCAAGTTGCAGTAGTTCAACAGCAGGTAATAATATTCTGAACCTTAAGATTTGAAAGGGAATCTCTCATGTAAAATTGCTTTGTTTTAATAAATCTTAGATCGATTCTACTAATTTTTTTAATCTATTCAAGTCTCCACTAGCACTCAAATTCTAATTTATCTTCATCAATTTTCGAAGAAGTCTATACAAAATTTGTAGTTAAAGAAAGTAGATATGCGTGTTTGTGTTTCCTAGATAAATTTTTTAATCTGATATCAGCAAGAATAAAGAAATCTTCTACTGTAGAGATTTTACAGATAAAAGGTAAAGCAAAACTTATTGTAAACTGTAAAACTACACTTTACTTGTAGATAATATTTTTCTATTATTTATGCAGCATTTAAAAAGGATTCTGAAGGAAAACTACTAATTAAGTACTGCTAAACCTTTAAAAAATATCCAAAATTAAAGACCGATTTTTTTGTGATAAAGTGAAAGTTTAAAAAAATGCAAATTAAGATAACCCAAGATGGTTTTATAAAAAATATCTCAGAAATAACATTATTAATCCAGTATTTTTTCGAATCATATAAATAAAATAAAATTTAAAAAAAAAAAAAAAAGATTTACAATTTAAAACAAGTAAGAATGCTCGGTTATGCCGAATCTTCACTATATTTCAACACAAACACAGGAAACACGAACAGACAGATATCGCTCAATCGACTTATTACGCATAAGAACTCAGAATAAGTATACTTTATGGGGTCGGAAATGGATATTATAGAAATCGTAAACGGAATGACAAACTTAGAAATATCCCTGTAAGGACCACCAGATAATGATGCACAATCTGATCCACAAAGCCTGTTCCAAAATATCTTGTTATATCAAAACTTTTTATCTTAGTTAAATCAAAAACTGTACGACAAGTAAATAAGTTAAAAGAAATAATAAATCTTATTCCCGGTATCATACCATAATTCATTAACTACGCTTACTCCTGCAATAGTTCAAGAGAGATTCCGGATTAATAAATTCCATATACATTGAGTAGTCAAAGTGTCCTTCAGTTGATAAAATTAAAAGAAGACGAAATACTACCGTAGAAGACTGATTGATAGATTGATTATAATAACATTTGGTTGTACAACTCTTCTAGCAGCATTTCTTCTAGGCTACAAACTTGTTAAAAGTTAAACATATATCCAAATACCTCTGCGATATGATCATATTGCAAATATTTGTAAAAACAAAACAAGTTGTCCTAAATTTGTCTAAGTTTTTCATACTAGTTAAAACGAAATGTGCGTAGAAACAAAAAATATTCAAACTGCAAAGAATTCAATTTTCGACCGTAATCATTTAGCAGTAAACAAGAAATGTCAACTTTGTTTAAAGGAACAGGAAATCCAAACATTTAAAACACTTGAGAAAATAAACAAACAAAAAAACACAAAATTCTACGTACAAATATGGTTTAATATTCTTACAAGTTGCCAAAGAAACAATTAATAACACTCCATTGACAGATAAATTACATTACAGACTCGTGCCTTATTGCCAGTAATGTGAATCGCTGGCACAGAAGTTGGGGTTGACCTATAAATGTAGAAGAGATACCATATTTGCAAATTTTATTAACGATTCCCAATTTGTTATTCTTAATAGTTGTTCACTAACTTATATCACCACATATAACTCTCTTACTCATGTGAACATAACCTTTTGTTTCTCCAACTGAGTGGATCACTGAAAAGACCCCTTTTGATGGCTCCCTCAATCTCTTAAAGATTCAAAGAAAATTGTATGCAAACTATTTAATCGGAACATGAAAAAAAGTAATATGATTATCTAAAAAGGGGTAATTACTTAACTTAAAAGGGAAACAAGACTGGAGAAAAAGAATTTATTTTTAGATCTAACACCTTCCACAAGTCCTTTTTCACTTCAGAAAGTATCTGACTTATATAAGAGCTCTTACAGATTACGTCATATGAAATTCATTGCATTGCAACAAAAAATTAGCCAAATTTTTCATTTGATAGAAAAGCAAAGCCAAAACAATTCTTAATCCACTTCCAACTATTCCATTAAATTGTCGTCGATATGGCTTTAAAAAAGGAAAATAATCATCTGGCTATAATTTACATAGACCAACAGGTTGCTTATTGCCTTTCCTTAAAGAAACATTTTGGTATTGATCAAGTGTCGCCCATTTCAGCAATTATTTTTTGATTGCATGGAATAGGCAGTTATCTCCGTATACAAGAAAGTTGATGTTACTGTTCTTGCGGATGGCTTCAATTTTATCAATAGGTCAGATGGGAACAAAATTCAGATATTAGATTTAAACCATTTTTTCTTTAAAATATGCTGCATTGGTGTGATTATATGGGGCAATTTTATCACTCCCAAAGTTTAATACATTCCCTTCTGTAGGAAGCAATATTGCAAACCTGTATTACACCTAAGTAACATAGAATTACACGAGGTCTATGTCGTTAGAGTTTTAGGTCTTTATTTTAATTAACACATAAAGGCAATTTTATGTCGTCGCTTTCAAGCTATCTGAATGTAATAAAATTTTTGACAGGTAACGAATTTAATTGCAGTACAATCACATTATTTATATTCATAAGAAAATAAATTATATCGTCCAAAATTATTTAAGCTCTTGCATTCTTCGGTCATGCATCTTAATCATCATTGCGAAAAATTAAAACAATTATCAACGTGGAAATACGTCTTACCCTGGGCGCATTTTGATTGACGCCCATTAACAATTTGCTTAGTGAATCAGGAATTGTTCCACTGGAAACTCTAAGAGATCACGCAACCTCTGAAGAAAATTGTGCAAAATTGTAGAAAGCCTTCACTAGCCCTGCAAGGATCTGAAACAATACAAGTCAAAAAAATACCTTAATAGTCTTTCAGCAGCAAATCCGTCGATATTTCGCTTCCAGAAGACAACTTATTTCCATTACAATTTAGAACGTTTCAAAAAAGTTAAAGAACATTTTAAAAGCTTTAAATTTATTTTCACGATCAGAAAATTATTAGGCTAATTGGAAGTTTTAAAGTTATCAAGCCTTTTCAAAAGGGAAGTGGAAAAATTGTTATAACCATGGATTAATTATCAGCTTAAAATGAGTAAATAATATTTATTAATTAATTTAGGTTTTTACCTTACTAAAATACTTCTGTTAATATCTTATACATAGATACTAAAAATTTATTATTTCTTATTTTATTATTATTTTTTATTATAATATTTTTTTTTTTCTGTCATGCATTACTTCTTCCATTTTTTCTTTTTACTTGAATTTTTGAATCTGTATTTAGGTTATTAACAGTATATTATGTATTGATGGACATAAGTGTAATAGATCTTGACATATTTATAGATTATAATGAAGCAGCTATATCTATTGGTTTTAAATAGCTAAAGAGCGCTGTTGCCAAAGCTGTTTGCTTTATTGATATCTTTGCATTTTTAGTTAATTATAAGATATTAGAGAAATAAATAAATAAACAACTTTAGTTTTTTTTCTGATTGAAATTAAAATTTCAATTTTTTGCTTTTTTATGTTTGTTTGCGTTTTTTGTGGTCTTTAATTATTTTTCTGTCATTTCACATCTATCTGTAGGTAGAAAGTTACTCAACTTATTCAATTCAATTTATTAAAGTTTCTGTATTAAAACTTTAAAAACTTAAACATCTTTATTTTAATTCTTTATATCGGAATAATATTATTATTTGTAAAAATTTAAATTAAGAATTTTCCACAGGAATGTATTAATTTAACAGTAAGATAAAGGCTATGCGGAATCTTGTATACTCTTCACAATATATGTAAATGTAGTTTAGTGAAGTAACTCGAATAAAACAAAAACAAATATTGCGATGATAAAGAAAAATAAATAAAATTAAGTACTATAGTTAGGCATTTTAAACAATTTGATCTCAAAAAATATGATGCACAATCCTACTTTTCTATGAAAAGTTAAGAAGCCCATAACGGATGTTTTTTTTCTAATTTTTTAATTCTTTATTGCCCATATAAATTTTTTTTTATTGGAATAACTTTACCAAGCTAGATTTTTTTTAAATGATATGGAAAAACTAGAGGCAGGTATGACCGCTGTCTCGAACACATACCCCGATCTGCTAATTTTTAATAACAAAACTTTCCAAACTAGGTCTGATCGATTGGAATATTTAAATTTTCTCTAACTCATCGTATGCCTTGGCATTTACTTCATGGGGACAGAAATGGATATTGTAGATATTACAAACGGAATCACAAATAAAAAATACTCTTTTTCAATTTATGGCGAAGCGTGTAATGAAATCTTCATATTTTTACCGAAACCCTTAAGAATATTATTAAACAATAAAATAATGGGATTGATAGTTCAGACACAAAGGCGTTAACAATGATATAAAAAACTATTTAATACAATTTTTTATACCCTTCTAGAAAACCACATTAATAAAAGAAACAAACAAAAAACACAGAAAATTAGTTATCAAGCTGACTCTGTAAGCCGGGAATACCAAACTGATTTATTTTGTGGAAACGCATGCATGTGAAGAGAAGTAAAGTAATGCTCAGAGCTGTAAATGAATCATTCTATTTTGATTTTTTAATTCGTTACGAATTAACTAAATTTTGAATTAATTCTTTTCACAACAAAAATGAACTAAATGAAATTTGAACAATTTAAACGAATTAGGCAGGAATGGATTTAAATTCGTTTTCAATTCAAATAAAAAATTAAAAGAATTGCAATTTGTTTCTAATTCAAATGGATTTTACAAAGTGAATTACAATTCATTTCCAATTCATTTGAATTGAATTGATTTTGAATTCATGCAAATGAGTTAGAACAACGAACTGTAATTCAAATAAATCCAATCAAAAATAAGTTGCAGTTTGATTTTTATAAAATTTATTTGAATTAACTCAAATTTCATTCAAATCATTTCTTTGTGTAAAAAGAATTAATTAAAAAATTGCTAATTTAGTGCATGAATGATTCACGAATTAATTCAAAAATAAATGATTCATTTACAGCTCTGGTAATTTATGTATCAACGACGTCCCTAAAGTATACTTTAGCCTCGATAATGGCTAATGAACGCTGAAAAGAATGAATTAACAAAAAAGAAACATTTTGATTGCATGCTTTTAGGGTAAACAATATTAATGCTACTCATGCATAGACGCGTAAACCCATAACTGAACAAAGACACAAACCACACACTTTTTCACCTGTTGGCAAAATCAATCAAACATGAATTGGGGATGGGCTGATTATTACTTCGTCATCGTAAGTTTTACACAGCATAATCAAACTCCTAAAAATTTCACTGCATAACGTTGATATGTACGTACTATAAAATACTGGGCCATGTATAAATGTTAACCATATTAAACACAAACATAAGTTTAATGCTGCAATCGAAAGCATAGTTGATGTAGTTTATTAACTTGACTAATAATTTCATTTCATTGGGAATTATATTTCATTTTTGTTGGGGTTTTTGGTAAAGGGAATTTCTTTATGTTTTCTAACCTTGACCTTTTTCCATGCCGGGTTGTAGGGCATTTCATTCTACAATTTGAATGTTACTTCATTAATTTTGACTTGTATGCTTTTTCGCTTAATTTGCTATTTAATTCTCCACGATTTTTCTCGTTTACTATACAGGCGGGTTCATTATCTTATGTGCTATTTTTATATGCAGAAGCGGCTGCAACAGTTGTATTTTCATTCGCCTCCAGCTGCTCTTCTCTCCGTTTGGGCTACCTTTTGCTTTTTTGGCAGAAGATTGCTGATAAGCTTAGCAATTCTTTAGACGGTGGAGAATCTATTCCTTAAAGTTAAGAAAAAAATTTTAGGTTACAGCTGAAAGCTGCAGTTACTAGTTTGCAAAACATTCATGTACAATGGCATGCCAAAACAGCTAAAAATGTTCTTAAACAAACATCGATTCATATTTCTCGTATTTCTTACAACGTACATAAAGTGGATAAAAAGAAAGAATGCCGATAACAGATTTAGCTATCCAGAAAATGCAGCATTACACTGTGCTAGTATCAAGTTTTTTCCATGGCGAAATAATATGTTGTGGTAGCGATGGCGAATTCGTTAATTTTCGCCGTTAGTGCGAATGTCAAACTGCACATAAAAGGACACCTTGGATGGTTGCTACGGACCCCCATTTGAGAACCGTTGATATACAGATTTTTTATATATGGAGTTTGACAGTTAGGTTATCGGCAAAAATCGATGAATTCGCCATTGCTCCCACCGTATATATATTCGCCTTGGTTTTTCCTGTTTTCTTTAAAAGTAAAAAATAAAACTAAAAACTTTTGCTTTCTCAATAAATTTGAAATATTTATTTAGTTAAAATCTTTATGGTTTCTGTATTTAAATCGTAAAAATTCCTACAAAAAGTGAACATCTTTATATTCGTACTTTAAATAAATTAAATATTTTAATTTTAAAATTATATACATATATTGAAAAGGAAGAGTTTGTGTAGTTATTTCGTTCTTAAAATAGTTTCTCTTTTTTCTATTTTTTTTAAATTTTCAACGGTCACTGTACCCAATTTGTTTGCTTCTTTAGGGCTTCGTACCATACCCAATACACAATGTCTCCCCGTCTGTCACAAGACTCTAATTCTGGAACCAAACAAAAATATTTCAAATAAAGAGTAATGGCGCATAAATGCTGATTTAGATTTTAATTAGAAATTACTTAAGTCACGAAAATATTACTCGAATATAAAAAGTATTTGCAAATAAAATTGTAATGTTTCTACCTCTTTACAGACAAACCTAAATTAGCGCGTAAAGTGCAGCCTATCTGCGAATTATTCTCATGTATATTCTAAATGTAAAAAGTAAACCATAATAGCGCTGCGTAAACGCTTAGAAAGTGGAATATCCAATTTTGACAGTGCGCTAGGAAAGGAAGTTGGCTACTTTTTAGATTGTTTTGTTTCTTTATTGTTGAAATGTGATGAAAATTTTGCTATTTTCAGGGCAATCTAACAGTATTATCTCTTATTTTACTTCTATATGTGGGTTTTATAAAATAAAATGAGATAACATTACTGTTTAAGACACAAAATTGACGCTCTTAATTAGGTATGTCATTTCAGCGCAAAAGTTATGGGTCAGATTGCGTTGCGCTTAACGCGTAAATTAGGTTTGTCTTTTAGACATTTTTTTTTTTTGCACAGTTAGGCTTGCCCGTTTTGTGCATATATCTGTGTCCACAAGCAAAAACAGCTAATGTCGAGTTAGAAACAAATTGAGTTATTGCTATAATTATTTTTCTAACATTCGAACCTGTAATGCAAGTCATATTTCATCTTTGAAGGTTTAAACTGAGTACTTTTCATCTTAAAATCTAAACAGCTAAGGTCGATATTCTCTGATTTAACGCAGCAGTATTAAAATTTAAAATGCTGTTGAAAGCTTCCGAAAAACGAGTTAGATTGTTATTGCTTGTGGTCACATATATATATATATATATATATATATATATATATATATATATATATATATATATATATATATATATGACTACACTTCATATTTGCATAAATGTTAATAATTTTTATTTAAAAATAGCGTGCATATAAAAGTAATAACAGTCATTATTGTACCAGCTTCACATATATTGCCTTATCATTTTAGACGTTACATACATGTAAGCGCGTAAGATTTGAAGAAAGTGTCGAGTAATATGTCCGCTAAAAGGGACTCAGAGGGCTTTAAACTGCTGTTTTTCATATATTCACCTTTCAAACAACATACCTTTCAAACAACGTACCTCTATATTCAAAACGATAATGGTATTTAACTCATGACTTGTGATCGTCTGTTTTACAATAAGATGTTTTCTCTAACAGCACAACCTCCGCGGTTGCTCAACATGTGTAAGCTAAGTAACTTATTCAGCTTTTAGTAACTATTTCGCTTCTAGCTTTGGTACTAAAGATATGTTCACGGCTACCAAATCTTATATTCATAACAATATATTAAGAAACTCGCAATACAGTGTCTATACTTTGATGCGTAGTTTGTTTTTATTTGATTCATAAATTATGCAGTTTTAATAAACCAAATGTTTACTTTACAATGCGTTTAATGGGCTATAATAATTTTCAATTTGCATTAAATACTAGCCGCACCTAACAATGTTGTAAAAAAACATATTTAGCCAACTAAAGAGTCCAGAAAATCATGCTCATGTACTTTTTGCTTGTGCGCAGGATAGCCATATTTCTGTTTTTTTTTTCTCGTTTTCAATAGACTCAACAAATAAAAACAGAAATAAAAAGTTTGAAAAAAATACATACCTACGTTTAACAATGAATCACCTACATAAATATTTACACCATCAACAGTGGCAAATACCATTAGAAACGAACTCCAAATAAACTGAAATGTCATCTATGCAAAAACAAAATAAAAAGTTATGAAAAATCGTCCTGCTTTGTGCACGTTAAATATGAAGATATTTTTGCATACAACAATAGCAACAGCAGTGTCATCATCGAGTGAAGCCACCAATTAAAACAAGTGGCTTTAAAGCCAGGTTACAAACTTTAGTCCACTTTAACGATACACTGCAAGTAAACCTTTTTTAAACTCATGCTGCGTAGCGACTCTTTTTAAATTTCATAAAATTATAAACCTTGATATTAATACGATCTTATTATATCCATCTTAATATATATTATCCGAATTAAATTTCGTCAACATATACCTTATCAGGGTTGATTATAGTCAATTAAATTATTATTTGTCAGAATTTTATATTTTCTAAACTCTTTTCTTTGATTCTTAAACATAATTATTAGTCGAATCCGAGGTGTGAAGAAACCAAAAATGCATTAAATATGAAAGCAGAAAACTTTCGAAATAAAAGCCTCCGTGATCGATCTACGGTGAGGTACATACATATTAAGAGGTAGAGAATTAAAAAATATGATCAAAAGACTTTTATGAAGAGTTGAAATGTGACGAAAAAAAAACAAAAAAAAACATATTTTAAACAGCAATGTTAAAGCTTAATAAGTTTTTGATGAGTGTTTTTAAAAAGTTTTGGTTACATAGCTGCTAGCTCGTGGAAGCGAAGTCTGCTTGTTAAGTCAGTAAGACAAAAAGGGTATTTTTTAAGAAGCACATCAAGTATTGCAGCATTTCTTATTAAAGAAGCTGGTGTTAATTTGCTTTGTCTAATATTTAATGGTATAAAATAGTAGCGACATTTTGTAATCTTTAAAGATATTTTTTACCTTCTAATATCAATCAAAAGAAAGTAAATCAAATAAAAGAAGTAAATCAAATAAAAGTAACGTAGCTAAATTTTGGCTCTTATCCCAAAACATTTCTAAAGCACACATGTATCGCTAATTTTTTCATTAATTCTCCTACACAATCTTTAGCTGTTAATAATATGCTACACATAGTTACCTACTTCTCTTGCAAACATTTTGCCAATAGTTAACAAAATATTATAATTAAAAGTATAAATGCTTGCTAATAATATTGTATTTTAAAGTTGTAAAATGTTATACAATGGCGAGAGACAAGTGTGCACATGCAATCACGCAGCTCGCATGGCCACCATAAAAGCAGCTAAAAACTTAGGTTAACTGGGTTTCGCATATTCCATGAGAATAATTTGATTGACCTCTGTCTATTGCCTACGATGTTACAAGTTTACAAATTGACAGTCAATGACCAAGAGTAAATCAAAGTAATGTGGCGCGAGATGTGAATGAAGTAGAAAGTTGATGTAGTTATTTAAACCATAAAAACATTTGATATAGGAAAAGTAGGAAAAACTAATTTAGTGAAGTAACTCCAATCAAAAAAATACAAATACTGGGGTGACAGAGAATTAAAAAATAATAAAAAGTAATTTAAGTATCATAAAATTTTACATAAAAATGTCATGGGCTCTTAATGCGTTAAGTATTTTTAAACTTAGCATTTTAAAAACTTATTTTCTGAAGTATCTCTTCAAAAGCTTTTAAATGATACCCATTTCGACCTGACATCTTAGAAAGTATGGCAAACAAGCGTACTTTTCTACGAAATTTTTAGACACCGCCATTTTTTTCACTTGATGTTTTTTCCTACTATTCAATTTTCTATCGTCCCATACATTGCTTTTTTAAAATTAAAAATTCGATGCAGGCATAGTGTTTTTCTCGCTGCGCCAATGGAAATAGACCGATATTGTTGATCTTCAATAGCAAAATTCTCGAAACCATGTCTGATGTCTGATCGAATGACGTATTTAAGTTTTCTCTAGCTCATCTAGTGCCTTGGCAAAATAATTTCAACGCTAACACGGACGGGTGGACGGGCAGAAGGACAGACGAACATAGCTCAATCGACTTTGCTATGCATAAAGGGTATAAAACTAAATACAAATGTATTAAATAAAGGCTATATTTTCTGTATATACACGTATGGATCTTGAAACTCTATTATCTTTGTAAAATGCATGGAAATATATAAATAAAGAAGCTCCTGACGTTTTATCAAACGAAAGCAGATGGTTCAACACTTTTAAGTCAGTTTGCTCAACTCATTTAAGTCATTTCTGGAACTTAATATGGATCGATTTGATTAGTAAACATGTGTTAATTTTGCCTTGTAGCGAGGATATTTTGCCGTTAAATCTGAAACATTTTGATAAGATTGATAACAATGAAAAACCTACTTGTTTCATTTTTTTTTTTTGCTTTTTTGGGTAAGTACTTCACGAAATATGTATCTCTTTTAAATGGCAAATACCACCTAAGATCAGTGTGTTTAGATCCCAGAAGGGGCCAAGAGATATGCAATGCAAGACGGCCAATAAACTTCAAGAAGCAATTATTATGGGCTTTAAATTGATTCTAACTAAATATTTAAGAAAAAGCAAGGTTTTGCAACTTAATGGTGTTACTGTAGTAGGAGTAATGCATTAGCTTTTCATTGTATACCAAAATTCGATTAACACACTAATTTATATAACTGACTTAGTAATTGAATGTCAATAATTACTTCTTAAACCAAAAAGTTTTTGCTATATTCAAGGTACACTTTAAGAAAGAATTTTTGTTTTGAATTAATTGCATAATTAACGATTTTGTAGAAAGTTAAACAGATCGTATTATAACTCTTTAAGTTTTTTTTAAACTTGAACAAATAATGATTTCAACTTTAATTATGATCAATTTAAGAGAGGCGAGTAAAAAAAAAATTATTGTAATAATTTAAGCACACGAAACGACCTGTGCAGAAGTTACTGCCTTCTGTTGATTCCTACCGGAAGCTGTATGTATTTAAGAATAGACATTTAATGTTAGCAACATCATTCCAATGTAATCTCCATTCAGATAATAACAAAAGCTGTCTTTTCTAAATAAAGCACTTTACAATAACATCAATTGCAATAGAACGATTTGAATTACTTAGAAAAATAATTTTTTTTTCTTACATGTAAGATAAATGACAACTTAAGTACCACATAAAAAAATCACTCACACTGAATTCAATTTTAAAGCTTTCAGCATAATTTATCCCATCTACAAATACTTTGTACAGAAATGCGAAACAATTTAGTAAGTAAAATTGTCATTACACTTTTGTAAGCTGTAAGTACGGGTGTAGGAGTCGAACTTTGTTTGATATGCTGAAAGACACTAAAGGAAAGATGAAATAAATTAGCATGCAACTACATAATATTTAATTTGCATTGAAATTATATCAATTCGCCAATAACTTTTCTTAGCTTCACCTTGAGTTAAACATTTCTAGCGACGCCGAAAACGAATAAATTTACTACTGTCACCATCGAGTAATTAATTTCGTTTGAATTTTCAATGTGTAAAACTTCCTCGAAAACATTGATTTATTTAAGTTTAATGTAAATATTTTTAGATACAATTTCTATTACTTCTTAATTCATATTTTTAAAGGACTGCTATAATTATATGCACGAGTATTTTGATGGGTAAGTGAGCACAAGCTGAAGTGCCTGCAATCAGACTTATTCATGCTAATATTAAAAAACTATTAGTATGTGAATACATTTTACTTTCTCCATGTTTTCTTCTTGATTTTAACTTGAAATTCACTTTTTTACAGTGATTTCGTATATGAAAACAAATATGTGAAGTGTGAGTGTATGTAAATACAAATACACTACTTAACACATTCAAAATAATATGGTTGTGTACATATAACGTGTAGTCTGGTCACATGATATCTTTTTTAAATTTTCCTACAAATGATGATGTGGATGATGTGGTAAAACATATTTTACAAGTTTAATAAATTTAAAATATTTTGGTTTGATCAAATTACTATATAAATTCGCAAATATGGAATTAAAATTTTTATTAGTAAAACGCGCTACGTTTAATATTAATTTTATAAATTTTTATGTATGAAATACTAAAATTAAGTATTTGAAAAATCTACACCCATTTTTAGCCGTTATCCATCAACAAAAAATATATGTCCATTAATAATTTAAATATGTCCACACAACACATTTCACTGCTTATAATAACAGATTAAAGGGGGGCTTAGACGATACGACCTTACTCATGCAAAATCCAAGAGAAAATAATATTAAATTCCATCCGTGTTTTAAAAGTGAGAGGAAAATTCTTGCGATGGATCTTTTAGGGCGGTTCGCAGAAAAATGCATCCCTGATCCAATGATTCGTAATTGCGTTTCGAAAACTTCCAAGAACCAAAAAGAGAGCCATACAACTGTTAAATTTTCATCCGTATTTGCTCTTAATGTTTGCAGATTTATTACATATTTTGTTTAGACGATTCCACTGGTTACTATTCTACACAAAAATTTGAGATGTCGTAAGACTTCTGTGACCATGTAGATAGTCCTTTACGGAACTAACATCTAATCTTAACCGTTAAAATATTGGATTGTGTCTTAGCTAAGAGAGGAGACTGCTGTAAAATTTATCATTTCTACCACTTAAATATCGGTAAATAAATCATAAAGGAAAATTTAAGCGTTTTTTAGGAATATTTTTTAACTTCCACCAGCGACATTGTAAACGGAAAACAGCAAGAACAAGCAGCAAAAACCTCTGGAGTCTCTAAATTAAAAAAAGGAAAAACAATTTTTTACTAAAGAAGACATCAAGAAGTAGTAGTTTGAGTATCGCTAAAGTAACACTGTGGTGCAATGTGTCTACTAAACAAGAGACCGCTGGAACCAATATACCCTTAGCTAACGGAGTAACTAATGAAACAAATAGAGAATTAATAAAGTTCCAAAGAAGAGTAAAAATAAAAATTAATAAGTTTTAATATTTGCAATCAAAATTAACGTTTATGTCTGAAAGTGGATCAAACGTAACAATAAATTAACTCAGGTCTAATGCAAAAATAAATTTAAAATAATTGTCCATGCCATGCTGTTTTTTTTTAGGTCTGCTCTTTGCGCATGTGCAATGAATTTGATTGTCAGGCTCTTTGTCACATCAACAGTGGTTTGTTTAAATTTATTCGTTACAAAAACAGTTTTGCAAGACAAATTTTTTTAAGATTTAACTAAATGTGCATTTTTAGGAATTTTAATACGAGATATTAACCTTTCTTGAGAAAATTATAGTTAAATCATTGCTACAAAACACACACTTGTAAATACCAGAGGTGTAAGTGAATTATTTATATACACATGCATTTTAGTTTACTATAACTAAGAAAATATTAAATGCACAAAAAATTAATTGAATTAAAAATATTACTGACACGGTCTGTATATAACTAAAATAAAGATAATTGAATTTTCACGTCGTTTTTTATCTTCTTAGGCAATCTCACTAATTTGCTAAACATATTTCTTAAAATATTTAATTGAAAAACTTATGCTAAAAAGAAATCAAATAAGTGTTGTGTAGGTATTTAATGGTTTCTCTCAACAAATGGTTCATGTAAATGTCTAACCGGCCGAAGAAACCCACAATACACAAATTCTGAGAAAGCGAAAAAAGTGTAACTGGTAAAAATACAAACTCCTTTTGGAAATAAGATTTGTAAGTTTTAAATGTTTGCTTAACCCTTTCACACATTTATGTATGTACATACGTATGTTGGTAGATAAAAGGATACTTAGAAACAAATCTTGTCAAATTATGGTTTCATAAGAAAAATAAAAAATCCATTTGTTTAAAAATAATGTTTTTGTTGTCGGCGTACATGCCTATTTAATGATTTTCAGACTTTGATAAAATTTCATACCACTGTAATTTTAAGGGCTTTTGGCTCTTTACGCAAAAAATGCGCACAGCGAAAAAGGCGCAATTGATAATGCGCACTTTATGCGCTGCTCTTTTTCATGCGCAGAGCAAGAATATTTGCGCAGAGCATGCGTAATACAAAGTATGTCTTGCGTAAAGAGCAAAACAGGAGCGAAAAGAGTGGCGCCGTGCTGCGTTTTTGCCTACCCTGTAAAATATGATCTATACACAAAGATTTTGCTGATAGCAAGCAGAAAGGTAATTGCAATTAATTGCTGTCACCTTCGCATTACAAGCTACAAAGTAAGCTGTTTTGCAGATCCGCTCCATAAGCCTGTCCATAAGCCTGTTAAAAACAATTGCTTCTTGTAGACAACTTAAACTGAGTGCTTCGGTAAAGTTAATCTCCTTTCTTAACAACGAAATTCTGGTTTCCTCAGCTACCTGGCATAATTAAACAAATTAAAAAAAAAGTTTAATTAAAAGGTATGCTTTTTTATTTATTTAATTAGTATTATTATTATTATTAAACCTTTTGTTATTATATCCCAATTTTCAGTTCTTCTAGTTTGAGAGGCCAGATAACTAATACAATTATTATCCTTGCAAGACTGCAAGATCTTGTCTAAAAATCCTTTTAGTGATACGATAGAAAATATCTGCTTTATATTAGAGAGACCTAGTCAATTGTCAGTAATTTTTAACAAAAAATGTCTTATTGAATTAATTCATTAAAAAATATTGCCGCTTAAAAAATTTTTAGTTAAATTTAGGAGAACGGTATCCTATATCACGAAAAGAACACAGATATGAAAATAAAAAATAACGGAAAATAGAAAGAAAATTTTCTAAATCAAACGTCCTGATAAAGTTAAGGAAGCACAATTCTGAAAAATCTTTTACGAATGGATACGGATGTATCTTATAACCAAACAATTATTGCTGCGGTTAGTGTTTTCACTTCAGATACAGAAGCAATTTAGTTACAGGTATTTCAATACCAAATTCAAATGTGTGTAATGAGTTGCTTAAATAAAATCAGCAAAATTATCTTGTTTTAAAAGCGGTTAGTTTTTTTGTTTTGGTTAAGGAAAGCTATTTTATTACTTAAACTACTTTAGTTACCGTTCTATTCATTTATGATCACGCTATGATCACATAGACCAAACTCCAAAAATTTTTGATTAAGAGTATAACTCAGTGGGGTAGTCCTTGCAAGTTTATTATTTTCTTACGATTTTTTTATATTTATCTAGGCTAACATATTTTGTTACAAATTGATATTCTAAAGTTGATTTGCAGAGTTTTTTATCCTGTTACATACAAAGTTTCTTTCAATTCCGTTTTATTTTTTTTATTTTTTAAGAAGTATAGAAATAATAATATTTATTAAATTCACATGCCACACCTGCGTAAAAACACAAAAAAAATATATATTTTTAAAGTGACTAAAATGCAGAAATGATCGTACGTGCTTGAACTCACTTTTGTCGAAGTAAGTACAAATACACCCATATTCTACAGGAACAGGTACCGTTCATATAAAAAATAAATTTAAATTCTAGGGCCAGGTGTAAAAACGAAACTCAGATCCTAGCTAGTGTAGTTGTTTAAATATACGACGGTGATGAGTTGTAATGACAGATTTTAAAGCCAGTTCGTTTTTATTGGGTTACGTACTTCAGTAACGGAGTTATTATTGCAATTTATAGAATTGCCACGTGTGTTAGGTTACCAGCGAAAATAAATTAATTTGGCAAATTGTGAAAATTTAATTTACCGATTTTTGGGTTAGCTGAGCACTGATGCAACAAAGTTTTTATTAATGAATTAAAATTTAGTTTTGGCATAAGTGCATTTTTTTTAAGTTCTAAAAATCTTTTTTTTTTTTTTTGTTTTATTTTATTTGCAATCTATTTTACAATTATAAAATAATAAGCAAATTTCATAACTTTAAAGTAACATATATTTAGCTTCTATTAAACTCAAAAAAATCAAAAAAGTATAAACAAAGTATAAACAAAGTATAAATTCAATGTAACAAGTTAACAATTTTCCTAATTCCTAAAGGGTAGGTCAAGTACGTGTAGCCTTTTTAACAGATTTATTGCTAACACATTACAATGATTACTGAGTCTATTTGGGTGCCGTTCGCTGTAGTTATTATCTCATCTTTGACCATTAAGATTCGAAGATCTCTGTGTATAATTTTTGTTGTTGATATACCAAGGCGCATTTGTTTATAGTCTGAGGGTTTTTGACAGGTATCTTTGTAATATCTCAACATTGGAATTACCTGTAGTTCCCCAAAGTTGGATACCGTATGTCCATATCGGTTTAAGTATTGCTTTGTATAAAAGAGTCTTGTTTTCTAAGCTTAAGCTAGACCTTGGACATAAAACCCAAATCATTTTTCTTGTTTTTATATTAAGTTGCTTACGTTTCATCTTGACTTGCTCTTGCCAGGTAAGTCATCAATCATTTTTTCTTAAGGTAAATTTTACGTGGACAGACTTTGCATTATTAACTTTTATATTCCATTTTTGCAGCCACCCTTGAAGAAGATTTAATTGATTTTACAGCAACTCAGAAGCTATGACGGGCGATTTATTTGAAGCTAAGAGTGCAGTATCGTGCGCATACGTAGCAGTGGTTATATTATCAATTGTTGGCATTTCAGCGGTAAAGATGGTATACAAAACTGGTCCCAGAACACTACCTTGTGGAATACCCGCATTAATGCACCCAAAACTCGAATAATTTTCGTTAATGCTTACAAAAAAGGATCTACTTTCAATATATGTTTTAAGCATTAAGTAATATAGAGATGGAATGATATTTTTAATTTAAGCAAAAGCCCACTGTGCCAAACTCTATCAAAAGCCTATTGAACATCTAATAAAAATTTTCTTTTTAAGGCATTTGAAATGTAATTAACAATCCTATGATACTGTTCTGGTGTTCCATGCTTGTTTCTGAATCCGAACTAATAATCAGGTATAGTTTTTGGTTTTTCTAATATTGGCATTTGTCTTTTAAAAAAGAGCCTTTCCAATATTTTTGAAAAACTGGACAATAAGCTAATTGGCCTATACGATGTGACACTATTTTCCGGTTTGCTAGGTTTTAATACCATTATTATTTTTGCGTATTTCCATTGCGATCGGAAATGGTTTAATCTCAATACGGAATTATAAATTGTTGTAAGGAAAATAATTCCTTTCTTCGGCAAAGATTTTAAAACCTTTGAATCAATTTTATCGTACCCAGGAGCTTTGGTGTTGCTCATTTTGCAAATTATTTTTTCTACTTCGGCTGGAGATAGGTTTGATTGGGCGATCCATTTGACAAGGAACATCTTAGAATTTCTCAATATCAGTCCAATACGCTTATGGTGTTTTGGTATATTCTTCTTAAACTTCTTCTATTTGCAATAAGCTCCCTAATTTCAGCCGATAATCGAACATTATTGCCATTCATTTGATGTTGCTGTGGAGTAGCAATAAACGCTGCTTCATGACATCCATCTTTTATCTGCAAATTTAGATTTACATGTTCTTCTATCCTTTCGCACATCTGTTCTAGAAGTAATTATTTTAAACTGCCTGATTATAGTTTGAATTATTAGGTTAAATGTTAAAACTACAGGACTGTGATCGGAGCTTAGGTCAGCACAGTCTGCTATGTCAAAGTATACCTTTGTTAATAAGGAAATCCAGTTGATCGGGAATTTTATGCGGATCACTAGGACAGTACGTGGGACTTCCAGTTGACAATGCAGAATAATTGTTATTACAAATGCATTTATATAGTTCCCTACCATTTGGATTGATTAGGCGAGATCCCCACCAGGGGTGTTTTGCATTATAATCGCCTCCAACAATAAATTTAGCACCAAGTTTTTTAAAAAAGTTATCATGTTGTGTACATGTAACACTATACCTTGGAGAAAAATAAATATTTTTACACCTGCAGCCTGTTGGTACGTTTCTTCAACTGAAGAAAATATTTCATATTTCATATTCGACTTAATTAATACAGCAGCACCGGCATGAGCTCTATTATCAGGATGTTTAGCAGTAACTAGATCATAGTCCTTAATTTTGAAAAAGATTTTATTCGTAAAATGAGTCTCTGAGATTAAAAATATATCAATGTAGTAAGCTTTAATGAAAATTTCTATATCGTTTAGATAATTATGCATTCCGATTGCATGTCATATTGCTATATTAACATTTATTTGCATATTTTGGCCATTAACTTTGACAATAAATTCATTAGATTTTCCATAATTTTTTCAAGCCTATCCAAGCGATGTTTTCATTTGTATTAGACGTTTTTACTGCTTCTGCAAATGACACATTAAATCTATTATTGGGCTCACTTTGAGGAAAATTGCTTAATTGCTGAAAATCATGATTCGTGCTTACATAATCTTTCTGAATACTAGTAAAACGTTTTTGTCTATTATTTCTTTTTGAAGCTAGGTCTTGATAAACTCTACAACCTTTGAAGTTGGCAGTATGGTTTGACATATTATGAACACAACGAGGTGGTGTTTTGCACTCTACGGTAGGGTGATCCAATACGCACTTAACACACCTGGGGCCAAATCGTCGCATTCGTGATCGAGTGGGGTTTCGTATCGAGTAAAATTTCGTGACGTATCGAATAACCGGATTGCGGGATTCGATAGCTTTCGAATCGAAATTTGTTTAAAAATGTAAAAGATTTTTTTGCTTTATAAAAGAATAAAAACATGATTCTTATAAAATGTATACAAAGATATAATAAAATAAAGGTGAGTAAACGTAAAACTCTAAATACTTAAATATTTTTTCATTTTTAATTACTTAAATTTTAAAGAAATGGATTACCTGCTTTTTTTATTTGTCTTCATCTGATGAAGAAGATGAAAGTGTCATGCGCACTCGAAGACAAATACGAAACAAAACCGAACTCCTATCATTGTCCGACACAGCGGTTTACCAAATGCCTTAATGCTATTGCCACCTTCAACAGCAGCTTCAATTCCTGCAGCTTAAATAATTTGTTCTGCTGGTGATAAAAGCACTTCTTCGTACGGTTCACCACTCGTTTTTCTTTTAAAATCCTTGTTATAAGAAAGTTTTTCTAGCGTTGTATTTTTTTGGTCTACGTACACCTATAAATTTAAAAATTGGTTAAATTTTATAATGAGATTACAAAGCGTTATATAAATAAACATCCTTTTTGCTAAAAAACACAGGCCGTACGTATTCAATTTGTTTACAAGTTCGTCCAATAGCCTTTTAGCGACTGTTTTACCTTGCCCGCAATTTGGTAATAAATTATTTGCCAAGTTCGGGTGGTCACCACAAATTGTGCCATGAGCTCTTTTTATTTGCCTTTTATTTTATTTACATTTGTCCTTAACAAAAATGTCATGGTTTTGATACTTATTCTTGAAAATAAAGTTTAATATGTAAGTATTTACATTTTTTATTATTTATTTAAAGAAAAACTATTGATTAGCTACCATGCAATTTTTATTTTGTTTATAAAAAACATATAATTATGTTTACGATACCTCTTAACCTATCGAATAACATTTCGAGTGAAAGTATTCGATCGACTACTCGTTATCGAATGCCATGATCTCAATTATCGATACAAGCTAGTCGATATCGAGTACGGCGATCCCAAAATGTAAAATTTCGATCAAAGTCATTCGATCACGAATGCGATGATTTCGGCCCTGAAAGATTTTTTACAGTACGCTTTTGTATGTCCAAACTGCCAGCATCAATAACACTGAACTTGTTCATTGGTTGTCAGTGGAGGTTCAATTTTGACGAGAGCATGATTAATGTATTTTATTTCATAAATAGTTTTGTTGTTAGGGTCTGGATCCAAGTCCACAAAAAACATTGAGAGTGGCTCCTTTGTAACACGACTTCTAACGTTCGTAACAGATCTAACTGAATGACCTAAATTTATAAGTTCAGCTTTAACTCTGTATGATCTTTCTTGCTTTATTTGGTAAGTGTGAAAATAAATGTTTGAATTTTCTAAATACTTAATCACCTTTCTATATGAATCTACAGACTTGATCATCTATCTTACTTGACCTTCCCTCAAAGTCTAATAATTAAAATCTTTATTTGATATAATTTCACATAATTTGGTTATCATAATACTAATATTAGCTACATAAGGTATGTTAATGGGGGGAGGCTTTGGAATAATATTTGAATTAGTATTTTCTTCATCGTCTTGGGTATCGAGCACTGAAAACTTGTTGCTGTTAGATGATGTACTAGGAATATCATTCGAATTCATACTTTTTGGCAAGCTGGTTCAACATTGTTGTAATTTTTTTCAACTTTATTATTCACTTCAGAAGCGCTTTCACTCTCATCACATAGGTCCATTGTTTTAATGTGTATTCTTGCACATTAATTGTTTTTGGGGATTAATTACTGTTTATTTTTTGTTTTATTATCCGAGTCAAAAATTTTTTCTGTTTCTGATTTTTTTTCCAAAGTTTGAATATATGTATGTATGTAAGTATGTAAAATTTTTTTTAATATTTTTCAATTTTTAATTTTCAAAATTAATCAAAATACGCCTGCCTTCTATGAAAAAGCAATTCGAACTCAAAATCTTTTTTAGAAAGAAAAATTAATTTACTAATGTATGCGGACGTTTTTCAAAGAAAACAAGAAAAATTAGACACCAGCAGAATGCTTTATCCTTTATCAGCATTCTTCGCATCTATCTACCTTAGGTTGTGTACATTGTAAACATCATCTATTTAACGAACTATTTTTATAAATAAGAATACGAGGAATGTTCATATTAATATTAATTTGGTTAGACGAAATCGACACACAAACTAAAGTATTACTTCACTGTCCTCTTTGTAATTTGTCTTCTACATTTCTTTTTGCTTTTCTTTTAACCATCGGTTGATCACGAATTCAATTTTCTTTATTCATTCTTACTTGTTTACTTCACGACATCATAGATGCTGTTCCAGTATCATATTGACTGTTGTTAAGTTAAGTATTATAATTTTTAATTTTTTTCCAACTGGAATTTGAACCGTGGATATTATAAATAAAATAGAATTCTACTTTTTCGGCTTAAGGTTAATTTTTAATTTAATTTCTAAACATTTTTTAGAAAGAAAAATTATTTACAAATGTATGCGGACGTTTTTCATAGAATACAAGAAAAAGCGTAGCCACTATTTTCACAAATGTTGTTTTGAACTTTTCTGTCACGTATCATTACGAATGACAATTTAAAATATAAAAAATGTGATATTTTACCTTTTACATTGAGTAGGATCTTAAATATCTTTTTAAGTATTTAAAAGGAGAAACAAATTTTTCTATAATTTAGTGGTTACGTCTTTCTGGTCAAATATTTGACTAATATGACCGTACCTTTCGTTTATTACACACTTAATTTACACATAAATATATTTTTCTCGTAGCCATTTCAAATGTACCAATGAACGCATACAGAAGCACCGACTACTCTCAGACTCACACACCTGGTAAACAGTACTGGCCGTACTGTAGCACGCCATCTGCGGGAAAATCACGGATACCAAAAGCCGTTCAAGTCGACACGCCACAGTCTGAAAAAGAAACTGAATTTTTACAAATGCTTGGAAAGAAACTACTTACTTTTTTATATATAGCAGAGGTTCATACATGTTGCCAGTGGGAGACTTATTAAGGCGACGTTTAAGACGTTGTATGTCATTGAACGATCTAATAAATTCCAGTGAAGCAACTTTGTATCAATGCGACAATATTAATACAGAATCTAATACGAGTTTGACAGGGGAGTTAAAGAGGCAGAAACACAAACCGAAAATTTATCGCAGGTGGCAAAAGAATTTGCGTGTAGCAACTGCGAAGATAATAGGAATTCCAAAGAAATTGATAAACTTCTCAAAAAACTGGATGATTGTTGTCATATATTTATAGAAGCTATGAAATTTTATCATCACATTCCTAAGTCTGCTACCATAGAAGAATGTAAGCCCGAAAGATTCTTCGAACACTGGACAAATTTTACGAATGATTTCAAAGTAATAATGAAGAAGGAAATTGCTTTATTACGGAGTGATGTGTATGTTCTAATTTGCTTTTTTACCAGCACATTGAAAAGTTTTAATGATCTTTTTTTTCGTTTTAAACTAAAAAAATCAAAGGATGTACAAACTCGCAAATCAGTTAAAACTACAAAAGTTAAACCGGGTGGCCTAAAAGAACAAATTATGCGTCTAAATAAAAAATGATAAAACTGTTGTTTATTTCATTTGATACTAAGTATTTTATAAACATTTAATATTAATTTATTACCTTAAAAACGAAAGCACATTTTTTTCCCTTTTCAATGGATAAAGTAGGGTGAGAGCTGAGTTTGAATCAATGAAACTGCGTTATTAATATTTAAGTTAAATAAGTTTCGATAGTTTTCTATTACATTAGATCAAAATTAAATTTTGTAGTTTTTTTTTATTTTTTTAAGCATTTAATGGTTGTTATACCCCTAATATTAAAATTTTATATTTATTTTTTATGATTTACACTTCATATACATAAATGTTTCGATGAAATAAGAGATATTTAAGTTAAAAACAAAAAAGGGGTTATTTGCCAATTTTCTTCAGTTTTCATCTGGTCGCTATTCTTTCAATAGATGCCATTAAATGTAAGACTTCATATTTAGTTCGTTATGTTTTTGTTGCTTCGATATTGATGAAAGATCTTTATGCGATGAAATGTACCTCAGTGTACGTCTATTAATCTTCAGCGGTTGGATATAAATATCCTCAAGGAAGCAGAGGAGAGAAGAGACAAGTGGTGAAAGTCGGCGAATGTGTTTTGTAGAAGTACCAATATTAAAGAGAAAAAAAACATATTTTTATTTTTTGGTTGCTGCAGGGGTTAAACCCTGGCCAAACAGGTTTGTGGTTAACGTGCTTACTAGGATGACTACAGCAGCCTCGAAAATATTAAAATTCGAACGAATGCAGTTGTCCAAATTACCCAAAATTAAAAATTTGACTTGTACACTATAGGCCACGCCTTAAACCTGATTTGCTTGCTCTTCCCGCCTTAGGTGAAGCGTATATCCAAGTTTGTCTTTCCATTTTTAATTTTACATTATCAATTTCCGAATTCATAAAGTGTATATATTCTGAGTTCTTATGCATAGCGAAGTCGGTTGAGCGACGTCCGTGTTCGTTTTGAAATCAACTTTGCCAAGGCACTAGTAGATGAGCTAGAGAAAATTTAAATATGAATAACCTAATATAGCACTCTTACTTGCTTAGTTTAAAATGCGCACAACACTGTATTTCATTTGCCGAAGGATCAGTAAGCATTAGGAAATACAGCAATAGATTCTTATAAATATCTAGAAAGGATTAATGGATATTTTCTTATGATTAGATTTGCAAGCTTTGCTCCAACTAAAAGTTTATTTAAAGATATCAAATAGATAACGTTTAGCTGCGTTCAAAGTACTGACTGCCTTCTGAGCTAATGCACACTTGTGCACATTTGACGTCATTTTGCATTGTTACTTGCAACATATACGACTGCCAATTGCCGATTCCTTTTAACTTCTAAACTTGCATGGAGTGTGGCTTCTTGTGATAAAAGCAAGATTTAAAAAATTGCAAATGACACGGAAATCGGCGACGAAATTAAAATAGCAGACTGAAAATAAGCGCTAACAGTTATTCCAAATTCCTTAAGTACGTATCGCATATTACTTGCTGTGAGCAAAATAGCTCATTATACATATGTATATACATACTATAAAATGTTTGTTGAAATTTAAATTAAATGAAATATGAGTATTTTATGAAAATACAATCATTTTCACTCAGGATGTTGCCAACAGTAGGAACAACTTATAATACTTCTGTACTAGTTATACATTTCGAAGTAACGTTCAAAATCATACTCATAAATTTTAGTTTTTACACCCACCAATACATATCATTACCGATACACACAGTTTGTTGAAAGCTAAAGTAGCTAATCGATTCTATTTACTTTTTACTGACTGCAAATGGATTTTACTTGACCCTAAATATAAAACGCAAATATCATTCATAAACAACGAAACACAATAATAATTAAAATAACAATAAGGAATTTCGAAAGAAAAATTTGCAAATAGTGCAATCAATAATAAAAGAAACAACAATGAAAAGGTTAATGTTTTATCTGCTTTACGTTTTGCTGTAAATTTTCGTCCTTACAATTCAGAAACTTGCCTTGGATTTAAGTTCCACCAACGCTGCTTGTGTGAGAATTTTAAGTAAAATACAATTGTCCGCTTTCATAGAAAAAAAAGGGAAGAAAAACGGCCTTGAGGAAAACGTTTTATTGCTAATTTACTGTTTAATAGCACTTTTAGAACCTTAAAAACTAATTTCTTTCAAACTCGCCACACTTTATTATTTTTGGATTTTTTGTTAGAATTTCCTGTTTATTTTCCTAAACCTAAGATTTTTTAGTTTGTTTTCAAAACTTTAAATGTTCGTAACTCTTTTATTTAAAATTCCTTTAAAAAATTTCTTTCATTTTTTTCTCAAATTCTTTTATTTACAATGGACTAGCAGTGCCTACGACTTTGTCCCTATCATTTTCTAATTTTCTTAAAATTGAAATTTAGAAAAATATGTTTTTAAAAATATGTTTTTAAAATTTTGTTTTAGAATTCTGTAAACAGTGTTAAAAACTTTTCATCTACCAAAATAGAATCTACTGACACTGTTCTAGTGCCATTATAGCGGTAAAATTTAGTGCTTTTACATTGGTATCTCTAGTTTCCTTACGAAATGACATATTTTTATGAGAAAGGTATCCTATATTTGAACCAAAGTTTTGAGGGACTTTCTCACGTGATGCGAACACAGACAGACAGAAAAAAAATAATCAAAAATAAAAGTTTTGTATTCCATATTAATTACTATTAACGTCAACATCGAAATTTTCAAAAAATATTATTCATGTACAGAAATGATCCCGTAACTATTTTATTATATGTATAGATTTTATATTTTGCTTGGTACTTGTAGAGCTAAGATTCGTTGGATACTTAAAAAAAAAACAAATAAAACAAGTAAAATACAGGTGTTGTTTCGATTAAATTCTTGTACATTTGTTTTTGTTTTTGTAGTACACAATCGGTATAACCACGAAATATTATTTTAATGTTTAATCATGCATACTTGTTTCCTCACAACTTTATAGATGCTGTTGCAGTATCATATTAACTGTTGGTGAGTTAGGTATGAATTCATATGCGCGGTGCCCTGAGTGTTTTTAAATTATTTTTAATTTTTCCCAATCAGGGATTGAACCGTGGATTATGATAAATCAATAAAATATACTTTTTTAGCTTAGGTTCATTTTTTAATTTAAATTTTAGAAAGAAAAATTAATTTGTAGATGTATGCGGACGTTTTTCAAAGAAAACAAGAAAAATTAGACGCTGACAGAATGTAATGCTTGGAACACAACTGGGACGAACGACGAATTCTTGGTAGTGAATATTCGTCATCGAAAATAAAACACATTTGCGTATATGAAAATGCGCAAAATCATAATGTCGAACAAATCAGTTCAATGTGACCATGGTTACTTTTATTTTCAACCTATTTTAGTAAACAAAGTTATTTTACGTAAAAAATTATTTATTCTAATAAAAAAATAAAATATATATAAATATAAAATAAATCTACAAATTATTAGATAAGAATAAGAAGTGTTTTTAGATGCATTTTTGTTAATGTTTCATTTTTTAAATATAATTTTTTATATGGTCACCCTATGTGCTCAGCTGTTATAATAATTTTAAAATAAAAAATAAATTACAAACAAACAGATAAAGGATCAAAGTTTAATTATAATTGAAAACGTAAAAAAAAAGAATCTCCAGAGAAAAAAAAGGAAATGTGAGAGAAAATTGGTGGTTTGGTAAATTTATCTGGTAAGAAAATACTGAAAAATGTTTTTTGCAAAAACTTTTATATATCTTTATATCTACACAGGATATAAGGGAAAGGAAACTCCGAAATACATACAAACGATAGAAACGATTAGCTCAGCTTGCTTCCGGTAGTGGCGCCCCAAGCCCATCAAAAAAATGGAAATAATTTAAAAGCATATATGTATGTATCTGTATAATATTTTTTATTTATTTATGTTTATATTTAAATAGAACAATTGGAAGTGTTGAAAATTCAGAAACTGATGTGGAATATCTGTTTAATTGCACGTCGTCAACCGCCCTTAGCAATATCACGATAAGAGATGAAAGTACTTCTGATTTTAATGAATTTCGGCCGAGAAAATGCTCCATTTATGTAACAGCCGTAGGGACCAGTGGGTTTTCCAGCTAGCTCATTCAACCCTAATTTCTCCGGCGAGCACCTCTCAGCAGGTTCCAACCCTCCCACTGGGTACGCTGTTCATAAAAAAAAAATTAAGTACAAAAAAAAGACGAAAACAAACGCATACCTCATAAACAAAACACCTCCTTTTCCTATCAGGCTGATGTAAACCTGTTTTGTCCTCCCAACCGTGTCACAAAAAAAATCCCTATACTTCAGCTTTGTGACCCCTTATACCATCCAACTCCCTTCTCCAGTTTTAACTCACCTTCGAAAAAAAAAATTTTGGAATCAAGTTTACCACAATCTGTTGTTTCCAGAATCGAAGCTAAGATTATAAATTTAATATATGAGGAAATTTGTTCCTAACTCAACACCTTAAGCTGGCTTCTTAAAAACTTTTTAGAAAAGTTCTTTTTCACAACACAATATTATCTTCAAACTTAACTTAATATTTTGTTCATTCAATACAAGTGTTAATTGCTGATGATGATATTATACATATGTACATAATTAGACTATTTTGCATAATTTTATATTAGTTCTTTTAAGTAGAGTGCTCATAGAAGTTGACTCGACTTTAACATAATTATGGAAGCAATGTTTACATTTTTGAAACTGTAACAATGGAAGTATTGAAAATAACATTCAATACTTATTGTTTTTATTGATATATAGATTTTAAGGAAATACCGTTAAAGATCATTCTCAGATTTAGCCTCAAATACGGCATAAAAAATTTGAAACTTTTATTTTTTACTTTACCTGGCATATAAAACTGCCTTGTTCTAACAAACTGCCAGTGGCGTTAAAAAGCGCCGGCAATAAACATTGTTATTTACAAAATAAAAATAACCATAAAAAACCCAAACCTTTACATAATATTTTATTGTGAAACAAAAAACGACGAATAAAATGGAAAAATTCAAATTTCTTCCAATCCTACTTTAAAGCCCTTTTTTGATTTTTGTTTAGTATAGACCAATAATAAATTAAAATCCTGTTTCCTAATGTGTTCATTGTTTGAATTGGTGATCCTGTCCTTTATAGTTTATTATTTCTTATTTAATGGAAATTTTTTTAATTTAATTTTTATTATGATATTTTTTATTGAATAAGTTATATTTAATGTCAAAAGATATGTATGTGTACAGTATTTAATTTTGTAATCAGTGCAACGCTTACTCATCTCTTACAGCAAAAGCATTTGTTGATGAGCAGTGTGCATGAGAAATTCGAATCGAAGGCGTGCATTCAGATGACTTTATGTTATTCTATTTACAAGATCGTCAAGCATGTTGTGACATTTAAATGTTTGGCTAATTACACGCCAGTTGCAGTTCGTAAAACTGCAATTTCGCAATTTTTCGAAGTAAAAATATATGTATAAATATTTTACCAATTGATGTGGCACCAACATTCTAGATAAGACAAAACAAAAACTTTGCATATAACAAACTTCTATTTTTTTTTTTTGAGCCACAATCTTCACAGCGACCTTGAAGCGGTTTTTTTCTGTGGCAATTTGATGCTCTTATTAGTTTAAAAATTTCTTTAAATCGTATATTAGTAAGTTACTCATTTGCTGAACACTAGCTCTCCTCAATATTTGTGGTCCTATCAGGCTCAATGCTAGATCTAGAGAGCTTTAAATATGTGTTCGGTCTGTAAGACAGCATGTAAGTAACGGAAGTTTAAGTTATTCATGGCGCCTTCGATACACAAACTACTACATAAACTACTACGTTTACTTGCCAATCCCAATAGAGTGCCAAGGGATTTAGTTATGAGAAAATGCCTTTTTCCTTATATATGATTCTATTTGTGTGATATTTTGTTGTGTTCGGAATTAAGGTAACCAAAGAAATATTCAACACGAAAAAAACACTGTTCAGCATTTTTCATGGACTATTTTTAAGTTGTTTGTCCTGTAAGACATTGTTGTTATTTCAGTTGCTTGTTATATCAATTGCAGCAAAACTTACCTAACAGCTTTTATCAGTTTTTCAGTTTATACTTCTAAGCTCACTCCAGATGATTGAAGCCGGAATGCCACAAGCAAATATCTTCGTAAAAGTTTTTGTACTTTATGTCGACATCTCATATGTCAACAATTAATTGCACATATGCTGACGACATAGCATTCCGAAATTCACAAGACCATGTAATTGATTTTAAGCGTAGTTTGAAAAGAGGTTAATGATAAAAATATGTTCGCAAATACATTTCCCTTGTGCAGAGATTCATACACTCTTATTTTCATTAATAATCAAATAATACCCAAACGCACGGAGTTATTAAAATAGACGCTTGACAGATAGAAGCGTAGCAGCAACAGATGAAATGAAAAACTGTACACTTAAACTGGCTCATTGGCATAAACTCTACACTAAGATTGAAAACTTCTTCGTTATAGACTCTAAAACCAAAATGAAATTATGGAATTGAATTACCTTCGTATCAAGTTTAAAAAGGATCCAAAGGCGCCGAAAAAAAATCTACAAATAATTTCCGCTGCTTCCTGTTACATCAAAAATACGAACACTTATACTGGAACGTGCCACTTATTAGAGCAGAAATCATGAAGCATGCGCAAATTAAAAAACTGTTGCCACACCTTTCAGTGAAGATCGTATGCAACAAACAGCCAATACAGCAGAATGAAATGAAATTCTAATTTTTGTTAACATATCTTGCCCTAAAGTGGTCAACAAGGGAATAATAATTTTTTAAAAATTTGCAGGCTTTTTCTGAACTCTTTAAGAGAACGGAAGCGCTGAAAACCTAGAAAATGGAACGGAAGTGTACAGCTTGTAGTAGTTTTCACTTCACGGTTTTCAATTATGTATAATAATATTTTCTTGCCGACTGAATAAGTTTATCGTGTTTTCATGAAAATATGTTCAAAATCAAGGACAAAAAAGCCTTGCAAGTGGCTGTTTACAAATGCAACATACTTTTAGTGAGCTCCTGATTTGATAGTTAAAAAAAACGGCCTTAAGGTTCGCCAACTTAAAGTAAAATAACAGTCATTTTTAAGAAAATGGCGAAGATGACGGTATTAAGCAAGTAACGAATCGCACATTTAGCAGTTGTACATTCAATAGAGAAATTTTAAAATGTATTCGCTTTCCATCATGATAAAAATTTGACTTATATATCCGCACAAATTCAATTAAACGATTACTAAAGCACTTCATTGCGATGCCACTGCGCAAATATTTATTTGTAAAGTCTTTCCAAAGCAGCTTTCAACTTAACCTTAAATGTAAAAAATGCTCATTAGTTTCATTAACTCGATTTGGAAATGCACTTGATTTATGTGATTTTCTATGATTTATTAAACCAAAAGAAACAAAGAGAAAGAAGCAAAGTCAGTGTATGATTTAAGTATTAACCTTAAATCATTAAGTAATTGGAAAACATCAATCATAATTGCTATAATTCTATACATCATCCTCCACATTTTAACTTAGTGGAAATATTTATGAGTGAAATCAATTTCAGTTTATAGACGACACAATTTACTAATGAATAAAAGTATGTGGTATATTTAATTTCTATGCTTGCAAGTGTATTTTGGTATGTATGTGAACCAAAGTTCTTTTTACTTAATACTAGTTGATTTTACCCGGCATTGTTCGGGTGTAATTTGTTTGGTTTTGCTGTTACCCATTAAAGTCTTGTTTACAATCGAATGTTATTTCGAAGATAATATAATACAAATCTCTGAAGAGCCGTCATATATAAGGTCCAATCTATCAAGTCTGCGAGTGAAGGTACGCTTATAAAAATGTTGATTTAGATTGCATTTGTATGTTGAAAAATATTATCACACTGTTTTAATAAGAGGGAAATTTTTTTTTACCATAAGATTTCACAATAATATATCTATTGCTCAGTTGGTTGCTTAATTTTAAAGGAGTTTTATTCTGTTACTCCGTTTACTAACACGAGCTTTTTATAAATAATCAATCAGAAAATTTACAGTCGCCCTCCTAAGTAATATTTCAAGACAGGATTTTATTTCATGTATCAGATAATAAATGAACACTGGTCATGCTGGCAACATGTAATAGCCTTCGACTACATAAGCTACGCGTTTGTCCTCTCTCTCCTTCTCCTTAAAAAAAAAACAGAATATTTTGGGTGCTATAAAAATATCTAGCTATGTTTCAAGTTTTATTAAGACAAGTCTAGCCGTAAATGCCCCAGATTTATAATAATCATTTGCTCCTGATTGAGTTCAAATTTGTGACTGCTTTTTATTTCTATAAAGGAATGGATAATGGTTTTAGACCGACTTTCAAAATAGAAGAAGGTTATCAATTCTTTTGAATGTTTCTTTTTTATGTTTGTCTTTTCTGAACCGATATTGAAAACTTTTCTTCTTTTGAAAAGACAATTTGGTTCCACAATTAAAAAAAGTAAGGGGTGTCCCATAAAACATACATGTTTCTTACGTGTGTTATGAATCGTAAAATATAGAAAAATATAGAAAAACTGCATATCAGTGCAGTTCCCAATAACAAAAATTAATACAAAAATAAATCTTAAATTAAAGGGTGTCCAAATAGGGTACAAGAAATGACCTATGTGGGCCCCAATAGTTTGTTTAATTTGATGTATATGGCCATACATTTGAACAGTTTTAGATAAACGGTTGAAATTAACGAGAAATCTATATTGCTCAGTTCCCTATGACAACAAGTATAAAATTTGGATTTGGAAATTAAGGGGTGTCTTAATAGTTGAAGTAATTTGACATACATATGTGACCAAGCTTTTGAATCATTATAAATAGACAGCTAAAATATGTTTTATGTTTTGAAAAACACTTCAAGAGTTATTCTATGTGCAAATAGATGACGCCTCTGTATGTTCGCAATATACACTTTAATAATTCCATGCCACCACTATCAGATTAGCGTTTTCAGGCCTTAATTCTAATTTTTCGTCGTTGTCTTTTACAAATGTTTAATAGGCAAATGTTTTACAAACAATTTTTAGTATTTAACCTCGAACTTTTTAAAGCCTTTTTAACGTTGCGTAACTATATATTTATATAAATATCTGATTTCGTTAATATATGTGATTAGATTTCACACACCATCACTTCCTGTGCAACAAAATCTTACCTTTAACTAAGGGCAAGTTTTAATAATGTTCCTTGTCCGTGTATGAAGGGTTTAAAGTAAAAATTACGGTGTAGACGAAGAGCAACAATTGTAAAAGAAATAAATTAGTTATTTATGCACAATTGTTTCAATTTGCGTGTGATATGTTCCATAACGGCTGGAACTTTTGTGGGAACATTTAGTCTCAAGAATCTTTGTGTATTCTATTTGGTGATACATCATAGCGGCTGAATACTCTATGTGTATTCTATTTGGTGGCACGTCATAGTGTCACATCAAAAAGTAACATAATGTTCATGGCCCTTGTGTCGTTTTCAATATGGACACATTTTCATTTATAAAAGTGTCATAATGTCTGCAACTAAAACTGAAAATGACAAGGTATGCTTATGTTTGAATACATATTTTGGAATAAATCTAGCTTAGTGGTAAAAAAAAAAATAAAAAGCAATATACCTTCGGGGTGTAAAATGTAATTTTATGGAAAAAAATTTAAGCGAAAAATTTAGACACAACCCTACTTGAGGAGTTCAAAATTTGTGCGCATAATATAGCGTCTATCAAAATATGTATCGTAGTAATGGTAAAAAATTCAATAATTGCCAAACAAAGAAAAAAATTCATATATGGCATAACCGATACTGTCCGGGGACAAAGACTTTCTCCTCTATGGTGTGACCAACACCGGCGTGGCTTACCAAATTATATAATGTCGATGGATGTTATAAAAGAAAGATCAATTGGAATGTATGCAATATCTTGAGAGTGATCCAAATAGGACCTCAAATGCTTAGTATTTATTTCCTGGTTCTATAGTTTTCGAGTTAACTGTCCTGAGTCAATTAAAAGAGTTGGAAGTATGGTGCGCTAGTCCAACTGGTACGTAACACGTTCTGATTTATTTTCTTTTTTATATTTATTCAAATGCAATAATATTAATAATATAAAAGCTTAATATTCTGTTACATTTAGTTCATTTTGATTTCTTAAACGGAAGAAATTGAATATACATAAAAGGAAATCATGTGGTTGCTCCACATCAGCTAAAAAAAAGTAAAAAATTATGTTTTGCCTTCTGCAGGTTATTTTCTTGCAGTATAATAAGAAAAACTTCCATTTTACAAATAATACGGACACTCAGTTTTGTCTATATCCGCAATACTTTAATAAATAATTATTTACCAATTACCAATTTTTTTAATTTAACAGATTTATAATCCAAACAAGACTAGTGCACTTTTTATAGACTCCCAAAGCTCTTTATAAACTACTAGGAGCAGCGGATACTATTGAAAGTTACCAGAGTGATCAACAAAGGTTCAGCCATTAACTAGAGATACGATCAAATGAGTGTTCGTGAACGAGCTAGCTTAATTGAGCTATTCGCTCAATTGAATAATATGGAGCTCTCTTTTCACTGAGCCCTTTTTCTAGTTCATTATTATTCATATTAAAACAAATATAAAATTGAGGCTTAAGTAAAACCTTAAAACATATTCCCGTTCAAATTAAGCCAAAAATTCCTTTTTTGACCAGAAAATAGTTATTATGAACCAATATTCTCTTTTAATTTTAATGGTTTACAAAAATAAAGTCAAATAAAAGTGCACACTTAATCTTTAAATTGTTTTTCAGTTACAAAATTTTTCATTATTATGTATTTATATTTTTATTTTCTGATGAATTAATTATACACAAAATAAAGCTAATTCTGTATAAATTAAAAACAGAACACTAAATATCTTTTGATCTTAAAAACAATCGAGCTAAACAGTTCAACTGGATGCACTCATTTGTTTTAGCTCACTAAGGGAGCTTTTGAGCTAAATGAACGAATTAGTTCGTTTTAAAGAGTTAAGCTAAAATCTTTAGTGAACATTTGTAAAAGGAAACGAACCGACATTCGATTAAAGGATTTAAAGTGACGTTTTTTTTAGCTTTCTAATATTGAACCTATTTCAAAAGCATTGTCACAGAATTTGCAGCCACAAATTAACATCTGGCGAGTGAAGGTGTTCAAAACATTATAGAAATTAAAGACTTCATTATACAGGAAATGAAAACTATCCGTTGTTAAAATTCAATAAAATATTCTTGCTATTGCTAACGCGCCATGCCACTAATTTTGCATTGCGTTTATTTAACATACATTTGTGTGTTTAAATTGGTTTTCTACAATTTCACACGTCTACAGCAAGAGCACTAACATCACTAACATCATTAAGGAAAACTTTTGCAAATAAAGTTTAAAAACTTCAATTTTGTAGAAGTTTAAAGGCGCTTAATTTAAACTATTTTGCTTACGATATAAAACAACGGTTCTCAAATAGTTTTCAAAGTGTTTTCAAATATAATAAAAATTTTTTTATTATAAATTTGGGTTTGAGAGGAATCCGCAAAAAAAAATTAGTTTACTAGGGGTCCGTGAGCAGGAATTTGATGAGAACCCCTGATATAAAATATGGAAACCAGCTCAATATTGAATTTTTTTCGTTGATCAAATTAAAAATACGATACATCTTAAACGATATCGAAAGTTATTGTACTAAAGTAAAATTCAACCTAAGAACAGAACAATAATTAAATTTCCGTCAGAGGGCCGTGTTATCGAAATGCATACTTATTGTTGCATACTTTTAGGCTTTATCATTTTGTAAAGTTGCCAAGTCTAACTCAATGGACACGTTCATAGCCTGTAACTATTGCGCAGCCGTTGAGTGTTTGCCTAAGAAACGCATTGGTGAGTAGCTCAGCTCAATATTTTCATTATAGAAGTATTAGCTACCTAAATTCAAAAATATGTGCTCAGTCTTCAGAGCTGTTCGCGGGGTGTTATTTATAATGTAATGTCGCATTGTTAGGTTGGGATCCAATTGTTTCGTAGCAGTTGAGTTCAACAATTCAGTAAGTACAGTACTTAAAATTTTAAATTTGGAAAATTTTTAAATGTTGATATCTTACATCAAATATAAAGTGTTGCGAAAGCTCTCAAATAAAAAATGACGATATTAATTTGAGCGCATTAAATAATTTTAAGTTCTCAAAAAATAATTGGACTAAAAAAAGATTACATCAGAAATTCATTTAATAATTTTCTGTCACCTGTAGTAAGCTACATATATCAGTGAAATCAATTACGATAAATAAATATTGTCCTGATTTAATTTAAGCTTCAACACACTTTTACTCTAAAGTAAAAAAAGTTTTAAATTTTCAGCAACGCGAATTCTTTATATTTAATTTTTTTTAAATAATTAATCCGTTGCCAAGTTCCTAAATATTTCTAGCAAAATGAATATTTAAATGGCAAGGGTAGTGAGTTGAAATTCATTTCTTTTTACAAAAATAAATTGCTATAGATATCTGGAAATCACAGGAAATTATTTGTTTTGTGGAAGCTTTAAATGTGAAGCATGCAACAACACTTTTAAGTTTAAAGCTAATCAACTCAAGTTTACATGTGTACGTAGCCACAAAAGTTCAAGTTGCCTTGACCGTGGATAATTTTCAAAATTATTGGCTTATTTTCGTAATGTCTTGAGAGTAGTTCTTAATATTTTGTTTTAATAGAATAAAGTTATGTTACCAAATAATTCTTCTTCATCTAAGGCAAGTAACAAGATAACATATAAATGTATTAGCTCATACGATCTGCAGATGACTGCCATTTTTTAATTCGCAGATGTCAAAATTTCCTAATTTTGTATTGTAACTGTTTAATGTCTTAACCGAAATTTTTAGTGTGGAATTCATTGTAAAGCTTATGCAGCCACTTGCTAATAACTTCCCGTGATCTAAAATTTTGGCATTATTTTCTTACATTTGGGATTATTTAATTTTTCTTAAGGTTTGCTTTAGTTGAGAATTATTTTAATTATTTAAAAAATTGTTAAATATTTACATAATATTTTGAAATTAAGTAACTGAATATGAAAATTTATTATTTGGAATCTTTTTTTTAATAATTTATTTTAATCTTGCTTGATTCCTTTAAATTCTCATGAAATATTTATTTTTTAAAACTACAAAATGAAATGGAAGAAAAAATAAAAACATTTACTGAATGTTTGCTGTGTTTTTGTATATACTCGTAATACCTGTTGAGTTTTTATTGTTTTTTGCTTTGTTGATTCGGTATAGTTCTCATTTAATCAACTTTGCAATAGGTATAAGACTTTCTAGTTTTTAATACAAAATTTGGTTAAAATCCACTGATGGATATGCTTTCCCCGCAGTAATACATTTCATTTTGTAGTTTTGAATAATAAATATTTTATGAGAATATCATGAAATATTTAAATTTGAAGGAATCAGCACGATTAAAGTAATTAATTGAAAGGACAAAATAATTAATATGAGGGATAAGTGCATCGTAGTAATCTTGAATTTTTCTAGAATGCAAGAAAGTATTTATACAAGACATGATTTTTATTACAAATGTTAAAAATCGCTCGTACAGGGCTTGTTTCGTACAACTTATTTGAATTGTTTTGTTCTCGTTTGGTGCAAACTCTTATGGATCGAAATATTTTAGTCTGAGTCTTTTAAGTTGAATAAAAACCTTTGTGATGGGAAGTATTGGTAACGCAAAACTCATTGTAGGCAAAAACTTAACATCCAGTATTTATTATGCAACAACAACCAACAACATAAGAACATAAGCTTTAGCTTATCGGCGTCCACAAGTAACAATAAAATACACACAAACCAAGGAAAATAATATTTGATAAAAAGTAAAAGCCTGGGTATAATCCCAGAAATATGGTCATTAAAAGTTTCGCTTCCTAATAAAAATTCTGTAAGCAACAAGTGTAGACAACAAGTGGAAAGGCATTATGATTTATTATTTTAACAAATTTCATAATAGACATCTATTGTATTGTTATTTTAGCTACGCAGGACAAACCAAATAAATGGCAAAACTAAATCGTTTTCAATAAATTATTATTGTGTGAAAAGAAATACTTCTTTTAATTTTTAGTCAATGATTTTTAAAAAATTATTAATAATTAATTATTTTATACATTCCTACCTTTTTCGCACTCTTCATATGTATGTTTTCTTTTTTACTCACCTTTATGATCTGTTAAGGTGCACGAAGAAAAACAAATTCGGTCTATTAAAATATCCGGCTGTTCGCCTTCTTACCCATAATTAATATTAATTCTACTAAAACCCATTAAAACAAGACATACCTGTGTATGTGAAACGCAACATGACTGACATGCCTCGCTGCACAAAAGAAATAGAAACAGAGGAAACAGAAGTGAAGAAGTTTGGGTTAAAATTGACAATGATGGTTTACCGTTTAACAATTACAGTTGTCACAAAAGTTCAACAATAATTTGTTTCACTTGTTCTTAAAACTATTGTGTTTGTGTACAAGACTGTTACGTGTATTAGATTATGTTATGTCTGCCCATTGGAATATCATTAATTACTCTTAAAATAACAAATAATGGTTAAAAGTTGAAGCAAACTGGTTCCAGTCTCTTTTTTAACACAACTTTTTCTTGGGGAAAACATGAACATCTGCTCTCTAATGAACGCTTAAGGGGAATGTGAAACACTTAACTCTTAACACATATATACATATGTATGTATATCTAATATATATTATAAATCTCTGTGTAAGTGTTTGCTTACTTGTTTGTTCGTACGTCAATCACGGCTGAAACAATTTTAATTAAATTTAAAACACGGGTAGTAGGTATGATAAAATAGGGACCAGAACCATGTAAAATAAAATATTTTACCCTGATTAAACAAAAATCAATTAATAATTTTCATATAGAATGCGTGATACTATTTTTGAATTCAATAAAATTCTGTATTTCGTCCCTGAGTTGGTAAATTAAATCTGATAGGTGATGATAATTTTAATATGTTACCTCCGGAATCACTATTTAAATTAAAAAATATAGTAAACAAGGCTATAAAAATTTTTCTGTTTCTAGAAAGGCCCTAAAATTCTACCTATGCAACGCCGCACAGTGGCACATATTTTGAGAAGACGGCCAAAAATTATTTTTTTGTAGCTACCGATCTTAGTGTCATCTTAATCATTTGAAAGTAAACACCACTAAACTCGAGAGAAAAAAATTTAGAACTCTGTTTCAACTATAACACACTGAACAGGGTGATCCAAAATAGACTTTCCGAATATTTTGTTAAAATAAAATTTTTTAAGTAAATTCTAATTTTCAAATTAATATAACTTTTTTGTTTTAAAAGATATCAAATCAAAATAAATTTTCTTTAATTATGCAGATTATTAGTTATTAGTGCTATGAAAAAAAGTCGTTACGTTTTTTTGAAGTTGTTAATTTTTTTGTTTTAAAAAAGGTTAAAATTCTTCAAAAATCTCTCGCTTAATAGAGCATAACTCCCTCCCGTCAAATCACGTCAAAAAGATATTTCTCTGCGTTATACTCCAAAACCTCCCCTATGTGCGCCAGGTTGCGACCTTGTGCACCAGAGCAATTTTTCTGACCAAATACGAAATTTTTCCAAAAAATTTTTTTCTACAGAGTTATTTTCGAATTATTTTAACTTTTTAACACAGAGCTAAAGCCATTTTTTTCAAATCTCCTTGAAAGATAGCGCTTAATATTTTTGCGATGGAATCTAGTAATATACAAATGATAGCGCATTTGTACCTATCACATTTGCAAAAACCAAATTATTTAATGAAATTTTGGTTACCCCTTAGAGTTAGTAATGGCAAATATATCATAAGACAATAAGATAATAAAGAATTATGAATCCAGAATAATTAAAAAGAAAGTCTTAAATAAAATATGATGAATGCACATGTTTATTATGGCATTCTTTCCAATGTAAGTTTAATTATCACAAAAAATTAAATTTAAATCAAAGTCAATTAATAACGAATGCGATAAGATGGTCCCGGATTATGCGAACACGTTTCAACACAGTTTTTAAATTATCCAGAACTTATTGGAAGACAAATTTCGGTTTTAATAATTTATAGGAAAAAAATAAAAATTAACCGTTATTTTCATTATATGTATATTAATCTTAAATTCAATTTAAAAACTTTGATTTTATGAACTAAGAAGCTTAAAACATAATTGTTTAAACTTAAACTCAATACTTTTTACAAATTATTATAATACTCTCTTTTTTAATGCTCAAAACTAAAATGTAATATTGAAAAAAATAGAGCTGATGTCCTGGGTAGTGAGTGCTCAGGGAAAAGGTCAATTACATTTGAGAGTCTTATAGGTATTAAGAAGTTCTTAGCCGACTTCGTTTATTATTTTTATTCCGACAAAGCTGTAAAACACATTCACAAAACCCGACCATTCTCCTTTTTCTGCCTTGTTTAAAGGTTTTTGGTCCCACAAATATTCTTTCTTTCAGTTTTGAATTGGTGAAAAGGTTATATCGGTTTTTTACCCCTGCAGTCAAAATCGCCCGTTGTGAACAATAGTTTGCTTCGAAGTGTTTATTTAATAAACAGTTTCATTTAAAAAATTCGTTTTTTTTTTAAATTTTCTTAAATGCCATTAAAAGGATTGTAATTTTGCGTGCTATCTTTCAAACCATAACATATATGTGTATGTGCCAGTATTCATAAGCTTTGTTTCTATATATTTCCAAGGTATCGAGGTAATATATGTAAATTTAGAGTTTGAGTAAAAACTATAAAAACAAATCATAAGAGCTTTAAAAAAAACACCAACAATCAATAAAGATTACGATTTTTTATTTTGTTTTCTAAACTATTTCAATGTCCCTACGTACAGCCCCAGCTGCCGAAATTTGAAAAAATTTTTTACTACATCTTTAAAACTTAATTCTTTTATTTCTAAATAATTTATAAGAAAATTTATTATTTGGAATCTTTTTTATGTTAATTTCCTTAATTGTTCTCATGTAATATAATGAAATGTATTCCTGCGGGAAAAACGTATCCAAATTTTGTATAGAAAACCTTAGTCTTATATTAAATGCCAAATTTATTAAGTAAGAACTTCATTGAATCAATAAAGCAAAAAGGCAATAAAAAAATTGAAAATCTTTAATACAAAAACATAGTAGCCATTGCTACGCTAAGGTTGCGATCGGAAACTAGTCATATGTGTTTTTTTATTTTATTTTAAATTTTGCGTTTTAGTTAAAAGTTAACAATAGAAAGCGCATTATTGTAGAGTTATGTCTTAAGCGGAAGGCCAAGCTTTTAGTATATTCTTTAAACCGTTGCCACAATGTTATTGAAATTTAGATAGCCGAAGTACAGAAGGTTATTTAACTGTTTGAGTTGAACATAGCACAACTAAAACTCTTTTCGGACATAAAATCTCTAACCACTGGCTTATGCTTTTAAAATATTTTTCAATTTAGGGACTTGAAATTATTGATACCTCCAATCAAGCCGTGCATCTCCAATCATTTTTCGTACGTTTTTGAAGAATACGAAAAAAGTAAAGTACAAATAGATCGAATTACCAAAAAAGGAGAATCTAAATAGTTAAGATATTATTATTAACTTAGTTGAAAAGGGCCTACCACTTAATATGAAAATCTTAAGAAAATCATACCCTTTATTGTTGAAAATATACTCATGATAATAAAACCAAATTTTTTTTATTAAATTTTTACGAAAGTAGGAGTTTGAACCATGGACATAATGAATTAAAATTAATTTTTGGCTTAAGTTTATTTTTTTATTTCTAAAAACTAAGAAAAATTAATTAAACACTGTATACAAAAAATTTCCAAAGAAAACAAGAAAATTAGACACCAGCAGACTGCGATAATACATTTTCTGGACCGATACGTCCTTTATTCTTTATTACCATTCTTCGTAAGTATCTACCTTAGGTTATGTACATTGTAAACATCATCTATTTAACTACCTTTTTGATATATAAGAAATATTCATATCAATATTAATGTTAAAGTGCGGAAGCTTAAGAATGTTTAAAAGGTTAATTCTTTTTTGACCTGGTGGATCTAGATTTTGCCTTGTAGTACAAAAAAAAAACAGACATTTTAGATTTTATTAACTCCTTGGAATCTTTTAATTACAAATTAAAACGCGACACAAATTATTTTCTTTGATGTCAGTTCATTAACTCAACTGTTTATATTATGTTAACAACACTGTTAAAAACTGTATTATATATATTTTTGTAACCATAAAAATTTCTTATGAAAAAGAAAACAAACAAATGGAAATAGTATTAACATACACATCTTATTTGATGCTATGCATTCGATGTTATTTAAAAATGTTAGGGAAACACTGGTACGACCTTAAAACTTTTGATGGCTTTATAATATTTTTCGACTATCGTTATGTTTATGCATATAACAATCCTGATTATTCTGGTAATCTTCTATAATAAGGGCTATATATTGATTTTAAGTAATTGCTTTTGCTTCATTTGTTAGACAAATATTTTCACTGTTAAGTTGTCTTCTGTTTTTTTTTTCTTCATCTGTGTACTATCAGTTAGTTAGGTTTTACTGCAAGTTTTTGTCAATGCCGCTCCACTAAAAGAATTATAAATTGCTGAGCCGCCGATATTTTCTCTGTCTGTTTTACATTTGCTTTTTTGTTTGCAGATCCAATTTAGTGCAGATGCGTTCGTAAGTGTAAGCGCACTGGTGGCACACTTAATTTTTTACTTTATTTATTCACTTAATTTACTCTCGCTGTTGTTCTCAACATTTCGTTAATTCATACTGCTTAATGGTCTGTTTCTTGTTATCTAGCTCTAGTTGTCAGATAGGTTTTTGTTCATTACCCAGTAGTCCAGGGTATACAGTCCTTAGGAAGATGAACTCTTTTACAGTACTTTTTATTTAGTTGTTTCTCCAATGACATTTTTGTTTTTACTAAATATATAAAAATCAACCAGCTGACTAAATATTATGATTTGTTCACACAAAGTGGTCCCTAAAATCCCACTTGTCGAAATGTTTTTTTAAATATAAGTGATGTTAATAAGACCATGACAGATGACTCTTAAATTAAAAATTGAAGTCAATTTGTTTATAACATGTTCAAAGTAAGCGCTAAGAATAAATACATAATATTTTTTTTTTAATTTAACTGAAATCTTATTTGTTATTTTCTTGTAAATACCATTTACGTGATTGTGTTTGCGGTTGTGTCTTTATTTTGTCTGGAGTAAAATTTAATGTTAATCCTCAGCATAGAAGGGCACCTTGCAGTAAAATGTTACTGATTACTTAAAAATGCAATAACCTGAAAACATGTGCGAGTAAATCTTTTTATGGCTATTAAATTTTTAAGGACTATTTCAGCAAAAATTAAACTGCTGTAATCAGTAAATTTTACAATACCATTATCAGTAAAAATTTACCGACAACTAATTTTGTTTTCAATAGTAAAAAAAAATAAAAATAAATATTGTACAATATTACATTTTTTATAGTTTCTCAGAATTACGGGTCTTCTTGAAGAAGAGGGGACGAATTATTACATTTAAAGCTACTAAATTTTAAAGTAGTAACCAACAAAATATGCAGTAATGCACTTGCAACTCCTTTGTTAATATACAACATTTGAAATCACTAATTTATATTTTCTTTTATTATGGAACAAATGTAAACCGACAGTTGACAGTCAGTGAACCAAGTCGATCGAATCTATTTAATTTTGGTAATGGGAAGGCAGCTTATCACAACAGATAAACTTTCTGCCAGTTCACTTAAAATTCCTTTTTCATTACTTTCCATGGATATAACCTCTCAACAGATTTGTCTATTAAAAAATCAACTTCTTATTCTTGTAAGCTTTTTTAAAATATACTTTTTATTTTAAAAAATTATTGGAAAATAATTTGTCTATTTATTAATCAGCTGTAATTTATTTCGTTTGCTAGAAGCATTGCAAATTAAACGGAAAATGTCATTTAGAGTTGTTAGAAAATATTTAAAATTGCATAAATTTACAATCTGATATGCATTGTTATGAATTATGCTGTTATATAATTATTAAAATTTCAATGGTTGTATATTACATAAAAAAAGTTGTTCATTTTAAATACTTACAAGTTTATCGGCACATTTTAACTGTTTTTAAATTAAAGTATACCCTAAATTTTAATGAAATCGGAAGATTTTTACATTTCGCATTATTGATATTCAGAATGAAGATTTTTGTCTTTCATTATTTTATAATTACTTCACTTGGATTCCTTAATATTTAAAAATATAAACCAGAGCCCCAACTTGCGTCGTTAGTTGGGACTGAAAAAACACGTCGCAAATCAGTTCACCGTTTAATTTATTGGGAAAATTTAATTTATTGGGGAAAATATTCAAAACAAAGCAAAAAAATTTATTTTTGACAAGTACATTTTAATTTATTTCATTAACTTTAAAAAATGTTTATAATTATTGTAAAGAAATAACAAAACATTAAGAAAAAAAACATAAAAACTAGGAAATTCCCCAGAAAAGATACTAAATCAGACACTACAAATGTCAAAAATGGTAATCCACAATGCTGCAGTAAAAAATTTAACCGTTTTTAATGACGCAAATTGTAATTAAAACAACAGAAATCGTAATCAGACGACGCAAATCGGAAACAAAACAATGCAAATCGAATCGGACGACGCAAATAGAATTTTTCCAATTTTTAAAAAGCGACGCAAATCGGGGCGACGAAAGTCGGACCTCTAGTGTATTAACAGAAATATATTTTGTTATACAAAAATATATTATTTTTTTATATTTTGTTATACAAAAATATATTTAGGGTTTAAATTTAATTATAAATTGAGTTGTTTTTTATTTGATTTTTGTGTTTTGAAATTTTTATTAATTTTACGTAGCAGACTGATTTTTGATGTTCTCTTTTATACAATTGATTTTCGAATGATTATTTTTGTTGAGCGACATACAAATTCGACCGCCTTTTTTCTTCATTTGTTCTTTGGAGAGTCGCTAAAAATGTTCAGGGTTGTGAATTTTAACATTTTGTTCATTGATGTGAACAAGTCTATATCATCATCAAATTCGGAAAATTAATTACCATGCACATCATAACTATTAAAAAAATAGATCATAATGAAAAACGTTAAAATACTATATTTTCATTTTACCCAACTATAGAAGAAGGTTATTGATTCGTCTATATATTTTTTTATTTGTGCCTGCAGAATTCAGTCGTTTCTGGGCCGATTTTATTTTATTATTATTTGAACATTGATGTTAACAGTTTACTCTAATGAAAAAAAATCCATAATTTTTAAAATGTAATTGACGCCTTACAGCTCGCATGATTTCAACATGTCTGTTGAACCGTAACGGACATCTATATAAAATCTTAACAAAATTTGTATAACCTAGGTTTCCAATAACAAAAAGTAGAATATAATATTAAAAATATTTAAATGTTATAACCATTATTTATACCTTTTACAATTGATGGAAAAGGGTAAATCTAAGTTTTTCATTCCGTGTATGTATTCTGAGTTCTTATGCATAGCAAAGTCAATAGACCGATGTCCGTCTGTCAGTCCGTGTTTGTGTTGAAATCAACTTTGTCAAAGCACTATCTAGTAGTAATGTAGGAAAAAATCAGCAAAATCGGGTCATGTAATTTGAGGCAGCAGACATGCATTTTTTTAAACTTTCATTTATGATTCTGCAGGTGTTTACCTTTATTAAGTAAAAAGTCTTTTCTAAGTACTAAGATTGCAAACGAAAGTTCTCGATATTTTAATAAATTGAGGCTGTGTGTTTTAGTATTGAATTTTTTGATTTTGTTAAAAACATTTTCTTGAGCGAAAAAAAAGTTATTTGAATTTTTAAACTTGAAAAATTAAAAACGATAATAAAAATTATTAAAAATAATACTAAATACAATTACTATACTACAAACGTAATATTTTATAAATGAATACTAAAGATTGTTGCTATTTTTAATGATACTAGAAGTGAAAGCAAGACTATTCTGAATGGTTACAAGATTTTATCACCTCAAAATATCTATTTAAGATACATATCAAAATGATTAGTCTTTTATATCGGTAAATTTGAAAATAATAAAAATAATAAGATTAATTTAAATTATTATTGTCAAAAAGACTGGTCAGATCATTGTTTCATAAACTAAAGTAAAAGCACAAGTGTAACTAGAATTTGTTTAGGAGGGGCGGCATTTACTCTAGAAACAATAATAAGAAGGAATGAGATTACTCAATTCAATTTTGGAGTTTTGCTCTCAACCGTAAAATGGACAATAGCTATTTTTTCTAAAAGTATTTGCTTGCGTAAAAGCTGGATAGAAAACATTAAATTGTAAATTTTAAGTGCGTCACTTTACATTTCTTTCTGAGCTTAATTTGTAGAAACAAATTATCTATTAGTTTATCTGATACTTGTTTGTGTTTCTTAAATGTTGTATATTTTCCACAACAGTGACCAAATTTTTAATTTTATTTGTTTTAAATGTTTTTTAAGTTCTAAACTTGTTGTCTTAAGAAAGATCGTGGTTTTCAGACGTAGTTAAAAAGCGAAGCGGAAGTTCCTTATATTACTGTTCAGCAATTTAGCTCATAAGAAAATGTTGCCATAAAAACTATAGCAGAAGCAAAAAAACAAAAGCAAATATATTTTTTTGTGTAAAAAAAGGAATATTATTTTGTATTATCAACAATATTTTATTTTATAACTGCAGAGAGAGAGTTTGAAAAATAAAAATCAAGTAAAAATTAAAAAAAAAAAGTAAAGAAGAAGAATACAAGAATGAAGGCTCAAGCAGACTGTAAAGATTTGAATAAAAATAAAAACAACGAAATGTATTGCCATAACTGCTTACTTTCGTAGATGTGTGCGTCGTTTTCGCATTGTAAGATTTTAATACGATGTTAAAGAAGTTAAAACTGTGATAAGTGTGTAGTGATATATGAATAAAATTCCTCTTTGCTGTACATATAGTCAGTTTCTTTTAAAATTTTCATTAATAATGTTTAGCATTATGGAAATAACTTGCCTTAAGTTTTAAAGGATGGAGTAGAAAAATAATTTTTGCAAAAAAAAAAAAAAACAAGTTCTTATTGAAGAAAAACTTAATGTAATAAAGTATTTTTTTTTCTATATTTTATAATATTTAATTTCCCAAATAAACGTAAAATTTTTTAATTTTGTGATAAAATAAATATTATTTAATTTTTCGTTAGGTATATAAACTTCAATCCAATACTAAAATGTTAGCGTTGAAAAAAAAATAACCATAACGATATTTTTTCAGAAAAAGGCTAAAGTCATTAACTATTACTCGTAATACAAATTTACTTCAATTCGAAAATTTGCTTGAAAGAGAAAATATCCATATTGCCTCTTTGAATGAAACTCATCTGAAAGAAAAACACAAAACTTATTTTAAAAATTATTTAATATATCGTAACGATAGACAAGATTTAAGAGGGTGCGGTGTAGCTTTAGTTGTACGCAGATCTGTCAAACATAAGTTGCTAGATATAACAAATACTTTAGGAATAGAAAATCTCTCGATTGAAACTGAAATAAATAACAGAAGGCTTATAGTGACTACAGCATATTCACCAAAATACAAAAGGAGCTTTACAAATGATATAATAAAATTAACCTCGTCACATGAAGATTTTATTGTATTAGGAGATCTAAATGCCAAACATTCCTCCTGGCACTGCGTTAATAATAATACCGCTGGCAATGCTTTATTTAATCTTGAACAAACAAATAATTTCTTTATATATTATCCCAACAGTCCGACATTTTATCCGTCGCAAAAAAATCGTAATACCTCAGTCATTGACTTTGTTTTGAGCAACAGTTCCTTAAATATAAATTTGGATGTTCTGGATTACGACATTCCATCTGACCATAGACCTGTCGTATGTGCAACAGTGTGTAACCTAGAAACGAATTACTATGACTACAAAAGTACAGACTGGATGATATTCCGAAATTTTATAATGATAAAATCACCATAAATACTGACATCTACAGTTCAAAAAGCACAATTGATTCGGAAATTGAGAAATTAATTTATAATATACTAGAAGCTCGTAATAGTTGTACCCCAAGATTAAGCTTCATTGGTAAAACAAGCCTACCTCCTGACATCGTTAACCTTATAACGACAAGAAGAACTTTTAAAAGAAGAAGTCAACGTGCTTCCACACCCTCAGAATTAAAGTTTTATAACCAATGTGTGAAACTACTGACTAATCTGATCAATAAAGAAATAAGCGTTTATCGTAATCAAAATTAAGGCCAGGGGACAAATCATTTTGGAAAATAATCCGATGTTTAAGAGGTAAACAAAATAGAAAAATTCCATATTTAAATAAAGAAGGATCAAAATTACAACTGATGAGGGAAAGACTCAACTGCTAGCGGATACTTTTTCAGCTGCTAGCAACCCTACGTTGAACTACAAACACTCTATAGATAAAACTGTAAATTCCAAAGTCAGAACATTCAAGTCAACAAACGTATATTGTGAAAATTTAATAAAGGTGTCTTTTCAGGAAATTAACACATTACTTGCAACGCTTAAAGCATCGAAATCACCCGGACTGGATGCTATCCCCAATATATTAATAAAAAATCTTTCCACGAAGGCAATACAATTATTAGTAATTATTTTTAATAACTGTTTAAAACTTAACTACTTCCCAAAACACCTCAAAGAAGCTAAAGTTATTGCTATTTCTAAGCCCAACAAACCAAGAAATAATCCTAGTAGCTATAGACCTATAAGTTTACTCAGTAATATAGGAAAATTTTATGAAAAAATTATTCAAAATAGAATTTGTAATGCTATTAAAAACACGCCAGCAGTAGCTGAAGAGCAATTTGGTTTTAAAAGAGAACACAGTGCAGTACACCAAATTAATAGTATTGTAAATATAATAAACGCTAACAAACAAAATAAAAAATCTACAGGAATGATAGTTTTAGACGTAGAAAAAGCTTTCGATACCGTTTGGCACAACGGACTTATATATAAATTAATCAAAGCTAATATTCCAAAACATTTGTGCATGATTGTAGCTGACTTTCTTACAGAAAGAACTTTTTCAGTGGCTATTAATAATACACTTTCTTTTCCTAAACCAATTACAACAGGCTTATCCCAAGGTTCAATATTATCTCCATTATTGTATTCAATTTATACTTCCGATTTTTCTCCACCCTCATATCTAAATGTTGCGTATTATGCAGATGACACCGCTCTCCTAATGTCCAGCAAACTTACTAAGACACTACTTAAGAAAATGGAAAAAGGTTTTCAAGCTTCCAGGAAATATCTATACAAATGGAAAATTAAAATTAACGTCTTGAAAACTCAGGCCATAATATTTCCGTATAACAACTCACCAAAACGACTTCCCAACCGCCAGCTAAGGCTCCAAGATGAGAATGTTTCAATACAAAATAATGTTAAATATCTTGGTATGTGTCTTGATAAAAAACTAAATTTCGCAAAACATATTGAAGAAGTTCGCAAAAAATCCCATAAAACCATTAGAGCGTTGTGGCCAATACTATGTAAACGCTCAACTGTCAACTTAAAAAATAAAAATTTAATATTTAAAAGTGTAATTAGACCGACTTTGACATAAGCGGCAAAAACACACTTAAAAAAACTTCAAATAATCCAGAACAAATGTCTAAAGATTATAAACACAAACATTGGAGATACTCTACGCAGCTCCTTCACAGTGAAACTGGTTATGAACAAATCCTCGAATTCATAAAAAGAATACCACGATACAATAGTAAGTTCTCCTTATCAACTGATAAGGGAATGTAGTGAATCGGCTTGAATTTATAACGAAACAGCAAATCATCAAATTAAAAATGATGTGTATATAATGTATTATCTGAGGTAATATAATTATAAACATATACAGAGCCGGACAAAAATATTCACACAGCAGTCAACTTTCTTTTTAATCTTCTATATTTTTTTAGTAAAGCAGTAAAATGGTATAGTTTTCAACAAACTTATTTGTTTATTTTTCCCTATTTATACGTAGAAAAAAAGGGGTTGCTTACCACGTTAATTAAAAAAAAATAAATTAATTTTTAATTTAAAGTGTTTTTTTAGGTGGACAAAAGTATTAACACAGTTGCATATCTTGGTGTGTAATCTACTAACATAGCAATTTTTTTTTGTGCTGGCAATACTTTTTGCAATGGAATATTTAAAAGTGCCGTTACAAAATATTTGCTTGTTGGTTTTTATTTAAGAATTTTTTGTCTACAATGGCCCGTAAGCAAAAGGAAACAACAGAATCTGAAAGGAAAATTATATTAGAGCTACATAGGGATAACAAATCGTATGCAGAAATCGGCCAAATAGTAAAAAGAAGCCGATCTACTGTAGCCAGCATAGTAAAAAGGTTTAAGGAATCTTCTAACTTCAAGAATATGCATCGTATTGGCCGGCCACGAAAGCTTACAGCAAGAGAAGAAATGAAAATGGTTAGAAAAATTAAAAAAAATCCTAAACTTACATCAACTGAATTGGCTGCGTTTAGAAGAAACAGGAAAACAAATTCATTCAAAAACTGTGCGACGAACCTTGCACCGTGCCGGTTACAGCTATAGAGTCGCCAGAAAAAAACCAGCGATTAGTACAGTGGATAAAAGAAAACGTTTAAACTTCGCGAAGGAGTACGAAAACAAAAATGAAAGCTTCCGGGATAGCGTGGTGTTTTCTGAAGAAAGCAAATTTAACATTTTTCAATCCGACGGAAAAACACGAGTTTGGAGGAAGCCGAATACCAAATTGGAAAAAAACAACCTTGTTTCTACTGTAAAATACGGCGGTGGAGGGGTTATGGTGTGGGGTTGTATGTCTGCAAATGGGATCGGAAACCTAGTTTTTATCGACGGTACAATGGACAAGACCGTTTATTTAAATATATTAAAAGAAAAATTGCTGCAAAGCACCGAAAATCTTGGCATAAGGGAAAATTTCTATTTGCAACAGGACAATGATCCGAAACATACTGCGTTTGATGTTTGTATGTGGATTGCTTATAATGTTCCCCATATCCTAGCCACTCCACCGCAATCTCCGGACATGAATCCTATTGAGCATTTTTGGGATGAATTGGGCGGACGGGTAGAAAAGCGCAACATAACGAGCAAAAGCCAACTTAAGGATATCCTAATGGAAGAATGGAGTAATATTGGTAGCGACGTCACAAAAAAACTTGTGCATTCCATGCCAAAACGTTTAAAAGAAGTTATCAAAAATAAAGGATAGTCTACAAAGTATTAAATTAATATCAATTTGAATATTTATGCAAGCTTCATATAATGTGTGAATACTTTTGTCCGCCTCTATTAGTGCCTTAGTATGAAATACTTATGTTTTTTATTTACACTTTTTGTTGAATTTAGTCCTAGTATTTATACTTAGTTAACTAACAAGTGAGTAAATAATTTTGTAGAAAACCAGATTATTACATCTATTTATTTCAATAATATAGAAGGTTGAAAACAAAATAAGTTACTGTGTGAATATTTTTGTCTGGCTCTGTATATTTTCTAACTATATTTGGCTAAATTTTTCATCAGATAAAGGTTTTCCTATTTTTCCATTAAACATTATTAAATAATATTAAAAATATATCAATGTCTATGATTCTTTATATAATTCGTTGTAATATCTAGTGATAAAATCTCGAAAATTTGTAAATATGTAAATAAAAACTGTAAATAAAGATGAATTTGAAAAAAAAATTAATAATATTATAGACACATTGCTAGTTGATGACAGCAACAATGTTAATGTTTGCATACAAAAAAACAAAAAAAAAAAACCGCAACAACTTCAAAACAGACAAACTTAAAATCGTGTCAAAGTGTTAGTGAAAAATCTTATTACTTATATATGTATCAGCTTAATTCCTGGGAATATTCTTTAATTCTTTGCGGGTTGCATTATGAAACATTATGAAATGTGACATCATTTGGCACATGGAAAAAAGACTTTTCTGCTCCTTAACACACATAAAAACCTTCTGTGCAAATTTCAATTGCCTGTTTACAACAGTTCAATCGTTTATTTATATACATCAAAAAATTTAATTTAATGTAACACTCTTTGGTTCATAATTTTAAATGTTTATACTTCTTAATACACCAGACAAAGTAGTGGATGTTCTGTTTAACGATTCATGCGATAGGACTATGTAGGTCAAATAACATCAATTGTGGGAACACCTATCAATTTTCAAATTTATCTAAACCGAACAACAGCGGAGTGAGAATCCAATCGAGTTGCCCAACAAGTGTGTATATAGAGCTCGGCTTGTTAAATAACCGGACAGAGCTCCGCTAAAGTCGATTAGTTTAGGGTGGTAGCGAAGCGTATCAAATGCTTTGGAAAAGTCGCAAAATATCAGATACAATGGAGATCTCCATTCCACAGATTGCTCAGCAAGAACTCTTAGGCAGCTTATCGGTGCAAGAGCGTTGCAATCTAAAGCCAGCTTGCTTGTTACGAAAATCAGCTGCAAGTAGTAAAATGATTAAGTGGTTTCTAGTTTTTTTATCCTGTCTGCTTTCTTGGGTAGTATAATTATCACTCTTTCGCTTAGCTTAGAGGGACGAGAGTGGGAAGTTCAAAAGCTTTCAATTATAAGGGTGATTATTACAGCGCGAAGTTCTGGTTCAGCCTTGAGCAGTTCAGGATTGATGGTATCAATGCCTGCCTGGTGCATTACCGTTCTTTAGTGTATGTACGAACGCCTGTACCTTTGACAGTATTTCAGCGTAATAATTTATACCATACTACTAGTTGTCGCTCGACGGATGAGGTAATTCCTTCTACCGGGTCCTCTACTTCGATGAGCTTTATCAGGTACCTGGGGTTCGCTTGTCCCGCCGCGCACTACGTTTCACTAGGCACGTATACTGTGATTGCGGTATTTTTTTAGAAGGTCTTTTTCGGATAACGTTGAGGGCATCCTTCAGTTTAATAAGTTAGCGATTAGCATCTGAGATCAATATTTTACGGTCAAGTTGTGGGTGCCCAAAATGTTGTACAGCGCTATCTGTGAAAATGCGAATTATTAAATTCCATTGCCTTCGAGTCCTTAGGGAATCTACGTAACTTTTTTGGTTTTGATTGTGTAAAAATCGATTAGAACTTTTTTGTTTCTTTTGGTATACTGGTATATAAAATTAATTAATTTAAAAATTTAAGAGAGTTTCAATAAGAACGTCATTTTTACAAATGTCATATATAATAAAACAGTAACAGGGTTATTTCTGTATATGAAATATTTTTCGAAATTTTTATATTGTTGGAATTTTTGTCGGTCTATCTGTCCGTCGGTCTGTGTTCGCATCACATAAAAACTGCTGGATGGATTTGAATAAAATCTTGTGAAGAGGTCCCTTAGAACTTTGGTTTAAATACAGAATAATTTTGTTTTAATAAAAATACATAATTTCGTAGAGAATATTGAGGTTCAAAAGCATAAAATTTTACCAGTATAATGGTACAAGAGCATATATGGCCATACATCGTAGCGTAGCTCGCACCTGATTGTTTTTTTAGAAATTTTTTTCTCGCACACTTTGATTGCTTTTATTAAATATTTTCAAATTTTACTAGCGTGATGTCTACTTTTATTTAATGCAATTAATATTAAAAATCCCTAACTGTTACTCAATCCTTCTAATTTTCCAGATAACATATTTATTGCAAAACTAAATAAAAAAATAAAGGCAATTGCAGCAAGTACACTTCCGCCCTGGAAATATTTTTTGCTGTTAACTTTTTTATAATTACAATGAAAACAAAACATAAAATTATAATCTACTAAAAAGAAAATTCCACTTGTATTCCAATTGTTTCATTTTTTCGCTGTTGTTTATTTTCCATTTTAGCTTCTATCGTTTTAAGAAGTTTTGAATAACAGATAAAAAATACTACAATTTAAAACACATAAAACTATAATTTCACACACTAACTTATTCATGAACACACGCTAATAATAAAACAAAAACAATAATAACGATGACACACAGTGAGATGAAATACAACAAAAAAAAAAAGCTGTACAATACGTCAAAGTCAGCAATCGCAAGTGTGAAACTTTTCAGAAATAACTCTTTTTTAAATGTAACCTGAGTTCAATCAATTTTTTATTTTTAGTAATCTACATAATAATTTTGGTACTTTTTGTGACATTTGACTTTTAGACTTATATACGAATAATAATAATTACTTTGGTTTTGTTTGATTATTTACTTGTAGTGTTTTTAAGGCCTTACATGGATGCGTGAACACAAGGTTTATCTGATATCAATAAGTAGAAGAAGTTAGTAATAAAAAGTAAAAGCACTTATTAGAGAAAATAACAAAATAATAGATTGTTTCTTTAAGTACCATAATTTTGATTACATCTGTTATAATATATCTGAATAGGTAAATTACCTCTACTGCTTAGCTGCGCTTATCTTTTTGTCAGCGGTTTTCAGGCAGAGTGAAGTTTCGTGTATAATATTTATCTTAAATTTGACATAAAATAAATGGTAACAATTTCTCCCCAGACCCCATTTATGCGTAATATGTCTAGAAAATTTAAGCTTTTACTGCAAACCAATTGATTTTTTAGATTCTAAAATAAATGAAAGACATTTTTTCAGTCTCGAAAATTTAGTTTATTTTTTAATTAACCATATTCGAACAATTCTAATTGTAGGATGCATCTCTCGAATCTCAGAAAATTTATTTAATGGATTAGTGGAGGCCTTATCTTTCAGAAAAAATAAAACATTTTATAAATTTATCAATATACTATCAAAACCTACTTTAAAAATCATTTTTGGCTACAATTTCACATATTTTTTAAACTTTTTGTTAAATCTTAAATTAAAAAATCTTATCTTTAAGCTTTTTAAGTCGAAAAAAATATAGCCACTAATTTTTTATACAAGGAGCTTTTTAAAACTGTTTTGAAAATAGTAATATCCTAAATATTTAAGAAACTGCAGATAAAAAACAAATATAAAAATTATTGATTTCAGTTCAAGGTTATAAGCTATGAAAAATTGTTCACACTCTTAAATGCCAACTTTGATTTGCTTGGGAGGACCCTGTACTGAAAGAGGGTGTGTCCAAATGCAATAGACTTCTTATGAAAATCGGCTAACTAGTTTAGCAATTCTAAACCTATATTCGATTTTTTGTATTTCACTCCACTGTGCGACATTAACAATAAATTAAAGAAAATTGAAGAAGTCAGCAAAAGACTTATTTATCCATTTATCTACGTATAACACTTGAAAGCATTTATTAACTTGGAATACTACAGAGTATCAGAACTATGAAAATTTCCCACAGTCTTCTGCATAAAGGTCACACCCTTTATATTTAAGAGTCACAGCAAAAAATAAAGGAAGAGTCATGATTCATGAAAATTTTGTTGATGATGAAGAACCTGTTGCTGTTATGCTTCGTCAATTACCGATTTTAGTTTAAAAAAAATTAAACTTCTTTCAAATATACATTTGCAGCCATACCAGGAGGGTTGGCAGAAGTAATATTACAGTTTTCACTGCACTTAACCACATGCTTTGAAATACTCTTGCATACATTAAATATTGAAATAATTAAAAATGATCGTATGCATTTTATGTTGGGGTGAGTTTACTTTTCTTAAGGGTTTATTTACTTTTATTTGACTGGGTAACATTTGGCATAATACTTAAAGACGTTTTTTGGATAGTGACGAAACGTGAGAACTACTTTTTTATGGCGAAAAGTAATAAAAAATTTCTTAAATAAGAACGAAGAACAATTTATACCTTGACTTACTACTAAAACACTTTTTTATTTTCTTCCACTTTGTATTTGTAATAAATTTAGTATTCATTTAAACTGTTATTTTGGGGTCATACGATCTAGTTTAATTATTGTTAAAAAATTTTAATTTTAATCTTTATAAAAGTGAAAATGAATTGTTGAGTCTGACAGGCCAACAGAGGGAGGGAAGATTTCTCTGTTTATCAAATTACTTTCTTTCTTAAAAGTTCTGCTCAGTTTTTAACTGGATAAGATATTAGAATTTTTCCTTGCTTTGGTGTTAGGTGAATAATATTGGTATCAGTCATTATATCAATGGTGTTACAACTTAATTATCGTGGTCTCAGGCAGGCTACTCTGCTTAAACAGATTCCCATGAAACTTTACTAATTCAGAAAACTTGTGAATGGATAATAATTCTTTCTACAAAATAGATAGAATGGTAAATTACTTCTACTCTAAAAACTTCAATCAATTAGTCACATTCGAATTCTGTACCAAAAAAGTGTAAGATATTAGTGTGAATTTTCAGATAATTTCGATAAACACAAAATTATTTCTGGTATTTTGTTTTTTTGACTGTTAGACATTAAAGGATGTACATTAGAGTGGTTATTAGTTGAGTACGTTTAACTTAATATGAAGTATATTGCTCAATGGCGTACTAAATACTAAATTAAATTGCTATATCGGTCTTAATGGTCTTGCAACGTTTCTCTATTTCGCTTTTAAAAAACCGAACAAAACTTTACCAAACGTTTCGTGTTGTTTGTTTGCTGACTCTGATGTATATGTGTGCGGTTAATATGGTGATCTGCATTCCCACATCCTCTTAGCAACTCATAATGCAAGTACTAACTTTAACAAGGCATCTACAGAAATTTACCGTTATATGTTTTGATAGTAGTTCAGTTAAGCTCGTGTGAGTCAATTCACACTAGAAGAAATTTTAGTTCGCTTAACTTTTGTTCTTTTTAAAACACACTGGATTAATTCATCGGACATAAAATTATATACTTAAATAGAGCTTTGTGTGCGTTAATATTTTTTGCTTATATGAAAAAACTTAAAACTTACCAGAAATATAGCTGGAATAAGCGATTAGGAATTGGCAATTATCTTGGGAGGAATTTCTAGTGCCCTCAACTTTGAAGCTGCAGCATTATTGCTAGAAGCTGAGAAGAAAAAGGAGATCTTGCTGGGTTAAACCATGGAGAGTGTCTCGTGATTCTGGTGGAAATATCCAGTCTCTGCTCAGAGAATATAATTTGTGTTTTGATGAGGAAGCATATACTTCGTTCATGCGGATAGACCAGAGCTGTTTTACGGCGATACTGAACTACGTAAAATCAGATATTGAGCGAAATGATACACATTTGAAAAAATGTACTCCGGTTAAAGAAAAATTGGCTGCAACTTTAAGATTTTTAGCCACAGGGGAAACTTTTAAGGAAATTGCCGAAAATAGTAAATTGTCTGCACCATATTTAAGTTCAGCTATTATTGAAGTATGTAGTGCAATTTACACAAACTTGGAAATTGAATTTTTTAAGGAACATTCATTTAAATTTATGTCGTCGCACAAAATTGAAGAGACCAGTAAAAGTAATTTAAGTAAAATTTTGTTTCAATTTTCAGTAACCAAACATTTTTACGGTTTACGAAAATATGGCAATTCCCCTTATGCCCTTAACGGAAAGCATATTGCATTAAAGCAAAAAAAGAAATCAGCCAATTTATTTTACAATTATAAAGGACTTACAAGCAAGACAACAAGGTTTTGGCGGATGGAAATTGTAAGTTTTCGTATATAGATGTGGGGTGTAATGGGCGAATTTCCGAAGGCTGAGTTTTATATCGTTCGGATTTAATGTATATACTAGACAACGATGACAATTTCCCAGAACCTAAAGTAATTGGCAGCAACGGGAGAAGGCCATATGTAATAGTGGCTGATATTTGCACTTTTATAGGAACAATATACGTCAAAGTTTGGTTTTCATGTAACTTAGCAATTCATGCCCCCTATAATGATTTTTTGTTTTTACAAAACACACACTCTTTTAAAATTATTGACAAAGACTTGTCGCGAGTTGCCATACAAAAACTGCAAGGCCATATGTGGTATTTGAATCCAGAAAACGTGGCCCTAGCATTTTTTGATTCAAGAATACGGTACTAAAGCCGAAATGGTTGAAGCCCTTAAGAATGTTGGCGACGTTGATCAAAATATAAAGCGCCCCATTATTGCTAATCAAAATATTTCAATCATCATAGACAATGGAATTGAACAATTTGTGTCCATGGAAACTAAACTTTTTTTCGAAAGATTCTTTATAGATCAAGAGTTCTTAAAATCATATTCTGAAGATTGGGACGGAATTGCTTCTTTTGTTAAAGCCAATAAAATTATTTTGTAATTAAGGGTAGTCAACGACAGTGCGGAAAGGGGAGTCAAGCTAATGGAAGAATATCATTCATTAATGACAAAAAAAGAAGAGCAAAGACAATATGTATTACATTTTGTCTAAGATTTTAGACGCGAACATCCCGGATGTAATATGAAAACCCCCTTAAAAGTTAAATAAAATTATAATATTTAGTAAAAAAAAAATAAACAAATTGATTTTAAATTTAAATAAAATCCAATAATAAGGAGTTTTCTTTATGAATAAGCTAAAATATCAATTATGATAACTTTGTTAGTTAGGGCGTTCGCTTTTTGCGTGACGATATGTTTACGCAGGTTATGTCAAACTAAAAATATTTGTTATGAAAAAAGAAGTACATATTTATTAAAGTATAGTTTAATTTTTCAAATATAAGACAAAAATTATGGATTTTCTCAAACTGCAATGGGCGTGCGACACGCCTTAATCTGCTCTGATGGACCTAAATTTTTTTGTTTTTTTACTATTAACCACCGATTTGGGGGTTGAGACTAGACAAAAGCCAACTTTTAATTTTAAGAACGACCCTAATATACATGGTAGAGAAGAGTGATAAAAAGTCTTATTTTTCATTGTCGTTTATTTGCCCGTTATGTCTTTTATCCCCTTTACCGCAAAAACTGATATATATATATTATATTTTTAAGTTAATTTTGTTTTTATTTTAGTATAAATTTTAAAGATATGGAATTTTTGTTGTTATTTTTAGGTTATAGACACATGGTGTAGTAGTAAATAAAAAAAATATTTTCTATAAATTTATTTAAAGAAAAGATATGAAACTATTATTACTTAGTGGGAAAAAGTTGCTTAGGTCTCGAACAATACTGTATGTATGTATAACCACATATACCATACTGCAGATTTCCCATTGAATAGCTTAAATGAAAATCGGCATGAAAGATTCACTTTGGAGATATTGGTTAAAGTACATTTTTACACCCAGGTAGCATTTGGAAGATTGATTTACAAAAGTTACCAATTTGAGTCTTTTAAGACTATCCAAGATAATTAATCAGTGCTTTTAAAAAGAAACTTGAAAATAATTCCGACAAGCGCAAAGAAAGCAACTTGTTTTAAAAACAAAAGTACAGAAAGCAAGTGCTGGAAATATAACTGTTTTTAGCATTATTTTGGAGTCATATTTAGCGTGGCTTAACGGTAAAAAATGATTTTTTGTTTTTGATACTGTTGTGACGATTGGATTTTTTTTTGTAAATAAGTTATTTAAATTTATGTTAATAAGCTCGTGCAGTTAAGAAAAAATAAAAATATTTAATTTGTGAGTTCAACCCTTTGAGTACATCTAACGAGTGAGACTCGTCATGTGGTTACTTGGGCGAAGTTACGGCGGATAAGTATGACTCGCCATCTGAATTTGATAAGTAGGCGTTGATTTTTGCGACACCTCTGCTAGTTGTCGTTGGTCGCAAACAATTGCCCAACGTTTTTTTAGACATCTTACAGCTGCAAATAAGGTTAATTCCATTTATTATTTTATCCCTCTTATTACTCGTATTACTTTTACATATTAATTCATATCGCAATAAATTAAATCCGTTCTATATGCATAAAAGTCTCCAAATAATTCAGTACTCAAAGGGTTACATAAAAAAACCAAGCACTGCTTGACAGAAACTAATACTAACACAATTTTTACACTAACTTATTTGCAACAATTTGGTATAGAACAGCGTTGCCGTTGTAGCGTTTTTGGTACTGAGTTGGGATGAACTTCTTGTAAATAGACTAAATCTTATTTTTCGCTTGTGTTTATAGATAATAGTGCAGCAAACTTCAAAATAGAGCTTACAAAATATTTTGTAATTAAAATTGTGCCAAAGATCAAACAAAATTTTTATTAATTTTGTTGCAAAAAGTTAGTTGGTTTTAAGGAATTTTGGTAGTTTTTGAAAAAAAAAAACAGGGAAAAGGAATTTCTTGTCAGTTGCAACGTTGTTTGCACCAAACAAACAAATCATATACAAGAGTGAAACAACGAATATATGTTTAAAATAGTTATAAAAGTGATATGTTGATTTAATAAAGCAAAAATAAATAAAAAAATAAATAAAAAAAAGAATTTAAAATAAATATGCAAGTTCAATATGAAATTAGAAAGGTACGTTGCATTTGGGATTCAAAGCAGTTGTAGCAGTTGTAAGAACCTGACACTGAAAACCCGAAACTTCACAGGCATGTTGCGGGTATTTAAAACCGCCAAAGCCTTCAAAAAGTTAGATTCGAGTTGGAAAATCCAAAATTGTGAGCTGTTTTTTAATGTGTAAAACTTTATCTTATTTGCTTAATTTTATGTATTCCTCTGATTTTCAGTCAACAGCAGTATTTGGCAGAAATACTCAAGATGTGTGCCTCAACATCACTGTCGTCCAAAAGTGATGGAAAATATAAAAGTTATTTAAAACGTTTCAAAAATTATATTGGTTTAAAATATCTTTCCATATAACGCATTCCTTCCCTTTTAAGATTATGTCCAGGGTCAAAAGGAAATCTAAGCCCGGCTTGGAAAACTTGAGGAAAGTATCTGTGAGTATAAAATTATAATTTTTTAAATTTTAAGTTTTGTAATTCGTATTGCCTAAAAATTTTGATGGAGTGCAAGGTGGTCATCAAAAAGGTTGAAAAAACCGTCTGTCGGCTGACTAGGGAGACTAACGACTCAAAACTTAATGAAGTCGTCAGCATGCTCCCTTTGCAGAACCTTCTAGCGGTGAAAGAGTTGGTGAGAAACTTGGAGGAGTCGCCAGGTTTCACTGAAGCAATGGTAAAGAACTTAAGTTCATGCTTAAAGTATTTTAATAATCTTACATTAATATTTTTTTAGACATCACATTTACATATGACTAAGGGGACATCGCAGGATGTCAGCACTGTGTTGCGCTCAACTTTTACCGACCACATACTAAAAAACATGAGTGGAATGGAAGGTGAGATGAGCAAGTCCTCTGAAAGCTCTCTTTGGTTTATAGTTTCCTGCGAGGTATGTACTACAGATTAGTCAATCAAAAAGTTATTTGTTTATTGCGTATTAAATTATTTGTACATAAATGTATATCTTCTTTTACTTTAAGGTGTTTTCCAACAGCAAGGAGCGTTTGTTTTGAAAAAAGTGTGAAGAAGTCAGTAGAGCGAAGCTACCACAGACTACAACAAAAAAAAAAAATATTTAAAAAGAGATAAAAATGAAGTATTTTATTACAAATAGTCTTTTTTTATACTTTTAAATATTATTTATATATTAAAAAAGGAGCATGTATACATATTAGAATATATTAAATTTTGTTTTATTAAAAAAAGTTCGATTTTTCGATTGAGGGTATATCCATCAATTGTGACTGGTTTATCAATCAAGTGTGATGACACTTCTGTCATCGCTAAATAATAAACTGCAGTAGTGGATCAGTGCACATATATGTGCTTCATAATGAAAAGAATTCATTAGTTAGAGGGAGATGCAAGATCACATGTACACAAAAGTTTTCATCAAGTTTAAATTTTTCCTTTAAGAATGTGATAGAAACTTTGTTCTACGCAGTGATGGATATATCCATCATCAGTGATTGTCATTTGATGGATCAAATGATGGTCACTGTTCCTGTAGGGAAGGCTTAAAGTAATCAAGAAACAATTTTGAGTAAAAATCAGGAAAGAGGATTTCATGGAAAATTTTCCAAGGGATATAGAATCGAGGCTACGGCGCAACGAAAATAGTTTTTGATGAAAACCGCTGAGATCTCCAAAAATTCCTTATATCAATATCGATGATTTAGTCAAATTCACCGAAGAAGTTCAAAAAGAGGTTAACAAGCTAAGACAATACGTAAGAGTACATATCATACAACTTACGCGTTTTTAACGAAGTTCTTTATAGATGGAACGGGACCAGCATGAAGCAAAGCGCCCAAAAGAGTATTATTATAGCAACAATCAAAAGTAGGTGCGTAATATCAGTTTAATATTTTTAATTAGTTAAATATTATTATAAATATTATATTTTAAATAAAAAAGTATAGCAAATGTAATAAAAAATTAGCAAAATATTGTTTGCTACGTTTGATTAAAAAAAAAAAAAAAACTATTAGAAATTTGCATTAAGTGACTAAAAAATGGCTTAAATTTCATGAGTACGATTGAAAACAGTATCGAAAATAAGTCAAAACCGCGAGTCATAAGGGACTTGTTTAGAAGAGTCGCGACTAGGGTACCATTTTCTTCCGACATAGCAATAATTTTAGACTCTTAAACGAGCGCATAAATGATTATTACAATCATGTGGAAGAGTCAAAAGAAGACTCGAATATATCAATAATTAAAAAAATGCCAACTGGTAATAAACAAATGCTTAAAAATATAAAAGTTTTAATTTTTCGAGTAAATAATTCTAAAACAAATTGTTATTTTTTGTTTTGCATGCGGTCATGTTTTAAAAAATTTGCGACTGCAGAACAAACATGTCATGGATATCTCATAATGAGAGAAACACACACATTTGTATGAGTTGGATACAAATAAGTTTACAGCTGAACCAGCAGCAGGGCCTTCAACAAAAAAATTTTGTCAGGGAATATACAATTAAATGATGCCTTATTTTTTTCAAGACAGTCTCTTTCTAATTTAAAATAAAGTTCTAATTGTTTTCTTGACCTTTTATTAATTGTTTACTTTTTATTTATTATTACTTGTGTCGCTTAACTAAAATAAATAAATTTATCTCTTAACATAAACAAAAAATTTCCTTTTTCACTTAAAAAAGTATTTAATCTTTAATAATGTCTTTGTTTTAGTAAAAAAGTTCTTATAATTTATAAACATAGTCCTAATTTTATTTATGGAAATTAGCAATATGCATTTTGAGAAGATGTTACTGTCGGTTATGTTTATTTTTAAATAACGCATATCGAAGTATATTATGAGTTGCTAAGTGTTAAATAAAATTATGTGTAGAAGTTAAAATTAGACGGGGCTGTAATTCTGTGCAACCAATTACATAATGTTGCCAATATTCTACTTCGTCAAAAATTTCTCTTAATATACCAATATACAACTTATTTTATCATTAAATTTGTATTCTGCAGTGGTACATCAATCTGAATCTATCAATAACTCGAATGTTCCTGCCCAATTATTGAAGTACCATTGATAGAGCAATTATAAATACTACAGTATATGAAAAGTTAATTAAATATATTCACTGGCTTTTGTTTATTTTCCTCACCCGAGTTTAAGGTTTAATTACTTTATTGTATTGGGCTTTTTACGTTAAAAATAATAAAAACACACACGAAATGCATAAAATTCCCAAATTTTTTTTTAGAAAAACATAAAAAATTTGTAAACTGTCCACAAGTATTAAGCTTAAAAATTCTACGTTTTTGAAATAAGGATAATTTCCTTCAAAAAAGAAAATAAAAAACTTTTTTTGAAAATAAAATTAATCTTGTTCAATCCTTGGAATTTGTGTTGTGTTTTTTGTTCTACAAGGGGTTTTAAAAGGCATATTTAAATTTTTTTTCTTTCAGTTTGATTTAAAACCAATGTTTTTACATTAATTATTAATGCTAAAATGTAACTGAATATGACATTTTTAATTAATTTAAATTATATCATTAATGTTGGTTGAAGTTTTCAACGCAAACAATTATAAAAGTGCCTTAATTTTGTCATTTATTTGATTGAATTAAAATTATTTTTGCTTGTTTGTTTCAATTTTACCTTCGCGCTTACTAATTTTCTTATTTTTAATTTTGTACTTCTTAATTTTTGTACGATGAAATGATTAGACTGCAATAACGTTGCAAAATGTGAGAAATAATGTTTTCAATTCCTTTGTATTATTTTAATTGCCTGTTCATAACAAGTTTATTTCTTAACCGATATTATATTTTAATAAGAAATGCTGCGCTTGCAGATTAGTGCCATTTTAAAAACTTTTTCATAAATTTTAAAACTAAAAAAATCAATATAATAAATATAGCATCTTGAAGAGGAAGGAATTTCAAATTTGCACAAAGTTCGTAACGCTATAGTTCATCGTAAGAAACGTCATAAAAACCTAAACTCAATCATTAAACGCTGTCCCCATTGTAGCGTTATTAAACGTATATAACCTTTTCTCCTGAATGTTATAAACACAAACTTAAAACTTATATAAAACATCTGATACAATATCTGCTAGTATTAGAAGCTCAAGGGTGTTCTCTTAGAGGATGTAAATTTATCTTGTAAGCATTAACAAACAAACACTTGAATAAAAACTACAGCAAGAGAGAACACATAAATTAGTATTAACGATATTAAAGAGACACCTTTGATAACGTAGTGAGTGATCTTACCTCTTGAAGCTTTTAAAACAGGATACGTTCTTTATTTTTTGCAAGAATTATTTTGTACAGTTATGATTTCAATGCATTTTAACTGAATATTTATTAAATTAGTTTAAAAAATCTCGGATAATTTTCTAACAAAATATAATGAAGTGAGTTTTTTTCTAAAGTTTTCAGTTGCAAATTTTCAAACATGTACGGAATAAAGCCCACTTATTATAAGAAAACAAAAAATGAAATCAGGATTCTGTGGGATAAAAAATACGTCTTCGTGTGTGATATTAAGCTTGTCAGTTTCTAACAAAAGCTGGCTATATGAACTACAAATCCTTAACTTTAGCTATTGGTAATAAAGCTAATTGACTTTTATTTCCAAGGAACTACTTTGCTAATCTAGAGTCATTTTAAAATAAATGTCTTAGAAGTTTTTGCAGTACTGCAAATTAAAAAACAGATGTTTTTTTTATTTCTTGAACTAGCGATTTTAAATATCGATTTATTAAATATTCTTTTTTCATATAGATCTGTCGATTTTTGCAAACTTTAATCCGTTAAATCAGATTTCATCTAGCAATTAAATATGCCGCAACATTTTTCATTTCCCACTTGTTTTATGCTCAATTAAAGGGTTATCCTGTTCTATCCAGTAGATTTTATGGCATGAGAAACTGATTACATTTCAATAAATAATTTTCAAGTGCAGCGTTGTAACATTTAATGTACATCAAGCAACTTTCTCTGTTTAAATTTTTTGTTAGTTTTGCATTATTTTTTTTTTTTTTGTTGTTTATTTTTTATTTCGTTTGTTACTTTGTTGAATTGAAATCCATTAGTTCTTATTGCATTTTTAATTTGAAATGTAAATTTTGTAAATTTGTTTTTTCTGTTCTTTTCTAAAAACCACAACACCATTCAACTAAAAAAGTTTTGTAATTGATTTTCTCTAAACTTTAACACACAAATAAAATTGGGGGAAATGGAATTTTTTCAAATACAATAAAAAATTAAGCAACAAAGTAGCGGAAAAGCATTGTTTCATGTATTTTCTAAAATGCATAAAAATTAAATCAATTATCTGGATTTGATTTTTGTCTTTATATAATAAAAAAAAAATAGGGAAAGGCCTCTTTTAAACAAGAGATCAAAGATTTTTACAAAACAAGAAAAATATCCTTTAAAAAATTTAAAAAATTAAAATTTTTTTTTATTATCATATAAATTTCATTGGCAATGAAATTATCACAATGACAAAAATCTGCTTTTTTCTTAATTATGTTTATTTATTGAAAGTAATAGTACTGTAATGCTGTTATCAAATTTACAATTGTAAGAAAATAATTATTTTTATGAAATTGAAACTTATGATCAGCCGTCTATAAAACAATTAATTTTGGTTTTCATAAAGTATATGATTTCTCTGTGTATACATAACATAAATAAACCTTGACCTATTTATAGACAGGTGGATCTGCTTAAAACAGTTTAATAATTTTAATTAAGCTTATTGACTTAAAGAGATTTACAATAATAAAGAAATTAAGAGGACTTTTAAAAACACAAACATTTTGATTTTGAATGCAAATAGATTTCCTATGCAGTTCAATAGCTTAAATTTGTGTCTTAATGGCAAACAAAAAGTTGTTTGACATGTTATTTGCAAATACTGCGATTACCTGATAAAAATATCTGCACTTTGGCATCTACAAAAAACAACATTGTAGTTGTAATAATAGATCTCTACAAAAACGAAAAAGAACGAAGATTATGAGTAGATTTTTCCAAAAATAAATTTAAAAATCTATATTTTGTTTTGTATGGTAAATCCGGTTTTATCCTGTATTAACTAGATTTACATAAAATTTAATATAAACTAGAGCTTATTTCACCAAATCTTGTGATAAAAATGCTCTACTAAAGTTTAAATTTTTTTAGGTGTACAAAGCCAAGCAATTATGTTATTAATAATAATGCATTTAAGACCATTGAATTAGCAGCTAATGATAATAATTTTATTTTTTTAATTAATTACGAAGAAAAGCTTTATATATAAATCATTTTAATTAATACAAATAATAGTATAGATTAGCACAATTTATCACTCACTGCGAATGAGGCCATTATATAATTAAGTACTTCCAAAAATGCAGACATCCCAAGAAAAAGAAAAATAACCGAATGACATTTTTTAAAAGGCACCTCATTTAATTTTGAGTTCGAAATGTTATTAAATATTTTGATTGCTATTTTAGAAAATATAATCAATGTTAAAACTGATTTATATTATAATTTACTTTAACTAGCGGATCTGCAGCTTTATTCTGTATATCGATAAAGCTAAATTTTAGTCGTTTAAAATCTTAAAAAAAAATCTATTTAGCGATTATTGGCTACAAATGCTATTCTGTTACACGTTTTGCTGCTGTTTATTTTAGATTTTTAGCGATCGAGATTTAAATTTAACAATGAGAATTGCATAATAAGACTGCTGATACTCTGTATTCCGAGTCGACCCCAAAAACGAATAATTTAGTTTTCTGGTATTTTGTTTTAAAAATGAAATTTTTTAAACATGCAAAGATAATAAAATGAAAAGTGTGGCTCAGTAAACACAAGCCTGCGCCGCTATTTTAGACACACCTTGAACTCTCGATCTTTTGTCTTACAAATTTGGCCCTTTGTAACCAACTCAGCTACAACTGCTCTTATTTGCTATGATTTGTTGTACAATATACAAATGATATATTAGCAGAAGTGCTAAAAGCTGTTTCTAATCAATTTATTTTTAAATTATATTTTACCTATTTAAAAATCTTTTAATCCAGCGAAGATGAAGGCTGATGTTAAAAACTATTTGGTTACATGTATATAACGAGGTATTTGGAAGAGTAAGTACGTTTAAACAAAATGTGCCGACGAAACATTCCACTACGATTTAAATGACTACAGGAGCATCGGATTACCTTCAAATAATGAATTAAATAATTAAACGATAATAAATAGTCTTTTTCCATTATGTACTTTTTATAGCTCAGTAAAGAAATGTAATTTTTGATGGTTAAATATAAAATATGTTTTTTTTATTAGACTTTCATCTTTAGTTGGCTGTTTTAATAAACATTTATCTCTTCTATTTTTATTGTTTAATGGTCTTGATGCAAACTGTTTCTTTCCTTGCTTCACCAGGATAAAATATAATTAAATAACGGAAGAGAAAAAACTGATGCATAAAACAAATAAGTCGTATGTGTAGTATTGTGCCTTCTTTAAATAAGAGCAACACATATTGAAACAGGCTATGCCGTTGAGTGTGGGAGAAGGTTATTCAATTTTGGGCCTAGACTGGACGCACAAGTATCGATAAAATATCCATAAAATCGTTATTAATTAAAAGCCTACATACGAGTTTTAAAAAATTTGGTAAAACAATCATAAGATGTGATACATGTCGTACACAATCAACTACAGGTTTACAACTACATAGATGAACGAGGATATTAGCTGCACAAAACGGCCTTCTGAAAGAAATATTAGAAAGTTTTTATAATAACTTCTTTTAAGAAAAAAGTAATCCGATGAACACTAAATATTTTTATGCGTTACCGCATTGCTACTACGGTTCGATTTTTTAAGAAATTTAAATATTTTCCAAAGTAAAACACAAACCAGATCACCTCCTTGTGCAATTAGTTGCATTATGTTTTATTATACTCAATAAATAGAGGATTATTTGTTATTTATGCAACGCTGAACGATTTAATAAATATTAGAATAAATAATACAAGTGAAATAATAAAAGCGCAAGGATACTCTTTTATTACTGCACTAAAAGTACCTACGACTTCGTATGTGTCTCTCTGCTAATTTTATAAAAATTTAAACTTGGAAAAATATGTTTCTTCAATTTTTTGTATTCTAAAATATTCAATCTGTTAAAGTGGTTTTAAACTGTTCTGCGGAGAAATGGTTCTCTAAACAAAAATATATTGAATATTAATAAAAATTTGCTTTTAGTTTCTTCTAACGAAACGTAGCAACTTACAAAGCAGTCAACACATTTGTTCATTTTATCGAGAACGGTTTGCATAAAAATGGTTTATTTGTATAACTTCAATCGCTAAAACGGAAAAAAATTTAAAAAAATTTCAGAACAAATGGTCTTCGAAAAATTGGAGGGTAGTTTTATACTGCACATACGCATAAAAGGGAAAATTGTCGAAGACCCTTATAATAATTTCTTATTTGTACAGTTCTTTTTTTTAGTTAAGTTGATTTTAGCAAGAGAATCAAGATTGCAAACATGTATTTCATAGGAAAGAATTAAAAACTAAAAACTATGTGTATTGTTTGATTACAATTTATATACGATTTAAAAAAATATTGGAATGTAAAAATGGCTGAATTAGAAATTTAGGTTTAATTTAGTCTTTATAAATGTAACCTAAAAACTAAAAAATCTAATTAGTTCTGTCTTTATTAAACGGTCTAAAACCTTTTTGAAGCTTAAGCATCTAACTAAAATGATTTAGTGCTCTTCATGTACAAAACGTGTATATAATACTGATAGAGACTGTTACTTTGAAATTGTTAAAAATATTTGCATTTTTCATTTTTTATCATTAACAGTTACGAGTATTTTGTTTTACTTTATTAAACACATAAATTTTTTAGTGTCCCTCGTAGAAAGTGTTTAATGTGTGTGAACGCAAAAACTAAATCTTCCTTAAGGCTTACTCGTTTACATTGCAGATACCTCCGTATCAGATAATATTCCGTATGAGAGAAAGAATTAATTGCATATTTATGACCAAAGAAACAGCAACCATACTGCAGCCGTCCATCAGTGAGAAAATAAGCCAGCAAACCCTTAAACTTGATATAGAGTTTTAAAATCAGATACTTAGATACACATGCTTGAAATTGATTTAAGCTAAATCAATTTGAGAAAATAAAATAAATTTCAGTTTGCAGTTATAAAGGAATTAGAAAAAGAAAAATAAATATAAATGTAAAAATATTTGGTACGTGGAAAGATATTATATTTTTTTAAAACACTCATTTGAAGGATTGACCTATTTAAAAATCTACTACTATTGCATAATTGTATGTCGGATATCATCTCTTCGACTATATGCCTGTCACGATTCAATTTTGTATAACTTCCGTATTTATTTTCAATAGTCTAGGATTTTTAAATGTTTTCAAATTTACTAATTTTGCTTTATTTAAGTTAATTTTTTGCAAGTGACAAAATATATGTATGTCTAACAAGAACACAGTTTTTTATATATTTGATTCTGCCTATTGTATTTTATGGATCAGGACATACCTATATTTCAAATATTTTTAAATCGAATTTTGTATGATCGGTTAACATAAATACAATTGTGTATTTGACCTCATTCACTTACTACAATTCTTCCTAATAAACATTAAATATTCTACCTTCTACATAAAAACACTTCTAAAATTAAATTTAAATTCGGTACAGCCGTAAATGCTCCCCTTCTTTTTTATAAATATAGTTCTAGAGGAAAGTAATTATTAGATCCTATAGATGATGTTGCAAATTTCATTAAAATCGATTAGTTGAGGTTTTATAAAAATCAACTCAGACGCATGAAAATGATCGCTCCTCCTTTCTCTACCATTTTTTCTAATTTCAATAAAATTGGTTCAGCCGTTTAGCCCTGATTGATGCCAAGGTCACTGCTAGCAATTTTCAAAAAGTTTCACAAAAGGTCCTTTAATAAAAATAAAGTCGCACAAAAAAGCGGTTTGAGAAAAAAATCGCAATCTTTTTTTAGCATAATTAATAAATAAAAAAAACACATAAAAACAAAAGGGTAAAATTGCGATTTTAGTTGGGCGAATGGTAATTCTGATTGATGCACTAACAAGCAAATAAACAAACTGACATATATATTAGATTAGAAATCATTTCTTTGCCTATTATTTAGAAGACTTAAAGAAAGGTGAAATTAATCGAAACATAGTTTTTGCCAGTTTAATTGCCACAAACTTTTTACTAATTTGATAAACTTAATTATTTTTATTTTTATTATTGACCATTTTTATTAAGTTTTAAAAAACTCCATCTTAGTAAATCTAAGCCAGATTTAGTATTTTCGGATCTTATATTAATATCATTTTAACTTACAGGTTTTGTTAAAAAATTTGCATTGTATGTTAATATATAATTTTTCTACTAAACTAAACTGGAGATATTTATTTAGATTATTTCTGTAAGAGTGTCAACTCAAAAAATTCGCTGGTAAATAAAATCGGACAATTATCGGACAATCGAAATTAGAAACTTAAAAATGTTCTGTCTTTAAAAGTCCTATGAACATTTTTTTAATAATTTAATTAGCCTTAAAAATTGCTAGAATCGTTTTGTGTTTGCTGGGAAAAAGTAAGGGGTTCTTGTAAAGATAAAATTGATAAAATTCACACCTACGAATACCTACCCAATATATCGAAATAAAATAGTTGAATGTTATGCATCAGTGGCATCATAATAATGTTTTTTATGTTGATAATGGCAATAAGGATGATAGAAGTTAAAAAAATGCTTATAAATAAAAAGTTTCATAGTGAGAGGTGACTTGATACATCAATTGTTAATAAGTAAATGGATGAATGCCACCGATCAGAAACCAAAATTCCTTTTGCCTTTGCAAACACATTGTATACGTTGTATTAATAAACGACATTAAAAAATCGAGTTTTGCACAAAATATTACTGTGTCCAAATTGTATAATCGATATTTGGAGCAATTGTGTTAATTGTGGCACAATCTCTTTTTACTAAGTTCTGTTCATACTAACATGGAGTATGGAATCGTTTCATAATTTTGAAACCCTTTATAATATATAAATATTTAGTTGACCTTTATAAATAAACAGGAAAAATATATTTGCATTTAAATTTTTTATAATCACAAATGAAAGGGCCCTTCTCGTAAAGCTGGCACCCTTTGTGTAGTATTAGAGATTTTGTAATAGTAAGTATAAGAATGTCTTCAATAATTATTAGAACAATGCCATTCAAAAATTACTGATAAAGATTTCAATATGTTTAAATATTAGAATACACAAATTTTGTATAGAATACAAGTCTACATTAAACCAACATGTAATTAACGTTAATCAACAATAAACAATTTTTTACTATTCTGCAAAAATTGATGTGGATTAGGGTTTGGGAAACGGGTATTCCAGGAAAAGCTATTCGCAACTTAAAATCATAACACATTTAAAAAATTTCTAAATATCTCGTTTTGTGTGAATTCTACTACAAAAGATATAAAAAAAGCTTGGTAATATGTTCAAAAAGGAATTTGAATCATTCAAAACCAGGAACATTCGAACAACGACCATGGATAATCTTTTCAACGCATTGTTGACAACAAAACCTACTTCAGCAAAAAATTGATGGATTGCTGGAAATTCTGCAACGATATTTCAAAAAACTAATTAATAAAATACTTTTTTTAGTATTTTTAATCTATGTTATCTCTCAATATGTAGTACACGTGTACAGAAGTATGTTTTGTCACCTGAATTGTTTTAAGTTTCATAAACGGTTAACACTATTATTTAGCAATTATTTTATTTGTTTATTTTTTAATAAATGAAGTTTTATAATATTATTTTTTAAATAAACTTGTTTTTTTCATGAGTTTTTTTAAAATACCGGGAAATCCCGGGAATGCAATAATTTTTTTCCCATTTCCCGGGAAATCCCAAACCCTAATGTGGATAAATCGTGCTCAAATTTTGCATTAAAAATTATAAATGAATGCAGTACGACAAACACGCATTCTTTATGCACACGTTCGTGAATTATTGTTTTTTTGTATGAACAATATATTCTTTTAATGCACACTTGCTTCCCTTCCGTCCAATCGATCTGTCCTTGCGTTGCCTTCCACTCCAACTGGACAAAAACAAGGCAGAAGGGCTGATACTTAAGCCCTTAAGCTCTTTTCCCACTAATCTAAGTCCTTAGATCAACACTAGATTTTTTAAGAAAGAAAAAAAATCGAACGTAACATTATATTTTGTTTCTTTACTACCAAACTTCAAATATAATGAAAATTCCCAGCAAACTATGAATCAGCAAGGAATAGCGCCGCAGATATACATATTTGAGTGTCGTAGAGAAATCATGGCGTAACCCATTTTAAGGTATGCACAGATGGGTCTTTTTTGAAGTGCTCATTTAATGGTTGGCAGGGTTATAAGCAGAAAAAAACAATAATAAAATGAAAAATCGGAGCGCTTAGAAAAGCTCTTAAAACAAATTTGTAATATGAGATATCAAATTCCTTTCTATAATTTTTGATATATACATTGTATTTGCTTTCACACTATCATACTATTTTAAAATACTTAAGGGTTTGACAAGTCTTACTACTCAGTACTCTAGTAGGAAACGGCCCTTTACTGATATGGCTTAACACTGCATTTCTAGGTTATGTTGAAGGTGAACTAATATAAACTAATTACTTAGATGTCAGCATACGCGGTACAAATAACCCGCGATATTTTTAAAGAGTTCTGGAATATAATGCCATCTATTAAAATATATTATGGGGCAGCTTTCTTCCCTTTTCTTTTTTACATTAAACAATATACCCGGCATTTTTTAAAGTTTACTTCTAAAAATCTAATTAGTATTGCTAATACAATATTTGTAACTCACCTTTGTCGATCTATACATTCGGTTAAATGCTGATTTTAAATCTTATACAAATAAATTACCTCTCTTAGTCTCATTTCTTGCCAACGATTCGTAATGTTTATTTAATCTTTTCTGACACGAATGACGATTTATAATAAATTAAATGTGATATCTCACTATTTATGTTGAGTACGTTGTTGTATTTTTTATTAGGTGTTTGAAAAAGAAAAACATTTTTTCATAATTTAGTGGTTACCACTTTTTGGTTAAATATTAGAATAATCTGACCGTGCCTATTGTAAAGTTTACTTTTTTTGAAAATGTAATATTTTAGTGAAATTTCGATCTTTAGGTGAAATTCCGATTACTTAGTAATCTTAAAACATAAGAAAAAAAGTGTTTTTGTTTTAACATATCTTCACCGTTAATGGGCCCATGTTGCTTACTTTGAACATGACCTCTTTTGAAACTATGTCTGAGATAAAATGCTCATCTAGTGACGTGAAAAAGCTGATTTCAAGTTTTTTGCGGACAGACGGACAGACAAACATTGCCAAATCGACTACCCTATGGGGTCGGAAATGGATATTGTAGAAATAACAAATCGAATAACAAATTTATATGTAGCCTTTCCACCTGTGATTTTCATCCCTGACATAAATTAAAATAAGTAATAAATATGATGTGCATATACGAGGTGGGTTAAACAAATATATTTGATTCCCTTCTTAAGGTATTTAAACACTCTTATTTAACAAAAGAGAACATAATATTCTGTACAATAATGTTATAAGACATATTAATAAAATTATTAAATTAATTAATATTAAATAACATATTTGCACTCTTGCGTTGACATACGTACAAGTTTTGGGAATCGGTACGAAACTGTAACATTGTGAGTCATCGACGTCAATGTCAATGTATATGTTGCTCGTCTTTAGAAAAACTTTCCTCAAAGTTAACAAATAAGCAGAACTTTTTGCTTAATACTTTAAAATTTTTTATTACTAGTCTCTGTTTTACGAGTATAGATAAAATATTAAGTCTGGGTATATAGAAAATAAAGATATATTAACTTAAAATTAACAATTTGTCCTTTAAAATGAAGTTGTCTTTTTCAAAGTTGTCTCCATAATATATTTTCACTATTGATTTTGTTCAATCCTGCAAACACCTTAGCGTTGAGCTCCATTTTTATCCCGCCCGTTTTATTTCTTTCCGATCTGATATAGTTAAAGAAATAAGTAAAACGCAGGTGAAATATGCGAAACATTTTTCTTACAACAAATTAGAACGTATGAATTTAATGTTTTTTTTCTAATGCACCTCGTATATATGAAATTTATCTTAAGCCTGCAGTGGCAAAAGTTTTATGTTTTATGTTATTTACGGTTATAGGAATTGTGCTTGCTTGCCGTTACATGGCCTCATATTCGAACACATGAAGTCACGCAAATATTTTGAAAATTACTGTTTCCATTCATCATACCAATATGCTTTAAAACAACAGAAGAACATTAAATCTCTTGGTTTTTTTATGTCAGTGCGTGCACCAGACTCTTTTTATAGGATTTTGCAAAACCCGTTTTTACGCATTTTCAAAATTTTTTAACTCCTTCCGTCAATGAGCTGCAAGCTTAAAATGTCAGACAACAGTTGCATTGATTATGGCTAAAAAGAATTAAGTGAGAAGTTAAGTTTGCAGCTTAATGCAAAATCTGTGTATGCGAAAGTTGCCATTTGCATCTGTGTAAGTGCACTTCCCAGTTCATTGTATTGGTAATTTATCGCTTCATCACAACAATGTACTTATTATCTTTACGGAAAAACAGGTATTCCTGTACCTTCTTGTTCTTGTATATACAGATAAATGTATTCTGCGATATTTAATTGCATGAAACGTCAAACCTATAGTTTACCTAATAATTATTATTTTAATGTAAGAATTAATAGAAGGTAGAAGGTAGAAGTGTAAACATATATATGTACATGTAGGGAGTATGAATCTCCAGCCAACACTCGGTTAATAACGAATATAACACATTTTCAAAAGATAATCAATAGGAGTTATCAATTCTGACACTGGTTAATACACATTATTATTTAGAACTAGCTTTGCTCAGAAGCTATTTGCTGATGATTAATATTTCATATGGAGTTAAAAATTAAAATACAAAAATATCAGTACAAAGAAGAAAGAACACAAATTTTTCTCAATGAAATGAAACTTAAGATGCATATTTTACTATACAAGATATTTCAAAGCTTTAAAAAACATGCAGTCAATTTACAAACATATGTACATGTGATTTTATTTTGAATTCACAATTCAAGTAAATTATTTTCCACAAAATTGTGACGGTATATACTCTAAATTATCTGGCAGCTATGAATAGTAATAAAAAATACATGCATGACTTTTAACGTGTTAGGACAGTTTTCGGTTTGGCCGTAGTTGAAAATGTTGCCTCAATTTATTTGGTCTTTTATTTTCTTTTTGTTTTGTGTCTTTTGTTTTGATTAACGCGTCTTTTTAGCAGATGCTAAAAATATATAACTGAGTTTGCACGTGTACAAACTCGCATACACAAACAGTAAAATTAAAAGGAAAAATGTACAGCTTACAACCAGATAGCTACGTCAAACCAGTTCGAACGAACATGTCGAGTCGTGAATAACTTATTTGTATTTACAAAAGCAAAAACAAGCAGAAGATGAATAAATGAATTTTCTGAGTTTTTCGGAAAATTTTACATTTTTTGTCATACAAACCATCTCCTGAAAATTGGGAATCGAATAAAAAAAATAATCAGCAAAATCGCTCCAGCCGTTTATTCGTCTAAGAAGTTATGGAAAATAACGAATCTTTTCATAATACATATATGTATATTTTTTTGTGTTTTTTTCGAGTTGGCATTACTGTAGTAAACTTGTAATAAAAGCGCTCTTGTCAGTGTTTCATAAAGAATGAATAAAAAAAAAATTGAAATTGCCGTTGGATTTACTATTGGGACACCCCTTAATTTAAAGTTCTCTTTTATGTACTAGTCGCAATAGCGGATATTTTTTTGGATATACTGTGCAAGTTTATCACACCGGCAGACGGATATAAATTGTAGCGAAAAATAGCGTTACTTTCTTACGCTTTGAGATCCGAATCTAAATAAAAGTTTCCTTGATGTATGAAAGATTTCATCATGTTAATGATACCCAGCATAAGATAATTTATTTTCCATTAAAATGTCAAAATTTGAAAGTCATTACATTTCAAAATGCTTGAAGCACATTATTATTAACTATTGGCTTAGCAATTTTGCTATCAAATAATGGCAACATCGATCGGTCTTTTTGTTTTGCACTTAAATAAACTCGTTGGAAAAATATTTTGAAAAGTTAGGACCCATGGTGAAAAAAAGAAATAGTACCATGCCAGAAAAAAAAGACATGCAAAAGAAGTAGGTAATTCATACGTTCTGTCTACAACGAACTGGTTCAATTTAGGAGAAAAACGCAGGATTTTAACATTAGCTTGTAACTTGCGAGCATGGGTTCACATAGCTTGGCATTTAAATGAAGATTAGGCTACGTTTTTTTATTATTTTTTTTATAATTTCTTTTTTCCTGAATTTTCATAACTTACTCGTGAGTTCAAAAATTATACTTAATTACAATAAGCAAACTTACTAAAAATGCATTACAAAAAACAAGTGCAAAAGAAGCAATGAAAATACCCAAGATTTTTGAACTACTTCACTTTTTCTGCTGGGATACATCCCAAAAAATCTGAATTTTTTATTCATTAAATAACACACTCCGTGGTACATTCTTTACGAAATGGATAGAGGTGAGAAATGAAAAAGTGGTGAAAATAAAACCAATTTTTTTGTTATTTTTCTTCGCCGGCGAATGTGCTGTGTAGAGGTATTATTAAATTCTGAGTATGTATTCATACCCTTAAATAGAAAAAATATATTTTAATTTTTTGGTTGTCGCAGGGATTGTACCATGACTACAGCAGCTTCATGTAGAACACATTATAAAAGCGTTGATTATTAAATCAGTGGCCTTTATTCCTTTTCTCCACAACTGCATCTGACAGATATCCAAATAATACTAAATTGTATTAAATCACGTTGACCCCTACTTATGCAATGCATTGTGCCAGAACTAGACAAGTAGGTTGTGCGAAGGGGGATATAGGGAGTAGTGGATATTTGATTTGAATCTTTGGACATTGAAAGTGGAAGGAAAGACCTCTGCAGGGAGTTTATTCCACATACAAACTGTTCGGCTAAAAAACGAATTTTCTCTGTAATGTGTAGTGCGATTCACTGTCCAATCGACCACAAAGATATGCGCTTTTGATGCAGAGCGCGTTGCGCGTATGAAATTACGGTTTTCAGGAACGAGTTCCCTGATTTCATAAGAGCACATTCCGTTGTTCGAGTAGTAACGATAAAACAGTGAAACACACCACACATTGCGTCGTACTCCAGTGAGTCAATAGAGCTGGATACCCTACTGTCGCCGATGAGCTTCTTCGCTCTCTCCTGTACGCGGTCGAGTAACTCCAAAGTAGACTTTACAGCACCGGCCCATACATGAGAGTTGTATTCCATTTTCGGTCTAATAAAGGTTATATAGATAGTAAGGAGATCAGATGGAGTGAAGTATTTCTTACACCGTTTCAGAAAACCTAGGCACTTGAATGCTTCTTTTGCGACATGAAAAATATGCTTGTTCCAATGAACACCGCATTGAATTTTCATGCCAAGAACATCGAGAGCTTCTGATTCCTTATTATATATCACCCATAATTACAGATGAGGTAGCACGTTCAGCAGTACGCCTGTGCGAAAGCAAACAGCACTGGGTGTTATGAGCTTCAAGCTGAACCCTGTTCGCCAAGCCGCATTCGGAAATTACCAAAAGGTCGCGATTAAAGGTATTGTCCATTTGCTTTCTCATAGCCCAAATTTCCCGAAAGCTTGGTCTACTGCGAAACGAAAATGAATGGCATATGCTATTCCAAAGTCTTAAAAATGCAAGTGTGTTATCGATGAATGCATTAAAAGTAACTCCTTTTAATTGTTAATCAAAGCAGCAGTTGTTTATGGACATTTATAAATTAGGACTTATTTTATTCTAAGTGAAGCTGGTTCTTATAAAAAGAACACAGGTTTGTACTTATAATTTTGTAATAATTAAAAAAATAAACTCTGTCTAAACTCGAAACAGTAGAGAATACTCGTAATATTGAAATAACTTAAACATTATTTTATTAGCATGTAAATAAAATGGGAAAAAGCGTTTTTATAATTATGGGTGAAAAGCGTGATCGCAACGTCTACTTAAAAAAATCTTTACTCGATAGAAAATACAAGCGGCAGATTTCTTAACAGTTCCTTAACACTATTTGTTTGTATTTTTTGGGTAACTTTTTTTTAAATAAAAAATTGTTACTTATCACCTATTCATAAGTGTTTTTGGTTTCTTGATGCCTTCTGATATTCAAAATACTACAATCCAACCTACCTAGCGAAATTCGTGCAGTCTGTTATCGATGAAAGTAACAGTTTGCAAGGAATGATAATTTATTTCTGATCTAAAACACAAATTGCGCATCTTTTCTAAAATAATTAAGAACATTTGTTTCTAAACTCATCTGGAGTCCAAGGAGATCCTATTTTCATGTTAATACTAACAAACAAGTGTAGCTAAATCTACTTTACTGCTTCAACTGTGTACATTACACATATATTTTATGGGGCAGCAAATTAATATGTTTCTACCTTTGGTGGCGGGCATACATATTTTTTTAATTAAGTTAACTTAATTGCTTTATGCTTTAGTGTAACATAAAGGACATGTATTACTTTTATTTCCTTGTTTATAAAACAACTAATACTTTTAACATACTATGCACAAATCAAGGGTCAGTTGTGTTTTTGCAGAATAGCAGAAAAATGAAATTCTGTTATAAAAATCACTGGAACCGGTATTTAAAACAATACCAAAAAAACAAACAATTTAATTCCATCAATTATAATCATAAACACTGGAACAACTTATTTCTTTTCTATTTGCATAGCTTGCATTTGGGTCGCAGTCAACGTAGCACAAACGGCATAAACATTCGGTGTCAGCATGGGTGTCAATTATTTATCGAACTCTCGGTAGCATCCTGCAGCCATTGACTCAATACAAATAGAAATCGACAAGATAAAATGTTTTAAAATTCAAACTATTTTTCAAACACTAAATAGGAATAGAAATTCATTCGCTTTTATTTGCTGGTTGTTGCTAAAAAGAGTATGTTGCGGGTTTTGTTTGTGTATTTAAAAATAATAGCTAAGATTAAAATAAAAAATATTTTTATTATATTGAAAGCTTGAGGGAATAAGTACTTACTGTCAGCACGACTACCTAGGAAATCTTAATATTGTTAAAACAATACCGGGACAATGCGCCAAATAAAATTAGTTTAAAAATGTATAATCAAAAATAACTGGTTTCCAAGTTCACTGGTGTTCGAACATAAAAGCAAAGTCCCTCTTTCGAATGCGATCTTAAAATTAAAAACTTTATGATTTCGGCCTTAGACAATGGCACATTTATGTCTCGGTAGATGTTCAAATTTTGTATATACATGGAAGGGGGCTGTAATGATCATTTACGAAAAAAAAATGTTCGTAATACTACGAAGTAAAAATTCCCAGACCGATTCCCAAACAAATCTTTCAAAATGTTTATCACTTCTTCAACAAAAATTAAAGTAATTAATGAAATTAAAAACGTTATTTTTAAATCGAAAAACTCAACGGTATGATTGATGTATTATCTTATATTCCTTCGCTACATCATGACCACTATCAACAATTTTTCATTGTAAATGATTTAAGTATAAACCAAGTAATAAAATCGGGGTTGGTAAACGAAGGAGAAAGACAATTCTAAGGCAAGGAGTCACTAACTTAAGCCATTAAGGAATTCTGGAAAAAGATGTTTTTGAATTATTTGAAGTCACTTAATCAATCAAATAAATACCGTATGTTTGACGTTTTTTTAAACAGGGAGCTGGCGCTCACTATTAATATGTAAGATTTTTATTTTGTTGCAAAATAAAGTATTTTTTTCTAGTCTTATTTTAATTTTATTATCATTCTTTGAAGAGAAGACTTTAAAAAACTTTAAGAAGGTGCTCGTTTCCTTATAAATCTGGCCTATTAAAAAGACAATGTGAACAAAGGTTCTAATAAAAAGTTTATGCAAAAGTTGCTTCGATTTAATTGAAATCACATAACAAATGTTTCATCAATATATGATTCTCATATTTTGCTGACTTTGAAAGTGGTTTCAGTTGAAATCATTGAAATTATAATTCTTTTAACTATTAATTAAACTTGTAAAAATCAAACTTAGCAAAATTATTTTTCGTTATAACGAAACATAACGTAGTTCTAAAAACCCGACATGGGAAGAAGCACTGCTAGTGTTGATTGATTCGTCCCATGTATCAGGATCTAAAAAGTTTTAACTTTTTATCTTAATTAATTAAAAGCTATCCTATAACGTATAAGGTTTCCTAAATGCTTCATATTTTTTTGCACGAATAGTAATAAAAAATAAATTTCAATAGATTTATTTAAAAATAGCGAAATATTGGTCTAAGAAGGTGTTCCTTGAAAGGAACATTATGAAGCATAGTCTCATAGAAAATTAGAATATTAAAAACATTCTTTAGAATAAAGACCCATATTGCGTTTAATACATATAATATGCGAATTCTGACGCTATTTGCACATCTCTTGTCTATTGTGGGTTACCCAGTTTCTGTCGTCAAACTGGAAATTATTGTTTCATTTACGAGTGATACATTTAGTAGCTACAACCGCCTGCTCTTTCTCATTTGTGAACTATAAGCAGCCATCAGTATGTTAATATCAAATTTAGTTGCAAAAATCCGTTGGACTTTTTGTTGTTAGAGCTTAGATGCTAGAGGATTTTTTTCTTCGATTCGAATAGTAGGATTCTTTTGAAAGCCATACAAAGCAACCATTAAAAAACCACATATTGCACAAATTCTAAATTTTTTTTCTTTTATAACTACGCTAATTAATTGCTAATATATATTTTTAAAATACACATTAAAAAATATTAATACATAAAGCAGGGAATACTCACATTTCGCATATTTACTTACCCTCTACATTACTGCCGATTTTGGTTTCGACAGTCATCCACTTTTAGCACAAATAAACACACTGTACAAAATTCCAACTAAGCACTTTTTTCTTAATTCTTCTTTGTAAAGGGATGGAATACTAATATCTCATGCAATAATAATTTAAAAAAATTAATTTTTGCTTCCAATTTTTATTGTAGACAAATCTTGATGGAAAAATTACAATATTTTGAATATAATAGTGATAAACCATTTCGCATATTGCTGCTTTATGTTGGAGTTGATTTAAATGAACTTCATCACATAAGATGTGGCAGATATCACAGAAAGGGTTTGCTGTAACACCTTTACACTTTACACTTCTATTTATTTACCAACATGTCTACTGCTTTAATTTAAAATGTATTTTATAAAGCGGTGAAGTTGACTTTGTATGTTGAGTGCTTAAAAGGAAGTTGCCTTTCTTAATTAGATTCGATGGAGAACTAATGGCAATAAGCAATATTCTACTCAGTTTGATGGAATGGTAATAATCGAAATAATTTTACTCAAGAGCATGCATTTATACATGCACAAACACGTATGCATACATATCCACATGTATCCACATATATGCTTCTTAACAGACTTTAATTAATATATGTATCTATTCGAATGGTGAGTGTGTACTTTTTGTAAGTTAAATTAATCGATATTGAGCTGAAATATTAAACATATTGGTTTTGAAATGGACTGGAGTGTAATGACTCGCCGCGGTTTTAAAGTGTGCTTAACCATACTAAGGCGTAATAATTAAAAATTTGTTGCGTATTCTATAAGAAATTAACGATATTTGTTTTTAAAATTTTACAGACTCAAATATAATGCTTCTAAAAATTATTATATGTAATTATCATATAATTCCTCTGGTGATTGCTATAGAACACATTACAAAATACGGTACCAATTTGTATCTGATAAGAGGCCGCAAAAACTAGTAACAGTAATAAGACTACTTTATCACTCAAGGATTTCTTCCTTTCGTCTTTGTGAAACCTATGGAATATTGTTGTTGTGCTTGGCGTTATGTAAGAATATAAAAAAACTAAATGATCATATTATCGAACATATTTTTTTATATTAAATAGTACTTATGAATATCTCAAATAAACGAAACATTTTTAAAAGTGTATTTCTATTCCTGTCACTCAAGAATCGAATCGTAGTGTTTGTAGGGAAAGTCTACTTAATTTAATTACGTTATGGCTTCTCAGTTACTATATAGGATAAAGACATTAAGACAAATTTCTTTTATCACTTCTAAGACGCTATGTGACTGGTAAGCTTTGATTGCTGCAATATTTTAAAAGAACAGACCTGTATTCAGCTTGAGTCTTAATACGGTGTATCCATAATGTAAACCGACTTATGATAAGACAGTGAAGATTTAGTCTTGCAAAATTTTGTAATTTATATACTCGTAGTAAAACAATCTTATTAATTTCATTTTGACGCCATTTAACAATTTATCAAATAAAACAAAATTTAAATTAACTACAGGAAAATATTTTATGAAGTTTTCTCAGTTTGGTAACTTTCGACGGCGGTACTGTAGCCTGAGAAGTCCAGGCTTATTTAAAGTTAGTGAGTCTTCTGGACCTAAAATTTAAACGTATTTCTATGCATTTAAGACACAAATATATTTTTCAGAACTTTATACCAAATAATTAACAATTTTACCAACAACAACTTAGTTTTAAACATGTGTAATTTTAATACTTGATGTTGAGAGCAAACTCTTCATGTGAAGAAGAAACACCAGCATCTCTTGATACATTATAAAATAAACATTTCTTTTTAAAAGATGTGCGTGATAGTACATTAGCACAATAAACATGAGAAACAAAGGTAAATATTACAGAGAAACACACACGCAAATACAACATGCATCAAAATCAACATCATCAATTTCGAGTCGACTTCATCAAAAACATATTAGGTTTCAAATTAAACAACAGGTATAAAATGGAAAAATGTAAAAATGTAAAAAAAACTGAATAAAAAAAGAAATGAATTGGAAAACAAAAGGGAATGAAAGTTAACTAAGACTGCAGAATAGTCATACAAAAAAAACCTCATGAGACTGCAGGGCAGGAATATCAACCACAATGGGCAAAAATATAAAAGAAAAACTACTCAAAGTGCCAGTATTTGTAAAAAGAAAACACTTTATAAAAAAAGCAAAATAAAAGTAAAATAAATTACAAGAAAGTTGAACCTACAGAAGAATTTAAGAAATAGCAGTAATAAAATTATTAAATAGAATAACAATTCTACTACTATCATAGGTTTCTATTTAGGAGTACCATCGCCTTTACTAAGAGTGCAGCGGTATTTTCAATACAGCAAGACCTTAACAGTTAACTCTATATAGGTTAAGGAAACAAGGAAATCTAAGGCAACTAGCATGCGAATTAAATCGCAATTAAATCTACTAATATTACCCAAATGATCTTGGTTCTCGTAGCATTTCACTTAGATTTTGTTTCCGCTAAACTCTAATGCGAATATTTTTCAATTATTTTTTTTTTTCTTAAATCGTTCGAAAATAGCATATGGTCATATTGTTTTAATTTAATATGGGTAACTTATAGGGCTAAGCATCCGATTCTGAGACAAAAGTTGTGAGCTTTGCCTTAAAACATCCAGTGAGCAATGTATTTATTTGTTGCTCTTAGGTACCTTCGATATCCTTCGACTTAGTCGAGTTTATTAGCTGGTAAGGTGCTTCCCACCAAAAGCATGATAAATTAAAAATTTACTCATTCATTTGTTATTTTTACTGAAAACGTACACAGGATATCCTCACATAGGACGGCTAATCAGTTCCACCATTTCGCCGTACTTATTGAAACCCTTTACCCCTAAATGAGGTAAAAAGACACGATGATGATAATCGAGTCGAAAACAATAATTTGTTACATATAATTTAAAAACTTTAATATAATATCAAGAAAAAAAATTATTTTGAAAATTTAATTTAAATATTTTTTTCAGAACAACTTTTTCCAAGAAAAAAGTTTTGCTTGAAATTTCAAAACCGTACTTTAGAGAAACTGTACTGAAAATATATTTTTTTTCGTCCAGGCCGCTATAATTATGAGCATATTTTTTACGTTAAAATAAATTAATGAATATTGTAAGTAAAAGTGTTTGTAACTTCGTCTTGTTTAAATGGTCATTATTAAATATTAAGTGCCATATGGTACATCATAGTGCACTCGTTGCCAATCATTGTACATATGTATAAAATAATATTATAAACAATAAAATATTCAGATTACATGATTAGTCCTATCCAGTTAGAGGCGTAATCACTAATAGCAAGTCATTTTGAAGTATGTTATAAATAATTGACTATTTTTAAGATAAATATATCAAGTCAATGTACGTCGCTATACCTTCTTAAGTCCGTGATCGAAAGAAGGCTTAAAGTAGAAGTGATGATATCTCGGTGTTATTTATTACTCTACGCCGTGAATTTATGAAAGAGAAAAAATTCACGAGTGGCTTGATGATAATTAAAAAACTGACAACTGGTTAATACTGACATTTTAAAAACTGTAGTTTGGATATTCGTATGGTTACGAACCTGAACGAGTTTTCGGTAAATATACCTCGTTTCTGTAACTAAAGTGGAAAGTTTTTCAAATGAAAATATTGATGTCATACTATTTTAAGCAGGGTTATCTAGACGTAGTAATATCTATATAATATAAAATAATGAAAATAATCATAAGTTAGTTTACCTCATCCTATATAAAGCTGCAATTCTTACATGTGAAAAACTTTTCACCTTAGCTACAGAAACCAGGCACTTACTAAGAATTTTTTAATAAGGCTGCTTCTTTAAAGGAGCTATTAGAAGAGACAAATAATTTTTGCTGGAATGCGATTTAGAAAAACTGGAAGAAGCTGAAAATCTCTTAAAGTCTGATCAGGCCTGGGCTACACCTGCGTCGTAATTAATTTAACTTCTCCTAGTCTTCGGTTCAACTAGTATCAGTAGAAAATTTCCAGTTTTGTTTGCTTGCATCAAACGGGGCTATTTGCCCTTTAATTCACTTAGCCCTTTTACTTTTATGGATCGTCTAATTTGATAAATTGTAACCCTATGGGGCTCTCTGACTACCCCGTTGGGTTTTATTTACCGTTCTGTTCTGTTCACATTAAAATTCAAATTTTCGAAGTTTTGAAAATACACATTACAACTACCGTCTGTAATTTTTTTTTTAATTATAGTGGAGTCGTTTTGTAAATTCTTTAAACATTTAAGTTACAACAGAATGTATTCAACATTAAAAAGTACAAAAAATCTCAAGATTCACGAATACTTCTGCGGGGTAAAGTATCTATAAACAAAATTTTAAAAACCACAAGAAAAGTTCAAGTGTCTTTAAGCAGAAGAGAAAATCGATATTAATTGCAAAAAAAAAAAAAATCATATGACTGATACGTTTGTGTAAAAGTCAGAGGTGGTCATGTTATTTGACAATGTTTTTCACACAGATTGATAAATAAATAGAGATCTGCATTAACATTTAATCTCAGTTTAAGGAATATTGCGACATGCAACAGACATTTAATTGTTGTAATTATGTTTTTTTACATTCAAGGTTTAGTTGTTTTAAATATTTTACTGCACTTGGTATTTTTACTATACTGTAAATTTGCAAACTAACAACAAAGTACTGCTGCTTTAACATTTAAGAATTGACTTAAAATGAAACCTTCTTTATATGTTCTAAAAGTGTATTTTGAACAAATAAAAAAATAAGGAAACAAATGAAATGTAGAAGGAATTTGAACCATTTTTTACTATAGAATGCTAAAAACCTTTATCATCGGTTCTCTTAACCATTTAGATTATATTGTATGATATACTTCGTCACAGTCTAGCTATATCAATATTTCATAGCAATTATAAAATTAATATTCTTTTCATGAGTTGTAAACCATAATATCACTCGTTGGACACAGAAACTTTAAATTGTCTGCTAAGAGCTTCTGATGGTAGTAATCCATCAGCATTACACCTTCCTTTTTGATACCAATCAGATAATTTTTGCTTTAAGAAAACAGCGGGAACAAGCAAGCAATGCTAATACTTTTTGAAATGATTTTCACCTGAACAAAATAACCTAGACTTTTAGATCGAAGATTTTAGTTTATATATGATTTTCATGTTGTATTTTATTTGAATTAAATTTTGTTAATGAATTATTGTTGTTTAAAATTTTTGCTTAAGTGATAAATTGAAAGGAAAATGTCAAATCTAGATGCCAACAGAATGAAATACACTCTCTTGTTCGCTAAATCTTTTGCACAGCATTCTAAGTATTTATCTACAAAATAAAATTCACCTGCAACTTTAAGAGTATCGAAATTCCACAGATCCCAGAAAAGTTTCAGAAACTAAAAAAAAGGTTTTTTTTCTGTAGTTCTTATGCTCTAATGGTACGGAATAAAGGAATATTAGAACACTCAATAAAAATATCACTTATTTTATTTTGCTTAATCGAATTTTACATTAGTCTTTTATTATTTCAGACCTAAAAAAAATTTTTTTTTCATATGTTTTCAATACTAGAAATTTTATTGTTAATACACAGAAATATAATTGAGAAAATTATAATTTAGAAAATAATACATTAGGTTAAATTTTTTTTTTTATTGTTATGCAATTGAGGTTGGCTAGAGGTCGACGCCTATATCCGTTTTCATTACCTAAGGATATTTTACAAAAACTTTGCAAAATGAACGTTCATGTACGCCAACCGAACTATAGCTGCGATTTTGCAGATGTAAATTTTCATACACATTCTCCTCTGTATTTTGTGATTCAATACAAGTTATTAATAAAAAAAAATTTCTTTAATTTGTATCTTTTCTCTCTTTTACGTCCGCTTTAGACAGCTTTAACCTCTATTTGTCCCATTTGGCTACCCAACAATTTTAAATTGAATTCTTATATTTGATCCGATTTTAAAATTTAAGCTGGGTTTTGTTCTTTTTATAGTCATGTGTAATTAATATCAGACGAAACGCTTTAAAATTGCCTATATATATATATATAGGCAATTATATATGTATATATATATATATATATTTACACGTTTCTTTCTAAATTCCATACTGTACACACTTTAATATTTTTTTGTTGGTTTTTCTTTTGATTATTTATGGAAATTCATTTTGGTTTATTTTATGACGTACTTTTGAAAAACAACTCAACAAAGTTCAAACATTCAAATCAATCGCTGAAGTTGTTAGAATTAAAAGAAGTGTTTTTTCATTTGGAGATTTCAGTAGTAAAATTTTAAGCCTCTTATTTTTCAACATACATAATTTTACATTTTTATTGTTCTTGGGTATTGGTGATGTTTTGTTTTATTTGAGGGAATGCTTCTTTGTGTTTGTTCCTTCACAGAACTGTACTTCGATGTTTTGTTGCGACACAAAACAGTGGATATTAGTTATAATTTAATACTGTGGTTGGTATAAATTTGTAGTTAAAAATGGCTTAGAAAGTGTTAAAGGGCAAATACTTCTGAATTTTCTTGCAAAAATTCTCCAGCAAACTTTCGGTTCATTGCAAGGTCTATTAGCAAAATAATACGGGTTCTTCTTGTTACAGTTTTATTTACGATTTCTTAGCGTCCTAATAATATGTATCACCAGGGCTAGGCAGAGATAGAGGTTATGCCTAATATTTTGACATGAATTCGAAACCAGTAGTAATGACTAAATACCGATGACGTTTAGCAGCGTAGTCAGTAACACGTTATACTATGTTTCCACGGCGCCCAATATTCTTGCTTCGCTCTCTTATTAATGATTCACATCCCAATCATGAGCCTTATAAATTCTTGACAGAAGCATGATTCAATTCAGTTTGAATCTAATTGCAAAGTATGAAAAATTTTTGTCTTCTCTAATTTTTATGGAAAGTTTATTTGAACTTTCGACGAACATTACAAAGTTAGTAGTATAAAAGTTTTTTCAAGCAGTAACGGTTTAAGATGCTGAGTAGCTTTTAAGCTTTTTAATTTACTATATACTCCACAACAAGTGAGATTAATGTGATAAGACCTCGATAAAGTAGTATTAAAAATTATACTAAGGTTTCTCACTGAACTTACGATAAAAATATAGTATCTCAGAAGAGAAGCATATATAGAAGAGAAGATCATCGTATCTGACTCGCGGATGGAGGCGATATGAATTTTTTGAAGTAGGGTATCCAGAACATGTAAAATTTCTAATTTAAAAAACAAAAATAAAATAAACACAATATGTAGTTTTCTAAGTAGATTAACACAATTTAAACGCAATTACTCTTCCGGTCAGAATAGAATTTCTTACAAATTTTATATTTTTTTTTTATTTGTGAAAAGTTATCTGTTCTTAACAAAATATTCCTATATATAAAGCAATTCCATCCAGTTTCCCCTTTTGCGTCGCTAACCAAGTTAATATTGTAAATTAAAAAAATTTAAAAACAAAAATATATGCTAAAATTAAAACACAGGAAGTTAATCAAATTTTAAAAATATATCCCTAATTATTCCGACAAAATTGTTAAAATCCTCGATATTGATTATTGAAGGTGAAAGCAATAATAATCGATGGCCAACTCCTTATTAAGCTCTTCACGAAACTACACACTAAAATTTTGAATAAACTAAAGACTTTTTTTTAAACAATAAAGCAAAGACAAAAATCAAAAATCAAATTTTAAACAAAAACAACAACAATTTATCTTCTTCTGTACTGTATCTTCTAACTGTATAAAAGAGCCAAGAAAAAGTCAGCCCTATACAGCGATCAAAGAAAAAAAAACCAGAAGAGAATATCGCCATAAATATTAAAAAAATATTGGATTTTACCATTTTTCTTGCGGAAAATTACATTTTGCTTTTGTCCAAGGAACATATAATGTTTTAATAATTTATTATGAAAATTTAATGGACTTTATTTAGCAAAACAATTATCTAACCATGTGGCTAATTTTTGTCAAGCCCAAGTTCGTATTTTAAAATGAAATATATAGAAGGGAAATTAAATCATAATTCCCAAAGAAAACATAAAAATTTATGTTGGACACAAACAGAACGAAACGCATATTTAAGATCCAAAATACTCTTTGCTTCGATCTGCTTGAGGCATTGATTTGTGAACTGATTTTATTAAGATTACAAACATAGCAGAGGTAAATGTGATAATTAATGGAATTCAACTAAATCTTTTCATTTCCAGGATTATATTAAATGAATTTGTGTAATAATTTCAAACGGCTGCCAATAGCAAGATGCTACTTAAATGTTAGAATAGCGAAATGTTGCAACGATTGGGTAATACCCCTTCCAATATTTGAAAGGTAGCTCTGCACGGTTAACAAAACGTTGGTTAATGGTATGCGAGCGTGGTATACCTGTCGACTTCTAGTAATAAGTCTTAATGATGTAATTGTAATTTTTGTAATTAAGAGATATTTAGAAACATCGATTTGCTTTCTTCCAGACCTCCGAAATGAAACTCTTAGGTAGCTCAAGTGAAAAGTAGTGAAGCGTTAACTTCAATGAATGTCAAGGACTATGAAGACAAATAAAATCTGAACACAACACAAGGAATCGTCAACTATCGCAGGCATTTTAATATATACCCTACAATGTAAGCCGGCTAAAAGGCTAACGACCGTAGGCATCACAAAAAATTGCAATCAAGTTGGCATGAGAGAACGTAAAACTAAATGCCTGCACTTAATAATAAGAAACGAAGAATCATCATAGGAACTTAATAAAATCATGAAAACATAATTAATTGTGAGTAGAATATTAAATATAATAATCGTTACTATTAAATAAAAATATGTTTTATTCAAACTGTCTGTAAATGTTGTTATTCATAGGAAAATCCTCAAGTATTCGCTTTGTATGAATAATTAAACACAATTTCTATGCAAAAGAAAAATAATCAGAAGTTTCAAAAATTTTGTCGTGTGTTCAACTTTTCCTAAAAGGAGCCTCAATGCTCATTTAATTAGAATTTAAATGAATATTGAATTTTAAGCCTTTAGGAAAACTCATAAATGTTTTTCGAGCCGTTATTATTGTTGTTTTAAAACACGCATTCCAAGCATAATTCCATATAAAATCTAACGTGGCAAATGTACCCACTGTTGAATTGTTAAAGGGGTGCATATACCATCGTATCCACATGTGTGTGCATGTGTATGAGTGTTTAAAACCACTTTGGAAGTTGATTAATTGCAACAATTATTAATAATTAGAAGGGGGAAAAACAAATTATTTATTTATGTTTTTACGACCGATAAGGAAAACATAAATTTGAAGAAAAAAAAATTGTATTTAAATACATGAACATTTTTTGATGTGTTAAGTGTCAAATAATGGATACTATGTCCAGTTTTAAATTCCAAAATAATTTTCTGGTGTAGTTTAACTGTATTTTGAAATTCTATACAACTGCTCGCACAACAAAAAAAAAAAAAAAAAACAGTAATAAAAATTAAACCGACTAAAAGCAAACAAACAATATTTAATAAAGAAATAATAATTTTAAACACATTTTTAGTCATATTTTTTTGATCCTTAAATTTTATTTACTCATTTCCATAAGCAATTTAAATAAATTAAGCAAATAAACATTCAATTTGAGCAGCGTTAAATGAACTTAATACTTTTTAAAAAGGGATTTTATTAGATAATGTTCGAAAAAGCAATTTTAAGGGAAACAATAAAACTTTACGAATCATAGGAAAACATCAAGTTTTAAAGTTGTTTCTAAGAAGCGTCGTTTCTAAGTCTGATGCGGCTTTCTTAATGATGGGAATCTAGACCAGGGTTGGCAAATGTTAAAATTAAACTGATGGAAAAAAGAAAAAGAGAAAATTTAAATGAGTCTACAGGAGCATCCAGACTGAAAAAGAATACTAGCATATGTAGGCAAGTGATAATAAATTCCAAAGCAATGGAAATGGAGTTTGTTTACTACCATTTGATGCGCAAAAATCAAACAACGAAAGCGCAGAACGTGATCCCTTTTTTATCACAAAGAAAACTCATCGTTCGTACTCTAGTACCCCTTTCAATTGAGGAATTATCAGGAGTTTTGAAAATTGCTTCTTTTTAGCTTGATATATTTTAGCCAAAGATTTTATAAATTCTTTAAGCCCATCGCAATTTACGACTTCAAAAAATCCCTAAGTGCAGCGAAATTTACATTTGTTACTACTAAACCATCTAGAAATCGAAATGTCTTTTACGATAATTCGATTAAATGTTGGGGTAAAAAGAACTCATATGGCTTTAGTTATTCACAGAAGTATTTTATGGCCTTAGCGGCAAATGTGTTTGTGTGTGTTTTTTTTTTTATTCATGATTTGGAAGCTTCTTTTTATTTTCATTGTTTAAACACCTACAAAATTTCATTTAAATTAATTTATTAGTAAATAGATTTTTTATGTATATAGAGTTTGGAATACTTATTTCTCGGAAAATACGAAAAAATAAATCCCGGGCTGAAAGGCACTACTTAAGGAAAATAAGTTTATTTACTGGAATTTAAAAAAAATCAAATTAATAGCTAAATAAAAACAAACAAAACTCATTATGGGCTAAAAAACTAACAAGCAGTTAACGCATATTTCTGAACAACAGGACCTAATAATAATACATGGCTAAAAAAGGAAAAATTTTCGTTTTGGTTGCAAGATTTCCGAGGAATATTTAATTGCTAACAATACAGCTTGAGGATTATCCAGCTTCTTGTTTGAACATAACTGCCTTCAATAAATCAATTGTACTGCACAAATTTGTATGTAAAAACTTTACCACCAGTTTTAAACAAAAAGTAAAGTAAAAAATTAAATACATAAAAAAATTAATTTTAAACAATTAATTGTTTCGGTAAATTATATTAACATTTTTAGTATCTGTTTATTAAAAACCGGATCAATCTGGTCCACTTAAAAGAAAAATTACATCTTTTCCATCAACAACTTATTTGCATTGTTATTACTATTTCAATAATATTACTAATTTTTAGTTGATTCATTGAATTTTTTTTAAATTATTTTTTATGTTGATATACAGATTCTGTTTTTGTCAGATAAATTAACAATAATTTGCTTTAATATTTTATATGAATTGACAGATTATTAAATTGCCATCACACGGAAGTTAAAAAAATTTGTCTTTTTTTTAATTTGTAAAACATAGAAAAGAAACAGGGTCTATTAACAAAGAGAAAAACTGCTACATTTATATCTTTGGTTTTATTAGAGTGCCATAGTGTTCTTCGAATACAAATGTTCAGTTTATTAAGTGTCAATATTTTATTGTTTTACTTTACTTTTATTAGAATTAAAATTTTAAATTACAGCCATAATTTGTAACTTCATTTTCAAACAGTTTAAAAACTTTAAAAATATTCAAAAAATTCTGTTCATTTATTTTAATACAACATCTAAAGACAAGTTGAGTTGGTTTTATTTAAAATTCATAACGAAATAAAACTGCAAATTAAAACCACCTGTCGCACACAACGAAGCAGCCGGCCAGTCAACCGATTTTTATAACAAAATAATTTAAAGAAGCTTCCACCACCAACAGCAGCAGCAGCAGCGACCTGGTAGACACACAGCAATAAACTTCCAAAAACAACATAATGATAAAAAAATCTTCTAAGAGTCAATATCATTTAGTTAGTTATTGTATAGGAATAACATCAATTTGTTTCTTGTATCTTATAGAGTGGATCTGTTTGTGTTTATTAAAGAAGAGGGAATGCGGGTACGTTGTAGAGCTATTCCTGTTGCTTGTTTCTCTTTTATTATCATATTCCGTTATTTTTTTATTTAAATGATGGTTAGTTATTAACACTAAAGACATGACCATAATTATTATTCATAAAGCAGACAGCCACAGTTTGTTGTATTAACTCAAGACAATGCTAAGTTCATCGTTAATAACCAAACAGTCATTAAACCATGCCAAACTCCTTCAAACAAGCAGGTACCAGCGTCTGTATGACGACGAGGAGAAGAAGTATATAGTTGTTGTACAGTACGAACAAGGGCGCTCAATCAAAATGTCGTTAATAAGAAAAATACATAATTAAAACTGAAAAGAAAAAATACAAATAATAATTTTGAATATGATCGAGATGCGTGCCACTAACGAATTATGTAAAAGCTTTTCCACGCACAATACAAGGCGAGAATAAAATAAAAAGAAAAATAAGTAATCGTTAGAAGAAAAAAATAAAAGAAACACGAAAGCAACACCTGTAATAATCACAGTTGTGTTATTAATTTTCAAGCCAAAGAAATTTACTTATAAACGATTTTGCAAGGTTCAAGCCAAAGAGTGAACAGTAAAATGATTTAGTGATTTTAAAACTATTTTATGTAAGTGTGGCAATTCCGCTTGCTTCAGTATACTGCGTAAAGGTTTTCAGTTGTCAATATGGCGAATGGATTTAAAACTTTCTAATCCAATTCTATTTTAGCAATGGTCATAGATAATAATGCACGGAATTGTCTGTCTACATTTATAAATTCGAAAAAATATAAACAACTAATGAAAAATGATTTTCATTGTTGTCTGGAAATAGGGTCGTAAATTTTTTAAGGCTTAAAGTCAAGGACAGATAGGTGATACTCCTTAGGGATTTCCCAAGTGAACAAATAAATACCCACATAAATCTGTATTTTAGTTTATAAAAACACATTTAATAGAGACATAATTCAAAGTAGAAACATTGAAATTATTAAATGGACTAAAAGGGTATGGAATCAATATTCACGTAGCGTTACAAACTAAGCACAAACCACCTGTTCCATCGTATGGTGGAATAGCTTGCATATTTAAATAACCAGATAAACTACTAAATTCAACATAACCTATTTTTTGTTAACTAAATAAATTTCTAAGAATTATAATTTTCAAAGATTTATTTTAAAAATACATTCTCAATAAATTCACATACATTCTCAACTAATTCAAGCAGTGATACAAAATTAATTTTTAAATTTTTTCTTAAAGAAGATACAAATATTGTGTATATGTACACAAATGTAGTTCGCGTTTCTCGCAAACTCTCTTCGGGCTGCAGTGATGAAACCTGGGCAACTTCCCAGCAAGAAATGATTGACAGAAACTAATACTAACACAATTTTTACACTAACACATCTGCAACAATTTTTATTGAACAGCGTTGCTGTTGTAGCGCTTTTAGTACTGAATTCCCAATTTTTTTATTAGACTAAATCTTATTTTTCGCTTGTGTTTATAGATAATATTGCAGCAAACTATAAAATACAGCTTACAAAATGTTTTGTAATTAAAATTGTGCCAGATTTCAAACAAAATTTTTATTAATTTTTTTGTAAAAAGTTAGTCGGTTTTAAGAAATTTTTGTAGTTTTTAAAACAAAAAATAAGTTGCAAATGGCAAAGAATCTCTCTTTGCCAGTTGCAACGTTGTTCGCTCCAAACAAACAAATCATATGCAAGAGTGAAACAACTGATATATGTTTTATTTCGTAACATTAAGAAAATTGCGCATTTATGCAGTAATTATATAAGTGGTATGGTGATTTATTAAAACCAAAAATTAAAGAAAAGTAAATAAAAAACAAAGAATTTAAAATAAATATAAAAGTGAAATTAGTAAGGTGAAATAAGAAAGGTACGTTGCATTTGAGATTGAAAGCAGTTGTAGTTTAGTGAACCTGACACTGGAAACCCGAAACTTCACAGACATGTTTAGGTATTTAAAACCGCCAAAGCCTTAAAAAAGTTAGATTCGAGTTGGAGGCCTTTAAATCCAAAATTGTAAGCTGTTTTTGAATATATAAAACTTTTCCTTATTTGCTTAATTTTTTGTATTCCTTTGATTTTCAGTCAACAACAGTATTTGATAGAAATGCTCAAGATGTGTGCTTCAACACCATTGTCGTCCAAAAGTGATGGGAAATATAAAGGTTATTTGAAACGTTTTAAAAACTATATTGGTTTAAGATATCTTTCCATATAAGGCATTACTTTCCTTTCAAGATTATGTCCAGGGTCAAAAGGAAATCTAAGCCCGGCTCGAAAAACTTGAGGAAAATATATGTGAGTATAAAATTATAATTTATTTTAAATTATTAAAAGTTTTGCAATTCTTATTGCCTAAAAATTTTGACGGAGTGCAAGGTGGTCATCAAAAAGGTTGATAAAACCGTCTGACGGCTGACTAGGGAGACTTAAGACTCAAAACTTGATGAATTCGTCAGCATGCTGCCTTTGCAGTACCTTCTAGCGGTGAAAGAGTTAGTGAAAAAGTTGGAGGAGTCGCCAGATTTCACTGAAGCAATGGTAAAGAACTTAAGTTCGTGCTTAAAGTATTTTAGTAATCTTACATTTATATTTTTTTAGACATCACATTTATATATGATTAAGGGGACATCGCAGGATGTCAGCACTGTGATGCGCTCAATTTTACCGACCACCTACTAGAAAAATATAATTGGGATGGAAAGTGTGATAAGCAAGCCCTCTCTAAAAGCTCTCTTTAGTTAATAACTCCCTGCGAGGTTTGTACTGCAGATTATTCAATCAAAAAGTTATTTGTTTATTGCGTATTAAATTATTTGTACATAAATGTATATCTTCTTTTACTTTAAAGTGTTTTCCAACAGCAAGGAGCGTTTGTTTTGAAAAAAGTGTGAAGAAGTCAGTAGAGCGAAGCTACCACAGACTACAACAAAAAAAAAAATATTTAAAAAGAGATAAAAATGAAGTATTTTATTACAAATAGTCTTTTTTTATACTTTTAAATATTATTTATATATTAAAAAAGGAACATGTATACATATTAGAATATATTAAATTGTGTTTTATTAAAAAAAATTCGATTTTTCAATTGAGGGTATATCCATCAATTGTGACTGGTATATCCATCAAGTGTGATGAAAACTTCTGTCATCACTAAAAAGTAAAATGCAGTAGTGTGAGCAGTGCAGATATATTTGTTTCATAATGAAAAGAATTCAGTAGTTGGAAGGAGATGCAAAATCACATGTACAAAAGTTTCCACCAAGTTGATGATGGATATTTCCATCATCAATGGTTGTCATTTGATGGATCAAATGATGGTCACTGTTCTTGTAAGGCTTCTAACTGTTTTTTTAAGGTGTAGTGCCTTTGTATGAAGTGATAGCTTTTTGGCTATATAATATTTAAAGTGGTCAACATCCATTTAAAAGTATGTCGGTCGGCCCTAGGAAGGTTCTTCGCCTTCCCGCATAAGGTTTACCTTGCCATATTTTAAGATTTGCGAAACCCACCAATTTTGAAACTTCTGTTTCCAATAGCCTATTTTCCAGAGCATTCTATGTTTTCTAATGGGCATTTGTCTATTCATTTACATAAAAGCTACCTAACAGAGTTCTAGCGGTTCAACTTGAAGACCTTCTCTTTTTCACATGCATTTTTTAATAAGACTAAACCTAATAAACTAACAGGTATTTCACTAACTGTGAAGAGCAAGACCAGTTAATCTAATCCGAATGCTACCACGTTCTTCAATTTGAATATTACTCGATATCCAAGAATCATCCAAAAAACGTTTAGTGTAATTTACAATTATCATTATCCACTGTTTTATTAAAAAAAAAAATAAAATGATGGCATTAAATACTTCTTTAAAAAAAGTTGTTTTAAATCCAATCACTGCCTGATTGATTTTGCAGCGCTTTTGACCAATAAACAGCAGAATTCTATATAAGTATAGGTTTCATCATAAGTCTACTTTATAACCTTAGGGGTGCAATTGCTTATAATTATACACTCTTCTCTTGCCTTGTCGTTCTTAATACTACAGATAAATTTTGTACCCAGTATAAACAACCTCTAGAACCATCAATTCTTAGAACACTTTGTTAATAGTTTTAAAATACAATTCTAGCATAGAATCTTGAATCCACAAGTTAACCAAAAGCCTACTATTTCTTTTATTAAACAGTTAGTGAGTTCCGCAAATATGACGAACATCAAGTTATTTTAACATAATCAACCTCTTAAGACCTGAACGTGAACCGATTGAGTAAAAGGTTTTTCAACTGTTTTTTTTATCTTGTGGGGTGAAAATTAAATATTTGTTTTTATTATTTTTTGATTTAAAGTGGTAGAAAGAGAAGGTGCACATAAGTGTACTTCAGGTTTAAATGATTAGTTAATGAGTAAAAATAGACTTATTGCTATGGTAATGCTCAAAGTAGTTATTTTTTAAAATACATAAATAGACATTGCATTTTATACATATAGTACGGCAGCGTGAAGAGCAAGTTGGGTGGCGACATTTTGACGCAGACGTGCTCTCTACAAAGCGCCGTAGATGACCAACATTGTCAAGCCTTATTTCTAGCTTTGGGTGCGGCACAACCGCGCGGTGCTTCTTTGAGGGAGGTTCGATTAGACAATCTTGACTTTCATCTATGGCATCCAAGCTGGATCCTACAAATGCGCTGGTGTTGGGACGAGATATAGTGCCAATAGGCAAGAAATTAGGTTCAACTTTGCCTCCATCATACTTCATCATCGCTTTGGCCAGATTCAGCCTGTATTGCAGCAAGCCTAAATTATCCTTTCGCTGGACATTTTCTTTTACACAACAACGCGTGTACATTACCCAGCAGTTGTTTTAAATCCATTCACATTCACATCAAGTTATTTTAACATAATTAAGGTAACACATGTAATTGCATTTAAATGGCATAAGTTCCCAAGGAACTCAGTAAACTCCAAATTATAAATGTTCTTGTGTGCTGAAAAAAAATATTTGGGGACTCATTCTTTCCTTTTAAAATTATTTTATGCCATCCTTGCTTACGACTTCCTAGATTTTGCTGTGCTCATACCACTTGCGTTTGAAAATTAGTGTATTTTTCGTACATATATACTCGCAAATATGTTGATTTAGAAAACAACTTTACAAACTAATAATAATAACACTAAGAATATACATTTCTTAATTTGATGGCAAATTAATTTCGCGAGATGAAGAGGAAACCATTCCGCTACTGCTAACATAGCTCATCAGTGACTTTACTCAAAATCTGTATACAAAACTAAAGAGTCTTTTATCAAATACCAAATTGATTGAATGAAAACTACATTGAATAAATAACGCAAAAAGGCAATAAAAACCCAAAAATTTCTTTAAAATAAACACACTAGAAAAATAAAAAAACAAAAAATAGTTACTCAATGGCTACCGTGTTCCATTACCATAACATAAAGAAACGTAACTAAAAATTAGAAAAGTAAGCGTAGATTTTCGCCTTTATCTTCTTCAATAATGAAATAGTTTTGCTAATTTTGAATAGACTGTCGTATTTAAAACATATTGTTCATGGCTTTCGAATGAATTTTTAGAAGGTAGACAAAATGAAAAACTTATATGAATAGTCTGAAGTAAACGATAATTTTCTTTTACACACATAAGCTAAACCCATTTTTAGTTAAAAACACAAAAATTTTTGTGTGTTTTTTTTTTTGAGATTAAATGAATAAAGCTTTAAATCTTCTATTGTTTTTATAATCGATATTTCGCCAGTTCATTGCAGAAGTTATTATTTAAAAACTAGTTCGCTAATTTCTGAAGATAGTATTTATTAAAGTGACTTCAGGCCGAATAAGACCTACTATTGAAAATTCTTTATGATCCGCCATTTGCGGACCACCAAAACTTGAAAAATACCCATTAATAGTAAAGAAACAAATACCACCTTTTTGTCGACTCTACACGCTAGTAAGAGTATTTTTATTAAGCAATGTCTATGCGATTTCATCAAAACTTGTACGCGACCACTTCGAATAATTCAGCCCTACGACAGTTCTTGCACAAGGTGACAGCTTAAAAATCATTCATTTAGTATAAAAGGACCAACAAGAGATTGTAGAGTCAAATAAGTTAGATTCTTAAAAGATTATAAACTATATTTCACTGCATTAGAACCACAAAAAAGTTAAATATAAATATCTGTCATAGAGAATTATATTTTTTAGTCAACAACAACGTCTTGCTCGCATAATTGTTTGAAAGTTGTGACTTGAAAACTTTTAATATTGCAGTGTTTTCATATTCGTTGAAACTTAGATAAATTTCTTTGCACTTTAAAGAAGCAGTTCTCATAAAATTGGGAAGTATTAAGAAAGAAATAATCTTTTTATTACTGAAGTAAAAAACTTATATTGACTTAATAAAATATTACAAAAACAAATTTATGCTGCTTTGATCAGTAAATTTGTTACACATAAACTTTTAACAAAACGAAAAGGTTTTCGTAATAACAAATCTAACAGAGAAATTGCATTAAAAACAGAAAGCAGTATAAAAATAAGTCCAGTTTTATTGAAAAAACTTTGGTCAAATAAACAGGTTGCAAATAATATTTTGAATATTTAAATTACTATAAAACATATTTGTCTCTGCTGAAATCTGTGAAGCAAAATCTTAAAAATTACAAGCAGGAATTGAAAAGAAGTAGAAAGAAGGGGAAATTTTCGAAGCAACAACCACTTAGTGAAGTTGTTATATTATTTTCATTTTTGCATTTTAAGCAATAATTAAAAATTGTATCTAACAAAAAGCTCAAGAAAAACTTTTATAAAGTAGATGAAATTATAACGAACTAATTATCAGATAAAAAAAGTGCATCGTATTGAAATAAAAATGTTACAAAGTGTCCTAATTTTATATGAACAATAAATCAACATTAAATACGTGCAATTTAAATGTATTTAAATATCTGAACATGAGGTTAAATCTTACAACTCGTAAGTAGAAAACTTGTTTTTGTTAAAACTGACGAATAAATACAGAAACTAGAAATCAAGTCTAAAGAAATCTCCAATTTGTTATAAACATACATATGCACACATGTACATATAAACATACAACATACATACATATGCATACCAAACCGCACAGACGTACAAAACTACCAATATGTTTGTATATCTTTAGAAGTCAACTTAAAAAAAGTCTTACGAAAATCCAAATCTGGTTTGTGTATCCATAGGACAAGAGTTAAAAGTAGATCGTCAACTATATAAGATTCGATTTACATGAACATATTGCCTGTATTGTTTTTCGAAAGTAGTTGCTTTAAAAGTTCTTTCGAAAACGGCAGCAAAGAAAAATCCATTTGACTTTACCTCAACTGAGTGTATGTATCTTAGTTGCGTTTTTTTATTTTATATTTATTTTGCTGTTAAGAAAAAACTTTTAAGTGAACATGCAAAAACCGGATTTGTTCGAGTTCAGATAGTACATATAAAAGGCATTATCTTCATATATACACACATGCATACAATACGTGTCGTGTTTAAGTGTGGTATATAGATACTTTTTAAAACTCTGCCCCAGCTTAAAGAAACTTAAACACATTCAATGTGACGACAATTTTACTTGTTTGAAGTGCTATTGTATGCAGTGTTAGGGGCAACTTTAAAAGTGGGTATAGTTTTATTAACGGATAAACTTTATGAATCTATACAACTTGAGTTGATAAAATTTATGAATCTATACAACTTCAAGTTGATAACATTAAAGAAGCAACATGTTGATAATCAATATTGACTACACTGTTTATTTAAGAGAAAAATGTATCTCTCTGTTAGCTTTATACCAACTTGTTGATTCTTATTTATATAAGGAACTTTTATTAGCATGTTGATATTATGGGATATTTTTTGGCTTAAATTGTATATTTAATGTATAAAACTTTTTACATGTTAATAAAGCTTTGTATTGTTTATATACATTTGTTGAAATTGTAGTTGACTTACACATATGTTTCATCAATGTGGTATTATGCAGAGTTGGGATATTTTTGTTTTGTGGTTACGACTTTTCCGAATTTTCATAAGACTACTCCACAAAACTAATCCTAAATTATTAATGGGTTTTCATTTCGACAAATTTTTCAATTAACTTTTTTTAATGCTTAATTGAGTGCTTCAAGATTATTGCCAAAAAGTTTTTTTTTATTAAATATTGCACATTTATTTATTTGTGAATGAGCCCTCAATAAAAATAATATATAATTTTAATTACGAAAGCATAACTATGAAATTAAAGATAATTTAATAAATGATGCTATGATCGTAAGGAACTGCTTGAAATTTAACAAAAGCTTGAAACTTTTTTAAGTATATGTCATCATGTTTGAACTAACCAAAGAATGATTGCAGATGAAGTACTTTAGTGAAACTAATCAACTATATTTCTCAAATTCAGCGTCAAATTTATGTTTCCTTTTAAGATAAAATAGTCATTGTTTATTAGGTTGTAATTTGTCAGTTAAGGTAAAGTTGGCACAATTCGAATCCTGAAAACTTAGGACTCATTTAAGAAAACTTAGTGTTTTATTTAATTTAAAAGGTTTTATTTAAAAGTTGTCGTGTTTACGATTATATATTAAAGAAATAAGCTAATTTCTAAGACAATAAGTTAAGATAAGTTTTCATCAGGTCTTAGAGTATTAAGATGGGTCTCTATGTATTGCTGCTAAGGAGAATACGTAAAACCGCAATGACTAAGAAAGAATGTCATCTTAAAACTTAATATCATAAGTCAATTGCAATTGATAAATAATTTTAAAGTATTTTTGCTCAATGCTCTCGTAGAAAATTTTTACATTTTGCGAGTTAATAAACATAACAATCTTTTACTTTTCACATGAACATTTTTTTACGTTGTTAACACGTTATTCCTAATTTTTAACTTGATCCCTTTTATAATGAAATGGTTTCCGAATATTATTAATAATACTGAAAGATCAGCTTACATTTCAAGATCAAATTTAACTAAATATATCAGAACGGATTTATTTGCGCTACTGACAAACAAGTTAACTAAAAAACAATTTTAAAGTTCGATATAATTCTTAAGCAGAAGTAAATCTTTATACTCTAAAATAAAACTCCAAATATAAAAATAAGGATCTTTCCCCTAAAGTCATGCGGGCTTAAGTTTATTCAGCCTTTTCAATTCGTTTTTGTAAACAAGAATAACGTAATTTACGAATACGCCATTATTGCTGCAGTATGTTTCCTTTTTTATAAAAGTTTGACTTAAAACCCTTAGTAAAAATTCAATTAATTGTCCTTTGTATAAATTAATTCTAATTTTTTTCTGAGTTGAACTGTTAACAAGCAAAGTTGTTAGATTTAAAATATTTAAATATTCGTTAACTATTATAAAATTAGTTTTGCTTCCTTGTTAAAAAGATAAAAAGATAAGAAAAATAAACAAAACAAAAAAAAAAAATAATAAAAGAAAAGCATTTAAAAGCACATTTAAGCAAAAATTTCCGAAATAATAATTAATTCATCTTTGTAAACTTACCCCATTACGAAAGTACTTGTTGGTAGTTTTTGCAATTAAAAAAGATATTTCTTAAGTACACATTAATTTGCAACGTTATTTAATATTTACAATGGACAGTGAAGCAGAATCAATTGATATACATTTTAGTTATTAATAAAGTGAAAGTTTAAACACGAAAATACGCTCGTTTTAAAACGTATGCTGAGGTCTCCAACAGGTTCGTATTATGTTTAGAATAATGTTCCAAAGAATTTAAAGTAATAAAAGTATTTTGAAAATGTTTCAATATTTCGGAATAAAATATTGTAAGCAACATTATTGACATCAAAAGTCAATAAATAAACATGAGGCAACCATAAGCCTCTTGCATTTTGCTTAGAGAGTCGAGCGTTTATTCTACTTTATGCTTTGAATATTAGAATATCTTACTTAATATTAACACTTAATTTGCTTTATTCCTTCAAAATAATAACTTAGTTTATTAAAAAGGTGCTAAAACATGTTTTTTAGTTAAGAAATAACATTCTGAAAGAACATTTTTATTAAAATAAGAGGTAAAAAATATTCATCTTTACCAGGGCATGACTGACTAAAATGCGATATCGAAAGTGCATATGGGATATCGAAATCCCATGTTTATCAATGAGTGAGATTTTTTCGTCTGTCTGATCGATCGCCTGTGTAACTTCAATATGATGGCAATTCGTTGCATAGTGATAAATTTGTTGAAGCAACCACAATGCGCATCTTTATGTGCGAACATAAGAGATGTTTCTTACGTAATATATCATCAAGCCGAGATGGTCGTATAGATGCAAATAAACTTCACCCAGAAACAGTTTAATATCTCGTAAATTTAGGCTTATTTTTCCAGCGTTTCTATCTTACCTTCTACTTTACCTTTTTATATTGTTTTAAGAGTAGAATTTATACCTGAAACATCTGAAAGAAAACGCCTGCTGTAAAGTATTACAGTTACATATTAATTGTGCGATAAATCTGTATGCTTTTACACATATAAAAAAATGTTTATTAAAAAACTAGTAGTCCTCGTATTATTTGTAACTTTCATTTAAATATGAAAAGACGACTAAAGTGTTCAATTTCACTTAATAACTTCTCTTTGCAAGCAATTCTATGGAATTGGAAAAGCATAACAAATAGGAAAAAATAAACATTTCCGAACTAAAATTAATTTAATCGATAATGTTGTGATTAAGGAAGATTCTTTAAGGAAATGTGAATGTTAACCTTATAACGTATCAAAAGGTAAGCAAAAAACTAATAGAAGCATAACTCGAATAATCTGTTATAATCTTCATATATTTATAGAAAGCTTTTTTGCTTCTTACCTACTGTATTTATAATATTCTCTTGTCTTAACTTCAAGGTTACATACAAACAAATAGTTCAAAAATGTTGTTAGCACTGGGTTAAAGAAAAATAAAAAACTTCAGCTGAAAAAAAATACTTAATAAAACTTCTGCTTTTAAATTTTCGAGTTAAATTAATTCTTAACTCAATAAATAGAAATAAAATGAAAAGCAAAAGTAAACGTAAAAAAGGCAATAGCGCAAGCTTGCAAAATATTATTCTGTTTAAAAAGGAGTTAACCAACTTTACAAACAGCCAACATGAAGGGTGTACTTCTCTACAAAAAACGCATTGCTTGCACTTTTGGCTCCAAATTAAAATAACAACAACAGTAATGCAGTATGAAAGTTTGTACAAATTTGTGTTTGAACTTCAGCGCTAAAGAACGGAAAAGATGTTTATTTGATTTTAGTTGTTGTTTTAAGAACATTTTGCAAAAGAAAATTTTTACAATCGCAAGTTAAGAAAAATCTGTTGAAAAAGTAAATATTAATGTTTAAATAAATTTGAAAGATTTTCCATAAATCACGAAAGAGGATTTTTTTGCATAATTTTTACAATATTAAAGTATTAGAAATTGTACTTTCAAAAGGTAGAGTTTATTTATTAAGCTTTTTAATATAAAGATGAGTTTATATCGCTTTAAATTTAATTTGTTAATTAATTTTCTTTTAACTTAACGCTACTTTTTTGTTGGTATGTATCGAAATAACAGTAATGATAGGAAAACAATTAAACTTTGAAAATTAGGAAGTCAACACTGTTTAAGATTATTTTAATATATTTATTTAAATATAGTGGTTAATAATTTCTTGTGTTCTCTTCCTAAGCAAATTGGGCCTATCTTCTTTAATGTAAATAAAACCAATTTTTAAATTACATTTGTCCTCGACGTTTCGTCAATTTTTGTTGACTTTTTCAAGGGGAATCTATCTAATTCATAAAAACAAAAAACATTATATGAAAAACCACTTTTTACATTAAATATAATGAAACTTACATTAAATTTGGTGTTATTTAGTTATATCAAAACATCAGGTACTTAATACAAAATAAAATTATAATTATATTAAATTTTACAAGTAAACACAATATTAAAATAATTTTAAACTTAACACACATAGATACAACTTAAATTAATATCACATTTTATTAAAGGGCAACAGTATATATACAATTATCTGTATCCTCTTTGAGATTCATCGATTGTTTCTTCTTTTGTTGAGTTCTTAGGCTCTTTTCTTCCCTATTTTTTATTTATCTAAAGTTCTCACAGCTTCAAAATAAGCTGCGTTGCCTGTTTCAAGTATGTGTTGTGATAATTAAAAATAAATAAAGTTATTCTCAGCTATACAAAAAACACTTTTAAGTTCCCAGAGTTTGTTGTTTCCCGGACCCTCTTTTCTACGGAAAGTGTAGGAAAAAATTATTGAAATTAACTAAAAAACAAGTAAAAGTGCTTTATTCGATTATACTGAATCTTAAACACCCTTCACCATATGTGAATGTTAATAAATATTAGTGAAGTAACTGCAATCAAAATAACAATTATTGGGGTGACAGAAATAAAAATAAAAAAATCAAGTAAATTGATATCTTAAAAATATACGGCGTACAATCGCCCTTTTCTATGAAAAGTTCGGAGACACAACTCGGAATACATGGGCGAGTGCCCAATTTCTTCACTTGATGTTTTTTCTTATATTTTAATTCTCTATTGCTTAATATATTTGTTTGTTTGATAGAAGTTACTTTACTACCCCGAAAAACAAGGACCGATCTTACCGATTTTCAATAGCAAAAACAAACTCATTGTTAAGTCAGCTCAGTTACAGGACAACCCGTTTCGCTACCCCATACGTATCTCATTAGTAGTAAAATATGGAGTAAGCAATAGCGAATTTGCCATATAGAAGTGTATTTTGTAAGAACACCACGAATTTCTTTTTTATTAGAAAATAGACATTTTTAACAAATCAAGCATAATGTTAAATTGTTTAACATAAATTTTTATTACAATATATGTATTTTTTTAATTACCACTGCTTTATTCTTTTAAAATATGTATTGTACTAAATTTAAGAATAATTCGCACATTCAAGCTAAATCTTTTTTTGTCGGGTCAGTTTTTCCACTCTAAAAATGTAGGATTTTGTTAAAACTCGAATTTCTTTTGGCAGCTTGGCACAACTTTATAAAAACGTTTAGTTGTCCTAATACAAAATTTATAAAAAAAATTCTTTTATATTTGCACAACTATCATAACAACAATGCTTAAATACATTGTTACATAAATACATATTGTAACAATATGTTCCTTAAATAATTTGAATCTATTAATTAAAATGATGCTTTTACCTGTTTCAATACAATAATTTATAAGAGAATCCGTCTCTCTCGATTAAGTTTGTAGGATATGAAAATAGTGATGGATGGAAACAAAACCGATAAACAGTGCTATCGAAAATGTTAATGTATTCGTTAACGATATAAAATAAAAGCCTCTTATTGAAATGTAAATGTTTTTACAGCACACAGTATTGGATTTATTGTTGGTTATAACAGTAGCTTGAGAAAGACTAACCAAAACAAAATTCAACACAAAACATTAAGAGAGTGATGGCGTGACAGAGTGAGAGAGAAAGAGAGAGCGCAAATAAACTATGTTGACATTCTGTTATTTAAAAATGTTGAGGAACCTTTAGTTAAGCGAAAGATCTCTGTTATAACGGACTAGTATTACGGATGATAATAGTAATTGCGTACGAATTTCTTGGATAACTTCAGTTCAGTTTCTTTATTTTATAGTTCCTGTGCATAAAAATTACTACTTCTGATTTGTTCTCTTAACAATAAAACTCAGTGTAACAAATTACAAAAGACAAATAAATATTCGTTAAAATTGTTAATACCACCAAGAAGGAATTTTGTGTGAAAACAAAATTACGAAGGAAATGGATAAAAACAAATATAAAGAGGATTACTAAACCGTTAAGTTTGCAATAAAACGACAACGAAATAGTGCGTGCAGTTATTAATAATAGTTAATAATATTAATAGTTATTATTAACAAAAAGGTATACACAAATAGGAAATAATCCAAAGAATACCTATAAAAAAAGAATTAAAAAGTTAATTAAAATTAAATTTGTTTCAACAATGTTTGCAATAACACCAATACAAATATAAAAATAAAAAATTAGAGTTTCCCCCTATTTTTTGGAAAATAAAAAGTATTTAGTTTTCTGTAATGAAAATTGTTTAAGATAAAAAAACAACAATTCAAGTCACTGTCTCAGAAATGGATGGATAATATTAGTGAATATATACTTATGTGCGTGCATTTATTGAACCCAGCATCTGAGAAGAGTTGGATAACATTGTTATTCATACAAACACACACTTATAAAGCAAAATACCTTTATATTATGGGTATCTACAGTTATCCAACTATTCATCTAACAAAGCGGTGAACTCCACTATCAAGTCAATCAGGTTTTAGTCGTAATGCAAAATAGCAACACAACGTCAACGTAAAATATAAAAAAGTCTTGAGACTTGAGAGACTTTAAAGGCAACAGCCAAAACAAAAACCATACAGATATTAAAGAAAAGACAGGCCAAAGCAAACAAACAACTGAATGTTAAGAAAAGCAAAATGCTAAGTCGGCGTTTATTATTTTTACCTGTAAAACTGGTTCCTAAATATCACACTATAAAATATAACTCTCCTTTTGTATTCTCTTCTTCTTGCTGACTACAAAAAACTATTCCATATAATGTTTGTTGTTGTTATTATTACTTTCTGTCATCATCATCGTTGCTGTAGTCGTCATCATTGTGATTGTTGTGTAGTTGTATTTGTTGTACTGCCAGTTTGGCATATAAAACAAAAAAAAAAAAAAAAACAAACAACAAGCTACGTACAATCTTGGTTTGAAATTTTAATCGTTTCTTAAGAAACGTACGTATGTATGTTTATACAAAAGAAAATCAAGAAGAAAAATAAATAACAAAAGCAGAAAACCAACACAAAAAAGACTTCACTGCAATCGAAAACGAGTTTTCTTTAATTGCTTTTCTTCTTAATACCTTTCGTAAATTTTGTTTTACTGGCTAAGAGGGACGCTTACTAAAGAGAGTTAGAGATGAATTAAATGAGTAAGAGTGTAACAACTTATATGATCTATACACAGAGAGAAAAAGTCTCATTTCTAAATAAAAATAGTGTAAATAAGGAACACAAAAAATGGAAGTATCTACTTAATAATTGCAATCCTAAACCAAAATAAAATCGTTAATTCCAAAAAAGAACCTCTTAAAACAATATGTTCTTAAAGTGATTCAGTTGTTCTAGTACATTTTCTATTCATTATGTACCTATTTCTGCTTTTGAATTTAGAATTCTTTAATCATTTACTTGTGTCTACATATATCAATAAATTTAAACTCTTAGGCATTTTTGTTTTTTTCTTACTTTTTTTTCTCCAAATTTAAATTTAATTTCTGTGCAAAGTAGCGTGTTTTCCGTCATAGATACCTATAGATAATAACAACATTTAATAGAAGAAGTTCATTAACAACGAATAAATTAAATATCATTTTGTTGGTAATGTACCTAAATGTATAGTAATTATATTTTCCTGCTAGTACCTACCATCCAGTGGAATACTGAAATATCAAAAATAGAATAAGATCTCAAAAAAATTTTTTTTAAATAAAGACCACAAAATTTTATTTCTTAAATATACGATTCTTGCTCAATGTATAATCTACTAGATTTTTATTATTTTAAAGTGAAAAATTGTTTTTATTGTGAAACATTTGTAGAATAATGAATTAAATTCTATCCTAATATTAACAATAGCAACATAACGCAGAAATATATAAAGTTTCGTTTTTTTGTTTGTAAAGATTATTGAACTAAACTTCATTCAAAATAAACTGGAAAAAAACTTTAACCAGCAGTTTTATTCTGTAACTCTCGTAGCTAAATCTAAATCGCGATCACTAAAAACCTAAAAGTAAATTACCGCAAAGTTTTACAGAATTTTAACGATGGAGATTTGTAGCCCGTTCAGGCTGCCATGTAATTAAGTAATTTCAAACTGAAGTTACGAACGAAATTTAAAGTGTTTACACTGGGTTATTTGACACTTGAGTTAAGTTCAGAAACATCTGTTCGTTTTTATGTTAGCATTACTTTATTCTTTTGCATTAAAATTTCGTACAAAATGAAAAAAAAAAACACTTATTATTATTCGAATTGGAAGCTATCTATAATAAAATTAAAAAAATAAATTAGAAATTTTCGAGTTTTTGCAGTTTTTATAATCCCTCTTAAATGTTATTAAACATACATAAATTGTATATATCAATGTTTACATACGTGTATTCTTGTAAATAAGTCAATGGTTGCACACGAAGTCGTATTTTATATCGTAATTTTTAGTTAATTTCGTTGAAATTAAGTAAAATAAGTTGATATGGGCAACTGTAAAATGTATGCGGAATTACGTAATTTCAAGTTGATTTCAGCCGAAACCACGGGTTATTAGCTCTACAGACTTACAGAATAAGGTTGCAGGTTTGAAATAATTCTCGTTCTTTGTAATCGTTATAGTTTTAATATTCGTTTTTTTAATAACGTTTTGAATATTTTTTAAGATATGATTATGAGTGATCTTATTTATTTGTGGACTATAATCTCTGTCTCCCTCCCTTAATATGATGAGGCAAGACTTAAGGGCTATTTTTCTCTATCTATTTTTTTTTTTTTTTTTGCATAATCAAACAAATTCCGTCTTCAGAATTCTCCTTACCTATTTATCAATAGCAACTAATATTATTTTTCAGATACTAAAAAATTTTTTTTAACTCTCTATTTTCTCAGAAATCATAATATTAAGATCTTTGGATACATTTTTAAGACAGAGTAGAATTTTTTGGCTGCGCTTGTTATAAAAATTGCAATTTTTATGAAAATAATTTTTCGGTTCACAATGTCTTAAAAGTGTGCGTACAGTTGTTCCCATTTTTGTAATAATTTTTATTTGAAATTTAATTTCACCTATTTTTTATAATTTTATTGTTTTAAAAGATTAACAATAGAATCTTAAACAACGTGTTTATCAATATTCCAGTTAAATTTAGTACAACTTACAATGCGCTGTGAATTAAAAAAAATATTTTCATTACATATATTGTCTTTTTTTTATAATAATGTACATTGTTCTATTAATATATAGTTAAATCACTTTTTGCAGTCTTAATAGCAGCATTAGTAACGTTTATTAATTAAGATAGCCCTGTTACGGTTTTAAACTTTAAATTATTTTTTCATTATGGTGATTGTTTGATTTTGTGGACCTTAATTTTCTTTGGGTTTGCATGAGTTAAATAAAAATGTAGCTGCCTTCATTCTACATCCCCAAAATTTCTATGTATGAATGGTTTTCAATACGATTTTTAATAATGAGCTCAAGCAGCATAATTTTTACAGTAGTAGTAGACATGAGTAAGGATTAGACGTAAAATTTTTAACTAGTCTAGTTTCTAATGTTGGATTACTGCAATATAATACCACCACTAAGAGACATTTCAAAGCAAAAATTGTTGCTATCTTTTTCAAAGGGTATTTTTAAACTTAATTATTTATAAGGATAATACACATTGCCAATACGCATGTACTCGTGATACTTTTAATTGCTTCCAAAGAAGAAAGTAACTTTGTATGGTAACACAAAAAGTTGATATATCTTTTTTTGGGTTAAATGTAACGAATGGAAAAGACGATTATTGTTTTACCTGATTTGTAAACACTGCATTATGTAACACTGTTGGAAAAAAATATAGCTACAGCGATGAAATTATTGATGACCTCAAAAAATTCTAAAATAAAATATTGAACTAATTGGAGTACTTTTGATTTTTTTTAAAAACCTAATTAAGTCTTGTGTAAGTTAGAGTCCTCCGCCACTAAAAATGTTCCTTTAATAAAATTTGTAGTTTCAATAGACAGGAAAATATTGCTTGTTTGTTATACAATAGTTTAATTGAATATTTTTCATTGCATTTAAAACTTTTGTGACAAAAAGAAAAAACATATCATTTTAACTCTACTGATCATAACATTAGAAGAAACATATGTACCTCTAGTATTGCCTTCAGAACTTGACAAACGCACAGAACTTAGAATTGTTAAGGCGTCGGGAGGGGAGAAGAAGAAAAATCAATACCGATAAAATACTTAACCATTTTTAAAATTGAACTAATTTTTGATCGGTCCTTATAGTTCATAAATACATTGAATGTATTTTTATTAATTTGGATTTTGTAAGCCTTTGTACAAGTTATAGTACGTGCCTGATTGTTGTTGTTTACACTAAATTATTCATATGATTATGATAATTTCTTTACTTTTCAAATCGAACTGCTATAAGAAAGTAAATATGTTGTAATCGCTTTTTAAACTTGAGTGAAATTACATTTACTGCAAAATGCCATATCCTATAGTCTAAACTAACTTAGCAATTATATATTTGGTTTTTTTTTAATTAGCTAAACTAACTGCTATTGAGAGTTATACAAACAGAATTATAGTTTGTCGCTAAATTATTTGATATTTTAAGAAGTTCGATTTTCTCAAGAACTTCGTAGTGTATTTTTATGGTAGAGATAGCGCCCTAAGTAAGTTTTCACCCACAAACATGCCCTATCAAAGCGACAGAACGTGTATTATTTTCTTTTGAACTTTATAAATTTGAGCAAACAAAACTCTTGAAAAAAATAAAGAAAAAATTCTCTGTAAATATTTTAGTTACAAAATCGCCTTAAAATTTGAAAGCGCTTTTAATGCTTTTTTGAAAGAAATTTAGTTTTTGTTTTATAAATTATATTTATTATTTCCTTACGAAAAGAACAAAAATTTCTATTGACCCAAAAAAAGCAAACTTTTCGTGTTTTTTTTGCTCATTTTTTTATCAGTGTATTGGGAAAGTTTTAAAGAGCAGCCAAGAATAAATAAAAGACACTGATAAATTGTTAAAAAACAATTGTTTTATTGGAAGAAGAGTTGCGAAGACAACATAGAGAAACTTTTGCTTCTTTGAAAACATGTTTCTTTTTCAGAATTTTATTCTTTTTGTGGTTTTATTGGAATTGGGTAAAAATGTTGTTGGTGTTTTTGATGTATTTTAAACTGTTGAAGCCTTTCAAGCGCAAGCAAAAAATACAACAACACCAACCAGTAGCAAACAAACCAGCTAACTTTTGTATCTCTAGTCAACACATTAAACCCTTAAACGACAACGTAACCAACATTTTCGTATTGCTGACGGTTTTTTTATTCGTAATGGGCTTAAATTCTTACTGTGTGTTGGTTGCATGAATAATACATACATACATGATATGTGTAGCTGTGTGTTAGAAGAATGTATGCCTTGTTTATGTAGTTGTGCAAGTAAACAAGCCCTAAATTAGTTGTTACTGTTGCTGTTTCTTCTGATTGTTTACTGAAAATGTTATTTGAAAAAATAAGAAAAAAATATTACCTGCTTTTTTACTTATAAAAACTCAACATTAACAATAGCAACAATAAAAATGTTCTTGGTTTTCTAGCATAATGTTACATATTTCTTCTTAACTTTTAGTATTTTATTTTCTTCAGTATTCTAAAGGTATGTAATCTGTTTTAAATGTACTTTAAATGCATGATAGTAATTTATCTATCAACATATTTATGGGTTTCATTTCGGTGTGAATTTTTTCGTAGTTTTTTATGATTAATACACTATTCGCGATTTTTTTTAATGACACCGATTGCTGTTATGTTTTAAACCCTTTACCTGCTTAGAAATAAACTTCAGTGGCTTGATTTTAATAAAAGTAAAATTTAAAATGATTGTCTTCAAAAGAAAAAGACATTTTTGATTTAGATATTAACTTTGCTTTGTGATATTAACTCATTACAACCCTTGAGCATATGACACACTCATAATCTGATGTGAATTATTTTTTATTTGAATAAATAATTTTTAGCACTTTAATAATTAATTCCTTAATTTTTCTTGATTGTTGTAACCATCAAATAAAAAAGATTACTTAAAGGTTTTTACATTTTTTCTTTTCATTTTTCTTTACAGAACACAAGAAAAGGTTTTCTGTTTTTAATAAACAAAATCCAGAGGGAGTGAAGTTTAGTTTTTAATCAAAATAATAAAAGGAAACAACATAAAAAATATTAAAAATAAGAATAAAATACAAATAAAAAAAATTAACATAAAAATAGAAAAAAATATATAAATAAAGAAATAGAGACGGCAACGACCAGCAATAAACGAAGAAGTGCATTTTTAAAGAATAACAAGTCAACGAGTTTAAGACCAGTTTAAATAAAGAGAAACTTAAATAAAAAAGGGGCTTAATTAAACCTCTCAATTGGAAAGTGTATGTGTATTTGTGCTTGTGTAAGTGCTTGTAAGTTTTTTCCTTATTTTATTTTTTGTTCAATTAAATACAAGAAGCCATTTTGTTATTTTCTAAACAAAAAGAAAAATATTTAAATAAAAACTTACACACAAAATATATGAAATTTTATATCACTACGTTTAAGAAAACTGAAAATATGACCTTAAAAATAGCAAAATAAGAAATTTTAACATACAACGATAAAATGAGTTTTGAGAAAATAATGGCCGGCAAAATGTTACTAAAAACTTAGCAGAATACTTTTAAAAATTAACTCTAACTGATAAATTAGCAAATGATTTAAGTGAAATTGTGCAATAGAATTTGTGAAAATATCAACCACCCAACAACACGATTTACTGTTTTTAATGTTTCAAACGGTTTAAAAGCTTTAATTTTTATTTATACGAGAGTCATTAATTTTGGTGATTCCTTCGTTTTTGTTTGCTTTATAACGTTTCATGTTTTTGCAAGATTTAAGATTAAAATCTAATCAACCAACACAACTGCCCGTTATCTCTGCCTGTCTGTCATCTATAAACAATCAAAACTCAACTGCAACAAACGAAACCAACATTTTGCAAACATTTTCAACAGCATTCACTTCTAAAGTAGAGTGGGCAAAGATTTACAACCATATTCTTCTGCTTCTGCTCTGTGGCATATACTAATTAACAAACAGCGACTTTCATCATTATCAGCCGCTTCAAACAAATCATCAGCTTTGTAGTGTATTGTTTGACATAAAATTTCTGAAAACAAACAATAGATGTTCACATGAAAATATCAACTAAAACTAGGAAAAACAACAACTACTTATCGCTCCATAATAATTATTTTAACTTTCTATACTTCAAACAACATGATGGCAACTTGGATATATCTTTTGATTGGTAAGTATTGGCTTTTATGACATACAAAAATATTGTACAAAAAATATCTCTAAAAATATTACGTTCATGTTAAAAGAATACAAGTGTATTCTGGCGAATAACACACATTCCCATACAAATAAAAACATCGTTTGCTTTAGGAAAAGTTTTATACTTATTTATTATTGATTGTTTGTGTTGGTATTGGCTTTATTTTTATATCAAAACGAACCTCTTTATAAGAACGTGAGTGGAAAATTTAAGTAGATGTCCTTTAGTTCTTATTTTCTATTTTATGCAGCCAACAATGTTTTTTATAAATGTTAAGAAAAACTTTCCTTTTCTTATTTTTATTTTTCTTTTTATCTTCAATACTTTTTTATTGTGAAGGTTCCTCTTAAGTCTTTAATTTTGAAAACAAATCGGTCTAGTTGAAAATTTTTCACTAAAATTTAAAAGTTATGACAAAAACTTGCATCCAAAAACACTTAGATAAATATCAATCTCAGTTTAAAAAGTTTCCGACACAAAATTATTTTAAATTAATTTAGTTTTATAAATTAAAGCGAAGTTGAATTTAAAAAATATTAAAAAGTTTGATTGTTTTTTATTCACTTTAACACACGTAAATTTAAATTTGTTTGTTTACATCTTTAAACTAATTCGTTATTTATTATTTATGTTATTGACTTTAATTCAATATGGGAAAAACTGAAATTACCATTTTTGAAGCGATGCTAAAATAAGTAAACTTTCAGAAGAAAAAAAAATTGTTTTCAATTTTTAATATTTTACAGAACCTTCGATGAGGCTTTGTATAGAGATTTTATTTTTTTATAAAACGAAAATATATACTCAAATGTTTTTACATAACAGGAAGTAATGTAGATTTTCCAATATTATTAAATAATTAATTAATCCTTACTAAAATATTTTTCGATTTTTTTACACCTTAATCGTTTACTACAAAATCAAGTATTTTAATTTCACTACGATATGAGAATTTTGCAAATTTGTTACCGAGTAAAGTATAAACTCGCGCATTATATTTTTTAATTTTTAAACACCTAAAATTTATATATTTTGTTAGTTTACCTTTTTATAACTTAGCTCCTTTGACCTGCATAAATTATTGGCCGTAATGCTTAAATATTAAATATACTTTTTTTCGACATTATTTATTGATTTATTTTGATTGTTTTTAAAAAATTATAATAGTCTTGTTTTTAAAGTCGTCAAAAGGACAATAAATATGAATATCTAAAAACTAGAAACTTTCACTTTCAAGTTCGTGGTAACAATGGAAAAATTGCACTATTTTCTATAATTGCATGTTATATCGTAAATTTGATGTCATACATTTGATCCATTTGAATACTTATAATTATGCTTAAATATAATTAAGAAATTAAAATTATTTAAATCAAGTATTTAAGTTTTTATTATTTTGAAGCAAAACTTGGTCCCAAAAAATTACGATTGCGTAAAAGGTATAGGCCAAACCACTGACGACAAGTGAAAATTATTCTTTTTGTATGGAAAGTAAGGAATTTAATTTTATAACATGGAATATTTTAAATTCAAAAAATATTTTTGAATTGATTTTTTTAATTTCTTTGTACTTAAAATATATTTATTTTGTTTGAAATGAATCTTCTGTTCAGCATTTTGAGTCACAATTAGGGTTTTTGATTTCCTAGAATTTTTCTTTTTCCGGAAAACGGGGAAAAACCGCATTCTCGGGATTTCCTGGTATTCCCGGAAAAAAGCAATTCTTAAGGAAAACAAATTTATTTAATGAAATAATATTCAAGAATTCATAGTTTTATAAAAATATAAACAAATAATAAAATAATCGAAAAATAATAGTATTAAAAGTTTATAAAACTTAAAAACATTTCAGATGACAAAACATATGTACATGTGTACATTTGTGAAACATAACGAGAGATAAAAAAAGATTAAAAATATTGAAAAAGTATTTTGTTAATTATTTCTTTGAATGATGTGATTTTAGTATTTCAAGTGCATTTAACAATTCACTAGACATTCTGTTTCTTGTTGTTGTTGCAAAATTTCCAGCAATCGAAAAAACCCTTTCACTAAATTCTGAGTTAAGTTTTGTTGTCAACAATGCGTTATAAAGATTATCCATGTTCGTTGTTTGAGTGTTAGTGGCTGGGAATAACTAAAATTCCTTTTCAAACAAATTAGTCAGCTTTAATTTTATATCTTTTGTGTTAGAATTCCAACGAAACGGGATTTTAAGAAGTTTTAAATATTACAACAAAAATATTTGAAAAGCAATCAGTGTATTCTCGCTTTCCGGGTATATAGCCAAAGCTATCCATAACTTCACGGGTGTTCCCTCTCGGGGATTCCCGTTTCCCAAACCCTAGTCACAATAAAATGAAGTATCTTAAAAAGTACTTGCCATATAATGACTTACTTTTGTGATTGTCAAATTTTGTTACTCGCTAACCAAACATATTACTAGTTGGACTAGTTCTTTAAGTTTAAAAAATTAATACCTTTAAATTCGTACTAATGATTATTATTATTTCCTGTAATAATCATTGTAATTAGTTCTCAATAATTGGTTATTAAAGTCTCATGCCTTGTTAAAATCATTAGGTTGGTAGTCTAGTTGGAAAGTCCTTCCGCCAAAAATGCTTAATTTCACACTCGATTACCTTTTCTGAAATTTTTTGCTGAGACGGCTTATGCGACCTAATACTAAACCGCATTCTTCCAAAACCTCCTCATTGTGTAACAGATACAGAAAAAACTGTCTGTACTAATCTTTATTAAAAAAATATAAAAAAAAACAAGAGAGTAATACAAAACAACTAATAGTTTATCTATTAAAATATTTCTTTTTTAATTTAAAAGTAGATTTTGTTGTGGGAGCAATTTATACAAACTATTTTGTAAAAAAAACGTGGCAAATTCTGTAATACAAAATGCAGCTGTGAAAAACTCAAGTAAAAATAATTCCTAATAAATGTAAATAATGAAGATAATTAATTGTCAGTTTGTACCATAAATATTTTAATAACACCTAATTGTTGAAAGACTCTCGTAAAGCTAATGAAATTGATTTGAGTAAAATTATTGGCATTTCGTTTCATTTTTAAAAACTTAAAGCTTTATGCTAAGCACTCAATTAAAATTTGCGACAATTTCTCAGAAACTTCGCTTATTCGCTCATTTCGCACTAATTTTTCTATAGACGAAATATGAACAGTTTTAAAATTCAATTCAATATCAAATAATCATAGACTTGCAAGAGTTTAGACCATAGGATTTTAACCCTGTATGTCCGGTTTATCCGTTCCTGCGCTTCCCCTACTAAATTCATATCAAGCTTAAAAATGCAAAAAACATTATTAATTAACATTTGGTAGAAATTAAAAAATTGTCTAAAATAATTAAATTAAATTTCTGTACATGTTTAATTGGAAATATTTTAACAATGTTAGATTCTAAATTAAAATTTTTCGTACTATACATGTTAAAGTACACACATACATATGTGAATTTGCACTTAAATTTTTAATTCTTGTCATGAATAAATTTAATTAAAAATGACACATGTTCTACTTTTATTAAAATTTCATATGCTTATCCTTCTAAACCAAAGAAAAATTTAATTATGTAGCAGTGCTGGATAACAGTTGTATTTCGCAACGCAAATTACATGTAGCGATTTATTTGTATAATATTTGATTTAGAAATCAACAAATCTTTACGCTGATGATCCTTTCGAAGTAAAAAATCTAAACGTTCAAATTGCAATACTTGAAATCAAATGTAAAAGTAATTTATGTAGAGACGACATTTGAATCTAAATATTTTTCTCAATTCGCACGAGTTTTAAGAAATGACTTAAGTACAATTTTCATACACTCATTCACTTTTTGTATTTACTTACTCACACGAAAAAGGAATTTCTTTTCACTTAGAGATAATAATTTTGAGTTTTGCATAATTCATGTTATAAATTTGCCAAGTAGCTTGTTCTCGCATTTTAAAAGAGTTCAACTAACCAGACCATAAGCACGCCCTCCAACACGACACCACACATGCTTAAAAGAACAGCTAAGAACGTACTAAAAAATATCTAAAGAATAACTGAAAAGCTTTCAAGTAAAATATAAATATGAAAATTTTAAATAAAAATTTTATGGCGCACGATGAATACATTTATTTATTTTTTTGTGTTGAATATTACAAATTATATTATAACATTAAATTTTTACAATTTATATTTATTTAAATCTTTCTTAAACGCTTTTAAGTGTTTTGTAATCACTTGAGCCAACGATTAAAGTTTTAATAAATTTTGCTCAAAATATAATTCTGCTTTTAATTTTAATTGGCATGTAAACTGACTTGCACTTCAACAGAGCACAGTGGAATAAAAGGTGAAGTTAAAAATATAAATATTTTATGATATTACAATGAAATATTCATTATCGAAAACTACAAAATAATATGTATTACTGCAGGGAAAGCATATCCGTATGGCCATTTCGCTACTGCTCATATAGCTCTACTCAAATATTGTATTGAAAACTGAAGAGTCTTATACGAAAAATCAAACTGTTACCATTAAGTAACTATTTGTATGTTTTCTCTCATTTTTCTACATAATGGTTGCCACTGGAGACCATTCATATGTATTTTTAAGACTTAACTAAGAAAGTAAAATAAAAATTTTATACAACTTTTTATAAATAAGCAAAGTGCACATGCAAATATATTAATATGAAAATTTAATTTTTGAAATCTTTTCATGTTAATCTACTTTTATCTTCTTGAATTGTGCTTTTTGCGAATAATACTTATATTTTAAGGAATTAAGGACAATTAACGTAGATAAATTTGGATATTAATTTTCTTTTTTGTGAATTGAGTCAATTGGATATTTAATTAGAATTTTTTTTTTTGTTTATTTTCATTTAAAGATATATGTAATTGAGCCAATTAAAATTTTAAAAAAATTGAATAACCTTTCAACTTGAAAACAAATAAAGCCTTTAATATTTGCTAAGAATTTTTTCTTGGTTTTAACCAATAAAACCTAGAAAACGTGGGCATAACAGTTGTGTTTAAGGAACGTTTATTTCAAATGTTTTGTTTCTATACAACACACACTTTTTTAAATTTCGTTTAAACTGACAAATGAACAAATATTTTTCAGAGCCTACTGATTGATCACATTGTATCTTATTTTGTAAGCGACAAATTGCAAAATATTTGCGTGAAATTATGTATGATCCAGCGTTAATGTAGATTTTATAAATCAAAAAAGTTTACCTTATGAATGGTAAGAGGTAGCTTAAAAAAAACCTGTGAGGAATGTTACTTCTTATTTTTTACCATTTATTTCCTTTTATTTTCAATAAAATTTTTGGGCTGCCAGTAAAAGGTACAGGCATATTACGTTTGCTATAAAGTTAATCCAATAAAAATGTTGTTCAAAAAAGTAGCAAAATATGATTTGACTAGATTAATTCCTGTGAATGTTTACGATGGTGGCTACTAAATAATTTTTAATTACAACTCCTATATTCGGATACCGGTTAGTTTTTTCTTTTGTAGTTCCTTGCAATGTTACACACTTTACAATTTATAACATTGTATGATGTTTTCAGAAATGTTTATATAAATGCGATCGAATCTCTACATCAACTATGTATCCGGCTAAAAAAGTCTGTAGTCAACTTTGAAAATTGCCGTAGTATCGAAGCAAGCAATACGCAGGATCACAGCAAACATGGTGGTTTGATCGAAAATTGAGTATTAACAAAAATAATCTGTACTCAGAAGCATTTAAAATGATTTTTAACAAAAACGAAACTCTATACTTAACTTATGACATGCATTTATTCTAAACTAATATTTTTGTTGAAATATTTTTCAATTGTGGATTGTATTTAGTTGTGAAATCCAATGTTCATTTTCAAATCATCCATAGTTTGTAAACAATGTTTTAATTAAAGCGATGCATACTTTCGTTTGACTTTGTGTTCACTGGATTGCCACACACTTCCTCTGTCAACACAAACACACACAAGGGAACCTTTAGTTCTCATTGAATATTTATAATATAGAGATAAATACAAAATAGAACTTTATAATAAATTTATTATCAATGCTTAGTACAGAAAAACTTCTTAACCTTTTTAAAAGGGTGTCCCAAAATTAACTTAAATTTTAAATTAAATCCTAAATTATTATTGATTTAGAACACAGGATATTACTATGTATCGGTAAGCATACTTAGTTTTTTAGGCGAATACTTTTGTTTTTTGTCCACACTATTTATGACTCATTTATAAAACTGAAGCTGAGTTTTGTTCAGACTATTAAAAAATACAACTTACACCTTTAAATTCAAATAACCCTATAAAATGAAATTTAAGTGTATCAAGAATACATGCAGCAAAAAAAAAAAAAAAAAAAAAAAAAACGGATCCGCAAGGAAGTACTCGTTTAAAGACAAGTTGTATTGTGATATTAGAGACAAATGTCGTTAGATAAAAATAACTCATATCGAGACATCACGGTCTAAGTTACAGTTTACAGTGCTTATATAGCGTTATTTGCGCAGTTTTATGAATCAAACAGTGACACGTTATAGACGCATTTATAATTTGGCAAGTACATTAACTCCACCAATGTAACAACTTTGGCAGCAATTCATCAAGGTGAATGATTCTATGCTCGAAAATTGTCATTCTTACTGAATCTAAGCCTTAAGGTTTTGCCGACAATTTGGAACGACCCTAATTATCTAAAAGAAACGTTAAAAACTTTGTAATTAAATATGCAAAAAAAAGAATGTTAAACGATTTATTTCAATTTGTTTAACAAAGCCTTTTGAAATTGAATTAATATAAGAGAGTATAATAAACTTCTAGAAAGAAAAAAAAAAAAACATTTAACTAAAGTTTGATAAACATTAATCTACTTTTGTGATTTTTCTTCTTATGGATAGTATTTTAGAATAAAGATTATCAATAATATTGTACGTTACGCTGCTACTTTTGCTATTATACTTTTCTAACCAAACGCATTTCTAGAAGAAAGCTTTTGTAATAAATATTCGAATATTGATAGGTATTTATTTTAGGTATTTTGTTGCTGCGGTTGTTGTTTACTTCAGTTTTTATTAACAAAACTTGGAAGTTAAATAATTCATCATCGTCAGTTTTAGTTACCCTCCCTTCATATCTTTTTCAATATTTTTGTGTTCTTTTTTTTTATTATTAACTTTAATGATTTTTCTATAAAAGCAATTTTCTGAATAAATTGTATAAAAAACATTGACTTCTTTCTAATGCTTGTATTTAATATTTTAATGAACAAAGTGATTTCAAAGTTTAAGACTACAGATTTGATTAACTAATTTTTTATGACTACAAATTTCCTTTCCGAAGTTTCATAAAACAACGTTTGAAAATTTTTACAGTATTCGGTTACAATCGTTTTTATACAGCTTTTGTAAACTATAAAAAAAAATGTTGTTGAAAAGATATAAAAGAAGCAAATTTTGAATGGCATTTATCAGAAACCAGAATGTTTAATAATACACATTAAAGAAAGCTATTAAAAGTTAAGGACACTTTATGCAGTAAACTTTTCTATAAGAGTATTTATAAAGAAACAAAAATTAAAATTTTTGTGTTTTGTTTTTTTTTTTTTGGTTCTGTCTCTAATCTTATTGGGTTGCAGACATATTTGAAACAGTTTACAGACATAAATTAGTTTGTTAAATAGATAATATTTACAACGTGCACTTCATATGGTAGATAGATGCGAAAAAAGCTGATGAAAATGTTGAGATCTTTAAAATGCATTTCATACTTTTCCTAGTTTTTGTAAGAATTAATACATCATTTAATAAAATAAAAAATACAAAGTTCATATACTAAATCCTAACTAAAAATTCCTATTTCAGATGTATGTTATTATTAATAGAATTAATAAATAAACCACTTAAAATATACATCAAGTATTTCGTTAGCCTTTTCTCCTGCAATTAGTGTTTTAACATGTCCTGACTTATGTATGTTCCCTTCGTGTACCTTAATTACTTAGCATAGCAGTTAGATGGCCAAAACTCGTTCGCTCCGATCTCTTTATAGATACAGGGAGACGTGTTTTCGATTTTTTTTTCTTTTTGATTTCATTTTAGGATTTTCAAAAATAGGAAACAATTTTTGTTTAGAGCGTATTTTATTTTAACATGACAAAGCATATGGCTTTTGGTGGTGCAAGTTTTTCTTTCTTCACTTATACCATTTTTAAATGACCAAAAATTGCAAAAAGCATTAAAATCGATGAAAGCAGAATAGAGTTAACAACTTTGTTAGCATTAACAGAGCCGCTCACCAAAACAACTGTTGTAAACAACGATTTACTTTGTAGGTTATCTCAGACGCAATTTGCATATACGTTTAAATGCAAAATTTTAAGCCATATGTAAAAATGACTATTATGACATGAATAAGGAATTACATGCGGATTTGTAAAAAACATTTCGTCAAAAGGCACCTTAAGTTGACACTTTTTTCTTTTTGCCACTTTAAGAGAGTTATAAAAGAGAAAATTGATTAGGCTTACGTCATTGTTAACTTTAGCCAAAGCATCCTTAAACCATCATGAATATAGCATCAGTTAATTTGAATGACATTAAATTTTGTTTTGTCTGCGATAAGTAAAAATCGAAATATTTACACGTTTAAAATTTTCGGTATTTGTTGGCATTTTTCGTTTTATAGATAATTTGTATTAACTTTGATTTTATGGTTAATAAATGGCATCAGTGCATTCATTTTAATTTGTTTAAAAATTTTACTGTGTTGCATTTCATTGTATTAGTTCACTGTTACTTTCATTTTTCATAATACATACAAATCAGAGTGTATGAAACAAACATTTAATCCGTTTTTAATTTTAGCTAAAATATGTTCATTTCTAAACCCTTTAATATATTTGATGCATGTTACATACATACACATGTATTTGTAACTAAAGTTTACTTTTTTATGTTTTAGGTTTTTAATTTTAAAATTTAATTTGAATTTTAATCCCAATCAAAATCAATAAGTGCTTTATCATTAGTATCATCATAATTTTCATTACAGTGTACGAGTTTTTGCTTTGAAACATGTAAATGGTTATTTCATTTTGTGGCTATCAAATGCAAAATATTTTAAATAAACACAATTTTTATTTTTGAAATGCAGAGCGTCATTATTGGCTGTTTATTCCTTCAACTTGTAAACATGGCAAGTAATGGCATTAATTTTTTATAAAACAACAACTGCAACAAATAATTATATAACAATAATAAACATCAGAAAACTCAGCTGCAAGTTAAATAATATTTATTTTAATTTTATTATTGACCTTCCATAAAAAATTTTCAACTATTTTATTTTTTTATTTTTATTGAAAGTCCAATTCAAAAAAACATTTTTAATTTTAGTAGTATTGAAATTTAAGAGTTTTAATTTAAAATGCTCGTTATTTAGAAATAAAAAATATGGTTAATATTTATTTAAAACGTGCATAATTAAAATACATATTAATTCTTAAATCCCTTGAACTGGGCATCTCCCATTAAGCTTTAAAACCGGAACGAACGAAATTCTTAATGGTCCAGATGTAACTAAACTACCTTAATTTTAGTCGAATACCCTAACTTTCTTTTAATTCAAAAATGTTTAATATCAAATGAAAAGCATCATATTATAAAAGGTTTGGTTAAAAGTCCTGCAAGGTAAAACAGCCCTGATTAGAAAAAAAAAACCAATTGTTGCGTAGCCGCGGTATATAAAAAGGAAGGTCGTCTGTATGGCAAGCAGCAGTTCTTTAGTTATAAGGAGAAAAAGGTAACAATAAAATATGCTTAAAAATGGAAGTCAAGTAGGTTATGACCACTCTTTAGTTAATAAAACAATAAATCATAGGGTAGAAAGTAGCTGGAACCACAGAGTATTGTCATCAAAATGTTGCGTTGGTTATAAAGTTTTTATATGAATATCCTGTTGTTCTTTTAAACTATTTTTTTAATTCCGCTAAAAATTAAGACCTTGTTTTTTTCATTGCAACTTATTTTTTAACAAATGACAATTTATACAATCTAAAATCGTATTTAGTAGTTCACACTTTCAATAAACTAAAATTATTAAATGAACTAGAAATAATTTGCGATAAATGTGAATAAAAATTGAATTAATTTTTTATTTAATTTTATTTTCCACAAAAAAATGGGAAAAATAATTAAGACGTAATCCTGTCGATAAATCCAATCCAATATTCTTTTTTTCTTATATTCTAAGGCTTTATTTGGTTGTCCTAATAAAAGGCTTAAAAAAAAAATAATTTGTATATGCAGCTTTAATTTTTTTCATAGGACTTATTTTATTTATTTCAGCTTTCGTTATTATTTAATGTTGTTCTTTTTACCTGTGCCTGAGGCTGTTGCATTTATTTGTTTAAACTGTTTTCTGTCTCTCATGTTTCACCTAAAATGATTTTTAAATAAAAACTAACTAAATTTAAATAATGCTTTTATACGGTTCACAGAAACAAAAACAAAAAATTAATGAATTAAAGCAAAAATTTTCCAAAATGTTTAAATGGTTTCATCTAATAGGGTTATCGCGAAAAACAATTATTATTATTATTATTATTTTTATTGTTATTATTATTATTATTATTATTATTATTATTATTATTATTATTATTATTATTATTATTATTATTATTACTATTATTTGTAAAATTTTTAATTTGATCTGGGACAATGTTTAAATTCATTTACCATTTATGGTAAAGGACGATCACGACGGCCTCAATGTGCGAACTAGTCAAGATTTACATAAATGAATGAATGATGCATAGAGTCATGGATATATATAATAGTCAACAGTATATGATTATGGTAAGAAGTAAAAATTTTATTGATTTCTATGGTTACGGTTACGGTTATGGCATTATGGCATACCACCAATAATTAAATACAGTGTTTCCCATAAGGTTGCTTCAAACAGCTGTTTTATATTGTTACGGTTAAGGCACGTCTGATTGAACATTTAGTTATTCAACAATTCAATGTTAAGTAATAAATTTTACTAAATTTGAAAAGAATTTCAAGCTGTGAATGCCACTTATGACAAATTCGAATTCTACGAGTATTAAAAAGTTACTTTAACAACGATATATTTTGTTGTAGCAAAATACAAACAAAAAATAAAAACTGCATGTATTTAATAAAAACTCAATAACAAAGTAAAACGTAATAAATTGTTTATTGGATCCTTAATGTTAGGTTGCCAAATAAAAATAACAAAAACAAACATAACACAAGCAAAAAGTATTTTAACCAGCAGATTTGAAGCAAACAAACAACAAAGCGCATATAATTCGAGTCCATTTTGTGTAAAGAGTTGTATTACAGATTTATTTTTGGGGGATACAACCAAAAAACTCATCTTTGTATGAGAAATATGAGTAATAATAAAATACCAACTTGGAACATTTTATCATATTGTTGTTGTTATTTAATTTAGTTTTATTTCACCTCCGAAAAAAACTATGATGCAAAAAAAAAAAAATAAAAAAAAATATTACTTATTAGAAACAGCAGCAGAAATAGTAAATTTCCTATTAAATTCAAACAGACCAAATATAAACACAAGTTTTTCGTAGGGTTTGTGATTTTAAAGAAAATGGAATCAAATATTTGATTAGAAAATTTTTCTTTTAAAATCATAATCAAACTCGTTTTTAAATTTTAAAATTTATGAAAGTATTTTCTTTAAAATATTTATCTTGTTTTGAAATACAGCACGTCGGTAGGTATTAAGTATTACTCGCAAACCTCATGTACAAATTTAAAGTAATTCTCTCATTTTTTTCTTAAATTTCGAAAACAAATTTCAGTTGGATATTTATTTTTTCAAGTCTAAGCAACAACTGTGCAAATAACACCAGTACTAATATAAAAATAAAATAATAAAAAATTAAAAACAAAATAAAACGTATCGATTGAATGAGTAAATGAAATAATTGTTGCAAAGACTTACTTATAGGCAGGCATTGGTATTAATAGTACAAATTCAAAAATACATCATATTGATGTAGCATATGCTACCCAGCCGCACCACATGAATACATTAGGCTGACGTCTCGTTTAAAGGTGATTTTTTAATGCGATCATATATTAATTTAGATTTCAGAATTCGGCATTGAATTCTGTAGAATTTGAGAAATACGTAGGCATCACTTGTCGCTAGTGCGTAATTAGAGACGTATGTGCAAATTTTGAAAGTTTTATACCTTTTAACGTAATGCAATAACATATACCTAATTAAGTTATTTCCAATTCAAGTTTAATTTGAGAAGTAAATAACGATACGGTATTAACTAATCAACTAGATTTTCGTATGTTTAACTTTTATCGTAGAGATATTTGGCTGATTGCTTTATGTTAATTTAATAACAAAATCAAGTTAAATTTTCGCGTTCTTCAATCTAATAGAAGCAGAATCCAATAAGACCCTAATAAGATTCAAATTTATACAAAAGACAAAACTTCAAATTTATTTTTGATAGAATATTGCTATCAAATTTTCTCATTAAAGTTCAAAGTGATTTTTGTTTTATTTTTGTTGTTTACCATATTCAAGGTATAGATCCAGTAATTAGTCATTCTGTTGTATTAAATAATTATTTAGTCTACTGCAAGTAATCTTTAAATTTTTTTACAATTAATTAGTACCAGTCTAATGTGAATGTATGTGTGCATGTTTCTTTATGGTTATTTAAAAGCATAAAGGGGCACGTGTTGAAATACTTGAATTTTTCAATTGTATATTGTTTTCATATAAAAAAAAGCAAACTGGCAAATAAACTTCAATGAACGCCATAAATTAAAATGTACATATATTGAGCCTTGTTCGAAGCATAAAAAATGAATGGTATTATTGCAGAACTTGAAATCAAAATAATGTAATTAATTTTAAATTAAGCATTTTAACAAAAACATATCGATGCTGCAGAGAATTTAAATAATAAATTCCTAAAAAAAAATGAAATGAAAAACAAAAAAGAGGCCTCAATTAATCCTATTTGATTAAAAGGGAATTATGTGCTGTAACTTTCATTTTAGACATTATAAAAACGAAAACCTTAAAAAGATTTAATTTATAATTGAAAGACTCTGCTTAAAAAATTCAAAATTTAAACTTGAGTAAACGAAAATGAGAGTCATTAAATAATGTTGTTGTTTTATTTTATACCCATTTTTCAACAAACGCTTAAATACTTAAATTCAGAAATCTATTTTTGAATTCCAAATAGTAATACATTTATAAATGACTAGAAATCTGGCAACTTTAAATACCAGGAGTATAGAATAACGCATATTAACTTAAGTATTTTGTTTCAACTGAAAAGAAGAAGAAGAAAATCTTTGTAGCCAAGTTTTTCATACCAAAATTTAAAATAATTCATTCAAGCATTTCTTTCGGCATTTTTTCAAAATTTAAATTAAAAACCGCATTGTAATTATAATAATTTAGAAAAACGTTTAAGTTCGTTAAGTGACGTTTTTTCTATATTTCGTCATAAAAATACACCATTTACTTTGTTAAGTTTAAGTTTTATACACTTTGTAGTCCTCTTTATGTTACACAGTTCTATAAGCTTATACATAAATTTAGTAAAAAAAAAAAAACAAAAACAAAAAAATCCATTGTAGATTTATCGAATTTCTCATTTCTTTGCGTTTTGTATGCAAATCAAATTGAAGTGTATTTTTGTAACAAATTGATTCTTTTGTTCTTACAAAAAAAGTAATAATAATAATAAAAATGTATAGAAAAATATTCAAGCCAAAAAGAAAAAAAAAAAATAAACAAAAAAAATTAATGAAAAGAGGGAATAATAAATGAATTAAAAGAAACGCATGCAGAAGCGTTTTTTTATTATATTTATTCTTTTTTAGTTTTGTACAAAATGTACGAGTATTAAATGAAATTTAAATAAAATTCCAGACACGCACTTATTCTCTTCAACAATTGCACTCGCATGAACATCGAAGAAAACGTGCAAGAATTTCTTAGTTACAACTCATTTGTAAAGACTTTATTTGTGTCTCACTTACCAACTATACAACTCTCTAACTAAATCACTTACGTTGTTATTCGTTAACTAAGTAAGTTTTACTGCCAAGAAGTATCTAACAAGAAGGAAGAATAAAGATATAATAATATCGATTTGTAACTACATTGTTTACTGTACTTAATGCAACCGTATAACCGAAGATTGCTGATTTAGTAAAAAGTACGCATTCGATTGTTAAGATTTATGGTTAAATAGATTTTCATGTGCTATTTTGAAAATAAAGGTTACGAAACGATTCAGTTAAATTGTTTTAAATCAAAGACTTTATACTTTAATATTACAGTGAAGATCTGAAATTTAAGTCTAATGTAAAATATACACAAAAGGCCACGTTATCATTTACAGAAAGGATGTTTGAAAATTACTTAAAATGTTAGAGTAGCATTCTTATGTAAGAATGTGTTCCAAGAGTATTGCATTTCAATGAATGAAATTTCTCAATATTTTAACGTAATTTAACTTAATCTAATAATTTTGTCAAACAAATCCATTAAATATTAGTTTAGATCCTACGACTTAATATACATATGTAAAATGAAAGAGAAAATTTAAGTTTATTATATCTGCTTAAACAAAAAAGTAAAGAAAAAACCGCTTTTGATGACGGTATACTTGTCTTCTTTCGATTTTACAACTATTTTTGTTAATTTTATAACCTTCATTATTATCACATTATTATTATTGATAAGCCAATAATTAAGACATATAAATCTGTTAAATTTTTATCTGTACTGTTTCTCAATGCCCAAAAATTATTATACCTTTTTTTCAAACCGTGACGCCGTGTTGTTTATGACAGCTAGTAGGTTCATAGAGGAAAACATCTACAGATTTTTTATTAAAGAAAAGACCCCTTCTCGTGCATTTGTGGCAGGTTGATAAAAAATATGAACAATCTAAACACGCAAATTTTAATATTTTAAACTGTTTTTGGCTCAAAACCGAATGAATATGCAATGATATTTTTTACTAATCTCTTTCAGTCTCAATACAAAACTCCTTTAGAGCTTTAAACTAAGACCTTGATAGTAAGATGATTGCAATTTCATTAACATTTTATTAGTTCCTCGCCTAGTTACGCCGCCAAAATTCACGTTGGCCTTGTCCCCAAAAAATGCCACGTCTTCTGGCGGTACTTGCACTGAATAATATCAAATTGATCTTGAAATTCCAAAATTTTTACTCCTTAAGGTTTAAAAAAGAACCACAGAAGGATAGGATATATTTTCCTATTGCCCTGGTTCAAATCTTCTGTTTAAATGTGATACAGTTTGACTTACCAAGATCATATTTAAACTTATCTCATCATCTTTGAAGTTTATTTTCGTATAACTTTTGACTGGATAAAGATTCTTTAACAGTTTTTAGTTAAGTGCTTGAACTTTTTTCGTTAATTAAAATAATTATCCACTTTCATTTGCGGTCGTACTGTTTTAATTCACAGGGGTGTCATTACTTTTAGCTAGGCTTAAGTTCGCTATTAAGTATGATCACATATATTCTCTTTATAAAAGTTTTGCAATAGCAGCACATGATACACTTCAGAGTATTTTGTATCTATCTGCAACATTGTTATATGAATGGAAGAAATTAGAAATTTTCTGTTTAATTTATTTTCTTGACTAACTTGGACACAATATATTGTTTACACACACTACTCAGACCCAGACTTTGCTTACTGTTTTACAAATAAAAACCTTGCCATTGTCTAAGGTTTTGATATATTATTTAATCAAACTATTTTTAATTACAAAAACTTATATATTTTTAATTCAAAATACCAAAAAAAAAATGATTTTCATCGTTCCCACAAAAAAAGAAAAAAACAAACATCCAACTTCCACACGAAAAATATGGTGGAAAATTGTTATATTTCCGAGCTTTTTATATTAGATAACCGAATTCGGCTGGTCTTACACTCATTCAATCCTAAAGGTTCGCAGTTTTATTGCTGCCGAGGTATTCTTCGCTATAGTTTTGGTAAAAAAAAAAATAATAAGAATATGACTCCGAAGTGATACTAAAGTTAGAAAAAGGAGAGCTTTGAGAACAGAAAATGAATTTTAATTGTATGGGCAGAAAACCTAAATGGAAAATGAAATAAAATTTGTAATTAAATTGATTTATTATACCAATTTTATAAAGTCAAGTGACCCTTGTAGCATAATGAAAATCATCATTTACTTGTGTGTATTTCACACTTTTACTGGGTTACTGAAAAAATCTTAAATAAAATTAAACAAAATAAAAAGGCGTAAGGAAATTTATTATTTTATACAGTTTTTTATATATGCGCATTAAATGTATATATTTTAGATTTTCTGTATAAAACCAAAATACAAACATGTGTCGAACTGTATTGGAGATGTTGGTATTCAATCTATTAATCTTTCGCAGTTTATCACAAAAGTACCACAACCACATGCACAAACCTTGAAAATCTTTTAAACTTTTAAAAGCCTTTTGTTAGATTAACGATTAAAGAAAATTAAAAAAAAAATAATGATGCGTGCGATAAAAAGAAGCCTATGGAAAGAAAATATACAGGAAGACGTCTTTACAGCCAAAACAGCTTGGCGGTTTTATTTCTTGCTCGGCAATTTTTCATGCATTTTAATTTATATCAAAATACTAAAACACACTCAATTTTTTCATTTTTTTTAAATACTGTGTTCATTTGTAGAATAAATACCTGACCATATAATGTTTTTTCTAAAATCTATATGATCTCATTAGAAACTTGTCTGGTCGGCCCCCTATACAAGGTTTTTAAAAAGAAGCAGCAGCAACAAAATTAAATAAAAAAATATTCCGTATATTGACCGCAAAACTATTTTAATAAAAATAAAAAATTGTGTAAATTACCCAAAAAAAAGTAACTGAAATCAAAATCAGTAGTTGTAGCAGAAGCAGTAACAACTTTTCGTACAATCAATATCTAGAGGATATAAACGGGTGTGATTGGTGTGTGGTTTAAATTGTTTCATTTTCTTTACATGATACGCATACAAAATCAGTTATTAAAATCGAACACACACATACAAACATAAAAGAAAAGAAAAAAATTATAAATACTTTAAGTCTTTTGTAATTTCTCTGATATCAAAACTACAATAAATTTCTTTTATAATTTTCCCGTTGCTGTTAGTAAATTGTCTGTTTTTTAATTTATTTTTGTATTAATTTGCTGGTTTCTAACATGTGCCACATATGTTCGCGTTTTAGTTTTGAAATAAAGATGTTATTTGTTTTCCGAATATGATTAATTATATTTCCTGCAATTTACTTTAAAATCTTCAACAACTGTAGAGATATTAAACAATCGTGTTGTATATTAAAAATTTATAAAGAAGTTTCTGCGAAGTCTTGTAGTTTTTATTTTATTTTTAAATGTGAATACTCTTTGAGAAATGTTCATTCTAAAGGTCATTTGGATCATGCCTATAAATTGCTATTAACTTATACAGTTGATTTTATAAAGACATGATAATAATACTGAACATTTACTTAGTCTTTGGCAATGTGTGCATTAGTAACTTCAGCAGGAAATTATTTAGAATTATTTAAGCAAAAACAAAAAATTCATTTTTATTTTTGCCTTTTGATAATAATAAAAGCGATAATGTGCAGATGGACATTTAAATTAGTCATGACAAGGAAGGGAATAATTCTAATTAATGTAGCCCACATTTAGCATAAAGGTTAGTTAAGGTTAAGTTGAAAATCCGATGGAAGCCATCAGCAGAATAATCATCAACACTAAAATTTACAAAAAAAAAAAAAAAAAAAAAAAATTAACTCTATAGAATTTATATAATGCCGGTAGCTCTCATGCGTGAGACGCAAAAGTAAAGTAAAAATTAACAATTCAAACTAAAGTAGTTTCCAAAAAGTCATATTGAAATTTAATTGCATTTGGATTGGGTAACACCTATACGAGGCGCCATACAAAATATTTTCCGAAATATTGAATAATCAGGTTTTTCCTTTGTTAAATAAATAATAAAGATAAAATTCTTTCGAAAATTAAATTTGTTCATTGATGCCAATATTATTTTACCATCATTATCTAAAGAAGATCTGTATCTCATTTAATTCCTTTGTTTGATATCATAAGCAATTAAAAGAACATAATTATACAATTCTAATGAGAAAATATTTCTCCGTGCTTTAATTTTAGTCAGAGTAATAGTTTCTGTATTTGCATATTAAACCTTCCGATATTTTATAAAGAAACAGCTATCGCAAACAGAAAAACACTAGAATTATTTTTAGATGGAGAAGAAATTTCTATTAAAACAATGATTCTGGATTCAAATTCTTTCTTGCATTTTCAAATTACTTTCTACAAAAACCGGCGGCAAGTATCAAACATCAATAAGTAATCACAGCGAACTATCCCGTATTAGGAATATCCGAAATCATACAATTCTTTGCGAAAGTCTAAAACAAAGGACATCAACCTAAAAAAAATCCGTTCCTCTATTTGTATTCTTTGTTAAGTCTTGTCCTCCGGCATTTAAATTTTCATTTGATCTATGATTAAATATTGTACTTCAAAACAAATGTGGATTAATGGTCAAATTTGCAATAATTAACATGAATTTTTATAAAAACAATAATTTTTATGTAAATATTAATATTTATTTTTATTTGATTTTGCTTTTATCTTTCTGGATTCGACAGAACAATTAGCCACAAATGTTAAGGGCATCATTTGTAAATTATGGTTTTTATTCCCTCATAACACATTTAATTAAAAGTAATAAATTAAAAAAAAAAGATGAAACCAACTAAATAACATGCAAATGAGTTAAACAAGTTGTTCACTAACACAGAAAATAAAAAAAAATAATTTTACCAGAATAATGAATGTCCGCAACACTGGTATTGCTGACACTTGTACTACAATAACAGCAACAACAAAAAAAAATATAGAGGCTTCTGAATTACAATGTTTGATACATATAAAAGAAAAAAAACTCGAATAATAAATGATAAAATAAATATAAATTATTTCAAGTATATTAATCCAATGTACAATTAAATCCATATAATTTTTAATTATTCAAAACAATAAAAAAAACTCAAGTAGTTGCAGTCGTTGTACAGTACGAAAAGCAGTACTAAAAATCCTATTGAATTGAATGGCTAAAATTCATAATAATTATTATAATAAAATAATGAACCACTTTTAAAATCATCACCATCGTCATCATTATAAAGAGGAAATTATTTAGGGTGGTTGGTGGCTGTTTTTGAGCATTGAAAATCTAAGAAAAAATGTTTTTTGTGTACCAGGTCTAGAGTCTATGTACTTAAGTATAAAGTGGATGATGACGATGCATTTTAACGATGTTTAGTGATTGTATGTAAAACAAATGTATTTTCTTTGAAATTTGCAAAAAATGTGTTGAAGTCATAAATTGAGGACTTATAAATTAAAGGCACCAACACTAAATGGCCAGAAGTTCGGGTTGTGTCAGCATTTACATTTCACACTTTTTTTGCTGGCTAGCACGTACTCTGTCCTAAATGTCAAAATAATATTAGAATTCGTACTCTTTGTCTGTAAGAATATACTCGAGAAAATTTTCTTCAGTAAACAATAACTGACAGCCGACAAGTTATTCGAAAACTGTAATGTAGTAAAAAATAGATGTTTGATAGTGTTCGCTTTAACAGTAAGATTGGAATGTTGTCAGTTGAAATGCATAAAAAGTTTCCTTAAAGAGATATGAAACAAAAATGTACTTGACAAGAAAGGCGATTTTTTCTATAGGTTGGGAGCTTATTTTCATTTATTATGATTTCTTTTTCTTTAGTATAAAGTCTAAAAATAAGATTCGTTACATTATATTGTCGTACATTGTCAGCTTTAAGGTCATTAAAGTTCATTCCTAAGACGCGAGTCTATTACAGACATGACTGACATATTTGACATAAATCTTTACCGCAATACTATCGATCCAAACTTGGAAAGTCGTTAGATTAAAATCTTGTACACTTTGATCATTTAAGCTGTAGTTTCTGCACTAACTGGATGATCTTTCCTGATCTCCATTATTTTTTATCTAATCATCGAGAATAAATTCGCGCTTTTTTAGCTTTTAGTTTGCTTTGATAGCAATCTCAAATAATTTCTACGGCATTAAACTACAAAAGTCATATGATTGCTATGATTTGTGAAAAAATATGCTGCCGACGGATTTTCAGATCAATTTTTGCAAGCGTGTGGCTTACATACTTTTAAGAGTCAGTCATTTCAAATTATATCGTTGATTTTTTTCAGTGATATCTACCTTTCATCAACTGTTCTTGCATTGTTAAATACGAAACACAATCATTTTATTTTATTAATTGTAAAACTTTACATGGTATTGTCCTTCATTAAATTCACGAAATAATGCTGCACTAGCTAATGACATGTGTGTATCAGATGCAGCACAGTTATATTTTTTAGAGCAATCCTATTAGCCGCAGTTGTTCTTCGTTTTGAAATCTCAGTGCTCTTGATAAGATTTTTGAAACGTTTATGGAAAGGAATTGAAATAAATACAACCAAATATCTTGTTAATAATAATCGTATAATTTTTCATAGTCGTTTGATATTTAATTTTTATGTTGAGTTTCTAAAACGAAAGGAAGTCTTAAAGAAACTAACACGATCGTTGTCTCAGTTGTAATTTCCTAAAAATTTTTTAATTTTTTGCCAAATATTTTTTAAATGCATCTGCTATTACCTACTGTGATATAAGAAAAAAAAAAAAATAACTAGAGAGAGCGTTTGAAAATAATTTCAATTTTTATTCTTGAAAGGTTATGTTTTAAACAGCCAGACTGAATCTTAACTGCATAATACTCGTTGTACAAATTTTTTATTAATTTCATTTAAATTCAAAAGGACTTATTGTAGGTGTATAAAATGCCAATAAACCTATTACCTTCCATACTGCATTTCATTGATAAGTTTTAAATGGGTTTTCAATAAGCTGTTGATTTTAAAGAAACCTTAAATTCTTTTAGCCTTCGTAAATGACTTGAAAAAAGACAGAAATTTACATGCAACATTTATGCACTTAATTCTATATGTGGCCCGGTCATGTAAATGTTTGTAATAATGCATAACACATATACATAAGTACATAGATGAATTTTATTAATAGATGAAAATGTTTACGGATGGACATCTGCATGTTTATATTCACAGCCTACGCAGGATATGAAATTTTTGCATCCATTTGTTACGTTACTCTTTACACTAGACTGCATTTTAAACAAAATTTTCATTAAATTTCTGTTTTCTTCCAATTTTAATTTATTTGTGTCTGCCCAAGTAAATCTGTGTTTTGACTGTACATGTGGTTTTATGTCTACTTGTGTTTAATGGAGGCATTAAGGCCAAACAAAAACAATGCAAACTGAAAAAATGGGAAGCGATGGAATTCAATAGTAATTGTTGTATTACTTTGTGTATTTGTAACATGATTTTAGTTTGAATTTTAATTTTTTCTATTCATTTGTGGTATTTTTTTTCATTATTTTAAATTTTTATTTAGAGAATTTGATTTTTATTTTGTTCCCATTTATTTGTGAAATATTTTTGATTTTTGTGAATATAAATATCTAAGAATTGTCCTGCCAGTTTGAATTCAATGTGTGTGCTTAATTTCATTAAACTTTTTTGGCAAACAGAAAATATAAACTTTTTGAAATAATTTGAATTGAATTTTCTACAAACATATCCGATCACAAACACATGCATGTATTTCTGTGTATCCTAACTCCAGCAACTCCAACTCCATAAACTGATCTAATAGTCTGCTTGCAGTACTGTTCGAATAAATTTGTATGGTAAAATGTGTCTGCATGTTGGGTTGGCATTTCATCTGATTCTGTCTAGTTATCTAGTTACTTGGATTTGTTTCGATATCAATTTATGTTTGAAGTTCTTATTGCAAAAAGGATTTGTTTAATTGTTGCTTAAAATTTGCCAAAATAATTTTCTTGCTCAAGTTGTTATTATAATTATTTTATATCCAACATTTTAATGGGGTGTAACAACAAAAATCCCTTTAAGAGTTTAATATTTATTCAGGATTTTTCATTTAATTCTAAATTCTTAATAAAAATACTTTAAATCGAAATGTTTAATTTTGATATGTGTAACTGGCAATTTTTCTTTTAGAAACACACAATCACGCATATATTTTTAGATCCTTCAAATTAGAAACTTGCAGATGATGGCAACAATAAGACACATTTAATAGACGCCATTCAATTTTTGTGTGTCGAAGTCGCTTTCACAGAAAACTACCCTCAGGATATTTGTAGTCTGAAGGAAAAAATAAAAAAAAAATTAAACACGTGCAGTCCGGATTTCTTCTTCATTTACTAAGTTAAAAAAATAAATAAATCAAGATTTTAAATTCCTATATTTTTTATCCATTCATTCATTTATTTGCTTTCTAGTTCTGCATTCAGGGGTGGAAAATGTTACCGAATTTTCTGCTTTTAAAATCACAAACTGAAATACATGCATGTATGTACGCATCAAGTGAGACACAAAAGCTGCTTGGATATCAATTGTGACTTTCACCACAAGTGGTTTAAATGAGAAATAGAAATCAAATAAATGCGCTTTTTATGCATAAAACCCCCTTGTTATATGTTTAGGGATTATGGTGCGTTTGTTTGTCTATCAAAGGATACATTGCCTCATTTTTGGCCTGTCTGCCTTTGTTTGTTGCAATTAATACATTTTATGTCAGCACCCTTCTTCTCACTGTCATTTTGGTGAATTTCTTTGTTGCTTCCTGACATTATGGCTTTTTTTGTTTGAGTTTGAGTTTATACTGATGCCACTTTTTTAAGGCAGCCATTTCTTTCTTTATGTATTACCAGTCAGGGATTTTTTTAAACATTAATGATTGAGCTTAACAAATGTAATGGAAAAAAAAACTAAAGCCAGAGACAAGTAGTTTTTCCAGTTGTTTTAATTTTGAATGGGCGTGTTAAATTGTCAGACAGACGACGTTAATTCTATTTTATGTAAATTTTTTAAATTTTTTAAATTGTTCTTTTGTTTTTCAGTTTTGAAATTATTTTAGTTGTCTACAGCATCCATCCCTTAAGAGAAAAAGTTCAATTTTATTAATTAAAATAATATGTCTTATTTAAAATGCGCCAAGCAATTTAACTTTAAAGAACCCTTAAATACTTATAATTATAAAAAAAGATAAAAAGTAATTCTCTATAAGAAAATGTATTTTAACACCCCTTAAAAGTAAAAACTAAAATTTTTCTCATACTTTGTTACAATAAAGTATTTTAATTAAATTTTTAAGCTCCATAAAATTATTACGTATAGAAATAAAAATATTTTTTACTATCTAGTCGTAATTTCTTGTGAAAAAGCTATGGCACAATGGTTTTCGAACGGAATGGAAAGAGCTTCGCGATACTTCGCCTGTAAAGCGAAATAATTTTTACCGTTTATTAGGATGTACATATAGACCATCTAAGTTTTAGTTTTTTTTTTAAGTCTTCTTCGACCCGTGGTAATTCGTTACTGAATTTCGCTGTTGGATTTTTGAAAAATAACTCTGTTCGAAATTAGTTCACAATAACCTTCATTGTTGGAAATAATTTACTTTCCTGGCTAAGGCTATTAAACACCATTCAGGATTTCTTCTTCTGTCTTTCCAGGTTTGCAGAGTTCAACCATCGACTGGAGTCATGTCCACAGGTGGCTTAAATCAAGAGCAAGAATCTAAATGTCCATGATTTCTCTCCTCCCCGCAATAAGGGCAGTTACTTCGTGTATCGCGTCACGCGCTTATCCATAGAATGCTAGGAATAGGAATAGGAAAACTTAAAACAATTTTCCGCAAACTATTTTTTATAAACGACGAATGAATCCAAATGAAAAATTTAAATTCCGTTAAATGCAACATAAGTATTTACAATTTGTAAATATTATTCAAACAACAGTTTATTGTTTTAAACATTTTAATTGCAATAGTTTTGCAACCACCTGGCACTAAAATCCCAATTTTCATGGAAGGTTTAACCAAATACCTGTTCGTGTTTATTTGCAAAGTTTTTCATGTTGTATGTGTGTTTACTTTAATGCATAAAATTTCAGTTACGATGGGAAACCTTTTTTTTTAGTATTGAAATAAAACAAAAAAATAAATTATACAAAATGTTTATATTAAATAAAAAGTTTTCATGATGAATAATTTTGCAATTTGACATCACGTTTGCTTAGAAAATTATAAATTCAGCTTTTCAATCAATCTAACAATAGAATCTCATTTTAAATTCATATAAGTTAAAACAAATAAATTTACAAATTACATATTTTGTAGGAATTCTGTTAATTCATCATAGGTACTTAAAGTTTAATCAACAAATTGCAACAATAAATTTAATAATAATTGAAATTATTTCTTTTTACTTAAATATAAAGCTTAATGTTTACCACTACTAGAAAACTATAAAACGATAAAAATATTTATCATTATCAAGCCAGCAGATAAAACACATTTAGCAAAAACCCCCATTTAGTAAAAAAGTGAGCGTCCATCTGGTCAGGTGCTCTTGCTCAGTTTTGGCGGCAAAATTATTAAATGTGTATTTTGAGTTGTTGTAACATCCAGAAAAAACCTTAGATGTGACTTCCAGTCTTATTTTTCGTCCAATTATATTCGATTCAGTTTGATCTGCAAAAAAAAAATCGATTGAGAATTGTCCATTCGGAATCCCCTTCACAAATACAAGTTTATCCGCTTATTATCCTAGAGATTTTTTGCAAGTTTTCATTTCATTAAAAGACGATTTAAATGTTATAAAGATGTATGCGGTAATTTATTGATAATTTTCGTTTTTCTTTTTGCATAAAGTTAATGTGTATTTTAAACTAATTGAGATTTTTCTTTTGTTTTTAGGTAAGTGGAAATGAAAAAAGTGTTAATAATAAAAAACAACGGATAACTCTTGGTAAGTTGAATTTTTTTGATGACGTATTTTTCTTAAGCTTAATGTCAATTAATATAAAAAAGAGATTTCCAGGACATACTTACCTTGAAATAATGCTCCAATAATGGAAAATTAACAAAAAAAAAAAAAAAAAAAAAAAAAAAAAAAAAAAAACAATTGCATTTCGAAATGCAAATAATTTAATTTTGTTAAATTGCGATATAGAAAACGTATCCGATTAAAGATTGTGGATTTTAGATTGGGTTTTTTCAGACATTTATTATTTTTTTTTTTCAAAACGGTTTGGGCCTTACTCTACTTAAGAAAAGCCCATTTTATGGCTTTAGCTCTCTGAATTTTTACTTTATTTTTTAAAAGTTTTGAGTAGCAGTAAATTTTAATGCAATGCGTGCAATAATAACAGCTCAACTTTATCCTAACTCTTCTTTAGTTTTTATTTCTGGCGGGCACAAGTTTGGAGCATCAATATTTAAGAGCTCGCACTTACTCCTCTTAAAAAAGTCACTTAAATTGACGTCAGCAGAATCTCAGGTATCAGTTTTTCCATTAACAGTTGGATGCCGTTTACATTCCATTTAATACACACAAAGTAAAACCGTAAGATTTTTGCTGTGCTTTACTTGTGTTTCTGTTACAGCAATTTAAATGTAAGTTTTACTTCAGTGCACCTTTTTTTGTTACTTGAATGTTTCGAATTGTTGTTTTATTAACAGGAAATTTAAATGTTAAATACATTTGAAAGCCAAATACAAAAAATAAAAAAATAAAATGAATGAAATCGAAATGAAACAAAACAAAAAACTTAAATAAAATTGATTTGTTGTAACTCATTTGTTTTTAAAAGTTGCGATGTGTACACGTTTTAACAGAACTTAAATTTACTTTTAAAAGCATGTGTTTGGTGCAAACACAAAGTAATAAAACTCAAACACTTACAGAGTGTACAAAAACACGTATACGGGATAGTTCACCTTTTTTCTTGGTCCTGGATTTTTCCACGTCAGTTTTGTAATCCAACATGAAAAAACAAACCCAGGAACACTTGACGTTAACTCCCAAATAGCCATCAAATAACTGTAAAGCAAAAAATTTGATAAAACATTCATTCGTCTTAACTTAGAATTTGTTGAAAGTATCAATTAAAAAGCGATAACTAGATAAATTCAATGATTTTATACAAATTAAATTATTGCCGGTTTAAAGCCAAAAGAAAAAATGAAAGGAAAGGAAATTGCTGTCGCGAGAAGAAGAACGAGGATGATAAAATAGAAAATAATTTCCATTTAATTTCAATTGTATTTCGAAAAAAGTTGAAAATGTACAAAAACCGATGAATCTGATAAAACTTCATTAAAAATAGACATTCTTGCAACAACAACAACACAAAAAACAATAATTGACAGTTATTGATTTAACTTTGCGTTAAATATCACTCTGTGTTGTCATCAGATTAGGAAAAAAAAGTAAAGAAGTAAATTAAGTTTAAAGTTTATCGAAAGCAACACAAATTTAACAAAATAAAACCCTCTTTTATGGAATTTTCATTTAAGAGAAAATCGTAAATAAATTTACTTCTAGTGACTTTTAGGTTTCAAATCATAATGAGCCCAACAAACATTATGAGATTGAAATCGTCTTTGCATTAAATTAAATGTTTAAAAAAAGAAATGTAAAGATTTAGAAAAATCGTTTACTTGATATTGTAGGCCCTACTTTACATACGCACGTTAATAACATTTAAAATTTATCGTGTTCAACTTATAGGCAATGAAACCATTTCTTTGTTTCATTGTAATAACATTTTTATATTTATGAAGCAACAAATTTTCTATTCTTTGGGTTCCTACACTCTAAACATCTTACAAGAAAGTTAAAATTGAAAAGGAATGTACAGAGTTTGCTAAAAGTTTTAATTAAAATAGGAGCAAAAGAGATGTTTATGCTTTAACACATGCCTCCTATTTAAGTGCCTGTTACCTTTTAGATTTTTCCAGTACGTTTTATTTTTCTTTTTTTTAGTTTTCCAATTTTAATGTTTATTTCCAGTTTTGGATTTCTAATAATCTAATAAACAATTACTCAGCCAATAGTTAAATCCTAGTTCAGTACAAGAAATAGCTTATTTCTAGTTTTATAATTTATATATTTTTTTTAAGAAATTACAGTTTTTTAACATTTCTTCTGAGAATTTTGTTAAGGTAAAATTTTTGCAAACTTTAAATTAATTGGTGAAATGTAGATTTCTTATATAATGTTTATATTGCAGTTGTATTTTGGACATTTCCGGAATGTATCTCTTTAAGTTTTCAGTTTTTGATAAAATTTTTGTTTGTTTTTATGCAAATTAATATTGTTGTTTGTTATACAAAAAAAAAAAAAAGAGTTAATAGCGATTCTTTGTAAAATTTTCGAATTGTTGACCATTTTTACCGAGTCGTAAACTTTTTATTAACACATTTCTTGCCATACTGTTTTTGAAGAACTTTTTAGTTGCATTTAAGAAGTAGTTAGTTTGAATAGTAGAGCTTAAATTGCGTAGATATGTTTAGATTGTGGAATATGTAAGTATCCAAACAAACATAAAGTTTTATGTGTGAATTTTGTAATTAAACAAAGCCTACATAAATTGAAACGCATGAAGTTTTTTTTTTTTTTTAATAAACATTTAAATTCAATGTGACAAAAGTACGAATGAGGGAGAACATCCATTTCTCTTTTTAATAACTTTTTGTTGTTGTATTTTATTTAATAAAGATTTCAAAAAACGCAGAAAAAGTTAATTATTTGCAATTTTGGATATGTTTTTCAATATGCTATTTGACATGATTTTAGTGCATCTTTTGTCACATATTTAATTTAACCGATATTTCTTCTTCATAAATACAATACTACAAATATGGGCTTACAATTTTAAGACTGACCAATAGTTTCCAATTGGTTAATGGTCTTAAAACTTACCTGTCCATAAACGGTTTGAACTTTTTGGACCTAATGATTCGTTCTGCATTAATGTGTAAAATACACAAATTACTGCAAATGCTAAAATATTTATGTAAGATATCTCAGAATACCGTTATGGATTGATCAATGTGTTGTAGTTTTATATTAATTAAATTTGGAAAAATCTCAATATTTTCATTTGCATCCGCACTTTGTTCATTTTAGCATAATTTTAGGTATTCGTTACAAAAGGAAAGGCAGAAGGTGAGTGCTCTCTGGTATCAACTATTATTTAAAAGCAAACTTTTCTTTCCCTCTTCTTATAATTTCCTGCAATAAAAAATGTAGATTATTTTATGTTTTGTTTTTCTCGTTTACAGCACTTGTAGTTGAATGAAAGAAGAAGTAAACTTAAAAGAGAAAAAAATTGACATACCTCGAGTTATTCTTAAAATTTTTTTTTTCATTACCTCACATGTATTAACAGCAACAATGTTTACGACTTCAAGAGTTAACACTGTAAAACATATTTTTAGTTCTGTTTGTTAATATTATTTGAAATTCATTAAATTATTTCTGTTGAAAGCAGTTTTTTAAATAAGTTAAATTTGCTTTCGTTTTTACTTTCTTGAGCAACAGAGCTTTCGCCGGATGTTAAACTACGAAGGTAAAAAGAAAACTGTGTGCAGGTATTAAGCTCGAAAGAAATGAGTAATAGAACTAAAGAAAGTAAAATTGGATCACAGTTCCAAGTGATACGTTGCAATCTGATTCTTAGGAACAAAAAAGTGTATCTGACATGATAATGGTGCGGTAGAATTGGCGCAAAAAATATTTGTTTATAATTGAAAATCAAAATTATTAATTATAATTTTGTGAAAGAGTATGCACCTCTCTTATAAAGCATAAATAACCAAAATGAATGTTTTTGTAGTTTAATCGATTAAAAATTTTTCTTCTGTTTTCAAACCTAAAATGTAAATGTTAAGAGAATTTGGAGTTTTATAATTGTTATTAAGCTGGTAATTATTATAAATATTTTCGGGTGCAATCAAGGTGAATCCATATTAGGTGACCGCGATAGCGAAATCATTAATTTTTGTCGAAACGCTAAATTTCAAATACCATATTCATATGGAGTTTGACATTTAGGGTTTTGGCATAATTAATCGGCGAAAATTAATAAGTTCGGCATCGAGGCCATCTAATATTGATTCGCCTTGTGTGTAATTAATTAGATCGGTTTATAATTGACAATTTTCTAAGCATTAAAAATCATTTTCTAGCAATACCTTTACTTTTACTAATGTTCTTTATTCTTGTTTAAGACTTAAATGGTTTTAGAGAATTATCATTAATAGCGTCACTCCTGGTCTTTGTACACTAAATTAACACCTTAAAGTATAGTAGAGCATTACTTTAAATGGCATTTTTATCACAAAAAAATGAAAAATTAGAATAAAATGGACACTATAGGAACACTTTTGTGAATTTCGTGTAAGTAATGAGTAAAATCTGCTTGCTGGATTGGGTTTAGATCTCAGAGCATCAGCCATCTCACTACAAATTGATAAATCATTAAATCTGCTTCATGCATAGTTCGTTTTTATGGCTGCTTTCGTTGCCGCTATCTATACAGTGCCAATAAAATTTCAATGATAATGAAAAAATGAACATCTCTAAATCAAGTGTGTAAAAAAGTGCTAAAAGATCTCAAGTTCGAAAATTTTATAACAGCCCACGCATCACAAGATAAATTACGAGATAATCTTAAGTGTAAAACTAAAAAATTATATAAAGGCAGCAGTGCTTAACATCATCTCAAAAACGGAATTGAGTAAAACGAATGTAAGAGGGATTTTACATAAATGTTCAGAGTATAAGAATATCGAGTAACATTAACTTGTATTAATGTTAAGCTGAAAACACTTAGAACAAATAATAATAATAATAATAATTTTCGATAAAATTATTTCCATAACAAAACATTAAAAGATTTGTATATTTAGACCTCAAAAGTAGAAAACTTTCTATTCTATTTCTATTCTATTTCTATTACTTTAGATTTAATAAATATTTATGTTATTGTCATCACAAAGGTCCTTTACAAAAAAAAAGTTCCCTTAAAATAATTGAAAACAATATTGCCTGTCCAAAGTGTAAAATTCTGTTAAAATGTTTTTATTTTAACAATTTTGGAACATTGTGTTTTTTCACAAGCAGCATTGTATCGTAAAATCTTTATATTGGTTTATCAGTTGTTGTTTTATTTTACTTGCTTAACTGTCTAAGATGTCAAGTGAATATACAGTTTCTACAGTTTCTTCTACAGTTTTTACTTTTTAATATCTCTTATAAAAAATATGTCTTTTTTTAACAGATTGGTTTTCATAAGTTTTTTCTTGCTTATTTTTCTAGAGGAAACAATTTTCTTAAATTTTTTATTTTTTTCAGTGTCATCGTTTATCAAATTGTTAAATTATAAAGAACTAAAAAAATTGAAACTGTAACACTTTAAGGAATGGAAAATGATACAATAAAAAATTTAATTTGTCTTAAATTAATCGCAAAACTATTAGGCTCGAATATGGTTCTTCCAAACGTAAGAAGTATCGTACAAAATATTGATGAGTGATATGTTTCACGCATCTATATAATCAGATTGTTACTACAAATTTAAACTGTTCATCAAATGTAATTTGGTTTGTTTATTTTTTTTCATCAAACTTATTTCACAAATTAACATTTATTTTTACATTAGTACAACAATTTTTATTACCGAAAAGGTTTTTTTTATCGCCATGTTCAGCGATAAATCACCATAACAGCTTACAACTTAATTATGAGTAAATCAATGCGTTTGCCATATAAAATCTTGCGAGTGATTCGACGATGATAGTTCGAGTTTAGTTGTCTGTCTTCTATAGTATCTGTCGGATGTTTAATCGCAACAGCTGTATATAAATGTGAAAAAAAAAATCAAAACAATGTTAACAGTGGTTTATGCACGTCATATGTAAGTTCAAAAATAAATAAATAATTACACACGCAAACTTATTAAAGAACAAAAAAATTGGAATAAACTAATTTAAAATTTCATTGTTTTTGCATCATTGTGCCGTTCAAACCTTATTTAATTTAAAACATTCTAAAAAAAATATTTTCCAATAATAATGTAATTTTAGTCTTATTTTAATTAATTTCAAATAAATTACGAGTGCAATTAAACTTCAATTTTTAACTAAACACGGCTACATTTTTCTAATTTCGGATTTACTTAAATTTCTATATTTGCCCAGTTTTACACTTTCTAGTTAACCAATGATTATAGTTTAACTTAGGATTTTTCCTCAGTTAGTTCAACCCCCAAATCTTATTAGTTATCATAATTATTTTTTAATTACACTTGTTTTCTTAAAGCCCTTATGGTTTTGAAACTGTTATAAAGTAAATTTTTTTTATTTTCTCTTTATACAACTAAACGAAAGCGTTAGCGAATATTTCATTGTTTTATAATTTAGAGTCATTTACTCTACCAATAAATAAAAACCCAAAATCTTTAAAAATTACCGCGTGTTCTGGAGACGTGATTTGTGCCTGCTATACTTTTGTTTGCTTGAAATGTGTTGTTTCGACCTATTTGTAAATTCTACGTGAGAAATGTGTCGTGATTCTAGTTCATATAAACAGAAGATGGTGTATTCCAGAAATAATCTCAAGAAAAGAGGTGATCAAAAGCCACTTAAATTTATACATTTTTAAATGCAAATTAACCTTCTAAAAAATAAAAATGGGGAAATAGCTTCATAAATTTTAACACAAAAAAAATTTAGCCGACGTATTTAATGTATGAATTTCTATTAATATGTGTTTGCCTATTTAATTAACTTATTATACTCAACTTTTGGGCCACACCAACGGAAAAAAGTTATTGAGGGAAACGTAAAAGTTAAACTTTTTTACATTTAAAATAAACTCATAATTATATTTACAGCCTAATTCAAATCAAAAAAGTTTTGCTGCTTTTTTTACTAAGCATTTCATTAATGTGTCTCTTAAAATCCAAATTGTAATACATGAGTACTTCTTCTCTATTTAACAACGACAATAAAGATTATTAATTTATGCAATTCGCACAGAGTTTATGCAAACAGTTCTAATTTGTTTACACAATGAAAAACAAATCAAGTATGTAAATTTGTATTAATTTTATTTTTTTGTGCGCTATATCTACCATTATTATTTCTTTCTTCTTTCCTTCTTTCCATTCTAACACCCAACAAATAGAAATATAAACAAAACAACTTTTTGTTTCTTGAAAGACATTTTTAATGAATGTTTTACTTTCAAAGTTGATCGCTACAATGCAAAGACAACAACAAAGTTTTTGATTATAATTTAGGAGGGTCTGTGGGAGGGGGTCAATTGCTTATTTTTCCTAAAAGCGTGTTATCTTTATCAAAATAATATTCGGTTTTTTGAATCTTGAAGATTTTAAAACTTTTGTATTGCAGTCCTGTTATTAAGTATTAGAACAGGCTGTTGTATTTCAGTATCAAAACTTGCAACAATAAATAAGAAAAGTTTTAAGAACAACAATGGCCGAGATCAAATTATGCAACGTTCATGTCATTATGTTGCCATTTAATTTCAAGCTTTTAACAGTTTTACTTCACGAACTAAATAAAATTCATTTGAATCCGATGGTGGGCTTATCTCTGTCTTAAGTGCAACAATTAGTTTTTTATGAAAAACGCTAAGAAACAAATTAGTGAGAGCAGTTTTGTGTATTGAAAACTCTCACTTTTTAGAAGGTGTCATGTTCAAAAGCATGTACCACGAAAACTCGAATGCATAATGAGTTGTGTTCCAGCAGAGAGCAAGCTACAGGTGCGCTAAATGTGAAGTGGAATCAAATATCTCCATATGTAGAATTTAAATTTTGAAATTTATTTAAAAAAGATCACAAGCTGTTGAAAATCAAAATTAAATGCACAAATAATTAATTTATTTTCAATGTATTTGTACTTTTAAAATGTTTTGGATTTTTAATTATATTTATGTATATTTTTTTAATATCATTAATTTATGAACAATTATTTAAATGATAACGATTAAAAAATAATTTTCCTTGAGCATAAAAGAGTAACATTTTGGAGATTTCTAATTGATAAAGTAATTGCGACTTCTATCTTGGTACTGCCCGATGCGGGGCGTTAATACCTAGATTGTTAAAGTACACATTTATTGAATTTGTTCTCTTAAAATAAGCAGTTTGTGAATTTATGGAATACTTACTGGTAGTAGGATGTTACCATCAAGAAGAATCCGAATTTCTCTATTCATATTGGTGTTTGCTTAAGTCATCTCGTCAGGAAAACTTTTGCTAATATTCTCCTTACAAATTTAAGAATCTTTTTATTTTTTTCTAACTCAAAAACTATTAAATGCATATTTTTTTAATACAGCCAGATTTGTCCTTATCTTTCATCTCTATTTCTAAGAATTAATTTCTAATCTTTTACGCATATTTTTTAAGGAATTCAGTCCCAGATTTATATTAAATTAAGTAATTAATGTATCCACTCATAAAATATAAAATATTAATTTCATTAAGAAAAGGTAACGATAATCTAACTAAAGAGATAACAAAATAAAAAGAGAAATTAAATTTAAAATTTATTATTAAACTAAACCAGATATTTATTTAATGAAATTGGTTTTCTACGTTGTCAACTTACCTCTTCTAGAAAAGTATTTTGATAAAAATATTGACTTGTTATAAATTGATTAAAATATATAAATTAAAGCAATAATTGTCACAGGTTATTGCAAAAATCAGAAACATGCATAAATGTTAGATTTAAATATTAAAGAATATACAAAAATGAATTTATGCAGGATTAAATTAAATATTTATTGATTGCATTAAATGCCTTTTTACGTTAATAAATGTAATTGACGTGTAAATATATTTAATGCCATTTTATTATAAAACATTTGTGCTAAATAATATTTGTTTTTATTTACTCTATAACAAGGCAAGAAATATTTAATCTGTTTTTTGTTTTAGCAGAAATAAAAGAACTAAAGTTTTCCTTGTGCGTCAATGAATTTTATGAACGTACTTTCAAACGCTTGCCTATTTTGTCAATTTTATTGATCACAATTTATTTATGTATCTACAAAAATATTTTGCATTTAATTCTTTGAAAGTTTAATTATTTCTGAACAAAGAAAGAGACTTTACTTGATTTAGCCATTTTCACAATATTTTTTTTTTTAGTGTACTTAGCTTGGCACCTGCATCAAAGACTCATCTCGTTGCCTGCACCTGAATAGATACATAAATTAAATTATTCGACTGATTTTTGTGTTTTTGCTTTACAATGCTTCCTTTAATTAGTATGTGTGTGTGTTTTTTCACATAGGTTTTTTTTTTGACTTGTAATTGAATTCGATTAGTGAGCCTTCCACTTCACGAAGCTCCAAGTACAATTATTTCTCTAGTTGTTATAAAAACTATTGCTACTGCTCCAATGTTCTTATCGTACTCTATAAAAAATATTTTTAATTAAAAAAAATTGCTTTCGTACATTTATGAACGTAGATGACTTAAAATCCCTACTGGTTAGTATTTTAATTTGAATCCAAAACCTGATAAGGGAATAATGACAAATGTGATTGCGGCCTTCGAGAAGCTTTTAAGTGCTGTCATCGAAAGTCTTTAGAGGCAATAATTGAGCTCATTTCCAACGGTAACTGTTATTAATTTTAATTTCTCTGGTATTAGGCCAAACGGACAATGCCTTTTCGTTTTCAGACTCTTGAGACCACAATCCTTTAGCATGTTGCGCGCTAGGGGATCGGAATGTGTTTCCAGTTTTTTTTTATAGATGTTTTGCTGAATATTTCATAACTTTGGCTTTTACAAATGCCACGATTAGCTCTTTGTGGTTGTTCAAATTTTTTACAAATCAGGGAGCAGCACTTATCATTCGAGAAGTTTTATTTTGGCGCCTTTGAATTTTTTGTAAGCTTGAAGCAAAAGTAGTTCTTTAACCTAAATTTAGTAACACCGTATTGATTTAAGGACGGAGTTATTTAACAGCAGCTTACAGGCAATAAACCAGTTTAGTTTTATTGTTTTCTATTTCACATGTGCTATCTTTGATTCTATATAGCTCTTCTTCTTCAGTCGTCGATCAAGATTTTTATCAAAGTATTTAACCTCCGTTAGTTGTGGTATTTGCTAATTTATGTTATTTATGTGAAACGGATGGCTTGAATCGGTACGCAGTTTCCACGTTACATGAGTAAATTTTTCTATGTCCTATTTTCTCAATCTGTTTTTTTTAATGAATATATGATCCTGTAAATATTGTGAAGCTACTTGGGGACCTTCGATAGATATACTTTATCATCAGCAAATGTAGAAATGTGGACTCGGATGCAAGTTGGCCTATTTGATGTATACAAATAGTATAAAAGGGGCCCCAATATGCTATCTTGGGAAATTCTGCCTTCAATTGGCTGGAATGAGCGTAAAAAATATTTTTCTTTCGGTATAAACTTGTTGTGCTCTTTCATAAGTTGTTCACCTTGGCTCATTTATCAACTGTGCAGTCCCGCATATTTGCATATAAATAAGTGTAATTATTATTCTGAAGCAACAACAAAATTTTTTAGTCATGACTTTAAGTCCGAAAAGGTGAAACTTTTAAATATCTTTCAAATCTTAAATTAAAGGCATAAGATGACTTAAGAAAACTTAAGCTTTTCGTACGGAAACATCTGCTTTTGATTTGTTATACGTTATTAAAGAAAAATTGCAGAAAGAAAGAAACATTTTTACTTCTTGTCTATTTTTTTTTACCAAAGATGTGAATTAAAATTAAAATTTTAATTAAATGTAATATAAGCGATGTATACTGTTGCGTTTTTAGATTAGTTGTTCACAAACGGAAAAATTTTGCAAATGTTTCTATTAAAATTATCTTAGAACATGAGCCAAAAATGTAAATATTATTAAATATATAAAATATATGCTTTAAATGCTTTTTTTTTTTTTGCAAAAGTACGAATTAAAATTAATGCAACTGTGGCAAATAAATTACAAAGTTTTTCTAAGTACATTGTATCTACCTAAAATTATTTAATGAGTTATATAAGCATTTGACTAGCTTTTCGTTGTGTTTTTGACATAAGCTCAAGCTAGCTTCAGCTTGGACTTTATAGCTTTTTACTAACTCTCTATCTCTATCTCACACATTGAATGATTCTTGATATAATATAACAGTAATTAAAATTATGAAAGTATACCCTAAGGCTGCTTGCATAAATTAGAATTTTTTCAACAGGAATTACAATTATTTAAATTATTTTTTGATAATTGAATATTGTTTTTCTTTTTTATTAACCTACATCTGAACTAAAGCTAAACAAATGATAAAAGAAACATGTAGAATTTAGCCCCAAGGTTTGCATTAAAAATAAACAAAGTGTACAAGCAAATATTTGTAAGGATTCTACAACTATTTGTTTTGTTTTAAAACAACCACAAACCTAACTTGAAATGAACTCCATTGTTGTAATTGCAAATACTTCACTGCAAAGTCGACCTCGTTGAAACATTTTTGATTAAAACATTAACTTGCTGCATTTATTAATATAATTAATAAGCAATTGCTATGTTTATATTGATAAATATTTGTTATTTTATCATGTTATATTTTTTTGTAATACCTTTACCACACATTACATAAATAAATGTAGTTAGTAAACTAATTAAAACTACAAATTATTTATTTAATACATTCGCGTACAACATGCCAGCAGTTGTAAGTTAAATTGGACGCAATCATAAATGTTAATATTGACATGTTATTTATTTAATTTATTAAATGTTTGTTTATTATTTCAATTTAATTGCTTTAACTTTTTAAAGTTTTTTTTTTGTATTGTCGAATAGACGAGATTATTTTTCGTTTTTTTTTTTTCAATTAAATTGAGCGATAATGAGTTTTTTGTAATAAATATTAGTTGCAATTTCACTGATATAAATAGTATTTGTTACCTTAACTTTAAGTTTTACTTAATTATTTAAATTCGATATTTCAGAATTTATTGGAATTAATTTGAAACATTTTTAAAAACGAGACACTTAAAGTTTTATATGCAAAAAGTCATCTCATTTATATTCCAATATTTTGTCCAAAAACACAAAGCGGGCTGCAGTGATAAATAATATTTTATTACAGTGACAATGTGCGGTGATAACAGAAATCATTATGATAAATGTCGTTTTTACACAAAAACACAGAACTACCTAATTTATGTCATAAACATAGAAAAAGTAAGAAAAGCCAAATCAGAATCTGGAATAAAATAAAAAAAACTAAACTAAACCAAGCTAAGTTAAGCTGGTTGACTGACAGACAGATTGACTGAACTGACTAAAAGCAAACTGCATATACGACGCAACTTCATGTTGTTGACGATGTTAAGTTTGTTTTTGTTATTTCAGTTCTCATAGCAGTGCCATTGGGCTGGAATAATAAAACACACACACATATATGTATGAGAAATATGAGAAGAATGAAAACATTAGCGGCAAATAACAACCGAATGTAGACATACAGCATGATACAGGCTGACTGTGAATAAAGCTTCAAATAAACGAGTAATAACAACCACAATTTGTAACATTCAATGCAGAAAAAAGACATACAGTAACCAATACATATTTGAAAGCCTAAATACGAAGACAGGCTGAAAATTCGCAAAGAGAAACAATGTGGGTGAAATGTTTATGAGAAGTTAATATTTTAAAAATCTCCTTTTTTATAATGACTCCGTCACACTCTTTTAATTGTCAAAGCAATTAATGATTTTCCTTTGATTTGTTTAAAATACTCGCTTCTGTACTTCTTATATCCTATCCACAGGTGGAAAAAGGGAATATCTAAGTTTGTCATTCCGTTTATAATTTTTACAATATACACTTTCGATACCATAAGGTATATGTATTCATACATATGTATATTCTAAGTCCTTATGCATTGCGAAGTAGATTAAGGGATGTCCTTCTGAGTTAGACAAAATTTAAATCAGCAAAGTTGCTTCATGTCCTTCGAGGCAACGGGTAAAATAGAAAGGCCAGCTTAAGAATCCTTTTAGACTGGACCCTTATTACCCCCACAGAAAGAACAATATTTAAGCAGCCTCACAATATACACATCACATAAACACTTAAGTAAATGCCATAAATGTGATTTTTAATGTGTGCAATAGTTTAGAAATAACAAACAAAAATTAAAAAAGAAATATAAAACACAAATATTTTGGCATAAAAAGCAACAACTACTAAAATGTTATAATCAAAAGTGAAAAGGGAGAGGAAATAAAGGACTAAAAAGTGGTTATGTTACAAATATTTACTTGCAATGAAACCAAAGGAAGCACCATCGCTTATGCAATAAACACACACACGCAGAGGCAGGCACTCATTGGAAGGAAATCTATGCATGTGAACACAAGTATGATTCATGTTATGCAAGCATAAATGCTGCAAGTGATTGTTATGTTTTTAAATTACTTTAATACTTTTGCAGCGCATGATTACAATGATGATGCCGTTGTTTGTATTTTGTTACCACAGCCAATCGAACGATGCTACTAATGATGCAGCTTCCTTTTTGCTAATGGCATATAAAAATAAAGAATGCCACAGTATTTTAAATTTAATGGAAACAAAAAAAGTGTTGATAAAAAGGCAGCATAAATGAACAGTTTGTAACAAATTTTATATATAAAAAACCCGAAAAAAACTTTAAATGAACTTAAAGAAGAACGAGTGAGTGGAAAAAATATTCGAAAAATAAACGTTTTTTATGCAGTCTATACTTTGTCTGTGAGTTTCTAGCACAATTTTTAAAGGCAGCTTTTAATGTTGTGAAATGTCATTAAGGACAAAATATGTGAAAACATTCATCTTAACAAACTGCAGTACACACACACGCATATATTCTATTTTGTACTTTTTCTCAACACATACATATGGCTTCAATGCATCAACTGATATGGAAAAATTAAGCCTCTATAGAAGTAAAATATCAAATATATGAAAAAACAATAAACTAGTTGAAACAAAACATAAACATTTTATGGACCTAACAATTTCTGAAACATTAATACCCAAATGGGCACATACACACATTAACAAAACATAACTAAAGGACAAATTATAAAGCGTTGTATGCTTTAAGAATTTGAGTTTTTTTTATTTTGCTGTTCTTAGTACACTGCAACACTTTTTGCCTTTTCTTTTCAATTTTCGTTAAAGTATATTTATTAATCTTTACGGGACAAACAATTATACCATATTAAAAAAATTGCACGTACTTCATTTTAACAATAAAATAATTCTGACATTGTAATTTCAAATAAAAACTCTTAATTTTTAATGGTGATTTTAACCACATTGTTCCATAGTAAAAATGGAAAAAATAAGAATAAAGTACAACTTTCTTGATGTTGCTTCCAAAGTTTCACAAATTCTGTTGCCGGTAATGTTTAATATTTTAAAATGAATTGCATTAAAAATGTAAATTTCGCTTAAAGTGCGGCTTGAAACAAAATTCTTTTAAAAAAGATCACAAAAATTACTTGCAGAAAATTAGAAAAAAAAAATATTTTTTTAAATAAAAATAAATGTGTATCTGTAACCCCTCCTAAAACGCTATATAAGTCCTTCCTTTAAATTAGTGTTGTAACCATGGATTACAACTCGATTCTTTTTTGATGAGGAATCCGGTACCTTTTAATACTTTAACGACTTGTTTTACATAAAAGAGGTAAAATACATATACCATTTACGTACAAAATTATTATTTATGCTTAATGAAGTATGTAAAATTTTGTTCGACGCTATCATTTTTCACAGTTTTTCGAGTTTTTATTACAAATTACAATCACGAAAGTATTTAATAGTCGGACATTAAATAGAACGAATATCTCGTCTCTAATTTTTTTTTGATATTTTTATTATAAGTGTTATGTTTTTATACTTTAAAATTAAAGCTCTAAAAATCCCTTTGTTTCGACTTAATTCACATTTTTTTTTTTGTTGTATTTCCGATAGTTAATTTTGTGAAGAGATGTAAGAGGCTTTCAGTGCAGATCGAACGAAACGTTGGATGTTTTCATTTTTTAATACAAAGTGCACCTATTTCTATGTTATTAAGTTTATAACAAGAACATCAATTTGCAATTTGCATGCAACAAAGTTAAAAATATGTGGACAGAGACACATTGCCTTAAAATCAAACATTTAACAGAAGCATAAATACAAATCTATAGCACTTTTTACAATGTTGAAAAAAGGCTAAAAAGCCGCAAAGAATTATCCACAATTTTGTACATCTTACGCCAAACTTTTTGAAATGTTTTGCAAACCAAAAGTTGGTTCTTAGCTTAAGGTTTGAGTTTAAAACTTTCTTATGCATTAAAAAACTTCTGAAAACTTTAAATCAAAGCAAACGTGGTAGATATTGTAAAGGAAGCAAAAAGCATTAAAAACCTTTTTGTAGGTCAACGGAAATTTCGATAGTAAAAATAATTTATGTTGGAACTATTTTTATTTACAAACTGTAAGGTTTGATTAAACTGTTTTACTTTTTCTTAAAAAATAAAAAGAAAACCAACAACAGACTAAGTTGAAATCGTATAAGAAAAGCTAAAATATAAAAAGCAAATACATTCATTCATCTTTAATTTAAATTTGAAATAATTCAAAACTGAATCATATCTTTTACTTACATTATTATATACATACATATGTATGTACGTACATTGTATGTGAATCACTTCATACTTTTAATAAAACTAAAGTTTAGTTATTAAAACCGCATGAACCTCCAAAGATAAACATCATTAGATATTTGCTACTGCTTCCACACCCAGATTTTGTTATTTTTAATTTAAAAATCATCTATCTTCCTCTGGTTTGGCTTCCATTTTAAGTTAAAGGCATAAAATACTGATGAAATTAATTAAAACAAGCCAGAAATTACAAATGTCAAATACATTAGAAGACCGACAGGTATGAATTGGTAAAATAAATTTTCTAAATATTTTTAAATCTCTTAGCAAAATTGGGTAAAGTAAGCGAGACGTTATAACAAGAGTTTGTGTAAAATTAATTTTATTTTTCTGTTTCTTGTGCAATGAGATCGGTTTAAGAAGTAAATTTCATGAAAATAATTTAAAATAAAGTTTCAGCAGTTTTGCATAAAAAAAGAAATGTGTGCCAGTCATATTTAAGTCACTCACTCTATCTAAAGAAATCTTCTTTCTCGTTCATGTTTAAGTACTTTGAAAAATCATTTTATGACATTGAAATTAAATTGTCTGCAACAAACGGAACTAAAAAGATTTTAAGCAAACGCACTCATACACTAACAAAAAACTCGTATGCACGTTAGTAGAACATGCTCAGAGACATTGTCAACAAAAGCAACGGAGTAACAGATGCATCCGTATACAATCTGTTCGAAACAATTAAACAGGGATGCCAAATAATTAGAAAGAGATAGATGAAGAATGGGGAAAGAGTGAAGAGAAGAAAAAATTTTACATAAATACAAAAGTGCATTAAATGAAACAGATGTTGGAATGTATTCCAATTGTAAATTTGAATGCACATTTACTCAATATTTAAAATATAATCATTGAAATTAATATCATCAGCAGCACCATCGTAATCTTGTTATTATTGTTGTGCAGCAGAACGGCAGGTTAAAATGTAATAAGCTCAAATAACAACAAACAACAAGTTCTCGTATTAAAGATTTCGAGCACATTTAAATTATTTAAAATTCTCGATGACTTAAAACTAAATACAATAGGATCTCTTGAAGGACGAAATGTCAAAAATGTCAACGAAGGGTGTTAAAGGTTGTTGCTATTTCAAAAGAATTTTGATTATTTTTAAAACTCTAATTGCCAGTATTTTTTTTTAAGAGAAGTAGCAATTCAGGCAATAATGCCTTTTTAAGTTATTTTCGTAACCGTGCTACATTCTTTAGGAACGGGATAGATGAGAGATAAGACAGGTGGTGAAAAGAGAAAGATAGATATAGCCATTTTATTATTTATTTTACTTCGCCGGCGAATATGCTATGAAGAAGTACCGACGAAGGAGGCTGCATGTTTAATGTTAATTCTAAATATGTATTTATACCATTAAACAGAAAAAAACATTTTTTATTTTTGGTTGCCGCAGGGGTTGAACCCTGGTCAACCAGGTTTGTAGCCAACGTGTTTACAACTTTGACTACAGCAGCTTTTGGGAACGGGGTGTACTCATTCAAAATGACCATGAACGGTATTTAAAAGTTCGCTTTCTTTTAACAAGTTAAACGATAAATACTACACTACGTTGGTTATTAAAATTTTTAGATTCTTATTTTTTTTTTTAATCAATCAAAAAGTTTGACAAGCAAAGCGACTCCAACATTTATTGGCGTATTAGACAAAGTTGAACGATTTAACCTAATAATATACACTTAAGCCTCTATTTTAGAGCTTTTCTGGAAAATAAACAAAAGTAATTTTAAATAAATATGTATATGCTGATGCAAAATTGTTTTAAAGAATGGAACATAAAAAGAAACTGAAAAACGAAAAAATAAGAAAGAAACCAAAAAAATTAAAAACAAAACTTAACATGTATTTACGCAGTAAGGATAATTTTAATTGTACTTTAAAAAAATGTCTTGAAAATTTTATGTTGGGTAGGGCTTTTTAATTTTTTTCAGCTGTTTAAAAAGTTGCTAAGCTTTAAGGTCTTACCATTCAATATAAAATACGAACACATAGCTACTTTGGCACTCTTCTACTCCTTTTGGGAATGTTAAGTTGTTGCTATCTTCTTTTTTCTGCCCAGTATTATGGGCTTTTGTTCCGCGATCGTTAGTTTATTGGTGCCGCCTTGTTTTCAATTGTTGATTTAATTTTAAATAACTATAATAAAAACTGGCCATAAAGTAAACTAAATAAAAATAACATAATCTTAGCAGAGCCAATTACTTAAAAATCAAATTCAAAAATATCTAGCAAAAGTAATTCAATTTAAATTGTTTTTACGGTCCTACTTTCGAGGTACTAGTGTACATCGCATCGCAACATTTGAGGTTGTTATTTTATGTTGCTTTTTAAATGTGTAACGAAATCATGCGTAAAATTTAATACAAGACATGTCTTGCCTAATTTTACATGTGTGTGTGTTTTAGTATGTTTTTCTTTGTTTCTTGTTTAAAAAGTTGTGTCTCCTTAAATTTTTACAGATTTTGCTACAGATCTGTTAGCATTACAGCTAAGTCTCAGAAAACGCATACGACTTAATGTTAAAAGACAATAAAGGAGCGTTTTAAACTCACCTTCTATGTATCGAATATATAAATCGCTGATACATTCATTAAGGTGGCAACCAATAATTCAAATCTTGAACGGTTGTAAAAAAACAGGTAAAACGCAAATTAAAAAAAAATTTCGATACAACCCAGGAATGTTTATCATATTTTTCTTTTAACTTTTTAGAGAGATTGTAAAGAATACTTTGAGGAGGAACTATAAGAAGATTAAGTAAACTTTGGTGTCCTTTTAATACTGAACACTAAAGTAGTGAAGTATTTAACGTTTAACTGATGGTTGTTGCTTTTGCTTTGAATTTTATTGTGTATGAGGCTTATTTTTATTTTGTATAGTGTAAACACATGAAACGCCATTAAATATTGTGTTTTAAAAGTACAAAAAAATTAAATTTTTTGTTAATTGGAGAAATCGTTGGTAAATGTCTTTTTAGCACCTTACCTTCATACACGATATGAACTGCTGTTATCAATGAAATTATTTGATTTTCTTTTATTTTGTTTTCTTTCTTTTTGGATTTTCATTTGTGATGGATAAATTACCCATACAATAACAACGAAATAATTAAATTCAGGCAGTCAGGTTTATAACATGAAAATTAATAAAAAATAAATCTAATATTTGAACGTAAACTTTTTAGAAATTTAATACTAGTTCGAATTTGCCACAAAAATATAGCAAATAATATTGGAATGCTGTTAAAGTACTTTGCTACAAGCATGATGATGAAAGCCATTTTAATGCAAGCAATGAACTCATAAATAGTATTCGTAAAAGTCATAATAAACAAGTCTATAAATATACATTAGTTTTACGAGCAAATATCAATGAACTGCAATCGAAAAAATACTTCCGAAGTCATATTTTTAAAAGAAAATGAAAATGAAAGAAGAAAGCAAAAAACCATTCAGTGGCAAGTATTTAAAGCCGCAAAATTTACTGCATCAAGTTATTTTGTGGAATGAAAGTAAATCAACCACTTTTAGTTAAATAATTCCAACTTGATTAAAATTAAAAATGAACTAAATTTAAACTGAAGTATTATTGGAAAAGCGACAACCTATTGCGAATATTTGGCAAATATTTCGAAATGAATAAAATGCTATTTAAATATTTATGAAATGAAACTGGCGTGAGCCTTATTAAATGTAGTGTTTTCTATTTGCTGTTCGCAGAAAGTATTTAATATAATTTTAATTTTTAATTCTTATATTTATTTCAAAAACTCCTTTGATTTTTTTTTTAATACTTTGGGGTTTGCTAAATCAGTTCTTGCAGTTTTTGTTCACAAGGTGGGCCAAAAGAAAGGATAACGTTTGTCTTATATGATGCCATCCAAATTTTAAGCATAAATTAAAAAAAAGTGTTTTTGCTCCTATTTAGGCTATCAATTTGATGGTTAACATTTAACAAACTTGTTTCTGTGGAAACAAAAACTATTTGTTGAGAACATACAGATTTACATAATGTGGGACTCTAAAGCTACGCAATCGAATATTGTTTGTACAAAACACTTTTCAAAGGTAAACTTTCTGTTGCGATACAAAATTCTTCTTTTGCTTGCCTTGATTGCTTCATTTGTTAAAAGCAGCTTGTTCCATACGCAATATAACCAGAAAAGTTCTTGATACATTAAAACGCATAAGAAACTTTAAAATAGTTACAAGTTTTGCTCTGTTAGTCTTTGGCAAACTTTTGGGATTGTCAACTGACTGGTTTCTCTTCTCAGTAGCAATAAGTAAGTAAGCAACAAGTTTAGTGTTTGAAATACTCATTTCTTAAGTAAGAAAGTTTCCAGAAAAGTCAACTAATAAAATGAGTACTTGTAATGCACAATTAACAATTTTGACTTTTTTTCTAAAGTTGTGGCACCATAAAATGTTTTAATAAAGTATTTTTTCTTTAATTCATAGACAAAACAAATTAATAAATTTTATTACTTAAATAGTTATTTTCATATTTAAATTTTCAATGTAATCCCGACTTCATTCGTTCTAAATTTCTTATTAATCAACGAATTAACACGTGTTTGCGTTTTAAAACCGCAAATAAAATTTGCTTGAAAAAGCTATGGTAGCAGTACACAAACATATTCCCTTTAAAAAAATACGAAATACACAAAGATTAACTAACCGTTCATCAGCACAAACAATGTCATCTTTTTCGCGTACATTATTTGTTTTTATTTTTTTGGTGTTTGTGTATTAATTTTAAAATCAAAAGTTTCGGTGGTTTTCAGTGTTCCTTTAATAATCTTCATATATCTTAGCGATCCTATAGAGCTTCTTTAGGAACATTTGTTACAAAATGGAATAAACAATTAATTTTAGTTCGTAAATCTATTATTTGTTAGTTTTTTTTAATTAAACTTTTGTATTTTGCTACTAAAGTAAATAAATACAAAAACGCATTAAGTACGATAAGAAAAGTTCAGTACATTAACGTAGTGTTCAATCGTTTTGTACGGTTTATTTTTGCGTAATGTGTGTAATTTTCTATCAAAATGTCAATCTAGCTTTAGAAAGAAATATTCGTGTAATTTAGCAGTAAATTACATTATATACGGATGAAAATACGAAAATTCAAACAGTAAGATATTGGCGATTTTTCTCTACTTTAAACGTGTTTTCGAAACCATATTTAGGGATATATAAAAAGTTAAATAAATAGACTAAAAAATTACATAATAAACCAATGCGCACTATATTAAAATTAAATAGTTTAACAATAATTACATATATGCAAGACACTTAAAGATGGCTTAATATACAACAAAGCCTGAAAGTAAATGCAATCAATTTAATTAAATGAAAATATGTCGTGGAGCCATACAACCTGAAGAATGCTTTTAGGTATTTGTAAAAGGATTAAACCTTTATAATAATATACCAAGTTACATTATAAATGAAGGGAATAATTAATTTTTAAGAAACAAAATTTTGTAACTTTTATATAAACTATTAATATAAGCCAGAGTTAATAATAATTTACATAATCTATTAAATATTGTATTATACAGGTATGTCACGGAACTCAATTCGGATCGAAAGTGGTTTTAATTCCGTAAATTGCTTCCTCAGAAAATTAAAAACGAAAAATTTCTTCGGAATGAAACCACATTCAAATTTCAAAGTGGAACTTAGTTTCTTTTAAATTTTGTCATTTGCGTTTCTTAAATTAAATTTTATGATGTGTCCTACTTAGATTGGTCTTGTTGTTTACTTTGGTGTGCAAAATATTGCCACATTTAAATTAAATAGTGTAGATTCAATACTTTTCAGGAAGAAACAAAATCGATCGGAATCTGAAGAAGGTAAAACAAAATCGATCGGAATTGGTAATACGGAATTAAAACCATTCCGATCGGAATGCGTGACATGCCTGATAATTGCAATTAAGAGTAGAAAATACTAAAAAAAAGTATTTTATTACTGCTGTTAATTTATGAACATCATAATATTGATTAAATAATTTTATTTATTAATAGTATTGTTATTAAAAGCCTCGAAATGCCCTTTTTACGAGGCACCAAAAACAAATGTCAAAATATTGTTTATAATTAAAAGCTTTCTAATTTTATCATATGTTTTGAGCATAAGAATATTTGTAATTTTATCTAACACAATTTTGATATGGATGGACATCAATGGCGTGTACGTACACAAACGAAGAAATAAATTCAGAGCATGGTGGGAAAAACGCAGCGCGGCTCCACTCTTTTCATTCTTTTTTGCTCTTTACGCAAAGAACAGCGCATACTCGGTATTGCGCTTGCTCTGCGCATAGAAAAGAGAAGCGCACAAAGTGAGCATTATCAATTGTGCATTTTTCGCTCTGCGCCTTTTTTGCGCAAAGAGCAAAAAGAGCCAAAAGCGCATAAAATTCGCATTGCTGTTTTCCAGTGGTATGAAATATTATAAAAGTCTTAAAATCATTAAGTAAATAAAATAAATAAGGCATGTACGTCGACAACAAAAACAATATTTTTAAATAAATTGATTTTTTATTTTTCCTATGAAACCATAATTTTACAATTTTTGTTTCTAAGTATCCTTTTATCTACTTACACACGTATGTACATACATAAATGTGTGAAAGGGTTATGTAAACATTTTAGAATTACAAATCTTATTTCTAAAAGGAATTTTTATTTTTACCTGTTACACATTTTTAGCTTTTTGATAATTTGCGTATTGCGGGTTTCTTTGGCCTGTTGGATTTTTAAATGAACCCTTTGCTAAGAAAAACCACTTAATACCTGCACAACACTTATTTGATTTCTTTTTAGCATAAGTTTTTCTATTAAATGTTTTAAGAAATATGTTTAGAAATTCAATGAGATTGCCTAAAATTGCAAATATGAATTGTATATATTGTATGTATTATAACAAAGATTTAATTATAATTTTAATTTTGTAATAATTTAATTATAATTCTCAAGAAAGGGTAATATCTCATGTAACGATTTCTTTAAATGCACATTTAGTTAAATCTTAAAAAATGTATCTTACAAAATTGTTTTGGAGGGAATGAATTCAAAAAAACCACTGTTGATGTAAAAAAGAGCATGCGCAATGTGCCACTCTTGTTGCTCAATGAGCAGCACAAAGGGTCTGATAATCAAATTCAAAAGAGCAGAGCTAAAAAAAACCAAAGAGCATCCGCTTTGCGAATTTTATTACTCCTTTTTTTCTGCCCCGCTCCTTGCGCATTCGCTTTAAATAAAGAAGCAATGAAAGAGTGGGCGAAAAAAGAGTGCTTCAGATTTTGTATTTGTTAAACGGTGCACTACGAAACAGTATTGTTTTGTTTTCGTACACTAGTGCGAATATATGTATGTTTACTTATTTGCACATGAAGCTTCTATGATCAAAGTAATTTAGTCAACGTTATAGAGTGTATTTTTCTCAATTGTTTAAAGATATTAAATCTTGTTTCGTAACCTTATTCTTATTTTTGTGATTACTTTCTTTACCAAAATTAAAATTAGTTTGTTATACTTTTCACCGCAAAAAGTGGAAAAGGGTATTTTTAAGTCTGTCATTCCGTTTGTAATAATTTCTACAATATCCATTTCCCACCCATAAAATCTTAGTTTTTTGCAACTCTTTTCAAAAGCAAAAATTGGTTATAATTGTTATTAGCACCTTAAATAGAAGTTATAAGGGATCATAACTAATAATCAGAACAAACATCAATTTTATTTTGATCTCTTTTTCACTTTAAATATGTACGACTGTCCCATACGACAGTATGGAATTGCCCATATATTCTAAGTTTTTATGCATAGCTAAGTCGATTGGGCGATGTCCGTCTGTCTGTCCGTGTTAGTGTTGAAATCAACTTTCCCAAGGCACTAGATAAGCTAGAAAAAATTCAAAAAGTTTTTTCTCTCATAAAATGTTTTGTTGTCTGAATTATGTAAAGCTCTCAACTAAAACTACAATTGATTTTTGTTCCAAATTGTTGATTTAATTTTTATTACAGTCAAATCCACTTTCAAAACTTAAACTTATTTAATAAAAATCTCTGCTTAATATTTATAAAATAAATTATTAACAAAAAAAAAAAACAAAAAAAAAAAAACAATTAACAAGAAAAAGCACTATTTGACAAGAGACATGAACTAAAAGTGAGATTAAAGAGTATGTCACAGATCATGCAAAATTAGTGAAATGTAAATTTATTATATGGAGGAGTGAGTATGAATGTGTTTGTGTGTGGTAAACTTGCTAATTATAAAACATACAAAAAATGTATAACGGTAATTGGAAAAATTAAAAATGTCCTTGTTTAATAAAAATAAAACGCATACAAACATGCTTGTCTGCATTATATGTGGCACAATTCAAACGAACACTTGTGACGACAACTCATTTAAACATGTGACGAGTCACACTTGTAAAATAACCGACAGCAGCAGCAGCAGCAAGTGGTTGTGTTTCTGAAACTCAGATAGTTAATTGATTACAACCACAAGTATAATAATTTTTGTTGTTGTTGAGTTGTGCGAGGATTGCAACAAACTAATGATTTTATAAAGCCCATTCTAGATTTCAAAATTTATATTTCCAATTTTTTCAATATGCAAGATATTATATTTTACTCCTCACCTGAAACGAAACTTGTTAAATTAATTAAATACTTGTATTAATTTTGAAATATGATTTTATTTTGTATACGTGGATCACAGTGTCAGCAGCAATGAAGTCTTGGTCAACTCGCGGCCTTTAACATTTTGAATTTTCCCTATTTAGTGACTCGAAAAAATTAGAAACTGTTTACTTGAAAATTATAAAAATACAAAAAATAAGAAAATGCGCACTGCAATTCAAAATTTTTACTAGTTCACAGTTTACCTAAACTTTTTTTTATTATTGGTTAAACTGGTATTTGCTACTTCAAATGTTTATTATGCTTTCTTGCTGCAAATTCATATATATCAAAAACAAGACGTTTTGTGAGCTTTTACTAAACAGCCTATTTTCTGAAACGTAAAACTTTTAAATAAAAAAAACAAGTGCTAACTTTTCGTAATACTTTTCGGGAATTGCGGTTTATAAAGTGGATTAATTTCCCAAAATTTTCGTGTTGCTAATATCTGTTTTTTAAAAATATTGCCTTTTTAATTTTTGTATTGGAGCAGCTTTTAATTAAGGCCAATTTTAAAGCAAAGAAAATAAATGAAGAGAAAATTATTATAACCACAATTATAAATATTAAAACAACCGTAAAGAAATATGAAATAATTTTCATTCACATTTTTTGAAGAAGAGAAAAATCGTCAACTATTTTATTAAAATGGAATTATTGGCTTCGATTTCAATCTTTTTGTACATATCCCACGAATTTTTTCAACCCTCGTACTTTAAAATATGAGCAATTTATTAATGTGTCATTCGTTGGTAGACGTTTAAAAATGTTTTAGTAATTGTCTCTTTTGCAAGAAAGTTTTTCTTTAAATGTCACTGCTTTGCTTTTCTACTTGTGTAGAAATAAATGAGTGACTGCCTTAGAATGCAGACACATACTAGGTCTTTTGTAATTCGTATATGAAGATGTGTGTTATTATGATGTAGGTTTTTGTTACTTCTGGCAACACTTTAATTATTTTTCAAGTGTTGGCTTTTTAATTATTAAATGCACTGAAAGCTCAGCTACAGAAGTGGCAGCAGTGCAAGCATCATCCGCAGCATACACGTCACGTACCTATTTTAACATTTTCTACGGCTAAAACAATTGAAAATGAAAAAACAAAACCAAAATGACACATATCAGAAAGAAGAAATGATAATAAAAAACATACAAATAAAAGTCGTACCAAAACAGGATACTTGAAACATATACAACTCACTCTTGTGCTTACACTTTTGAGGCGAACAGGTTGGAGGTAGTAAGTTCATTTGATTGAATTGCAGCTGAGAGCATGTGCTTTTTTAATATCATACAAAATTAGTCCTGTGGCTATAAAAATAATGAGTGTAGTAAGAAAAAAAATTTAAAAAAGACATTAAAGTTTTTCAACTAAACATTTTAACACAAGGGACTAAAAAAGAAATTAAATGTGAAAGTGTATGAGGAATGTGATTCTAATAGTGAAGAGACCTCTTCTGTTGATACAACTGTAAACAATCGCTGATGGAAATTACGTTTTTAGTTTCTTGAAAGATAGGAACATATTATGACCCTTAAGTGCCGTTTGTAAAAAGCAAAACCTTTATTTAGGTGCCGTTCCTGATTAAGCTTTTATTTTTAAAAACGTAAGAACTGACGTATGTTATGGCTGCTTTTAACTGTTCTTAACATAGTTCAGTTATAAAAGACTTGCACAAACATTTCTGCTACCAACAAGTATCGTTGCGTTGACTTTGAAATTTAAATATGAAAGGGACAAAATGTTGCAATCATCTTTTACAATTAACATCTTCATTTAGTTGTGTAGCATGATATTATTACTTTTATTATTATTTCATGTTTATCTTAGGTCCAGTCACTTGTCGTATTAATGTTGTATCGTTTATTTACCTTGTAGTTTTATACCAAGTGTGATGTATGTTGTAGTCCATAAAATATGTCGTTACTTTGTATTTTATGTTCTTATTCTTATTATGCTATTTTTAATTTAGTGTTTGAAGTTGCCTGTGCTATTAATTCATTTGTGTATTTTGTCAGTCGTTCCGTTTATTTATTCCACTATGAAGAAAAACAAATATTTTAGTGCCTCTATGACAGTCACAGGCAGCAGTAGAGAACCGTAAATGTTAAGAATTATTGCACTGAAAGAAATTTAAAATTTTCTCACTGAATATTATTTAATATCACTGAAAAGTATTCGAAGCAATAGCTAAACGCTGACAAGCTGTGTGTCCTTAATATCCAGTTTAACAATTAAAAGTATTAGAAAACCCATTAATTTAATTTTATTGTTTTTGCAGAGTGCACACACTTTGTGTAAATTTGTAGTTTCTGTCTTTAAGTGTTTAAAAGTAAAGGACACATGCGTGGAAATTATAACCTCTAATATTTACTTCCATTCAATTGTCCGTCTTTGTAGTGGCCATAATAATACAACTTTTGTGATTATTCGATCTATTGTGATTTCAGAATTAAAGATTTGTGGCAGACGGATGCACATTGTAGTAAAAGCAATAGTCTGCATACTTAGATGTGAAACCTTTTAAAGAATATCGATATTAATGATTTTAGCTAATCTGCCTTCGTTATCTGTGCAAGAGAAAATACGGACTCTGTTTTAAAGTCAATCAGTGGATAATTATAAAATACAATTTTTTTATAATAGCACTTTTTAAATTCATTTTGGTTTGACGTGCACATATTTGAATTTATTTAAAGAATTATTTTTAATAAGCTGGACGTAATGTCATGCCGATCTTTCGTTTTAAATTTTTTGTAGTAAACGTAATAAGAAATATCTTTTAGTTTCTCTAAAGAGCAACCTAAAGAGTAATCTTACGATCTTGATCAGCTAGACTGTGGCAGTTTTTACTTTATAAGTTTTTTCTACTCTTGATTTTTTCCAACAGCCATAGAGACAAGGAGTATGGAGGCGAGAGTTCAAAAAAATTTACGTTGACAGCATCCTACGGTGAGTTTAAGGTATCTAAACACATGGAATATTCTACATTTGTACTAAACTAATTTCTTTCACATTTCACTTTTCTGATTTTGCTATTTCTTGTATTATTGGCAAATTTTCGCTTTTTTCTTTCCTTTGGTACAAGTAGAAGTTTTTTTGTTTTGTCTCTAAATTTGATGTGATTATAACTGCCATTATAATGGTGACATATAACATGTAAAATTTCTTAGTTCGTTTTTTACGTTTAACAACACTTCACAGAGTTTTAAATATTTTAATATTGTTTGTAAAGTTTAACAGTTTCATCCTCCAATTTAAATATTTTCATCGTTTATTTAAAAGAACTTGCAGAATCTTGGATTTTTTCAATGAATTTTGTAGAAACTTCTGAAAGATTATCTATTATAGTTAATATACGGAAATCCTATTTTTGATGTCATGTAGATTTTTATCTTACAGAATTCAACAAATTTATTGTTTGCAAATCTGCAATGTTTTAACACCTATTTTTCTTATAACTTTGTAAGGATTTACTGACTTCATTTGTAGAAATATATTTTTTAATTAAAATTTTATTGTAAATGTAAAAATTTAATTGAAATTATTTTGTCAGGTATTTATTTATTCTTAACTTTATTAAATGTCTCTTGTTTACCATATTTTTTTCTCCTCATTTGACTTTATTCTATTTTGGGATATTGTTATTTATCACAATAGCACATCTGTAGTTTTGGAAATGTTGCTAAATATTAGTTAATAGAAATAAATCTAGTTGCAAATCAAACATAATAAAGGCTGTCTTCACATTAAAAAATACAAAAATATAAAATAAAGCCTTAAAACGAAAGATAATATTTTTATAATTTCTTGTAAACTAATTTGTCTTCCATTAATTGGCCATATATTCTCCTAGTTTTATTTAAAACTTAATTTTAAATAATAATATTCAGTACAACACACACTCACTTCTATTGCATTAAAACATACAAATTTATACCAACGATTACATTTACGGTATTTCTAATCGTGCCACTCGACCAAAATTTATTCGATTAAGGTCGAAGAAAAAATAAATTTAACTGACAAATCTTTTTTAAGCCATTCTTTTGGCGTTTTATTAAAAAAAATAAAGTAAACAAAAACAAAAAAAAGATGTTGAAAAATTGTCTTAATAATAACTTTTTTACAAGCGTAATTTATTAAAGTAAAAAAAAAAATAATAATAATAATAATAATAAAAAATTTGTGTTTTTGTTTCTTCAAATCAAATTGGGAAACAATGCGGCAGGATATATAAATTTGCAAAGTCGCCAAATTTGTAAATTTATAAAGAATTTTAGACTTCCTACATTAAAAAAAATTAAATTTTCAAAATAAATTAATAAAGTATATTTCGCACAGTAAATGCCGATATGAGAAAAACAAAGTATTGCTCTAGAAGTTATAAAGTATAACCAGGGAATATGCCAGCAGTTACTTAACACTTATTTAGAAATCATAGTTTCTGTAAATTTAAAGGAAAGTTTGATTAATTTGAAGCTAAAGTAATTAATCTTTTACAGAAACCTTTAATAAAAAACATGAGTGCAGATCGGTCCAAATGTTTCGGGCAAAACACTACGCCTGTGTCTATTTTTCCGTATCCTTTTTTTACCTTTCGTTTGTTTTGTTGCAGCTAAATGTGTTTTATACTTATTTACGTCCTGCCACTTGATCACCATAATTATATTAGCTGGGACAACAACCCTATACAAAACCTTAATATATTCACGATTTTTTGGACAGAAAATGTTATTGTTAGGAAAAAGTTTATTTTGCACAGATGGTGAAGGCTATATAAGACTTATGATAGTTGAATAAAGCACTTTAACTTGTTTAACTTTGTTCTGAAAAGTTTAATTTTTACTTGAGAAATTTTCTAAACAGAAATTTAATTGATGTGCGTTAACGGTGAATGTGTTGCCTAAGTCGAATAACAGTAAACAGGAGTTCTAAACTCTCTAGAGCTGTGACTAACTAAAAATTAAACTGTAACTGAGATGGATAATTTACAGCCTGTAGTGGTTAAATAGGGCTGTAGAGAAGTAACTAAATACCATAATAATTATTAAGGAGTGGTATGTGAGTTGCTCAAATTTAGTGCTTGTGTGTACGAATGCAGCCAAGCCACGGATAAAAACAAAAACAAAAAACAAAAATTTTTGCATTTGTGTATTGATTTAAAAGAAAATTTTAAATCATTACAATATTATAGAAACATAGCTGTATAGTATTTTTCCACAGCAAAATTAAGCAATTGTTCCCTCTTCGAATCATGATTGCGAAGTTTACACGTTTACACGACACATGCTACATGCTTCGATTGTACGTCTGCACAAAAACTGAAACAATATTCAAATTAATTTGTTCAAAAATTTTATTTTTCGTTTCAATTTCGTTTGTTTGTAATTTATTGCACTTAAAATTTTAATGAAATTAATTATCCACATACCACTTTTAACTTTGTTTTTTCTCATTTTGATTACATTTTATTAAGCTAGTTCAGATAAACTTGCGATAAAAATTAGAGAAGACAGAAATTTTTTATGCTTCGAGAGAAGATTCAATATCAAAATTTTGTATAGCAAAGCAAGTGGAAGTGGAGCGAAGCAAGGTATTAATGTTTTATCCTTATAATAGGGTCTTAGCTTCGTTTTTAAACTTTTAGCTTTTATGCGGCTTAGAATTACTGTTGCCAGTTGGAACAGATAAATTTAATTAACATTTTGTCGATTGTGTTTTACTTACTTATACAACGAAAATACTGATGGCAGATTTCAGGAAAAGTGTAAGGAAACAGTTCTCTGTTTTGCAACTTTGGAAGTAAATTGAGAACGATTTTTTGAAGTTTCTGATTTTACTAAATATCAAGTTTAATGAATGAATAATTTTTCGTAATAATAATTGTAATGTCAATCGATGAATTTTATACTCGAACGATTGAAAACGCTAGTATCTATCTAAATTATTTTTCGTTTCTTCTTAACATAAAAATAAACAACAATAGTCTCTTTAATTTATAGTAGAAAAAGAAAACTAAATTATTGTTGGCAAAATTTATTTAAATTTATATTTTTTAGTAAATTGTTGTGTTTTTCATAAACTTAAAAACGATTATGATAAATATTAAAAAATATAAAACTCATAATTTTATAAAAGAATATTGTTTAATGTTTATATAAAAGAAAGATTATCATTTGAAAAATAAACCAACAAATGAAGACGAAATTGCAAAAGAGCACACGAAGAATAATCTACAACTTTTAAGATTAAAAGTATTAAGAAATTGTTCTAATATATTTTCTTTTGATTTAACGAAAATATTTTTGAAATTAATCATGAAGAAGTAAGTTGTTGTTGCAAACATTAATTAAATTTTCAATAAATTTTTACGACTATTTTAGGATTTTTTGTGCTTGAAATACAAAAACAGTTTAATCTGTTTAATAGCAGATGTTTTATTATGTTATAAAGGAAAATTAAGCACTTGAGCATAAAGAAATCTCCGCAAAATTCTGGTTCCGTTTTGTATGCAAAATTGAGTTATAAAATGTGTAATTTAATAAATATACATTTATGTATTTTAAACATACCGTTATTTATTTACATTTCTACATACAACAAAAATAAAACTCAAGGCAATGCTTGTCTAAAAAATAAAATTTAAAAAATACGAGTATTTATTAAGTCTGAAGAAAAACAAAACATGCAAAATTTTAAAATTAAATTTATTATTGTTTATTTACTCGCTTTAATATATTTTTTCAAGTTTTTTTTTCTTAGTCTCATAAGCAAAAACGCCAATAGCAACAACATGGGTTTGCAATAAGAACAAACCAAATATTAAAGTATAAAAAAAAATTTTATTTTTCCTTTCTTGTGCTCATCTAAAACTTGTAAGATATTCGCATTTTTTTCTGTGGATTCCTGAAAAACAGGAGCATTGATAATAAACAACAAAACAACAAAAGCAAAAACAGTGGCAGTGACAACAATATTATAATCAGCAGCAGGAGCAGCATTCTTGTAAAATAAACAAAAAATAAAAAATGTGTTTATCAACATTTTTGCCATCAATTTTTCTCCTATTTTTTGGTTGCTGTGATTTTTGCTATCTTATATTGAGTAAGTAAGTTGTTGGTGTTTCGTGGAAAAATTTTAAAGGCCTTTATAATAACGTTATGTTCCTTTTATTTCCTGCTTATAAGATCTAATTATAGCCTCTTATCTTAAGAACTGTACGTTTTAAAAAAAGGCTGGGCGATTTTTAAAAATATTTTTGTATTTAATGTATTGTAGATAGACCTACAAAAGAGGATCTAGTTGCGGTCAATAAAAATACATTAAAGGGGCACCCTTTAAATTTCAATTATAACTTTTATAACTTTTTGTTATAGACGACTGTGAAAATTCTATCTCTGTCTATATCGGTTCAAAAGCGAATGCCATATAATTAAAATTTCGTCACTTAGGGGGACGCCCTTTAATTTTTAATTTTTACTACTTGCACATTCCATGTAAGTTTCAAGTGTTTGACCTAAACGGTTCAAAAAATAAAGGGTCACCATTTAATATTTAAGTTAAATTTTTTATTACTTTCTGTAATTCAACTTAGTTAAAATTTCAAATGGGTGTCTTTTATGCTTCAGTAGATAGAAAATCATAACGTTTTTTAAGGCGCACCTTAATTTTTAGAAGTATGAATTTTTTTTTTATTTACAAAAATTTTAAAAATCGGTTCAATAATAAATGGCTTCTGTAGGGACAAATAAAAAAACAGATTAATTGATAAGCAGTAAAAGTATTTGCAAACTCTTTCATTGTTCCTTTATTTAAAGCGAGTTCGCAAAGAGCGGAGCAGAAAAAAAGGAGCTATTAAATGCGCAAAGCGCATGTTTTTTGTTTTGCTCTGCTCTTTGCGCAAGAGCATTGAATTTAATTGGCAGGTTTCTTGCGCTGCCCATTGCGGTTTGTTTGTATTTATTCGTTAAAAAAACAATTTTGTAAGACAATTTTTTTTAAGATTTTGCTAAATGTGCATTTTTAGGTATTTTAATATGAGATGTTAACCTTTCTTGAGAAAAATTATAGTTAAATGGTTGTTACACTTATAAATACGTACCAGAGGTGTAAGCAAATTACTTATATACACATGTATTTTAGTTAACTATGAATTATAAAATATTAAATGCACAAAAAATTAATTGAATTAGAAATATTATTAACAAGGTCTGCATATAATTAAAATGAGGATAATTGAAACATAATGTCGGTATTTAAGTAATTTTTTAAAATTGTAATTTTAGGCAATCTCACTGAATTGCTAAACATATTTCTTAAAATATTTAATAGAAAAACTTATGCTAAAAAAAATCAAAAAAGTGTAGTCTATTTATTTAATGGTTTTTCTCAGCAAAGGGTTCACTAAATGCTTAACAGGCCGAAGAAACCCTCAATACGCAAATTCTAAGAAAGCAAGAAAAGCGTAGCAGGTAGAAATACAAATTCCTTTTGAAAATAAGATATGCAAGTTTTAAATGTTTACTTAATGCTCCCTTTTACACAAAGGATACTTAGAAACAAAAATTGTAAAATTATGGTTTCTTAGGTAAAATAAAATATCAATTTGTTTATAAATAATGTTTTTATTATCGGCGTCTTTTATTTAATTAATGATTTTCAGACTTTTATATAATTTCACACCACTGTAAAAGAGTAATGCGAATTTTATGCTCGTAAAATGCGCAATTGATGATGGGAACTTTATAAACAGAGCAATAACATTTGCACAAAGCAAGCGTGATACCAAGTATGCGCTGCTCTTTTCGTAAAGAGCAAAAAAGAGTGGCGCAGCGCTGCATTTTTTCCTACCCTGTTGATAAGCTTTGCTTTTTTAAATTTGGTTGAAAAGCTAATGGAGTGTTTGTAGCAACCAAAAATAAAATCTACATGATTGCTAAATCAGTAGATATTTATCCTCTTAATTTTTAATGATTAAAAATAGATCTTTACAATGAAAGTAAGGACGATCAAGTTAAGTTAAGATTGTTCATGAAAGCGGCGTTTTGGAAAACGCGAACAACAGAACACTGAGGACATTCCTTATTTATAACAGATAATGCTAAGTACACATTTGCCCCGTTGTAACACAAGAAAAAAATCAAGGGACTATTGAAATTTTTAAAATTTACCGCTGGAAGTAGCACCGTTTCGAAAAAAAATTAAATCCAATAATCAATTTAACAAGCTAGAAAATTGCTTTGGTTGTAGAGTTGATATTAAGTCTCTTTAAATATGCTCACGCCATATGTTTATGTGATTTAAATAAGTATGTGAATTTTATTAAAATTCGAATATGGACTGTATGTGTGAATGTACATAAGCAGGTCTTGTAAATCGTTTTTTATAATTTTTATTTTTATTATTATTGTTATTAATTTAATTTTTTTTATAGGTTAAACAACGCAAAAGTTTTAGCCGCTCTCTTAACGTTGAACGTTTGCAACAATATCAGCTGGTTTCTAGCAACAGCACAACAGTGTTACTGATTATCAAATCCGAAATTATTTCATTAAGTCAATTGAAACCACCGAGAAATTGTTAAAAACAGTATTTAATCGCACAAGGAAGAAAGGAAATGTATTCTGAAATATTATTTTGTAGAGAGATTATTAAGGATAAAAAGTTGTTCAGTAATTTCGCTTATGTTCGCCATTGTTCTTAAAAAAATATGTATTGCCTTTCCACTGTAAAAATTAGAATTGTATAAGAAAGGATTATTGGGTGCTCAATATATTTCACCAGTCGATAGGGCATCCCGTAAGGCCTTGTTGAAAATTATTTTCACTTTTAAAAAGATACAAAAATAATATTTTTGTAGTTAACGCTTCCATGATGTTCGCTCTCTGCTGTATTGTACAGTGTTAATACTATCATAAGTGAGTTATATTGTTTATACAAGAAGCACAAGCATAAAGCAAGTTGATAAAGAACAGGGTTATGATTCTACGGCGGTGCAGCGTATAAACAGTTGGATGAAAGCCAGTTGAAATAAATTTAGGGAATGCATAAATACTTCCTACTGAGTTTTTAATGAAAGCGTTGATAATAAATAAAATAAAATAAGAAAGACAGCTGCTATTGTACAAACTTATCTTTTCTTGAATGTTTTTTTTTTTTTTTTTTGTAATTTTGTTTTTAACAAAAACCTCAAAAAAATGAAAGTTTTTTGCTTTTTTAATTGATTCACAGAATGCTTTACAAGGCTAACAAAAAGTTCACTAAAATTACACCTGCCTGCAACATCACCGACATTTACAACTCCTAAAGGAAGAAAAGCAATTTTAAAAATACAAACAAGAAATAACAGCTTTTTGCCTTTGATATTTCTTTTTCATTTTGTGATTTTTTGAAAACAGGTGCCTCTACAGGAGTTATATTGAAATGGAAAATGTGCAATAAAAAAATATCTCAGATTCTTACAAACAACAATACAGCAATTTTTTAATTCACTTTACAATGATGTTTAACTTAAAAAAAAAATAAAGAAAATATCTAACACCTCAAAAAAGAATAGACAAATAATTTAAACAGGGACTCAAAACTTATACTACTGCAAGGAAAATCAATTTAGCCTTAACAAGAAACTAAAGATTTAATGGTTAATATTTATTTTATATTACTCACAAATACAGATAGAAATCTGTTTGAAAAGATGCAATGGTGACCTCCTCATTTAACTCTCCTTCAAACAAGCTATTTATTTAATACTGATAGAGAAGAAGCCATTCGACATATCGCACGTATTTTTTGCTTAAAAGCTTTACAAGTGGATATCGGAGCAAATTCTGCATAAAATATTGCTTTTTTTAGGCTCTCGAATTATTATTTAATATTTTTCTTTTTTAGTGCAGACAATTGAAAGCAATTTCATGTTCTTCCGTAAATCTAAAGGGATTTTAATTCTATCAGGCACACAATAGGGTATTTTCCTGATTAAAACGTATGCTTATAGATGCCACAACAAATTCGCTCACCCTACTACGCCGTTTGTTCAAAATTATTGTGCTGATTTAAGCGAAAGCTTTCAAAGTAATTTTAACGATTGCTCATGGTTAACGAGGTTAATTTCTGTTTGCCTAACCACTTACCGCTGATTTAATATGAACTTTATCTGCACTTTATCGAATGTTTCTTTGACAAGCTTAAAAAATGCAATTTAAAATGAATATGTGTCCTCATTTCGGGGAATTCGATGAATTGTAGTTTTGGAATCATGAGAATTCGATTGGGGCAGACTAGGAAGCTTTGCTTAATTTAAAGAGAATAGTCTCTAAAGAACAACAGTATTTTATAGGGCATTGGTATAGCCCGGAAGAATTGAACTAGAAAAATTCATAAGATATAGACAGGCAAGTCTCTAAAGGGACTACTGTGAAAGTAACCCTTCAGCAAGAAGGTTTACGGTGGTGCACATTGTGTGGGAAGGTTCATGAGATTTATCTCATATTTGCTTTCGAATTTTTCTACAAGACGTAATGTCAGTCTTATCAGGCTTATCTCTTAAATAAAAAACAACAACTTAATTATGTTTATTGGAATTGTATGAGTACTAATCAAAACGCGGCTTGAAAATGATGTTCTCACATCGAAAGCGCTCGTCAAACGTACCAAATAAACAGCCAGTGACGACGGTCTTCACCGAAAGGTATGACAACAGGAATTGTATTACTTTATTTTATTTCATGCACCATGCTTGTTCCTAGAAAGATGCAGGTATGTTTGTTCCATTCATGTTCTAGGCTAAATTTGTTTATTCTATAAATTCTGGTAATGGTTTATTGCAGTTATAAAATTTCTTTTTATTACGGTCATAAATTAATTGAATTATCTCCTGAAAATCTTGACGGTGTCTCCCCCAAAGTCTAATAATTTTAAAACTATTTATAAATTTTTCTTTTTGACATTATAAAAATTTGTCATAACAGATTTCAAATGGAAAGTTTATCTGCAAACAATAAACAGGTCGGTTTGAATGAAATTTGGTTGCTTTGCAGTCAATTTATCAGTATAACAAAATAGTGTTGAAGGAATAAAAATATAAATAAAACTTTTTTAAGACTTAATTAATAATACTTTAGTGTAAACATAAAAAAAATAAATGTGCGAGTAAAATTTTATTTCTTTAGGTTTAAGATTGCATGATTTTAATTCCTCAAAAAGAAATTTTTTGATTCAACAACAATAAAAACAACATGTTGCTGCTCCCAGTTTAATTTTTTTTATTTTTATGTGGAAATTCTTTCAACAATAAATGTCGAATAGTTTTGTTGTATTTGTACATGATTAACCTGAACATAAGACCTTTAACATTGTAGGATCGTTAAATATATGTTAAAGCTTTTTTTATGTCTGTCTGTTTGCCTGCAGACTTCTGTTGCTCTTGTGCTTTGGCTGTGTATTGTTGCATCTACTTCTGCCTGTTTTATATTTAAATTTCCTTGGTATTTGTTTATGTTTTGATTTTCGTTTGTTGTTGTTGTTTAAATTGTTTATTTCGAAAAAGTACAAGATATTGAAAAACATCTGCTTTTTTTTGTTTTTTCTTAAGCAACATTCATTTTTTCAACGCACGCATAAAGTTTATGGACAATATTGTACTGTCTGTCTCACGGAATGCCGGTTTATGGCGTAGTTTGTCTTTGCTGTTTTTCTGCTTCTTAGGCAATATATATTATGGGTGTTTTGTTCTTCATTTTCTTCACCAAAAGCAGGTGAAGGGTATAGCTAAGTTTGTCATTCCGTTTGTAGTATCTACAATATGCATTTCTGACCCCATAAAGAATATATATTCTAAGTCCTCATGCAAAGCGAAGTAGATTCAGCGGTGTCTGTCCGTGTTATTGTTCAAGACAACTAGGTGAGCTAGAGAAAATTTAGACACGCTTATCGGTCAGATATAGTTTCGTAAATTTTGCTATTGAAAACCAAAAAGATTGGTCCATGTCCTTCGACGCAGCGGGCAAAACACCACCGCTATCTCTAATTTTTTCATTTAAAACAATGAAGTAACTCCAATAAAAAAAACAAATATATGGGGCGATAGAGAATTAAAAAATAAGAAAAAAACATCAATTGATCAAATTGGCGCTCACCAATATTTTTCGAGTTATGGGCCTTTGAACTTTTCATAAGAGGATCTTTCAGGAAATACTAAAAGTTTTTAAAAATACTTAACCGGAAAAGCCGGTAACATTTATATGTGAGACTATGTTTTATGCTTTTTCTTACTTCTTAGTTCTGTCACCCTATTATTTGTTTTCTGGATAGGAACTACTTCACTTAACTAGATTTAAATATATGGTGAAGGGTATATAAGATTCGGCATAGTCGAACATAGTACTCTTATTTGTTTTTTATTATATTTATAGTAGCTGCAACCTCGTTATTGTAATGTGATTTTTTTAATATTTATTCTTTCCGCTGCTAATTATTTATATATTAAAATCTTTAATCTGTAAAAAGGTTAGGTGTTTTCGTTTAATTGATTTCATTAAATGAAATATCTACAGAAATTTAAAATGTTTATAATAAAAAGTGAGAAATGTACATTTTAATTAACTGCCAAGAAATATCCACTTCTTTTCACGCACAACTCTCTGAAAAAATTTATAATCGAGGAAAATTAGTGTTCAAAAATTAAATGAAATTTATTACAAAGAATGCTTATTCAAGTTTTTACCCAAAAATGTTATAACTTCGTTTGAAATATGATTTCATAAAAAGAGGCGGCACATACAGTATTGTTCGAAACCTAGGCAACTTTTTCCCAGTAAATACTCATGGTCGTATATGTTCTCTTTAAACAGATTAATGAAAAATTTCCCTTTTATTTATTATTATACATATAGTCTACATACTAAAATTAACAACAAAAAATACATTTTATGTCTTTGGAAGACATTATAAAACAAAAACAAAATTAACTTAAAAATTCGCTGTTCGAAACCTAAGCAACTTTTACATTGTTGCATTTGTTGCGAAATATTAACTAAAACAACAACAAAAATTTTAGTCCCATTATGATTGCTATTGAAAAAATGTATTTGGTTGATTTTATGCATTTAAGTAGTACCAATTCTTTAGAAGTGCAACCATGACGTGAACACGTTATGGATCAGCTTTTAAGCTAAAGATTATTGAGCTTTTTATTAACGGTAAATCCCAAATTTCTATAACAAGCCAATTGAATATTAATAAATCAATAGTTTCCCAACTTATAAAAAAGTATAAAGCTACTGGGAAAGTAGAGGAAGCCAATAGCAGTGGGCGACCTCGAAAAACTTCTGAGCGAACAGACCAGAAAATTTTCCGTCTAGTTAAAAAAATCCATTTATTTCGTCCACAGTAAGAAAACGTTTATTGGAACAAAACTTAAGGAGCTTCATGCCATCTAAGAAGCCTATGCTGACTAAGAAGCATTTAAAAAAGAGGTTTGTTTAATTGATTGCAACGTAGTCTCTGATTATCTCAGCTTTTTGATTGTTTTAGGTTGGATTTTGCTAGAGCACATAAAAACTGTTTTGTTTAGTGATGAGTCTAAATTTAACTTATTAAATTCAGATGGAGTTTGCCACGTTAGAAGACCAAAAGGAAAGCGGCTACATCCTCGGTACTTAAAATCCACAATAAAGCATGGGGGTGGAAATGTCATGGTTTGGATTTGTTTTAGGCCAGTGGTGTTGGTCCCATTTTTGCAACTCACATGCTTAACTATGCTGAGTGGGAAATGCCACTTCGATGGGCATGACAATGACCCAAACCACTAATCGAAGTTAGTCAAGGATTGGTTATCAGCTTATGGGGTTCAAGTTTTGGATTGGCCACCTCAATCGCCAGACTTGAATCCCAAAGAGAACCTCTTTGGAATTTTAAAACGGAGAGTTGGAACTCGACGCCTTAAAAATAAACAGGAATTGATGAACTGTCTAAAATCAAAGTGGGAAGCTATAGCAACCTCTATTCTATCGAATCTTATTGATACTATGCCCAAAAGATGCGCTGAGGTCGTAAGAAACAAAGGACATGATACCAAATATTAAAAGTTTCTTAGGTTTTGAACAGCGAATTTTTAAGTTAATTTTGTTTTTATTTTATTATAACATCCAAAGAAATTTAATTTTTGTTGTTATTTTTAGGTTAAAGACACATTGTGTGTCAGTAAATAAAAAAAATATTTTTTATAAATTTATTCAATAAAAAGATATGAGTCTGTTATTACTTAGTGGGAAAAAGTTGCTTAGGTTTCGAACAATACTGTATATTAACTTTTCATTCTTATTAGAATATGCGACAGGTTTTAAAATGTGATTGTTTTACTATTTCTCATATTTTCATATTTTAATGAATTCTCTATGATAAAAAAAACAATTTTTTGTCCAAGTGTTTTTCTTATTTTATTACTACTTATAAACCCCTTAGCATTCAGAAATTCATTTTGTGGTGTCATTTTTAAATTCCTACGAATGGGTAGACTACATTTATGTGTGGTCAGGCCAGAGACTTCGCTTCAAGTCAGCGGATATGATCCGTAATATGAAAGTTATAAATGTTAAAAAATAATTTAAAATAAAAAACTTAATCTGACTGAAAAAATTGCAGTGATTTTAACAGTTTGATTGGACCTGCTTTCATTTCCCATGTGGCAATGAAGAAATGAAGTCAAAAATGATAGTCTAAGTTAAACAAAGTTATTATTATACTTTGAACCTTGGGTTTAAATTATGGAATTTGGGTTAGAACTAAATCTTTTCTGAGACTTTTAAATCTTTTTGTGAACTTCTTAGTTACATATTTTTTTCATAATATTATTTTAAAGAATTATCGTTTCTTTTTGTGAAACTAAAAAACACGTAAGCTATTTATTTTGTTTTATTTTTATATTATATATGTATGTTTTGTCATAAATGTGTCGTATGTGAATGCCTCCTTTTTGGGGACAAACAATTAAAATGCACAAATATTTTTTATAGTCAGCATTTCCTGCTTTTTCTGGAAACGATATTTTGTTACAAAAATATTTAATTTAAATTCACAATAATTCAAAATAATGAAAACAATTTTTAATAAAATATTCCCATAGTCATACTTTGCATACGTGGGCAAAAATAGTTTACTCATAATCTCAAATAACACTCATTGTTGTTAACTTAGTATTCAAATCTTCAAACAGTTGGTTTTTTACTAAAAGTCAAATATTATTATGTTAAAAATTAAAAAATGATCAAAAATATTTAAGTTTTTAATTTTCGCCAGTTTAATTTTTATATATAACAAATTATAAAAAGAACAGCAAAAAGCTCAATTCATATAAAGCTCAAAATATATTTGTTTGCTTGTCGGAAAACTATAGCTGCTTTAGCTACTGAAGTGATCTTGTTGGTATTTTCACAGTTTGTTATTTATCGCTTTGTATATTATTTTAAATTTTATATTTAACTTCCCGTGCAAAGTAAATATATAATCGTGTTACCTGGTAACTTTAGAGGTAACATTTTGAAATTTTTTACCGAAAAACTGGCTGGATTGTAATAATTAGCGTGGTACAAAAAGTAACAAACTATTACCGTGTAGATAGAGAACCATTTCAAAAACAACATAGTACTCTCCCTACAAAGTGAATAACTATTTTCGTGTAACTAGATAACTACAATAGGCAGAAGAGAGTATTAATACTTTTAAGCTGGTTGGATTGAAAGAGCGAATGTGATACAATTATTCCTGCAGGGGTAGTGAAGTACACCAGGAATATCCAGTATAGTATAAAATGTATTTCCTGTTTGGCAAATGTTTTCGAAGATTCTTTGTATCAACCCGTAAAATTTGCCATGTAAGAATGAAAGAAATCAATTTACTTCTAAATTTATATTTTTCATTTGTACTAATTTAATTATCGCTACAAGCTTTGTACGTTTATAACAGGATTGCATCTATGAAACTCTGACAGTAAAAATTTTTAGACAGCTAAATAATAAAAAAAGGCTTAATCTGAAACCTGATTTCATGTACCAAATACATCATCTTTTTAACCACACTTGATACTTGAAATTAACGCTGAGTATGTTTATGTAGTATTTTGTCCGCTAAAAAAATTTTAGACTTTAAACAAAAGGGTGTCACGTACAAGACATGCTCCTTTTTTGTAAGTTGAAAAGTAACATTCGTACCTTTTAATAACATATAGAGTTTGCCTACTGTAATAATAAGTAAAAAACTAATATTTAAACTTAATTAATGAAGACCTGATTTTAGCCTATATACTTTGATTTTTTGAAAAATAATGGGCAGACGATTGGATTTTCAACAGAAAATATCAACGTGGGTCTAAAGGTTAAAGACAGTTTTTTTGAGACATATACAGCATAGATGATCTCTATAAAAACAAGTATATAAAACAAAATTTAAAGAAAATGGGTGTTCCTACAGGGGATATGATTTTTGTCCTATTTGTTACTTTAGTTGTTTTTATAATGTATCCTTCTACATCTTTTTCTTTGTTTTAAGAAACTGAAGCTTTTCTGCCAGGTCTTCTCACATAATAACCGGATTTTGTCCGTAATAGAGAATTGAATGCGATCTTATCTAAGGTGTAAATATTAAATACAAAACTAAAGCAGACAAGAAAAATAAAGAAAATTAAGTAATTTCGTGCGAACTTAGTAAGCAATGTAAAAAAAACAATAAAAAAGATTCATGATTCAAAACATCCAAAGAAAAATATTATATTATAATCATGCATGTTATAAACAATGGTGTGAACTAATTATAATTGAAAAACCTCCAAGAAGATTGTGCAAGAAAAAAAAACAACAAAAAACCGGTAGAGGAAGGTTAAAAAGTCCAAGAGGGCGTGAGATAAGTGACTCATTTGGTATTCTCCACTTTTAGACAAATTTGAAATTACAATTTGTTGAATCCTAAACAGCATTTGATATGGTCTAGAATTACAACAATTTGCAAAGAATAAATCTGAAACCAGTTATTTAAAAGTTTTTGCCGTTGACAATTTTTAATTTTAATGCCGTACACTACGTCAGTTGCATTTATGTTAATGACAACTTGTAAAAGTGTGTTGGTGTTGCCCGTACGCCGTTAGGGGTTTGGTTAAGGCATAACACTTTGAGTCTTCCATTTGTTAAACTTAAGAAAACAAAGAACGAATATCATTATTTAAAACCCAGCAACGAAGCTAAAAAGCAGACCGGAAATTATTTGAAATATAAGAACTTAATTCATTTTTTTCTTTGTTACCCTTCGTTGAACTCTTCCACCATTTTTCCATAATTTCTACATTATATTAGAAGAAATATATTAAATATATGGTTTATATTATTGTTTATAGTACCGAGGTTCTGGTACTGTTGTTTGTTGTTGATGGTTTTGTTGCTTTTACTTTATTTACACTTTTCACATCAAGACAATAGAGTTAAAAAGAAAAGATTTTATAATGTGTCCACACATAAGGAAAGACCACTGATAAAAAACTTAAAACTCGCTTTATACAAAATACAAACATGAAGACAGATATACACAAATATAAACTTACATTCATATTAATGTTTGTATGCATGTGTTTTGCAAAATTGCCATAATCATATACAATACATGTTTATCAATATGAGAGAATCAAAGTACTCCCTTTTTTCATTGTTTTTATTTTGCTCTATTCCAGATGAGTCTGCTTGCATTAAACGAAATATTAAAGGAGCAGAATACGGAGCCATAGAAACTAATAATGAAAGCCCACAAGAAAGAAGCCATAATAATGCCATCATGCTATTTAAACAACTAAGTATTTTTTAACTCAAACTCATATACTGGTACTTACCTAATTGTATACGTTGAACATGCTATACAACATAGTCATAAACACACATGAGTATATGAGGCAACATGGTCATCCAAACCAGAAATTGTGAATGGATAAATAACAACAAGAAAACAAAACGTTTTTCTTTCTTTTAGCCAACAGATTAAAAACGAACAGAGATTCTTAAACTATAAAATATATGCACTTTGTCTTGTTATCGACTTTCGAACTTATTGTAATGAGAAAATTTAATAAGATTGCATTCAATTGCAAAAAAAAGAAAACTAAAAACATATTTATTAAGAGCTTTTTTTCACACGGTTCAATAAACTTTCTGATACTTCAGATTTTTGCAACCCGTCTCTAGAGTAAAAACATGATATGTTCGAAATATTTTTTCTTTAATTTGACCCGGATTAAATTTTGAATGTCGTAAGAACTTGAATTTATAGACCACTAAATAAGCAAGAGAAAATATAGATATACAATAGATCAAAACTTTTGATATTGAAAATCAACAAGATCGGTCATGTCTTTCGAAGCAGCGGGCAAGGCACCACGTCTACCTATATTTTCCATATCGTTTGGAATAAATCTAGCTTAATGAAGTAACTCCAATAAAAAAAAAATATATGGTGCCAAAGAAATTAAAAAAATGAGAAAAAATTCACCATATTTTTAAGATAGGTATCATTTTAAAGCGTTTAAAGAGATCTTGCAAGAAATGTTAAAATTAAAAAAATGCTTATCCCTTTAAGAGCTGGTGAAATTTTTATGTCAAATTTTTCTTCTTCTTATTCTCTGTCACCCCAAATTTTATTTTTTTTTTTTTTTTTTTATTGGAGTTAATTATATAAACTAGATTTACATATATAAAGAAGGGTATATAAGATTCGGCATAGCTGAATATAATACTCTTACTTATTTAATATATCTTTGTTTTTACTATTACAATTCTCAAATATAAGACTATAATTTTAGCATCTACCGACTTTACTTTCTTTAAGAGTTTTCCGTTCGGTAGAAGTTTAGGAATACAATTTTGTATGAGTAAATTTACCGTGCATGAATGTATATATATTGCGTTTTATGAAAAAAAATCCTCTCTGATTAAATGGTTCATTTAAAATAAAGTATAGTATTCTTTAACTGCTACAACTGAAATGTTTTAATACTCATCATTTATAAAATATTTTCTTCTTAATTCAAATAATATCTTCCAACGTTTGGCATTTAACTAATTTTTGCCAATTGTCGATTAATATGAAATAAACATTGCTTGACATTCCAAGTGCCTTTTATATGATCAAGTCCTCTTATTTCCACTCTCTTATATCTCGCTCGGTATTATATCAGCTATACGACTTCTTGAATCTATGAATCTATTTGCCTACTAATTATTGTATCTTATTATCCCTGTAAAGCTTCTTCCCATAATCATAAGACGACAGTACTCAACGGCTCTTTACAGACGATAGCTTAAGGAAAATAACATTTCAAACTTCTTTTTCTATAACGATATCATTGAAGAAACACTGCTATAAATGTTATTTTGTGTGCATGTGAAAAGAAGTACGAGTACCTTGAAAAAAGTCAGCATTATTGAATAAAGATTATGACAACGTATGCATAGATGAAGTTATAATTTAAATTCTGATAAAATCAACAAGAAGTAAAAACACTAAAGAAACATCTTCTATTTCAGCTCAGAGTTCATAACGATAATATTTGTTCTATGGAAGAGAGTAAAATATTTTAGAAGTTTGAAGCAAAGTCCCAGTACTCGACGCCTATTCATTTAATGAACAATTTCCATTGTATAAAGTTGTTTTATTGTGATTATTAAGATTAAAATTATTTACTTGAGAATTTTAAATGTCGACATACATTTTTCTCAAGACACATAAGTACGTTTATATGCTCTTAGAAAAATGTATGTACACACATACGTATGTAGCTCGCAATCATCTAAGAAGGTTATTAAAATATTTACAATATTTTTTTCATTAAGTTTTTACACATTTGGAAGCATATGTGTGTGTGTTTATTGTTTCGAGAAAGACAATAAAGAGAAAACCAAGATAATAATAACTGATGACGATCTTGATTATAAAAATTATGTACATAAGAATGTTTATTATTTTGTAACAGAAAATAAAAAAAAATACCATAAAAGTTCTTTTATAAGTATGAAATTATTTCTATCAAATAGAATTCCAGCAAATCACCTGGCCTATTTAATTTGTTTTGTTTATTTTTAAACTTTCTCCCAAAAAATTTAAACTGTTTCGTTCAATCTTATCAACTTTTAAATAAACTTTCTGGTTGAAATGAAAGTTACTGCCTACAAAACATATTATACCTTTTGAAAAACTCAATGTCGTTTTTTTAGTTTCTACAATATCTACTTCCGACCCCATAAAATATACATATTCTGAGTTCTTATGCATAGGGAATGTCGATTGAGCGATGTCCGCCTGTTCGTTCGTGTTCGTATTGACATCAACTTTGCCAAGGCATAAGATGAGCTCGAGAAATTTTAAATACGTCAATCGATCAGACATAATTTCGAAAGTTTCGCTATTGAAAAGCAGGGAAAGAATTTCTTACACTGATGTGGTTTTACATATGTGGTGAAGGGTATTTAAGATTCTAGATAGCCGAACACCGCACTCTTACTTGTTTTATTTTTTACTTGTACAGAATTTAAAGCAACACAATTATCGTTTGCACGGTAAATTTAGTAAAAGGATTGGCAAATATATATATTATTGTGCCATCACATTATTTGTTTATTGAGGCCTTCTAAACCTCTTGTCGAGATGCAAAGTTTTAGAAAAAATCACTGTTTGACGAAACCCTGCAGTCAAGGGGGATCGGTAAATAGGCACAATTAGTAACTTTGTCCTGCTTTACTCGAAAGAAATAATTATAGCTGGAAAAGAAACATTGCATAAAATATATTTGGCGTCATCGGAGTCCATATGAGCCAAAATTCCACACAGTCAGATTTTCTGTTGAAACGGAATGAAAATTAAATCTCAAAAATACACATGCTTTATTGCTCATAATAATATTTTCAACAGATTGTAATTTTAATATTAAGCAAATTTGTTAAATATTTGAATAATTCATTCATATTTCGTGCCAATTTGAAGGTCTCCTCCTTTAGGAGGAAAGCAATATCGTTATAAGATTATAAATATTATTATGATACTGAAATTTTATTCCTTCAGATTTTTATTTATTTATTTTTTCTATCTTTTCAGGTAAGTTGAGGATATTAACCCTGTGAAAAAAAAAATGTTTGTAACATCTTCTGAGTTGTAAGTTATAAAAATATGAAAATAATTTTAAGCTATTTAAAATCACTTAAATTATCCTTGGAATAAAGGTTCCGCTATCTCTTCTTAAAAAGACAACGATAAAGTTTAATCCAATTAAATATTGAATTTACAGTTTTTTTGTAAACATTTTCTAATTTTATTTGTACTAGATTATATTAATTTTCCGTAAAGGTATGAGCTACAGAAAGCAGAACGAATAGTTAAGTGCCTTGAATTACCAAAAAGTAACCATTAAAAACTTTTAAAACGTTTTATGTAAATATATTACAGCATCAGTAGCAAATATAAAGTTTTTTATTTGATAATAACTTTGAAAAGTTTTTAGTTGAGATAGTGCTTTCTCAGCTCTTTTGGTATTAGTAACCACCAACCGCCACACATAAATTTATACTTTTTACAGTTGTTGTTTTGAATGCAAATATTAATTAAATCAAAAAAGTTGAGGTTTTTGCTGGTGGGTATGATGTGGTAAGTCAGGTATTTTGCTATTGATGACGTTGCCATTTTAGTGAATAACTGAAAACCTAACAATTTATATTTTGTGCTTTCGTTTTTTAATTTTTTTTAATGCATCATAAACATTTCTTGTATTTCACGTTGTAAATATTGAAAGAAAATTCTTTTCTCATGATATTTTTTTTTTTGTATGCATTTTCTCTGAGTTGTTCACTCGCTAACTTGTTCTAATTATGTTAGTTTTCTAAGAGAAACTGAAACCATTTAATAATTTTTATGCAAGTTTTTTTTGGTGCTTTCTTTCCTCCTCTAGTTTTATTTAATAACAACGTATTATTATTGTTGCATAATTTTTATTGTCCTGAAAAATACAATAAAAAAAAAAACTGGGAAAAAGCAATTAATTTAAGAATGGACGGCAATGAACTTTTAGCATATAGAACAAATAACGTGTTATAGAATTCAACTTTGACAAAAATAATATTTTTTGCGATCTTTGTAAGACAAGTCAATTAATTAATAATCAGGTATGTCACACATTCCGATCGGAATGGTTTAAATTCCGTATTAACAATTCCAATCGATTTTGTTTTACCTTCTTCAGATTCCGATCGGTTTTGTTTATTTCTGAAAATATTGTATCTTCATTATTTAGTTTAAATGTAGCAATATTTTCCAAACCAAAGTAATCAACAAGGCTAATCTAAGTAGGACACATAATAAAAGTAAATTTAAGAAACGCAAATAACAAAATTTCAAGGAAACTAAATTTGAAAGTGGTTTCGTTTCAAAAAAATTTTTCGTTTTTCGTTTTCTGAAGAAGCAATTTGCGGAATTGAAACCACTTTCGATCGGAATTGGGTTCTGTGACATGCCTGAATATATAGCTGTGCTGGAAAAGAAATTGTCTATCTATATACATTTTTCTTGCTACGCCACTGGCTTTAAAAATATGATTACAATAAAAAGTACATAAATAGATAAATAAATAAACACTTCGTCAGAAAATATGCCAAATAAATGAAAACTTTTCAAAAGAACTATAATAAAAACCGTCATATAAGCACGTATAGATAATTACTACATTTGTTTGAATATTTATTCATATGCATGTACATATATGTATGTATGTATATATGTATGAATTTAAGTATGTACAATTATAATCGCCATTCACAAATTTTTAAATAAACAAATTTTTCACCATAAATTGTTGTTGCACAAAAGTTTCCGAGTAGCAAAATAAATAACATTTTAATGTTCAACTTCATAATATACCAACTTTTAGTTGTCTTCTAAGCAGTAAGAGAAAAATTGTGCAACAGATGCGGGAATATAAAAATGCAAAAGGAAATAGATAAAAAAATAAACATTAATAAATGTTTCGTTTAAATATTTTGTTTGCATTCATAAAATGACTCTTTTCCGTCTGCTATGTTATTTTATTCCTTTTTTGTATTTTTTTTAATTTGGTTATGTACATAAGTTTTCTCTTTGTTTTTGTAATATTTATTATTATTTTTTTTTTGCAAATGTAAAAGAAAAAACAATTGACGGCCGCAAAATTTAGGCTGGAATACAAACTTCATTCAAATTGTTTTTCCCATTTTAATAAAATTGTTAGGAATAATAAGAACTTAAATTCCATTTTTTATAGGTGTGGTAGACACCTTCAATCGTAAAAACTAATGGTCCATTGTAGCGCCCTTCATATCTGTCAGACAGATAACAGAAATGTTTTCTTAAGTTTTTAGAATGATCCATATGCTTCTCGAAATCCCATCTGCTACCCTCAATCTGATCAGATTTGTTTCTAAGATGCTTAGTGTGTTTACTGTAACAGTAGCTGGCAGTTGTTTTTACCAATATTTACCTTAGTTTTTCCCTCTACATTTCAAAATATTATGTTGATTGCACGCAAAGGGTATCCCCATTAACCTCTTTTATTGTTTAAATCCTTTCGTAGTGCTCCTGCTAAACAAAATTATTTAGTGTCGAACTGTTAATAGACATTATCCTGAAGCTTTGAAGGTCGAGCAAAAGAATGAAATATTTTATTATTTGTATAGAGTTTAATAGCAACTAGATTTTCAAACATTTCGCAAAAATACTGAAATATAAAATAAATAAAAATAAATTTAGCGTGTGTTTTTTAAAGTTTGGATTTATAAAATTTTATTTAAAACAGAGTTTTGCTTAGTACTCCATTAAATGGTAACTTAAGTCCTTTGAAAAAAATAACCCTAACACGAACATCAAATAATATTAGTATGTAGTAAAACTAAAAATATGAAACTAAAAAAGAAAAATGTATGAACAAAATCCACTAACAAATGTAGTGGCCACAAATGAAAAAGCCACAATTTAGCAAAATAAACTTTTAAGCAAAACAAAACGTTCAGCTTAAAAACCTCTCACAATATAAAAACTCAGCCAGTAGCATAAATTGAAAAATATACATCATCAACAAAAAATCCGAAATATAAAAAAAACAAGATCTAAACAATCCTTAACTGCAGCAGTAGGTACAAACGGATCACCAAACACATGGGTTTTTGTAATAATGTTTTATTTTTCCTTTCTTTATTTTAGTTGTTATAAAAGAACGTGACTAGTATTTTGAAAAATTGTATAGAAAAACATTTTTTGTGTCATTTTTGCCAACTTTTAGAAACGCCATTTTGTAAAATGCAATTTTTATAAGAATTCCAGTTTGTGTTTATGCGATTTGAGATAAAATTATTAATATGCTGATGTTTAGAGGTGTAACTTAAAGAAACAGAATTATAACAAGAAAAATATTAAAACAGCACAAACAGCAAACAAACTTAGAAAAAACATTTCTTTCTTAAAAATGTGAAGATTTTGGAGATATTTACGTTTAATTAAAAGTTTCAAAGATCTGTTAAATTGTAAACTGCTTTATTAACCTTCTTTAAAAAGAAAAATAATTTTAATTTATAACTTTTGATTTTTATTAATATTAAGGTACAACAGGAATATTTTAACTCTTTTTAATCCTTCCTTTCCTTCCAACTGACAGTATCAACAAACAGCGCGCTGTATTAATGAACGCTGCAGCCTCAAGTTGTTTTTAAGATAGTTGCCTAACAACTTTCACTTACATATGTAAACACTACTTTTTTTACTTTTAAGCAGATAACTCAATCAGTTCCAACTTGTTCTGTACCTTCTTATTTCCATTTCTTGTTTCGTTTCTCCTTTTAAAGACGGGGTTAAAAATTTTGAGACTCGCAATGCTTAATAGCAATTTTCGTCAGATTTTCTTAAAACTCGATTATTTCTGTCACTTACAAATAGTCAGATGACTTAGAAATAATTTGCAGAACTATTTGTTGGAAAACTCTGTGTGTTATTTAATATTAACTTTTTTCGGGATGTGAACTTATTTCCTTTCAAACACAGTTACACTGTATCTCATTCGAAATTAAATCTGTCTTGTTGACTTTACAGTGTTTATATTTAAACACTTTAAACGTTTTAAAAGATAAAAGATATCGTCAACGTTCTGCCCTTATATAGTCTCCATTATAATTTGCTTTTACGCTATTCTCACATTTTTTGTGTCATTTTTGCCAACTTTTAGAAACGCCATTTTGTAAAATGCAATTTTTATAAGAATTCCAGTTTGTGTTTATGCGATTTGAGATAAAATTATTAATATGCTGATGTTTAGAGGTGTAACTTAAAGAAACAGAATTATTACAAGAAAAATATTAAAAAAGCACAAACAGCAAACAAACTTAAAAAAACATTTCTTTTCTTAAAAATGTGAAGATTTTGGAGATATTTACGTTTAATTAAAAGTTTCAAAGATCTGTAAACTGCCTTATTAACCTTTCTTGAAAAGAAAAACAATTTTAATTTCTAACTTTTGATTTTTATTAATATTAAGGTACAAAAGGAATATTTTAACTCTTTTCAATCCTTCCTTTCTTTCCAACTGACAGTATCAACAAACAGCGCGCTGTATTAATGAACGCTGCAGCCTCAAGTTGTTTTTAAGGCAGTTGCCTAACACCTGAATAAAACTGCCAGAACATCATCTGGCAGTTTTTTTCACTTACGTATTTAAACAGTTAAGTACTTTTAAGCAGATAACTCAATCAGTTCCAACTTTCTTTCCTTCTAATTTCCATTTCTTGTTTCGTTTCTCCTTTTAAAGACGGGGTTAAACATTTTGAGACTCGCAATATAATTATAGCAATTTTCGTCAGATTTTCTTAAAACTCGATTATTTCTGTCACAAATAGTCAGATGACTTAGAAATAATTTGCAGAACTATTCGTTCGAAAACTCTGTGTGTTATTTAATATTAACTTTTTTCGGGATGTGAACCTATTTCCTTTCAAATACAGTTACACTGTATCTCATTCGGAATTAAATCTGTCTTGTTGACTTTACAGTGTTTATATTTAAACACTTTAAACGTTTTAAAAGATAAAAGATATCATCCTTTCGTCAACGTTTTGCCCTTATAAGGTCTCCATTATAATTTGCTTTTACGCTATTTTCAATTCCTCATTCGAGCGTGCTTTACGTGACAAATTAACAGATATCGAAAAAAAAGACTTATATTAACTAACTTAATAAAAGAAATTTGAAATAAATAACCTATACGTGACGACTACTAAAACTCGAAATATTATTTACGAATCTCTGATAATTGCTGAAATATTATTTTTTTAATTAACAACGTAATGAGCTGCCGGCCAAAAAATGTACACTTGAAAAAACTTATAGTTCTAATCCAGGGCTTTTTAAGGTGAAGAAATGCTCACACGTCAGAGTATTATTTTTGTTTTTCTAACTAACTTATTTTTTATATTGTTTAACCACTGTGGATGTCAGCTTTAAAACTAAAATATTTATTTTTTTTTATATTCTTTGTTGTTTCAAACTAAACAATTTACTTTTTAAATGTTTTTTCTTACACACCTTAAAATTTACAGCAGCAGACTTGCAGCACGCTATAAATACATGTGTATTTATGCTAAACACACAATTTCAAAATGATTTTTTACTGCCTTTTTGTTTCATTATGGTAAAAAAATATAAGTAAACAAAAAAATTGCGACCATACCGTTTGAAAAGACTCAGAGGGAATAGTAATTTTGAATTTTACAAATAACAAAAATATATATGTAAATATAATAAATAAACGAAAGAAAATAACAAACACAGGGTGGTGCAGTAACTACAATTAGGCTGACTAAAGGTTTCGATGAAAACAAATAATGAATCAATCTCACTCTGGTAGTTTATCTGGTTATGTTCTAATCCTATCGTCGTATAAGTTGTATAATAAAAAACGAGAATTCAAGACGTCTTAAAAAAAGACGTTCATTGAATTTCTTAATTTGTAACGTTACATTCGCCAGTTAGCGATTCCTTTTATTTTTTGGTTAGTTCGAATTCAAATGAATATTATTTACAAAAAACATTTTTAATACCCGACGATATATTGTAAGATTAAAAGGTGATTTACTTTCTCGTAAAAAATAAAAATTGTTTATACAATTCAAATAAAATTTTTATTATAAAAATTGAATTTATTTGTAAAAGGTACATTGGTTTTGTATAACACTAGCGCGCTTCCAATCCAGCTGCTCTGCCTATAGTGCTGTCTAGATATGAGGTAATAATTGTTCACATTATATGAAAGGTACAATGCCCACTATTCTAATGAAGTCGGTGTTTCGCTAACAATGTGTATGATATGTTAAAAATTTAAAAATTCTACCTACTGTAGTAACAATTTTTTACCTCTTGTGGCAGGTACCAGGATCAACATTCCTATTCAGCCAGTTCTTCCCTACGTTATGCTACGAAATAACACGAAAATAAATACTTATTTGGTATGGAAAGTGACATGCCCATGAAAAATATCAAAAACATAAATATCCTATTTTACCAATCGCATGTCTAGTAATAAATGGTAAGAGGTTCTGGAAAATGGGACCAAAAACAAACAAACACATTTTGTACTTTATATGTCGAAGATTAAAAAAATAAATAAATAAAATAAGATAAATGAATAAAATAAATAAATAAAAATCAATAACTTAAATTGTAAAAAATGTAAAATTAATTAATTAAATTAATTAAATAAAGCTTTAACTTCGAGACCAAAACGGAATATCAATATATTAATTGAAGGTTAAAAAAATACCTTCAGAAAACATATTAAATGAACACTTTGATGCCAATTCGTTCAAATGAAGTCTAACTGAGTACATATCCTTTGTATTCAGCGTTTTATATGTAGGGATCAACATATGCCATTTACATTTATAAGTTATATTACTACTAGTAAAGAATTAAAAAGTTCGTATTTCGTTATTTTTCAAATTATTTTCAATAGAATTCATTACAAAAAAAGTTCTATTGACACAATCATCACTTGTGGAAATGGCCAAAATGGTAAAAATGATCATCGAGCTCGTACTCGACCTTTGTCTATTCATGATCAAAATATTAAATCTAATTTATTAAAGAAAGTATTCGCTAATGTGTTTTATAATTACAATTGCGTCATTAAGCTTCTCAAATCTTTTGAAAAAAGAGAAAACTTAATTTAATACACAGAATGAGAGATTTTAAAATTGACAATAAAATTCAAAACTGATAATAAAGTACTTTAAAAATCAACGAATCAGTTACATTTAGTCCCAAAATCAACGTAATCCATGCACAAAAACTTATTTTTTAAATATGTTTCCTTTTTTAGTTTTTTATTGATTCATAAATGTTTTCTTTATTAGCTTAAATATTAACCTTGAAGGTCGTTCTTCTAAGCGTGAGAATTGTGTTTTAATACCAGCAAGAAATGAGTGAGGAAAACTCATACATACACAATTAAATACTAACACATTTGTAATAATTTTATACTGAAACGGCCTTGCCTTAGTACGGCTTTTCATATTAAAATTAAATGCGTTTTATTTTATTTATTTTTTTGTTAATTAAATCTAAGTTTTAACTTGTGCTTATACAAACTTGATTAGCAAAGCTTTTAAAAAGATTCGTAATTAAATCCGTTCCAAAGATAAGGCAAAATTTTCATAATAACGTTGGCAACGCTGTTTGCTGCGGACATCACACATATACAAATTTGTGCATCATTTTTTTTTAATTTTCCTATTAAGAATGTAATAAAAATAGAGTTCTCTGCAGTGATGGATATCTCCATCATCAGTGATGTCATTTGATGGTTCAAATGATGGCCACTGTTCTTGTAGGGATGTTTTTGACAATCACAATTTAAAATGTTCATATAATTTATAATTGAACTTATCAAAAGCAAATATATATTTTCATCACAGTATTTTTCTTCTTTTAGTGCCCATGTCATTTGACACTTGATTCACAGGTTAACATTTGTTTGCATATTCAAGACAGACTACCTAGGCTTGTGCAAATTTAAAAGTAGATTTTAGTACACCTCATCCTTACTTAAACGCAATGGTATTATAGAAAAATTAAGCAAAAATATCGTGAAGTATTTTAAACATCGCCAGGTACCACCTGATTAAAAAATTTTTATCACCAAAAAGGATTGTTCATCGTTTGGCGACAAATTGCCATAACTGAAACCTGTGGTTTAATTTCTTGGGTCTTAAGATCTGTATCTCGTTTCAAACTGAAAGCGTGAACAGTTGCATAAACTTGTGGTTACATTTCTAGCAAGCAAATTTTATATCCATTTTTAATTTAGGCCGACGTAAGTGATAAAACTTATAAAATTGTGGCTGCGTTCACTTGCGATTGCAAGAGTATGCAGCATTTATCCTCCTAATGTTTTTTTAAACTAATTCCTATCGAACAATTAAAAGAAGTTTTCTTATGAAACCTATTGCTTTTTGTTTTGAATTCTAGGCTTAAATATTACACGAATATGCAAATCTTATGATACAAATTGCTTGCGATATTAATTTTGTAAAGATATGTTTACCTCATCTTAAGAAGGATGCACATTCATAGTGGAAAGTGTAGCATATCTCCTATTCCCTTGAACATTTAAACCTTGCTCGGTATATCAAAATCATTACAGGTTATTTAAGATACATTATACAATTTTATTAAATGAACATCCTAATATAATAAATTATTGTGTCTTGCGTGCTTAAAAACATTTTTTTTCTTGTCACTCACATTCTGTTTGTACAAATTTGTTTTATTAATTTACTCAAGTTTGATCATAATATTATTTCAATTTGCATTCTTTTCTCGTTTTCTATTATTTTTCTACGTGCTTTTTATAGTTGGAACACAATATCACCTAATGTTGCATGCATTAGAACAAAGCATACAAGAGAATAGATTCTTTTGTATACAAATTTTTATTAAACTTGTAAACTACTTTCTCGTGTGCAATTCTATAATTCTTTTGTAGCCAAAGTAGTTTGAGCTAAAACTTTTACTGTGGGGAGTGCATATTTGTTTGCCAACTTTTGCGTACATGATGATGTACTTGTATCATGACATTACAATATCAGAGAAAAATGTTTGCATCACATGTAACAGAATGTTTCAAAAGGAATATTCACATGTTTTTGTTTGCCAAACTTAAAAAATATTTGATTAAATATAATGAACATAAAATAAAACTTATTATGTGGTAATATTTTATAAATATGTTTACATGTGCGTATATTTTTTCAATCAAAACTTTGTCGACAGAAACTTGGCGTACAGTTGCCTCTAAGTTGTTGTGGCGGTTTTTTTTTTTTTGTTTGTTCTTATTTGCTAACGACAATAGAAAAATAGTTTGCTGTAGTTAGAGCATATGGATACCCAACAAATAATATGGTAAGTTTGAGAATCAATAGTACTTAGAGCCTACCATTTCTTGTTTGGTTTTCTTTGAATTTCTCTTTTTTTTGACGTTTATATCATTCGATGGTAATGACCTACATATAAGTTTTGTGGAAATTTGAAACATCTCATAAGTCACTAAGTCAGAGCTCCAAATTAATCACAAAAATGTTTTTTAAAACACTTTTACATTTAACTTGAACAGAAGTTGTTTTTGATGGCTTTTTTGAAGAAAACCTTACAATTCTGCAATATCAAAATCGTTTTTCCAAGCAGTCGTGGAAGCCCAGATGGGGATGAATTGATATGGAAACTAGCAAATATCACATATATTTTAATAGAAGAATACTTTGCTTTGAAAGTATCCAGCGAATAATGATTTTAACAGATCTCTTTCGATATATATATCCAACTTTATTGTCAATTTTTTTTTTACAAAATTAGGATGACATTGTGTTGACTCTATGTCATTAATATAAGATATTACTTTGGTTCAACTTCCCTTCACTTTGTTACGCTTAAACTAGTAACTCCACATATCTTCAGACAGAAATAAAAATTGATACGCCGAATTAGATAAGCACGAATCCTATCAATTTATTGGCTGAAAGTACTGCGCAAGAGATTGTAAATTGCTTTAAGGTCCAGTTAGATTTTGTTAGACTGTCGGGGTGAGATCTTGTTGTTTCCTATATCACCAAGCGTTTATTCAGAACGCATTAAGCGACGTCTTTGTGAATGATTTTTTTATTATTTAAAATGTACGTGCTTGAAAAAAGATCTGCTCTTAATCAAATAGTTGCTAAGGTATACTTTTGTTTCGCCCGCATGACTGAGCTAATAACAGAAGCCCTAAGGATTGATCGATCATCGTCAAATTTGATCACAAGTTATAATAGAGTTGCCACATCTGGCTACCTTATAAAACCTACCCTCTGCCTCAAAACTTAACCTTTAAAAAACGTTCCTTATAATACCTATGATTCATGTATTTTAGCAACATATATTCCTTAAAAAAGCGGTGGACCTGAAGTTTTACTCACCTTTATAAGTTAAATTTCTAGTCTGTGGCTGGGTGGTAGAGATATTAGTTTAAAAAAATCAAATATGTTTATAATAATTTTATTTTTCCCTAACAATTCTATTGTAAACATATGTTCGTATAATTATTTTATTGCAAACTTATTACGTTGTATACTTTATCGTTTAAAAGAAAATGAAAACAGTGTAAACTTATAAACGAAAATTACTTAAAAGTTAAGAGAGCAACATTACAAAATCTGTTGCTTAACAATTACATTTTGTTTAAAAAAAATACTTTTCAAATTAATTCGCACTAAAGTGTGTGCTGGACTACAATTCTTTTTATTTTCTGTTGTTTAATGTATACGTATGTATAATTTTAAAAGTTTTGTTGTGCACTCAAATAACAAAAACAACAAATTTCAATGTGAATATATTGCCAGATTTTTTTTTATTAAGAAACAAACTGCAACATTACTATACACACTATTAAATTTAACAGACGTCGTTCGCATAAGCAACATTCAAAAATACATAATTCTGTAACAATAATCTATAAACTCTTTAAATTTAAAAAGAAACTGAAAAGTGGAAAAACAGACAGACAAAATAAAAAGAAACAAATTGTATTGTATATGAATATATTAAAAACTTTTTAATTTAGTTTACAAAATTTTTATTGATATTGTTTCTTGTTGATTTTTTTAGTTTTACTGTACTTTGTGCTTATTGAAATTGAGCGGGGAAGGAGCAATCGGTAGCATTGTTTTTTTTACAGGAAAAAAGGAAAACTAACGCTTTATTATTGCGGACTAGGACTTTTTTTATTAAAAAGGCTAAGAATCCAAATAAGTAACTTTGTTTTTTATGTGACTTTTTAAGTTAACATAACCGTCAATTACATCATACGTTTTATATAGATACTAAATAGTACTATTATGAATGCTTAAAGTACTGTTATGATTGCTTAAAAAGTACAATTTTAAAATATTTTTCCATATTTGTGATAAAGTGAATGAAAAGGTTTCATAAAAACTTTGTTGTTGATTTCCCATATCTATTCAGGAGAGGGGCCTGAATAAGCGCTAGATATGTGGATGCTTTAAATGCAATTTATACGTCCCTTTTCTATTTATTTAATGTAGTGAATAAAAACCTTTTTTCTTTATTTTAAAGTTTTTAAAAGTTTTATTTTCATTTTGTAAATTATAAACAAAAAGTGTTAAAAGTAAAATGTGTCTGTCTCTGTTCCATTTGTTAGGTTTGTGCAACGTATTTATTTTTACTAAACTTAATTATAATTTTTTCTTTATTTTCCTGGAAACTATAACTATAATTTTTAATTGTTAATTTATTTCATTTTAAATTTGTTTTGTTTTATTAAAATGTTTATTGTATAACATTTATGAACATTTAAGTACTACTTCTCCATTTGTTACTTAAAATTCATTTTCCATATAATAATTTTTGCTGTAATGTTTTATATATTTTAAAGTTTTTTATTTTTAAATTATGGTTGTTGCTTTTTGCGCTTCTTTATTACTGCTAGCATAAAAACATTGTGTAATATTTCCATTTTCGCAATTAATGTTTTCGCATGTTTGCACTTGACCTAGCTAGTTGGGCACAGTCACTTCAAACTCAAGTATTCCCAACGACCATCCATACCATTATAAATAAATATATGTCAGAAATAATAAAAGTAAAAATTATTTTTTTTTAAGTTCGTAATTGTCGATCCTGAGTGATTGAAACCAGGTCATAAATCAATTTAATTTTATTTAAAATTATATACAAATCAATTAAAGAGTTGTCCAACTTTAACCGGAGCATTAGCAGTTGCTGCGAGTTGGTTGTAAAGTAGGACAAAGCCCGTATTTAAAGGAGACAATGTGTATTTTGACCTTAACGGCTGTGGGCGTTAAAGACATCAAGCAGTTCAGGTTTCTTCAGAATATCACGAGCATGATTATAAGCAAGATATAATAAGTAAAAATAAAGCCACAGATACACGATAAGAAATATAGAATAAACAAAGTATAAATAAAAAAAAAGTAAAAAATCGATGTTAAGTTGTTGAAAAAGCTTTATTGAATAATCGTAGTTGGATACAATTACAAATAAGGGATAACTTAAAGATAATAATTTAACAGTGTGGTTAATATATATTTATATGCAAAGTAAAAAATGTATATAAATGTAAATAATATAAATGTAAATATTGTAAAATCTTATTTACACAACAACCTTAATTCTCAAATTTAAATATAAAAGAATATATAAAAAAGCATACGTATGAATATAAAATGTAGTTTAGAAGAAAGAAGTATTAAATTTATGGTTTGCTAACAATTAATTGAAGGAAATATCTCACACAAAATTACTTGACCATTTTAGGCTATTGTTTTTTTTTTCTTTGGTTTTCAAAGCAGTATATAGTAGGCGTAAGTCATTGTTTTAACGTTTCACCTATAACGAATAGTAAAAAGGAAATCAAGTTGCTTTGCTAGACTTAACAGATGATATCACTTACAATTCTCTATCTTACTTTTAACTAAACTTTAAGAACATATGCCGTTTTTTTATTTTTCTCATTTTAATTTACACTTTGGCAAGTAAATCTTAAAATCTTTATTAGTCGCACAAAGTGCAACTTTTCCTTCACCAGATATTAGTGATTTGGCCGCCATAAACGACTTGATAAATATAGCGTCCTGCTCAAGGATTTCCGGCATTTCCGGATCAGGTTTAATGCATTGTATACACATAGATCATAGTATCCAATTGCCGCTTTGTTTTTTTATTAAATTAATTTTTGCTGGGTTATTTTAAAAAGTTTGTTTAATTTTTTAAATATTTATACAGAAAATATTTAAGCGAAAAGAAAACCCATTATGTTTTTATAACAACATAAAATATCTATTTATTTTTTTTTTGTTTGTGTTTGAAATAAAATTAAAAATTGACATATTACACACATTCCTTCATTTCCAAAAAAAAATTTATTGAGTAATTGTTAACTCTGTTTTTAGTATTCTTATTAAAATAATAATATGCATCGATTGAAAACTGTTGAGAACTGCGCTACTTGCTCCTCTACGTTTTTTTATAAAAAAATTAATGCCATGATTCCTGTTTTACCGACGTTTAAATTTCGAATAGATAGGACTTACTGAATGGAACTTACCATAAATCATTTTTTTTGGTAAAATTAACTTAAGTTTAAAAAAGGGTTCTTAAACGCTTTTATTTTACTTGAATTATGTAAAACACATTAATTAATTGTTCTCAAAAATTTTTATTGCACAAAATTAAATAATAGCTTGTTATTTCCGGTCCACTTCTCTAGCCCAAATGATATTATTCGTTCCACAAGCACTCCTGTCTGTTTTTAAATTTCACTAAAATCAGTGCAGCTGCTGGCACCGCTCTTCTCCGTTTCCACCCATCTAGTTAAAGTATTGAGTCTTAGACTTGAATACTTATCTATTTGCCGGATCTTATCAAAATCGCTTTAGTATTTTAAACTGGTTTAGACACATCAAAGTTTCGGAAAAGGAGGAGGCTTTTCTTCGCTTCTGGTCTACTCTTAAATTTATTTATAATATTTATAAAATTAGATTAAACTACGAGGTCCGTTAGTACAACTAACTAATAGTTAAATTTCAGATTTTCTAGACGACGAAATCTGCTTTTGGTTTGATTTTAATCTAAAAGATAAAATAAACAGTCCTTTGACCTGTCGCTCAATTTTACTTTAAAGTGTATGCGAAAACGAATTTTTTGTCCCACAAAATTCTAAATTTAGTTATTGGCAACTTGTGTTAAAGGTTTTATCTTATTCAAAAGCATGGTTCGCAACAAGTTTAGTTTTACAAAAATTAAATTAATTAATTAATGCTAATTAAATAAACCTACGACCTCCATGTGTTTGTTATTCCGGAAAATTATGTTTGTATTTATTTTTTCATAATCTAAAAATTCGGTGAGTTTTCTGCATTCGAAAATTTGATAAAAATAAAATCCTGAAGTAAAAAAAATACTCACTATTATTATGTTAGCCGGATGCCTTCTACAAGCAAATCATTTTTCCTTTTAATATAACCCAGATCTCAAATATAGATTGAACAGTAACTCTTTTATCTATAATCAAAATGTCTATAATAGGAAAATTATCACTATTGCTCTGCATCCTTTCAGGATTTCATCTTTTAGTTTTTTTTATTTCAATTCAAATCTATAGAGATTAAAATCTGTAAATTTTTGTAATTATGAATATTTTAAATTTAAAAACTTTTGTTTCTTTCTATTCTACAGCAATTATTTTTCTTTTGACCTGGCATAACTCTCATTTTTTTCACTATTGTCATTAATATTTAATTTATGTACATTTTGGTTTGTTTTCCAACCACAAATAAAGCAAAATATGTCTGTAAGTAGAAATGTTCATTACAGTTATTAAAAAAAAAAAGATTTGAAATGCAAAACAATTCTCAAAGAAATTTATTCGTATTTAAACTATTCTCTTCCTAAAAGGTAAAAGGTGTAAAAAATTTCCATAATGAATACTTTTTGTATTCATAGTCGAAAGTTTTAGAAATAATTGGATTTTAAAATGAAATAATGCGACATGCTTATAATTCTTGATTTGAAAATATAATGTAGGTCCCGGATGATTTTATAAATGTGGAGACAATTTTCACACTTGCAAATTAAGTAATTTAGTTTTAGATATTTACACTTGTTGAAATGGAGATTTTTGAATAAAGCAGCATTTATAGAAGCCAGTTCTTAATGTAATTTTTTTCTGGTTAAATGATGCAGTTTTAAAAGCCATAATATGAATAATGACTGATTTTATTACTTGTCACATTCAATCTTATTTCTCTCAGCATTTTGTTAAAAAAAACATTAGAGCGAAAAGATTTAAATCCATCTAAAACATTATGTAAATAAACCTAGAAGCAAATATTGTCCATTAAAAAACAAACAAAAAATCTTGAATTTTACAAATAGAAGAGAATAAGTTGTTGCTTCCACTACAAGTATGTAAGTGTGGTATGCTTGTAAAGATAATACGACCAAAATGATAACTACACATGTTGAGCAGCCGCTGTGACTGTTTTGGCAAAAGTATGTCTTGTTTGTTAAACAGAAGATCATGAATTCAAGTAATAAGTATGCCTAAGTATAAAGAAAAATAGTTGTTGTTGAGTGGCATAGCAGCAAAAGCGGCAAAAGGAACCGGTTGTTGTATAGCCTCGTATGTGAGATGGTTAAGTCTTCTAATAAGTTAAACAAGGAAGAAACAGTGGTTGAAGTCTCGAGGTAAAGTAAGAGACTATATTCTAGATGATCGAGTAGTTCGAATATTAACGAAATCACAGAGTACTGTTGTTGTACAAGCTTGTGAAAACTTATGCAGAGTAAACAAGAGATCGTCAGTACATATCTTGTCAGAGACGGAGAGTTATAAAAGTTTGTTTGTGCGTGGTAGCAAATAAATGATTTAAATGTAGAGAAAACTTGTTTAACCTCACTAAGCTTTAAGGTTGACTTAACCTAAAGTTTGATTAGATCTGAATTATATATAAATCATTAAATTCAAATTGCCTATTATAATCTATTTAATTATTCAAATCATTTGTAATCTATTTTGATTTTAATTATTTTACTGCACTCAATTACTAATTTTTGTTGAAACAAAAACACAGGGTAGGATTGTGCATTTTTTATACAGCAATCCAAATTTTATTGATACAGCGTTGTATGTTCTCCCTGAATCCTAACAAACTAAAGAGAATAAAATTGGGTGGGATGTGAAAGAAAAATTCATATTCGCCGTTATAGAGTATTTATTTTAATTTAATAAAATATAAAGAATACGACTTAATTTTTTCTTTATTTAATTTTTTTAAAGAAATTTGCTTTCGAAAACAAGATATATAATTCTTCTAATATCTGCTATTAGTTTTTTTTGCTGTTGTTTTCTGTATTGAAAAATGAGGAGCATTTATAAGATAATTTTTATTCTTGTTAATATTTTGTCTTTAAGATTTAACATTTATGTTTGTATTTCTGGTATTTAAAATCTGGTAGATTTTGTTTATTGTTTTTAATTAAATCTTTTTAAATTTCTCAAGTTTTGTTTCTTTAAATGTTCGCTTCATTTTTTTCACACATAATTTAGAAATAATCAATAGGGCATTGATTGTTTGTTTATTCTGTTGTTTTAAATGCGTTTTCTGATATTCTTTTCATCTTTATTGCTTATCGTCGTCAATTAGAACACACCAAATGATTCGCTAATAGGATGTTGTTTATTTTAAAGATTCCATAGATTTTAATTCTTTAAGATGCTTACTAATGGTTTTGTTTGTTTTATTTATTCTACAAAAATTGTATATAGTAAATAAATATTTTTACATTTCTTTTTTTATTTTGTTTTTAATTTAAAACGTATTTTTAAACAGCATTTTAATAAATTATAAATAATATAATATTATTGGCAACATTTTAAGGAAAAACTACTAAGCAGAAAAATATCCAATTTTCTTAATTCCAGCAAAAAAATGATACCTGACAAAGATATTGCATATTTTTAGGCTGAGAATTAATAAAAATAAATTCTCTAAGTTTTATATTGTTAAAAACGCTTAATATATATTCGTTCAACTTATTCGTAATTGTGACTTCATGGTAGAAAATTTTATATAATTTTAGCATTAATTACGATTTTGTGTTTTTTTGTTTTTTTTTTTTAATTAATGTGAGAAATTGATTTCATTTAAATGAAGCAAATAACTTTGATTAAAATAAACTAACAGAGATGGTAGTGAGAAGTGGCCAAACATACATTTTTAAATATACTCAAATTAAGTTATACTGAATCTGATTGCTAAGATAAACTTAACCATGTCAAGTTTGAAATATTTTTTTTGTTTAGTACATAAATTAGTATGATTATTATAATATAATAATTTAAATAATATTATAAACTGATTAATATATTTAGAATATTTACTGGCGTTGCCTAGATCTAGGTTTGGAGTCTTTCTTCGCACTGGACACCCAATTATGGCCTTTTTACTATTGGGCTCCCCTTCAATTACATCAGCAACAAGCGAACGAATAATTTCGATAATAACATGTTTGAAATGTCAGCAGAAGCGTGTGACTTTTAGGACTAATCGGATTAAGTGTGTGACCTAATACAAAATTTGATACAAGTAACATGTTCAGAATTTTTAAATTTTAATTGGCAACTCTGTATAACAACATGTGTTTATTTTAAAGTAAGTCGCACTATTTACTGTCACTTACTTTGTAATTCCAAGGCGCATTGAACAGGTGACTGCATCAGATCATGTGTTCATCATATGTTTTAGCTTATACGTGTGTTTTGTTTTTGTAAAATCTTATTGAGCTGTCAAAAACGTTTGTATGTAGTGGTGAAAAATAAGAAAGCCAGTAAGAATATATTGAAATACATACACACATATTGCCAGACGTTTCTGACAGCTCAAAAGTTTTTACAAAAACAAAATACACGTAAAAGCTATTGCATTCACGTGGTATTATTGCGCCATGTTATAATTCTTAGAATATCCGTTTGTATAGCATAATGAATTTTTAAAATTTTTTAATATGAAAATAAATGCATGCAGGTTAAACAAAAACCAATTTCCAATTGTATGTGTTGCCCGAAGTCTTCGGTATATTTTTATATGTCCGCTGGTTACAAACTGTTAAATATTTTATTATCTAAAACAACAATTTGAATTATTATTGATACATTATTTTCCACCTCTGTCTCGTTTTTATTTCTTGTAGCATCACTGGTATCTCTCTTCTAAGAATATTGACAACATCTTAACATATTAGCTCTGCCCAGTAACTTTACTAGCAAAAACGGGAGACAAACACAGAAATTTTGAAAATGTTTCTTCCAACAAACAACGAAACAACACTATTCTTCCAACAAACAAACGCTTTACTAAAAAAAAAAAGAAAATTAGCAAAGAAAATTGTTGTGTAATGACAAACACATGGAAAAAATTGCAAATAAAATATTTTAAATTTTTCTATTACTATTCAATTTTCAAAAGCGTTGATGATGTTTAAGCGCATCACAAATAAATAATTTTTTTGCAGTTAGAGCTAACAAACACTCTTATTGTGATCTAAATGTAAAAATATTTACGTTGGAAATAATCTAACTTCATATTCCTCTTATGTTTATAATTGCATACAAAAACTGTACTGCTTGATTAAATTTGTATCACAGAAAGGTACACTCCATCGAATGTTTTATCACCAGCTTGTATACTTTTAATTCCTAAAAAAAACAAAAACACCTGCAAAGCTAGAAGATTCTTAACCACGCATTTTTTTTTGCTGTATAATCCCCTATATTCGGCTGTGTCGAATCTTATATACCCTTGATGCAAATATAGTTTAGTGAAGTAAAAAAAAAAAAAATATTAGGTGCTATTAAAAATAGGCAAGATCAGTTCAAGTCCTTCGAGGTAGCAGGCAAAGCACCACGCGTGCCTTTAATTTTTCATTTGTTTTTCTTTTTACTTTCGCTTTTTATTTTGCACGGATTGTTTATACTACTTAAAATTATTACTTTTGCTTTGAGTTTCGCCTACCAGTATGATTGGTCTTAAATATGTAGTAAAGATAACTACTTGTAGGAATACTAAGTAGTGAAGACAACCATCATTATTCAGAATTATACTGGCTCGCAACAATGCTAAGCAAACTTAAAATTTTCGACTCACAAAAAAGAATTTCTTATGCCAATTTACTTGTACAAAGCACGAATATAGCACTCTTACATTTTTTTTATATTGTTTTAATTGGCAAAAACTTGAATTTTCTTTAATGTTACAAATTTCTCTCCCACATTTTTACGCTATTTTTTTACTTTGTCCTTGCAAGATCTTTTAGTATATAAACACGTTCTAACAGTGTTCTCTGTTATGGCGATTTGTAAATGTGGCGATAAAAAATCCTTTTTGGCGATAAAAACTTTAAAATACTTGGAGAAATTGTTGGCGATTCCTTTACGTTTTTTTCTATCTGCCTCGTATATATACATATGTACAAATATATATATTAATTTTTGAATAAAACGTCAAATGGTAAAGACGCTTAAAGAAAAAAGGCATGTCAATTTTTAAAGTTTATTGTCAGCCTTCAATTTCAAAATGCTGTCACTCTGTATCTCAAAATAAATTTTCTGCAGTTCGAGAAGTATTTAAAAGTTTTGGAGATCATAAATACGCACTGTGTGAAAAACTTTTGTTTATAAGATAAAATTAAAATGAGAAATAAAATAAAATATAAATTCTTAATGCTTTAACAATAGTAACATCATACATGAATGTAAATAACATATGTTTAGTGAGTTTAATGACAAGTAAAATGTACCCCGGTAAAGATGAAAAAACAATAGCATGAACAAAATGTATATTAAAGTTTGAGTTCCACAATTAAATGTATTTATGAATCAGTTTTTTATATTCAACATTAACAGATTTAAATATACCAACATGAACACGAGGTTTTAGCTTTAATTATAAAAAACCTTAGATCCTTTACATTGGTTGATCTTGCTTTTTTTAAACTTTGTTGTTTTTTATTTATATTGAGTTTTTTTTTAGTTTTTTTAACGTTGTATAGTGCCAATGTACATTTTACAAATTAAAAACCTGTTTTTAAATAAAAGCCTTTTGTATGATGTTATTAGCAATACAATTTATTGATTTAAGATAATAGAAGTTTATTAAATAAAAAGGATTTTATAACTAATGTTACATGTACATAACATTGCATTCTAATAACAATTAGTAACAATTTTTAGTTACTGAACAGAGGTGTTTTTAAATGTACTTAAACCAATATTGTGTAAAAAAGGCAATAAAATTATCTACCTTTATAAATAATTTAATAGATTTAAATTCATTATTTGTTTTAATTCATACTGCTCTACTTAAAAATTTATCGAAAATAACCTCTTAATTATTTAACTTGATGTCGCTGTGTATAGGACTTTTGGGTAGATCATATACGCCAAATAGCATTTTGATGAATACAAAGTTACAAACTGAGTAGTCCTATCAGAATTGAGAAATCAGCACAAACATTATGTCGATCAAACTGGAAGACGGTCAACAGGAAGGGGAATCACAATTTTAGATTATGTTAATTCAACTTTCAACATTTACCGTTTTTGTCATCAACCTTAACGTCTTTGTTATTACTACGAATATCTTTAACATTCTACTTGTTATTGGTCGTATCTATCATCATCATCAACAACATCTGCTGCTGGTGGTCGTCTAGGCAATCACCGAGTATAAATGTTTTGCGAAGATTTCAAATCACATACACACCAACTCACAAACACATGCAAACTTGGCCTGCATATTTAGCACACAAGTTTTTTAACTCAATTTTCTTTTAACTCGAAGGATTTTAACCTCGCTTGTATGAGAACTTGTATGTTCACGTTTTTCACGGCAAAATTAAAGCTTTAAAAAATTGTATTTTAGGTTTTACTTATATTTAACTTTTTTGTTTGTATTTTAATTTATTTATTTCCTGTGGCGTTTTAGCATATAAAAATAAATTTTCTGTAGTAAGTGAAACTATTTTGTTCATTATATATTTCATGCACATATGGGTATGTGTGTAATATGTCTACAAATACATATGTATGGCTGACAATGACGGATTTCTGTGTAATAAATATTAAATAAGCTTTCATGGTTCAACGCTTAACATTATTTTATTTCAATTTTTCCTTCGCTACTGCCCAATTTTTCCCTATACCGTGGTCTAACACCTTTGCTGGTATTGTTTTTGCATTGGTTCTGTTAAATTTTTTATTACACACAAATAAATTTTTTGTCTATATTAATTAAAAGAACAAAACAAAAAATGGTTAAAATATTGTATTTTTTATTCAGGAAAAAATAATATTGTTTATAACATTAAATTTTTATATAAAAGCTGCAAATCCTTTTTTATTTCACAGAAATGTTATTTATTTTATTATTGTATAACAAAAGCACACTCAAAATAGACCAGTTTTCGCTACGATCATATTTATGTAACCAACACATGTTCGTTAATGCTGACAATGAAAGCTCGATTTGTTTCAATTAGTTTTTAATTTTTTTTTATATTTTTGAAATCACGGTAAAACAAAAACTTTGCAGACAAATATTTGTCATTGAGTTAAATAAAAAGGTAGTTTTTGCCACGCAGAAGAAAATCCGAAAAAAAAACGTTCCATTAATTTTTTATTACGGTAGAGCTAGCAGAGAATCAAAAAGGAAAATGGATAAAATAAAAAATAAAAATATGGTTTAAATTTCATTGTAATCAAAAGAACAAAAAATTTTAAACTGTTAAAAAAATAAAAAGTAATATTTTTATTTGCGAAGAGCGAGCTTTACCGACACAATAAGATTTCCGTGACATGTTTGGGTCAGCCTTTTAATTTTTTGTCTTAAGTTTAAAATTTGTCTTTGTTGTTGGAAATTTTAAGTGTTTTGTTAAGTAGGTTGCCCTTAACCTTGAAGTTTTAGAATTTGTCGTTCGCCCGAAAAGTGTTTATTAAATAAGCCACATATATCTGACATTAATTACGTACTGGTACCGTCGGAAGAAGATACATCGAATATTTATATTGAATATTGGTAATCTCCTACCAAGTATAGGATTTTGAAAGCTTATTGTTTGTAATGAATTGAATTAAATTCTTATGTAACCAGTAAGGTAATGTTTAACCTTTCTCTGTGTGTAAAAATAACGTACCTGATATTTACGAAAGTTTTCTTATTGTTTTAATTTGTCAATTAGCGAAATAACATCTTTCATAAAACTAACGCCTTCAATAAGTGATTTCAGAGAAGTTATTATCGAAACCTTTATAAGGCGCCCGCAAAAAATATTAAAAAAAAAAAAACAAAATATAGCGCATAAAAATAAAGCTTTTTAACAACATGTCATTATAAATTTTAATAGAAACCATTTAATTGATTTTATTAAAACATATATAATTTGCAGAAACGTACTGAACACAGTGCTCTTTCTTTACTACAAACGGTCAACTCGTCTATAGTACAGCAACAGCACATAAAAATATAAAATTGTACTTATTCGTACTTAATCTCACTCACCATCATTGTATATTATGACAATTTTATGGTCCAATCAACAAAAATTTCAAGGATTAATGATTGTAAAAGTTTTATTTACTAAAGGATGTGAGATTGATTATCATTTTTATTTTTTCTTTCAGTTACGGCCACAAACTCATTCATATTTGTAATTTTTTGCTTTAATAATGAACCAAAAACTATTTTTTGTTTTAAACTCTGCAGCTCTTTAATTTATACAACGAAAAAAAAGAAAGTGAAGCAATTTGTTTAAAATTTTTTATTTTGTTGTTTTTTTGTGTCTTCTCTTTCTACTTTCAGTACAGTTTTTTGATCTGTGCATTTGTTTTTCCTGACGTAAAGTAAGCGCTAAAAATATCTTGATGTGCTTTTTGTTTTTTTTTGCTTTCAATTACTCTGCTGTTTGACTGAAATGTGTAATAGAATTTTGAAATTTATGTATGACAATTTTAAAGTTGATTATTTATACTTCAAATTTGATTGTCTTTTTATATTGTGGTTTTGTAAACTTTACATTAAAAGGACAAACTTTTCCATCTAATTCCTCTTGTTTGTCGTTCTTGTGCTTGAAGCTACTGAAATGAAGAAATAAAAATAAACAGTTTAATTCAGTGAGAAAGATTTAACAAAAAACACAAAAACAACAAAAAATAGAATAAAAATGGTAATAAAAATAAAATAAAAGAAAGAAAATAAACAGTAAGTAGTCTATTACGATAAAAATTTAACTGGCGAATTGTGTGCGACATAATTAGCCCCTGCTTTAAATTTCGCTTTACTTTTCCTAGCTTATAAAATTTCTAATATTACCTTACTTTCATACGGATATATAATTCTTTCTAAATTAAATTAAAATTAATAAATAAAATTATTTATTTATTTATTTCATTTATTAAGAAATACAATATTTAAAAAAAAATTTTAATAATTTTTCTTAACAAAAGTTTAGAAACCGAAACAAAACTTAAGTTAATAATTTCAAAAATAAAAATAAAATTAAAACAATTTATTTTTGAAATATGAATTCCGCAACTGGATTGACTTCGTTTTTAATCACCTTTCATTTGGCGTTTCATTTTTCTTCTAAAATAAGTGAATTAGGTGTTTTAAATGTTTTAAGGTGTTCAATTGAATACAAATATGTGTGGGTCACTTTTCATGACTTCCGGGACCCAACTTGAAGAAAACGGCAAACCGCGTTTCATACTCTCTATATCCTTTTTCTTTCGAATGTAGTGATTTAAGATTGTCAACCGTAATTGGCAACATTTTCTCAATGCTTAGTTATTCCATTGAGTTTACATATAGGATGTGTCTGCCCGCAATCCTAAGCATAATGGCAGCCAGTGCAAGTATTATACCCTACCATCCAATTCTTGACCAGGTGACATTCAGAGACATGCAGCACCATTCTGGCCTTTAGGTTGGAGGATTTTGGATCCTCATTTGCAGCATTCTTCCAACTTCTCAGGCTTAAAAATATAAATTATTTTATGAACCTTGCTCGCTTTTTTCAATTTGCCAACAAACTTACTTAAGCAAAAATCGGTTTTGCTAAACTTAGTCAAAGATCACGAACTATGCAGTTGATCTTTTGTAATAAAAAAAATTAAAAATTTTACTTTTCTAGAATGGAAACAGAAGTATGGTATATTACCAGCTGTTTGGAAGGAGTTACATAGAAATACTGCTCAACTTTACAAATTAAATTAAATGCACATTGAAATTTGTTGATTGACGTAGCTTGAATGATTAGATATCTAGGGAACTTTATAAATAAAAACAACTATTATAATAAAATTCGTTGTAGAAATTTTCGTAATTTTTTCTGTCATTGGGCCAACACCCACAATTTCTTTGTTCCTAATCATTTTCGTTTGCTTTATTAAGAGTGAGAGAAAAGGCCTTTAAGGAAACGTAGTTCTAGTGGCGAATAAAAATATTTTATCTAAGGTTGGGACGAGCAATTTAGTGGCCTCTGAATAAGAAACATAATGGAATTGGAAAAAGTATCTGTTTTTATTCATTTTGTAACAGCGAAGCGTATTGTACAATTCGCCAATATTCCAGTGTGCTAAAAGTTTCATAAAACTTGTTTCTGTGTATACTTTTAAGTTTTGGTTTAATATAACAGTATATCAGTTATGATAAGATGATAATAAGTTAAAAGTTTTAAAAAATTCTAAGAATTAATAAACTGTGCTAAGAAATAATAATAATGTGTTGTCATACGCTACTTTGAACTTTATAACAAGAAGATCAAGAGTTTCTGGTTCCTAAATAATTACACCACTTTTGTCTTAAGTATCTGCTGCTTAGAGAACGCAGAAAAAATAAACGTTGATGTTTGATTCTTTCCTTAACTTGCAAATGACAATATGTCGTCTCTCAAACAAACACCAAAACAAAAAGTTTCTGCAAATAGAGAAAGATACATAAATACTTGTTAAAAGTTAAAAAAAGAGAAAGCATTTAAAGATAAAAATAAATGCAAAGTATCGAAAAACTTTCAATGTTGTTGTGTATTTGCACAACAACGAAAACCTAAAACCTCATTGTGCTTGAACTGAAAGCAATGCAAACAAGCAAAAGAAGAGTGGTCCTTCTTTTGGTTTTCTCCTCATTCTTAGTTTAGCTTGAATTTGATTTATTTTGCTCCCATTTTAGTTTATCCCAATGATTATTTGGTTGTTGTTGTGGAGTAAAAGTTACGAAATAATGCGATATTTTGTTTAAACTCAAATGGTTGTCGTTTTAAATGTGTTTTTTTTTCATCTTTTCATCACTAATTTTTCTTTTCCTACTTGAGTAGGTTTTTTACTTTATTGATGAACATTTCATTTATTTGCCAGGGTTACTAAAGTGAAAATAAGTAAATACCTTTCTTAATAACAAAAAGGCGGCAGCCATCATTAAGTTAGTTTTGTTTTTAATATTTTCAGCTGTTTTAGCTTTTATTTCTACTATGGTTTTTGCATTATTATTTGTTTAACTCTCAGCTTAATTATCCAGGATTTCTTAAAATCTGTCTACATTGTGGCTTTTGGCGTAAGGGTCAACAAATTGTTTATTACTTAAAAGATGTTTAAAACAAAATAAAAAGAAAACAGCAAATTCCTTTGAAATTCTCCAATATTGTGTAACCGTCATAAAACATTTGAATATAGAAACAAATTTAAATTGTCTTTTTGCTTAAGGGACAGCGAAAAGGGACAGAAGAAAAAATCATAAATTTTAAATAATTTGAACAATTTTTATAAAGAAAGCTTTATGTAACAGTTAATTATGACGACAAATGCTAGAAAATTGAAGTATTTGTTATCTCACAATAACGAGTGGCCCGTATAATTTTAACTGTATTACGTTTGTAACTTTTCCAAAAGGCTATCAGATAATTTAATGCAGCATTTTTTTTCAGTCTCAACCAGGCCAAATTATTCATAACATATATTTCTTTCATGAAGAAAAACCGGTACATAATTTTTGACCAATTTTTACTTAGATGTGAATTTAGCTGAAGATATTAAAGAATGCTGATATTGAAGAATTTTTTTTTATATTTTCTTGTTTAAATTTATTATAAGTAAAATATTGTTTTCCAGTTTTAATTTTTAACGGAAGTATTTATTCGCTTTAATTCGTGCTTCCAAATGCAAACAAAAACAAACCATCTTTTAATAATAATTTTAAATAAAAAGTTGTATGGCTCCCATTGACCTATTTGTACATTTTTAAATCCTTAAATATATTTTTGTTAATTGCTGTGGTTGTCCCTCAGTCAATTAAAAAAGAACACTTTACCAGTAAAACAAAAAATAAATAAAAAGCAACAAAGACTTTTTTCTTTTTCGGTGGCAGTTTCTTCTCACATACTCTGGGGATACATTCTGAATTGCTGATGTAGTTTATTGTTGGTTTCAGTTACAAGAAGTAATAACAAATGGAAGACAAGGGTATGAAACGAAACCTGAGAGATATAGGGCATAGATTTAGACATTTAAATTGTGGAAGGGAAAAAATGAACGCCATTTGCTGCATATGAGCATTTTATAGTTAAAGCTTGCAAAGGAATGCTATGTGCATTTTTAGGCTTTTAAAAACTTTAGTTAATTTTAAGTACAAGTATTTTGCAAAAAAAGTATAAAACAGCTGATCTGCTACAACCAATCTGGGTCAGAAAATTACAATACAGACACCGTTTCAATTTTTAAATTTCGTTTACCACCTGTGGTATTTGCTTTGCGTAACGGCGAATTAAAATAACGTGTAAAAAAGGATAAATTCATGTATTCGGTGCGATATATAAGACGCTAAAATTTGTATTTGTATTAGAAAAATCGAAATCGGTTAATATATAATTACATTCGCTATATACTGACATCATAAGCCTCCTTGAGCTTAGAAGGACATTTCTACACGGGGAATATTTAACATTAGCACTTAAAAAAACAAAAACAACTATGAAAATTGTGAACCCGATTTAATTTTTTTTTTGTGTCATTTTTGTTAGTGCTTAAATATAGGGACTTAATAGTATTGAATAAGCAATATTATGCTCGTATCTGCGTTTTTGTTTTCTTCTTTCCCTTTCAATTTAATGTTGTTTATATTATTTTAAATGTTTTAGGGCTACTTTTTTAATTTTGTTGTTCTTTATTTATAACAGGCTTTTTTCGTCCCTTAAAATTCTATAATATGTTACTGTTGCTTGTATGTTGTAGAATACAAGGATGTTTCTGTTTTGAAATAATATTCGATTTATTATTTGTTCAAGGATAAAATATATACGCTTTTAATGCTGTGCTTAATGTTGAAGCTTTTGTTGTTCGCAAAGAAAATTTGATTTTGATTACGTTTATGCTTTGCTTCCATGAGTAAGTTTTATAAGGGACTCGTTCGTAAGTTCATGAAAGATTTGGATTTATTTCTATGTGTACAATAAATCGTGGACAAAAGAATCTAAGAGTTAACACTATCTAAAATGGAACATTAGACGAGAACTCGATTGTGTTCACTATAGAATAATATTTTAGAAATAATGTGGGCTTAAATATTCATATCTTGGATGATTGTCCATATTTCCGGAGTATATATTCGGAGAACCAACTCTAATTTCTCCAACGCAATTTTATGATAAGAGGATCATTTAATTAGGCATGATAAAGAAGTGATCCACTCAGGTGGTTTGTGCAAAATGGTGACAAATTCTCTATTTTCCGGAGATAATTCTTCCAGTATATGAGAAATATCTTTTTAGGTACCTAGCAGTTATGAGGAATTGGCTACAAAAACTTGAGAATAAAAACTTTCCAAAACAAGTAAGAATATTCGGCTATGCTAAATTTAATATACCCTTCATCAGAAGGGTGAAGTAGCTCCAATTAAAAAAACAAACATTGGGGTGACCGACAATTAAAAAATAAGAAAAAAAAAAATTAAATGCTGTATACAATTTTACATAAAATTGTCACCTGCTCTTAATTGGTGTAGCATTTTCTAGAAATTTTAGCATTTCCTGATAGATCTCTTCAAAAGCTTTCAAACGATAAACATATTGATGTCTTAAAAAAAATGGTGCAAATTGCTACTTTTCTAAAAAAGTTCATAGGCCCATAGCTCAATGAAAATGGGTCAGCGCCAATTTCATCATTATTTGATGTTTTTATTCTTATTTTTTAATTTAATATATATATATATATATATATATATATATATATATATATATATATATATATATATATATATATATATATATATATATATATATATATATATATATATATATATATATATATATATATATATATATATATATATATTTATATATATATTATTATTATTATTTATTTTCAATTTAATTTGAAGGTGTGTTTAAAGAAATTATCTAGTGTTTCTCAGAAGTGAATTGCAATTACGAATAAATTACTGTATGAATTCAAACTTTGCAGGATTAGGTTTAGATATTTGGATGCTTGTTTCTTGGCAACGCCTAGATAGTCCCTTTTGATCGAAAATTGTTCGAAGCAATCTACGTTTTCTCTTTCAGTTTAATTTTGGAATATATATTTGTTACGCGTTCTCATCGGCAATTGTTGTAATTATTTGCAAACAAAAGACTTTTTTTTGTATTTGTTCTTGTATTTATAAAAGTTTCCTTATATAAAAATATTTTTTGCTTATTTACTTTCAGTTTTAAATTTCTAATAAAAACGTAAAAAGCCAAAATGGAGCAAGAACTTGTAAAAATATTCATTCACCAAATGTGGTACTTGCGTCTATTTATGTATAAGCGTTTGTTTTTCTTTGTGTAGGAATTTTGCGCGTAAGGACTACAAGATTCTCATCTAACGTTTTTATATACTTCACATAAACACTAATTGTACAGCGAGTAAATTATTAAGTTAAATGACTTGTTTAACTGAAGTGATATTTTTTTAAACCAACAAAAATTTATTGCGGGGATAATTTTCAAGAACAGGGATGATTCTTTTACAACAATTTATAAAAATTAATTTTATATACAACTTTTAATTGAAGTAAAAATTTTTTAATCGAATAAAAAAGTTGCTTTAAAAAAAGTTTCACGGCTAAAATCAACTGGTGCACACTTGACAATTTCTTTAAATAAAGAAAATTTATCTGAAATAGTGATTAGAAATGGTTCAATGGACGATTAGAAAGCGAAATAGTGTGTCTAGACTTTCTAACAGAAAGTATACGATCTTGGACTTTCAATACACATGTCCTGAACATCAATCTTCAAGGATTAGTATTTATTACCATATTAGATTCTTAATTCAAGAGATGGATTTAGTGATTTTTACGATCACAGCTTTGTTTGTAATTTCTTTAGCCAATTGATACGATTTCAGTGTGATAACCTGGGTTTATAGAAATTTATATTGTTCATCCTGTTATATTCGACATTCAACGACAAGCTACCAATTGTAAGTGTTTTTCCAACAAAGGTCCGTCGTTTATTATCCAACTGCTGCTGGGGAATTTTGTTTCTGCTTCGTCACGAAGGAATGACATTAAAACCCTCTCGAAGCTTTATAGCGAGATTCTACTTTTTTGTATTCTAATCATTACATCAGTTTTCTTGTATTTTTGTTAAATCATATTTCAATTGATAAACGAAATCCTTTAGTATTCAATTAAAGTCTCCACACTTTTGTCTAATTTTCAAGCCAAGTTTCAAAATGTTGATTAGCCACAATCAGAATGTCTTTTACAATTTAATGTGCTTTTTGTTTCATATTTGAAAAGTAATCGCAAAACAATTAGCAACTTAGCGTTTACCCAAACCACAATCATGGTGGCAAATTCTTTCTCTTCTTTGTGCTTCAAATATTTACTTTATTTTCAAATGCATTTTTGTGCTTTCATTAATTCGTTCGTTCATACACTTCATGTAATTTTATTTGCTTTCAACACTTAAAAGAAATAACAACCAAAGGAAAAAGTGAAACTAATTTATTGAATTAAATTTTTTATTTTTTAAATTACTTCTGTGACGTTAGAGACTTTTTATGCTTTTAAAACTTTCTTGCTGATCAACTTAAGGCCATAGACACCGTTAAAAATAATTTTGTATTATTTTTTATTTTTTTCTTTCTTATTTCGGATTTTTGTCACAAGCTTTGGGGAATTTCATGGCAAATATTTGTGGTGGCAAGCCGGATATACATAAATTTTATTTCGGTATTTTATCAAACTTAAGGACTAAGTATGAATTTAATTTCGCTTGAGTATTTTTACGTGTGCTTGTTTTCCCAGTTCTAAAAAATTGACAATGTCCTTGTGTTCCAGTAAAAGTTGCAATCCCCCAATGTTGGATATAAAACCAAATAAACCAAGTGACCGAATACACGCCAACAATTGAAACAAGAAAGCAAAAGCAAAAACAAAAAACAAAATGAGCCACAATAAATGGACCACCAAGTAACGAAAATAATAAAAATATAAAAACAGTATTTTTCCATAAAAGATCTTTAAATGCGGAAAACAGCAGAAAAAGACTTTATATTAAAAATATTTTAAAAATTACACTTCTCGAAGGTGATTAAATTTCTTCTAAGTGGCAAGATAAAATTCGATTCCAATTATTGTTAAACATAAACTTTTTGTTACTTATATCGAGAAAAACAGTAGGAATAAAGGAGAAACTTTAATATGATCTTAACCCAAGATAAGAATTTGTGAACTTCATTAGCTAAACTAAAATTTCAACACCAACGTTTTTTAAGTCTAAGTGAACAAATGAATTTGACTTTTTTTTGGATTATTTGAATAATACAAGGGGAATATAAATGTAGTTGCAAGCAGAGCCTTAACAGTTTTTTAACTAGCAATTTTTCTTAAAGCTATTGCCTTGGATGCTTTAAGATTTTGTGAGCTTTGCTAACCCTGAATAGCATCTTATTTTGCAAATAAAAATTTAATTGTTTTAATATACGTTAATTGTTCTTGATTCTCTTAAATGAAAATATTTTATAAGAATATTATCAATTTGAGTAAAGTCCGAATTATTCAGATTCAAACAAAAAGAAGATGAAGATGGAGATGAAGCTCACAAGTTTTTAAACAAGTTAAAAAAACTACGTTAGAACACATTTCCGCAAGCATTGCTTTTAAATGCTGATACAAAAATAAACTTAAAGTCGTCTCTCTATAGCCCTAAAATCTAAAACATTTTACTTTAGTTATGATTTTAATTTGTTAATTTTTTACAATACAATTTTTTCTCAGTTTTCAATAATTTTTTGGATTTGCACTTGTCTTGTCTGTTGTGTGGTAGTCGTACATGAAAATGAATTTTTTCCTCCTAGTTAAATTCATACTTTCTATATTGTTTTTTTTTTCTTCTTATCATCTTTTAATACTGCAATTATAAAATTCATCATAAATCCGGTTTTACGACAAACAATTTCTTTCAGCTTCTTAGCTTAAATATGATTATCTTTATATTGTCTCCCTTCATTTCCCTATGCAGTTAGTAAAAAATAAATAAACTGAAGCAACAAAAACTTGACAGTTTCAACACGACTGTGAGAAATATTAACTTGAGACCAATATTTTTAAATGTCATGGCTTGTTGTAGGAGCAATTAAATAAGAACTTAAGAAGTAAGCTTGAACATGAAGACATGAAGAAGCTTATCATTGCAATTAAGAGATTTTTGGTTTAAATAGAATACAAATTAAAAACTCGCAAATAGCATAACAAAAATGTGTTTTAACGCAAATTGAGCATTAACAAAAGCTTTTCGCTTGCTCATTTAGTATAAAAAAATTTTTTGTTGGCTTTAAAAGTTAGGAAACCAATAAAATAACTTTTAAGCTTCTTGGAGTTAAGATGTAATGTAATAATGGCCAGAATAAAGAATAAAACTTTTAAGATATTCATTGCGTATCTTAAAATCATTATTTTTTATTAATTGGTGCTTTCTTTAGATTTAGTTATGTATTTCTTTTTAATTTTAAATGTAACTTAGGAATTAAATTAAATTTAATTTTTTTCGACGCACCTTAAGGGCAATGTACTTTTTTAAGTTCTTAATATAAGAACAAGAAATGCATAGACCCGCCTTTTGGCTGATAATACCTGTTACAAATAAGAGCCGAAAAATTAGAGGCAAGCTTGGTGTTTTACCCGCTGCCTCGAAGAACATGGGCTAAACTTACTAATTTAAAGTTTTAGCTAAAACTACATATATAAATTGTGTGTTTTTAAACATAAATAAATTCTTATTTATCTTTGGCAAAACGCAATAGATAAGATATAACAAAACAAGTTTTTATTCTTGCATGTTTTAAGTTAATGTGTGTTTATGAATGATATGAGAAAGAGGCCAACACTAAATATACCCAGCAGTTGCAATCGGCTAAACTGCACCAACTTAGTATTCTGTCATTTGTGCAAACCTCAATTTAAACCTACCTGCATTAAAAAATTAGCTTAAAAGATATTTATGTTAAGACAATATTAAAAGGAGTTCAAATGAGATTGCAAACTTCTTAATTAAAAATTAATTCTAAACTTAAAACGATGAAATGGTATTCGGTTTATTGGCATTTATTGAGTTTTAAACTCCATTTTAAAGTCCATTTTAAAGATCTAGCAGTAAACCTAGCCGCACTCTAGTAAACAAAAAAATGGAAACAGGTTTCGACTTAATTTAAGAAGCTTAAATTCCATCCATACTATTTATATTATCCTGTTGGTTGCATTCAAGAATTGGATCACAAACTAATGCAACTGAAAAGATACAATTTTATTTAGATACACTTTTCTGTTTAATGGGCAGAAGCACAGCGACCAGAATTAATGCTTTACCATCAGGCCTGTAGATTTTACAGCGCTTAGCAGCTATAGATATGGTATGATGTAGGTTCCGTTCCGTAAATAGCTGCTGACGATTTTTTGATTTCCTTCCGCAGCTATTTGGCGGCACAAAAACTTTAGCAATAAAAAATCTTACATTTGGATGTCAAACAAAATTTTTAACAAAAGTGTATTTGATAATGATTATTTTTCTTAACCAATGAAGTAGTTTGATTATTTTGTATTTCTGTATTCACAATTATCATCTTCATTATTTAATTTGAAAGACTAAATTACAAAATAAAGAACATAAATTTTAAAAAAATATTTTAACTGAAACCAAAAGAAAAATTCCAAATTGATTAAATTCTTAAAAAAGTTTGACCATTTACTTTAAAATGGGAAAATATAAAAACTTGTTCAACCTTTTTTTAGTTTCTGTTCCTAAGTAGAGACAAATTACCGCTGCTATTTAATGCTGTAACTAAATTTTAAGTAGTTTGATATTTTGTTTTAATAATTGATAATTTCTTTTTTTTATCGATCTTTCCCTCAGTGAAGAGAAAAGAGTATTTGTTTTTAATTATATATCAATGTTTCATTTCTCGTCACAGTTGTTTTTATTTTATTTCTTCACATCATTTTTGATTTGCTCTAAAAGGCCGCTGTGTATACTCTTTATGTAATCTCAAAATAAATGAATGCTAATATCTTAAAATACATTTAATATCCCAATATTAGTAAACGTAGTAGCAGAATTTATACAGATTATAACGGAATTCAGTTCAAAAGAAAAATTCATTCAGTAAAATCAAGGAAAAGTTTCGTAATAATTTAATTATTTTATGATTATCATTAATTTAAATACTTAAATAGGAAACTTCTTTCGAACAACTATTAATTTTTTTTTTTAATATTTCAAAGATTCTTTCGGAACTACTAACACAAGTTTGAAATAATTAAGCACAACTTTTTGATTGCTTATAGAAAAATACATAATATTCTAAAAAAATTTTATTTCTCTCTTTTCATTGCAGGTAAGTTGGCGATAATAGTCCCTAAACATTTCCAAATATGGTTTATTTCAACACTTGTACTCTAAACCAAAAACAACAACAGCGAAAGCTATAAAAAAAGACCGCAAAAATAAAAGGCAAATCTTAAGAAATTTTACAAAAGCTGTTCCTTACTTAAGCGATGATAAGTGTACTTTTACTTTTTATATCTCCCCTTCATACTATTACGTACACTATGATGCATAACTTTTTCTTGAGTTAGTCAGTCGGATTTGTAACTTATAAAATGTTTTTGAATTTCTTATGAAGTCAAGGATATTTGCTTTTAGAAAAGGGGTTTTAAAAGTACTTGTGTTTTATATACGAGGGTAAGTGGTAACAACTTCAAATACAGCAGGCGTTTAAAAAATATCAAAAATCGATTTTAAAACTTGCAGAATAGTTGTTGTTAATTTTGTTAAATTAATCTTTTTAAAAAATTAATAAAATCGAAAAAAGTTATATGATTTTCATTTCACACCCTGTCCTTGGTTATCTGCAATTTGGTTAAATTATAATAATAAAAATATATTCCTAATATTATTAGAACTGTGCCCGCAGCACAATATCTCAGAATCATTTTTTTTCTAAAACGCTCTTTAGTTGTTTTGGTAAGCTTCTTTTAAGTTTGTGGATAACTCACATGTTTTACTTTCTACTGATTTTAAGCGCTAAAGCTAAACAAATATAACGTTGCTAATGGTGACACTTTTCTAATACTCTGCTCACTATCAAATCTGTAATCCTTATATTTTTTTACTGCGCTACCTCTGACAAATCGTGTGAACAGCTTCACTCAGATTTATTAATCAGTACTCGGTGTGGTTTTGCCAAAGTCTCCAAATGCAAATGTGTTACCGATAAAGGCATTAGCGATGCCTAAATTTACATAGAGATATAATAAAATCAGTCTATTGATTTTCGTGACTTATGGCTTTCTTCTTAGTGTTTTTGAAAACAGAAAAAAATTCTTTTGCCTTGAATTTCTCAATAAATCCAAAAGAGTTAAAAAAGTTGAAAGAAATAATAAAAGGACGAGCAAATTGTTTTTTCGTTTAATTTTTCTTGGTGAAACCCCTTTAGAGCTTTCTTCAAATCTAGAAGAATCTTTCGGTGGTCTAGTTTTCTTAAACCCTTTTAATATTCATTAAAGTTTTAGACTTGACCAAAATATAGTAGTTAAGTCACCTCAATTACCAAATTATAAATATTACGAAGTATTAAAGGCAACGAACATATAATTTGCCAGCCAATAAAACGCATCAAAAATTGAACTTTGTTTCGATAAAATGGTCTCTGGTTAATGGCTGGTATAATTTATTCACTTCAGATGCGGCAATTATATTTATTGATATACTTTTTGGAAAACTACCGTTAGTTTTTTCCACACATTGACCGAATTAGAAATTTACAAGCGTTTGTGTGGCAAACAAAATTATCTCTAAAGCAATTGTCAGCTATAAATTTGATTGCCGATCAAACTAGTGTGTCCAATTCAAATATGTACACTTTGGTTGCATCTTTGTGCAGTTTCGTTTGGTTTGGGTTTCGAATTACTGTCGCAGTAGTTCTATTTTTTCACAGACCAGCTCTTTTACTTAATATAGTATAAGTTTCGTTAAACAAAGTGTAAAGGAAGTACATGTGTTTTTTGTAGAGACTGGATGGATATCCCTCGTTTTTACAGTTCAGGTATTACGTGTATGATAAATCGAAAAAAGTTTGCAACTTAAATTGAAATTTTCTTAAAACTGGTACTTACTGCTGTCGTTTGATTTGTTGCTGCATTATAAAGTATCATTTTATTACATACTAAATAAAAATACAAAATCAAAAAAACAACAAGGCTAAACATGTATGTTCGCTACTGTACGTTTCGCACATTAGGGAAGTAGAAATAACAAAATAAGTAAAAGTAGTTCATATAAGGGTTTTTTTAAATTTCTCTCGCAACATTTTCGTATGCTAAATAAATCAGAAAAAAATTAAAATGAAATCTACGAAAGTTTTGTTCTGGCTTTCTTTAAATACAGATTGAGTTGAGTTTTGGTTTCATTTCATTTAAATTTTTAACATAGTTTTTGTGGGTATAAAATGATTTTATTCTACTGGCTAAATATATCAACAAGTGGTGTGCGTATGTACATATGTATGTGTGTGTGCTTTTAAACTCTGCTTTTCCATAAAAGTGTTCTTGTTATACTTTGTTTTAGTTTCATTCTAAGAAAATTGCATCCTTGAATCATATGAAACTAAACTACTGCTGTTTACACCAAAGCTTCTGCTACCACTGCGCTAAGAGTGCAAGTAAATACATTTGTACTCATGCGAATACACATTTTCTTTATTTTACTGTAGCTGTGGGCATATCCCAGTAAATTAAAAGGTTAAGGTTCTCTTCAAACTTTTACAAAACTAACTTTTATCGTAGTAAAAGAAACTTTAATTTTGATTGTTCAAATTCTTAATCTGCGAATAAATTTTAAGCGATTGGAAATATTTTGTGCTACCAAAATAAATCGCCATAACAGTAGCGACACAATCTTATCTATGTGCAAATTTTATTCTTATTAAAGAAAATTCAAACAAGTAAAACTCTGCCATTTTTAAAGTACGGCATACAATCGATACTGTTTTCAAGGATTGTTTTTTTAATAATTCTTCCCTGTTATTAGTTCGAGTGGTGTAAATTGTATTTATTTTAACTGCATGTACAAATCAATGGAAACAAGTAAGAGGAAAAATATTGCAAGCAACTTTTAAAGATTAAAATAAAAATAAACAAAGGAACATGTTCTTTTAGATAAGATAATACATGTAGAGCAATTAAAACTTCTCATATTAGTGGCTTAGAGCAATTAAGTAACTTATATCTTTTGCGCTGAAAATCTTGCAGTCCAATATTTTCAAGGACGATCAAAACAAAAACATCAAGAAAGTAATATAGCAGAAAATTAAAAATTCAAAAGAAAATATTTAAGTATTTAAAAAAATATAGAAAAACACATTTCTAGAGTTTTTGACGTTCACCGATCATGCAATTTCCTGAAAAAATTAGTTTCGAAAAGTATTCCAAATAGGCTGTGATAACAGAGTTGATCTCCTTTACCCTTCAAACATTAATTTTAATTTAAAATAATTGGTAAGTCGCATAACATTGATAATAAATCAAAAACTAAATATAAAATCCATTTTTTTCTTTCTTAATTTTTAAATTGTTAAACTTACCATTTTTCAGAACTTAATCTTGCTTTATTTTACTAGTTATCCTAAAAAGGTATTTTTTAATTAATATCGATGTAGTAATGACTGAAGTTATATAAAATGTTTCAAACTTAAAAGATTTAAAGAGAACCATTGAAATTCTGGTTTCCTTTACATCAAATATTGTATGAGGGATACAAAACTCAGATTTTTTAAAACTAAATATCCATTCGAAGCGTACTGTTTTCCCAAATATTAAATAAGAAACCACCTTCGAAAAATTTAACTAAGAAAAAGGTAAAAAATATTTCATTTTGAAACATTTTTTAAATTAATTAAATTAGGAAAATTTATTATTTGAAATCTTTTTGATGTTAATCAATGGTTACTACTTTTTTGGTTAAAAGCTTTTGAGTTTTTGTAGCCTTTTTGATTTTTGATTCATGGTAGTTCTTACTTAATCAATTTGGCTTGTGATATAACATTCTTCAGTTTTCTATACAAAATTTGTATTGAATCTACTGATGAGGTATTCGTATATAAGCAAAATAGCCAAATGAAGTTACTTTCCCCGTAGTAATACATATCATTTTGTATTTTTATATAATATTCATAAGAATAATAAATAATAATAGTAATAATAATAACAATTCTAATAAAGCCTTTAAACGACTAATATTTTTTGTTTTTTATTATTTGAAAGATGGTAATCTACTCGTATTTCAAATTTCAGTTAACCGCAAATGTAGAATCCATTTTAGTATTAAACTTGATAAATAAGCATTTACGTACTAGAATGCAGTTGTATTAACTTAGAAAGTGAGGCACTCGAAAGTGAACCAAGATAACAATAGTCAGCCTTAGTAACTCCTATTGCTATTTGGGCAACCCATAAGAAAAAGTTATAGTTTTTTATTATTTTTTTTTTTTTGCTAAGCAAGAGTTCCTAAGCAAAACATCTACGAAAAACTTGTTTTTTTTTCAGTCATTTGTCGGAATTGAAAATTGTTTTGTTACAACATAGGTTAGGAAGGCAGCCGTGTTGCTACAGCCCACTTAGGTCCATTAATTGGTCCCTTTGTGTTGTTAGGTTCGGTTGTTTCAACATGAATTTATCTTTTTCTATCTTGTTAGTCCATTTAAATGTTTGTTGGGTTGGGTATGTGTGGAGCTGTGCTTGCAGTTAAAATATATGAATAACTAAGCATTTAAAAATGTAATGTAAGTTTTAGTGGCATAGAAAAGTATGTTAAGATGAAAACTAACATTTCATATATAGAATGCACATTTACTAAATCTCTTTAAAACTTAAAAAAAATAAAAAATCATTTTAAAATGCATCTAAAATGCATCTAAAATAAGCTGTCTACGTTTTTCAAATAATAGGTACGATTTAGAATTCAACTATTAGCTTAAAACACTTGTTCTCAATTTTTATTGTGGCACTAGTTTGTTTAAGCGTTTAATACTATTCATATTATTTGAGAAAATTTGAAGCAAAAAATTCAACACAAATGAGTTTTTTTACGATCATCAATGCCAATGAAACTAAAATCTAACAGGAAATATAAATCTTTTACTTTAGCATCATAAGTTATTCATAAAACTTATTTTATACATAACAAGGAAGTGCAGTTTGTTTTTACGACTTTCTAAAGTATCATAAATGTTTTGAAAGCTAAAATCTGAAGAAAAAGCTATTCGTACTTGCGTGTTAGGAAGACATGATAAAAATAGCAGCACTTTATTGAAATATCAAGATTTATAGTAAATCCCTCAAACATGAAAGTGATGCTTAAGAAAAAAAAAATTTATTTACAGAGAATGCAATCTGTGTTTACTAGCAGCACTGTTGTTACAACCATTTATGAATAAAACAGATAATTGATTGACATAAACGCAAACATGCAAAACACATAATAAGAAAAAGGAATATTTGATGTATGAACAATAGATTTCTTTCATCAAACATAGACGCACTACTGATCACGTGTGTTGTTTATTAAGAATGTTCTACTGCCAAAAGTTTGCCAAATGTTTTTAGTTTTGCTGTGTTTTCTAATATGCAAAAAATTTCTGACCGTAAAGCATTCATTATTTTAGTGCTAGGGATGTACATATGTATCGAAGCGATCCTTAAGATTATTATGTTGTATTTATTTATGGAAATCAAATAATATGTAAGGATAACCTATATTTACAGCAAACTAGCTATTTCGGTGCGCTTCGCTTTCTTAATGGGAATAATCGTACCACAGCCGCTCGATAAAAGTTATTTGTATGAAATTTTAAGGTTCTCATAGTTTCCTAGGTAAATGACAATAACTTTTCACTGCGTATGAGAGGTACCACGCCAAGTTTTCTAAACCATCCAGTATTTCGCTAGACTATGTAAATTTAAAAGGAAGTTTCTGGTAGAAAAATTAAGGTCTCTACGCTTTATAATTCTCTAGATACACGATAATAATTTTTCACTTTGCATAGGAAGTGCCACACGAACCTGAAATATTAAAAACAGGTACGCTATTTTACTAACCGTATACCTGATAACAAACCAGAAATATCAGTCCACTGGTGTAGGCAGCTATAGTTTTCCTACAAACCTTTATTACAAAAGTCACTTAATCTGTACCAAGAATCCCTTCTTGTTGTCATGGAGCAATAAAACAAAATTTCAAAGGTTAAATATGTAATTAGTTAATTTGTAATCAGTTTAAGTTGACTGTTTTGTTTTTTTTTATACGCATTTAACTTTATATGCATCTATCAAGCTATTTAAACAACCACTTTAAGAAAGCCCTGAAAGCCCTTCCTATGTTGTTTCCGGCAACCATATGTTAATAACAAATGTAATATTTGTTTTCATAATTGGGTTTCCTGGCAATAGAAGATGTTGTCTAAGTTTCGAACTGTCTGTTGGTAAATTATTATTATTTAGTTATCAAATTAAAGAAGGATTAAGCTCCTTACTCACCATTAAATGGATTATTAAAATTTTGCATATTCAGTAAAAAATTGAGTTATAAATCTTTGGTTTTAATTTAAATAACTTGTTTAATACTTGATTAAAAAACGATGGATGCTTTAAATTATTTTTCAAAATGATTGCTTGATTGGAAAAATATCAAGTTGAAACAAATTAATTTTCAACGGGCCTAGAATTAACTGATAAAATTATTAAAACTTAAAAAAGAAAACAATATCTGAATTATAAGAATGAGATGTGCTGCTGATAAGGCAGTTAATATCGTTACCTTAATATAACAAGGCCCTATCTAACGTTTGCCCTTTTTACATGAAAAGGAAAAAAACTTTATAGAAAGTAAAGTTTTGTAGTTGGAAACTTTTTATTAACGGGTTGTGTTATTAAATTCTCTAAACAATTTAATACTCTTAATGTGCATTAGAAAATATATATCGAAATATGTAAAAGAAACTTGAATTTAAAAAAAAAATAGTAAGGGCCTTTCTATGTATTTTAAACTTAGAGGTCTTATAAATTGAAATTAAAGAATGTTGGGTAAATTAACGTAAAAAAGAAAAAACTTCAAAACACAATTCCTTATTATGTATCCATTTAATTCATATGTAAAAAACAAAAAATTTGTTTTAATATAAAACATGAGGCCTCTCTATTTTAGAGTAAATGTAATTTTTTAATACAGATGAGAGTATTGTCCTTGACATTACTTCAATCCGAATTGGCTTCGTTTATAAAGTTACAGTTACGCAATTGAAAACACGATGCAATAGGATTGCTAAAAAAATATTTAAAATAAAAAGAGAGTATTTTTATAAAAAGTTTTATAAAGTATTTTTTCATATTATTTTAGACATTTAATATAACAAATCCACTTTATTAAAATAGCTGTTTCTTACAACACAGTTTATATAGACTCTACAGGCTCTTTTTATATAAAATATATTTTTTTTTCACACCGTAAAAGATGTTAAAAAGAAAGAAAACCAATTGTTAAAAAATGTTAGAATTTTAATGCTGCAGAAGAGCTTGTAAAATAAATACATTTTCACGATTTCTATGAAAAACAATCGATCTTTGTTTAACTTGACAACTTTTGATAAATATTTTTTGTGATATAAGGAAAAAATAACGAAATTTTTTGTCATAACAAATTGGTTTTCTTTTTGTTAACGTCATTCCCTAAAAAAGTGATGACTTTTTAAAAATATATTTTTTCTGACGTTGGCATTTGTAAAAAAAAAACTTGATAAAACTTGAAATGCTTTACTTTTTAATTAAACAAGTTTACGAATTCAAAATGTGTCAGTGGATTACTGGTTTTTATATTAGTTGGTGTGGGTAACCTGTATTTTGTTTTCATTGTTTCTAGTATTCAATTATAGTTTTGCATATACGACTACTAAAACTAATCACTTACTAAGATAAACAGTTTCCCAAATTTAACTAAAATTTACAAGTTTTTATTTTAGTGAGATGTAACACAATATGTTTATAATGAAACATTTTTCTTTTTTGTGTTTTTATTTAATGCTGGTGAGTTGTATTTTTGTCTATATGTATTTTAAAACTCTTACTTTAAGTTTATTAAATATCTAATACCTTTTACTTACCTTTTCAATCTATAAAAGTATGATAATTTATTATTTTTATCTTTATTTAAAGTAGTTAATATCTAGATTTGTTTCTTTTTAGGCAAATAGGGCTTAATTTTTTTTTTTTTTTTTTTTTTTTGAACTGATATTTTCTTGTTTAGAAGTTTATTTATAAGTGTATAGCTTTCTTATTACGCAAATGTATTACTTTTGTTATCAGTGGTATCATGATAACGCTTCTGTCGAAAACTATAAAAGAGGAAGTTGTTTAAGATATTTACGAACATGAGCTTAAGTAAGTAAGTTCAAACTTAATTCGCCACAAGCTTTCCTTCTAGAGTAAAGTTTTTACACACTCTTATAAGTCAAACCGAATAATTTTACTTGCTTTTTAAAATAATTTATTACCAAAAGAATCCATTTAACTTTAACTTGAATGTATTTGAAAAATTTTAAATTATTATAATAAATCTTATATTGGAATAGATTCTTTAATTTTACAAATATATTCGTGCGTGCAGGTTCATTTATAGAGATTCACTCTTAATTTTAAGCCATGGACTCAATTGCAAACAAATCTTTCTTTTGTTTAAACACTGTAAAAATACTGTTGCTAACAACATAAAATCTATTTATGTCAATATAAAAAACAATATTTACAATCGCCTTAAGTAATTGGTGACAAACCACAGCAACAATTTATTATTATTATCAGCATTATACACATTTGTGCTATGGTGTCAACAACTTATAAAACATTCTTAAACTAAAATGAATTTAAATATTTTGGCATTAATCGCAAAAGAACTCATAAATAACTATTAAAGCAAGAAAGCAAAAATGTGTTAAACAAAAAAGAAAATAAGTTGTTTTTTTAAATAAAAAGTTGAGAGAATTTATATATTTTCATTTCTTTTTGTTGTAGTTTTTTTTTTTTTTTTTGTAAATTCATTGTTGGTTGGTAATTAAGTCTGAAATCCAATTATCAAGCTTATGAAAATGCAAGCAACAATAACAAAAAACAAGCCACGAACAACTAGTGTACATATTGAGTTCCCTTGTGCCAATTTGTAATGAAAAAACTACATGCATGCATTCTTTTTTAGAAGAACATACGAACCTTCCGAAGAATGAACAATCAAAACAATCATAGAGTCGTTAAGCAGTAGTGGCAGCTGCATTAACTAAACCTGCAACAATAGCTTCCAAGAGTGAAGAGAGAAGAAGGGAAGCAACTAAAAGTGTTATGCAGAATGTACAATTAACAACAATTCCCTCAACTTGAATGACTCCATGTTATTTGCCACCTAAAACATACTTACACACAGCCGTATTCAGCCTTTAATATTTAACCCTTATAATTTACATACAAACATTTTGCTAGTACAATTATTTCACGGGACATACACACACACAAACATACAGATATATATAAGAACACTTCAGTTTTCTAGAAGAAAAGTATTGAAAATTTAGTTTTATCCAACATTTGTTTCTGTGTCAAAAACGACTTGAAAATAGAGTTCAAATACAAGATGTACATTAAATACTCACAACCACTGGCACAAGTATATACATTGTATTTGTGCGTGTGTATGTGTGTGTGTGAGTATGCAATTGTGTAAAGTAGTTTATTTAAGTTTCACTAAACTCACCTCCAAATATGTGTGTGAACATACATCGTATTAAAAGATTTCTGAAAGTTTCAAGTTAAAGTTGTTAAAGTTTTTAACAAACTAATGACAACGCTATTGTTTTAAATTTTATTAAAATTCTCACGTAATAATTGCGTTCATTTTCTCATGTATTTCAATAGCGAAAACATGCTCAAACAAAAAAAAAATAGATGCTCATCTTGAGCCATAAGAACCTACCAGCACCATAGTGTTTTATTTCAAAAATAATGTAAGAGATGAATTATGTACTCGTATGCACAAAATTACACGTTTTACGTCAATGAAGTGCCAGAACTAAGTAATCATTTAAAAGTTTGATTTTAACCCATTTATGTAATTATGGTAAGAAACATGTAAACTATATATAGTTGTAAACTATATATAGTTGTAAAAAAATTTTGGGAAGACAGTGTTGTTTTGCATATTTAACTACAAAATCAAAGATGTAGATGTAAGAAGTAGTCACAGTTTTTGTGGCAAAAGGTTTAATTTTTATAGAGGAAGTTTTTATTTCAAAGTAATAATATTATTATTTCTGTTCAAAAGCTTTTTTTAAGTGTTAAAACTTTCAAATATCGTACTCATGAAGGCTCTACTTCAAGTCTTAATAATATTTAAAATATATTGGATTGTAAACAATAAGAATAACTTTGTTTTATTCTCCGCAACCCTGGTTTTCTCCATCCAAATGGAAATGGTAAAAAATTAAAACAAAATTACTTCTACGAATTTCTTCTATTTAAATGGTTTTTAATAATTAATTTGATTTATTAAACAAATTCTTTACATGTAGATTTCAAAACGAAACTTACAAGAACTGAAAAAAATTTTGAACCAGTTAATTGAAATTTAATGTTAGTTAAAGTACATATATTAAAGAATTAAGGCAAAGAAAAGCTTTCTTATCATTAAAGAAAATATTCAACATTTTTATAGACTCAAAAAAAATTAATTTGCAGCAATATATAGTACTTGAATTTATTTTCGAAAGTAAAAAAATTCTCCTGAAAAACATTATTTGATAATAATATTTCTCATTTTTTTAAGCTTTAATGTTGCAATCTTTTTTTTAACTCTCAATAACATTGTAAATATTTCTTATTAAAACCAAATTGTTCTTATTAAAAATCGCATGTTTAAAACTCATATGAGAGGCAACAATTAAAAATGTAAATTACAAGCATTTTAAAGATTATTTGCATGCATACTGGTGTATTGTTTACAAATAATTGCAACAAATAAAAAAAACTTGAATTTATTTTTCGCTGAAAATAAAAAATGTAAGAGAACACGTCACGCTTTACATCTACGTCTGCCGTAAATTTGCAAATCTTCTGTAAATAAGCGTTTTAATAAAATTTAATTAAAATTTAATTTAAGTCGAATTGAAATTTTATTTTAAAGTAAGAACCTTTACAAACGAATATTCAACAAAAGATTTTTATTTTCAAATTACAATAATTAACACGTTCCCTACCATGCTGTTTATGAGAAGTTGTCATTTCTATTCCATGTGTGCCATTTTCGGCACACGGTAAACACTTTAATAATTTCTTTTTTGTTTTTGAGAGCACGTAGACTTATTTCATTATTATATATATTAAAAGGACAAAATGGGAAAAATAGCAAAAAAGAATTAAATTTACACAGCAAATTCGCCAGACGCAAAGCTTCTTATTTCTTCCAAAGATCGAAGTTCGTCAGGAACACTGTCAGAATATCAATCAAAATATTTTCATTTCAATTCTCAATTTTTTACAGGGCATTAGCACCATCACTGAAAGTAAAAAATATTCTGGAAAACAACGAAAAAAATTATTTTCAGCATTTCTTATACCTCCTTTGTAAATTATTATAAAAATGAATATCTAATATAAACTTCCAATAATGCTTTTGCTAACTTTTATTTTCTTTTGGAAGTTCAAATATTAAAAGAAGCCTTCTAAAATGAAATCTGCAAAGCGAGCATCTGATGACTGTAATTTGCTCCTACCACTAATTTAATTTGTCGTCACAAAGTTCAAAATTTCAGCTTGGCGTACAAATGCTGGAAACTCAAAAACTATAATACCAATTTTATATACTTTAGACAACCATTACAAATATTTATAAATTATACAAGTTACACATATTTTACCTTGTGAAAATTAATTTGTTTAAATTTTGTGTTTAATACTGAATTGATGCACCCAAGCTTTGACAGCTGAGTTGTCTCAATTTTTATGAAGGGTTTCCACCCATGTTATACATATTTGAAGGCTTTCCACTCCTCTCAATTCCTAAAGATTTAACTTTTGCTGAACAACGCAATACCAGTTGAAGCGGTCATCGAATATACATTGTATTTAAATTATTTTAATGACGTGTCTCCGCTAGCCACGCGGCCGCAGGAGTTAAAGTTTCCATGGTGCAATAAGAATTTTTTCAGCTGTGAGTTTGGTTAGTAATACTGTATTGAATTAGTGCTGTATTGTGCGACAATAATACAAAAACACAAAACACACAAGTTGCAACTTTTGAACAACCAACAAATATTTGGTCATGAACAATGATGATTTAATGGCTGAGTGAAAAAAAAAACATATATAAAGCAATAGAGATTTGTGCTCGCCCATATTTTTCATCTTATGGGCCTCTGAACTTTCATAGAAAAGCACTATTATGCAATAGTATAATATAATATACAATATTTTTAAGAAATCAATTTGGGTATCATAAAAAGCTTTTGAAGCGATTTTTCAGGAAATGCAAAAATTTTTAACGATTAAGAGTCAATGACATTTTTATGTAATTCTTTCTCACCTTAATATTTGTTTTTAATTTGGAGTGAAGGGTATATAAGATTTGCCGAATATAGCACCCCGACTTGTTTATTTTTTATTTTTTTTAATTACAATATTTTAATTAAATTAATATTCCATGCTGAAAATTCCTCAATCCCAATCGGAAATAAAAAACAATATTTGCAAAATCATATAAAATCTGCATGTTATCGCAATAAAAATTTCTTAGTTTAAACAATTTCTTGCTAAAACGGCGGAGGGTGATTTCAAATATGGTGTTCTTTTTTAGCCCAAACGAACAGTAAATACTTATTTTATTATTTAAATCAAATTTTCAATAAAACATCATTATTTTTAATAAACTTTTGTTTGTTGGCTTTAAAAAATGATGTAAAAGAGATGAAAAAACAGAAACCAAAAGTAAGAATCCAAAAACAAAATTGAAACTTCATCTTGTGCGGAAGCAAATTAAGACTAGTTAAGTTGCTTTTCCACAGCTTCTTCGTCTTCACAATTGTTGTTCGTTGATGTTCTGATTCCATTTTTTATTAACAAGATGCAATATAAAAGATAAGATACATATAAAAAATTAAACAGCAACAACGAAAATATAAAATTTTGTAAGTCATACAACACCAAATGAAATTACCATTTCTTATTGTCAATGCAGCAGCATCTTTTTCTCCTTATTTTCTGGTTACTCCCCACCAGTAGTGTAGTCGTCTATGCATAAAACGCAAACATTGTCTTATTCAGTGTTTTCTTCTTTTTACTGTGCGAAAGTTAAATTTATGGTGCAACTCTGTCGCGACAAAAAATTTAAAGCTTTTTATAAATTTTCGTTTTTCATCTGATGGAGAGCAGATGGAAGGCAAAGGAGCAGAGAGCAAGAAAATGTGCATTCTTAGTATAAAAGAAGAAAGTGTGCATGTGGCAGAGTTTAAAGCGTGGCATACTTCCACTCTTTAGCTGCTGCAGTTTCTACTTTCTTATTTTATGATCGTTACCAGCCACTCTATTTAACTGCCACAACTACATTTGCTACATTGAACTGACTGAATATAAACTCTTTCAGCTATATGCTTAACAAGCACACATACTCTTAAATGCACAATTGATATCAGCGACACACTATTTTATGTAAAAGTAGTAGTTGCACAATTGCATGAGACAGCAGATTTTACTTTTTAGCCTTTTTTGGTTAAAACTAGATTTACTTTGCATCCACACACGTACTGTCACATTATGTTGCACATACACATACATACGTACATCCTTGCTTCTTTATGATGCGAATGACAGTAAAGAATTTAATAGGAAAACATTTTCAAATTGGAAAATTATATTTGTACAACACTATCAAGGCATAAGATAAGAAGCTGGCAAGTATTAAAATAAGATTCATCGTGACGCTACTGCATAAATAGCACTTCTTAATAGTTTGAATTTTCTTGGTCTTCCCTTTGTAAACTTGGAACGAGAGAGGGTTAAATAGTAAAATCACAAAATAATGTTTATATTCTATATTATTTTTTGAAAGAATAATTTTTATTTTCTATAAATTTAAAAGAGACAAATGAAATTATGTTGTCTTGTTAAGCGACACAGACAGTTACAGATAAAATGCAGATTGCGATATCATGTGGAAAATAAGATTTTCTAACTGAGAGCAAAAATAATTTAATAAATTTTTCTTCTCTTTTAAATTAAATAAAATTAACTTTAATTTGTACTATTTGTTGCAGTAAAACCTGAAAAATGACACTGGAAAACATAAAATATATATTGGCAAAGACAGCACTAAGTTGAATGGAATTCATTACGGAATGACAACATAAATGAATTCATTGCAACAAAAGTATTCTTTCCTAACTAAAATTTAACTAAAGCAATGAAACAGCATATTCTTCTTATTTTTCACGCCTCTTAATCTTTATTAAAATAATTTTTTTTAAAAGGACTTGGTCAAATACTTAACTTCCTTGTCATCATTTTCGACTTAGTGCGTGTATGTGTTAATCATTTACAATGAAAAAGTTTTGCAACAGTAAATAATTAATTCCTTTTTCTGTGAGTGGAATGATGAGTTGTGTCTTTCAATTTTAATGTATGAAAAGACCATTTATTGGTATTTGTAACATTTGCAAAAATAATGGCATTCGGAAACGTTGGGGGAGAGAAATGAACATTTAATCAGCACAAATTATTGACAGTATTAATTTAATACGATTAAGTAAAAGTACAGTGATATGATAATTAATTTGTGCAACTTTGCAGCACGGATATACTCGTAAAGAGAACACATCTGTTTTTAAAAATATGTGGGTTTAATGTGAGTTTGTTTTTTTAAATGTCTTACTACCGGTGTAAAATTGTTTTTAATTTGTACTAAAAAAAGTTGCATTGTGTTAGTGACTGATGCTCTCTTAAATGGTTTATGGTTCTGTAATTTTCAATGACATATGACACTAATACCAGGCTTCTTATGTACTTCTTTGGATTTATTTAATTCATGATTTATAGATATTATTAGTAGTGTTTGTGTATTTCATTCTTTGTTGTAAGAAAGCTTTAGCTGCCTGCAACAGCGAACCCATCTTCCTGCATCTTTCGCAGGGATATTAGGGATATTTAACGTCATGTTAAATAGAAACTAATGTAGTTAAAGGCCTGCAATTTCATACCAGAAACCTTCTTACCAATGAGCGCAGTTTAGCAAATAACTCCCCATACAAAGTGAAAACTTATTATCTTTTTCCTAAGAAACTGCAATAGGCAGAGTATTAAAATGTTTTACAAGTAAGAGATCTAAACAGGATAAATTTTAAAATATCCCAGGATTCAGGGTTTTGTATATATATATATATATATATATATATATATATATATATATATATATATATATATATATATATATATATATATATATATATATATATATATATATATATATATCCCATCTATATATCCTATCTATATATTCTTTTAGAAAACGAAATTTTTTCCGGGAAAATAACCTTAGCAAATAATTGACGGTTTGGTGTTTTGCAAACAACTCAACTTAAGATATTAGAAATTCATTTAAAATTGAAATAATGTCAAACAATTCAGTTTATACGTTCCGTACATAGGCGTACTCTTCTCCTGTATCTGTAATATAAGCGCGAAATTTATCCAACGAAAACAAAATGTTTATCATGTTTTTCATTGTGAGAGACAGACTTATTCGTGAACTTACTCATTACTTAAAAAATGCATGTTTAACAGCGAACTCTTCAGGGGTCTGTGTAAACCAAAACGACAAAATATTTTTTTAAGTTACAGAGACAAACCACAGATCTTTTTCTATAATGTGCTCACAATTCATATTGAAATTTTCTCAAATTAAATAAAATAGCAATTGCAGAAAAAATTTATTAAAATATATATTTATTTAAAGTAAAATTCTCAAAGTCTACTTCTCGAATATTTAAAGAATAGAAATACTAAAAAAACGAAATTTACAGCAAAATTTAGACGAAAAACTTAACACAAAAATGAAGTTTTTTATATCTTTATATCCTAAATAAAATTTGTTGCTTAAATGCAGCTTTTTCCCGTATATTTTTACCCGGAACGTATCTTTTAAAAATGTATGTATTTGATCAATATTTGCTTTTCATTAATCATGATTTCAATTACATCGCATATTAGTCACTTTTGGGAGAATTAATTCGGTTGGCATGTAAAAGATTTGATGTAATAAATTAATTTGGCAGCACACACTAAATAATAAATAATTTTCTACAAACCTCTTTTCTTAAGAAAATGATTATTAAAACTTTTATAATCAATTGTAGAAACATAAGTAATTTAAGGGGAAATACATAAAATTTCTTTTTGTTGCTGTTTGCGTTGTAAAAGGGAAGTTGGGTTTTATTTAAAATAATTTTTAAATTTGAAATCAGATGTTTTTATTGTTAAGTCACGACTACGAAAAAGTCATTGAACTTTTTATGATCATTATACACACACATAGAAAACTAAAGCAATAATTTTAATTTTCGATATGTATAATAACTATTATTTCACGAATACAAGTACATTTACTTGTTGAATTGTTTGTACATATGGTAAATTTATTTTTATACAGAGTTAAATGTATTGAGAAATGGTTTTTTTTTTGTTACAAAGTTTGTAAAAAATTTAAAAAAATAGCCTAAATCACTATTAGGATTGGAAAAGTTCGTTAAAAAGAGTTCTTTTTTTTAGTGATTTCGAAAAATTTTGATTTTTAGTGTTAAAAATAATAAGAAATTAAAGGAAATTCAAAGTGAAGAAGCGACATTTAACAAGTAGTAAACATAAATTTACAGTAACCTAATTATGGCCCAGTACGGATTTAGAAAAATTTGAAAGCTGTTACTGCCAAAATTTGTAATAATATCTGTTACTGCTCGATTTGGTTTTCTGTTCACTTCATTTTTTCTTATTTTAAACAAACATCCATCGTTTTAATTGCTGTTAAAAATATGAAATACTAATTTGTATATGGAATAATATTAATTACTGACAGTGATCTCTGTGGCTGGCTTATTTACTGTACTTGACTGGTTGGTTTACAGATACTTGAGTGGAAAAATATATTTCGTTCTCAGCAGACGTTGTGTTAAAGATGCATGCTACAATAAAGCAGACGTTGTGGCAACGTAAGACTACAAGATTCTCCGGTCTTAAAGAGAGCGAAAAAACCAATAGTAATGAAGGTGCCCTGCAAATCTTGTATACTAAATACCGGATTGTGAGTTCGTAGTCTTGCAGGAGCCTTACAGAAAAAAGTTACATAACTACAGATAAAACAGTCAATACCAAATACAGCCAGGTTGATAAAAGCAAAAAACATAATTATAATGTCGCCAAAGAAACTAAAAGCTTACAGGAACACTAAGAACGTATCACTAAATTCAAAAATTAGTAAACACAAATTTAATTTAAGAAACATTGAATAATATTCATGCATTGAACAATAACACTGTGCATTATTTATATGTTAAAGATGTGTTAAGTTTAGTATGTTTTGGTTGTTGTTCTTACTGCGTGCTAGTTTGACTAAATGCGTATTCCAATTTTATGCATTCTAATAATTTAAAATTATTTTAAAGAAAGGTTTTATAATTGTGAAAAAAATTGACAATTTCACTCCCATAAAACTCTACAGTCTTTTAAAATGTTGATGTTACAAATGCTGTTTTGCTGGCGTTAACTTTATCTAATAAATCTTTCTTTTTTATTTGATTTGAAAAATTACTAAATAATAATTTTTTTCTTCCACTTTGTCATTTTGCAGCTTTAACAATTCTTTCATTTACACTGGCAGATGAATCGCTAGATACACGAGAAAATACAGATCTCACATTAAAATGTCGTTTCACCGAACAATACGATGCAGAGGATTTTACATTTTATTGGGCGAGATGGACGGCGAACCCGGCACAATTTGAAAATGTTGCCATCGGTGATGTGCAATTAAATTCAGGTTATCGGTAAGTTTTCAAATGAATGTGTTTGTCTTTTATGTATTTTTTTATTTTTTGAAAGTATCTTAAATGAAGAAGTCAACGGGTTCTTTTTATAGCAAAATCGATTTAAAATAAATTTTTTTGTTATACAATTTGTCGTACATAAATTAATACCCTTAATATTTACTCAAAAATATTTTATCTATGTTAACACTATACAGGAATAACTTGCATAGTACAGTAAATCGGTTCCACGATTTCGTCGTACAATTCGAAATCGGACTCAGGCTCTGTGCGCATACTTACAGGCCCATGTTTTTTATTTTTCTTGAATTAGCTGCATAAACTAAATTCACTTGTTAAACCTATCGGATTCGTTAGCGAGCGCATGCCAATTATTTTTATGTTAAGGTTTTCATAATCAAGGGGACATGCCTAACATTTTACTTAAAACAACTAACAAAAAATTATTTTGAAAATTTAATTAAACTTTTTTTAATTTTCCACGAACAATTTTTTTTCTTGTGAACATTTTGAAACCGTACTGTAGAGAAACCATGCTGTATGTAGCAGTACCATGCGAGGTATTCCTATGTTTTGAGAATACGACAATTGCATACTTTAAGGCGAATTTATAAATTTTATTTTGTTTAAAACTAATACTGGTCACAGGTTGACAGCTCAAAATGTTTTTTGTACTTTTCAGAAGGCAAAAAAAAAACCAAATTAGTCTTTTGCGAGTTAAGAGTTGTCAACCTGTGAGCGACAAAATATTTGTCATATAAATAATCAGCCTTTTTTTCAAAAACTTTACACGTCCTGTGAGCCATCTTCAAACATAACACGCATATTTTTCATGTGTGCAATACATAATAGGACACTATATCAATTGGGGCGTATTCTACTTTAATGTGCCAAACCACCTAAAAAAGCTGTTTCAAACACTACTAGTTTATTTCAAATATAATTACACATTAACGTTCAAAGGCAAAACTTGTAATAACGACTGTAAATTGCTCATTTTCTGATACAAATTAATGACAAACTCAAATAATATGGTTAACATTTACTATGTAAAACCACTTAAACTACGCCACCTTGTAACATTAACGTGTCATCATCTAATTATATAAAGAAAAGTGTGTATTGCCATAATTTGTATTAAAAACTTTGTAATTTTTTGTTGCACATGAAATATTTTCAGTTGCCACAGTTTCATACAAAATCTTTTAGCAATCTCTGAAGTATACTTAGATTTATTGGCGTAACGTTTTGTAAAAATCTTCTAACTTAACAGGATCAGACTGTTTTCTTTGAATGTTCTTCTGCAGATTCAAATTTATTTTCATAACTACTGTCTTTGTTTCTAACAAGTTATAATTTAAATAAATTAGATCAGGAATTAGGATATATTGATTAATGCCCTCTTGTTTTTTTTTTTTTTTTGTTTCTGACAGACTAATAGTGAATAAAGGATTTTGTACGAAATAATATATCTATTGACAAAATAAATAATTTTGAAAATACTGTTTGAAATAAAACAATATTCAAACAGATAGAGAAGAGTTGTTTTTTATTATTATTATTATTATTATTATTTTTTTTTTTTTTGTTGTGTTACATAAAGAGTTCAGGTAATAATAAACGTTTTCTACTTAACAAATTTAACAAATAATAAAATCGTAATACATAGTTGGAGTTAACACAATATAAGGCCAAAGGAACAAAAACCTGGTCATGCAAAAAATAAACAAATAATATGATGGGATAAAACTAAGTGCTACATAGCGATCGTTAATAGGTAGATATTGTTATATTCAGAAATTTGGCAGCGAAGGAATAAATTATTATAACAGAATCCCTAAAATATGCTGACTGTAAGTTTTTCGATTTACTTTTTATTTTCCTTGCTGTCATTTTACAGAAAGTTGATAATAAATAATCGATGGTAAATTATGCACCGTTGAAAAAAAATCTTGCAAGATACTTTTTTATTAGTCTTTAATTCTTGAGTCATCATTTTTCCTTTTTTCTGTTTAATCATTCCTAAAATTTGTTTAAAACTTAAGAATCAATGAAAAACTAACGTGAAATTTTAAAATGAAAAATATCTATGACTAAGCAGTTTTTTTCTTGAACTTTAACTTTAGCATATTTTACCGATTAAATTTTATGCAAAAAAAAAAAATAATTGTGTAAAAAGCAGAAAATAAAAAAAAAAGGATAAAGAAAAGAATGAAGAAAATACTTAATTAAAATTAAGTTGCAAAACAATTTAACCACAATCATTTCAGTTTAAATAAAAATGTCTTTAAAGTCATTAACTTAACGCAAACATTGCTTGTTGTTTTACAAACGTCTTGCCGGACTGGCGTAAATTGCTGTAGTTGGCAAGTAAATGCTTGGGTAGTTTTAAAGTTGGCTTGGTTGGTTGGCTGGTAGACTCAATTATTTGTCGATTTGTTGGCTTGTTTATTCAAGTATTATTCAAGTAGTTGCAAATGTCTTTACCATAAGTAATATCAACACACCGCAATAATATTTCATTTATAAACTTTGTACAACTGCTTTTAAGGATTTTTTATGTTTTATATTTTGCAAATTTATTTATAATTTTCTTTAGCCAAATGAGTTTCCCAATTTTTAGTTTCATTTTAAAATTAAATTTTTTTTTTTGGTTGGTTGTCTAATAAATTGTGTAGACATCAGAAATATTCCAAATAATACGACTTGTAGTTCCCTCTCTCACAGAGGAGAAACGTTTATTATTAAACAAAAAAAAATAAAAAATAAAATAATAATAATATCAAGGAAAACTCTAAATTAACAATACTTATCAAATATAGGACGAATAGTCCTTTAGTTACTTAAAAACTTTTTTGCATAGCAGTTACCCGCAACTATATTTAAAGTCTGTTTTCAAAAGAAAAACAAAAATATGAACGTAGATATGTAATAAGCGATTTTTCTATTTTTTTAATTTAAGTAACAAAAGATAAGAAAGCCAAACTACTTCGTTCCACGAAGGTCTAAAAATAATTAAATTCTAATAAGGGATTGTAGAAGAACAACACTACAATAACTATCATCATAAAAACGTATGATGGACAACGGAATTCAAGATTAAAGACGGCTCCAGTCGCCAGTAACTTGTATTTCGAGAATTCATCAAAGTTTTGTTAAAGTTTCTTATTCTAGCTTTAAATTTTTCAAAATGTACTAGATTCGGATTAGAGGTAGAAAATAAGGTTTTGGTACACCAAAAGAATAAACTTCTTTAATATTTAAGTAAATTCTGCTTCTTTTTTTAACTTTAAATAAGATTCACATTCAATTACTTTCAAAGCCAACAGATAAAAAAGATTTTTCTTAATTGTTGTTCTTTTTTGCCGTCTAAAATTGTTATTGATATGTAAATAACTTAGCATTACGAGCTAATAAGGCCTAACGTTTCCTAAATTATATGTTCACTTTCTTTGGTTTTTCAATCAGTACAAGAATTAAATAAAAGCAGAATAGGATTATCAGTCTAAACCGAGCTAAAAATTAGAATTCAGTTCTCTATAAGTTTGTTCTTGAAATTATAATTTTGAACTGTTTTTTCGATAACTCTTATTTATTTAACATTTAATAGTGCTTTGTCGAGCTATCAAAAAACACATTTATTGCTGGAAGAATTTTAATCCTGAATCTAAAAAATATTAGTTGCAAGCGTTCTAGTAAATCTAAAATAATATTGTTGCTAATAAGTATTCTTTTATCATCTTTAATAAGGTTCCAGCTGCTGGAGCATCGACGCAATGTTTTTTGTTTTGCTATTTTGCCACTATTTTAAAACAATAAACTCCAATCAGGAAACTTGTTCCTGGGGACCTTTCTTTGTTCTAGTAAAAATACACAAAATCATAAAAACTGGATTCGTAGGTATTGCGAATTTGTTGGCAGATTCATTTGCATGTGATAAAGAGTCTTTTCAATTGTAATCGATTTATTGCATTGTTACACGGTCAGCCCACAAAAATACGCAACGAATATTAAGCAGCACTACTGCCTATTATCAATTTCCCTTTCCGGCACAGTGCTTATTAGAATAGGGGACAACAATTTTACTTTATGTAAACAATATGTTAAATGTTAAAAGTTTAAACTCAACCAACTCAGAATCAAGAGCCTGCACATAAATACTCTATGCAAAGTTGTATTGAATATCCTTCATGCTCTATGCAATTCAAACTAAAGTGAAAGTTTAATGAGACAAATATAAAAAAAAATTAAAAAATAAACATAAAATTAAAAAATTAAGCAATAATAATAATAATAATAATAATAATAATAATAATAATAATAATAATAATAATAACAATAATAATAATAATAATAATAATAATAATAATAATATTATTTACAAGAAATTCGCGATAAATAAAGAGGGAGCACATTTGTAATGCTGCAACAACAAAACGAAAAAAGGCTAATCTCTGCATTTAACTTGTGTAAATAGAAAAGCACAAACAAATAACTAATACCTTCAGGAATATTTTGTATAATAAACTAAACTGGGAAAACGGTAAAAATATATAAAAAAGTTTTAATATCATTTTGTTACAGAAGCTGCAAACACATTCACAGCAAGCTACCAAGTATATTTTATACGATAAACGTTACTAAAAGAGCATTTTTCCCTTAGCAAAACAAAAAAAAACTCCAGAGAATTGATTGTGTTCTCTATTTTATGTCTGTACTTCTTGTGCGACTATTAACATTCGTACATTACATCTGATACAATACATACAAGCCCTAAATTGCTCTTGCACGCAGTTAAATACTAAGCTATTGACTTTGACATAAATTGCAATTCTTTGTGCTGAGTGTTAGGAAGTTTTATGAGTAAATAAAATGGTTAAGTGCAAAATCGATATAAAAAAGCTGAAAGTTGCAACAACAAAAAAAAAAAGGAATACAATAAAATCAAACAAAATTAATCTTAATACAATGTATTTGTTAAAAGGAACTTACTTAAACGTGTCCAATTTAAAATAAACTGAAACTATGACATAAACTGACATTTAACTTGAGCAATTATTAGTGACACTTTCAAGCAAATTAAATTTATATAAAAATATAATTTTGCATTAAATAGTTTAAGGTTTTTTCTTAATTATGTCAGTTATTAACTACAATTCAATTAACATCTTAAGTACAGTATTTTCTGCTCTTTTGTTAAGAAATTTATAATTACTTTGTTAACCACTTATGTGTTTTTGAAGAAAAAATCCCAGAAGTATTGTACAACACAACGAATAACATCATTAAAAGAACAAAGCTCTTCTTACTTGAATAACCTTTCATTTGTTTTGTTGTTGCTGTTTTTTTTTTTTTTTTTTTTTTTTATTCATTCACAACATTATATTCTCTTATTCATGGCTCATCTCATGTCAGTTACAAAAGAAACCCTAAACGTTTCTTATTGTTCATAAGTGAGTTTTTATTAAAATTAAATAAAATAAAACAAAAAAGAGTGCTCTATTCGGCTATGCCAAATCTTATATACCCTTCACCATTTATCTAAATCTCGTTTAGTGAAATAACTCCAATCAGAAAACAAATATAGAGGTTGCAGAGAATTAAAAAATTAGACAAAAATATAACATAAAAGTGCCATCTACTCTTTATGAGTTAAACATTTTTTTTAATTTTAGAATTTTCTTAAAGATCACTTCATATTGAAATTTTAAACAGTTTGAAAATTTCAGAGGCCCGTAACTCTGAATGTATTTTTAATTTTCTATATATATATATATATATATATATATATATATATATATATATATATATATATATGGGGCGATATACATACATATATATAATTTTTTTTTTTTGATTGAAGTTACTTTATTGTTTTAAATAAATAAAAATAGAAAAAATTAGAGGTAGGCGTGGTGTTTTGCCCACTGCATAAAGGGCATGAACCGATCTTGTTGATTTCCAATAGCACCTCTATCAACACTATGTCTGATCAATAGGCATATTAAAATTTTTTCTAGATGGATCTAGTGCCTCGGCAAACTTGATTTCAACACTAACACTGACGGACAGACGGACTTCGCTCCATCGACTTCGCCATGCATAAGAAGTCCAAATATATACACCTCATGTATCGGAAATGGATATTGTAAAAACTACAAACTGAATGACAAAATTAATTATACACTTTTTCCAATTTTGTGGTGAAGGGTATAAAAATAAAACGGTTCTAGTAGAATCACTTGTTCATACAAACATACATCTAAATAATATTGAAGCATACGTTCAGGCTGTGATTCACTTAGTTTAATGCAATCCTTTTGTTTTTGCTGTTGAATTTTTCCATTCGTACACACATATTTACAGTTTTATTGTGTACATATCTTTATATATATAAGAGTTTTCCAGAATATCCTTGGTACACGAATGAAGTGTATGAAATTCTTTTGTTAAGACACAGAACGAAAGGCAAAAGCAAAAAACATTAATACAATAAAATAAAAAAATGAAAGTTCTTCACAACACAACAAATTTTATATAAAAGAATTCAATGAAATGTTTATGTGTTTAAAAATACTCTCCCATACTTAATATCTCTTAAACACACACAGACACACATCTGTATTGTAAAACGTGAAGCATGAACAAATAAAAAAAAGTTAAAGAAGGACAAGTATTTTAACAAGCTTACACAAACACTTTAATACTTTTACATAAACACTTAAATATATACACTTTTATGTGAATTTTTAATTTTAAATGCATCAATGTGGTACACTGACATACTTGCTGCTTATATTTTCATATACATTTCATATAATTTAGATGAAAAACATTTATGTGCTACGCACACATATACACAAAAATTCAATACTTATGCACGTATACCCGTACAATACATAGATGTAAGTTGGCATTCAAGAAAAATTTTTTCCTTAGTATAAACAATCTACGAACATGATGTTTTTGTGTTATTTTGCAAGGTAAATTTACTGAGAGGTAACAAAATCTGTGTCCAGTTCCGAAAAAAATTATAAAGTACCTACAAACGGCAACTACAGTTAGAAACTTTGGTTGTGAGTACGACGACATAACCAACAATTTTTGAATCGTGGCGTTCAATTGCCACAACCAAAAATTGTTTTTTTTGAAAGGAAAAATCTTCAATTTCTACATTTCATTACGTTCATGTAAACAGCAACAAAAATATATACTTTTTGTTAAGTACCTTTACGAAGTATTAAAAACATGTCTTATTAATTTGTTTGAATGTCAAAGAAAACAAGATGAAATAATTGTATTATTTTTATTTTTAATTTGTCCAAAATTTTATATTTCCTTGAAAGCGAAGAAAATGTAAACATACCTGTGGAGTAAGCTGTCTTATATAAATAAAAAATTTGTGGTCATTGTAGACTTCTGATAGAATGTGTTATTCCCCTTTTTAGTCGCTTTTCTCGACTTTTCAGGAACACAATGGGACGAACGGTGAATTCTTGCCCGTAAATATTCGTCGTCAAAAATTAAACATCTGTGTAAATAAGAAAATAAACATAACGTCCTATGTCGGACGAAATTCGTCATACGTGGCGAACTTTATTTATATATTTTACGCCACACAGTGGCACATTTGGCGAGAAGGCGGTAAAAAATTTGTAATTTTTGATTGGATCAGAATTTTGATAAGCGTTTTTTCTATTTGGTAGGTGGGATTTTAAACTTTAATTTTTGATAAAAAGCATAAAAGTCAACCGACAAAACAAAAAGGTACGACTGGTTTAATATTCGTTACCAATTTAATTGAATTTAAGTATAAAAGAAGAAGGTTGAAACATTTAACATTTATTCTTAATGTTACAATTTATAATTATTAATAGTTTTGGTAGCTAAATCTTGTCAAGAAACGCAAAATTTTGGGCCCTCGTAATATTTTTAGGCGTAAAAGCCACAAGGGCCAAATGTTGTTTTTTTAAACAGGCTTTTGAAATAAAAAATTTAAAATTTTTAAAAAGTTAGAATTTTCTTAATAACGAAAAGTTTTAATGAAAAAATCCTATTGTAGTTAAAGTTTTATTTTATTCTTTAATATTTCTATAACGATTTTTAAAGTAAATATTGATTAATTTACATACATGCGTATACTTTCAAATCAAAGAGCCACTATACATTAAGCAATTTTGGTAAAAACTTCTTCTAAATAGCATTGATTTTCATCTTCTAATTGTTGCTTAGCCTTCTCTTCTAATTCAATTGGATATATGGATCTGAAGTACACAACAAAAATACAATATTGGTACAATATCTGGATATTTTTCTTCTGCTATGTTCGCGAAAGTATCTGTAAACTTTGTTCCTTTTTGTAAGCGCTTCTTCAGACAGATCTCTTATTGGTAGCATATTTTATGAACCGTTGAAAACATACATATATCGCCAAGAGTATTTTTTATATTAAAGTAAAGCTGTTTTATTAGCATAATCTCAATGATTCTTTGGGATATTTGTTCATTAATATTGTCAAGCTTGCGTTTTCTAGACCTTTCGTTACAGTCATCAATTGGTTTTTCTGGTCGATCATTTTTGCCACATATTTTCACGGCTGTAGATAAGCTCTCAAAAAAAAGTTCTTTTGATAGCCATTCGTGGTAACGTTAATACAGCTTTCCCTTGCTTCGAGAGTACTCAGTGTACCGCTTTTTAAAATTGGTGCAAAATTTCTGATTTTTTATGTGTTTCAATTTCTTCACAATTACATGTCTTAAAGTACTCATTGCTCCGTGCATCATTATATCGCCTTCATCTTTTTTTTTAATAAATACCAGCAAGATCTTTATAACAATATTTAGCCATTGTCAAAACTGTATATATAATGATGAAGAAAATATTTTTCTTAAATATGCTTTCCTCCAATTAAAGTAACCCCTTTAAGAGGTCAAACATATAAGTTTACTCACATTTTTTTTTGTTAAATAGAAATTTATTGCCCTAACTTATGTGTTTGTATATTTTCTTTCAATTAGTATTCGTATCTCATTTGCAAACACTTTAAGACTAATAAGAGAACGATTTTTTTAATATTTATATAATAATTTCACCAACATGCAGCTACACATTTTAACCTTTGTAGCAAAACTAAACAGGTACTATGAATAATCAGGTACAGATCCCATGCAGTGTATGCCCACATCTTTTGTGTACAAATCTGTGTTATTTAATTAAGCAAGGAATTAGCTTACATTTCCTTACCTATGTGATAATAAAACTTATATTCGAAAGAACGCCATAATAAACATGTCCATTCACCTATTTTATTTAAGACTTCCTTTTTAATTATTTCGTTATTCTGGATTCACAATTCTTTATGATCTTATCGTTTAATGATATATTTGCCACTACCAACTCTAATGGGTAACCAAAATTTCATTGCATATTTAGATTTTGCAAATGTGATAGATACAATATAGTGCATTTGTATTTTACTAGATTCCATTCAAAAGTAAAAACGCCATCTTTCAAGGAATTTTAAAAATAATTTGGCTATACCTTTGTGTTAAAAAGTTAAAATAATTCAAATTACCTGACATTTAATCAGAAAAATTGCTCTGGTGCACAAGATCACAACCTGGTGCACATAATATGGAGTATATTTTTGTAGGGGAGGTTTTGAGCTATAACACAGAGAAATATCTTTTTGACGTGGTTTGACGGGAGCGAGTTATGCCCTATTAAGAATTTTGACTAAAAATTTAAAAACCCCTATAAAACGTAACGTAACTGCATGGTTAAAAAAAATATATTTGGATTTAATATCTTTTAAAACAAAAGAGTTATAGTAATTTGAAAATTAGAATTTACTAACAAACAGGCATGTCACAGAACTCAATTCCGATCGAAAGTGGGGTCAATTCCGTAAACTGATTCTTCAGAAAACTAAAAACGAAAAGTTCCTTCGGAATGAAACCACTTTCAAATTTCAAAGTGGAATTTAGTTTCTTTGAAACTTTGTTATTTGCGTTTCTTAAATTTACTTTTATGATGTGTCCTGCTTAGATTAGCGCCCTGTTGTTTACTTTGGTGTGCAAAATATTGCCACATTTAAATTAAATAGTGGAGATTCAATACTTTTCAGAAATAAGCAAAATCGATAGGAATCTGAAGAAGGTAAAACAAAATCGATCGGAATTGTAAATACGGAGTTAAAACCATTCCGATCGGAATGTGTGACATGCCTGAAAAATTCATTTTAACAAGATATTCGGAAAGTCTTTTTTGGATCACCCTGTTCAGTGTGGAATAGAGATCTAAATTTGAATAAGAAAACACTAAGATCGGTAACTACAAAAGAATGATTTTGGGCCGCCTTCTCAAAATATGTGCCTCTGAGCGCCGTCAAACGATGAAAGCAAATAAGTACAATGTTACCATGTTTGTTTTTTTTTTAGCAAATAAAATTATTTTCCTTTTAAAATTTATATATTTTTGCTTTGCAGCATTTAAATAAGTCTACAGGTTAAGATTTTAGTTGTATTTTTGTTAAAGTTTTGTTTTTAAATACAAATATTTAAATTAAATGGTCGCCCTAGCAGGTAACAAACAGTAAACACCTTCAAATATTATAACGGCAGTGTCTTTTTCGTCACTATTGTACTTCATAGAACGAATTTGCATAACGAATTCGTTGTGTTAGACGAAATTTGTCGTTCGTCCTAGTTGTGTTCCTGCCACATTAATACAATAAAATATGTAAGAAAAGAGTAAAAGCGGCACTGTTAGAAACAAACGCTATCCAAATTGCTGTTAATGTATAACAGTGATGTCAAAAAATTAAACTGTTGTTGTATTGGCGAGAACAATTAAATTACACGTAGATAAAGCCTGAATAATTTACAAGAAACACTATTCGCTTTTTATGCTGTTGATGTAATAATTATATATAATTAATAATATAATTGAAGCAATAACCATCAATTATAATTTTTTTACCCATTAAATATAATTATTAATAATAACAATAAAAAGTTTTAATAATGAAGACAGACAAAATCGTTCCGTTAGCTAACTGCAAGCTATAATAATGACTGTGAAAGTAATAAACATTTTTTTAATAAAATTTTAATCATAACTTAACACATGTTTGAGTATGTACTATGTGGACATTATTTGATCATTTTGCATTCTTCAGTTCCACCTCTGGCAGTGGCATGTTTCTAGTTTTGGGGCTTTTGTGCATTAAATAATCGTATCTTTGCAGAAGATGGCAACTTCTGTAGGCAATTATGATCTGACAAATTTAAATACAGGAATCTTTAAATTTATGCACATGTTTTTTAGAAACATTTAACAGATCTTTATAAATTTTAAGTTTACTGTAATGAAATTTAAATTTATTATTACTTCTGGTAATAAAATTTATGTTTTTAAAATTAAAAAAATAAATGTTTCTATAAATTCATAGAACTGAACTTTAAAATAAAACAGTTTTCGAATAAATCTTTTTGTGAATGTATCACTGTTCTATTCTTCGATTATTAGAATTTATGTGTTTTTGCTTTTTTTCCTAAAGTGAATGTAAAACATGAGAAGTTACTACAAATAAAAAGATTATGAACCTAAATAGAAATAAGGAGAAAGAATGGAATAAATACATTCAATAAGAAATATTGCGCTTAAGAGTCGTAAATGAAACAAATTTTACCAATAGCATTTCGATATTATTGATAGCTCTCCCATTATTTGTTGTTTTGTTTTTTTACAGCTTCCTGCCGCACCAGTTGAGGCAGAAAGAAAAGAAAACATCAAACAAATTGGTAAAAATATAAAGCAAATATAAAAGTAAAGAGGTTTTTTTGCTTTTAAGCATTTGTCTTCATTTTAAGAGCGAATCCATAATATCAAGAAATATTTCATTTTACAGTGCAATGAATTTTATTGAGTAAAATGTACATTATAAATGATTATAAATTATTATTTTCAAAAATAGAGTCATTGATAAATATATTTTTCATAAACATAAACATATAATTTTCTTGCTGCCTGTAGGTTTAAAATATAGAGAGCCAACTCAGTATTCGATTATATTTTCCTAAATCATCAAACTTTTTACTGTAGTTTTATCTTTAACTCGCGCCTGCAACGATACACGGGAAAGTGTAAACTGGAGCAAGATTTGATATAAATACCCTGCGATTTTCTCCAGGTTATATAATTTATTGACAAAATTTATTTGGCGTTGTTGTCAAAAGCACAAAGGAACTAGCTAAAAATGTTTTCATCCTGCACTAAAATAGAAAATATTTTAACCATTAGAACTTAAGCAGGGATTTTCCCTAAAAAGTGAGTTTAGCTTAGATCACTGATACCCACCCTTCGCTGCATACAGCGTATTCGATCGGTTGGGTATTACGGATATCCTTATTGACTATGCTTAGAGACAATAAAATACTTTGATAACGGTCGTTACAAATATTTAAGCTATGGCCAACATATCCCAAAATATTGGATTATTACTAACCGAAAAGAAAATATGTGAGTAAGAGATTAGCGAAAAGCGCCAAAAAAAATTAAGAATTTAAGTAGGAGAAGATCGGAGCTTTTCGATGCCGTTTGACAAACTCCAATTAACAAGAATTCATATAATTTTGTTAACGACCTAAGTACATCTATTAGCAAATGGTTAACAAGACTATGCTATGCTATTATGAGTACTATGCTGTTATGAGTATTTTAACTCCCACCTTACCATTGGCGGCATTCTGTTGCATACACGCGATATAGGTAAAGCTGCAGCTATCAAGTTGCTCTCTAAACTACCTCACAAATAACAGATATAGGCGTTATTACTCCAGGCGCCAGTAATTAGCATTAGTCCTTAACTCATAGCTTGCGGCTAGTGAATGCATAGGCTAGCGCCGTCTTATTTTCCAAAAGCAATAACGTCAAGAAGGCAAGGTATTCAAGGCTATCATTCTCCCGGCTGTACGCCATTATTAAAGGTTCTGCAAATATCTAGATCCTGCAAGTTACTTTTGCCGAATCAATGATGCAATAATAACTTATTTCTGAGAAGGAGGCTATTAGGTCTCAGGACAGAAATGGCTTGACAAACTTTACTATTCCATTGTTCCAAAAGTGTAAGACAAATTTCAATGCAACAGTCTTTCCTCATGCTCTTTGCACGTTGACATAAAACTAACAACCTTCCAACACATTAGAGCTTTGCGAACATTGTAAAGCGTTGAGATCTGCTAGGACCTGCTAATCGATGTTATCGAAAGAAAATATTGGCCGTTATAACTTAACTTGCTGTTCGTGCAGTTATTCCATGCTGGTGCGGAAAAATATACGGGAACGATTACTGGCCAAATACTACGAAAAACATCTGAAATATTCGGCTAAGACCAATTATAAAACAAACATGCTTTTTCCCTAATTTGGAAGATAAATATCTGAAATAAGAAACTCGAATTTGATTACTTGAAATGCAGACAAGCTTTAACAATCAGTGTACAATGCCAGAAGCTTTTATTTATTCAAATTAATTTAATTTTAAATGATTTTAGCTACTTAAAAATATCTTGAGAAGAATTCTTTTCTTCAATGCTCTTAAAACATTTCTAATTTATTTTCTTTCTATTCAGTTTTTTTGGCATCACTTGAACACGCATTACAACTACACATTTATTGCGATAAGAAAATGTTAAATTTTTTTAATTTAAATAGTTATTTTTTAATGGGAATCATTCTTTTATCACTTTGATTTTAACTTTGATATTATTAAGCACTTTCTTTTTTCAATTACTTCATTTGCAGGCTTGATTTCCGTCCTAAGAGTGGCATTTATGATTTACAAATTAAAAATGCTTCATACAATCGTGACAATGGCCGCTTTGAGTGTCGTGTTAAGGCCAAAGGCACAGGTGCCGATGTGCATCAGGAATTCTATAATTTGACTGTACTCACACCACCGCATCCGCCTGTCATATCACCTGGTAATATTGCTATTGCAACTGAGGATAAGGCAATGGAATTGACATGCAGCAGTATTGGTGGCTCACCTGACCCCATGATAAGGTAAGCCATCTTAGTTTCTTTTAGCACTATTCGGTTGACTGCTTACTTTGCTTGTGATTTTTGTCAGCCACGCAAGAAAAAATCAGGTTTTGTATGATGCGTAGCTGAGTATATGTGTTGTTCTAATGTAAGAATTAAGTCTTGGTCAATTTAATGCGGGTAAAATGCGTTACCAAAGGACAACGCTTGCTTCAGTTACACTTTGTAAAACATTAAAAGGCGTAACAGATCTACCATCTTGCGCATACAACAGATTTTGTGATTTGCACTTATAAGGCTTTAGTTTTTTAACCGTACTACGCAGAATTCATCTAGAGTATGTACAAATATGCCCGCTGTAACAATAAACTGTAAACAATAAACCAATAAACTTAGAAGCTAAAAAGTTTTTGAAAAGGTTATGAATTTTACGAATGTAGTCTTATCTTTTAAACCGTTGTAGAAAGAATGAAATAAGGGGTATCCCGATAGTAACGTGATTTTTACATGTATGGCCGTATTACTATTATTTGTTTTTGGAACCGTGTGGGACTTATTTTGAATTTATCCAAAGTATGGTTTACTGTGATCCATATGCTCCTTGAACAAAGCTCATTGCTCGACTCGCTGCAAATTTTTTTAAAGTTTTAACAAAATCACTACTTTATTTGGGCCCCATTGCCTTTACCCCGTGCAATTCATGACAAAAAATAATCACAAGCTCATTGTTTCTAAAACAAAAAACAGGGAGTGGCTTAGAAAATCTACATTTGATTTTAATTTTGCGCCACTGTGTGTGTGTGTTTTTTTTTTCATTGAGTTTGTATAAAAAGTTAATTATTTTAAGTAAACATTGGAAAAGTCGTTTTGCTTCAAATTATCAATTTGCAAATAACATTTAATATTAAAATAAAAACATAATGTGTTACCAAATATTTTTGTTGATTATGTTAAATTTCAAGAAATAAATAATTAGTTTTAATTTTAAAAATAAAAGCAACATCAATTTAAAATAATGTTAAACGGAAGTTTGCCAAAAATATAAAAACCCACTTAATTTTGCCATATATATTCAAACACACAAAAGCAAAGTTAGTCAAAGTCACAGGAACCATGCAGTTTTGTTGCATCATATCACAGAGAGGAAAATAAAATATAATGCATTTAGGTTTTATGTTGTGGTACTAAATCCAGTTTCCCCATGCCAAGAACTAAGCAAATAGCCGGCGCAAATAATTAAAAAACAATAACCAAGAAAAGCAATTTTTCGATACCTCTATTTGCCACCTTTCAGTTTGTCACATACTAATGACGAAAACATTGTGAAGTTAAGAAGACGAATTACAGTCTTTTAAATAAACAATTTATACCACAAGCAAAGGCACCACAAATATTGTTTTTATGATTTTATTTTTGTATTCTTAATCCAAATATATTTAAATAATGTTTTAATTTAAACTTTTTTGTATTTTTTGTTTCGTTCTGCATTTATTTTCTTAACTGTATTTCCAATTTGGCATTATCCATCTCTGCTGCAGCTGGTATCGCGAGGGCAACAATGCTTTACTGCAAGCTAGTGTACTTAAAGGAGGCTCAAAGGATCAACCCACCAACGCAACACTATCCATAGTACCTCGTCGCGAGGATGATGGTGCCAAATACAAATGTGTTGTTTGGAATCGTGCCATGAATGAGGGACAACGTTTGGAAACCACAGCCACGTTAAATGTTAATTGTAAGTAAACTTGTTTTTGTTTTTTCTATTTTACCCAGTTTCGTTTTTAATGGTGGCATACGAGTGTGTGTGATTTCATATCCTCCCATATATTTGGTCTCTGTAAGCCCATCAGTGGCAAGTAAATCATTAAAAAAAAGAATACGATACGTAAAAACAAAATTAAATATTTAACTTGTTAAAACAGGAAATGCATGTAGCAATTTGCAAATAGCAAACAAGAAAAAAAAGCAAACAAAAATTGTATTCCCAAAATAAAATTGGAAAGTAAAAGCCAAATAGGATTATGAAGTAGATTTGTTGTACTTGTTTCTTTTGTTGTTCGTATTAAATAAAAATATTTACAAAGCACCAGCAATTTTATACCAAACTCTTTCCACCGTTTTCCTCACACAATTTTTGTTTGTTTTTTTTTTCTTTTCTCTTTTATATGGTTGCTGATTGTATTTATCGTTCCAATAATAGCGGCTTCATGATTTGGTTTTTTGTTTGCTGTTGTACTCAAATATCCAATGTCAAACAAATCTACTATTTTTTTTTGCTGCTGCCCTCCTGTTGTCCACTAAGATTGTCCTAATAATGATTATTAATTCTTTAACTGTTGTTCGTTTATTGATACACTTGTGTCCTTGATGGTTGCGCTCATATTTTAAGTGATAATAATAAATTAAATAGAAAATTGTATTTAAATTGAGTAACTGGAAAAAAATTAATCTTAATTTAAATTTTACACTTAATTTTTTTTTTTTTGTTGAAATATACATGAATAAGGTTAAGGAATAATTTAAAGCGATCTGATAAATTTCAAGAATTAACTGACTTGAAACCTCTATATAAATGACAGACGTACTTCTTTCTGTGTTCGTTTATTTATTTGTTTCTACATTTCAATGTAATGTATGTCTACAAAATCAAACCTTATAAGTATCAAGTTGTTTTTGCTGCTTAAAACGCAAAGAAAAAATATTATTTCCGCGGCATCGTGACAGACATTACGCTTTTTTTTTTGGAAAAGCGATGCCTTATACTTAGTTCGCGGTAAGTTTTTTTGCGGGCAAATGTCATGGACTGCAGTAAAGTCATAAAAACGGAATATTTTAAGAAATCCAGATTACTAAACGTGCAACAGTCGCTGCGACATCTTGTCAAGGAGCAAAAACGTACATACTTAAAGCCACCTATATGTCATATTCTTCAGGTATTGATTCTTTCAATTTACCGATAATTCCTGATCGATAATTCCTAGCACCAGTTTTTTAATTTGCAGTCCGAGTGTTACAAGAAAATTGCTAAAAGTACTGGTTAAGAGACATTTGAAGTGATTAATTAAAGCAAAATGTTCGAAGAAAAAAAGACTGCAACAATACAAACTGATATTATTTGTGTTAAACTTAAATTTTCATTACAAGAAAGAAAATTTACTATCGGTTCTTTGGTTCAAATTTTTTAAAATGGTATTTTTTGCATGATTCGAAATCCTAAAAAGTTGGAATTTTCTTTCTCTTTCAGACAACAAATATGTCTGCTTCGACAGCCCTTCTGCCAATGCTTAAGCCTCTTTACTACCCATAATCTTGTTTTTTCTCGTACCTGTTCATTTGAGTTTAATTGTAAGATTTATCCGGTTCTTACTCCAGTGCATATTCAAAAATAAGGACCATCACGCTTATTATTGTTTAATTTTTACTTAATAGAATATCTAAGTTTCTTTAAAAGCTATATGCAAAAAAAAAAATACATGGTTGCTATTATTATAATATAGAATAAATATCTCCAGTAATATTTTTGTATTAAACGCATGCAAATGAATTCTAAGCTTTCAGCCTGTGATAGCTCTTCGACTTGCTCTTAATACAATTCGAAGTAGACAGGAATAAATACAACATATTTCATAAAGGTTGCAAATTTCGGTTAACCGCAAGAAATGTTTCTTGTCACAAAAGATATGTTTAACAGATTATTGATTTGTTTGATAAAATAGTAAATTTATACAAACAACGTGACCATATCACAGCACGACTTTAATAGCTAATAATATGAAGATTCGATATACTTGTAGTTATGCACTTGGCCCTAGTAACTGACGTTAAGAGCATTAAAATAAATAAATTCCATGTGTGAGACTTTTAACTTTACACCAAATATACAAAAAAATATTAGTCGTTATTTTCTTTCGCTCACGGCTCGTATAATCTTAAACATTTTTTGTTTCCATATGTTTGTTTTCCAAAACGAATCAACACAAAATTTTTATACATTTGTGCAACGTATTAAAATCATTGCGAAACAAAGCAAGGCGAATTTATAACAGATAAGCTTACGGCGTCAATGAATACAGCACTGCAAAAGAAACATGTACATTTTGTTTTTGTGCAAATAATTTTTAGCTATAAAAAACCAAGAAGTAGAATAGGCGTTTATAACTTTTAACATTCGAAAAAGAAAAATTCACAATCGCAAAAAAATAGTCACCTGGGCTGTTAGGACCACCTGTTATCAATTCGTCTAGGAAACAAAGCATCAACTTTAAAACTAATGCTTAGATTGCTTTTTAACTGTGTTAGTAACATTTTATTATACATACATAAGGTGCGTTCCCGTACTCAACTTTTGGATCCCGCGGGACTTTTTCTTTGGGTAGATTGAGAAAGCTGAAAAACAATTAGTATATTTTATGCACGCAAATATCTACCAAATGTTTTATTTAAAAGTTTTATCTCAAAAATATAAAGTAAAAATAGAAACATACAATATTTTTTGTTTTTTAATTACGCAGAACAACTGCATGTGTATTTTGTTTGACGTCTAGGGATAAAAATAGAGTTTTTGCGATCCCGTACTTTTGGGAATTTTTCTCTTCGATTGAGAACTTTTTTCTCTCATTTTACCGAACTTTAACATTTTTTTTGCGTAGCTAATATTTGTTGGCGTCGTTTTGAAATCGTATACAGTGTAATCTTTTTTACTGCGACATTATAAAAAAATGTTCGTTCATATTCAATGTCAAGCAATACAAGTCAGCCTATGTATATATCGTTTAACCCGCAGGAAGCCACATAAAATATGAATAAATTAAAAAAATCTTTACACTCATAATTTCCTCATTTTATATCCACTTGCCACTTTCACACCTGCGTGCGAACTTTTCTTCCTTTTCTTACGTTTAGTGGGTGGAGTGATAATTAAAGCATCAATTAGCTGACATTTTAATTTTTATTTTTTCATGTTGCATGTCAAGTTTATTATTGTTGACATGAGCGAAATATATTATTGTTGTAGCTGTAAACACTAACTGTAATAACTCTGTATTAAAAAAAACACACAGAACAACATCAAACTATACAATACAAAAAAACAAACAAGTAAACTACCTATACTAAATACGGTGCTCTTTACGTTTTTCCTCATATTAAATTTACACTTACTGGCATAACTTAGAGTTTTTTGGAGGTGTTTGAAACCATGGAACTGTAATACAGGTCGCGTGATTATATAAATATTTTGAAAAACAACAGCAAAGACCATAGAAGTACCATGTGGGATGGATGGTCACTTTGAATGTGGAATGTGGTCAGGTGGAAAATTAGTAATTCTTGTGGTTAATCGCATTTAAAGTTAAATGTTGTCGTTACTGCCGCAGTTGCTAATTTAATTGCATGTTCCGTTTATACATGCAAACATATCTTGTAGTATAAATGCGCATATGTGTGTGTTGGTTTTATGATATAATTAGGCCTCATATTAACGTCTGTTCGCTTTAAATTAATTACGCATTTAAAGTTGCGTTCTTGTTTTAATAACCAACATTCATTTCATCGCTGTAATAACCCTTTTTTAAGAGCAAACTAAAATTAGTAGGCTTGTCATTCGAATAAATATTATGAGAATAAACTGATAAAACAACAGATAACATCTGGCTGGCGACCTTCTACAGTTATGGAACAAAATTTACGATTTATTATATACAAATTTAATAAATAAGTTGAGTTTTGTTGACCTGTTATGTTAAAATAAATTATGCGAATGTCGTTCCCTCTTTGTTGTTTTTTTTTTTTTTTTTTTGTTTATTTATTTATATCGACTTCTGTAACTGCCAATATTTCCTTGGTCATCTTCAGAGAAATATGACACAAATAAATAAAAATAAAAATGATCAAATCATTAACATTTAACTATTTTCAGTGTCGCCCGTTGCTTATATTTTTAAACTTTTCACTTCCTTTTCACTTCCTTTTGCTTATGTTTTTCTCTGTTTAATATTGTTATTTTACTTATCGTGTAACAGTATACAAGGACACATAAGTATGTGTCATCTCAGTAGGAGTGATTATCTTGCATTCATCTCTTTGGATTGTGCGATGGTAGTCTTGCCTTTAGTTTTGTTCTAGTCATGACAAAATGTACTTTCTGGCATATGTCAGCGTCGTTACAATTGCATCTTATTTTGTATACTAAATTAGACTTATCCATCTTATTTAATCGTAACTTTACATAATTAAACAGATTTTTCTTTCTTCGTATTGGTAATCTTTATTCTATTATATATTTGCTTTTCTTTTCTCTTCATAAACATTGAAATTTTAAAAATATTTCTGATAAAGTAGGAATGTAACCAGATGCCATTGGTTTATGGTACCAATCGAGCTTAAACTAATCTTATTTTTTAATAATTTACCATTGATTTTTTTTTTTTTTTTCAAGTATAAATTGAATTTGTTCACGTGTTATCCACTTTTAATATTCCAAAAAAGTTGATTAGACATTTTGTCATATTCTAGGTGCTATATCAGGAACTGTATTTAATAATTCTGCCACTATTATTTGCATATCGACATTCCTCTTTTTGACTAGTGATGTTTGTTTTCAAATATGAAATATCTGTTATCCTTGATTCAAAACTTCAGTTGAAACAACGGAAGTCAAATAAATAAATAAATAAAAACAATATAGAGTTTTTTAATTTATTAAAACCTGGGGTCCGGTCAAACAACAATATAACTTAATTTATAAAAATTTATTTTTATATTCTGCATGCGCTTAAAAGTTCTTTTTTGAAGAATTTTTTTATGCATTATTTATTCTAGATGGCGATTGTTTTTTAATTGGATACACGGCTATTCTTCAGTTCTTTATTATTTTTATTTTTTTTTTATACAAAAAAAAAATTTGCGGCTTCACAAAACACGCGCTATTTTTTGCATTTTAATACAAATTTACCATAAATTGTATGCTTATTTAAAAAGAAATTTAGTTAAACTGCTAACAAGAGCAATATTTATTTCAAGAGATTCAAAAGATAAAAATCACAAAGTTCAAAATACTTTTACTTGTTTTGTTTAAAAACACTTGTAGATTTTTTGTAATTTAACTTTAAAAGCACTACCTCTCTTTAAGTTAACAATCTTAGTACCAGCATGTTGTTCTCAATATTAAAAAAGTTTCAGAATCGTTTCCTATATGTACATTTATTAAATATTTATCAGTTTAAGTTGAAACATACAAAGTGCTAAATGTGGTGTAAATACCATGCATTGCTCTTTTTTAAGGAAAACCCTTATAAGGATGGTCAACTAATCTTGAGATCTTGTGGGTTCCTTTTATATATTTTACTATTTTTTTATGTTACTATAAGGTGTTTTCATTATTTTAAATGTGTCTCAACATTAATTTAAATTATATGCAGCATCACGAACAAATGAATCCACAAACACAGGCACTTATTTATTTATATACCAAAAAAAAAAAGGATAAAGCTATAAATTTAATGTTACTTTTTTGTTATCCTTTTATTCTCTGCGGTTGGTCGTTGTTAGGAAAATTCTAATATTTGTACTTAACATGTATTATATGGGGGCTTAAATAAGACATTTTACATAAAATCTAAATTGTTCTTTTATACGAACCTGCCAAAGAAATTGTAACCATTATCAGACTTTCGCTTGCCAACATTTGTAAGTTTGTTTTTGTTTTTGGTTTCTCTTTTTTCTTTTTTCGATGTTTCTTGCACCATCTAATACGAAAGTGGTCTTGGAATTATATGACCAGTTGGTGAAAATTCAAAAAAAATTAAAATTAAAAAACATTATCTGATTTAATCACTTAACCGTGGAAAATATTGAAAAGGAACTATACAATATAAATTTGTCCAAACCCCTCTAACATCTAAACCTTAAAGAATCTATTAATACCTTATTAAATACAGTTCAACGCTTGAACATTGAATATACAAAAGCTATAGTCAAGAAGGGTGTGGGGGTGAATCTGATTTGCACAATAAAGCTGTAAGAGAATTCTGTACATGAAATATTTCTGAAAAATTTGGTTGTTCGTTAGTTAGTAAGTAATCGTTATGGAGTACAAAACACCTATTTTTGGATTCTATCTGTCTGTCCGTTTTCCGGTCTGTGTTCCCATCACGTAAAAAATGCTGCCCTGCAAATACAAAATATTTTTTTTTTTTTTCGTAACAAAAAGTTATTTCATAGAGAATAGAGATGCAAATGTGAAAGTAGTTGCCAGCATATTTTATTTCCGTAAATGGAAATTTTAAACACTGTAAGCAAAATTCTACAAAAAAAATTTAAAACACATTTTTCTAAATTTGAATTTTAAGAAAGTTAGAATTGCCACGCTGACGATGTCATAGGCACTTTAATACTAAATATAGCGCCCTCAGAGTATAATTTGTTTTCAAGGTAAATATAGGCTCCCCGGGAAGATATGTACATTCTTTTGGCATTTTTTGGGAAACTTATCGGTTTTTTAAAAAGAGATTACTAACGATGCTAGAAGAAGTATCTTGAACAAAACCAACACGTATTGATTATTAGATGCCAGAGCAAAGAAATAGATTATCAAAGCTTAAATTTGTAAAATATGATAGAAATTAAAAAGTAGTGTTTTCTTTCCGATGATAAATCGTAAAAATTATATATAAAAATATTCGCAAGATACATTTCCTCTTAAGAAAATAAACAAAATATTACATTAACGAAAGTAGTAATTTTTACACAATAGGAAATAAAAAAGTATTCCATTTAATCATAATTGAACAACAAAAATAAAAGACTATTGTGTTCAGGAAAATCATTATAAGAAAGCACTCGTATTATTATAATAAAAATTATTTCCTAAATTTGTAACTATATTTAGTATTTTATTATGAAGAAATTTTTAAGTAGAGAATATTAAAACATCCCGATAATATATGTTTGAGGTCCGCTTTATTTCTAAAAAATTTAATCTAATATAAAATGTTTAATGTTGTTAAGTTTTTATTAAATATTTAAAGGTAAATATTAATATTTTATTTTTTAATAAAAGTTCAATATCAAATTCTCATAAATACTAATTTTAAACCTAATTTTATTTTTTATAAACCAAAAACTCTTTTTAAATTTTAACTTCGTAATTTCTAGAATTTTTTTAATTTTACAGCATAAAGTTTTCCCCTGCGCTTTAAAAAGAACGACAGGTGTTTAAAGTTTAATTCTCATAATAAACTTTATGGAAAAGTTTTTAAAGTTTTCTTCACCAGAAAATTTTTCCATTGTTTAAAATTAACGAGATATTTTCAAAATAAAAATAAATTTTAATGATTAATTTTGTAACCCACAAGGACTATCAGAAATTAGTGGAACCTGAAAAAAATATATATTTTTGTTCGTTTAAGTCACGCCAATAAGGGTTCTCCCAAGGGTAAAATTAACTTTTTACTTTCAAGATGGGTGTAAATTACGTTTAACTAATCTACACTAATCGAGTAAAACATTGTTGAAAATCCTTTTTGTAAACAAATCCTTTTTTTTTTAATTTACATCACAAATTTAAACAGTGCTTATGCTACAACAATGATACTAAATATAGTGAATCCCAAAACGAAACTACTAATAAATTATGTATTTTGTTTAAATTGTTATTTTCTTTAGCTGCGATACTGACGTGACGAATTATTTGTACAGGAATTGAGGCGAATTACATCCAAGTAGAAAACACCCCTGCCTGATAAGACGATTATGGCTTTTGTTTCATAACCGCAAATAAGTAATTTGTTGATAAATATCAAAATTTACCAAAATATAAAAAAATGCATAAAAGGGAGGAAATTTACAGAGACTCAAACGTCCAAACCATTAAATAGAGATAATGACTTTTTAAGGGGGTAATAACTTAGAATTAAAAATTCAAAATTTTAAAAAAGAAATCTTTTCAACTAAAACAATAAAAAAGTAACATAAAGGCAATATATATATGTCGTTTTAAAATTTAAAGGCAAAAAATATGTGTCGGTATTAAAATATAAAAACACAGCTTACGGACCCTTAAATGCTTTTTGTCTTCGTATCTTAGTAATTTTGTCAGAAACAAACATTTAAAGCAATTTTCATATTTCTATTAATTAAAGGGTTAATTGAAATTTTTATATTTTTAATTGTCAAACACATTTGCATCGCATTTAGGCAAATTAAAGTTAAACTTTTAAGTATCTTTTTTGTACCTTAAACAAATTTTACTCTTATGGCACAAGTTTTAATGACTTGAAAAAAATTTTTAATTTCTCTACAAGCAGCGCTTTGTTTCGTTTGTTGTTTCTTACGAATTTTATGTTTTTTTATGAAAAATGAAAAATTGTCACTTTGAATTCCGGGCAACGTTTATTTAATTACAAAAATAAGAAATTAAAAATAATGACATTGTCATTTATAATAAAGTGATAATTTTTACATAATTTTTACAAATATTGCCATGCATTTCAAAAATAGCCGTAGCGCATAAGGATTTGCGTTTGTTTAAAGAAAATAAAATTTGTCAAAGCAACTGAAACTTGACAAAAACATAAAAAGGAAAAAAGGAAAGTAAATTCATGTTATTCGTGTTCGGGATGTAGCGGTAAAAAAACTATGTTGTTGCGTAGTCACAAACGTAACTTCGTTTCAACAACGACGGGTTGACAGTATTTCTTTCAAGATTGCAAAATTTCATGATAAAAACGAAGCAACTCTTAAGAGAACAAAATTATAATGGCAACTAATGAATTGTTGGTTGAAGCATTCAAAAGGTTTCCATTAACTTTCTTTTCATACCCAAATGGACTAATGGCTTTTTTAATGATTTTCTCTCGGTGAATTATTTATTTATTAGCATTTTAAGTAAATTCGAAAACACTCAATTTATACAGACATTTATGTAAAAAAAAAAAAAACAAATTAATATTACTCTAGTCTGTAAAAAAAATATTTACCTGAATGGGTTGGTCAATATTTTCCCTTAAACAAGGCTACCTACTTGCTAACTTATTTCAATATAACTCTTTACCGGCTTTTTCATGAATAAGAGATAAATATCGAAGATCAAATTTTTATTTTGTTCACAATTAAGTGATGGTACCCATTTCAACTTTATGTATAAGATTATTTAATTTTGTTATAACAAATATTTATTAAATATTTAAATATCTGCATTTTATTCAAACAAAAACTAAAAAATAAATAAATATCTCTCATAATAAAACACACGTTAACAGATTTTTAGAATTAAAAACGTTGAGAGCTTACGTTTTTAATTCTAAAAAGTTTTTCTTAGATTTTTAAATAGTTTTTAATTAAAACATTTTGCTTATCAATTCTTATAAGTCCATGTTTCTTGTAAATAAGTTCATCAAAAACGTTCGCATAAAAATGAGCAAAAATTAAAAAAAAAAAAAAATATTAATTTTTCGTCTTAACCATGTCTTTCGTGCCCGTAATTTGAAAAGTTATGAATCGAGATTATCTCAAATTTATTCCCCGCAGTATATTTACAAATCCAAACAAAAGGATTACATAATCGTCTCCAAAATAGCATTTAGATAAAAAACTTTAAAACGCCGACATAAGCTTATTTTTCAGATTTTGTGTTAATTTGCAAAAATGCCACTTCATTTTACAGTAATTACACACTGTCAAATTAAATATTATAATTGTTTTCTTCAAATATTTTCGTTTAAATATCATTATTTTCATACCCAAGAATAACATTCAAATATTTGTTTTACATTAAAACCTAATTACGACTTAATTTAATAAATTTAATATTGATTAAAGGAAACTACAAACAAGAGATTAAATTATAATATTGAAACAAACATTTTCTCATAACGTAGTAAAGTGTGCGTGCATTTTTACATATAAACATGTGGAATTTAGCCTAGAGATTTGTCAAACGCATGCATAAAACAATTTAGATAATGCAGGCGTACGACATATAATTAAATAACCCAAAAGTAATTGATACACATGAAAATGACAGGTTTCAATTGCAAATAACATTAAAATGAATGTTTATTATTAACGAATGCATTAAAATATTTACTTAAACTCATATACACACCCAAATACACATCCGACTGAAAGATATTATGCAATGACAAACATGATGAATGTCATGTTTACAAACACTTTACAATGTGTATCCGTCTTTGAGTGACTGATGAAACACAAAATACAAACAAATTATCTACTAAAGAGGCCTTGAAAAAAATAAGATCAAAAACAGGGAAAAAGAAAGAAACAAATTGTGGAATTTAATTGGATTTGAGATCATTTAGTTGTATTCTTGAATAATCTTGTTTGAGGCTCCTCCCTCTGTGTCAACTTAAAAACCTGCTTGTGGCAAATGGTTATTTGTTGTATTATAATAAAATACAATTTTCTTGCCAGCCAACAACTGAATTAGTTGTTTACACGTTAATTGATTATTAAACTTTTGTAAGTTTATTTGTTTCATTTCTGTTTACTTAAATATTTGTAAGCACTCATACCCATATCAGTCTGTCAAGCTGACTAATACTAGTTTATTTGTAAAGTCCTATTTTTCCATTTCCATTTTCTATTTGCATACAAAAAATATTATTTTTAACCGCACATGTGTGTTTTCTATTAATTTTCTTTTCTGCTATTTTTACATTTTTTTTAAGCAAACAACTTTGATAACAAAATGCTTAAAAAAGGATTTGGGTTACAGAAAAAAACTAAACAAGTGTATAAATAGTTTGTGAATAAACCAGCACAGTCCCCTGTCCGTTCTTCTAGCCATATTCAAGGAGTACATTTTTTTCACATAAAAAAAAATAAAGAAGAAGTTCACACAGAAAAGGTGTGAAGCCACAATTCTTTGGACAAATTCTTATCCACAAAATAAACAAACTATCTTTAACTCTTACATTTACTTTCAAACCAATTTTCATACTTTCTGCACAAACCTAGATTCGAAATAAAAACACACATGCATACTTTTATATGGAACAACTACCCAACGACATCAAGCCTTTTTGTTGAATATTCATCTTGGGGATAATGCATTTGTATATGTGTGTGCTAAAGTGATTGAGGTTTTTGTTTAGAAAGTTCATTTTTTTCTGTTGTCTTTATTATAATATTTGTTGCATTTTTTCAACGTCTAAAATGGATCGTATAAAATTTAATTTTGAAAATTACAGAAAAAAGGTAGAAAAGTATTCAAAAGAAACAAAGAACCTGTTCATAAAAAACTGGAATATTATATAAATCGGTCTACCCGCCTTGTGGATATCTTATAAAATTTTTTTCTAACTTCCTGATTTTAGTTTCAAAGAAATAAAACCGGTGAAGCAAAGATCTTAATATTTTTTGATTAATTCTACATTAAATGCATTCTAAAGTTCCTAACTATACCTAAAGCATAACGCAAACAATGGCAATTATTAACAAAACATATAAATAAATAATTTTAAAACAAGCTAGCGGATATTTGCTGTTAGTTTTTCGTGCTAAATAACTTGTTTTATTAAATATATACGTCGAAAGACACTGGCACACAGATGGTACTTAAAACAGTACGAGTACAGTGAAGCTGAAAGAAAACTTTTTTTAAATAATTTTTTTTCTCTTCATCTTTATTTATTGTAAAATAATAAGCAAATTTGAGAATAACATAAACATAACATAAATTATCGATCTTCAGCAAGGTCAATAACAATATATATAATAGAGATCAAAATTAAATTAAAAATAAAATTCAAAATTCATTAGTAATTAACATTTATGTACATATATCTCTGCATGTTTTCCAAATATTAAGAAAATTTATACTCGTAGTTACAATATTTTCATGTTTTCTATATAGTTTCAAAATTGATATATACATAAGATTTAACTAATTTCTAATTGGCAGGTCAAGTTTATGGTTTCTCTTTAATCTTCTAACTTCTTCGCTTTCATCTAATAAAGATATCGCTAATGGATTGACGTGATCACTCAGTTTTTGTATATATCTATTGCTGAAATTTCGAATTTCAGCTTTAACATTAGCTACGTCTAAGTCATTATGTATAGTATTGTTAGAAACGTACCATGGAGCGCCTGCAATCATTCTTAGAGTCTTTGATTGGAATCTTTGAATAATTTCTACATTTGAATTACTTGTTGTTCCCCACAATTGAATCCCATAAGCCCATACAGGCTTTAAAACTATAAAGCAGAATCTTATTTTCCAAACTCAGTTGTGATTTTCGACCAAGGAGCCAAAACATTTTTTTAAGTTTAATATCAAGTTGATTTTTTTTTTTAACTTTACATGATCTTTCCACGTTAATCTTCTGTCTAAACACATGCCTAAATATTTAACTTTGTTGTCTTGAGGAATTGTTGAGCCACTCATGATGATTTCTGGACAAGTGTCTCGCCTCATGGTAAATGTAACGTGTCTAGACTTTTGTTCATTTACTTTTATGTTCCAAGTTATTATCCAATTTTGTACGCAATTTACTTGTTGTTGAATCAGCTGTGATGCTTCAGCAGCTGATATAATAGATGAAATAAAAGCGGTGTCGTCTGCATAAGTTGCAACAGTTATTTTGTCAGTACAAGGCATATCTGAGGTAAAAATTGTATATAAAACTGGTCCTAGTACACTTCCTTGAGGTATACCTGCTTGAATTTGCGAAGTGTTGATATTTCATTGTTCACTTTTACGTAAAAGTATCGTTCATTTAGATATGACCTAAGAAAAAGGTAAAAAGGAGCTGGAAGTAAAATTTTCAGTTTGTATAATAAATCACCGTGCCAAACTCGATCGAACGCCTGCTGTATATCAAGAGATACTGCTGAGCAGTATTTTTTGTATGCAACGTATTTTTTGTATGCATGAATTGCTCCGGAATTCCATGCTTGTGACGGAAACCAAACTAATGATCTGGGATGATATTCTTGTTTTCTAAAAATGGAAGTAATCTTCGTAGAAAAATTGTCTCAAAAAGTTTTGAAAACGTTGCATGTCAAAAGTTTTGTGGCCAAATTCAAATTGGTTTTATCTGTTGGATGTATACTTCGTTGCCAGATCCTTCGTAGAAGTTATTTATTTCGAACTAGTTCTTTTATTTCTGCCGACAAATATGCGTTATTTCCGTTTGGCACTGTTGATGTTGGGGTAGAGAGAAAAGCTGCTTCATGTATCACGTTTGTAAACAATTCCACCGTTTCGTCTAGTTCCTCTCCATACTTGATGGGAACTTTTAAGTCTAGATTTTTTTCAACCAAGTATCCAACAGATTTTAGGTCTGATTTTGGTGTTAAAAGTTTTACATTTCTAGGTACAATTTCTATGGAAGATTTTAAATTAATTATTATTGGTGTATGATCTGACAAGAGATCATCGTCATTTAAAACATTTAACGTATTTCTAAGTATACTATTATATACCGCAAAATCTAGCAGATCTGGTATTTTGCTTGGGTCCGTGAGCCACCTGATAAAGTTGAATAATTGTGCTTATTTATACAATTATATAATTGGCGACCTTTAGGGTAAAGAAGTCTTGACCCCCACCATGGGTGTTTGGCAATAAAATCACCAGCTACTAAGAAACGATTACTAATCTCATTAAAGAACTTTTCGTAATCTTCACACTTGACTGTATGTTTGGGAGGAAAATAAATAGAATAAATATCTATAATGTTATTAATACATTTAACCTTAACATCAGCAGCTTGAAGGAACGCTGTAATTATTTCTTTGGCTATTTAATAATTAGTTGTTGGCTTTATGAGGAGGGCTGCTCCAGCATGACATTTTCCGTCAGGATGATTTACAGTTACTAAGTCGTAATCTCTTATCTTTAGTTCTGATCTAGTACAGACGTATTCTGTGCGTTTATTTTTAAAATTATTAAAAGCAAAAAAATTAGTGATTTTTAAAATTATTTAATACAAAAATTAAAAACAAAGATATTAGTGCTTTGCAAAAAATATTACAAAAAAAAAACCTCAAGTAAGGAATTAATAAGCAACAATAAATTTGCATATACGCATATTTGTTGACAACAACACATACTTTGTAATAACGTTTGTGCGTGTATTGTTTACAATATGACTAGTGATACAATGGATAAAACTGGCAAGTTATGATCTCAGCTAAACGAAAAAAACCAACAACTTTTGCTGATGATCAAAAGAAACCCAGAAATGATGATGACAAACCAAGTACGTCTAATAACAACAAATCTGCAGCTCTTGCAGTTGAAGAAAACGAAGAAGTATCAGAAATGGAAGGAACGCCAAAACCACCACCATTATTTATACCTTGTGTTAATAATATAAGTCAAATGTTAAAAAAGTTAACTAGTGTAATTAAAAGTAATGAATTTAATTATAAATCGTTGAGATGGCCAGATTATGCTCTTAAAAAAATCTATAGATTCGTACAGATAGATTGTTAAATATCTAGATAGCGATAAGATTAGCTATCACACTTATCAAGTAAATAGTGAACGCGCCTACAGGGTAGTGTTGAAAGGTTTACACTTTTCGACATTACTATTAGATATTAAAGCTGAACTTTTGGCACTTGGCCATCAGGTAAGATGTATAGTAAATGTAAGAAGTCAAATTACAAAACAACCGCTACCAATGCTTTTCGTAGATTTGGACCCAGGTCCATATCTACGTATACGACATACGCTATTAAATAATGCTGTAGTAAAAATAGAGCCTCCACGAAAATCAAATAGTATTGTTCAATGTCATCGGTGCCACTAATATTGACATACAAGATTATATTGTTTGAAATCATTCACCTGCGTTAAATGTGGACTAGGTCATCCTACCGCCGAATTTAACAAAAGTATGGAAGAGCCTCCACAGTGTATCCACTGTTTAAATACTCAAGCTTTACGCCAAAAAATATTAACTGCAAGCAAAAACCTAAATCTCCAAAATTTTTTTTAAACAATAAAGAATTCCCTCAATACAATTCAAGAACCAATGATGTAGGTAATAGCGCAAATTAAAATAATTTTTCAAATAATGCTCAATACTCTCAAGTATTAAAGCAAAATATTTCAAGTGAAAGCAACAGCATAAAAAACATAGAAAATATGTTTGGTCAACTCATGAAAATGCTGACTTTACTAATTAGCAAATTATGCAAATAGACGTAAGGATAGCAGTATGGAATGCCAACGGCGTGTCCAATAAAGCAAATGAAATAGAAATTTTTATGAAAACAAAATTTATAGATATATTTTTACTTTCCGAAACTCACTTTAATAGTAAATCGCATTTTAAAATAACTGAGAAATTTCTTATTGGCAGAACCGACTGAAACAAAATACCAGTTAGAAGCAGCGACACTTTGGATAGTTTAGTTTTTTGTGATGCTTGGCACTTGTTGTATTTTATCGATATAAAAATATTACACAGTTTAAATGTTTTCGACAAAGCTATAGTCACATGATATGCTATAGTCACATGAGCTTCGATTTAAAATTCTGAAACGCCAAAATGAAAAAAATCTGTATTATATCTTTCGAGATTAGGAAATGTTGAATTTCCCGCGAGATAATAAATATGAAGCGGAAAAAAAACTCCCTTTTATCGCCTGTTTCAGGTCAATCTCCAGTGAACATTCGAATAATCGTCTAATGTGTACAAACTGCTGGAATAATAAAATTATGTTTCCCTTTTTTATTTTTTATTTACTTTTTTAATTTTTTACGCCTCTGTTTTCTTATTTCATGAAACATATTTTTTCCGTAATATATTATAGGCATTTATTTATTTATTCACTTCAAAAAATATATAGAAAATAACAGTATTCCCATAAAAGACTTGATACGCAGTTAAGGGTGTTAAGAATAAATTGGTCTATCTCAGCAGTTTTTGAGTAGCTTCAAATATCAATTTCAATGCAAAATCTAAGAAGTATCCGCGTACTTAAGTGCGCCCATAAGGGTTAAATCTTAAATCCCCTACGTACTTTGATGAATAAAAAAATATTCCCCAAAAATTTACGATATTTATATAATCACTGTCCGATTTGTACTAAAGTTACAATCTATAATGTTGGTTTAATTAAATATAAATATAAGAAATAGACATATGATAAAATTAAAATTTCTTGTATTCCATGCATTTGTAATATATTGATCGATTAGATAAAGAAAGCTTACAATTAATAACTTTTTTGTAAATATATATAAAAAATGCAGAAGGAAGGTATAGCGATTGCAATATATATATATATATATATATATATATATATATATATATATATATATATATATATATATATATATATATATATATATATATATATATATATATATATATATATATGCCAATGCCTCACCATAAGTTATTTAGCCATTTACAAAATAAACAAACTGACAAACAAGATTTAGAAACAAATACATGAATGGATTTCAAGAAAACAACATAAATTTTCGGAGTTTTTTTTAAGAAATTAAGCTGATGAATTTTAAGCTATTGTTTATATCTTCTGTGCTATCGAGCTAATAAGAAAAACAGTGTATATATGTTTTGTCAAGTATATTACTGCAAAATACAGATTCAATATATGACAAGTTAAAATTGTATCAATTTTAAATGAACCTTTCTAATTTTTTTCTTTATTTTAACCAAATAACACAAAATGTATTCGAAAGAGAATTAAAAAAAGGAATTTGTTTTACTTTACAAATTGTATATAAAAACATTTAATGCAAATAACCAGAAATAAAAAAAAACTAGAGGAAAAAGTACCAGGGCATTGTTGCTACCATAAAAAATTCTGCTCTTGTTTAAAGACAAGGTATTAGGCTAACATTAAAGCAAAAGTAATTGCAATGCAATAATCTACGTGTTTACTCTATCAAATTAGGGACATTATCATTTTTTTAGCTTTTAAGGTACTTTAACCTTTGTTGATTTTTCTGCAGTATTCTGTAAGGAATTTCTAAGAAAAACAATTTGAACAACGACTTGAAACTAACGTACTTTCTTCTCCATTTGACTTAAATTATTGTTCACAAATAAATTTGTCTTACATAAGCGTTTGCAATTTTGTGTCCTCTAAGTTTCTAACGTTACTATTTCATGTTTGTGTTGACTCTTACTTTTCTGGCACTCTTAATGTCTTAATTTACTTAATGCTTACAGGATTCTTATGCATGCATTTGAAACGGTAACCTTACAACTTTAATCTAATTGCAATTGTAAAAAAAAATATTTCAATGAAATGGAGTATTTTGTTAAAAACTTATTGTAGATTATAGCTACCATTTACGCTCTGCTGCTAAAAAATAACATGAAAAAATTTATAGAAACATTTCCCAAAATTTTTATAAACTGCGTTAAAAAAGCTTCCCGAAGTAAAACTTTTAGTAATTGCAATAAATATTTTATTATTTCTAATAACAATATTTAACTGACCGAACATGAAACAAAAATATAAACAAAAATAATATTAATATTTTTGTTTCCTGAAGATGCCACCAAATGGTGTGGCGACATATTGAAAAGATAAAAAATGATATTCATTTTTATAAAATTGACCTTGTGCTTAATAAATTAAGGTGCCTTTAAACGAAATGTTTTTTACATATGGCTTCTCAGATTTCCCATAACAAAATACATACATATGTATCGTGTAAACGGTTTAAAACATTTCAAATTTTAAATACATGTGTAAAAGTCATATGACAAATTTTCGTTTAGAGCGTGTTCTCTTTTTATATGACAAAGCATATGACATCCAGTGGTGCAACTTTTTCGTTCTTCACTTATACCGATCAAAAAGTGCAAAAAGCACTAAAATCGTTGGAAGCAAAATAGAGTTGACCGCTCACCAAACAACTGTCGTAAACAATGATTTACTTTGTAGGTTAAGTCAGAAAGAATCTGCATGTACGTTTAAACGCGAAATTTAAAGCCATATGTAAAAATGACTACTTTGACATACATTAGGAATTACATGTAGATTTTTAAACTGACAAGTCATATGTAAAAAACATTTCGTCTAAAGGCACCTTTACAAAAGAAAATTAAATTATAAAGGTCGAAAAACATTAATATTGGATTTACCGACAACAACAAAACAGTTTTTAATAATTACTTTATTATACCATGCTGTGCTTAGATTTAAAACACTGAACATTTTTTCTTATATAGAGTTGGAACTTTAAAAACTAAAAACTTTAAAAAAAATAATAATAATACGAGTAATAATGATAATAATAATGATAATATTTAATAGATGAATTATCCGCTCCAACTTCATAAAAAAATATTTGTTAATATAATAAAATATTAAAATAAACTAAAGGATATAGAGGCTAATTTAAAATTCTACACATCAGAATTTGGTGTCATACATTTTTAAAGGAATGTTTAGTATTTGTAAATCGTTTTTGGCTTAAATAACATTTTTGTTTATTGTTAAAGTTTAGTAAAAATAAAAAACAACACGGATTTCACTTTCTTCAAAGTATTGTGGGAATAGCACAAAATCGTTGGCTAAATTCAATTGAGGCAAAAAAGTATTACACCACATGCTCTTGTGTATATAATTTAAGGCATTTGTTGTTGAAAAAATCACAAACTAAAAATTCCATAAGCAGAAAATCCAATATGATTTTTGAGTCAAATAGCAAAAAATTCTGTATAAAATTAATAACTGACGTACACAAGAAAAAAGTTGAATAAATAAGAAAAATACACAAGCAGCGCTGCAAGTGCATCCACACCAGGCATAAAATGAACGTGTGACAATGAGTGTTGTTCCCAAAGTGGAATTTAGAAAAATAAAGTCAAAAACATGCACACATACCCGCCACATCTACAAAACTAAATTAAGCGTTCTAAAAAAACGAACATAAACGCAACAGACAAACTAATGTCTGTTTCATACTAATTCAAAGCAAAATTTATATTTTTGTAGCATAAAGTTTCGAATGGGGAGAATGGGAAAGAATAAGGAAAGCTATTATCCTTGTGAGAGTGTTAGTGCTTAAGGTCCATTTTCCTAGCATTATTAAGGATTCAGAAAGCTTAACCATACATTCTAAATATAAGAAAAACATCTTAAAGGCATCAACTGCGGCATATAAAACAGAATTACTTTTAAAACGCTTGACATGCTAAACACAAATACAATCAAATATGTACATATATGTGAAATATATATACATTTTATAACTTTTTCATGATACGGTCTTCTTACAGTATTTTCCAATAATAAAAGAAAAAAATAGGAATAATAAATGAAAAACAAACAGCCACAACCATTTACTGGAGTGGCTCACACAAACACTAGTATTTTTTTTTAATCTTTTTTGAAATATATTAAATTGTAGATGATGATGCTGATGATAATGTTAACTGATCAGCTTCGTATATTTGTTCACAACACGCAAACAAACACATGCAACACTTGCGTATATTAACGTATAGCTGTATTTATATTCATAAGGGAAACGGAAAAGGCATTTTTCTGTTTTTAAATTTGGATGAAGAAGAAAAAAAACAAAAATTACGTTTTTACTCTTATGAACATCCACTTTACCAGTAACGTTAAAGAATAGCAAAGGTTATGAAAATGTGGTTGAACTAAAATTAGAACAACATTTTAATAACAATTAAGGCAAGACATATTTGAAAAGAAATGACAATCTTTGAAACAACAAATAAGCCTAAAACAAAGGATCCTGACATCTTTTATTTACCGTTTAAGGAAAGGAAGGTGTTAAATGAAAGTGAGTTTCGAAGGAGATATGGTTCTTTATTTGCAAATAGTGCCCACAAATACCACAAATATATTCGTTGGGAAAATGTTAAGATTTTAAACCTTATATAAAGGGTTCGTCTCTCATTTTTTTTTTTTTTTTTGTTTGCACACTTAATTATTTCTATTCTATCAAAAACATGCTTAAAATATGATTTTAACAGCAAATTTCGAAAGTAAGCTTGCTGAGCTATTCTTAAGCACTTTATGATATTGTTTTGTACTAGCTTTTTAATTAAACCTTATTAAGTTGGCTTAATAAAAAGGGTTCATGGTTTATTGTCATGATATCTTCTCATTGCCTGAAGTATATTATTAAACTGCTTCCGGCCGTTAATTACCTGAGCAATGTTTAATCTAGTTAGAATTTTTACCACTTTGTAAATTAATCATAAACCGTCATATTTCTCTAATTCAGCCTGCAGCTATTTATTTGCGTTGGTAATTTAGTTAAGAAATGTGCATAAAAGGCCATAAGTCTTATTTTCGCTATTTGGTAGCTCGTTTAAGCTTTCGCAACTTTAAATGTTAACATTCATAAATCGTTTTTGGTTTTGTTAACATAATCCTTAAGACAGATAGATGTGCCCTCAAACAAATACCTTCCTTTTGCCAGCTTTATACTTACATGAATGTATGTGTGTGCATTGAAATACGCAGGCACACAGCTTACTGATAGACGGCAAGATATAAATAAATAGCTGAATAAAGGGATAACATCTGCAATTATAGCTTTGGTAGTGTGTTAACAACAACAAAGATTATATTCTTTTCAAAAATCAAAAACACTCCTTAATTTTTTTACAGGATTTAAGTTGCTTTTTAACAATTTTTGTTTACGCTTGTAACTGCAAAGCCGCCTTAATAGGTTAGAATTATTTTTGATTAACGATAAACTAAACCAGTGTAAGTTTTATTTCTTGCTGTTTAATCTTAAAAAGAGATAAGTTTGCTTATTATAAGCCTAATGGATGAAGCTACAGACGTCACGGTCTTTAATACCTTGATTAACATCAAAGGAATAGGTTTTGTGAAAAGTGTTCCTCTGAAATTAAATGCATCTTTGATTTTTATTTGTAGCCATATTATAAAGGGAATGACAGTTTAAGCATGTTTTTTCTTTTATATATAATAAGTTCATGGAGCATAATTTTAGGGGTTATAGTTTCTTGTTTTTCTATTTGAAAAAAATGACCCGAAGTTTTTTTTTACAAATTTTTGAGTTTTGGTCATTAATTTTATTAAATAATCTATTGGAATTAATTCAAAGAGACTTGTAGAAAATTATAAGAATTACAAAAGTTCTGTCTAGGTTTTAAGCAGATATAATTAACACTTTTACAAATAATTAATCTTGGCTAAAGATAAATAAAGAAATTCGTAAAATATTTTCATTCAACTTTTAAATTATTCTCTAAAACATTTACATTATAAACATTTTTAAATTTTTTTATATGTACTCAGCTGTTTAAAATAGAATTGTTTGGCAACACTTGTCTATGTATGGCGATACAACACAAGTGAATGCGACGACAATTTATTGCATACTCAGGTTGACTTGAACCTGTATTTGTGAGTATATAGAATAGATATTATTTAACACTACATGTCACAAGCTGTCAAAATCAATTCGAAACTTTGATTATTACTCACAACTATTTTGTTTCGTCTTTTAAATCAATGAATTCGCTATCGAGACCACTTAGTATTTTTTCGCCATGGTCCTTTTCATATCCTTTCATCTATTTACATATTGAATTTGAGTGCGTTTGCTATCTGAGATCTTAATGCCGCAATTAACAAACAAATATGTCAATTTAAAAAATCATAAAAGTTAAACAAATATTTTGTCAAATCCGATAGACAATATTACTATTTTATTGTAATCTGCATTGCTGATATTACAGGACAAATGTTACAAAAAAAATGTTGTTGTGTAAGAATTTTGTTATTGTTGTCTAATTTGACTGTTGCTATTTGACAAAGGATGCAATTAAAAAGCGAAAATCATGTGGAATTAATTTTAGCCTGCACAATAAAGTTTAAGGGAGTAGACAAATAAAAAATGTACAAACTCCGATTAAAATGTTAAAAATTTTAATATAACTCGTAAAAAGAAAAGAATTCTAACAACTATAATTGGTTGACTCGTTTTTTTTTATATAAAGGGAATAACATTTGTGCGTTAGATTTTTTTAATTCTTATTTCATAAAACAGTTCATTAAACAATTAAACAGCAATTAGTCGAATAAATAGATAAACCCAATTGCTTTTGTTTTAATATTTTTCGTTGCACAATTGAAAAAAAAAAAAACAATTTAAAACAAACAGTTTTAAAGAATAATGTGAATTTAACATTAGAAGCTTGCAAAAACATTAATTTTTTGCAATCAAAGTGATCCATTAAAACAGATTCGAAATGAGATAGAAGGTATTAAGTTAATTGGGTTTATTCCGCCAGTAAATATAATACTGTTGTCATACCTTTCGGTAAAGACCGTCGTCACTGGCTGCTTATTTGGTACGACGTGACGACGGTCTTCACCGAAAGGTATGGCAACAGTGAGATAGAAGGCTTTGCATTACACAAAGTCAAAATGAATTCAAATTTTTTTTTTAGATAAATTGAGCCAATTATATAGTTTAGAAATGTCAAAGATATCAATTTTAATAAAAAGTGGGTATAATTCCGCAAAAATCGGATCTACATAAAACGGAAAACAAAAAGGTTTATTTAGAACTAAACCATTTTTTGTATTCAAACTTTTTTTATTCTTAAATTTACTTTCCTTGTGAATTACCAATTTGACGAACATTATTTAGTATTGTGGTGTGCACTGCAATCCCACATCAAAGTTAAAAAGTAGTAATTCCGCATGTATAAAGAATAAACAAAACCGATCGGAATCTTAAAAATGAAAAAAATGAAACACGCTATTCAAAAATTCATAACAAAAACGCGTTTAATTTAAAATTGAATAAAAGTTGATGCTTATTTATATATAAAATAATCCAATTTTTATTTAAAGAATATAAACTATTATATATTTATTTGTTTTTAAATATCAATCAGGTGAAACTAATTCTATTTAATACTTTATATTGTCATAAATTTTAGGTTTCTTGATCTTATGCCATATAAAATGTGTAATAAATAATTGACTGATTAAACATTAATTTTTTTTTACAAAATTGATATTTTAGTAGACAACTTTACACTTATTTCGTTTTGTTTACTTAACAAAAAACGATAAAACGAAAAAAGGCGTTTGTTATAGTTGAAACGCGCTAAATATAGCGGAAAGCACGCAAAATTGGCAATGCTGTTCACAAAAACTTTGGTGTGTGCATACCTTTAGCCTTCATCCTTATTTTGGTTTGATACATGGAAACGCAGATGAATCGTATTTAAAATATGCAATGAAGTCATCTAAACACATTTCAATTCATATAACGCTTTTGCAAAAATGTTGCTTTGATATAATTATTATTTTGTGCTTTCGGCACAATTTTTCAGATGTTTAGAAAATTTGTTACGTGATTAGTTTGGTGATTGATTAGAAACTTCAAAATATAAATTATACACTTCTCCATGGCTAATAACTAGATTTAAAACGTACGCCTTTAAAAGTTGCACTTTTAATTTTCCTAACCACAAAAATACGTAAAAGCGAACCATATAAGCTTTGCTAAATATGTCATTTTAATGAAACCAAACCACACAAAAAAATACCAGTTGATAATTAGAAACTTTTTACATTAACTTGCAAAAACACCACAAAGTCAACTTTTCTCTCATCTTGAAGGGCCACTGAAAAATAATTTAAGGTGGGATTTTTTTTTTTAATTTTTAATTGAACTAAGCCAGAAATGGAATTTCCACAGGGGCTTTATTGTTTTTGCACTAATTTCATTGAAGCGAAATTGTTCAGTTGGTGTTATTTCATTGGCATGTTTGGTTTTACACTGACGATTAATCATTGTTTTTAAAGTTTTGTAGCTGTTAAAGTAAGAAGGATGAAATAAATTTTTTGCTGGTATTTCTTATACAGAAATTTTTACAGTTTAAAAGTTCAAAAGCTTAAGGTTTTGAACTAACAAATTAAAAATTAAAAAGCAGAAAATAACATGAGTATTGAATGACAAACGGTAACTTACAAAACAAAAATATGTTTACTATATTTCTTTAATATGTGTACACATTCTCTGCTAATAAAACAACTGACTCTAACGACAATAAAACAAGAGAGATGACATACACAAAGGAAGAAACATTAGGTTATTACAATCATATTAAGGTTTATTTAAAATTAAAATATTTTTTGTTTAAAGGTGAGATCGTATTAAATAATTTTTGAAATATTTTTTGTTTCTTAAGCCCACCAAGTGTGGTAGATCTCACTAGAATTCAATTATAATCAGTTGTAATGTGTACACTAAACCTATCCTCACTTACATTTTTTGAGTTTATAGTGCGGCAACCACTTTATTTTAATTGATATTAAAAGAGACACACACATATAAAATTCTGAGAATGGTGGGAACTTTTATACATATTTTATGTAATTTTCAAAATTCTATCTATCAATTTTCAAGAGATAGGATTCACAAAATAAGGCATGGCTGAGGTAATCATAATCGAATAGCCAGATATCGTATGATTTGAGATAAGACTATTACTCGGTATAATTTTTTAGCTCTATCGATCTAGCTGCGTGATATTTCACGCGATTTAATACCATACGGACAATTTTTGTGGACATATGTATTTTTGTTTAAATTTTTGAAAGTGTTTCGCTAGTATATTTTAGGTACCCATAATGATATCTTTAAAAAATATAGTGCACAGTCGTCCTTTTCTACGAACAGTTAAGAGGCCCATAGCTCGGAAAATATGGGTGAGCGCACATGCTATGATCAGTGTTTAAATTTTAAAAATCAAAAATTTATTTTATATTAACAAAAATAAAAGTTATTTTTAATATGTGTCAAATGTTTTAATTTAATTGGCCTTGGCATCATAAAAATCCTTTTTTTTTTTTTATTTAAATTAAATGTTCTTAATGTAAGTTCGTGTTATAAATATTAAGAGAATCCATACTTTCTTGAAAAGTTTCCTTTATTACATTTTTACATTTCCTTTTATTACAATTTTTATAAATTAAGCAAGTAAAAATATAACTGTTTTTTGAAAAAATAAAACTGTTTTAAAGGCATTTTGTAACACAGTTTATGTAGAATAAATTTAAATACTTTGTTTTTGTAATAAAAAGTAGAATTTTCTTTTATAAACATAAATAATTGAATGTATTACACACAAGTGATTCTACACATTATTTGCCAGTGCTCATAAAATTTGTTGTATAGTTTTGCATAGATTTTTTGTAAACACTTTTGCTTAGAAAAATAAACGTTTTTAAAACAATGCAAGACGTAACTTAATACCCTAAAACCCAACAAGCATTTGAATTTAAATTCAGTTAACGATTCAAGTAGACGATCGAAAATAATCGACCTAAAAAACTACTCTCCATATAAAAAACAGAAAAAAGTAAAAATAAAATGCATTATGTTGGAAGGAATAATCTACTGAGCATACCCTCATAGACTACAGAACAGACATCTCAACGCATTTATTTTGTTCTTTTATATAAATAATTTAACTCTAAAATAACTTAACTCTTATCGTAATAAATAGTTCTCCAGAAAAATATTTCAAGTAACTTGTATTCCGACCAATAGATTTTAGTATGTGCCTGGTCGTAGAAAAAATTTTTGGGGGCACCATTTATATCTAATGGTCATGATCATGGCGAAAAATTTGGCAAGAGGTTGACGTGAGCGAAGAGACTATGAAAGGTATCAGCAAGATTATCTAAACAAGTTGGGTTTATAACTATTCAGAGTTAATGGATTGCGATTTCATTTTACACTGATATTTAGTAAGACCCTGCCCAATTCCTTTACTAATTTGAATTTGTATATTGGCTAAATATTTTGTTCAAATTCCTTTATTAAGAAAATATTTCTCATGAAGAGAGAGAGAGAGAGAAAGAAATATTTTAGGCAGCATTGCTTTTTGGGTGATTTGTGGTTAGCTTTACGTCTTTATTGATTCGTAAGTTTGTTTAATATTCGTTAATAAACTGATATCTTTAGTAAAATATTTAAGCATTTTTTATACTTTTAAAATTATCAAATCTCTCTTATAAAATCTTATTAAATTGCCTAAAAAGGTTAATTTTAAATTTTCAAATTTATGTTTTTGATTTCAGATCTTTCTTTGTGATTTAAAGTGCTAAAAAGCAAAATAATTTTTTCGCTCAATATGTTAAAGTTAAAAAGTTGCACAAACTTTAGGAGAGAGTTTTTTCTGGTTAAACTTTTACCAGAACTTCTCAAGATGATTAGTTAAAAAATTTTTGTTCTTAAATTAAACTGTATGAAAACTATAAAGTTGCAAATACAAGTTTTTCAAAGAAAAATATTTTGAAAACAAGATTATCTAAAATGTACAATTATTCACAGAAAAAAATTCGGACACAACACTGTGTTTTTTCTTAAAACAGTCTTAATAAAATCTCGGTAATCATGTGTTTATTTCAAAATAAAAAATTAAGAAGTAAAAAGTAAAGTCAACTGATTCAAATTTATTTAATTTTTTTCATGAAAAGTAAGTGTAAAAATATTTCATAAAGATAATTTAACTAGAGTCAAGTATGTATTTGTTTGCCTGTATTTATAAATTTACACACAACAGGCACAAATTGAGTATGAACAAAAACGGAAATGGTAGTGCTTAAGGATATTGAAAACATTCGTGCGATTGCTTGAGTGGCTGTGCACATGTGTTCGACAAAATTTTAGAAAGAAGAATAAACACAAAACGCTTATTTATACTTATTGTATTACTTTTGTTTAAAAGTAACTATATTTGAGTAACTTTAATATCTTTTATTTTATTTTGTACATTTTTAATATGCGGTTACTTCAAAAATATCTTTGATTATGTACGAATGTGTATCTACAAAATTACCAGGTGATGTTTGTGATTGTATGTTAATACAGCCATATGGCAGTATGCAGTAGTTGCTTGCAGGTGGTTGTAAATGGTTGTACTCTCTTGTTCTCCATAGCATTAAATTTCTTACTTATTTAGCAAGAACGAGAATGCACTTGCTGAAACGACTGTCAACCTCTTATCCACAGGCACAGGTTTATTGATACCAAATGATCTACTGGGTGTCAAAGTTGTGCATATATCGTCGTCCTTCTATTTTTTTTTCTGTTTCTTTTAAATGCTGTAGAATTATTTATTTTATTTTAATTTTTATGATTATAATTGGTTATTAAAAAAAAAAATGAAAATATATAGTTGCTTTAAGTCTACTGTAAACATGTGCATTAGTCCTGGATCTGAAAGTGTGAAACAAATTAAAATGATTTTTTTTTTTTCATACAGCAAAAACTGTTCTCAATCTATTAACATTAATTTTTTTTTTCTCAATCCAAAAAAGAAAATCTTTTGATTATTTGGGTGGATCTAATATATTTAAACCACACATCCATTCAACATGTACAGACATGCAGCACATGCCAAATAAACAATAATAAATGTAAACAAAATAAAAATTGTAAACAAAATAAAAATTGTTGCTATCTTCTAGAAACTGTTGCTAATAGTGCTGCAAGATATAGTAAATACTAATATTTCTGGCACTAGTATATCTTCTGCTTGTTACCCAGCAAACATTGGTGTAACAAATACCTTTTTCAAATTAATTGCTTTCGTGAAAATTTAGAAAATTTATTTCAATATATGCAATGTTGTGTGTTCTTAGAGTTCTGTCGGTAATCAAATAAACGATGTATTTATAGAATTGGACATAAGTAAAACTTATGTTACCATTCTGAGCTAAAATATAAGATATTTCACTGTTTATTTCTTTTCAAGACCGAAACAACTGTCGTTTTGGAATTGATAAACCGATTGCCATAAGTGAAATTGTTTTTATAAAAATTGCGAAAACAATTTTGATTGCAGCACTCTTTTTTCGACTTGCTTCGCAGTAGACAAGTCCAATGCGTCACCCTAAATGCGGTTATTAGGACGATTAAAAATGCCATTAAAGCTTAAATGCTCCTCCCGCACCAATTTCATTATTTTTATATTTTTTTTGTCAAATTGTTTTTTGAGGCTGCAGTTTATTACTTATTTGGATACACATTTAAATCATACGTGAATTTTTAAAACACCTCTTTTATTTTGTTTTATTTTTTATTTTTTATTTTTTATTTGTTTTTTTTTTTTTTTTGTTTTCTTTTTTTTTTTTTTTTTTTTTTTTGTTTCGTTTGGGTAGAAAAATGAAAGTTAAATTTAATGAGCCTTTATTTTCAAAACAGTATTAGATTCACAAAAAACAAAATTAACTAAATAGCATTAAGAATGCAATGTAATCATAAAAAATGGAATGCAGAAGATAGTACCAAACTTAACTATTAATGAAGTTTAATGTAGATAGTGAAACATATTTCTCTTAAGTCTATAAAATTGTGAACCCTTCCTTACTTATAATTTTATAGTATTTCTCTTATAAAATTGTTGTAGTTGCACTTAATATATCCTCTGCACGTTTGTATATTAAATCCTTTTCTATTTTTACTATTTGATACTTTATATCTTTAAGTATCTTTTAACATTTAAAGGAAGTTGAAATGCATTTATGAATTCGCATGACGATACGTTTTTAACTTATTTGCATTTGAACTCGTAGTGTATGGATAGATTATACCAACAAAGGCCAAATCTTATAAAAAAAAGTATTAAAAGTTTTATTTACTCTTTTCTTGCTCCTTTATTTGTAAAAATAATAACTTTTAATTTTTTACTTTTACCACTCTTTTTTACAATAAACTCATAAGTTGTGTTTAGAACATAAATAAAACTTTTGTGATACTTCGCATAGTTTTGCATAAAATCAAATGTTTGGCCTTATGCAAATCGGGAAAGATAAATATAAAATCTAGATACTGGCACTGTGCTGCATGTTGTGCTAAAAATTTATTAATAAAAAGAAAAACTACAGTAGCGGCAGCAGCACACATTATTTGTTAAATTCTCTTACTTTGCAGAGTAAATTTAGGTAGAAACTAAATTTATGGATTCAAAAATCAATGTTGTCACAGTGGTATACTTGCTGTTTCTTAAATAACAGAAATATGTAATAATTCCTTTTTTTAATAATAATTTTTTATTGTTTTTAATTATTGAAAGTAAAAATTCTGTAAAATAAAAATTAAATATATGTTTTTAATTATTAAAATTTAACGGTTTTCCTATGATAATTAATGAAGTTGTGCATTTGTTTTAGTATTAAAAATTTATTAAGTACCTCTTTTATTGCATTGATTTTCTATCATTTGAACGTATTTATTTCTCCAAATTAATGTTTAATCAAGTATTAACAGCCAAAAACAAAAGAAAAGTAAAACTTTAGGAAAAGTCGTAAAAGTTATTTGCAATAGTCCGGGCATTAAGTTAGTAAAATAAAATCAAATAAATATTTATGACGCTTTATAAATTTATCCAACCAAATGTTTAAGTTGAAAAATACTTCAGATATTCCCTGAATATTTAAAAAACTAGAAATGTGAATGAATAGGGTTGTTGATTATTCGAGCTAAAATTTTATTAACAAAAATTTTAAAAAAGACAAATTAAAAATGAGCATTTAAATATGTATAACACTTGATATTTTAAATCCGCAAAGTGAATTTATGGAATAAATTTTTCTGAAACACCTTGAAGCACACCTTTCTGTGTCCCTAAATACGACGTAAATTGGCCCATCTTTTGAACCACTATAGACAAACGCTTACGCTTACACATAATGTCGCTTCAATATATATAATATTCAAAATTATAAATTAAAAGGTTCCCCAATAGCTCACTTAATTTGAACTATATGTCTGTACTTTTAAAACATCGTAGACAGCAGATTGAATATTACAAAGAACCTTTATTACTAACTGCGCTTTAACAACAGGTATAAAAGTTGAATTTGGAAATGAAAGGGTGTTACAATAGTTAACATAATTTGATGTACATGGCCAATTTGTTGAAACGTTATAAACAGGCGGTTAAAATTTACAAAGAACCTGATTGCTAAGTCTACTTCAACAACAAGTAAAAAATTTGAATTTGGAAATTAAAGGGTGCCCCTATGGTTGCTGTAATTTGATGTATATTGTCAAACTGTTAAACAATTAAACAAGTATAAAGTTTGGAGAAGAAATATAAGAGTATCCCAATAATAAATTTAATTTTTTTTATACACAGACGGATAAAATCTGATTTGAAAATGTTTTGTTTTGCAAGAATTACATTTGTGATATTTTACATAAATTTCTTCATAAAGCTTAATTATTTTGTCACCTAAAGATCTTGATACAGATTTCAGAAAGAATTAAATTGTTTATGAGATTCTAACTTAAGAACTAACCAACTTTACACTGCCACAAACAAAAATATTATATTCTGTGCCATTAAAAAACTAGACTTAGTCCTGCATTTCAATACGACAGAAATTAAAAATATAAATTAGTAATGATTTGTAAAATATTTTAATATTTATTTCTGTTGAAATTTCACTGAAAAAAAGTTTTATAAATTACCCCTCTCATTAATCTTTAAGATTTAAAAAAAAAAATATTTTCAGAAATGGGAATAAAAGGCCCCTAATACTCTATAAACTTTTTTACACGTAAAACAAAAGTATAATTCATTAGAATCAATATCTAAAAAACAGGTTTCTGGAAAACTGCAAGTTTGAGCTATCTGAAAAATGAGTGGCAAGGTCAGTTTCTTTCATTAATAAATTCAACTTGATTGTCAGAAATACCTAAAAAAAAAAATCAAACACTTAATTATATACCTTAAACTTGCTAGAACTGAAGTGTACAAAGAATAAATACTTGTGAACTTTTAGTTTTGCATACGAATATTAAAGGCCTGAGTTTCAAATTGTTGCTACACCTGTATTCGTCTAATAATTTGGCTGGCACTGCTTTTTTTCTCCATTCCCACAAATGCAATAAAATTGCGAAACAAATTATAATCGAATGATGTTTTTTGCGTAGTGTAACTGTGCCTTACTATTTGACATTTAATTTACATAATATGTACAAATAAAGGAGTAATTTTTAGTCATTTTTTAAGAAGGGATATTTTAATCGTGGAAAAATTAAAAAATATTATATTTTTCGCTAAATGTAATGAAGAAAAATCCTTTTTATCGATAAATCTCCATAACTGACAACACTGGGTACCCTTTAAAAACTGTAATTTTTCTGAAAAATTTTTTAAATTATGTTGTTTTTATAAAAAAAATTAAAAAATCATTAACAATTTCTTAGGATACAAAACTGGTTAAGAAAAATTATTTGCTTATGCATTTTCTACTTGTCAAATTATTAGAAGTTGCACTATGAGGGTAGGCGTTATGGCCAGCACACTGCTTACCGGATATTAAATTATTGCTTAGAGGTTTAAATAAAATTATAACTATTTATGTGTGTATAGTAGCTTTAATAAATATTTTAATGAAAGAAAAAGAAAATGATTTTTAATATAGATTTAGATGTTGTATACGAGATAAGCTACGATAAAACCTATTGCTGGTAAATAAATTTATTGTAAAAGGAGCAAAACAGAAAGCAGAAAAACATAAACTTCTCAATACATTCATGAAATAAATACATTTTCTACAATGCAACATTAGCTATTTTGTAGTTTTTGTTTGAATACTCGTACTGCTTTTTGTATTACTCCTTCCTATTTTTTGTCAGTTATAAGACAAAACTGATCAAGTTTTCAAAGTAGAATAAATGGAAAATAAAAATAATAGAATACATTCAAAAACATATGTTTAAGATTGTTGTCTACAAGACTGTTTATACTTAATAAATGTTGTTTATTCGCAACTTCACTATTCATGAGTGTGTATTTTATATAAAAAAAACAGCTGTTCTCAAGTCGACCTCAACAGTTTAAGTCAACAGCACAATGCCATAAAAAGTCTTAAAAGATTTTAGTCGATAAAAAATATTTATATTCTAGTCCATTTTAACATTAGTGCAAAACAATAAAAAACAAAAATGCTCTAGTTCAATAACAAAAAATTAAGGTTTAGGCGGTTTATTTTAAGGCCGTAAGATTATTTGTTTAAGAAAATTCGTTTTCTCATTTGTCTTTTTAAAGAAAGGAGATGACATTAATACTTTTACCGAATTTAATTATTTGTTTAATAATTAAATCTTAATTTTATTTCTGTTATGTTCAGCAAGTTCTTAGTTCGTCAAAGTAATGAAATGTTAAAAGAAAAAACTTACTAAAATGGCACACATAAAAAAATAACGAACGAAATATAAAAAATCTTTGAACAGGTTTTGGTTTTGATAAATTGGTTTTTGTTTGCAATAATTCTTGTTCGTTAAAATTTGAGAATAGGTGTTGATAAAAAAATACAAATGTCTCCAACATATACGAAATGAAGCAATTACACATAACAAAATAAGTAGATTTCGAAATTCCTTCGTTAATTATTCTTTTTAGCAATATATTGTTTAAAATACAAAACCCCAAAAGAGATTATTCACCAATTGGTAAACGAATTTGAAGGCACAAATAGGAATGTCATTCAGAGCATCAGATAACTTTGTTGTTGGTAGATGCGTCGAAAACGTAACATGATTCAGTTATTTTAACATTGCTTAAAAAACTGTTGTGAACAGTGAATCTTGTGCTTGTTTACATTTAAGTATAAACGTGTAAGATCTTATCGGAATAAAATGTATTCGGATTGTATCTTTTCCAAACTTTATGTACTGTTTATAAACATATGATGGATTTTGGTCTTTATTTAATTTGCTTTTTTGTTCTAAAAATAAAATCTCGTAATATTTAAAAAATAAATGTCGAAAGTAAATTTCGTTCACACAAATGACATAGCAAAATAATTGTAAAAAACAAGTTGAAAACTATAGCAGAAAGAACCGAAGACATACTGCTATGGAAGTGGGAAGGCAACATATCGCGTCGCTACGGTGTTTCGGCATTTCACAGCTTGTTATACCCTTTACCACAGGTTCAAAAAGTTTTTAATTCCGTTTGTAATTTCTACAATATCCATTTCCGACCCGACAAAGTATATATATATATATATATATATATATATATATATATATATATATATATATATATATATTCTGATTCCCTATGCTAGTGAAGTCGTTTGAGTGATGTCCATCCATGTAAGTGTTGAAATCATCTTTGATCTAGACAAAATTTAAATACGTCAATTGGTCGGACATACTTTTTAAAATTTGCTATTGAAAATCAGCAAGATCGGGACATGCCCTTCGAGGTAGCGAGGAAAACATCACGACTGTCACTTATTTTAACATATCATTTGGGGCAAATCTAGCTTAGCGAAGAAACTCATTTCAAAAAACAAAAAAAAAAACAAAATTGGCGCTCACCTATATTTTCCAAATTACGGGCCTCTCATCTTTTAATAGAAAAATATTTTTTCAGATATCAATGTGGGTTTAAATGCTTTTGAAGAGATCTTTTAGGAAACACACAAATTGTTTAAGAGCTGATGACATTTATATGCAAAAGTTTATTTTTTTTTTCTTATTTTTTAATTTTCTATCGCATATATGATGAAGGGTATACAAATTTCGGCATATCCGAATATAGCACCCTGACCGAAGTAAGTGACCTTAAAAATTTATTTCGATTCTCAAATTTAAAATTTCTTTTTAATTATTAGTCAAAATTTTTTATTAGTTTAACTAATTGAATAATATTAACTCGGATTAATTCATGTGTATAACAAATTTTAAATTTATTAAGAAAATTTGTTGTGTCAGCTTTGAAACAAAAATTAAAACCGATTTTTTCAAAAGATTGCAAACCTCTGACCAAAACTATTCTAAGATACATAAATACACTTATCCTACGTTAGCAGCGCTGGTAAGAAAATATGAAAAGTATATTTGAACGTTTATATGCTGCAAATATTTAATTTTCCAAGGTCTGCTAGACAGTCTGTCCTCTCTCTTATAAAGAAATTGTACCCGTACAACATTAAATTATACTCTTCTAATGAATTATAAATATACAAGAAAAAATTTACTACATTGTTACTTATTTTGTTATTTTATTTTGCTATTAGAGCAATTGCAAGTCTTTCAAAAACCAACAAAGTAGAAGTTAAATGTAGCAGCAACAAAAAAAAAATTTTCTGTTGTTGTAAATTATCTGGCCGGAAAAACGTTTTAATACTAAAACATTAACATTAACTCGAAAGAAAATTAAAGATACACATTTAAAGTTTTAAAATGTACAAGTTCTTTTTTTTATTACATTGAATTAAAATTGCAAGACCAGCAGGGTCAACAACTAGATAACAAAGTATTAACAAAATAAATTTTTTACAAACACTGTAGACCAAACATAACAAAATAAAACCTGAAGATTATAAAGTAAATTATGTTCAGATGACATGCATTTCGCATCCAGGGCCTTAAATATATATTTTGTTAAAGAAATTAATAGTAACTTCAACGAAAGGAACTACTGACATATCACTATGTTAAAAGCTTTAAAAATACAATATTTTAACTTTGTCTTTTTTAGATAACAGCTCATTGAGGATGTGCATATTTGTATTTTTTAATTTGTTATAAATAAATCATTGCTTACACAACGCATAATTTAATTTGATGGAGCATTTTTTTTTTTTTTTAAATTCAATTTTATATTCCTTGAAGTTTCTGACTGCTGCAAATACATTTAACAATTTGTAGTAAGAGTAATCAATCTAAAGATTTCTGTTAAAACATGATGCATCTAGATACAAATACTGAAATGGAAAATTTAAATACAATTAGTTTCTTGCTACTATCTTTATCTTAATATTGTAATAGATCTTAATTATAAGTATTGGGGAGGACGACGAGGCTGAGAACAGCGTTTGAATTATTTTCAGTATAAATTAGTTGTTAGTGCTATTTGAAGTGAATAAGAAATCAAATTACATTTGGATAAATAAACACGTTCGGTCTTTTGAATACAATTGATTTAATATATTATTTTAATGCAACCACTTTTATATTTTAGGCATTGTTGTCAATTCAAATTAATTTCAAGATTTGTCTTTCAAAGTTATTCAAACTTATTATGTAAAATGTTGAAAGAAATAAGAACTAAAGAAATGCAACAAAAATTATTTATTCTTATTTAGCAGAAATTGCTTTTCTAATTCCATATTGTAACGAAATATAAAACTTAATGTTAAAAGATTTCTAAAGTCACGCGACGTTGGCTTTAAATCAAGGAAGGATCTGGTGGTATGCCAAGATTACCAAGTGTAAAGCTCGACAAATGCAAACAACTTGAAACAAATAAAATTTTGTATATTTTAAAATTAGATCAAAATCTATTAGGTTTGATTTGTTATTTTCTTTTAGTTGTTAAAGTAAGCTAATTGGGCCTTATAGTAAATGTAAATAAAACAATTTTATTACATTTTTACCCTGACGTTTCGTCAATTTTCTGTTGACGTTTTGAAAGGGCTTTCGTCTATATTTGGTTAAACAGATAATATTATTTTATAATGAACAGTTACATTTGTAATTGTAAAAACAATTGAAAAATATAACAAACATTTAAAAATTGATATTCCTGTAGTCGTTATTTAAGGGCAACACTATAGCTCGCGCTTATATTGTCAGTATCTTCTTTATGGTTCATTGTTTTATTAATTTTTTTTTATATAAGCTCTCAATTATGAAACGTTTTTTATCTACTTTCTCTTTGTCAAGTATTTTAATGTTGTCAAAATCAGCTGTGTGTCCTGTTTGTATTATGTGTTGAGCTAATGCTGTTGATCTTTTTCCTCTCTCGATGTCCAGCTTATGCTCGTTTACTCTAGTATGTAATGTTCTTTTTGCTTTTCCTATATATGTATAAGCGTCCACAGTGTTGTTCTGCATTTCCCTAACAACCTACTTCGTATACAATGTTATTTTGTTGTAGTTTGTTCGTTCGTGTTTTTACATTTGGAATTATTGTCTTCAATACTCTGTTAGGTTTATAGGCAAGGCTTATTTTGTTGTTTTTGACCGTTTCAATTATGTTTTTTGTTGTCAGTAAGACCTGGTATGTAATGTATACTGCAAAAAATTTTTGTTGAATCTTTTTCCGTATTGTTGTTTGAATGATTGTCTTTATTATTTATTATTATAACACGTCGATTCAGTTAGTATTTTAATTAGCTTAATTCGAAAACAGTTGTCCTTTAGTATTTTATTAATACGTTTAATGTTGTCATTATGGAATTTAATGTTGCTGATGCTCAATACTCAAGATATCAGGTTTTTAAAGTATTTGTTATTTGATATTTTGGGTGTGGAGTAGAAATTCATTATTCTCCCAGAAGATATTTCTTTTTTATACCAATCAAATTTTATGTTGTTGTTTATTCTACATATTTTTGTGTCCAATTATTTGATAACACCGTTTTCTTCCGTTTCAATTGTAAATTGTAATGATATTTGTTTAGTGTCTTTAGAATTTCAGCTTTGTCATTAATTTTCCCTAGAGCTAAAGTATCATCAACATAGTTTACTATATATTTAATATATATATTTTTGTCTGTAGTTCAGCTAAAACATCGTCAAGTAATTTGTCCAATATAATATCGGCAATTGTCGGAGAAAGTGGATTTCCCATTGGCATTCCAAATATTTGATTAAAAATTTTTTCAGCATAATTGAAATAATTGTTCTTTATTAAACAGAATTGTAAGATCTTCAGGAACTTAGATCTTCGAATTTTCGTAAATTGTTTAACCTTGTTCCATTCAGTCATGATATTTCTAATAGCCATATTAACCGGTGTATTTGTAAAGAGGTAAATAACGTCAAACGATAATATCTCATTATTCTCTATGTCGATATTTTTTAAACTTTCTATCATCTAAAAATAATTTTTAATGTTTCGTTTTTCGGAAACCATATTCTTTAAAATTTGTCCAACATATTTTGTCAACTGGTAGCATGGAACTTCTACAGATGATACTATCGGTCTGACGGGAGTACCAGGTTTATGAATCTTGAGTAGACAATAAGTTCGTGGACTATTTAGAGGTGAATAAAGTAATTTTCTCTTTGGAGCGAAGTCAATATCACCATTATTAAATAACTCACAAACAATATTGTTGAAGTGTAATAGTTGAGTCAAATCTCAGTATCTTATAAGTGTTTTTATCTTCTATTAATTTTTTCATTTTCTCTGTGTATTATTGTTTGTTCATTGCAACTTTTCTGTTTCCCTTATCTGCTTTTGTTATCATAAGATTAGGGTTTTTCTTTAAAAATGTGTTGATATTGGTGTAAATTTTTAACATAAACTTTTCTTTTGGTGTATTTCTTATATTCTTTTAAATCTATTTATATTATTAGCAAGGTTACTTCTTGCTAATTCTTTTTCCTCATCCACCTTTGCATCCAGTGCTTGAATACACTGTTATAAGTCCGCTTATGAAAATTGTGAACTATTCTCCAGAAGAGAGTAATTATCAATATTCGAAGGGGATGTTAATATCTGTTTTATTTTCAAACCAGTTTTCGTTATTTTTGAGTCCACAAATATGAAATTGTTTTTCTTTTAGTTTATTTAGTTTGTTCATCTCTGTTGTTTTGATTTTATTTATTATGTGTTTCGTTCTTTCTTTCTGTTATCGTATAAAAGTTTTAAAGTCTTCTTCTGTCAACATATTTTAAATTTTGTCGTTAATGTGAGTGAGAGTATGTCTTATAATTTTAATTTTATTGATAGTCTGTAGTAGTAGTGTCGTCCAAATTCAATAAATTTTTATTTTTTATTTTATTCAATGATCTTAAATTTTCTCTTTAATGCTTCAGATTCAAATAATTGTTTTGCCTGTGATGTAGTGTTAGTGGTATGTTTGGGTATAATACCATAACTTCGACAAGCTAAAGTGTATATTGTTGCTGTTGTACGTGCTAACGAATTAGCAATTTTTTTTTTAAGATTTACTGATATTTTTAATACCAGTTTACTTTTACTTTTATTTAAATAACACTGTCGTATTAATCTTGATTGTATTTTTAGTAATTAAGAATAAGAGTAGAGTACTATAAGCTTTAAGCAGACAGGAGAAATTTTAATTATTTTGGTTTGCTTTTTTTAGCTCCTCCAGTGATAGACCACAATAATCTGTGCACAATATGTTTCCATATCATGGAAAATGTAAAACATTTTCCCGCTGTTTTTTTCTGCTTCAGCATAAATAATATCGTTATGTTGCAAAAAAGAGTAAAAAAAATATTTTTTGTGGCAGTGGTAACCGTGGTAGTAAATAATAAATACATGATCTCTTCTGCTTGGTTTTGCAACAAACAAAAAACTTTAAAATAATGTTTCCATTTCATTTATCATGTTAACGTGTTGTGGTAAGATTCAATTCTATATACAATGCGGATCAATGCTGAGTGAATATATGTACAAATTTTTTCCTTTTCAATATTCTACTACCATTAAGTCGGTTTTTGTTGGTTAATAAAATAGCTTTATTTCCTAGTAAACAAAATGGATGTACAAAATTTATATTATTTATTTATTTAAGTTGGGATATTAAAAAGCAAAAAAAAAAAGTTTATGTGTAGAAAAAACAAGCATGAATAAAACATTTGTTCTTAAATTATAACATTGTGTTTTTAAATAATTTGTTTCCTGAAGATTCCACCTAATTGTGTGGCGAAATATTGACAAAATAAAAAACAATATTTTTATTTTAAAATCTGACCTAGTGAGTTATTTGATTTTATTGAGACCTTAAAAATTAATATAAAAGACATAAATTTATAAAATTTTATAGGTAAGAAATAAAAACTTACAACTTTGTGTGTGATTCTAATGAAAACAGAAAACCGCGTCATGACATATGAAAAAGTTTGGATACAAAAACTTGTCAAGATAATGAAAGGAAATGCGCTTGCTCCCGGCGCTACAATTACAGGAATGTTAAAAAAAAATACACAAAAAAATAAAAATAAATAAAACAAAATTCTAATTAAAAACGAAAACGAAAGATAATTATGAATTACTAAAAATATGAAATTAAAACTATTTCAAAAACTTATCACATATAATCTTAATATACTTATTACTAAAAATGCAATATTTCCAAGGAATGAATAAGGATATAAGTAAAACATAATAAGGAAATTAGTAAAAACATATTAAATCTAATTTATAATTAATTAGCCACGGTGGTAACTATGGTAGCTATGTCTAAAAATTTCAGGTAAGAGTGAAAGATTCGACGTATCAATATCCTCATTAAGACCACCAATTCCTGAAACATATAAACCATCTGACCAGCTTAATCAAATTTCTTGATTGAAAATCTCAGAAAAAAGAGAATTATAATGATGCTAAAGTTTTCGAGAAAAATTTTGCAGCAGATTCAGGGCATAAAAGCAAAAGGGAGTGATACTGAACTCCCTACAAATGAAATTATTAGAAAATTTTGAAATAAATGACTGATAATTACGATTAATACCGCACGAAAAATGGTGAACCACACCGAGAACTCATACACCAGTACAGGCCTGATGCTTACCTTTGCTTTGACCCCTGACTTAGGTGTTTGTTAGTTAGCAGTTTCGTAAACATATTTTTTATGTTTTGAGCCTTGCTTATTGCCATTCGTGAATGTTTATTAAATTTTAAGCGCTTACTAAAAGTAACACCAAGGTACTTAATCTTGTCTTTAAAGGGAGTCTCAATGCCATCTAAAGTCAATTTTAAGTTTGTGGAACAACATAGTGGCACTTCTCTGATGGATTCCTTAAACAATTAGCCTCTGATTTACTGGGGTTAATTTTTATCCCCCAACTTTTGTAAAAATCATTAATTACCACAAGGTGAGCAGAAACTCGTTCCAGAGGAGAATTTGAAGACCGGTCATGAACATATACCAGAAAGTCATCAGCATGACGAATGCTTCTAAAGTCAGCCAAATAGTGAGGCAAGTCGTAAACTAACACACTGTAAAGTGGTTTATGCTGGAAAAAAACTTGATTAATTTTTACAAAAAAAGCCTATCTTGAAAAAAAACTCCTAAACAATTTAACTATGAAGGGATCAGACGTGATCCGAATAAGCTAAAATAAAATTCCATATTGGTACGCATAATCAAAAGCTTTCTCTATGTCCAATGAGACTGCCACAGTACATCGGTGGGACCTCAAATTCTAAATTACATCATCATGAAATTTAAAGCCAAATTGATTTCGAGGAATGTAATCAAAGTCTACATCCACCTACATCCTACATCTCAATGCCCTTTCGAATAACTTACCTAAATTCGATAACACAGCTATGGGTCTCGAATTGTTCACCTCAAAGATATGTGGCTTCTTCTGAAGTGGGTATATCTTTTCAATCTTCCAGGAGTTCGGTAAAAACCCATTACTTATACAATTGTTGAAAATTATAGTCAAATAATCCAGCGCAGCCACAGAAAGCTCTTTTAAATGAAAATTAAATATATTGTCTACACCCGCAGATTTCCTTGTGTTTAAAGTTCTAATTAACGAGTTTAATTCCGAAGGGTTTGTAAAATGTGTAGCATCAAGATTATTCAAGGGCCTAAAATTTTCGTCAAAGCTATACAAACTTGCTGGAACACGCGCAAGGTAAAAGTCTCTTGTGAAATTATTGGCGCAAATCATTCACGTAAACAATATTATTTACAATGAGTTTTTTCTTTTATTTCCAATTATGCTACTTATCTGCCTCAAAGCGTTAGGTCCAGGTTTAATATTTTTCAACTTATCCCTGAACGAGTTCACCTAACTAATTTCAACTTTTTCTTTTATTATTATCTTAAATAAGTTTGATTGCGCTGAAAGAAAATTATTTATTGAAAACTTTTTTCAACTTTCTCTGCTAAAAATTTTTAATTTTAATTTTTTTAATCTCATCAGGGACATAAAACTTTCTAATACCTAGTTTTATAAGCTCAAATGTTCGATAAAAGTATCTATGTTCGAATTTTCTATATTTCTATTCGCTGGGATGAGAAATGTGTTCAACTCGCTATCCAGATCTCTTTGAAAATTTTTCCAATTGGTTTTCTCATACGATATAAAACAGCGAGAAGGAAGAAATATTAGATTGAAACTAGCTAAAGTGATTCGCAATGGGATAGTAATCTAAAAAGGTAGAAAAAGAACTAATAGAAAAGTTACGAATGTTAAAATCCAAAAAAAATTGAATTCCCGTTTAAAACGAAGGTCTTATGTCACAGACTCTTTTTCATTCAACTGTTTCGCACACTTTACCTTCTGAATTATTGAATACTTAAAAGTAGTTTTTTCTGGACTATTCGTCTAAAACGAAATATATCATTTCTAGTAATATTTTTCTTCGTGGATGGTTAATTTTTTCAATGAAAGCAATTGATTATTAAAAAAAAAATAAGAATAACAAAAAGATAAAGAAAAAGATAGTTTATGCAAGATCAGAGAAATCTCTTATTTCATATGGGAGCTCACCTCAAAATAAGGATATTTAGTTTTCCATTACAAATGACTTCCAATTCAAATATCTCTTCAACAAAATTTACCAGTAAAGGAACATTTCGTCATGATAATTCCTTTAATTGGGAATATAATATAAAATTCTTAAGAAAACCAACAAAAATTACCAATAAAAGATTTTAAATAACTTAGTTTTATTTGAAAGCTGTGATTTAAAATCTCAGAAACATAATTGAAACAAATGTGATAAGTTAATTTGAGTATTTTGCTGAAACATGTGCAACCAGTTCTTATACTTTATTTTCTTGTTTGTTTGTTCATTTTCTTAGAAGAAATTATATTTTTTTTTTCTAAAATTTTTCTTTATACATCCATGACAAAAACAACAGGGCTGACATACTCTTTTGTATAGAAAAAGAAATAAAAAGTCGCGTATTATAGTTTTTTCGCCGGCACTACTTTTCTATAATCTACGTAAGCACCCGCTGGCTTTTGATAAACATCAATAACCGAAGAAAGACGTAAAAACTAAAGCAAGCAATACACTGTCGAGGTAAATTAAGAAAAGAAAAAGTGCAACATGAAAGAATATCAAAGGGGGGTTTGTTATTTAAGAAAAAATTGTGTTGATTGAAATAATTTGTAAGACATGAGCAAAAAAAAAACTTCCTTAATTTTTCTAAAACGAAAGGAAATTTTATATAATTTCCATTTCCAATTACATAAAAATAAAAAAAAACCTGCGTGCGTAAATTGCGATTGTTTTGTTTTATTATTTCTTCAAAAACCTCCCCGGGTGCTTTTTTATATCAAGACAATCATACAATTTAAAAGTTGTTTACTTAAAACGTTTGTTTTTCTCTTTCTAATACTCGTATTGTATAGTTTTTTGTTTAAAATCAAATTTGAATAATTGTGTAATTAAATTTATGTTTAATTGTGAAATAGCATATATATTGTGCAGAAGTAGTACTCGTAGTAAGAAATATCAAGAGAGTTTTTATCTTCCTCTTCTGATCCACTTCTGCTTGATTGCAAAACTTGTTTGTGTTTCAGCAAACATAAAATGCGCTCGTTATACTCAAGTATAAAGAATTAAATTGAAATACATTTGATGTGTTCTTTTTTTATTTATGTATTTTTTCTTTCTTTAATACGTTTTTAAAAAAGCAGCAAAAAATATACATACCGTTAGAATCACATAAGTAGTTAGAAGAGTGGTAATAAGCTAAAAACTACTCTTAAAATGAAAGCCAGTGCCAATATCGATATTCTTCTTTAATATTTTAAATACAACAAGTATAAAATAACGAGTGAATTAGGAATGTTGTTTCATGTTGTAGCTTTAAGTATCAGTATTTGGCAGGATTAGAATTAACTTTAAAAAAAAAAAAAAAAAATAAGTAATCGTACTTAAGTATTTCTAATTTTATTATTTTACTATATACGCACCAACGTTTTTAGTGCATTTTTAATCCTGAAACTTTTTACAGTCATATTAGAAATAAATTTATTTTCTCTATGGTTTTTTATGCAGTTTTTTCGATTCATGAATGTATTGGTACGTATATATAAGTAAATGTGTGTTATTTGATTAAAAAAATACTGCTTCTGAGTCGTTGTAGGACTAACAAATATAACAATAGATTTGGAGTTAATCCTTTTATTCGACCTTTCTTTGGTTAACAAAATAAAATATTTTTTCAAACTTAAGGTCAATTTTGATGTTAGATATTTTCTTTATTTATTTAAATATCCAATATTTCCCTATCCTCTGGATAGCATCATAAGGGATCTCCAATAATTATTGATGCACAAAAATTCAACTAGACAATTATAATTTATATATTACAGATTTACACTTACAATGAGTAACAATAAACAAACAAAAAACAAATAAAAAATATCCACTTGTTCCTATATCCAATATTTCACTAATTGTTACTGTTTTTGTTTATTAAATTTCTATAGATTTGAGCGCAGTTTGCTACGTCTGTTTTGTAGTTCATAATTTCGTCTTTGTTTATATATATAATGTGTAGCATTTACAATATGAAACGGTTGTCGTAATTATCCTCTCTCTGTAATATTTTCACTTTCTCCAGAGGATAGCGAAATATTGGATATTTAAATAAATAAAGAAAATATCTAACATCAAAATTGACCTTAAGCTTAAAAAAAATTTTATTTTGTTAACTAACAAAAACATTTACGTTAGGACGTTTACGAGTACAAATGTTATGAATACATAAATAGTAAGTCCGTTATTATTTACTGCTTCAGTGTTTTATGAAATGTTCAAAAACAAACAAAAAAGCGCCGTTGGGGCTAAATCCAACTTCGTTTTTATTAAAGTTTCAATTTATAGTTTGAATTAGCTGAAATTGTTAAATCCTTTTTGGGATCTTATAATCAGGGAGCCAGACGATTACACGAGGTCCAGACACCAATATTTAGGTTGAAATAAATTTTATAAGGTTCGTTAATTACTCCTGATACTTTTAAATCGAAAATAGTTTCATAATTTTATTGTTTAATGGGAGTCAGGTACTAAAAAGAACGATGACCTTTATTGTCATCCTGCATTTTTATGTTTTTCTTTTTAAGGTTGAAATCGAAGAAATTAAAATTCAACATAAATAATGACATTAGTTATGTTACTCTGTCAGACTGAATATAGCAATTTTAATTTGGTTATTGCTAAAATAAAGAAACCCAATGATAAAACATTTATATCTGAAATAAATATCATACAAGAGTTACAATATTTTTAAATTCGTCACGACGTTATCAACTTCTAATACATATACACACTTACATGTTGTATGCATTAGTGGGTTAACTCAAGTAATAGAATCTGTACAGTATTTAAAAATCACCTATAAAAATATTAAAAAGGTATAATGTCCTGGATTTTACATAGCACTAAATCTGCAATTCACAAAATCTTTTTATGTGACATATTAAGAAGCAACAAACTCCAATAAAAGATTATCAGGAATGTAGTTTGGAGTTGCCTTATATTTATAAATGTAACACAAAGTTATTAGAATTTTATGTTGTTTTTTAAATATTTTCTTATATCACGAAGCACACTAAAATACAAATAACTAAAATAAAAGTATTTCATAATATTTTTAAGAAATACATATTTATTATAAAAAAGTACACAATGAATTGTAGTACTGCGGGGAAATCATATCCGAATGGTCATTTCGCTTCTGCTCATACAGCTGTTTTGTCTTTCATTTTTCTACATAAAGGTTGCCGTTGGAAACCATTCATATGAAAGATTTAATGAAGGAATAAAAATTGTAAACAATTTGTAAACATAAGAAATGTGCAGATGCAAATACGTCAAAATGAAAAAAAATGTTTTATTCTCAAAAAATAATTACTCAATGGTTACTGTGTTTTTGAAAAAAAATTTTAACTGCATTTTTGTTTTGTTGGTTGGATATTGTGCTTGCTCATTTAATCAATTTGGCTTGAGATAAAAGACTTTTAAATTTTTATTACAAAATTTGGGTAGAAACCACTGATGAGCTAAATAAGCAGTAGTAAAATGTCCACATGGATATGCTCTCCCCTCAGTAACACATTCCATTCTGTAGTTTTATATAAAAAATATTTCATAAGAATATCATAAAATAATAATTTTTTATTTTAGATTAACGTAAAAAAGATTACAAATAAACACTTTTCATAATAACGAAAATAATAAAAAAAAGCACAATATTCTTTTTTTAATTTATAATTGATAGCAAGTAGATACAACATTTTGGAACCTACAATATGTTTCTGTTTTGGTAATGTTAAAAAAGAGAAGATTGGGACGGTATAATTACTGTTCGCACTGTATATGAGCCATTGATTATATCTCAGTCTACCACATATACATAAATAAAAATCTAAAAGGCCCTTGCTGAAAGTGTGACATATCTAAGAAAAACTCGATCTAAGATCTTTTTGTAGGCCACGTCTGAAGATTGTGTTACTAAAGAACTTTTCTTAACGCTTGACTCAGAAACTTAAATTTTGAGTTTTGATAATATTGCAAAGAGGCTCGACATGAAATAAATATTAAAATAACTCTCTCAGAAGCCCAAAATGTGAAAAACGATAATGACCATAAGTACTGAAACACAAAAATAAAATATCAAAACTGTACATAGAACTGACCGTTGCAGCTGTATTTTACTATTCCAAGAATTGAATTAATTTGCGTCTTGTTTTCTGTATTTTTATAACTAGTATGGCCAACGATCGACCACATTAAACACTATTTAGATGTGGTGCATGTATTTTAAGCTTTAAAATTATTTAAAAGCAGATATAGAATTTATTGTAATTAGGATATCATTTTAGATAAGTCTTAGTGCGTGATATACTAAGCTACCCTTGTAAAACTTCTTTAAAATTCCTTTTAAAGCATAAAAATTACATTTACTGGAAATATAAATTAGCAATAAAATACGAAAACACTTTCATACAAGGGACATCAATTCATTTAATTTTCAATAATAAATCGAATCTTAGAAGAACCTCTGTTGATGATCTAAGTTCTTTGCTAAAATAAGCTACAAATCTAGATAGTAATATGGATCACTTACAACTTTTCAGATATTCTGCTCAAGCGCAAGGGCAGCAAAATATCTGCATCTAGAATATAGTGTGTTTTTCGTCAAATTCCGATGTAAAATGTAAGTGTAAAAGTCATAAAGTCATAAAGTCACATAATTACATTTAAACAAAATTCAAATATCAGCGTTCACATTATCTTAATTTATTAATCTTACTAAATCGAATTTACTGCTTTTCAGCGTTGTTAACAATCTTCTATCAACAAAGAGGGAGAAAAAATTTACAATAAACGTGACCTATGGGCGATCAAGTAGCATATTATTAACAAGTGCTGTAGTGCCACCAGAGAATTTTTACAAAAGCTTGATATCGATGAATTCAATGGCGTAGATATTTAAAAATTTAATGAAATGAAAACTTTAAAAGTTATTGTTAGGCCAAACTCGTATACATCAAAATTAAAAAACAACCTTTGAATATTTATTTATAAAATTTAAAGATGTTGTTTAGATGAATGTACATTGTTACATTTTCTTTTGTTTTACAATAACTAACGAAACGTACATTTTTGTAAACTAATTCAATTACCATTATTCTTACATCGAATGACCAGCATCAATAAATAGAATTTCAGCGATGGGAAAATTAAAACATTTGTAATTCAAAACACGCTTATAAATTCAAATGTCAACTAAAAGCACAAGCCCTTGTTTAACGCTCTACAACATCTAAAAAAATGTTTTATTTATTTTACAAGTTTAAATAAATTTGATTAGAAATTGGAAAATTTTCAAGAACTTTATATTTTGTGTTGTATGATTTTGTTATCTAAAATGTGTTTTTTCACGAAACTAAATATATGTATATTGAAATTAGTTTTATGTTCTATCATTTTACAAATATAACACACAAAATGTGTTTGTTTGTATGTTTCTTTTTCGTTAGGCTATAGCAGCTGTCTACATCGGTATACTGATCTTCTTGAAATGTATTCATTATTAGATATGCAGCACGTACAAAAGAGTACTTATTTTTTCTAAATTTTCCGTGGGCGTGGCAATTCCCATATAAAGTAAATATTAACTACAAAGACGTAGTTGGGGTTCATATGTTTGTTTTTTCCTTAAAATTTATATGTGTGTTTGCGATAACTTAAGGCAAACAATTAAGTCGCATATATAAACAATTTAGGCATTAAAAATTATCTGATTGAGTGCGGAAGCAAAGCATGTCAGACTACAGTTAGTTACTCACATCCCCAAAACACATTTGTTAAATAATTTGTTATTAATTCTATAAATTCGATGGTTGTTCTCCAGTTTTGCATAATGGGTTAACAATTTCTTGAACATTGCAACAACAACAAAAAATATATTTAGAGTCGTTAATGTACGTTTATCCTGAAAAAATAAAATAAAGCAACAATAGGTAACTACAATTTATAATTTTCTGCCCAAAATCTTTTAAATAAAGAAATAAATAAACAATGCTAATTTCGTTTTATTTGCTTTTTTTTTTTTTTTGTTTTTTGGAGTTATTAATCAATAATTGACAAATAAGTAGCAAAAATGGCGAAAAATTTCTCATTTTATCTTTAATTTTTAGCAGATTCTTGTGATTCTATAGATGAAATAAAAATACAAAGGGATATAAAAACAAAAATAAAAAAAAAATTATTTATTTATTTATATCCTGCATTTCACAGCTGAACAGTCTGTAATCTCGCTTTCAGAACGTACAGCATGAGTATTAGTTTATTTTAATTGAGATGACGTAACTGTACTTAAAACTAAAATTTGTTCAATTTTGAGTACCAAAAAACATGGAACTAATTAGTTAAACAATAAAGTTTACTTCGATTTTAAAAGCTAGAAGAAGAACAATTTATGTAAAGTTTGTATAAAGGAATTAAAAATCATTTTAAAACATTAAATACATTATTAGTAAAGGATTTTTAATGTCCATAAAACAAGCCTTGCTAATTTTTTCTATAAAAACTGTAATATGATCGCTGATAATGCCGATAAAGTATAGATCGAGACGAAAAAAATGTAACAATTAATTGAAATATCCCTAAAGTCGTTTCTAAGAAAAGTGATTTCATCCGGATTAGGCATAAAAAAGCGTTGCTGTGTTTTTCATACTTTCATGACGTATGGACAGTCATACTGCTAGGGCAATTTTGAAAATGTTACAGGGGACAGCTGATTGTTAAGAAACTGTAGGTTAAAAAATAAGAAAAATATACTTGTAGCAAACCACGACCATATATATATTTATAAGTAAATAGAGTTATTTTTAGTCGGCAAAAAAAGGTAATTAGGTTCAAGTGTGTATTTTTAAACGCTAAAAAATTACCACCTACAATTGTCTTTTAACAGCTTTAATTTTATTGGCAAGCTTGTTGAAAGTTAAGTTGACTAATGATTGCAAAGCAAATTATTAAATTACTGCTCGTGAAATGGTCATCTAGAGTAATTTAGCAAGTTGCTCTGCAAAGTGTAATTGAAAAGGTGAATTGCATGTGCAATACGTACTCAAATAATAAATTTCTCATGGTTAGTAACTTTATTAGCGTCATTAAAAATATGCCATTTGCTTCGGTTTCTTTTTTTAGTTTCTCTGCTTTTATTATTCGCTACTTTAGTTTTTTCATTTTATTCCATAAAATTCTTCGTAATCCCAATGGCGATTGTGGCAGTTACAAATAAACCCACTTATACTTTAGCCACAGACAGATAGTGGAATTAGGAGAAAATGTGTCTATACATATTTGTAATTGGAATGTGAGTGGTTTCACTACAAACTACAGCTGGTGCACAAACGGACTGGCTGACTCTATGTTGTGTGCAAATAACTTGTGAATAGAAACCGGTCACGTGGTGCTGAGTACGCAATTAGAATGAAAACATGAAGACGAAGAAACACCATCCACATTGGTTTGCACTATTGTTGACAAAAGTTATTAAACCATGGTGGTTTTTATGGCTCAAATTGCTAGTTGTTGCCGCTGATGGCAGCAATTAAGACTAGCAATCATAAAGAAAAATGTTTTAATTACTTTTTCCATAAATTTGAAAAAGAAGCTTAAATAGCTCTACCTGAATAGAAAATGTACTCAGTGATAGTAAAGTTTTTACCATTTTGCGATTTTTTATTCCTTTGACCGTGACAATAATCAGGATGATGTTGCTTTCTTTATTTGCTTTAATTACTAGCAAATGTGTATGGCTCTTGTACCTATCTATGAAAATATGATCTATTGACAACGAACTGCTGGAATGACAATACAATTTTTCTGTCAACACAACAACAATAACAGTAATAAGCCGACCATCAAAAATTGCTTCTTTGAAATGATTTATGTGAGTAAAATAAACACTTCCGAATTTATAGCCGAATTTTTCATTACAATACCTGTCATATTTGTTTCGTTTGTTTATCATCTCATTAGCAGTAAAACTCACCCAGATTTAATATTTTCTTGGTTATCGCCAAGAGTGTTTATTAATTAAGCTTAGATAATAAGCAAATCATGTGTGCATGTGTTCGCATTGCTAAATCTAAATAGTTTTCTAAAAGTATTTTTCTTAAGATAAAGAACAGCAATAAACGATGTAATTAAAAAAAGTATACGTGTATCTTTATGCCATCATTAATAAAAGTTATTATTAATGCTGCTTCGTCTTATGAGCCAATTATTCTATTATTTCAAAACAAAATAAATTTAAATAATTGGCCAAAGCCCAGAGTAGTAAAATGAGGAAGCCTACAATTTATCTTCTTACTAAATATAACACTAAAATTAAGCATTATTTGTTAATACTATTAAACATTAATTAATTTTGTATATTTTGTGTTTACCTCATTTGATTTTTTCTACTTTTTGATTTTTGCTTACTTCTAGATTATCCACGGGTTGAAGTTGGTCCTGAAAATCCACTGCGTATAGAACGGGACCGTACTGCAAAATTGGAGTGTAATGTTGATGCAAAACCGAAGGTACCTAATGTGCGTTGGACACGCAATAATCGCTTTATTAGCTCCAGTCTTACCCACACAATACACCGTGTAAGTACACAAGATGCTGGAAAATATACTTGCTCGGCTGACAACAATTTGGGCAAGACAGGCGAGCAGGAATTAATATTGGACATACTGTATCCTCCTATTGTGGTTATTGAGTCGAAAACTCGTGAAGCAGAAGAAGGCGAAACAGTTAATGTGCGTTGTAATGTTACGTCTAATCCAGCACCCATAACAGTGGAGTGGCTTAAGGAGGGTTCGCCTGAGTTCCGTTATTCAGGTGAAGTTTTAACGTTGTCATCAGTGAGAGCTGAAAATGCTGGCAATTATATTTGCAGAGCAGTAAATATAATTCAGTCTTATGGACAGGAGAGAAGCGAACGTATTGGAAATTCTACAGTAGCGCTATTGGTGCGTCATCGCCCCGGACAGGCTTATATAACACCTAATAAGCCAATTGTTCATGTAGGTAATGGTGTAACCCTGACCTGTTCAGCAAATCCTCCTGGATGGCCAGTACCCCAATATCGTTGGTTCCGCGATATGGATGGTGAATTTTCTGCAACGCAAAAAATTTTAGCTCAGGGTCCCCAATATTCTATACCAAAGGCCCATTTAGGTAATGAGGGTAAATACCATTGTCATGCCGTCAATGAATTAGGTATTGGAAAAATGGCCACCATTGTCTTAGAAATTCACCAGCCACCCCAGTTTTTGGCCAAACTGCAGCAACATATGACCCGTCGTGTTGCAGATGCCGATTATGCGGTGACCTGTAGTGCTAAGGGTAAACCAGCGCCTTCAGTTAGATGGCTTAAAGATGGAGTAGAAATTTTACCTGAACTTAATTTGTACGAAGTGGTTACAAATCCCGATCAAGGTCCTAATGGCATGGTATCCGTTCAGAGCATGCTAAAATTTCGTGGCAAGGCGAGACCGAATAGCAATCAATTGGTACCTGGTGATAGAGGTCTTTATACATGTTTATATGAAAATGAAGTCAACTCAGCAAACTCTAGCATGCAGTTGCGCATTGAACATGAACCTATAGTTTTGCATCAATACAACAAAGTGGCTTTTGATATACGCGAAACAGCCGAAGTTGTTTGTAAGGTACAGGCCTACCCAAAACCAGAATTCCAATGGCAATTTGGCAACAACCCTTCCCCGCTGACCATGTCTTCGGATGGGCATTATGAAATAAGTACAACAACTGACAATAATGATATTTATACCTCGGTCCTACGCATTAACTCCTTAACGCATGCTGATTATGGGGAATATACTTGCCGTGTTGTTAATTCGCTAAACACCATTCGGGCTCCTATTCGCCTTCAACAGAAGGGTGCTCCAGAAAAACCAACCAATACACGTGCCATAGATGTAGGTTCAAATTATGTTACACTTTCGTGGGATCCAGGTTTCGATGGTGGAATCAGCAATACAAAGTTTTTTGTCAGCTACAGACGCGTACCCATGCCCAGAGAGGAACAATTGATACCAGACTGTGCTACTTTAGCCACAAGTAATACCGAGTGGATGGAGTTCGATTGTCACCGTGATAATCCGTGCAAAGTAACACCTTTGGATCAACATCAAAGTTACGCCTTCAAAGTGAACGCTTTGAATACCAAAGGAAACTCGCCTTACTCTAATGACATATTGACCACGACAAAAGTAAGCAAAATACCGCCTCCGCTACATGTAACATATGATCCCAGTTCACGCACGTTAGGCATAAACGTTGGTGCCACCTGCTTGTCCTTAATAGCAGTAGTGGAATCTATGGTTAATAGCGATACACCCATGGCGGCGTGGGAAGTTATTGATCAAGTCACTTTACAATTATCTGGCAACGGCCCCACCTTCAAAGAAACTGTTTTAGATCGTTTGATTGCTCCGCGTCGTACTACGGCGGGCAGAGCTCTAGGAAATTCTAATAACGAAGATACAGGTGATGACATGAATTCTTTGGCACTAGAAGGTGACAATAGTCCAGCAGTGCGTGTAAAATTATGTTTGCGTTCAAATCATGAACACTGTGGAGAATATACAGACGCGGAAAGTAAGAGCATTAAACCAATTTTAGAATCGAAATTGCTTATATTTTATGTAATTATTTTCTATTTTCTGTTTTGCTTCTTTTAGTTGGCCGTTCTTATATTGCTGAAGCTTCTGCTTTGGCCACCCCTACCTTAATTGCCATCATTGTCTCTTGCATTGTTTTTGCCTTATTTGTTGCCTTGTTGCTAATGTTTTGTCGTTGCAAACGAAATCAGTCGAAAAAGAGTGCTGCTGCAAAGGATTATGAAATGGATTCTGTCCGGCCGTCCATTGTTGCTGCTCAACAGAGTCAAGCGCCACCACCTTACTACCCAGCTAGTGGTTTGGATAATAAGGCTCTCGAACACTCTATGGATTTAGCATTGAGTATGGAGGAGCAGAAAAGTGCCTTGTATGCAACACAAAATGGTTATAGTTATCACCCCAGCACAGGTGTTGTTGGTGGTGGCATTGGTATACCTGGTCATACGCTACCTGGCAACGAATGTAAGTATCACATACATTATACAAGCATTTAAAAATGTTTTTTTTTATTTTTGTTATTTCTCACTTGCGGTTCTTTTCAATACAAAAAAAAAATAAAAAATTTAAATATTATTGCTATTTTTGACTATTGGTTTTGCAGGCGATTTTTCATTTTGAGCTAAAGTGAGAACAAAAACACAATAAATGAATGGTTCAATATTTGTCTGTTTTGTTATATTTTAAATAAATACACTAGCAAAAATAAATATTTTACCAGCGATTTAAAATTCACCGAGTCATAAATTTTTATAATAAATAGTTTCTCGATTATGCACTGGCTGCTGATATATTCAAACCAGTTGAAGACTTTTTTATTACCTCTTTCCTTTCAGTCTCAAATCTTTTATTAATAACTGTTTTATTTCTTTGAGTGTTGTTAACGTAAAAATACAGTTTTAAATGGTTAGCCACTGGAAAACATTTATCACAATATCCCTACATTGCTTTAAAATTAAAGAAATAAATTTGCTACTTTTTGTTTATGCTGTGTGTCATTTTGGTTGTTTTCCTTTTTCATTTAAAACAATTTCTTTGTTAAAAATTATTGCACATGAATGTTTTTGCGGTTTAAAGTTTTGCTGAAAAAGCATTTTTACTTTTAGTTTTTAACAAACGGCGCAAACATAAGCTACAAAATTAACAAATTTATTGATTCAACGTCCTTTGGTTACACACTATCCAAGTGGTTCTTATTATTTCATCTACTTTGCCTGTTGTTGAACTGCATTTTAAACAAAAACTTTCATTCATACCTGAATTTGTACGCTCCCCGAAAAATCTGCAAATAAGTAAAACTTACGTGAGACCATGCGGGTGACATAATTGCATGTTTACATCTGTTGGTGACCACCTTACCGTACAAACACAGTGGCGGAATTTTTTAAACAAATATATTTCTTCCTTCCATGAGAATATGTACATATATTTCCAAACTCATTGATACCGTAATAAATGATTTGGTTGATTTTGCGGTTTTACGCATTTACAACCCTGTTCTCCGAAAGGGAAAAAAATATTCGCCAGAACAATTTATTATTAATTGATATTATTGTTTACGGATCTGATACACAACTTTTACGGCAATTCTCTTAATTTTGTTTTTCATTAATTGTAATTTTTGCCTTTCTCATATTTTGTCGTTTAATTTGTACTGTTCTTATTGTAATTTATCATGAGAGCACATATAGTATAACGTTTTTGTGTTTTACTTTCTACAGTCTCATTTCATTTATTCATTCTCATATAATCCCTGTGGATAAAATGGCTACTTACAATATGAAATGAATTACTTTGTTGTGAAATTGTTTGTTGTCCATTTTTAAATACATTATTAAGTTTACAATAAACAAGAAACTTCATAAGCAGATGAAAATACATTTATAAAGTAATGGAAGTACCACACAATTAGTAGCAATAATCTGACTAGAAAATACGCTACCCAAAGAAGAAAATTATGTTATTATCCCACAAAAAAAGTTTATTAATCGGTTAAAACAATATTGAAACGCGAAAGATTGACAAAGAGATTAAAAATAAATTATATTCATACCTTTTTCAAAAAGCTTAATGGTACAATGGTTCGTCTAGCACTGGCTGTACTTAATAAAGCATAATTGTTTGAATCAAGATTTGAATACTTATTTTTAGTAGAATCATTTTGAAGATACAGAAAACTCATTATATTGTCACAAGATATAAGCCGGTGGCACGGCGTCAAAAAGCAAGCTGTTTAGCAATGATTACTTTGCGGAAAGCATATTTAATTATTTTGCTACTTTAATACAAACGTCAGATACTCACTAGAGTGCACAACAAAATTTAAAACAAAAACGATTTTTAGAGTTCGAACTTGTGAACAAGCAAATTCTTTTCACATTGCGGGATAGAAAGTAAGTCCAACGCGAAATTACAAACTATAGATAAATAATTTTTTACTCCAGGGGCTTTTGAAACCCATCATAGCGTACTGGGTGTTTAAAGATGAAGTAGGAGAAAACCTTGACATTTTTGTTCTTTTCAATGTACAAATATAGGACGGACCTAAAAACAGATAACTGGTATACGTGTTGACAGATAACTAAAAAATATGGATTAATTAATTAAATTAAAGGATTATTAGAGTAAACATCGGATTTCAGGGATTTTTCTTTATTGCTTGCAATAATTTTTTGACAAAAAAATAATCCATGGCTTTAATAATCTTTTGATGCATCCTAACATAAGCGTAAGTATTGTTACTGCTTCTGAAGAAAATCAATTTTTAAAAATTAGTAAAACTTTAAATAATCAGACAGCCTGTTAAAACCCGTGGTGTTTAACTTGCCATTCGTTCGTATTTTATAACTGGATCCTAAATGGCAAGCACATGCTAAGTCAAAAAGTTATACCATCAGCATTTCCATCAGGCTACTATCAAAGAAAAAAAAATATGATAATAATTAAAATCTTTAATGACTCCATACAGAATTCTACATACAGAATTTTTAATTTTTCAAATTTTATTGTATTAAAAAGAAACCAAAAAGGAAACAGTGTTCATGTATCTGATTAATTACTTTGCTTTCTGAAATAATCTTTAAAACGTACAATTCGAATTAATACTCATTTACTTTTACTTTCTATACAAATATTTTAATATAACTCCAATAGCAATGATAGTGTTAATCACAAAAATCTAATTCTTACATTGTCCCTTCGGAGCAGTTGTGTGTTGGATTAAAATCTTGATTATAATTATAAATACAAACACAGTTATAACTACAATTACAATTAGGAAAATTAACTTTTTTTAATGAACTTTGAAAAAAATCTTTTTTGTGCTATTTTATACTATCCCGATTTTATAATTAAATCACCGATATTGGTTATTGAGGGTGAAAGCACGGCTCGATGGCCATTTCCATACCATTACTTTGCTCTTCAGGAAACTTCTCATAAACATGATTTAAAGATGTTTGTCGAAACAATAAAGTAAAAGCAAAAATCAAACTTTAAGCAAAAACAACAATAACCAACAATGATTCTATTTTTCTTTCTCCACTGTATACTGCTGACTTTTTTTCGGCTCTTTTATACAGTTAAAAGATGATGAATAAGAATATATCAAAAACACTGCGATTTTATATTTCTTCGCGCAGGCACTTTGCAAATTATTAATTTAAATTAAATATTTAAAAAAAACACAAAAAGAGATTTTTTCAAAATTCATTAATTTAAGAAAAATTCCCGTTGTTTAATTTAACTTTTTTTTTTTTTTTGTTTTTTCGTTATATCGATTTCCTGATATTGTACTTATATGTTTTTCGAAAAAATAAACGCTTTTTTTAAACGACCTTTAAAAATTGAGAATAAAAATGGAGCTAAGAACTTTTTATTTTGTTTAATAAATGTTTATAATACTGATAAGTTCTGATTAAATGAATATCTGCTGGTTTCTATAAATGCAAATAAATATTTTTTTCGTTTATTCGTGTGTATTGAAAACAAAAGTACAATATAAACATTTGTTTCTGAACTAAAGTACGCATAAGACGTGTTTGTTCGCATTTAGTGAAATTGGCAATTTGTATATCTTTACGTTCAAATATTGACGATACAAACAACGTCTTTAACAACGCAAGATTGAAAACAATATAAGCTTCCAGAAAAATTGTGTTAATGCATTGTAGTTTAATCCTTTCGATAATTAACTGTTTAAATCGAGTCTAAGTATTGTACCTTAAAAGTATTAAAAATGCATGTAATAATAATTTTAACGTATATTAAAACCTTTAAGGATTAATGTACGTAGCTTAGATAAGTTAACACGTTGACTACTAAGCATTTGATTAGTTTGGTGGCCTAGGGCCATACAGCTTTATCGCCTTTATTACTTTTCAGCCTTAAATTGTCAGCGATTTAAATAAAATATGCCTACAAGAAGAAATAAGCGTAAAGTAGAATTGCAGGGTTGTAAATTTTCTCTATCATTTCTGTCTATCAGCTTTCTCGTCTCAATTATCCTTTTCCAAAGAAAAAGGTTACACAATTAATTGCTGAGCTTAATTTTCGAAGTTAAATTTGAATTTTTTAACCATTTGCTGAGGGGTTCCTTGTTTTTTTTTTGTTTGTTTGCCGTTTACGATTCGTTGCTTGATTACTCATCCTACTTCCGCAATCATCAGACGTGAATGTTAAGTAAAATTTTAGGCAGATATCTAACAGTATTAAGTATTAGGAAATGGGCTTAGTAAATATAAAAGTAATAAAAGTACATTAATCATTGCAATCTCAATTTCGTTGTATAGATTTTAACTTCAAAGTCCTTCTTAAATACCGGGATTTACTATCATACACAATCGTACAATTTAATCACACAAAAATCTGACAGAATTCTGTCATACTACTGAAATCGTTTCAAAATGGCGTCGTAGGTGCCACACCAATATACAAAAAAGATGCAAAACACAGATGCTTTATATTTTGTTGTTTTCTCCTCATTTTCAAAAAAAATCAATTTTAATCGCACAGAAAAAATCATTTTATGAATTATTTCCAAAGATTATAAAATCGTACAGATCTGTCAAAAAGTCTGCCACACACATACACTTTTTATCCACACTATCATACTTTTTGAGCACAGATTCAATTTTTGACAGATCGTACGACTGAGTATCATAGTCAATCCTGGCCTTAACACAATTTTAGCAAGTTATTTGTGCATTTTAGGAAAAACACAATTCTAGGGTTTCCGTTTAAAGTTTAAAAATTTTTGGAATTTCTCAACTTACTTATTATCGCTGCAGCCCTTAAACAAACATTAAAAAGATTAACGTCACGTACATATATCTTCATTTATAAGTAATAAAAATAAAACAGCAAAATAAAAAAGTAAACAATTTGAATAAAGAAAATTTTAAATACAAATTGAACATGGCAGCATATGAGTGAGCACAAGGAATGTTGCGGTTTTTAAGGTCTCAACATTAAGTGAAATTTTAAGCATTCCATCAGCAAAAATAATATAAAGCCAATTAAGAAGAGCAACAGTTATATTCAAGCTGTTGAGAAATGCAAACATCATGATTACGATAACTTCAAACTATGTAAATGACAGTGAAAGAACAAACAAAGTGTATCAAAATATTCTTAAATAAAAAATTTAAATAAACGAAATGAAAATATGCAGTAAACAAGTTATAGTGCTATATTCGGCTATACCGAATCTTATATACCCTTTTCCATGTATGTAAATCTAGTTAGTGAGGTAACTCCAAAAAAAAAAAACAAATATTGGGGTGGCAAAGAATTTAAAAATACGAAAAAAATAAAATAAATACTATATATAATTTAATTTTTTTTAAAACTTTTAGCATTTCCTGAAAGATATCTTCAAAAGATATCTTTAAGATTATACCAATATTGATATCCTAAAAAATATGGTGCACGATCATACTTTTCTGTAAAAAGTTCAGTGGCCCAAAAGTAGGCTAATAAGGTTGAGCGCCAATTTTTTCATTTGATGTTTTTTTTAGTTTTTGGTTCTCTATGGCCCAATATATTTGTTTTTCGATTGGAGTTACCTCACTAAACTAGCTTTGTTCCAGAGGGTATGCAAAAAATAGAGGCAGGCGTGATGTTTCGACCGCTGCCTCGAAGGATATGAACCGATTATGCTGATTTTCAATAGCGATATTTTCGAAACTGTCTGATCGATTGGCGTATTTTAATTTTCTCTAGCTTATCTAGTGCCTTGGCAAAGTTGACATCGCTCAATCGACTTCGCTATGCATAAGAACTCAAAATACATATTTACTTTATAGGGTCCGAAGTGGATATTGTAGAATGACAAACCAAAATATCCCCTTTTTTACCTGTGGTGAAAGGTATAAAAGACTGTTGTCATACCTTTCGGTGAAGATCGTCATCACTGGTTGTTTATTTGGTACGTTTAGCGATCGCTTTCGATTAGTACTGAAGAGATAGTGTTAGGTGTTTGTTGCATAGATAGTTATGGGTTCCGGTAGTTATGTTCGTTAGGATGGTGTCTATTAAAATGTAATGCAGATAGGTTGCTTTATAACTGTCATGTTTATTGAAGGTATATAATTTTAATATTTCAGTCTTTTATTTTTGCATAGGTAGTGTGACCATCTGTGGGTGTTGTTCGTTTGTAAGATTGTTTTAATAATTTTAGTGGTGTAAAAATTGTGTCAGAGGTGGAATTTACCTGTTCGTTAATAATATTTCCGTTAAACGTTCGTGTTTTGTGTGTTTCCATGTTTTCAAGAATCTTCAGTCTTCCTCCTTTATTACTAGGATGTATTAATGTCATACATTCATCAATTTCCCTTGGCTCGTGTTCATGTGTGTTAAGGTGTATTGCGAAGTTGGAGTCTTCCCTTTTCTGTTTATATGATCGTATGTATTCTATGAACCTTTTTTTTAATATTCTACCAGTTTATCCTATGTATGTATGTTTGTTGCAGGTGCAAGTAAGTCTGTATACTCCGTTATTGTTAAAATTTATCGGTTATTTTTGTTGATGTTTTGAGATCGTTTCGTAGAGTGTTATTCGTCTTTAGTACTGTCTGTAAATCTTCTTTCTGAAAAAGGTTAGTTTATGTATATATTTCTGATCGTGTGAGTGTAAAAATGTGTCGTGGTGTTGTGTCGGTTGTCTCCTTGTTTTCTTTCTTCTTGTTTTTAGTGTTATATTGGCTAAGTAGTTTGACGATAGTAGTGCAGTTGTAACCGTCAATTTTTAGCTAAAGTATAAATTGTGTCGAGTTCTTTGTTTAAATGCTGCGAGTTTATGTTGGATGGGATGGTTTGAGGAACTGTGGATAGTTGTGTCTGTTGTGATTAGTTTTCTCTAAATGTCAAAGTTTAAGGAGTCAATTCCTCATGTTATTGTTATGTCAAGATAATGCAATGTTCCGTCTTGCTCTTTTTTCATTGTGTATGTGTTTTTGTTATGTATTGTGTTTAAATCCGTCAAAATTTCTTCAGCGTTGTCCTTTTCTAGGATGCATATTATGTTGTCTACGCATCTGTAATAATGAGAAATTTTATGCTTTTCCATTAGTGTTTTAACGTGTAGTTGTTCTAAATATTGCATAAAAATCTCTGTAAAAATTGCGGATGTCGGGTTTCTCATGCCGAGTCCATCAGGTAATTTATAAAAGTTATTGTTAAATTTTAAGTAGTTTTGTTTTAGTATCGTTTTTGCAATATCCATTATTTCGTTGACGTATTTATTGTCGTATAAGTTAGAAAGTATGTAACGTAGAAAAGTTAACGTTTCTTGCGTGGGTATTGATGTATATAGATCCTTAATGTCGAAGGAAACGAGTCTCGTATTTTCGGTAATTTTGACGTCCTTAAGTTTATTGAAAAATTCTTGTGTATTCTTGTGTATGGTGAGGTGTTTAGTCAAGTTATATGCAGGTGCAGGTTTGATTTTTACTGCAGGTCTGATCGGTGTATTTTCCTTATGAATTTTGGGTTATGTCCCAAGTGTATTCATGTTCATGTATATATATATATAGTTTATCGTCAGCGTTTAAGTAGTCTGAGTATTTTCTTTTGGAATGAATCAGTTGGGCCACTTTTAAATTTCGTGCATTTTGCCTCTGTATGAATTGCTGTGTTTTGTCTATATAATCTTTTTTGTACATTATTACAGTTGTGTTGCCTTTGTTCGCTTAAATAACTAATAAATCGTTATTTCGTAGCTTTGTCTTCATGTGTTTAGTAATTTTCTGTTCGTTAGGATTTGTTTTTGATGTAGTGTATTCTTTTATTGTTTTTTCAAGCACATCGGCAATATTGTGTCTTATGTTCTTGTCGGTCAGTTGGTAAGTGAGTTATAGTAGCGACGGCATCTACAATTTGCGTTTCAACTGTTTTTTATATTTTGTTAAAAGGTAAATTAGGGATTTGCTTGATTTATTAAACAACAAAGCCCCTACTCAATGACATTATGGCTTTGACAAATTCTTTCGTTCACACTTAGCTGATTCTTAGTCTTTTATTTTTAAATAAAACTAAACTTAGAATTCCTCCACAGATTTGGATTTAAAATAAAAAAGGTCTTCATAATATTATAATGTAAACGTTAGTTAAGGTATAGTTAAACACCAAACAGAACTGTATTTTATATTGTAATGCTGACAATATAATATATAACATTATAATCTGTGACGATTTTTGACATTTTTCTTATCTATTTTAAAATAATATTTACTTCCCCTGCATACAGATTGAAGTCAATTTTATTTCTAAATTCCTGATTTAAAATCCATAAGTAGGATGTTTCATTTAATTTTTCCGAGATGTGGGCCTACAAACTTTTCAAATAAAAGTACGATATTGCACCATATTCTTTAGGATATCAATATGGATGTCGTTTAAAAGCTTTTGAACAGATCTTTTATTATGTATAGTACTTATATTTTTTTTCTTATTTCTTTAATACTCTGTCACCCTAATATTTCTTTTTTTGTTTGGAAATGCTTATCTAAGCTAGATTTGCATATATGGTGAAGGGTATATAAGGTTCGGCATACGATAATACAGCGCTCTTATTTGTTTTTACACTAAAAAATACTAATCTCCTTTGAATTTAAGCAAAAAAAAAAAGTCTGGTTATATAAATGTGTGTTGTGTCACTTCTTTCATTCAGAAGGTGCGATACCATTAATTCGAAGTGTCAGCATAGAAGCTCTATAAACAAATCACGCAAAAGAGTTCGGCTATCAGTATAGCCGCCGACACAAACGTCGTCAAGCTGTTTCTGCAGAAATTACCATAAGATCAATTTGTTTTCTATGCTGAATTAGAAGAAAGCTTTAGCGCACATAATAATACAAGAAATCTTTGCCAGTGGGTCATTTACACTTTGACAATATTTGCTTGTGCATAAAAAACCATGTCTCCACTTTTCCAGGCAACATTTTTGTCCCATCAGTGAAATTTCATTTCCTTAAATTAGCTGCCAAGTTACCTGTTTTCGATTACTCATGTCTATAAAAATGAACTGTGCCACGTGGCAACGAATACGTTTCGATAGAGTATAAAATTTCTTAGTTCTAATTAGCTTTCAGGTCTTTCCTGAAGGTTTGCTACAAGAAAAATTAACAATTTTTTTAATGTTTTGTGAAAGGTGCTCTAACTGTAAAAATATAAAAGACTTCTCAAAGAAAAGTTTTTTGTCTTTTCAAATATGTGTGTTAATCAAATTGCTTGAAATATACAGATGTTCTATATTCTCTGTACCTCTTTACTCTACATTGAACTACAATCATACTAACTCTATAGAATTTGTCATTGCTAACACCCGCTTTGGTTTACAACCGCATTTATCCATTCATTGTATTATTATATTATATTTCAACAACATAACACATTTTTTTGTTTGGTTGCAACAAAAGTAACAGAGATATTCGCTGTTTAGAAATAAATTAGGTTACAAGGATTAGAACAGCCACATTGACCAGTTGCTAAGTCAACCACTAAATCGGCGTAGAGCAAATTTATGTAAAAACCAAAAGAAAACCGCAATAGCGAATTGTAACCGTATTTTAACGAGAGCAAGTATTGGCTTTAATTAATGAACGTATGTCGGATAGAGCTTTTTGGTAAGACATCCATACATATGTACTTACATACATACATATATACCTGCAAATGTTGTTTTCATATATTTTGAGCACAACTCTGATGATTTTACTTGAACTTACATAATTTTAGATATTTTAAGGGTCCAAACAACAAAATGTAATTCTCATAACTTTAAAATCAGATTATTTCAAACTTTCTATGTAAACAAAGTTGTATTTTTATATTTAAAACAAAAGTTAACAAAATTGTTTACTTGTCTTTTATATTAGGTTTTACAGCGTGTTTTTAACTTCTGACTTTTTTCTATTCTTAAGTAGTAAATGTACTTTTCACTATGTCACTAGTAAACCAACAAATACCCTGAAGGCGACATTGTATTGGAACAACTTAAATTGGTTTGGATTATTTTTTAACTGTTCCAATATTTTATAAATTAAACGAAATTATATTTTCGGCTAAGGTTCGTTTTTTAATTTAATTTCTAAAAATTTTAAGAAAGAAAAATTATTATAAAATTTCTAACTTAATTCGTTTTCAGTTTTTAAGATAAACTTAGTTTTCCTTATGGTTATTAAAAGCTTAAATGTTATTAACTCTCTTAAAAAAACGTAAATGTTATAATATTATTCCCTAATGAATCTGTATTTGTTTTTTAAATATTTTTTTTATACAGGTTTGAAAACAGTTTTAATTGGTGAAATAAAATTAAAAATTTTTACAGACTTTCCAATAAATTTTTACGTAATTAACATTCAAGACAAAGTCATTATGTATAAAATATCATAAATGAGTTTTAAAGATTATAGCAAACGAGGTTTGATAAAATGTCCGGTTTCAAAAATGGCCTTGTTTGCTTAACATTTAATTAAAAAAATGGCAATGGTACTTACGAAAATCGGATCTTTCCAGATTGTGGCTTTAGTCATACTGCATCAACCGGAAGTTAAAAAACAACAAACGATAATCCTTGAGGAGAACGTCGTCTTTGAAAAATGTTAAAAATTTAAATTTGAAGCTATCCCAATTCGTAAGCATCGACGAAACTCAAGCCATTCAGTTTAAAACTTTTTTTCAACGAATATAGCTTGATATAAGCAATGACAGTGGAGTGGCACCGTAGGATTTTTTCGGTGTGATTGAAATGTTCGAAATTGGCCTATTCATAATTATTGGGTTAACTTGTATGCCCTCTTAAAGTGGTATTGTATAGGCACAGAAAGTTATCTTCCTTTAAGCACTTTCTGTATTAAATTTCATACTTAGCTCCCAAAAGCTTTTTTAACGCGAAGACTTAGCTCTAAGGAAATAGTTACGAGCGAAATAAGTTGGCCATATTTGCAACAAAAACTAAACAGGGTGCCAAGGCCTCTGAAATGCATTAAAAAACTAGATTATGAGTGAATAGACGGTGACAAAGATAAAAATACAAAGGAATCAACTGGATAAATTTGTCTTTTTGACGTGAGGTTGTAACTTTCTAGCTTTTCGGTCTTAAGCTTTCATGATGCATATCGTTGTACGCCAGTTTAGTTTTTAATTTTTAATATATTTAATTTTCTTTTTATTTTTAATAGGTTTTCATTTTTAAATTTCCATGTAGTATTTGTAGGCTCTGAACTTGTTTTTGGAAGATTTTCTTCTTCCTTACTTTATGAATTCTTCTGTTCATTCAGGTATTTATAATTTTCGATTTATTTATAAAATTAATAATTTGGTTAATAGATGTATTTTTTAACAATTTGTCGTCTCTTTTAAAAAGTCCAGTACATTTCATTAACATATTCCTTATTAGAATAACATTGTATAAGAAAACGAAGTGGATATTTCCTTCTTGAAAGTTATAAAAACAGAAAACGCTTGCAGAAATCATAAAAGCATCACACGTATGTTATATTTCACTTCATTTAGTATTTCTTTGTGGTGTTTTCCTGTCTCAAAGACTTTCAACTCCCTGAGGAAATTCTTTGTCGTTTTGATGTTTCATTACTATTTTTTTTCTTTTTATTTCACATTTTCTTTTGCAGTGCGATGTGATGGAGTAGGAAAAAAATTTAAGTCTGATTTTTAAATTATAAAACTTACCACATAAATATAAGTTTTAAGAAAATATGAAAACAACTACTTTTGTTTAATAACATTTGTGGTAAGAACACTTAGCTTTTAACTTCACTTGATAGACATTTACTTAGTTCCGTCTGCCAATGACTTCTGTTTTTATGTTTGCTGCTTAACAGCTTTTACATATTTAGTTTTGGTTCTACTTCACTTATATTCAATACTAAGCCTAAGCATATGCTATAAAAATATGCAAAACGGATAATAAAGCCATTTGCTTTATAAATTTTATTCTTGTTAATAGTTCCTAATCATTTATACAGATTTACCCCAAAGGTTTTATGGCTAAAGTTTGTTTTCCAAATATTTTTAACGTTATCTTTTCAAGTGTTTAATAAATAAGTTTAAACTTTTTGTTTAAAATTTTAAGGATAATTTCACTTTAAAATTGTAGAGGTAAATACACCAAAAACGATTTATTTAATCTTGTTGATGTTAATTAAAAATTATAATTTAAATGTTTTATAAACAGCATTGGTGTGCAGACTATTGTCTTAATTAATAATCTTTTCAATAAATAAATGTAGTTTTAAATTTGTTTACAATATTTATTACGACAACAATTATTTTATTTGTTATTAAAAAAAATATATATATAAGTTATGTTAATAAGTTTTAAAAAACTTTTACATACAAGTCGAAGCATGCACGATATTGATGATGTCGTTGTTTTATTTTATATATTTATTAAATATATTGGCCCAGAGCATATTTTTAAACAAAACTATGCTGCAAATTTATAATAATAAATAGTAATTTGATAAATATTTGATTTTATAAATAAATCGACAACTTTTATTCAAGTGAATTTATTGTTATTATTTACATAAGATAATGTTGTCTTTTTATGAACTCGCAGCAGAAAGAAGACTTTTAATACATTATCGTTCCCCGCTTCGTTTAATAATTCACTAAATTTTTTTTACACGCACACAAAAAGCATGAACTTTTTAAAATAACCAATAAACAAACAAGTATTTACTTTAGGATCAAATCCATGTTTGTCTATTGCAGTTGGCTGCAATAACTGTACTATGTAATTGCAATACTAATTTTTGCCATTAAGAGAGTGAAAAAGAGATTATTCAGCATATTGCTGCTTGCTTGACTTTTGTTCTGCAATTTCTCTACTTCTTGATGTGCTCAAGCTAAGATGCTTTTTATAAAACTTATAATTAGATCAGAGATGGATCGAAAATTATTTTATTTATGTATCAAAAATAAATTCATATCAAACAAAGTTATAGCAAAATATTTTAAAATACTGTTGTATGCAAATACATGTACTTTTATAGCCTGTTCAGGCATTACTCGATATTCAGCTTTTCTCAATATTCGATACAAAATCTCAATAATTTATTGCGCAATAAGTAGGAAATTGTTATAATATTGAGTAGAAATTGAAATACAATACTCTTTAATACACAAAATATTGACTCAATAATAGTGCATGTATGAACACACTATTATTTATTAAATAAATAATACATATTCGGAAAAGTTGAATATAATGTGCATACAAACAAGAATTGCTATGAAGGAGATAAACTGAAAAGAAATAAGACAGTTCTGCCCACCGGTAATTAGAATTTATGACTCTAAAAAAGAAAAAGTAACGTTGTTTATACGTAACCGTGAAATTAGGTTGAGAGTATGAAAAGATTTAGAGAAGTAACAGAGAAAATTTTAATATCAAATACAAACATTTCCATCACTGATTTTCGTTGTAAAAAATTTTTTTGGTTTTTGAGTTTTTTTACATATTTACTCTTTTTGTTACGCATGAAGTAATACACATTACACAGTTTTGAGCACAAACAATATCCTTTCAGATATCGATAAACAGTGTTGCTGGTTATAAACAGCCTTTAGATAATGAATGGTTGGTGTTTGTACAAATTTAGATTACAATTCATCTGTGTTAAAAATGTGGTAAAAAACATCTTAAATTCTAGCCGACAAACCAAAACTAATATAAACAAAATGTATAGCCGTTCAAAAGATGGATAAGATAAGATAATCAGTTGCAACAACTTTTTAAATCAGTGAATATAGCTTAGGAAAACCTCTAAATGAAAAAGTCTTATTGAATTAGTATATGTGAGCAAAAAATCCTTCATTGTGTGTTTCATATAAATTAAAAGACTTAACGAAACTTATAAAAGTTGTTTAGACTTGTTTAACAAGCAAATAATTTTTTATCAAAACGCCTGTTCTTTTAAAATACCCAACAAGCGAAAATTTAATATTCTTACATTCTTTAATGCTAAACCACTACTTTTACCTTTGGAACTTAAGATTGTTGCTTTAAAAGGAAACTTTTCAGAAGTTTGCTGCTTGTAGAAATTAAAAAAAGACACAAAAACGAGAAAAGCGGTGGTTGTGGGAAGAGAGGTTAAAATTTTGTACGTGTATAAACAATTTTTAAGGAATTGAGAACAATTTTTCACTTTCAATTCTTTGAAATTTCAGTTTTATTTAAAAACTTTTCTTCAACTCTATTTCATTTAGTTTTCTTCACCTTTATTGTTATTTTTGTTTTTTGTTTTCTTCATACGAAAAGCTATTTAAATTTTTCATGGTGTTTTCGAGGTTTTTGTTCTGAATGAGATTACAATTTTGTAGTCGTTTACTTAAAATGGTATGTATACAACATTTTAAATAACATTTACTAATACATGTACATAAAGTGTACCTAACCAGGCTTTTAAGATGGATAATAAAATCAAGTGCTAGAAGAATTCATGTTGTTGTAGTAAAAATAGCTTGGTTTCTGCAACGTGCTTTACAACCATCATAAGTGTGATTATTAATATGTATGTGTTTTCCAAGATTTTTAAAATTTTTCTGTTGTTGGTGGTGATGTCAAAATGAGGTGCTGCTGTTGATTGCTGTTTCCGTTTCGGTCCAAATCATTGGTGAGACTAGCATCACGTTGTCAAGACATTTATTTTGTCTTAGCTGTATATAAAGTTTATTCTATAGGTTTTATTGTTAAATAACCCTAAAAATTTATTCAATAAATTTTTTAAAAAACGGCTTAACATTCAAAACCTTTTCAATTACATAAATATTAACGCTTTTGGCCTAAAATAAAGATTTGCTTTATCTAGTTGAAGCTAGTATAAAGCAATTTAAAGCTGGCTATTATTTAAAAAAATTCAATTGACAAATGAGAATTAATGTCCACTTCAGTCAAATCTAATTTTAAAACTTAAACAAAATATCAATAATCAATAGTGATTTTATTTTTCTTACATTTCCTCATTCTGTTATTGATTTTGTTATTAGAAGAAATATATTTTAGACAAACTTACACGCACGGAAAAAGACGTTACGTTACAATAATAACGAAATTCGTTATTTCTTCTGAGGAAGTTAGAGATGTCCTTTCAACAAATCTTAAATATTTTTACGCGAAGTTAACATTGACAGTGTTTGCTCCTCCGTTTTGTTTCTTTTACAAAAGTTTTTTTTTTTTAATCGAGCTAAATCCTTACGTAACACCTCATGCCACACACTGCCAACATGCAATCCAATATGACAACCATCTTTTAAGTCAACAACTTGACTGACATAGAAACAGAAAAAGCAGCAAAAACAACAAAAGTACGGAAACCACAGCAGCAATTATTTTTAGCTGTGATAGCAGCAGAGCGAGTTAAAAAAACAAAATGCTATAATCGCCCTTCTTTTCTGTACGTATGGCTGTCTTCCGTTTATTATTTAACTTCCGTTTGCAATATGGCGGCGCTAAAGCACAATTTCTAGAGTGTTGTTCAGGATGTTAGTATTTGTATTGTACTTTATTATCTTTTAGTTCTTTATTACTTTTTATTTTATTTTTTTGTTGAGATTGTGTATTTATTTGGTTGCAGAGACGTTTTTTGTTGGCATTTATTTTGTTCGTTTTTCTTACCTCTTGTTAAATCGCCAAATTAAACGTTGTCTTGTTTTGTGTTGTTTTTTAAGATTTGATTTGTTTGAAAAATCAAGACGACAGACAATGTGTGGTGTTATAATTGACAGTAGTGGTAGCTAGATGAAGTTGACCCAGCAAACACGAAAGTTTGATCCCACTTTGATAACTGGCAAAAGATTTCCTAGAAATGTATGCTTTTTGCACGCGTAGACTTTAATTGAATAAAGCAAATCAAGTAGGCAAAAAAACTGTGGAATTAAGCTTAAGAAATCAAAGTGAACTAGCCACATCTCCTTTAAAGAAAAAAAATTTCGTAGCATTTCCATTACTTCTTTTTTAACTTCAGAATTTAAAATATTTTTGAAAATTTTCGATTTTTAAAACACACTGCGTTGGTGATAACCTTTTTACAGTTTATTCGTTTAGTACAATCATTAACATATAACCAGAAATATTTAAATTAGTTTTTTATTTCTTTCATTCTTTGTGTATACTGTATAACTTTGTATATACTGTATAAGATGCAACATTTTCCTTTTTTTCTTTTCCTCTTACATTCAGTTGACACTATTGACCAATTTCAGTCATTGTGGAAAAAATATATTTTGATTTAATGCACCATTTTTTTTATTTTGCGAACGATTTTTGATTTAACTTCAAATGGAAAATTAAAAATTGTCGCAGCTTTAAAACTTTACCGAAACTTTGGCCTTGCTTGTGCAGGGAAGCAGCAATTTAACAAAATTTTTTTTTCGTTAATTCATTATTGTTTTAAAGTTGATTTTGGTTTTCTGTTCAATGGGTTGTTTTCAAGTTTTGACATTTTTTCTTTCAATATATTTTTATTTTAATTTTTAGAAACTGCATTTTCTTTGTTTTGTTGTATTGTTTATTAAGCCTTTCTTTATTGTGGCAAAATTAATTTATGTCCTTGGACGATTGGAGTCATAAATTATTTTGACTAAATTATTATTTCTGATTTACTTTTAATTTAGTTTAAGCTTAATTTTTAAAACTTATGGAGACAGTTAACAGAAAGTCAGAAAGTCTTATATTGTCCTGAATTATCCTTTTTTAAATAACTCTCATTATCCTGTTTTAATCTTGAGCGTTGCTAAACAGTGAGTTAAGTAATCTTCTTTGAGTCATGCGGATTCTGCTCAAAGTACACTATTCAAACATAACAATTAGTCAAAATCTCCTTAAATCAAATTCTGTGTATTTTGAATAAATTTTGTTTTTTTTTTCATTTACCCCATTCATTTTAAATTCCAGTATTTGTGCACTCAAAGTATTATGTAGGTTAATTTAAAAGAAAAATCAATTATTACAACTACTTTTTCATTTAAAAAGAGACAAAAAAGTATAAAAATATTTTCTTTTTAAAATAACCATATTTTCATTTATTTTAAACTAAACTGAAAACTTCTTAAATAAACTACAAAGAGTTAATATTAAATTTTTTAGTATGTTTATGTTGTTTGCATTTTAAAAACTATATATACCAAGTAAATTACAAACCTCCTGCTTTTAGCGTTTAGTTATAGAGAATTTAACTTGACTTCTATATGGACTTTCCGGCTCTGTTGCTGATTAAGTTAATCACTAAACTTTATTTGCAATTTCTCTAGCAACTTTTATAAAAATACATATTGTTTAGTTAGTTTTAATATGCTATACTAAGGCTTTCGTGCGTTTTTCAAAATAGCTTTCTTAAGACTGGTCAGTACCATACCATATCCTAAGTAAGAAGTTATGATTTAAACCACATCCTTTCCCACTACAAATCGCATTAAACATCATATAAATAGTTTCAAGCTCTTGGGTAAGTTATTTGTGTTTTTCATTTTGTCACAAAATGTGCTTATGCACATTTTTAAGTTTTGCATATAAAACGAAAAAAAATTATAAGAAGATATAGGAAGCTCCAATAATTTAAAAGTTTGCTTAACAATTGTACATGCAAGCAAAAGCAAAAAAATCTTATGACGTCTTGATTTATTATATTATATTTATTTTTTTTTTTCGCGCTGCAGTTTTAAAATGACATCCATCTTAGAAACTGAAAAAATCTCGCCAAGGTAATCTTTTGAAAAATAAAATTTTGAATTTAAACAGCCATAAAATCATCAAGATATTCTTATAAAGTTTTGAAATTACACAGATAAAAGAGCATTGAATTAATTGGTAGGATAAAATTTGGTTTTTTATCTTAACAAATAAATTTTCAGAACGAGGAAATATTGTCCAAAAAAATTATTTATTTTCACAAAATTGTATCTTCTTCCTTCAACGTGGCTAACAAATTCTTGAAAACATTTTTTGTAGATATTTTCAAGAATTTTGTACAAAATAAATCGTTTAACACCACTGTTCAATGTGTAAGAAATAAACGTTTAAGTCAACATGCTAATTGAAATAAATTTATTCTGTAAAAAAATAAATAAAAAAATGTACAATATAACACAACTTCATATACACTGAACTATAAATACAACAGATTAGTTAAAATCAACCAAAATTTCTTTTGAACGCCTCTTCAAGTCTATTTTTTTACGTTTCACACTTTTTTATTCAGTTTTCTCACATTTAATTATGAAGATATTTTTATAACGAAAACATTTCCAAACAACTTTAAGAAAAAACTCAACTTCATATATTTTTTACCTGTTTAGCATAAATATATTTGTTTATTTTACTGCTTTTTACAGAATCAGCAGCAGTTTAAATGAATTATTACTTATTTTTTGTGATAAGATGCGAATGAGTTCTTTATTAACTTTTCCGTTAAATTAAGTTTGGAAGCATTTGTTTCACATAATTCATGTTCTAAAGTCACAAAAATTAAAAAAAAAACTCCTTTAAATTTAAATAATCAACCGAATAAGGCTTTCAAGGACCTGTTGTAATTGTTCGTTCACGTTTTTATTTTAAAAGTACTTTTAACAAAACGAGTAAAACGCATTTTTAATTAAATTACAATGCCAACAGCTAAATATATTAAAAAAGTTTTTACATACAACAACTTTAGTTTTAAAATAGAAGACAAAAAATTTCCACACTCAACATACTTACTTTTTGTTACTGTAAAAATGTAAATTGTTGTACTAGTAGTTGTTTTGGCAACTTTAGTTGTACAAAAAAGTAGTTGTGGTAGTCATATGACGTCTGAAGTACAATAGAGTGGTATCTGCATAGAACAAGTCGCATGAATATGTATAAAGAGGCAAGTGGCAATTATTATAAACACATGTTTGCATAGTCACAATCATATTCAGAGTAAAGTACATAATCAACACCTCATGACATTTTATATAATTATAAAAATATAAAACCACAAAATAAGACTGCTAGTTTTAATACTTAATTTCATTTTTTTATGCTCGCCCAGGCAAATTATTACCTGCAAAATACATAACAGATTAAAAGGAAAATTATTAAGTAAATTTTTTGATATTATAACAAATGAAGTAATAAATTCAGTTTAAGATTATTTAAATTTCTAAATTTGTAAGAAGAAACAAATAAAATTACAAATTGCTAGTTAAACCGACGGTTAGTAGCAAGCTAAAACACAAAATCTTAACCACTTATAAGGAAAACAAAGAAAGAAGCTTTGTGTTGTGCATGGACTTGATGCTACTAAATTAATATTGATTGATTATGAATATTTCTCGTATTCTTAATAAGTAAATTAATTGGTGTTTACAACGTATACAACCTAAGGTAGATAGAACCAAGAATGCCGATAAAGCATTAGGCGATTCAGAAAATTTTGCATTTCATTCTGCTGGTTTATAATTTTTCTTGCGTTTTTTAAGAAACGTCCGCAAGGATTTGTAAACTATTTTTTCCTTCATAGTATGAATTTAGAAATTAAAATTAACCTAAGCCGAATTAATTCATTAGTTAAAATAATAAATTCAAAAATTATTTTATAACTTTAATAGGAATACTTTAATACGAAAAAATAAACGGAAAAGTATTTACTAGTAAGCTTTAAAAATTTTAAGTCAAGCACACAAGCACTTGGAAAAAAAGGTATTTTTACTGCCACGCCCGTCATGGTTAGCCTAATTTGTTCTGTCCTTTCAGTGTGTTTTTTAATGCATCCGAACGCATGAAACGGTTTTTTTTTGCTTCACAATAATGTGCGCTTTTTTTTGCACGAAAAATTACTAAACCGTGCAATATATTTCAACAAGTTTCACATAATAAAAGGCAAAGATTATAATGTTTTTTACTACATGCACCATGACATGACATCAAGTAATCAAGGTAACAAGAATTTTTAAAACATCTGCAAAACACACTTATAACATCATCAAGATCTTTTAATATTTATGTCTCATAAATACATCGTTTGTTCGCAATAATAAAAAAAATTTGGCTACTTTAAAAAAAATTTTTTTTTAGTTCAACATATAGTTTTCAGCTTTGTTATTTTATCTTTTTTACAAAAATTATTAATCTAATTTAATTATTTTGTTTGGTTTTTGTGTTATTCTATACTACTTTCAGGGGTTAATATGGGTTACATTGAAAACAATTATTCAAACTCAAACAACGGTGGTAGTGTTAACTCACAAGACTCTTTGTGGCAGGTGAAAATGTCCGGCGCCGCTGGTAATCAACAGAACATGATGCCAGTGTCTCATAACAATTATGTTGAGCAACAGCCCACCTATGGCTATGATCCATTGACACATGGGGGTTACGGTGGCGTAGATGATTACGCACCCTACCCTCAGCTGACAGCAACACCCAGCCAACATGGTGACGAATATCATAATTTACGTAATAGCCAAAATCCATCTAGACAAGATTATTGCAGTGATCCCTATGCTTCAGTGCAAAAGCCCAAAAAACGTGTTGACCAACATTTAGGTAAGTTTCAAGACTCATTTTTTATACATTAAATATTTTCCTATTTATATGAAATTCTTATAAATAAAAAAATTTATTTGTAGCAGTTTGAGGTATTCTTAGAACACATTTTTTTATTTGTATTTTTTGGTAACTAACGGCAACTTTTTGTTGCTCATGATAATAAAGATGAAGAGGATATTGCAAAAAATTCTTAAGATTATAATATTTTATTTTGTTTCTCTTTGAAGTTGTTTCTTTATTGTATATTTAATATACAAAGTCAGCATTAGATAAATTAAATTGACATTTAATAAGCACAATGATAATAATGTTGTTTTCGCTGTTCTTGCCATTTGTGCCACTTACTGGTTATAAATGGATGTTAAATATTTTAGTGTTTTATTGTATGTACAGACGTAAGTTTTAACTTAAGTGCTTAGGAATAAATCACCTTAGGCCCTTGATAACAAGCATAAGAAAGAGAAAAGTGAAAATGCCTATTAGCAAAAACTTAATACAATAACAACTTAATATAATAACAACAACAATAAGATTATATACATAGCCACTGTTACATACTCACGGAGTATTTAGTCTCATAACAGCTCTGATAGTGATAATAGTTGTCAGCTGTAGTGGCTGACTGGTATTTCAACAAGGAAACAATAAAAAGATAGGAATCAAAGTCAGTTAGTTAACTTTATCTGATTTGCGTAAAAGATTGAATATGAAGTTCAGTGCATATGTAAAATATATGCTAATGTGATTGCTGTTAAATAAGTCAGCAGCCACAGCAACTACAACAACTAAGCTCCGCAATAGAAATATCTGTTGTAACACCAACCGTCCACACAATGTATATTTATCCTGATCATCCATGGATTACAATTACGGAATGTCCATACGCATTACCTTATCTCTAGAATAACTAGAAATATATTCTCACCACACACTTGAATGCAAACACCGGCACTTGGCAACCGTTCGTTTTATCTAAGATTTTACTTTTTTATTCTTGTTGCCCGATGTATAAATTCACCGCCTTAGTACTCTTTTGTCAGTTTTTTTTTTTATAATTATAAATGCTTATAAAATTAAATTTTTCAGTTTTAAAATTACATTACATTTCATAATCATGAATATATTGTCAAATAACAATATTAAGATAAGTTTTAAATAAAAGTAATCACCAGGTCCAGATTTTAACAAAAAAAAAAAAAAAAATTAAAAAAAGAAATAAGCAGAGCTATACGTGCTTGTTTTTGCCAAATACTTAAAGGTATAAAAATATATATGTATGTACATACATACGCTGTACATATTTTATATATTCAGGTATGTCGCACATTCCGATCGGAATGGTTTTAATTCCGTATTACAATTCGGATCGATTTTGTTTTACCTTCTTCAGATTTCGATCAACTTTGTTTATTTCTGAAAAGTATGAATCTCCACTATTTAATTCAAATGTGGCAACATTTTGCACACCAAAGTAAACAACAGGGCGCTAATCTAAGCAGTACACATCATAAAGGTAAATTTAAGAAACGCAAATAACAAAGTTTCAAAGAAACTAAGTTCCACTTTGAAATTTGAAAGTGGTTTCGTTCCGAAGGTATTGTTCGTTTTTAGTTTTCTGAAGAAGCAGTTTTCGGACTTGAAACCACTTTCGATCAGAATTGAGTTCTGTGATATGCCTGAAAATTACCATTTTTCTTACGCAGACTTAAACTTTGGTTAATTATTTGATGTCTTGCCTTTGGTCTTATGATTTTACTTTTCAATTTATGTACCTAAATATTCTTTTGAGATCTTATTTGTTGCAGTTTGTTGTTTTAATTGTTTATATGTATGCATGTACATATGTTTGAATGTACATACGGTTTATCTAATTGTCAAAAGGTTTGTTTTAATCAATCAAATGCTACAAATTTATCACTCAATCAAATGCTACAAATTTATCACCCAGGGAGCGTGCTTGTTTAAAAGGAAAAAGGGAAAGAGGATACTATTCCGTTGTTTGTTAACTTTAAATCTGTAAAACATAATTTTATTTATGATAAATTAATGAAAGCACATTAATGAAAGATTGCTGCGGTCTGTAGCAAAATAATTTTAAAAATCTTGCAACAAACTTGCTGTTGCCAATAGCATAAGATTACAAAAAATATTGCCAACATTCTTGACACAAACCTTGTACATAATATATTTTTAAGAGGTTAAAATGCTTTAATTTTTGTTAAGTGATTTATTAAAATTAAACAGTTTAAAAAAACGTAATGGTTTAACTTCTCATTTGCTCAAAAGTGCAACTTTGTCATTACTTTTTTACGACGCTTTAAATTGCTTTTCTCATGAATATTACAATTTATTTAAATATCGGCTGGTCAGAACTTAGTACAAATGAAAATTCTAACAGTAAATTCTATATTTTTGCAATACGCGCATGAAAATATTGAAACAAATAAAGATGAAAAAAAAATATTTTTTTTCCAGTTTTAATATCTTATCCAGTTCAGGGCTATATGGCAGCCAAAAGAAAATTATAGAAAATATAGAAAAAACGTTATTTTATTTTTCTTAAACGTAAACATCCATTCACATATTTACTCCACACATATGCAAACAAGGCATACATTATGATTAAATATATAAAATAGAAAGTTTAACAAAATCTTAGAAATATTTTACACTCAAACTGTTGCATGTATTAAAGAATGTGCAAATTTATTCGTTTTTGAGAGGGTATATGCTGTATAATTTAATCCCCATTTACATTTTTAGCATATTTTTCTTATTTATTATTCTTTACAAAAGTTTTAAAGCATTTCTAATGGGTTACACAATTGTTATTTTATGTTAAACACATAATAGTTTTATAATTTGTTTTTTAAATGGCAGTTAAAAAATTGTATTTTCATGGTCAAAATGGACCGTGGCTTAGAAAATAACAGAAGTGCAAACTCATTAGTCCGCCGACAGCGTAAAATTACAATATCTATTGAAAGAATATGAAATACTTTGTACAAATTCAATTTATTTGTTTGGGGAAATAGCTGTTTAAAAAATATAAATTGTATTTTTTATGTATTTAACGAGTTATTATCAGTGTATTTGCTATAATAAAATAACTTTGTTTCTTTAACAGGTTTTACATTTTTTATATACGAAAGCCCTTATTTTATTTATTGATAAAATAAGTTTAGTTAGTTTAGTTCACTTCACTTCAAGTCAAATAATTTAATTTGTTAAATACATGCTATATAGTAAATCGTTTTTGAAAGTTGTGTTCAACTACTCTAAAGAAAAAAGAACTTGCACATTAAAAGATCAAAATTGGGCATTATTTAATATATAAAAAAATTATTTTTTATTGATGAACACTTGTCTTAAAGAAATATTTAAATTCTATTTTACAAAAAAAATGTGTTACAGTTTTTCAAGTGTGTGTATTTTTCTTTGAAAAAAGACATATATCAAAAATATAATAAAATAAAAAATAAAACAAGTCCATCTAAAATCCATTAAGCAGTAAATGTGTTGTAATAGAAAATAAATACATCTTGTTATAAACATCGATGTATACCCATGCAGAGCATATGAGAAGACTAGTTTGTGTATTTTCCTAAGAGCATCAGAGTATTATGTAAGAATTTAGTAAAAAACTCTCATACTAAAAAATTTACGATAAATCTTAAAATAAAAATCTTCTTATTTGATAGCATACTGTTATGTTTTGTTACTTTTTTTTTTTGATACTTTTTTAATCAATTGTTGGGTACTTTTGATTGAAAAATAAAATTATTATTTCTTTAATTCACTCAGCTATTTAAAAATACTTTACTACTATAAAAAAACAACTCCGTTATATGTTTTAATAAATACTGATATGCTGCTTCCAACTCAATTTCATCTGCGTCAGCTTCGTTTCTAGATGACTTTTTCAAGACATTTACCTTTCCAAGGGTAATAGATATTCTAATTCTCTATAACGGTTTAAAAGATAAGGCCATCTAAATCAAATTTTAGCAACTATGGGTACACTCTTTGAATTCTAAATTCAAATTATGTATACTTGTTCTTATACGTTACTTAACAAGACAATCTCCGTGTAAATTTCAGCTGTCCCTCTATAACGTTTCAAAAGCTTAGCCTCATATCATTACATAAATTATTGATACACCCTTTACTTGTTATAATAGAGGACTTAGCAATGAAGGTTTTTTGTAAATTTTATATACATTAAAATAAATAAATTGTTTCGGCACCCTTTAATATATAATTTTAGATATTTATGCTTGTTGCTATAACGGTCATAGTAATCGACATTCTTTCCAATTTTCAAGCGTTTGCTTGCAACGTTTCAAAAAGATAAGCCTATATAGGTACATGTACCTTAAATATGGGGCCAACCTTTAATTTTTGTAAATATTTTGCATTACTTTTTGCTTATAGGAGCCATAGTGATAACCAGTTTTTTTTTATTATAAAGTGGTGCCCTTAGCGGTTAATATTAAACGTAAAAAACATGTACGTTGTATGGGGACACCCTTTAATTTTTAGAATTTCAACCTGTTTTTAAAACGGGAAAAATCATATAAAGAATAATTATCAAAATCAGCTCAGAAGCAATGGAGTTCTGCGGGCACAAACATAAAAAAGCACAAACATTAAAAAAAGCAACAGACGTAAATGACAGGAGGCTATTGAAACGAAATTTTATCAATAGAGAAAAATAAGTTATGGATAGTTGTTTCCAAACTAGGCAGCTGTAACGTGATAAAGACGAAATGGGTGTTTAAGAAAAATATAGAACTAGATGAAGGCCAGGCTTGTTTTTAAAGGATACTGCAAATGAAGGGGAATCGACTACAAAGAAGCTTTTTCGTTATATATCTTCAGGTCAAATGTTATGATCCATTTCGAAATAAAGTTTTTAGGTGGAGCTAAACGATGCTTAAGAATGCAAATAAATATTGCTAAATTGATATATTTCTAAAACAAGAAGAACATATTTCAAATATGTTAAGAAAATGTGAAATAGAAAATAATAATCCTATATTAACTCCGATGGATATTAATTAAAAATTCTCAAAAATTATATGTGAGGACGAACCCGTTAGAGATGCACCCTACCAATAAGCTATTGGAAGTTTACTCCTTGTCGCTTAATGCACAATACACGAGACATAGCAAAAATGTTAATTGTTCAAATAATTTAAATAACTCTCAATAGTTTTTATTATCTAAAAGGAACTATCCATTCATTAAACCTACATTTTATTGCAAATGGTAGTAACGATTATTATTTCTTGCACAAAATTTCATTGGTTAATATTCTAAAAGTTCCATTACGGGTTTTTATTTGTTACAAATCGTTTAAAATAATATTAAAATAAACACGAGTCGAACAAATGGCGCTATTACCAATAGTACGAGAAGTCATGTGGCTCTGAATGCTAGCAAAGGAGCTAAATTTTAAATATTATAAAGAAATACCCACTAAAGTTAACTTGTGACAATGAAGTCGGATAAGAAATATGTACCTCGAATGAGGTTTACAATACAAGAACAAAACATTTTGATATTCGACAACAATACAGAGGAAAAAAACACCAACCAACTAGCGTTTTTAAACGAACCCCTTTTCTAAAATAAAATTTTAAATGCTTTTCTTTTTATATTAGTAGTCTTTAGGTAAAGGTGTTGTACGAGGGCTGCTCTATATATTTCTGGCCTAATAGTGAAAATGGAAATATTTATAATCAAAAATGGTTTTATTGTTTTTCAAAGTATTCTCCAGCATGATTTATACACTTTTGCATGCGCTCAAACCAGTTGTCGAAGCACTTTTTCTACTCCGATTGAGACACCTCTAAAACATGGTTTTTGAACACTTCAACAGCTTCTTCTGGCGACGAAAATCGTTAACCACGCATTTTTTTCTAGATGTGCGGAAACAAGAAGAAGTCATTAGGTGCCAAGTCATTAGGTGCCAAGTGTACGGCGGATGACCCATTAATTCGACGTTTTGGCCGGTCAAAAACGCTCTGGTTTGAGCCGATGTGTGAGAGCTCGCATTGTCATGGTGATTCTTCTTCTCTTGTTGGTTTTTCGAATTTCTCCGATGACTTCAAGCAAACAAATTGTAGTGTACCACTCAGAAGTGACCGTCCTACGTTGCTCAAGCGGAACAGTCGCCACATGACCAGTTTTGCCGAAGAAACAGACGACCATTTGCTTCGAAGTGCTTCTTCCACGAACAACTTTCGTTGGATTTTGCTCGTCTTTGAAGACCTACACGGTCGATTGTTGTTTCGTTTCGGGCTATTACGCATAGATCCATGATTCGTCACCTGTGACGATCTTATAAACGTCTTTTGAAGCACCGCAATCGTATTTTTGCAACATTTCTTTGCACCAATCGACACGAGCCTTTTTTTGAGCGACTTTCAAATTGTGCAGGATCCAACGAGAACAAACCTTTTTTACGGACAGGTGTTCATGCAGTATCGAATGTATGCTGGTGGAAGAAATGTACAAGGATGTCTCTATCTCTCGGTATGTCGCATGTCGATCTTCCATTATGAGTTGACGCACGGCATCAATGTTCTCTGGCACAACAGCCGTTTTTGTACGACCTTCACGGAATTCGTCTTTAAGCGAGCTTCGGCCACGATTAAATTAATTATACCAATTTTTCACCGTGCTATGGGATAGTGCTTCATCGCCATACAAAGATTTAAGTTCATCAATGCAATCTTGTCGTGATAATCCACGTCGAAAGTTGTGAAAAATGATGGCACGAAAATGTTCACGAGTTTATTTCATTTTTTTCTATATTAATTTTTTCAAGTCACTGTAAACAACACAAATAATGGTCGTACGTCAAAACGTTTTGAGTACGATTTTGCTTAAAAGTGACAAACTTTCCAATGGAAATGTCAGATTGCACTTGGCAGCACTCAGAGTTGCCAGGCCAGAAATATATATAGCAGCCCTCGTAATATTTACTTGCTGTATAAAAAAACTTTTTTAATATCTTCTATAAGTTCCAATAAATAAATGTATTCTTTTTATGTAAGTTCATTAAGCTGAAAGGACTTCGAAAAGGTTCTTAGTTTAAAATAAGTGAACTATTTCGAGGACCTCCACAAAAGTACTTAAGAGATTAAAAAACAAACTTAATCAGCTGTCTGCTGCTCTGTGGACTTAAAACCTACTTCAAAGCTTATCGAAAAAAATTGGTCCACATACGTATATCTAAGTCTACCTATCAAAAATTTTAATAAATTTGTTTGTTTTTCTAATAATAATAATAGTGCCAGTAAAATAAGTTAATGAATTCACACTACAAAAAATAGAAAGCCAAATACCAAAGTTGGCGACATTGTTTCTTATTTATAAAAATCTTATAAATGTTGAATCAATTATAAAAAGTGATATTTTTTACGTAAGCAAATACGTTTTTTCTATTTTTATTTTCTCTCTTTCTTTTTTCTCATTATTTTTTATTTCTTTTTTATTTTTTTTTTTTTAATTGTTTTATTTTTTGTAATAAATATTGACACAGATTTTCGACGCAGAATATAACAAAAAATAATAACAAAAGATTATTTATATAAATAAATAACGAAGAGGCATTAAAATTTTTTTGAACAAATATCTTTCGATATAGTGGCGAGACCGTTAGATTTCACACGGAAAGACTTTTCTCTTTATTTCAAAATATTGTTTTAATACAAGTGTAGTCTTAGAAAAATTTTCCATATTGTTTCTAATCGTTAAATAAGTAAGTAAAATTGTTTGAGTTGGTAAAGCATGTCTAGAGATAAATCGTGTACTTTAGTACCCTACAGAAAAAAAATTATTCCAGACAAAATAATTTTTGATTATTTAAATATTTTTTATTTTTTAAGTTATTTTTAGAAAATTCTTTTATATTTCTATGCAATTTCCTCAAATTTTAATATACAACATTCATTGTAATTAAACTCGTTTAGATTTAATCGGCTTTTCTGCAGCATTAAGGCCTCTAACAAACGTACCGATAAAGAAATAAATTTACAAAATAATAACTGTATCAAGCTGTAACCTAGATTTTGTTATAAAAGAATTTATTTATCTTAAAGGATAAAATTATATTTATGTTTTTATTTTGTGTATTTTTACTTATTTATTCAGTTTGGTTATTTTCGCTGGGTTTTTTATGTAAAGAACAAAAGAAAAAAGGCAAATAAAAATGCATAAATCTTTTTTTTTTTTTTTTTTGTTAAATAGATATTTCTTACAGAAAGAAGAAAATCCTTTTAGTCGATGAATTGTCTGCATTTTGTACTCTTTTAACCAAAATGATAAAACGCAGAGACCTTCTACAATAAAAAAGTTTAAATATGTTTGTACGTGTATTGTTTAGTGTAAATAAAATGTATGTCTATTTGGACTAATGTGTATGTTTTCGTTGATTTATATAACAGTATTTTGCAAGTAAAATGTTGCTGTCTTGCATTGTTAGCACACAGCGTATTTTATAAAATAACTTGCATAACTTTAACTCCTTTAACTCTTATACACGACTATCTACAAACATACATACGTATGTACAGTCAAAAAACAAATAAAAACATTCTTGCATACAAATAAATTTTTTGCATTTTTACTGCTTTTCGGTTTCTTTGTTTTTCTTTTATTTTTGTTGTTTTGTTTTTAATACGAGATTTAAGTAAATATTTGTACATTTAATACCAACAGCACATATTTACTCCATTTTGTATTTAGTTTAATTCATAGACAAGATGTAGAAAATAAGTAAACATGAGCATAAACTCGAACTTACATATGTATAAAGTCAGACTAGAGTGTTTTAATTGTATTAAAATTTTCATTCATGAATGTATATGCAGTTATGAATTCAAAATACCCGTACTTGAAACAAAGACATTAATATAGCATCTGTGCAATATTTTATATTGTACGACTAAATAACAGACTTCATTGACAATATACATACATAATTGCAACTACCAAAACACACATTAAACAAAGACTTTTGGTTGGTCAACATTTGCAATGAAACTTGAAAATTGTTTATATAGCAAATATTTACCAACAAAAAAATTCCATTTCTAGCTAAACAGATAGTATATGAATGCAAGGCAAAAGTAGTGTGGCAAATTACATCATATTATAAATCCGTTAAAATTCAATTAAGTTAATTTCAATATTTCAATATTTTCTAATCATGAACTTTTGTCAAGACTTTTTGTTTCTGTAACATAAAATGCAATAAGTCATGTAGTATATGGATAGCTAAGATGCAAATATCTTTCGTTACAAACACTAAAAAAGGCAGATAGCAATTGTTTCGGATAATTCGTTTGGCGAAACAAGAAGAAGCAGAAGTCTTTTTCCTTCTAAACGATCTAAAAAAGCTGCTTGTATCATTCTCCAGACATTTTTAAAACTGATTAATTGCTTCATTGTGACTTACAGTATTAACTGTGAAAGCCAGGTCAATATAATTTTAATGAATGATCACAGAGAAATTGGGAAAACAAATGTTAATATTGAAAAAAAATTATAATAATTACAGAATAAATTCAACATTAAATCATTCTTGAAATGAGGAAGAAATGTACGTGACATTATCCTAGAGCTACTTTCTATTAATGTGATGGTTAAACCAAAGAAGAAAAAAATCTAGAACTCCTTAAAGCAACCTATTTGAAGAAGATAAAGACTTGCAATCAAAAACATTAAGGAGTACACAGAACAGGAATTTTTTACCTTATCTGTTTAAGAATTAACAATTTTTTTTCAATTAATAAAGGCATGCTTTTATTAGTTTTTTTAACACTGTTATCATAATTTTCATACATAATTTTACAGTATCGAAACTTTGTGAAATTAAACGATATTTAAGATAGTTTCAATTTTTCGACTGTAGTGCTTTCATCCGAAATTCGGTAAAATAATATCGAGCGAGCTTACATCTCAGCTACCCAATTTAAAAATTGCCCTTATCTACACAAAATAATGATTTGTATTTATCACACCTTTATCATACCTTTGGTGTATTTGTGAAATATCTTTTTACCTTTTACTTTCTATTTTTTCCTATTTAAAATTTTTTGTGTTCCCTTTTTTACGGTGGAAAGTGTAAAGAATAGGTATTACGAATTTACTTGTCACAGACTTCGTAATTAGAAAAATATTGTCTCGAAAAATTTCCTGATAATATTCGTGATTGTATATGCTTTAAGGCAAAATTTTGGTTAATATTACCCTGCCAACTTAGATTAATCATTCCATTTTTAGCTATTTTTAACCAAGCAAAAAAAATATTTTAAAATATTTTTTATGCCTTTGCAATTAGGTGTCCTAAATACATGAAGCCTTTTTTTTTTGATAATATTCTATTGCATGCCAGTAAGGGTAAATGGAGATAAAAAAGCTATTAATTTAAACCTTTTTTATACGGACATACGCTAGAAAGGCCACGTTTTATTTTTATGAGCCCTCAAGTATGCTTTCAGAAATAAATAACAGTAATTAGTTAAGTTTTTAGAAACGATTTTTTGTATACAAATGTAAAAATAATTTAAACTTCTTCAATCGCCAATAATTTAAATAAAATGTAACTGTAACTGTTGAGCAACTAACAAAACCAACAGCTTCTGGAAGAATCATTAACTTTTATTCTAAACACAGTAAACGAATTATAATAAATGCAGCTAAAAATTTAATAGAAATGATACTTAGGATAAGTGACATTGAGTTTCATAAAAAGAATAAGGAGAAAATTAGAAATGTATTAAATGATAATAATTTTCCTATTCATATTATAAATAGATTAATTAGGCGGTATAAAAATAGGAATAGTTTATATTAAACACAAGAAATATAATTTAGCCAATCATTTATAAGTCTATAATTTATGTACCAGGAATATCAGAAAGGTTAGAGAAATCAAAAATTTTTGACTGCAGCAAATACAGAATGGCATACAAAACACACTACACACTTTAAAGGTTATTTAGTAAAACTAAAGATAAAATACCGAATCAGGAATTATCGAATTTAGTCTATAAGATTCCATGTAGCGGAAACGATAATAAGATTTGAAATAAAGTATACATAGGAACAACGAAAAATAAACTAAAAACTAGAATTGCTGGTCATAAATCTTATTAAAGATATAAAAATATTAATTCACAAAAAACTGCATTATCATCTTATTGTGCCAGACTAAATCACTATCCCAGTTTTGAAAATGTTTCACTAATAATCATAGAAAACAATTATAAAAGACGTTATATTTTAGAAATGTTACAAATTATTAATACACTAACAGCACAGAGAATTAATTTTAAGGCAGACACAGATAATGTAGCTCAGATTTATAGATTTTAGTAGATAAGAAATAATTTTGTACTTTGTATTTGTTTTTTTTTTTAATTTTTTATTTGACAAAATATTTTTTGTTTTCCGAAATATGTTAGTTTGAACAAATTTTTTATTACGTTTTTTGTTGTTGTTTTGTATTGTTTCAATAAATATTTTTTTCCCTGAAGATGCTACACAATGGAGTAGCGAAATATTGAAAATATATATAATAAATAAAAGATCTATTGCTTATAAATTAAATAAAATATAATAATTAAAAAGTTCAAATAAAAACATTATAAAAATTATTTTAAAAATGCATCTTTAGCTCATGTATAAGGAAAAACAAAATTATGTTTTCGATAAATTTTACCGTTTATAACTAATTATTTCAAAGCTCAATTTTTTGTTATTTTCTTGAAAATTTTGTTGTGACGTATTTTTAATACAAAGCAGCCACAACAAAAAGACAAAGAAAATTCACACTCGTTGAAGAAACTTCCGTTATTTTATGTGTTTATTCTTTTAAAAATGATTAAAAAAGTTCCTTAGAAGCAAACGTTAATGAAGTTACCAATTCAATTAGAACGAATGGGCGAAAAATTTGCCTAAAAATTTGAGTCTCTAGTTTTTTGTGCCTACTATTGAAAATATTACGTTCATATTTTATACGTCGTAAGTTAAAAAGTCAAAAATAAAAGATGAATGTAACATAAAATATTTTTTAGGATTAATTGATTTTTTGGCAACAGTGTTCTAAATAAATATAAAAAAGTATTTTCCAATAAACTATTATTTTCTGCTCTTAAGAATGTGCACTGATGAAAGCAAATTTTACACATTCTCGTGCGCATTAGCACAGGTTTAAGTGCATGTCTGTCCTAAACATTCATGAGCGTACACGAACTCTGTATATGACACAGTTTTATAGTCTATGTTTATATGTATGTGAAATTGTTTCTGATAAACAGAAGTTCTCTACAGTTTCTTAAATCCTGACTTAAAATAACTGTTGGAATACATTTTTCTTTAATTGTTGTAATTGAACAAACCGAACGAACGCTGTAAACGAACGCTGTAATATATTAAGTAAACTCAAATCACATGGCTTAAAAAAATTTAATAGTATTTTTAAAAGAATAACGATGCCACGAATATACATTCATTTATTATTAGAAAAAAAACTCCAAAAATATTATTTTTCGCGAAAAGTATCTAAAACTGTAATTTTTTTACCTGTGCATAGTTACTAAACAAACATGGAATAGAAACAGAGATTTTTTTACCGCTTGTTTATATATTGCCATATCGCGAAAAAAGCAAAAAAAAATTATTACTTTTTTACAATATTGTGATGAAGTGGCAACTTTTTCATAGGCAAACAGGTACCGAAACAAAATTCTATGGTTTATGCCAAATAATCCTAATTTAATTAAATGGTTTTGGAGAAAATAATCAGCTTAAATTGAGTCACAGATAAAGACGTTTCAAGTTAGCACAAATGTTGAACTATTATATGAATTTAATTTTCAATCAAATTTAATTCTTAAAAGTTTTAAATAACTAGCGGCTCAAGCATATCTTCTTTTAGAAAAAATTTTGAAGGGGTCATTTTAATAAATACGTATTTAATGGTACATACACAACCCCAATGTCGTTATATCTGTTTATTTTATCCTGTCATTATATATAAGATATAAGACTTCTAAATACTTTTAAGGAAATAGTTCTATAAAGTAAGATGAGAAGATTGTAAATTTCAAAGCAGTACAGCGCATCTTGATCCTAGTTTGTAATCAATCTTGATGTTCACAAAAAGCGAAATCGCAAAATGCACTTCATATTGGCAATAATTAAATTTTAAATTCATTTGACGGTTAAAATATCTTTAAAAATTCTTTAAAATAATCAAGAACAAAGACAAACGAACTTGAAAAAAGAAACTTAAAAATTATTTCTCCTCACTTACAGTTTAAATTTAATTTGTTGTTATTGCTGATATAGTATTTATTTATTAATGGGTTAATTTTTGTATACATATAAATGAATATACGTATTTATTTGTTGTTGTTATAGTGGTAGGGTAGTAAATGAAAAATAAATAAAATTGTTTCACATGTTGCTAATTGAAAACACATGCCATCAGGTTAAAAGCAGCGAAAAAATAACAACAAGAAATACTGAAATATGAGTATGCATTTAATGCAACTGAATGATGTAACAATTTAAATAATGAACAGTGGTAATAATTTTTTCTCATTCTTTATCCTTTGGGACATTAAATACATGTGTTTGGCTACATATGTGCGTAAATATTTAACCAAGATACGATGATGATATTTAAATGTATATATTTCAATTTACATATACAAACTCAGCTTTATGTGTATGTACGAATAAGTGCTGTTTTTTGTGAAGGACTACGTATATGTTTGCAATCAAATGGCTGTTACGGAAATTGTCAATATCTTTCTTATACTTGTGTAACTGTGTGTGTAGCAATAATATATGTAATACTACTTTTTAGCCATTTAAATTCAAAAAAATAAAATAAAAGAAATACATGTAATTTTGTTTATGATGTGTAAATTAAATTAATCTGTTTTTTTACAACAAAAATTGCTCCAAATTGTCATTCCCCAGTTGGTACGAAGAGTACTAGATATAAGTTCACTCTAGACAACTTTTAAAGCAGGGGTTCTCATCAAATTCCTGCTCACGGACTCCTAGTAAACTAGTTTTTTTTTCGCGGACCCCTCTGAAGCCCAAGTTCAAAATAAATAATTTTTTTTTAAAAACACTGTTTTTTTGGTTCTTCATGCGGACCCCTTAAGTGGTTGCTACAGACCCCCAGGGGTCCACGGAACCCCATTTGACAGAAAAAACAAATAGCTAATGACTTTAGCAAAGGTATTTCGTAAAAAGGAGCCTTAAATAGTCTAAATCTGATTTTGTTTTCATATGCATTTTTTCCATAAATTCAACTAATTTTTCTTTTCTGACTTATAAGTACCCTAATAAGTGCATAAATATATTTTTAAATTTTTCCAATAGAACAACTAATTACTTTATAACTTTTTTCGTTGGCCATTTTATTGTGTATATGCTCATGGCAAAGCTATGCTTGTAAATTGTTTATGAAAGTTTTATAGATCTGTTGGCAAAACTGACCGAATGGCGACGTTAGCATTTGTAGTAAAAATACTTCACAAGCCATAATTAGAGAACTAAACTCTTGTCTGCACTTTTTGAGCTGGCAGGAGTACTGATTCATTTATATTAAAACGAAGCTGAACGCGGTATAGAGACATACTTAATCGTACCTCAATTGGATTTCCTTAATTGTGCCTTCATGTCGTGCGAACTTAATTTATTTAAAGAAGCCTGTGAAGAAAAATAAATTTCAAGTAATAGTCCAATTATTTAGCCTCCAAGATCATTAGTTTTTTTACTCTGAAGATATGTAAATTGTTATAATCAAATTTATTTGATACACTTTTTTATTTTTTTTAAATCCCAAGTTGGAAATCTGAAAGAAAAAACCCTTGATAAAGCAAAGTAAATTGAGGGTGTTTTGTTTCTTCTTTTTCTCTTCTTAATATACCACACACTAGAACTTATGACACTAGAACTGCTGACTGGATGATTGCGGTTACCAACATTTTCTTAATGTATTTGCGTATGCATTATGTTAATGTGCCTAAAAGTATGTTTAAAGTTTTGTGTTCATGTAAAATATTCATGAATTGGTAAACATCCTAACATACAATTAAACGCATAAAACGTTTACTTACTCATGCATACATGATGAAGAAAATCAATTTCGTTTGAACACGATGCACTTGTTTGTAGGTCTTTACAAATATTTATTTATGTGTGTATACATTGCCTTAAAATCAATTACCGCTAACAATTTTAGTAATTAAATGTTAAAAAATCATTGCAAGGTCAACACTGAGACTAAAATTCAACCGACGAGCTATTTATCTGAAATTGTATTTTATATAGCAGTAGATCGCTTTTTATTTTTATGTTCGATATTTCGTTATTAATTTGTAAAGAATTATCAGGAAAAAACAAATATTCATTTTAAAATTAAGTGATTTATGTTTTAATTTATGTTGAAATAAATATTTGTTTTATCCTGATAATGCTACACAATATATATATATCGGCCAGATTTTTTTCCTAAAACGCACCCAACTGAAGTTTTGAGTTCGATTTATTAACACTGCTGAAGGGTATTTATATTGTAAAGCCATAATGTCTTGAACACACATTTTTTTGTGGAATAGCCTCATTCAATGCTATCATTTTATTAATTGAAAAAGTAAAAGTTAAACTAAATAACTTATTTCTGTTAAAAATTTGTACTTATAAAATAATAATAATATTATAATATATGTGTTCTCGTCGAAACTTGACAGCGAATCTGGTAATATGATAAATATATTTCATTTAAATGTTATTTGCTAATTATTGTTAAAGTTCTTAATGAAGAAGATTCAATTCCTAATTACGATTCAAAAATTCTTATTCTAAAACCAACATTTAGATGATTTAAAAAAATATTTAAACAAAACATTGCATTTAACGTTTAATACTTTAATACGACGTTATTGCTGTTATGTGTTTTCACTACCGGAAATGAATATGAAATGGCAAAAATAAATCAAAAACGTATACAAAAGTCTACTGAAAATGATTTTAAACAAGAGCAAAACCAATACTTCTTCTGTATTTTAAGCACACTCATTTGGTGTGTTGTAGCAATACGCGTTGTTATATCAACACATTGACACCACCACCAACACCAAACTAAAATTTGCATTCAGGTAAATATTGTTATTGAAGATCTAGGTAACAGGCGTTTTGCGAAAAATAAAAACTTTGTTTTCTGCTGTTACTCGTATTTGTAGCCAGCGAACATTCTGTTAAAAATTATATTGAATATATTTCGAAATATGGTATTTATATGCGCCAATATGGTACGAAATGTTAGTAAGAACACATGTGGCACTGTGACTATAAGTATTGAAATTTGTTGAAAATATCCCGATAAAATTGTTAACTACAAAAACAGCAATAAAAAAACATATTTTAAATGGTTCTCGTGCTGTTGTTATTGAAAAAAATTAATAGTACAAAGTAAAATAAAAAACGCCCGTTGTGAAGTAAACAAAAAAATAAACAATTCCTTAGCTTTTAATCGCCTGATCGAAGACAGGTTTTAATTATGGATTTTTAAGTCTTTAAAGGATAAGCACCACAATGCTTTAAAATGGTCGCTTTAAGTGTACACGCGAAATAAACAGATATCAAATTTCTTTTGAATTTCCTTGTTGCGTACTTATTTCATCTCTTTCAATGTATGAGATATTTTTCAAATTAAAATTTGAGTTTGATATTTAATTATCGTATTTAAAAAAAATAAACAAAACCGTTCTGTATAAAAAGTTATAAATGAAAAGTTGATTATTTTTCTAAAAAATATAGTAAAATTTATTAAACAGTTTATTTTAAATTTGTGTGGTAATTCGATCGGCTTTTGCACCTCATACTCCACTTTAAGCTCTCAATGACATATTCTGTTTCCAAAATAATAGAAATCTCCTAGTAAAAATAGTATTCAAGTCGAATGAAGCAGTGATCTATGTAAAAATATTATATTTAGGTAATCTAAAGACACAAAGAAGTATACCATAAGATGTCGTGAATATATTTTCAAAATAATGATAAGAAGGTTTCCCGAACAAAAAAATTAACTTAAATGCAATACACGTTCTGATTACATGTAAAAACATTCTTTATAAGCACAGATGCAAATACGCACTGGTCAGACATATGCACACAAAGCCCTCGTAAAAGATGAAATAATCTAAACACATCACTTGAATTTGAAAGCATATATATTTTTAATCTGTCTATAATAAAAGTAAATGGATTAAATTTAATTTTAATTATTTGTGAAGCAGGGAATTATTTAAAAGTAAAAATATTAAAAATGTTTGACTAATTGATATTTCTTTTAATCTTTTCTGTTCTTTTATTTTGCGCTCTAACTACCCTTTTCTATTACAAATCTAATTATAATTTATCTTGAAATGCTTACTTATTCTATAGCGGATATAATACAGGATGTTACGCTCTAACGGAGCGCAGCTAATGTAAGTAGTGTTAAAAAATACCACAAAAGTATAGTAACCATAAAAATCCTTAATTAAATAATGATTTATTTTGTACGAAAACATTTTTTTTAGTTATTTTTCCTTTATATTTCTTTTTTTGATTTGCATGCGTTTGAAATCTTTAAAAGAAAAATATTTTTTAAGGAAAAAAATTTGCTCCCAGAATCGAACTCAGTTAATTTTATATTAAAAACCAAGGTACATTTATATTACTAGGTAATATCGGCTCTACAACAAATACAACATTTGTAAAAACAACATGGCATTTTATTGTTGCTTTGTGAGTGGAAATGTCAAAAATAGAAAGACAAATTAAAAGATAATTTCTCTAAAAACAAGCGCTCTCTTTGTTCTGCATAAGCTTGTTGTTAGTGTTTTCTAAAATTCGTAAACAAAAAATGTAAAATATAAACAATTTTTGACATGTCCAACTTCAAACCGGCTAGGCGGACGACAGTACCTAGTAAAATAAATGTACCTTGCTAAAAACATTATGAAATAAGACAAAAACAATTTTATAAATATTAAATAACTTGAACTTATTGTGACGAAAACCTTATTTTTCCTTCTTAAAATAAGAAACGCATTTCTCAGTAAAGATCTCAGTAAAGTGAAAGAGGAGAATTACTATCTTTAGCCAGATCAATCTCTTACTATCAACCAAATATTCGTTGTTCAAAGGTGATGTTGTGTATGTGGTGGAACCAAAGGAATTTAAGATGCAATGAGTTGATAAGCTCCGTTGATTTTGTAACATGTGAATAGTAGAAGCTGCAACTGATCCTTTGAAGCCAGCAGTACGAGAAGAAGAAAAATTCCAAAGTAAAGAAAAGACAATGTAATTTTCACACGTCGTATAAACCAGTTATTACTTCTTGAAATTACTGTTTGTTGTTATGCTCACATACTGACTATTTTCGATAAAACTAAAAATTGTCTCCACAAGTTGATTGTGCTAAAAATCGAGAAAATGTAATTGATAAGCGAATGTTTGCTTAACAGTTGCTAGTTAGATAAGATAGCGTTGCAATACTCATATAATAAACTCAATTGTTAAAAAGTTCCTTACATTTTTTGCTGGGTATTAATGTTGAACCCAAGTTTAAGCTACAACTTAATATCGACAGAAAAATTTACCTTATCCATGCCGAAAAATCTGCATACAAACAAAACTATCTTATCGGCCACGTGTTTTTATTTATTTTATATAAAGCGCATATGAGGTCATCATCTCGGCAAATCTTCGCACCTTATAAAATGTATAATTTTTGTTCTGCCTTTCTATCTAAAAGATTTAATGACATGAAATTTATTGTACAATCCAACAATGGTAGACGTTGTATCAAGCGTGCCTGTATACTATATTAACAGTACATAAAAAAAAAACCTTTACATAAATTACAATATTAGCTATTTCTTCTTATTGGTTTTTATTTGACGCTTTTAAGACATGTTGACTTACCCTTAGATTTGTGTTTTACTTCAAACTACACCAAAGTACTCCAAGCACTCACTGCAAGTGACACTTTGGTTTAAAAAATATATGAAATTAAATTATCGTTTTTCCTTTTTTAGGTTTATTCATTTAATTATTTTTTTTTTAAGTTTCATATTTTATGGGAACTTATTATTTCCTTTTTGATTTAATTAAAAAAAAAAAAATTTAAAAATTTTTTATTGACTTTAATATTTAACCCACTTTTCTTTTTAGATTCACCATATCATGACGTAAGTGGCCTGCCAAATCCATACAATATGGAACACATGGATCAAGATGAAGTTATGTCACCACAACAGCACATGTCTCTTAGTTACGATGATAGTTTTGAGGGTGAATATTCATCAACACCAAATTCACGGAATCGTCGTGTTATACGTGAAATTATTGTATAAACTTATTTACTAAGCATTTTAACACTCATTAACACACACATACATCACAATCACAGATATATTAAAATCATTTCATTTTATTCATTTATTCACTTACAACTAAGTTTTGTCATGATTTGTTTTTAAGAAAAAAAAATATTTTTTTTATTTATTTTACAAAAAAGCAAGACCTGTTAAATGCACTTTGATGATTATTTTTTCAAACTAAATTTAAATTGTTTATTCTTTTATTTTTTAGACATGTATATGAAGATAAGAAAGAAAATTACGTTGTGCATTTAATTGTTATGAATGTAGCTAAAGTTAATTGTAAGTGAAAAATAAACAAATTATACGTCCCTACTTGAAAATTTCCCATTTTCAGTTCAACCAAGAGAAACTGATTGTTTAATACACACACACAAAAAATATTTCTTAACGAAAACAAAGAACAAATAATTTAAATTAAAGGACCCACAGAAAAGAATACATTAAAATGTTTAATTTAAGCAAAAAAAAAAAATAGAAATAAATATTAATTATCATTCATGCAACTTCATGCTAAAATAAAATATATTTTATTGCGACGATTTTCTTTGCAAGTCTTTCGTAATCTCATTTTTATACTCTGATTTTATACATCAAATAAATGTATAAGTTCGTCACGAAATCAACGAATTATGAAGCATTTTAATTTATGTAATAAATTTATCAATATATTTTTTTTTTGAAAGTTGCCATTTTTTATTATAAATTTATTTAATTTTTTTATTCAAGAATAATTAATATTTTTTGTTAATTTTAGTTTAATGTTTAGTTTTAGTTATTTTGTATGCCCATAATCGAAAACATTTTTACATAATTATTATTATGAAAATAATAAAGCAAATAATACAAAATTAAGTTAATTTCTTTAAGATATATATTTTCTGTTTGTCCTATGAAATCATATGCCCAGTTGTAGTAATTATTTTTTTATTTACATATTTCAATAATTTTACATATTGAAATAAGGTGCCGTTGTGGTTTAGTTTAAATTTTTACAAAAATTTATTTTTCTGTCATGCTTTTGTTGAAACATTTAAAATCTACTTGCAAGAAAGAATTCAGTGGCAGTAATACAAAAAGTGTAAACTTTATAGTTTCAAAGCCATTGATATGTACATTCTTTACTAAATTAAAAATTGAATTTTTTACACATATATATTCAATATTAAATTTTGTCATGGGATTGTGTAGTTCTACTGCATTTAGAAATTAGTTTTTAGGTTGTACAGGAAAATGAGCAGTAAAATTTTAAAAATTGGCTTAGGGATGAGAAAAGCGAAATAAGTGTAAAAATTCTACGGCAACTATATAATATTCATTTTTTGAAAAGGAAACAAGCATTAAGATCTATGCTTCGTTGCTTAAACGATAATTGTATTTATTATAATACATTTTGCTTCATTCAAATGAAGCTATCTATATAAGCTTTATTTTCATTATTTTGTTTAAAACAATTATCTTTTTAAAAATGTCTTTACATTTGTAAAATAGATTTTTAATAATCATATTTTCGTTTTCGTTTTGATTTAATATATTTTCTTTCTTTCGTTAAAATTATTTTTCATTTGTCTTGTTATATTTACAAAGTGATGTCAATTGTTTTTAAAGTTCTGTATGGTTTAGATATTGCAAATAAAAAAATATTTTTGTCATGTAAAGTTGTATAGCGTCTGGATTTAAACACCTTAAAACTTCACGCCAAAAGTTATATTTTTGTTAAAATAGAAATCTGGCAAAGTTTGATGTTTTTCAATTTATTTCAAAACTTCCAAGAATCTCCTTATAAAAGTAAAATAATGGCAAATCAAATTTTATAAATTTTCTGTTCGAACATGATACATAATAATGTCCATTATTTATTTTAATTACTATAACTTAATTAACTTAATCGCTTTAAAAATTATTTAAATAGAAAAATTATTTAAAATAATTAAAAACAATATTTATACTTTAGTTCAAAATCGTTTAGTTAATTAAACTTTGTCTTATTTTTTTTTAGTTAACTTGTAAGAAATAAAATTAAAAAAATGTAAGAAATGTTAGAATTGAGCTAAAATCCCTGGTTTTAAAAAGAGTAGTCAAGAAAAAATCTTTTGAGTTAATTTTTTGTAACTGAAGATACACAGCATTTCCATAATATATTTCTCTGAAAAATATTTGAATTATAAACAAGTTCCAACAAAAATTATAAGGAAAATGTATATATTATTGGTTATTTGCATTGTAATCTAATGCAAATAGTGGTTAAGATATGAAGAGTTTATTTGTGTACAACCTCGAGCAAATCTGATTTTAAAAACTTAATGAAAATTGTGCGGAAACTGCTTTTATAGAAAAAAGATTTTGAACCTATTATTAGCTCTTTTCGTTTACAGAAATAAAAATAATAAATTTTTTAGTTGAATCAATGATATAATAAAATTTAAAATAAATGAAAATTTTCTGATTAAATTGTCACTGAATAAATGAAATAAGAAGAAAATAATTTTCTTACTAAAAAAATAATTAAATCTATTAAAAATTTAATAAAATTTGGACTGGAAATTGAAACTTTAATAGGTGCAAAAACTTTTTTCACAATTAAGTTCGAGATTGAGTTTTATTATGTTCTTAAAATAATAAACTTATGACAACAAAGTCTACTATTTGCGAAATTCTATATTTTATGGTAATTGTGTTTCACTTGGCTGCAAATACATTGTTTCGAACGTGGTACTGCAAGTAGGTAATTCAAAGCATTTTTTAGAAAGAACTATGGCTTCAGTAACATTTTCTTGGCGAATATCATTCATTTTATAATTTCTTTATGTATATTATAAATTAATGTGTATTAAATTCATAATTTTCTTTGAATTTAAATTTGTAACTTAAACTTCCATTTGCACTTGTTCAACGAATTAAATTTAATTAAACTATTTAAACTTAACAAACAAAAAGAAATATCCCACAATTGTTGAAAAGTTTTATTACGCTAAATACATTTACATTTAATAACAAATATAAAATACAGCTAAGGAATAAGTTATGCAATTAAAATTAAGAGATCTATACAATTAAAATACGAAAAAAAACAAAAAATCTATTTAAGTAAAAAGTACGAAACAAAAATTAATTTAGTTATAAAGTTTTAAGGATTTAGGTTTAAAAATAAAATAAGTGAAGTAAAAGTTATAAAAAGTCCAAATTATTATAAAACGCAAAAATAAATTAAGGAAAAAGCTAAAATTACAGAAACAAACTAACGTTATTTAACTGTAAATAAAATAATGTATATGTTAAGAAAATAAATTGAAAAACCAAGGTGAATAAATTACCAGGAGGTCACGTGGCAGAATTCATTAGTTTTCGCCGAAGCCCTGAATATCAAACTCCATATATAAAAAATTTTTTTAATCTTTTTTATATGGTGTTTGACATTCAGAGTTTCGTTTGACATTTAAGGAATTCGCATCGCGATCATCTGCTAAGTGACTGGCCTTGTTAAAAACTAAAAAATAAAACAACAATAAGTTAGGTCATAAAAATGATTTTTATATTGATTTTTCTATTCAGTTGAAACTTAATAATTATTATCAATATTTTTTTTTTTTTTTGTAATTTAATTTAATTATAAAAAGATAAATTTTAAAATGTAGTTAATCAAATTATACATTTATTATAGTGTATGACAAAAAAATAAAACAAAAATCTTTAAAAAAAAAGAAAAAAAAATATGTAAAATGTATTAAAGCAAATTTTATTTTACCCATTTTAATGAAAGTATGTTAAATTAGGCCAATTTTAATTCCTTTTTTTGAAACTAGGCACTTAACAAATTCGCTTACAAAAACAATTTCAGGTATAAAAGCCTCTTTCTGTTGCTACATACAGAATATTTATTATTTAAAAATAGGAAAACGTCGTTAAAAAAATATCTAACGCACAACGCATAATGTTTAAAGTTTCTTTTTTCCAGCTTATTTAGCACGTTTTGATAGCAAAAACATAATATTTGTTTATTTTGGCAATTAACTGGATAATGGTACACTATTTTTGCTAAAATTGATATACTCATGGCAGGGGATATTAAATTAAGCATCTAATGGCGGCAAAGTCGTTTTGAGGGGACAAAAAACTGTGTTTTAAGTTTTTTTTTTTAGTCTTAACTGTTTGGCGTCGTCAACACAAGACTACGTCGCTTTTCTTCGTTTGTTGTAATTCGGTATTCCCGTTGTCAATATTGTGATTATTCGATGACTCACGACATATGTTTGGTATTTCATAAAAGCGATTGATGCTGTTGTTGCCTATTAGTCATTTTTGGTGTTGTGTTGTGTGCAAAAGAAAATTTAAAAAACAGCGATATTTAAAATAAAAAATATACGAAATAACTTTAAAGAAATAGGAAAAACTAAAAATAAAATTATAATTTTAAACAAATTTGAAAAATTATTGGAAGAGATAGAAAAAATCCATCCGATGCTAGAGAATTTCGCAGGGGCCATAGTTTTTACTGGTTTTAAGTCACAGTGACCCCTTAGCGCCATTATTACAACTTGGCATTAATTAAATGCAGGATTTTGTCGGACTAATTAATGGATTTGCATTTTAAAAACTTCACTAATTTTATTTTTTTATCCATTAAATAATAACAACAAATATTGAAAGTTTTAAAAATGCAAGGCTTTTTATCAAGCAGAAAATACCTTTAATTAACAGCAACTTGCAATAACGACTCTTGGATTAATTAATTTAATTATTTGTAAAAGTTTTGCTTGTCTTAATTATTAAATAAAATTTTGTTTTTAGAAAATTTAAACATTCCCCAACAGTGCCTTAACACAATAGAAAACAAATTTGATTCAACTGACACAAATAATATTTATGTGTGTTTATCTTTTTATAATACCGATAAACTGTCAACGTCTAACAATACTAATTTGTTAGAATACCAAATTAGTATTGATGTGGCGTTAAATTGGTGTTGCCTCAAAATCGACGAAGATGTTGACGACGCCAAACAGATAACGGTTTATTTCATTAGAAATCACATTCATTAGCTAATAAATTTTGAAGTTTATTGACTAATGCCCCTATTGCGGCTTACAACTTTTGTAATAATTTGGTCATCTTTTATAAATCGGTATTGCCATTCACAACTTAAATTCGGTTGACTTTTTGGTTGTGCGTTCGATTTTTTGGTTGTGTTTAATTGCATTGCGGTTCACCACTTTGCATGAGTTTGGTTGACAAAAACGATAAATATACACAACTGCTTAATAGCAGTTTAGTCTTTGTCAGTTATAGATTTTAATTAATTTTAATTATATTTCCTTTAAAAAAATTATACAAAAAATACAAAATATGGAAAAATCGGATTTTGATCTTAATATAATTAATTAAATATTTAAAACACATACGCAGGGCTTTAAATTTAACAGCCAAAGCCCAATTTGAGCGACCTGTGCAGCTGATGCAAAAAAATCTAAAAATTGCTAAAGGAAAGCGAAATTTTGAGATGACTAAAACTCAGTGTAAGGAAGCGTGGGAAGGATTTACAATTGAATTGAATAGATTAGCCCAACCTACAAGAACGTTATTCAAATGACAACGTATAAGTATATGACATTTTTCTTATTATAAACAGACATTTTATTATATACACACAGAAAAAAAAAATGGTAAAAATTCCATCGATATGTTCAAGATTCAATTAGGAATATAATAATTTGATTTTAATTATTAATATATTACAATCTTGACTTATTTTTTATATTAAAAGCTAACATTTGATATTTGCCTCCAAATGTTGGTTGTAATACCTTTTAAAATAGTTAACCTGACCGATTTGTTTCTTTACTAAAATCTATTCTATTAATTGGAAGATGCAACTAAACTTATTCAGCACATCACTACTGAAAACCGAATTTTGGTAGTCAGAATTATAAAAATCAATTGTATCTTCTAAAATAGAAAAATTTTTGACGTACTAAAAATAAAATTTGTACACATTATACAAAAAATCAACAATATTTTAGTTTAAAAGAACAAAGATTTTTTCAAAGTGGTGAAAAGTTCTTCAATGTTGTATGGTGGTAAGTTTAAAATTATCTCACAAAGCTATATGTAAATAAAAGAAATTTAAAAATGTTTAATACTTTTCACAGAGGCAAAGCTTGCGGTAAAGGATGGCAGGTTAAAGAAACTATATTAAAAAGGGTATCTTGATTTCAAAGAAAGAGTTGGTTTAAATTAATGATTTAAATCATGAAATTTATGATGTAAAATCTTATCACTGTAATTTATTGTTTTAATAAAAATAAATATAAAAAAATTATATCGTTTTATTTAATTCACAATAATATTCTATACTCATCCGAGAATCATTTAAAATAATAGTTGTGAGTGCCATACTCATTCAGTTATTACAACCAAATTCAAGATAATACGCACAACCGACAAAATTCGATTGGCAACGAATTCGGTCCCCCCAACGAATTTCTTTTCTCTGTGTAGGTTTGGATTCATTACAAAGGTAGTATTAAAAAAAACTTGCTAATAATAAAACAAAACTAACAAGCAAGAGGTGGTTGTCGTTCACAAGAAATTCCTCTTAATATACGTTGTGTTCCACAATACCAAAAACTAATGTGGTTGAGTCAAAGTCGGGTTGGCATACAGACGACCAAACTTAGTTGAGTTGAGAACGGCAATAGGGGCATAAATGTCCTGTCAGAGAAAACACTCGTCCACTTTAAACACAAGTTGGTTAAAAATGCATCAAGGAATTTTTTAATGATGTCTGGTTTTTTAAAAGATCCGTCGAAAAATTTTGCCGCTTTAAATAGATAATTTTAATTTTTTAATTAATTTAATAATTGAATTTTAATTGTGATTAAAATTTTATTAACTAACACATCTACATTGTAAACTATATTAAATATTTTTAATAAAGGCTTAAAAAACACTATAATAAACGTTAAGATATTGACAGCTCTACTTAAAACAATACAAATTGCAATTTCAACAGTAAAACTATTTCCAAGGAACTTAGGACTGAAAATATAAGGGAACCAATACCTAGACCATTACTCTTCTACTAATAAAATTTTTAAAGCATAAAAAGTTGGAAGGTTTATAACAACAAAATTATAATAATAATAAAACGAAACTCAACAAATAAAATAAAAATAAGGACCATATAATTAAAAAAACCTACACTATCTGCTTTAAAAAGTTAAAGGAGAATCTGGGGGCAAATCACCGCATTCGTAATCGATTGCATTTTCGAATACATAAACTTTTCGATGGCCGTAATTTTTTGGATCACGGTATTCGATCGTAATTTACATTACCTACTACCTTTTTTTACATTGCTGTAAGCATATGTCAATAGGAAAAACAAAACAAAATAGGTAAAATTGTGATAAATTGTAAATACAGTAGTTTTCGCTTATAGTCCACAACTACAGTTGCACAATTTTTGTGGACTATAAGCGAATTTCTTTTTAAGCCACTTTATGGACTATAACTGAATCCGGATATAATACACATTTTGGACTATATACAAACTATGCAATTTCTTCAATAAAACCACTTTTTTTAAACAAAATAAAAGTTTATTTAAAATATAAGCAAATATTGATTTAAATAAAATCAATAGTTTAAACAAAAACCTTTACATATTATTATTTATTGTAATTCAAATGCTTTAAAATAAAAAAGGTTGCCAGTTTATTTAAAAAAGTATTAAAAAACAGGTGGTCTTTAAACGAAAATGGACTATAGGCGAAGTGGACTTAAGAACAAATAATTTTTATGAAATTCGAAAAAACCTGCAAGTGAATAGAACTGTTTTGGCTTACATCCGTTTTTGGCCTTTAAGCGAAATGGACTATAAACGAAAAGTACTGTAAATAAAAACTAATAAGCTAATCTTTGGCCAAGTCGGGATGTTCCATCATAAGTTGCGCTTATAGTTCTTTTTGCTTTCCATTTAATTTATTAGTATTTGTTCTGGGAGCAATTTTAACATTGAATTTTTTTGCACTGGTTCCTGGAAAATCTTTGTCTTTTAATTTATTTTATTGAAAATAACAGGAAAATTCATACTCACATGTTTAATTTCCTGTTTTTTATTTAATTCCATTTGCCTTTGTTTGATATCGTGGCAATATGTAGAGTTTATTTGTTTTCGATAGTACATTACCAATCGAGTCCAACTACGAGAAAATATGTTTCAATAACGACTGCCGTGATCCACGTTACGAGTAGCAACATTTCGATCACAAAGTACTCGTTTTCAAATGCGGTGATTTGCCCCCTGTTCGTTGGCATACGCGATAGTGTGCAGCCCCATTAATTTAATTTTCCAATGAAGGCTATAAACGTTAGAACCCAGACTCTCGGCCTTTTAATTTAAAAAATAACTTATAAAACACTGGACAAACGCTGTCATACGATTTATAAATAAATTTTAATTTTTGGTTTTTTTATTAGATAAGGCAAGTTACAACACTGCTGTACCAACAACTAAAAAATACTTAAGATGATGAACTCCAAGATATTAAATTTCATTTTATTTATTTTTTATGCATAATTGTGAAGTAAAATTTTGTTTATTACGCTACTTATTATAAGTTAATTTTAATCAGTTTAACCAATAGGAATTAAGGTTAATATAATATGCGGAGTAATGAAAAAAGAAACTGACAGTCTTTACTACACATCGAACGTAATCGTAATCTCAACTTGGTGACTTTGTCTAAACAAAAGTAAAAACTATTTTTAGTTTTCTTATTAATTTCGCTGTGCAGTTGATATTGACTTAAGTTCTAATTTTTTTTAATAATCTTTAGCTAGGCGCTATGCCGGATATGAGTAAAGGTCCCTGAATAAAGAATTAATATTTCTGCAATCTCTACAAAGCATTCCAGGACTAATAAATAATATGAGGTTGATAAAAAATAAAAGGCATCCTTCTTTACCAAACTGGTAGTCCTAATGAATTATCAGAGTAAAAGTAGAGACATCCTTTCCGACAAACTCTAGACAATCCAATAATTATTTAAATGATTCGAAAAAATTAAAATTTACACCGACCATCAGCCTTTTAATTACGCCTTAGGTAACAGAAATTTAAATGCTAAATTAAATAATGGAGGGCATGCATAGAAAAATATAATCACGAGTTGATCTGCAAACCAGATTGATTTAAGTTTTGTTGCAGATGGTCTCTCTAGATTGAAAACAATGACGTGTCTAATGAAACAACCAGCGAAGGCGACTCTCAGCATATTGAAACGGCCTCTAAGGTAGAAGTCAACCACTCAGAAACTAACAGAATAGCATCAGGAAGAAGACGACGGTCAAGATGGATTTGACCTTATGCCGCACGTAGAGCTTCTAACCAATGTTTTCAGAAGTCAAATAAATATTAAAATTGGCTCCGATTTACAATCACAGGAAACACATCGCACTACGTTACAGCGACCCATACTCCAAATAGGACAATAAAAGCTTTTAGGTATTCTAAAAAAAATATTGAATCCCAGTTTAATAAATGATATAAAACCTACCGAAATGAGCTTACAAACTCTACAGGATCTCTATTTACAACATTTTTTCAACATCAGAGGGAACTAGTTACTATCTTACACTTTTTTACAGCACCGAAGATTTTAGTAATGGACAACGGTAGAAGTTTTCTGAGTTCTTTGACAAGAGATTTTTTTGAAAGATTGGGATAAATTAAATTTTCTTGAAGCCATCACAGCGTAATAAAGTCAAGGGGCAAGTGGAGCACCTCGACTCATAACTAAAATAAGGTGTTTGAAGGCAGAAAATTCTGAACTTAGTCTTCGAGAAATAATGTATGTCGCGGTAGATAGATACAATAGTACTATTCACTAGATAACTGGAAAAAGCCCCAGCGATATATATTTTAAATAGAATGGGGACTTCTGATATAGACAAGTTGATTGAGACCTCCGCAAAAAACAACCGCATAAATAAAACCGTTCATTGCCGAGGAAATGAAAAAAATGTAACACAATATTTTTAAATATTAAAAGATAAAAGCCCCAAAATTGTACCAGAAAAGAAATAGTATAAAAAGACAATAGGGTAACAGTACGAATGCAAGCGGTAAAATGATCATAAAGCTCAATAAAAAATCTGAATAAAAATATATACATAAGAGAAATAAATATAAAACACAATATTATACTTCCTTTCACAGAATTTTATGAAATGAAAAACTGGCAACTAACGCAAAAAATTGGAAAAATAAATTAATAATAAAAAAATAAATAATGTTCTCACAAAAAGTTTGTTTTCTATAAAAACTTCAATATGAATACTCAAGAACAAGTGGGGAGAAATTTTCAAATAACATAAAATAGATACAAAATAATAGATCTCTTTCACAGATAAAAAACTGATTTGCACTGAAACAACCTTATTATTTCCTAACCATTTGGAATTATTATTTTACCAAATATAATTCTATCTGCAACATAGACGCCGCAGACTATCTGAAAGCCAAAAATGCAATGATGATTAATTATAAAGTAAATGCACAAATCCTCAAGAACACAGGCGACAGCTTACGAATGACCAACAGTCTCATTAACAAAATTGATAAAATTAGCAATAGAAAGGAAGCTTAGTGAGTCGGACAGGACACTTTTAAACTATTACTTTTTTTTTTAAAGATACCATAAATGAAATTGTGCCAGCATGATCAAAATTGGCATCGTCGACACAAACCTATTGGATAGAGCGGATGTTGAGAACATTATCGCAGTAGAAGCGATATAATATGGAAATCCGTCTGTACATACCAATAGGTCTCTTTTGCTATACGCCGATATCGCCGAATTATTGCTAGAACAACATTAGAAGAAAAAAATTGAACTATAATATAGCGAAATTCTAAAAAAAATAAAACAAGCGTCATAAGAATTCAATACCTAACTATCAGCCAAATAACAGTTTGCTAAAAATCATCTCTGACTCAATTGGATAAAAAAACCTGCATTGCTCGCGTTGTTAACACCAGACACTATTTTAGTAGCCAACTTCGTAGGTTGAATCAAAATTCCATATCAAACATAAATGCTTACCTACCTGATAAAACTTTCTGATGAATCCCTCTTATCTACAATGAGACATTCTAGCACATCTAACACCTAACAAACATAACAGACGAGAAATTACTGATGAATATAAAACAGGTTCACAATATCAGCCTAACCAACATAGATAGCCTCCAGCACCTTAGTACGAAGATGAGTTTGTCCTTTGTTGGCCAAACTGGCGTAATGATTACACTAGGCGTCTGCGTCGGGGCGTTGTGGTAATAAATGATAAGGAACCTGAATTTGCTTGCTGTCAAAACTCTATCTTCAAATGGACACCTCTTAATAAACACACGTGACCTGCGGGACGTACTGCCAGTCCCACGATGTCGCAATCGTTCGTTCGCACAATTACATTCAAAACAAAAACAAATTCTTAAAAATTGTTTTTGTTTTGAATGTAATTATGCGAACGAAAGATTGATTGAGATATCGTGGTACTGGCAGATAGATTTTTAAGGAGGAATTAATTGGCAAATAAAATTAAATTTTTTTAATAAAGCTATTTATTATAATATAATTTTAATCATTTTAACCAATAGAAATTTAAGTTAATAGATATGTTGAGTAATAAAAAATTATGGTAGTCTGCCATACATTGAGCGGCAATAGCCGTTATCATAAAATAATAAATATGACTTAATTAAAGTTAAAACAATTACTTTGTCTAAATAAAAATAAAAGTGAAAAAATTGTTTTTAGTGTTCTAATTAATTTCCCTAAGTAATTGACAGCGCCTTAGAAAATGTTTGAGAATACGTTTTAATACTAATATTTTTTTTAACTTTAATATTTTCGACTAAAGAAATGTTCTTCAATCAAGAAACCGAACACATTTGACATCGTTTAAAGCAGTAATTTTAATCATTGTTTTTCAGTTTTTCATTATTAAATGGCTTGCGAATTAACATTTTACCGTAATATTTTAGATCGTTAAATAATTTAGGCGCATTTTACCTAAAAGTGTATCAACAAGTTTAAATTCTATTTACTGAAAGTTTTTAACTATTAATAAATTTCTTTTGAATCCAATTAAAAGCAAATCAAGTAAATTGTCAGTATTTTAATATAAAATTCAATAACGTTAACATACGAAACATTTGTTTTTGAACTAAAAGCAACAATAAACAAAACAAATACATTCACTCTCTCAAATAAAAATACACGTTTGTATATTTACATTTTAAATTAGACTACATTTTAACATATGATTCGATGTATGTTCACGTTATACAGTACTTCTCCATATTAATGAATTTAAAAGTTTTTAGCTTTGTTTGTAAAACTGAAAAGTTTATCAAATCCACCACAAACTTTTTTATCAGATTAAAAAAAAATGTGATATGTTATTTGTACTTTGTTACATCAAAAAAAATTTTTTCCCAACTAACACTTTCTTAATATTCTTTAAGAAAATAATAAGGTTTGTATTAACCCTTGAGCATGTGCAAGTCACTTTTCGTACTTCATTAAAATCTATTTAATTTTTATTTATTTTTCCTGAATTATGATTTGGTTTGCAGTGGCAGTGCTAATGTTGAATAATTAAAGAAATGAAACAAATTTTCAAATTAAATAAACCACGGGAATATTCAATTTAATTAATTAATTTAAAAAATAAATATTATCCTATTTTTATCCCGATTAAATTAATAAATCCCCGATATTGACTGTTGAGGGTGAAAGCACCTCTCGACGCCCAATTCGCTACCGCTTACTTAGCTACTCAGGAAACTTCTCACTTACATTTTAATAAACTAAAGATTTTTGTCCAAACAATAAAGATAAAAATTAAAGTTTCAGCAAAAAACAACAATAATCAACAATGATTTTCTTTTTCTTTATCAACTGTATACAGCTGACTTTTTTTCGGCTCTTATATACAGTTAAAAGATATTGAAATATAAAATATCACAACAAATTCTTAAATAAAAATAAACCACAGGAATATTAAATTAATTAATATTTAAAAAAAATATATTGTGCTCTTTTTCAATTTTCAAAGTTTGCTGTGCTTTTGTAACGGAATTTTAGATTTTTTGTCTTTGAACCAGTATTCTGATTTAATCAATTTTGCATCTACATTTTTTAAGCAGAAAATATAATGCAAACCATTAACGTTGTCACATTCGCCATATATTTTCTTCTTTCCCCAAAAATAATAAGACCACCGAAGTTAAGATTTTTAAGACTGAAGAGCAACGACAATATATTTTAAGAATTCAACAACAGGCTTTCAAAATGTTACTTTTTCGCAAAAACTGTTTTTTCCGAATTGCTTGTCTTAAAGAATGATCAATTAACCTAAATTCTACTGTATTCTTATATGACAGATACAGTGCAGTTTAAATAAATGGTATAGCAAATTATTGTAAAATTTACAAATGTTACATTTGTCTGAATACGCCACTCACTTATATTTATTTAGCAATATGGGCACATTGTTATTTTACTTATAAATAAATAATAAATCCATTACAAAAGATATGTGAAAACGACAACTTTATATAAACTAACTAACAACCTTATGAAGAAACATATTGACGTACATTCTAAATGAGTCGACAAACGAACGATTGCAGAAACACATGTGTGTATTTGAGTTATTGACAAAATAATGATAACAATTTTAAGTGAAAGGGACTGTCAACAATATATTAAAATAACCATCAAAATTTTGTGAAACTAACGGGTGTTAGTTTGTTTGGACAATTCTATGAATGTTTCAATTTTGCTTACTATTACGTAGAGAAAAGAAATAAATTACACCTTTCCTTAAGTTTCTTGTAATAGGTTCTGAGAGTAAAAATAAATTTTTGTCACTATTAAAAAAAAAAAACAAGTAAAATTACAACAACAAAAAATACTTCTAGACTGTAATTTTAAAGCAAAAAAGCTTCGATAAACCGTCATACAAGTTGATAAATATAATTTTTTTGCAGTATTTAACTCATTCATTAACGTAGAACGCAATGCCTCTGAAATTGTGGCAAGCTTTTTTCTTTATTATAAGATTAAGCTTATACGAACATGAGATATTTTGAAATAAATCAGACTTCCAATATAAAGAACATTTTCGTAGGTCCTTATTCTTTAAACAAGCCTTACTATCACATTTTAATATTCAAAATTATGAGCTTGTGTGTACAAAATAAATGTGTGCAATGTCAATCATAATTCAAACATAAATTAAAATTGAAAATTACCAATCAAATTGGAGATGTACTTGATATTAAAATTGCAAACAATTAAATAAAAATATATATACATATGCACATGTATGTATATATGTACAAACAAAAAAAAAGCATCAATAAAAATATAAATGCATGTATACATGAGTAAATAAAAAAAATTGAAAGTGCTTACAGTAAAAAAAGGTGTTGAAAAAGAAAACTTATACTGTTATGTTCTTGATAACTCTTTTATTAATTGATTTTTTTATAACATTGAAAATTCTTAATATATAAATCAGGGTATACTGTGATTGAAATAAACAAAGTGAAAGTTAAGTAAAATAAAATTATAGTAGCATTTATAATAATAATATAACATGTCCTTTTTTTAATAAAGAAAATATTTTATATGTGAAATATAATAATTTAATAAAATTAGTTAAAAATATTTACAAAAGGCTTGTATAAATTAGTTTGTTTTCTTATGCGACTACTTTTGCGAATATGGACAGCAGTATCGTTTTCAATAGTACCATAATTAAAATAATTAAAATTTGTTTTTCTCAGTTTAATACGAAAGGAATTTCTTCTATAAATTTTTAGATCAATTAATCTCTTTACACAATATGATTTGGGCGTATTGTGATAAGCAATTATTACTCCGGATTTCACTTTCTCAAGCTATAAATTGTCACCAATCTTAAGTCCTTTCCTTTCCTTTGTGTTTCGTTTATAATACTTCTCTAAATTATTTATTTTCCTTTTTATTTCATTTTTGATAAACTTACTGTTAATGTATTTTAAATGAGGTTCCAACAACTTATCTGTACTTGGTATTTTAGTTCTCAAACGTCTTATTAATAACAGCTGCGCTGGAGAATAATTTTAATCCTTTCTAATTCTAACAATGCATTGCATACATCCTCTTTTGTTTTTGATTTCTTTTAAAATTGTTTTAGCAATGCCAACTATTCTGTGGGCCTTACCATTACTTCTTGGATAATTTGGACTACTTGTAGTTATTTTAAAGTTCCACCTGTTAGAAAAATCTGAACATTCATATGATCCACATGGCATATTATCAGCTACAACAACATTTGGTATCCCAAATCTAGAAAAAACTTCTATCCATGCTTCAATGATATCTAAAGAAGTTTTAGATTTTAAGTGAATTAACTCAAATCACTTACTAAATTATCTACAATAGCTAAAACAATTTCTCCAGAATATTCTAAAATGTCACAGCCAACTTTTTCAAGAGGCAAGTTCGGAATATCATGCGGAATAATAGGTTCCTTTTTAATTTCTTAACATTTTTCACATTTTAAAATGTAGTTTTCAATATCCTGATTCATATTCATCCAATAAAATAACTCAGCTGCTCTTTTCCTAGTTTTCAAAATACATACCCATATGACTCTCGTGTAATTTTTTCAAAATATTTGGCTGCAAAATCTTTGCATTTATTATGCGATTAATGATCGCATAAAGAACTAATTTGCCTTCTACTATTATCTCGTATCCCTTATTGTAGTAACCTTTAATGTAGTCGGGTATTTTGCTTTTTTCGAGCCATCCTTCCATAGAATACTTTCTTAGCAAACCTAGTTTTTCATCACTTTTGGTTGCAATTCCGATTCTTTATAATGTATCATTTTGTCCATTTATACTATGAACAATTTCCGTTACACCATCTTCATCTTCCGTGTCACCAGTTTCAATAAAATTTATAGAAAAATGGTCTCCAGCAATTATACTCTTTCCTGGTTTGTAAAAAGCAACGACAATATATGGAAACATTTTTAATCTTAATCTCTGTAATCTAGATGATCCAATTTTATATAATAACTTTTTTCCATAAATAAAGTGATGAAACTTTTTACAACGAAAACGAAATAATTTTATCGAATTGAAACAAACAACAACCGAGTACATCTTTGGAAGCATGAGTTTTAATTACTACATCATCTTTCTGATTGAAAGGTGTTAATATAGTATAATTTGAAACCATATTCTTAATTTTATTAAAACGTTCTTCATGAATAGGTAAACCAACATAATCATTATTCTTTTTTAGTAATTCTCTTAACGGAGATGTCACATAAGCTAAATTTGGTATAAATTTTCTTAAGTAATTCATCGGACCCAAAAACGACTGTAGGCTAGATTGATCTTTAGGAAAATTTAATGCTAAAATGGCTTCTACACGTTTTTTATTTGGTCTAATACCATGATTTAAAATAATGTGGCCTAAAAAACTTACTCTTGTACTCTAAATATTATTTTATTTCTATTTAATTTTATGTTATTCTCTCTAGCTCTTTTTAAAAACATATTTACATTCCTATCATGTTTATCTACCGTCTTCTCACCAATTATAATGTCATTAATATATATATTTACTCCAGGCAAATCTCCAAAAGTTTCAAAATTGTATCTTTGAAATACTTCAGATGCAGTAACTAACCCAAGAGGCAATCTCTTAAATTTATAGCATCCAAAAGGTGTCGAAAAAGTTACTAAATTGCTTGACTTATCTTTGAGAGGTATATGCCAGAATCCAGCTTTTAGATAAAAAACTGAAAAATATGCATATTTAACTAAACTTGCAACTATTTCTTCAAATGTTGGTATTAAATAATGGTTGGGTATTATTTATTTATTAAGTTCTCTAGGATCCAAACATAATCGTAAACCACCATCGCTTTTTTCACGTACAACTAAATTGCTTACCCATGTATTTGGACTATCTATTTTCTCTATTATATTCATTTTTACTAACTCATTTAATTTATTTTTAATTTTCAGTGCATTTTCACTTATTTCAATCCTGTATTCTTTTTCAAATTTTCCTATGCCCACAAAAATATCTTTAAATTTAACAAATAATGTTTCTAGTCAAATCGAAGATTTTTCTAAATTGCAAATTCTCTTAATCAAATCTAATTTGACACAAGAATCTCTACTTAAAATTAGTTTAAAGCCGTATTCAGCATAATTTTATTTAATGGACTTATTTTATGACCACTGTATGTTTTTAAAATAGTTTTAGTAGGCTAAAAAATTGGTTTTCTAAATATTCGTTTTAGACAGAAATTGGAATTATATTTGCATCAGAGCCCGCATCTAATTTAAAATTAATTTTGTGACCTTCTATCATTATTTACTGATACAAAATATCATTTACTTTTTAACAAGTTAACGCTGTCACCATTAGAATTTGAACTACACTATTATCTTGATATTGGATCTACATGCTTTAGAAAAGTGTATAAATTTTTTGCATTTATTACAAAGTTTTTCTAATGCCGGACAGCTATAAAAATTTATGAAATCTTACGCACTTAGTACATTTTATGTTCGCGTTATTAAACTTGTCGTATTTTTTTTTTTTTTTTTTTTTGTTTTGACTATTATTTAATTTACCTTTCTGCTGTTTATAATAGTATCTAAGACTTCAGTTTTATCATTATTTCCTTTTTCTTTCTGAACATCATGCACAAGTTGATTGGACCCTTGAACTTCCTTTTGTTTTTCATATGTTCTGCATTCCAATATAATATGTTCTTATTAACTTTTCTTTAAGTTTTGAATCTAATACACCCAATACAATACGATCTCTTTCCATTTCTAATATATTCGAGAAATCACAGCTTCTGACTAATTCCTTTAAATCTCTTACAAAATCTTTAATTGGCTCGTTCGGTTTTTGTGAGCGGTTGTAGAACAAAAATCTTTCATATAAAATATTTTTCATTGGTGAAACATAATCATTTAAAGCTTTAATAACTTTTGCATAGTTATGTATATCCTCATTTGGAACATCCAAAGTTCGTATTATTTCTCTACCTTCAATTCCTCAATAAAGCAAGTTTTACATTGTCGCTTGACTTGGTATTCTTTGATCCTAAATAATCTTCAAAATCACGCAAAAATATTTTCCAACTCTATGCTTTGTTACCACGAACTCTTAAATCACGAATAGATTTTAAATCCGTTTTTGAATTTATTTTTTTTTTTTCTTTCTTTTATGTAGGTCACATATTGTTTTTTTATTTTTATTTTTTTATTTTTTTACGACTGCGCCATTTATGTTCCGGATAACTCTTTTATTAATTGATTATTTTATTACATTAAAAATTCTTAATATATAAATCAAGGTATACTGTGGTTAAAATAAACAAAGTGAAAGTTAAGTAAAATAAAATTATCGTAGTCATGGCGAAATAATAAAGGTGAACTCACGGGCGAAAACGCTCATCAGCTGTATACGTTGTAGTTGTCAAAGCGAATTGTGCTTGTTTATGAATATTTCCAAAAATAAATTAGTTGTTTAACAAAATTTTGATGTGTTTTGATTTTTAATAAAAATGAGATATTTAAATTCCTCAAAAAAATTATACAAAACAGAATCACATTTTTCAAAATTAGACATGGAACGCGGACTGCAAGTCATAAATAATTTTGTAGTTTCACAATTGGAGATATCTTTAATGTCTCCCTAAACAAAGGACATTCATCGCTTTCGTCTAACCATTCCAAAATACAGTTCCAACAAAAACAAGTGGCCACATGGCGTCAGACTAGTATTCCTGTTTCCTAGTTCAATGTACACTGGGTAGCATTTTGTTCATTTTCTATTTGTCATGTACTTATGTATATGTATGTGTGCTTATGGAAAAATTGTTTAGGATACCTTTCAAGTTCAAAACGTTTTCTCTTTTGTTCCTTCCAGGTTTTGAATCTACAGATAGAGCAAAAGTAACTTGTAGAAAAGTAACAATACACAAGATTAGACTTCATCTGAATCTTCAATTTTTATTCACTATTAAATGTATAGAATATTTTTGCGCTGTCTTTTGCTATGTTGTCACTACGAAAATGTAAAGTAATATAGAATAATGATGTGCGACATGTCCACTAACGTTTTGACCTTTCGCACAACCAACAGGTAACTTCTAAGTTGTACAACAGGTCGTAACGTGTATGGTTTGCATATTAGATCACCGCCGAGTACTGGTACAAAAATAAAAAAATACTTTTGTAATTTTTTTTTTTCTTATGTTTGTTTTTTTAACAATTTTTTTTTTTGACAACATAACTAGATTTTGTAGCAACAAATTCCCTGTTGTTTTTTGTGTTGTTGCATTGTTGTAGCCGTGCAATCACCTGTACTAATTCGCCTTGATCGTAGTATTTATAATACAACACATATGTTGACGTGGTAAGTTACCTTCACGTATGTTCATATACCATTTATTTATTCATAAATGCATTTACTCAAATCTGACGATCTGTTTTATATGGAGGTGTATGTCTCTTATGTTTTTTTAATTTATTATGTAACACGACTTCGTCCGCGTTTCATTTATAATTTTCTTAAAATTCAAATTTAGAAAATGTGCTTTTAAATATTTATTTTAGAGATATGTAAAGACTGTTAAAAAGTTTCCATTTATACAAATAAACATAACTTTTTTTTACGAAACAAAAACTATTTTATATTTGAACCAAGGTTCTAAGGGTCCTCAACACAAAATTTTATTCAAATCCATCAAGCAGTTTTTACGTGACAGACAAAAATTTCAAAAATAAGTATTTTGTATTTCATATCGATTACTATCTACACCAACATAAAAATTTTCAAAAAATAGTAAATTTAAAGATGTAGTACAATTCACACGAAACGGTATATTTGAAATTTATAAATGTCACAACCAAAGTATTTGAAAACAATAAGTATATTTTTTTTAGTGATAGTGATTTGAAACTGCCCGCTTTCCGGGAATTAAACCAAAATTTCTGGAACACCATAGTGAGAAGTGATATGATAATAAGATGTCGTGTAAAATTACCACTAGTGGCCCTTTTTCTAAACAGAAGCAATTTCGGAAGGTAAACGCTGATTTTGTGCCGAAATTTCAAGTGTGTAAATTTTAAAACTGAAGGGTTCAAAAGATAATAATCTTGTTTCATACCACAATGAATATGAAGATATAAATGTAAATCTAAAATTGGATGAATCAAGTTTTTCATAGACTGCATGCTGAACGCATAGTACATGTAAATAATAAGTGAAAATAATTTTACGTACTTATTTTCAAATATGTGTTAAGAGTTAAAGCATATTTGCAAAAAAAGGTAGCGTTACAAATAAAATATGAAAAAATCGTTAAAGTAAAAATAACTATAACTTGGAAAATTCCTTTCATCGTTTTATTACTCGTCTATTAAAAACATTTAACAAATCGCAAAAAATTTTAATAGTGATTTAATAATTACTTTATTGAAAACAAATGACATAAAATATCATTATGATGAAAGAGTCTTACTGCGAGGAAACACTTTCCATATCACTACTTCTTTAACCTTGATGTAATCCATCAGCGGGTGGAGATAAAAGTAAATCCATTAGAATGTGCTCATTTTAGGTTTACTTTCAGAAGACAAAGCTTTCTGTCACTAACAATAGCAATTATCCCGTAACAACCCACGTTAAATATTTTGGAATTCAGCTAGATCAATGCCTATATTTTTCCGGCCATATTGTGGGTAAAATTACAGTTCTAAGACTTCGAACAAGTTAAATACACTGATTAATAGGTCTAACTCAAGCTTCGCCTTGGCGAAACAGCTCACCCACCACAATCGTTGATAGTATATAAATATATAAATACAACAGATTACTTATTAAATTGGTAATAAATAATAAATAACATAGTTAATATGAATGCATTAGAAATATTTAATAAAAAATATTAAGGCTTAAAAATATTTTGTTATTTAACGTTCAAACTATGTTGCATGCACACATAATAATAATAAAAAAGACGGTAATAATAAGTATATCAAACACTAGTAACATTAAAGCTGGCTCGGTTTACCAAGAATCAACAGATTTTAGGAAATATTTTTTAATGTAAATACTAACAACTGCATCCTTAGAAATAGTATAAATAAAATAGCTGCTTCGTGCTTATTTAATTTAAACTTCAATACATCCGGACTCATATTTCTATTACTGGCAATGTATTTACTAGCAGAATTTGTTGCTAAAGAGGCTCATTTATGCAGTGTTCAGGTTGACGTGAAGTTATCACTCCACGATGCTACTTGACCTAAGACCGCACTTGCAAGAGACTGCAAAAGAGAAAAACTCTAGACAATGTTGTGTGATAAAATTATAAAAACAATCTATTCATATATGTGTCTACATTTTTTTAAATAAATAATTCTTGGTTTGAATAACAAACCACAGTTTTAATTTCTACGATTTAAGGACGAAAAATTTATCTAAAATTATACTTAAATCATTTTACTTTAACAGATTTCTTTGATGTGGCATATACAAGCAGTGCCCACGACTTTGTCATTTTTGTCGTTATCATAAAATTCAAATTTAGAAGAATATTTAAATATTAATTGTAGTGTTCCAGTTGAAAAAAATGTGCCGGCAACTGTTTTAGTACCATTATACCGGTAAAATTGGTTGCTTTCACATTTGTATCTCTATTGTTATGTTCCTTGTCTACTCCTTCCTTGGTAAAAGTGTATTTTATTAAAACGAAGATTTTTAAGGTTTTGTTATGTGTAATTATACTAATTTTGTATTTTTTAAATATTAAACTGTTTGAAATTTATAATGTAATTATTTTTTAAGTGTGATAAAAAATGTATACTTTTATAAATTCAAGGTCAGCAAAAAGTAAAAATCATTCTCCTAAAAAAAGTTCTATAAAACAACATTTACTTTTTCGCCATTGATATTTTTCGCCTTCTTAAAACTGCGGTTTTGTAGAATCAAAATTATCCTGTTTCATTTTACGCAAAATAAGCTTTTTATATTTTCGGTATAGTATAATAATCTCTAGAAAATTTGTAGAACACTATTGAAATAATGAGTAGTATGTCTTTGAGGAAAATGAACTTGCACCAGTTTCATAGTAATTATATTTGTACCTTCATTAACTATAAAAATTTGTAAAATGAAAAAAGCAATGAAAATTTCCTTGTTTAATTTTTTAAGTATTAGGTCAGTTTTGTAAAATTAAATTATTTTTTAATATTTTTTAAATATTTCATCATATCATTGGGTGGCATCTTCAGGAAGCAGGAAACAAAAATAATAATATCATGGTTTTTCTTAAAACAATAAAAATTGAAAAAATTTGTAAAACAATCTCAAAAAATTCAAACATCCTATAGACAAAAAATTTAAATATTTTAACATATACGTTCTTATAAATTTTCAATATTCAAAAAACACTCAAGTTATACGGCGTTCAACTATACAGTTTTTAATAAACCTAGCATGAAATTTTTGTTTGTTGAAGAAGCAAAAGGGGTAAGCAATATGGTATTATTAGAATTTTGAGGGGATGTTAATGTTGTTTATGTTTATTTTTTAATAATGCATATCAATGCAACTTAAATAGAGAATTGAAAAAAATGCCTCAAAAATTTGCATAGTGTAAGATTTAAAAAAACAAAATACAAATACATTCACATAAAATTGTTACAAATAATAAGATAACTCTAATGTTTACTATTTTTTATGCACTTAATGTCTATTAAACTTCGCAACATTTTCAGTGCCTTAAAATTTAAAAAAACTTGAAAATTGAAAAATTAGAAAAGAAAATTAATTAAAAGTCAAATAAACATTAATATTTAATGAATAAATTTTTTTGTCAAAATTTACTTATAATGAAATTTATTGTATTTCAATATTTTTAATTTATAATCACAATTGTATATTGTGTTAGGAGACCCTTCTCGCAAGGCTCAATTTATCAATCTTCCTTAGTCTGTGGTACCCTTCAAATTGCAATAAATCTCATGCAACAGTATTGGGATGAAACAAGAGAATGTATTAAGTTGAGAATGTTCTTATTTTTCATTGGATAATGAAAACTTGTAGATCTTTATGCATATTTTATTACCTATACACCAAGGGGTGCAGACGATAAGTCGTAAAATTCTAAATTGTCTTCTTGTAGCTTCTATTAAATTATTGGTTTTATAATGAATTGGCAAAAAAGGATTTTTTATTTCATAGCGAAGCTTGAGTTAAACAGTGTGTTTATTATATTCTAAGGTTTTCAGCTATAAGTTTGATCACAGTATGGCATCGATCTACCCAAATATTTAAGGTGGCTTTGATTTCTGAAAGTAAACTTCACATGTCACATTCTGATATATTTACTTTTATTCTACATCTTTTTAATCAAAACGTGAGACTGGTGTTGTTCACATGCAACTTTTGGATCTTGATAACATCAAAAATCTGTAAATGTTGACGCATACGTGTTTGGGCTTCTTGGCATGTTCGCTGTGTAGACAATGTATAATTGCGGCCCTTTGAGGGTCTTCTGCAAATATTTTCCTATTTCTAGAAAATTGATCCTTTAGCGTTGCATTAAGTGCTCTGTTGACTTGGAAGCTTTAAAAAGTATTCAGGAAGAACTTGACTTGTTTTGATAACTAATGTATATGTCAGACCTTATCAAATGCCTAAGAAATGTTTATAAATGAACAATAATGTTTATTTTAAAATCCCGATCTGTAACAGTAATAATTCCAATCATAAGTTTTAAACACTAAACGAATCATTACAGTTTTGGACATTTTTCAAGTCGATATAGTATATACGATGTGTAATTCTCACAGCAGAAATAAGTAAGTTTCTTATTGAGGTCCAGGCGATTTTTTTAAACAAGATTTTCTCTTTTTTGTTTTTAATGAACAAGAATTTCATAGGGTTAATTAAAGTTTTACTTAGTCTAATTATGTAAGTAGTTAGAGATTCGTAGGCTGTTGGGCATTGTATGTTCTTGCAGCTCTCCACAGACTAAATCCGTGTTTTTTTTGTTAAGACTAAGTTTTTTTAAATAGCTTTCGGCACCTAAATCATTCTTCTGTCTAAGTTTGTTACATAAAATTGTTTGGCATAAGTTTAGTTGTTTTTCTATTGTTCGGGGAACGACTATTTTAGTTCTATTGACCTTGCAACTCTAGGTGCATCATTTGTTAACTAATTCACAGCTTCCTAAATATAAAGGTCGTGTAGAGCAATAATTGTGAGTAAATAAAAGGATAAAAAGTAAGAGTTGACAACGTCTTACATTTTTACAATGGCAAAATCAATAAGGCCAGGCAACTTCTTGAAGGCAGTGGGACAACAAGTGGGTTAGCCTCGAGATACGACGTCAAGCTTGTTCTCTTGAAGAGTCTTATATAACTGTCTCCCTCTGAGAGTAAGTGGTCATGATCCCCAACACTTGTGCTTTGAACTGAACCTTGCAAATAGGTCAACTTAATTTTTCTTCGCATCTTTTTTTAATTTGTATACCCTTCACCACAAAAAGTCGAAAAAGGGTATATATAAGTTTGTCATTCCGTGTGTAATTTCTACAATATCCATTTCTGACCTCATAAAGATCGATTGAGCGATATCCGTCTGTCCGAAGCAAACTTGATTTCACAAAAAAAAAAAAAAAAAAAAATACGTGAATCGATCAGACATAATGTCGAAAGAGGTGTTATTGGAAATGTCTTTCGCCACAGCAGGCAAATCACCACGCCTACCTCTAATTTTTTTATGTCATTTGGAACAATAAAGTAACTCCAGTCAAAAAAATAAATGTATGGGACGATAGAGAATCAAAAAATTAGAAAAAAAAATCATGTGAAAAAATTTGTGCTCGCCCATATTTTCCGAGTTATGGGGCTCTGAAATTTTCAAATTTTTTAAAATTTTTCTATGGGTATAATTTGAAAGCTTTTGAAGAGGTCGTTAAGTTTTTTAAAAATGCTTAACCCATTAAGAGCCGATGTGACTTTTATAAAAAATTATATGTATGCAGTACCAAACTTTTTTATTTTTTATTCTCTAGCACCCCAATATTTGCTTTTTTAATTGTAGTTACTTTGAGATTTGGCATAAGATTAAAATCGCTAATTAGATCACCCCGCGTAAAAATATACTTTTAAAATGCATATAAGGTCCATCAAAATTGAAAGTTATCGGAAAAATCCGATTTCTTTGAAGTTATGAAATAAAAAAAATTCCAAACAAGTAATTTCTGCTTCAATTTTTCAGATTCGAATCGGGTTGAACAGAAAAGGAATTAAGATTTCTGTGTGTACAGACAATATTCGGTTGACCAGTTTGCCATCAAAAAGATTTTATTGTATAAAATTCGGAAAAGTTTAAAGAATACAAATTTGCATAAAATTTTAAAGTAAATATACAAACGATACAAATATATATTGTTAAATTTTCGTGTAAAAAGATTCAGTGCTTATATAATTTTGGCATGGTTTGAATTTTTCATTTACGCTTAAAAATGTTAACTTACCAACTATTACATTATAAGTGTTAAAAAGTGGGATCTAGAGATCCTCTTTAAAAGACAATTTACGACATAATTGTTTTTGCCAATTTAGATAACTCACACATTTCTGTTTTTGTATAATATTAGTGTCATAAAACAACAGATTTGAAAACACAAAGAAGGTGTAACTTAAAGTTACTTTTTCGAGCCATCGAGACGTCACTTCCATAGGGAGGTAGAAAGGATGAAATTTTATGTTCTCATCTTCCGCAATAGAAAAAGTTTGCAGGAAAGTAAATATTATTCCGCATGCATTAATGTATTTGTGTATGTGTGTACAACACAGTAAATTTAATCAGGCACCTTTAAATGTGTCATTTTAATTCATGACCACCATTTCATAGAAAATTGCTTTTTTGTCATTGATTGAAATTTTTCCTAGCAAACGAGCTGTCAATTTAGTTCGTTGTTAACACAAGTCATATTTTTTTGACGACAATAATTTGATTAATTTTGCTGTAACCAACGTTGCAGTTATTGTAGTTGAACATGAAGGTACATCAAAAATATATTAAAATGTCAGCACATTGCTGGTAGAAAATTGCTCTGAATTCAATAAAATTATAACGAATTTTATCATTTTGTATTGCGCGCAAAGAAATTTTATTTACAAAATTTTTGAATCAGAACTAAATATTTTTTTAATCAAAAATATTTTATATTCAAAACTTTGCAGAAAAGTAGTCATGTGAAATTTACGAATATTTCAGAAGTACTTGTAGGGTTTATTGCAAGCTAACATAATTTTTGATCGAAAATATTAGTGTTTGTTTCATATTTCCTTGTTTCGTTTTCATTCCTATTTAAAGCAACTTGACAAAAAAAAATAATGTTAGATATTAAAAAAAAAACAATAATATATATATATATATATATTTACATATATATATATATATATATATATATATATATATATATATATATATATATATATATATATATATATATATATATATATATATATATATATATATATATATATATATATATATATATATATATATATATATATACTATATATATATACACTGTTTCAGGTAATTGTATTAGGCATTTATTTAGAAGTGGCTAAAGCCAATTTGGTACACAGTTGCATCCGGCATACGACAAAACCAAATGTAAATATAAAAAAAAAAATAATAATAATAAATAAATAACAATAATAACTAGGCGATGTATAGGTATACATGTTGCAAAAAGCAAAAGAAATTATTAAAAATTATTTTCATGCAAAAAAGCGAAGAAGACGTTTTTTATACAAGTTACAAGAGTCTGAAAAAGAGCGTAGCTCGCGACGTAAGGTATTCCAAATCCTTGCTGTTCTAATAAGAAAAGAACGTTCAAACACAGAAAATGTAATAAGCGGGATGATAACTTGAGGGTTTCTTGTTAACCTGGAAAAAACAAATCTGCTAGAGAGAAAATATGGAGACCCAAAATTTATTGTTTTATAGAAAAACAGTAGAACCCTTAGAGAGATATATTGTCTTAAATTGCACCTGAGGAATTCAGCGACGTACTGGAAAATAGTTCATGATAGTTTATGCCATAAATAAATCTCGCGATTTTGTTAACCAAAAGTTATAACTTACAATGAAAGACTCATTAATGTCGACGTCCTGTAGGTGAATAATATTGTCCGCCCGATTTGGACGGTTTAAAATTTTCCAAATAGTCCTACTATTAGCCCCCTCAAATAAGGTTATTTGGTAATGCCTTCTAAATTTGCGAATTAGAGATTTCAACTTATTCCTTAATTTACAGTAGTTTCTGCGATTTGCCTGTGTGTAACTGGTTCTTAGATATACATAAGCACGTTCACGACAGCGTTTAGCATCAATAATTTCCCTTTTCTTCATCCATGGATCTTTCTGATTCTTTATTTTGAATCTCAAAGAAAACAAATCCATCAAGAGTCCATTAAGAATGTTGAGTTTTAGGTTCACGCAGTTGCTGTTGTAGAACTGATAAAAATCAAAGTTGCGCACATGATAGTCGACCAAGTTATTATCCAAACTATTATAATCTCTGTAATCTACATATTGATCCCTAGTTGAGCAAGAAAAAAAAGAGTGGTGTAGATAAGCGCATAGTAGGATTTAAGAAAGGGAACATTGACCGGAAGCAGGGATGTCAGAAGCTTTGCTTACCAGAAAAAAGTCAATGAGGGACGTGGGATAAGTAAATCGTTCTATATTTGATACCATTCGTAATAAGAATGCCAACGCCCCCAGCTCTTCTTGGGTAGGGTCTGTCATTACGACACAATTTATAACCAGGTACAGAGACTGAATTATCAGACATATCATCCTTTAGCCAGGTCTCAGATAGTCCCATGATCTGTAAATGGGAACCGGTGAGTAAGTTCTTGAATTCATCAAGCTTAGCGCCTTGAGTCTGTGGATTTATGCTTTGGCAATTTACATGAGCAATGTGCAAACCAGACCTAGTAGAAATAATATTTTTTAGTTGTGCACTATCAGAGATAATTGTCCCCATGTTATCATTATAAGACATTATCTTAAAAAAATTATGAAAAAAAAACACCAAAAACAAGTGTGTACAAATGAGCAAGTGTTAATATAAGCAATTACAATTCAGTTTAAAGATATTATATAATATAACAAACATTGGAGGAACTCAGCTATCAACTAAAGTATAGACATCAAATTAGGAAATATTAATGAGATATTAATGGCCCCGCGTATAAGAACAAAAAAAAAAACACTAACACACACTATGAAATGCATTAGTCAGCAAAATGACAAACTTTTTTTACGATTGAGGCCACGATAATATATGATAATATAAAATGATAGAGATAGAATTTACTTTGGCACTACAGCATTAATTCAGTACATTTTTCCTTATCATATACAACTTCCTTGCCCTCAGCTAATGTCAGTTTAACCAGAACTTTAGCGGAGCTAAGCATCTTATATTTCATTATACGTTTATTGCGTTTGAGTTTCGCACACATGGAATTTAATATCGAGGCCGCTAGAGTTATGTGGTTATTGAGGTGCACCCTGCTAGTAGTTTCCCCTTCAATTATATTTTTCAAATTCAAAGAATTAGTCTTTAAAAATGCCTTCACAAGATTATCGCGTAGTGTTACTTGGTTGAACTTAATCAATAGGTGCCTTTTGTTGCTGATATAGCATGCCTGTTTAATGTCATTTTCAGAGGCATTGATCTTGAAGAATGTGCAAATAGAACAGGCAATCGATGACAAATTTGTTAAGTTAGATGGCAGCCCGCTCACAATCACGTTGGCACGATTCATACTGTGGTGAAGAGCATTGTTTTCAGCTTCAATGAAAACCAATTTGTTAGTTATGTTTTTATCGATAGTATTAATTCGGTTTGAACAGGCAACTATATCATCTTTCATATCTTTCAAGCAAGAAGACACCTCATTTTTGAAGTCGGCAAAAATTTTAGACACAGATTGAGTGCAGGAATTACAATCTGTCTCATTTTTTTACAAACCAGTTGAAACTATTTGTTAAGGCGCTAGCTTCTTCCTTTAAAGTACCACAGTCATCAGAGGCGTTGTCTAAGCAATAGCTGCAGGTGAAAATTTCCTTTTTATCTACGTAAAGCAGCAGTTGACTAGCAGTAATTCCAGCACAATCAAGATGTAGCCACTCCTTGCATACAGAACACATAATACTGCCCTGTGACTTGCAGACAGAGGCAGTACACACCACGCTGTTATACATCTTGTTCATCGGCATGTTGTTGGAGCGGCACAAGCAGACAGTGTTAAGCTCGCAATAAGCAAAAAAAAAAAACAAATTGCGCTATTATGTTAGACTGTAGCGGCAGCAGAGAGCAACAGCAGCGACAGTATTAACTGCAGTGAAGTGAAGAAAATCCAGTACAGAAAGGCAGAATTCTTGGTAAAAAAAAATAATATCGCACAAAGATGGCACAAGCGTTAGCTATTGAAATTATATTTTTAATAATTTCTGCACAACAAAAGCAAATGGCGGTATGTTCAACTGCAAAGCAAGCATCCAGATGAACTCCAGATGAACAAATTTGAACAATTCTGCAATAAATGCAAGACCAGACGGCAGTCATCGGTGGAAAAAATGCAGATTCAGCATAAAATGTTAATATTTCCAAATAATAAAATAAAGTTAATTGACAGCAGAGTAGAACGCGTGTTTATCTAGTCATGGTGTTGCCAGATATTTTTTATAATTAGAAACTTTTTTATATTTAATATATATATTTTTATTAATATGAACTTAAATCTTAAGTACTTAAAAATATTATTTTCTTAATACTGGAATCTTGTACCTACTATTAATTGTCGCAAAAAGGAAGCTCTTTTCGGCACTTCGCTTCTTGCTGGTCCCCTTGCAACTATGAAGGGAAACAACTTCGTCAAAAAACAGTTTTTGTTCAAAGGCGCGAATAAATTGTTATCAGTTTTTGCAATTAAATTTTTCAATGATATGTACTTCGTTGAGTTTGACTAAATCGTCAATATTAATAAAAGAAATCTGCATTCTTCATCAAAAACTATTTCCCTTGCTCATTGGCCCTGATTCTACACCACTTAAAAACTTTAACTTATTTGGTAATTTACTTTCTTAATGTTAGTACATAATACATTTTGGGCTTCTTTTAAACCAATCTTTTTATTTGTTTTGCTGACGTTACTTTTTATCCTAAATTTTATTTAAAAATCACGAATTAAATTCACTTTTCTTATTTTATTCTCTTTACTTTTCAAGTTTACTGACATAAGTTCACAAAACATACTTGCTTAAAGAAATTACGTTTATAATAGTATCAAAAGCAAAAAATCATTTTTTGATCGTTAAGTTGCGCTAAATATAAAGAGTCAATTTTACTTTATTAATTGTCAAAAGAAAAATGGAATGCAATGGAATCAGGCGTGGAAACTTTAGAGTAACAATATGTTTCCCGCAACATTAAATATTACTTAAAACTTGGGAAATTCGTATAATAATTGCACGGAATTAAATACAATCACAAATACATTATTATGCTTATGATGCTGACTATACATTTAACTTTTTTGTACAAATATTAACTTTGTAACATAAATGAATAAGTGCCAAGTTTGGTCTCCATACAATATTCTCAAATGAAATAAGATTTTATATTTATGTATTACAAAGTTTTTAATGCAAACTACTAACAAGAAAAATTGTGTAATTAAACATGGAATTGCGAACTAAACAACCAAAAAAATTTGGAAAATATAGACACATGTATTAAAAAAACTTTTGGAAAATTTAGGAATGATGCAAGAAAAAGAAATCCAAAAGCTTCTTTGTCATTTCGTTTGTAATTCTACAATATGAATTTCCGAATACAATATCCAAACGAAATCGATTGAGCGATGTCTTTGCCTCTGTCCGATTTCGTGTTTAAATCAGCATTTTCACGGCTAATAAAGAAAATTTTATTAAAACAATCGACCAGACATTGTTTTGCAAATTTGCCTATTAAAAATCAGTTAGATCGCCCCATGTCCTTCGAAGTGGCAGGGAAAACACCACGCCCGCTTCTAATTTTTTTATATATTTTTTTTTAACTTTTATTTGTGTTCTTGCAGGTTGTTGTGTTTATGAAAAAATGTAAGAAAAATTGCTGCGTTTTTTATCAATTACTACCTATTCACCACTGCTCAGCTGCCACCTGTTCATAACAGAGGTGCAGCTTCGTAAATTGTCGTTTTAAATTAAATATTAGCAAAACAAAAACCAACTTTAAAGCAGACAAACTTAAAATCATGTTATTATCCGTTTTGCTTTATTTTACCAGTATTGCCTATGTCCCCTTTTAAGCTTTTTCTTATCACTGGTTAAATGGATTAGGATTTAAAACACAGCATAGTCAGTTGCACATTTCAAGTAAGAATTTATCTATTTCAAAGTTTAGTTTCCTCTTTTCACTTCTCTGCTTCGTAGTTTTAACTTCTATAACAGGCAGAAACCAGTTAAACCGCAAATATATGCTGTAAAGACGATGTAGCAATGCACAATTTGCTTGAATTACAGGAATCTGTCAAAACGGTCAATAAGATATGTTTGTATAGATTATATTGCTTTGCCTATGGAGATAACATTATTTATTGTTATTATTATTATTATTTTTTTTTTTTTTGTTGTACTCTTCAATTAGTGATTTTAATTTTTTCCCAGTAAAAATATTGTATTTATGTCATTCTTAGAGAAGGGCATCTTATTTACATCCGAAAAAGCTCATACACATTTTGTAGATTTTGTAAGCTACTTTTAAAACGTTTTTTGAAACATGTTGATCTACTTCTTAGATTTACATTTTTCCTTGCATAGCTACAACATTTTTGAATAAAACTAAAGTTCAGATCTTTCATAGCAAAATAAGAGGAATAAAAGCTCAATTTGGGATTCTTGATTTAAAGTGTAAAAAATTATTATTATTTTAGAAATCAAAAGTCAAAACTCCTTGCAAAAATAATGTAACATTCAAAAAGTTTTTGAAAGATAAAAATAAAAATACTCCAAAGTGATCCCCATTACATCTATGAATGCATGAAAAGACATTAAAAAAAAACTTTAAAAAACGGAAATAATATTAAACTTTAAAATATCGTGCTGATTATCCCGACCGAATTATAAAATCAACGATATTGACTTTTGAAGATGAAAGCACGTTTCGATTGCCTCGGAAGCGGATACTACAAAAACTCCATCTTCTTAAGATAACAGACACAAGTATTTATTTTTTTAGTTTTATATATATATTTGATTAAATTTTTAATATTAATGTTTTATGTTTAAACAACAAATTGACTGCTTTCTGTCAAAGATCCTTTTATCTTGTTTTCTAGAAAATAAGATAACAAATAAATTACGTTTTAATCAAAAGCTTGATTTAGGAATGATTAATAATAACTGCATTAAGATCGCTTCTTGAATCTGCAATTCATCGCTTTGTATAATTCGTTTATTCATCGTATCTAAAAAAAACATATTGTGTAACGAAACTTAACTATTAAAAAATTGATTGATTGATTTGAGGACTCCTGTTGGAGTACTGAACAAAAATCCGTTGGATACTTGGAAAGATTATAAATTGCAGTTTGCTAAGCTTTACAAGATCGCTTTTAAATGCCTAACAATGGTAGGAACCTCGGTTCCGTCTAAAAGACAATTTTCAAGAGCGGTGCAGGTGATGACTCAACAAAGAAACAGATTGAGAGGTGAAAGACTTGGTAAACTTTTATTTCTAAACAGTACTAAAAAAATATTGGAAGATGTAAAATAGACTTAAGATTTTTCGAAAATATAATAATAAATATAAAAACATCAAAACTGCAATAATAAATAATTGAAAAAAAAACAATCGATGTACAAAACACGTCGATGTATTTTATGAAATATCGATGCAACATCGATGATGTTTGCAATGCATCGCATGGAAAAAAAACATCGATGTTTTTTTACAGTGTTCATCCCTAATTTAACATATAATTATACCATATGAAGTAATGAACATTCTTTCTAATATTTAAATGTCTATTTATAACGGTATTAAAGATAGGGCCATATAGATCAAATTACATTAATTAGAGGAATACCCTTTTATTTCTAAATTCAAATTGTGTACTTGCTGCCATAGCGGATCTAGCAGTACAGGTTCTTTAAAAATTTCGGCTGTCTGTCTATATAGGTTCAAGAGTTTAGCTTCAAACATCAAATAACGCCAACAATCGGAACACCCTTTTACTAACAAACCTAAATTTTATACTTGTTGTTATAGCGAACTTTGTAATAGAGGTTGTTTATAATGTGATACATTTTATGTTCATAATACACGTAAAAAACATGTACATATGTTGTATGGGGACACTTTGAGTTTTAAGATCATGAACTGTTTTTAAAACGGGACCATCCATACGTATAGCCTTTCAAATACAGAAAATAATATAAAAATCGGTTTAGAAATTACTGAGATCTTTTTTTGAGTCGGTTAAAAATCGGAACCTGTGTAAAAAGTATACCCCCCACAATTAAGCATTTTTAATAAAAAAAACAGTATTTGTATTAATGACTAATGTAAATTGATTTAAAATTAAATTTTACACATTTGTTCTAAAGAATAGTTTTCTTATTTTTACTTTTAATAACTCATTCGTATTGACATGTACAAAGCATCTAATCATTCTTGCGATGCACACATAAGAACAACAGAAGTATTAAAAACAAAAAATAGTGCTTTTTTCGGCTATTTGGCATATGCCGAGTCTTACATACCCTTCACCATATTTGTATAACCACATGTACATATAAAGCGGCATTTAGTTTTTCTTATTTATCCCAACTAATTATTGTGAACAAATAGTAAGAGGTGAATAAGTAGTAAAGAAAACCACCTGCAAACAAAAATTGGAGAAAAGATTAGGGAAAATTAGAGGCTTAGAAGAATACTTTTAATTTTTAACATTTTTAATAGATATTTTGTACAATACATCCAATAATTTCAAATAAAACCTTAAAACGGTGCTTTTAACGATTTGCTAAGTCTACTAAATACCTAACTAGTAAAAACGAGACCACAGATCAGCACTTTTTGATTAAATATTGCACTCAAAAGGTAAAAAAAAAAAAAAAAAATAATATCTATTTTAATTTATTTTAAAAAGCGTTAAATTGCATCAAATTAAATGCTATAAAAAGTGTATAGGATAAACCAATAAACAAATGTAAACATTTAAATATTTTTCATTATATTTGTGATCTACTTTATGTAATAAATAAAATCAAATTAATATTGCAATTTTACATTATTTTAATTTAACAATAGTATTTTTATTAATTAGTAAAAGTTTTTCCTTTCAGCACCAGCAAATACAAGCAAAATTATTTTATATTTTCGAATGTAAATAACTTTGAGTAACTAAATTAAAAATAATTTTATCTGAATTTAACTTAAAATTCTTTTTGCACGAATAAATTTAGTTACACTGCTGTTGTATACCATCGTCTGCAGTTGTCATAACAGCTAATCGAATGTTAGGCAGTCAGGCAACCAATCAGGTAGTCACATTCAATTATTCACTCATCCAGCTAGAAATTATACAAATAGAACGTCATCTGATATCAGTACAAACATGCTACATAAAAATAGATTCTTTGAACTACCTCGCCATCAAATAATCAATCAACCACCACATTAAATATATTTAATGTTTCACCACTTTTTGCTAATAATGAGCAAATATTTGCCAAATTAAGGTGGTGTAAGGTTTTTATGTTGTACAGTAAACACACGGGACAAATGTATGTGGTTTAATGAAAATATATGCCGGCAAAGTTAGAGCTTAAATACGTTTCCATTGCTATGAGATAATGAACATAGGAAGCACTTTTAAAAGTAAAATATAAAATTATTTTTTACACTTAAAGGCGAAATACCAACAACAAGATTTACTTTATCACCCTAAGTTGGTGGCAGTAAAATCAAAGTTATTAAAAAAGTAAAGTAAGAGTTTCATCATGTTATTCCTTAAAGGCGGCTCGTCAATTATTGAATTTCCAATGCAAGGAAGACAAATGCCGCTTTCTCTATCTCTAGCCTAACCACTTAATATTTATAGTTTTCAACTTATATCTAAAATCTTAAGCAGCACTTATGCAAGCAGATACACATGTACCTAACTCTGCAGTATGATGTTAATTACAGATGACGTTGACATAATGAATTTCCTACCAGTAGACTAGATCAATATTTATGCTTCAATGAAATGGTCACGTGTCATGTTGTACTCTTTAAAAGCTTCTGATTGTAAAATTTAATCTACACATGCACAAAACAAATACACACGCCCTGATTTACCCGTCGGAAGTAGTTCTCCGGCATATGTATTACCAAAAGCTGATGTAGTTGAATCTTTATAAGAAGAATATGATGTAATAGAAATAGCAAACGTGAGCACAGGAAGTGCCAATAAGAACTTGTCAATATTGGCTGATTATCTACGGTCACTTGCAGCAGTCAACAAAAGAGTGTTAAGCTCTAAACACATAGACGACAGCAGACTTCACAACTTCACGGCTTCAAATGCTGCCAACTTCAAATGCTGCTTTGAAGTCGGCTTCATAATTATTTTGAAGACAGCAACAACATTACGCTAATATGTCCATACTATTCCTTTGCAAAATTTTA